>OZ004671.1:15354039-17754039 GCA_963924505.1 Agonopterix alstromeriana | reverse complement strand
CTGAGGGAAAGTTGTTCAGTGTCATGGGTTCAATCTGCCCTTAAAGTAATGCAACTGTTTACCCTAACACTACTGTGCGAATTGAGAATGTTCATAGGTCTGCAAAATCGCTCGAAACTTTGTCACAGTAGTACTTATATGAATACAAGTACACCACTTTTTGTTTCATTCAAAAAGTTAAAAATTTCGAGCAACCCGCGGTGGATGTGTGACGTCACGATCTGTCGTGTCGAAAAGTTTGATTTTACGTGAATTTGATTCAATATTTAACTGACGTCGTGAGTCCATGTCATTTTAATGCTAAATTCTCAGAGGAAGGATCTCCATAGAGTCCGCATAAATTTACGATTGTAGTTGGTCTCTTTTGTCTTATGACGTACCTTTAATAGTAGAAGGAGATGGAACTATAGATATTTGTTTATGCGGCTGTCCACTTTTTTTTGAGCTAGTGTGTGTGAAAAGTGACCGTAAACATAAGGCCATATGTCACTTGATGCCTTTTGTTCATCCTACTTGACACCACACACTCAAACCTAAACGTCAAAAAAAGTGGACACTTTACAACTGGTATGGTTCACTCTAGTCTTAAAGAGAGATCCTTCCTCTTATCATTGGTCCCATAGATGGTGCACCCTCATAAGCTTACGCCCTGTATACTTATAGCACCCCCTGACCCCATAAGTAAGCATTTAAGTTGTTTAAAACAATGTAGGTTGTTGTGATGAGTTCCTTTGAGCCAGGTGGGTTCCGTGGGGCGGAGAGCATTTAAACCTGTTTTTGTTGTATTACTGACGAAGCGTGAGGTGGATTTTGGTTAGGTAAGTTGACGAAGCATGTTGCGGATCTCTAACTGTTTATTTAAGGTTTTGACGAAGCATGTTGCTGATTACCGGCTGTTGTATTATTATTGACAAAGCTTGTGCTGACTACTTATTTTGTGTAGACATTAACGAATTATGGCTCACTCTGTTAGGTATAATATCTTTGGCTAAATTCCCTTAGGGTCTAACACAACAATCAATTTTCGTAATTGCGTGAACGTTTTCGTTCCAATGTCGACTCTATTCCAATGAAAATCGGACAGAAAAGGTCACGATATTTTATTGAAAATCGCAATTCTGACTTCGGGCCGTATTACCGGCAGTCATGTTGGTCCTTGTGACGTCACGCACTCCGCTGCAGTCAATTGATCGTAGCTCACTCATTTTTGAATAAAAACATAATTATGTTCAGGATTTTTTTAAATCAAAAATAAAAAACATAATTTTGGTTTAGGATTGTGCTTTATTTTAATTTTACATTCAAATTAATAAAAATCTCGCTGATCCTGTTTTTCTTACTTAAGGAACTTTGAGCTACTTACGAAACTTCGCTGCACGTAACCCACTCGCACTTTGGCATTTTTATGTTTAATGAAAATTAAAGTCAAGTCAATTCAGTTTAATATCTATTTTTATTAATTATTGTACATCTTATTACTAAATCCTAACACTATTATTATTGGCATTGTATTCTCTCACATTCATCAACCAAGAATTATCAAGTACCATCTAAAATTTTACTATGTTTATCTTCCCTCACCTGTACAAGTCCTCTTTCTTCCTTAGAATTATTTTTCAAACAGTATTCTATTTCAACAAGAGTTTTATCTTTAGTTTCTGGTAAATACTTCCATAATATTATTGTAAAAACTGTTGATGTTCCCGCATAAAATAAGAAAGCACCATGCAACTTAATAGTTTCAAACAAATAAGGAGCTACCTTCAATGAAGTACCAAATAAAATTGTGCTATACAAACTTATTATAATAGTAGACAAACTTTTAAACCTCAAGGGTAATAATTCACCAAAAATAGTTGTACACATCAACATAGGGCCACTACACATAGCTAAAGAAAATATAGCTAATAACGCTATAGAAACATAATAGTTCTCTAAAATAATTGAAAGTTTAATTAAATATAAATATAAAGACATTAGATATAAAAATAGAATACCAATTGTTGCTCCAAATAACAATAAAGTTCTTCTTTTACAGAATTTAGATAACACACATCCTACGTACATGCCGAGGACGGTGACTCCATCTAGGATGAGCATTCCTGTGTACGCTGTGGACTCATTACCTGTTATTTTCTTTATTATATCGATTGAGTAAACACTACATACAGTTTTACCAGAAAGTTGATGCAATGAAATCATAACTATACATAAAGCTAATGGTTTAAAAAAATCTCCACTAAAAATTTCTTTTCTGAAACGATTTTTGTATTGACAGCTTTTTTTGTTCTTGAGGTATATTTTTTGTACTTCTATCAACGTTTCGAGCTCTTTCTCCGAATCTTCATCTGTACCTTTCAACCATCTATGTGAAAGTGCACATTTTTCAAAATATCCTTTAGAAGCCAGCCAATAAGGTGACTCCGTACAAAATATAATGCTAACCATACTGTAAACGGAACAAAACATACCAAGAACAGCAATCATCTTCCAATGAAAGAAAGTTCCTAAGGCGTTTGAAGTCCAAACGCCCCAAGAAAAAGTGGCAGACTTTATAGTGAGAAACATTCCTCTATACCTCGGTGAAGAGTACTCTGTTATAATAGTCATATTGATGGCAATATAGCCCCCTTGTATAGTACCTTGCAAGATTTCTCCTATAATTATGTGAGTAACTGTAGAACTGAAGTAGAATATTATGAAGCTGCATAGAAAACTAAAACTAATGAATAGGAAGGGTAGTTTTCTTCCGTAACGCTCCGTGAATAATGGTAGAATGAAGACCCAAGGTATTCCCGCGAAGCCTGGTATGGACGCTGTGGAAAAAGTAAAATGTTATTTCACAAATTACTTAGAACGTGTGGTTGTATACTATTTTGTTCTATACTTTTCACGAAACTTAAAATTTATCACCTTATGGTTTTGGTGCAAAGAATGTCAATAGCCATCCAGAGGGGCGCATTGCTGGCCGCTCTAGATGGCCAATGAATCAAATACTTTTGGGGATCTTTAAGCCAGGTTTGCACAGACCAGAGCGTTTTGTTTAGGTAGCTGTTTTTTGGCGAAACGTGCATGCGGATTATATCTTGTGCATTGCCATTGACAAAGTATGCAGCGTGTGTAAAAGATAATGTAATTCTGGTTTTATTCATATAATGTTTGTCGTTTTCCTCAAAATGTGCATAAGTCTCATTTAGATATGGATAAAGCAACCACAACAGAACAAAATTCATATCGCAGAGTTTTATGATGTTCAATGAGGTCAGCATTGCAATTCCGCTATGTACTTACACATCCAAGACACCTCCTCGGTGCTGACAGCCGCTGTGGAATTGGCTTCTCTCCTCAGCTGGGGAATGATGACAGTTGGAGCTCCAACGCACATTCCAAATGTAAAATATGATAACCATACACCAATGCAAACCAACAACTGAAAAAAAATAGATCAGAATATTTATGTAACTTTATAAAACCAGCATCGCGAATTTACCGTAAATTATCGAATGAAAAAAACCCGAAAGACTATCTCTAGCGTTATATATGGGATGTAAGGGACAGCCCTCCTTAAACTGAAACGGTGAACTCAGACCATCAATCTGAACAACTATCACTATGGAGCCTAACTCCGGAAGAGCGAAAAAAAATCTGCTGTCCCATACAAAACTGCTGTACTTACCCGACTCAAATGTATGGGACAGCTGATATATAGCTATATAGGTACTCATCTTTTATAGAGGAGCCAAAACTATTCATTGGATTGATTAAGATTAATCAATTAACCTTAATTTCCACCAAGAATAAAGGCAAAATTAATCAAGAGACAGACAATTTTTTTAGACATCCTGAGGGAAGTGGAAATGGTGATCGAAGGTAAGTGTTCTTGCTCAATAATGACGAAAAGAAAACGATACCTTCTAAAAGATTAAATATTACAAAACGATTAAAAAAAATACATTAAATAAAACATTATTTTATGATGATTTTTACTCAAAAACATGAAATCTTTTCTCGTCTGGGAAGGTTACTAGCATAACAGGAACAATATTTTTGCAATCGGCTGCCAAAGGAGTTGCGGCAGGTAAGGGTGTACCCCCCCATTTTTCATTTTCAATGCAATATGTAGGTATAATTTGCCTAAAATATGGTCGTTTCAAACTTGTAACTGCCTGACAATCTGGCAGTTGTACGTACCTTAATTAAAGCTAATCCTCCATTTAATCTATTGCTGTCACTTTTTGTCATGTTGACGTAGTAAAATCTAGCAAGAGATTTAATGGAGGATTAACTTTAATGAACGTTCGAGCAACTGACCGTCTATCTTTATTAATATACCTGTCTTAAAAACGCTCTCCATTTTGTCACACCACTGTTAGAAATAGTTGAGTTGACTTGTTTATATTGACAAATCTCCATTTTTATCAAAATTTTTAATACACGTAGTTCCTACCAATTGTATTTTCTTACTAACTGAAAAACTGGAAGTCTCCAACAAAAACTATAAGAACAATAGTTAACTAATATAATTATACTTATGATAATTATGTACATACATTAACTAAGGTACTAAGAGCAAATATGGACAAGCAGTGAATATTTCTCACACTTTCTCATATTTCTAAACTAGCTGTGCTCGCGTCTTCGTACGCGCAGACCACTTACTGAAATAATATAAACAGGAAAAAAAAAACACGAAATATAATGAAATTGATGATTTGAACATGAATAAATACTTTTGAAATACACATACACAGGATATTATGCACATCAAGGTTTTGTCAAAACCCTATCCAAATCTGTTCAGAAGTTTTTAATTGATGCTTGCACAAACAAACAGACAAACGGCTCGGACAGCGAATAAACATTTAATTCCATTAGGTACGTATTATTAACACCCTTAATTTTTTTCAATTTTATTCTTTAAAGTAAGGGTGTTAAATCTTAAATTCGATATCTTTTGAAGCGTTAAGGTCTATTGGAAAAGTCAATTATTCATCCAAATGCTTCGGGACGTTAATTTAGGGTAACGGCTGAATGAACATATTTGCATCAATGGTTGTAGTATCTAGTGACATCGACATTTCATTAGTCTCGGTTTATTCTTTAGTCTTGGTATAAGCTTTACGCCGTCAAAATTGGCCGTGTAAAATTTACTGTCAACTTATTCATAGATTAGTGGTTGGTAAAACGTAAAATCAGTTTACTCTAGAGTGGTTACCCTAGAGATATTCAATGTTTGAAATAAAAAGATCCACGCTAAGTATAGAATTTTACTATTTATAAAGAAGTATTATTTATTATGGATAGATGGCGCTTATAACCGAAACCTAGATTATTAAAATAACTCGAACAAATGAAAGAATGTAAGCGTCGCATAGGTACTGTCTGCGAATTCGGTAGAAATGTCTAGATTTGTTTCGAGTGCTGAATTGTAAACTATTTCGAGATAATTGCCTTACTAACAATATTTTCGATGTCAGTAATGCTTAGACTACTTATATGCGGACCCGTCTCGCCTTAGCATTTCCCCTCTGCCAACGTGCAAGATCAAAAGATCTTACGCATTTACATTCAATTTTATACCTTATCACTAAACGCGACAGCCTATAATTGCGGAACAATAATTTCGAACTTATGACGTTTGGGGTTCACACGACACTGTTTTTCATGATTTTTAACATCAAAATTAGAATCTAAACTAATGGAATAAAATTCAAAGTTGCGTATCTCGTGCTACCTCGCCCCCCGCAAAAATTGGCATATAATTTTGATAGTAGAATTACACGCGTAACTAGTCCTCATATAAGTAGTCTAAGCAGAAATGTTAAAATTGAATGGATAACGCATATTTTAACTAAATAATAAACTCCTTAGTAAACTAAAAACATCTGGCCCTTAAGAAACAAAATACATTCACCGTTTCTGTTTCCAGCATAGAGAAAAAAAACCAGCCAAGAGCGTGTCGGACTCGCCCATGTTAGGGTGAAGTAGCCATTGTATAAGTAGAAAAAGGTTTAAATTGTTTATCTTACCTAAGAGACATTTTTGAAACACAATAATAGCGCGATTTATTTTCGTGCAACGCCATCTAGTTTGTCTTACTGGTTTTTTCCGAAACTGGTTGAGCTACAACATCCGTTATAATTTTCACTGGAAGTACTTATCTTAAGCTATATTTTATAGCATTGTCAGATTTCTCACTTCAGTATTTTAGAAGTTATTTTTATTTTGAGCGCAGATATCTCGAGACAGAAGCATCATATCGATTTAGTTTCTATGGGAGTTTTGTTCCATTGGACAAGACCTACGAAAGGACACCTCCCTCGATTTAAAAAAAAAATTCCAATTCGTCTTTCGTTATATGGGAAAAAATGCAGATTAAAATTGTTTTGTTCATAACTACTACATTTCTGTATTTGGGTTACTGTTATCTGTCTTCATGCCAAATTTCGATTCAAAATGTGCAAAAATGAGTGAGAAACAGACAGACAGAATGGACGAAAGTATGAGAATTCCTTGGTTGACTACGGAATTGACTACGGACTAAAAAATAAGGAATATTTATTAGCGTTCCGTAGTCAATTTTTACCCGACTGCGACAGAAGGAGGGTTATGTTTTTCGAGCGTATGTATGTATGTATGTATCTATGTATGTATGTATGTATGTATGTATGTATGTTTGTATGTCTATTTCTTTGGCACGGCCTACAGCCTAAACGGCTTGATGGATTTTAACGTTTGAGGTGTCATTGGATTTGTAAAAATCGTGAGAGTGACATAGGGTATATTATTTCAAGATGGCGTCTACAAATTAAAAAAGAGAGGGGGAAAAACAATTTTTTTTTGTTAAAAATTACAATATGGGTATCAAATGAAAGCTAGTGATCAGACGATTCCGAGTATATAAATATTATAGTACTTTTATGTAACCGTTTCGACACAAGACTAAAAAGTATGAAATAAACTAAATTATTAAGATAAACAAAAAACCCGACTGCATAAAAAACCTATTAAACGGGGTCAAAAATAACTAACCAAAAATCTCCTTTGTCCCCGTTTGCGATACCTACCTAATAACATTCAAATTATATTAGCTTAAATACAGGTGTTATAGCTGATCAGTGATTTTAGAGCTTGTTTTTCTCTTTTCAGTTAATAGGTTTTTATGCAGTCGGGTTTTTTGTTTATTGAATTTATAGATTACAGATCAAAATAGTTTAAATATTAAACGAGACTAGGCAACTTTGTATGGAGAGTGGCCTATTAACCAATAAGGATGGGAGTGTGGTATATTTATTGGTAGGGGTGTCGAGACGTGTCTTTTGACACCCCAATCAGCCACATAGTCCCAAAACCAACGATACCAGGAATCAAAAATCAGAATTATTTTATTTCGAATTTGAATAATTTTCATACACTTTGATTTTTATTTAATCTCTACGATGAAATCTAAAAAAAACATTATGAATGAATTAGATACGGAAACTAATTATCGATAACTAATATTTGAAATTTAGAAAATTGGTGCGCGGCGCGGATTTGACCGGCCGGGGCGCATGCTGCGTGTGACGTCACATTCTCACACTTATTAGTGAGTTGCACGCTTCCGTATGGTACACTCGAAGATTACGCTCGTATTTTTGAAATAATGGCAAATGTAAAGACTACAAAATAATATAACTTACTGTGCTAAAATGGACAGTAATTAATTGAATACACACTGTACGTCACAGAAGTATAATTTACATACAAAACGAAACAAAATACTATCCACTAACAGTGCTAAATGCCTACTAAGGGTTGAACCTCGTCTGGCAGCACGAGATCTCAGGGACGTCATTTTCTAGATACAGCGTGAACGCTATCGCACGCGGCAGCACCGGCCGTGCTGCGAACTTTCTCGCTCTAGCCAATGACTTTCCTGAACGACAGAAAAGGATACGTGAAAAAATGCGATACGGTGCTGGCATATGAGTTTCAACCGGGAGTTTTAAATAACCATCTTAATAAACAACTTTCACAATGGGAACAATGTGGAAAACATTGAAATAACGTGTCCCATACATTGAAGTCGAGTACGAACTGCAGTTTTGAACGAAACAGCAGTTTGTTCTATGTTGGTTCCATAGTGAAAGTTATTCAGTTTGATAATCTAACTAAACCACCCTATGAAATATTACTAAGATGTTTGGTTACATCCTGTAAGGGTCAAACTTAATACGTGGACGGTTTTTAAGACGATGATCTGACTATAAAATTGAACAACTTTCTATACGACACCAAAGCAAAGTCTAAATCGTGAAAAAATCCGTTGTTTCATTCAAAACTGCAATCCTACTCGACCCAAATGTATGGGACACTTGATTTCTTTTCACAATTTCGATGATTGTTCAATAGATAAAGGTGTTCAGATTGATAGCCTCATTATCCTTTTAAAATCTGACAGTTTACTCGTATTAGGTTGGACTATGTGCACAAGAATTAGGTAACCAAATAATGTATTTTTTTAAATTTATTGCCCTATATAATTCGACTTAAGTAACACAAGTTCTTTTTCTTCTATTTTAGGTTTAAAAATAACATCTTCAATTTCCTGAAGTGTCTTGTCTTTAGTTTCTGGTAAGTACATAAACAATATTACAGTACAAACTGTTGACATTAAGCCGTAAAAGAGGAACGTCCCATATTCATGTAAGTTTAAAAACAAGAAAGGACCTATCTTTAACATCGTAGCCATTAAAATACAATGGTAAAATCCAAAAACACACATGAAAAACTTTCTCAGTTTAAATGGTATTATTTCCGCGTAAATTGAAGTGGACATTAATATCGGTCCACAAGAGATTGCCATAGAAAATGTTGACAATAATGAAATAGTAACATAGTTATTTTCTGAGATTACTGATAATCTAATTAAATAGAAATACAAAGACATAATGTACAAAAATAGGATACCAATAAATGATCCAGTTAATAATAAAGTTCTTCTTTTTATAAATTTACACAAAACACATCCTACGTACATGCCGAGGACGGTGACTCCATCTAGGATGAGCATTCCTCTGTAAGCTGTGGACTCATCACCTGTTATTTTCTTTATTATATCCACTGCATAAATAGTACAAACTAATTTCCCTGATAAATGATACAATGATATTGGTACTAAACATAGCAATATAGGTTTACATAAATTACTATCAAAAATGATATCTCTAATTCGAGTTTTCGTGCTTTCAGCAAGCAGAGAATCTTTTCTAGATTCAATTAATTCCATAAGTTCTTTCTCCGAGTCATCATCCGTTCCCTTCAGCCATCGGTGTGATACTGCACTCTTCTCAAAATAGCCTTTAGACGCCAGCCAATAAGGAGATTCGGGCCAAAAATATAAACTCAATAAACTATAAATTGCACAAACCATTCCAACAATACCAATTATTTTCCAATGGAAAAATGTACCTATAGCTTGAGCAGCCCAAATACCCGACGTGAACGCAGCATTCTTCATCGTTAAAAACATTCCTCTGTATTTCGGTGAAGAGTATTCGCTGACAATTATAAGGTTGATGGTAATATTGCTGGCTGCTAGAATTCCAAGCAAAATTTCTGCTATGAATATAGTAGTGACTGTATGGCTGCAGTAAAATATTATATACCCGCTTAAAGCGCCTAAAACGACGATCAGGAAAGGCAGTTTTCTTCCAAAACGTTCAGTGAGCAATGGCAGGATGACGATCCAAGGTATGCTGGCGTAACCGAAGACGGATGCTGTCGAAATAACAAGATTTTTTACACAAATACGAATTAGAAGAAACGAAAGATGAAATGAAATTATCGATTCAATCTAATTATTTTGGTATTAATCAGTTGGTGTGTATGAGGTTTTGCGCTTATTCATAAACACGTTGTATTGATTAAATTTAATATATACATACACACATACATACATACTAACACACAAATATATATTCATACATATACATACAAATATAATAATGCTGTTAAATATAATTATATACAACGTGTTAATGAATAAGCGCAAAACCTCATACACCCCAACTGATTTATGACAAAGTAATTTGATTGAAATAATAATTTCATTATTTTGGTAAATGAATTTTAAAGTTATTCGCATTTTAAGTTTTCGGGCAAAAATGATTTGTTATCATTTCAGCAATGAATGAAACCGCTAACATGCTCATGGATACATTTTAAGAATCTTGTGTTGGTAGTAAGTAGGGTGAGAGTACCCGAGCGGTGGATTGAGATCGAGTTCAGTAAATTTTAAATTTTAAGAACAAATTATTTAATATTTTGAAAAAAAAATCCTATGTTGAAAACATGATAATTCGATTCTGCTCTCGATTCTAAACAAACTACTTTCTAGTTTTGCGTTAATTCATTAACACGATGTATAAAATAGTCAAAAAGGACACATTGTAGTCAGAGAGAGAGACAGTGTTATTTGAGCAGTCTTATAAATACAGGTAGGGAAGAAGCTTTTCTAATTGACAGAGAGCAAGAGCCTCCATGATAGGATCTAGTTTCCGTAGTATTTTAAAAGTTAAAGGAGGGGTGGGGGATGCACATGCATGGGTGTCAGAAGATAATTATAAGAACATACATATCCATGAAACCATTTCATCGCTGACAACAACAGTGGAGTTCGCTTCTCTTCTGAATTGAGGAATGAAAACTGTCGGAGCACCACTGCATAATCCAAATAAGAAGAATATCGTCAACACACCACTACTGATAAGCCACTGAAACAATTAAAAATTCTGTTATGTAGATTTGCGTAGTACATTTATACTGCTATCTGACATAATTTTTATTTTTTTGATACTGACTACTGTTTAATGTACTATTCATATAGGAAGTAATACAATTAAAATAATTCCATAAGAATATATATTATTAACTATTATTATGTTTGTTCTGCATTTTGTTGATTCTGGAGAAGTGTTTACTTTTATTTTTGTTAAAACCATTGTATTAATTATGTTATTTATTTATCACCCAACAAAAAAAAATCGATGAATCACAATTTACCTGTCTCAATAAAGTTTCCCATTTTGACACTTTACTTTCCGAAATACCTGTGTTTATATATTCATACTGGCGTGTCTCCATTATTGACCACTAAGTTATAAAACATTCTAATAATTAGTCTAAATATTATGGTACACCTAGAACAATATAGCAACTTCAACAAGCTTATAGTGTCACTTCAATCTTAAACAGATTTTTCATGATCGACACTATTAACTGATCTTTTTTTGAATCAGGAATTAACAAACACGCTATTCAACTATGGCTTTCTTTTCAAACTAAATGAAGCCATGCAATACCTAGATCGGTTTGGGTAAATGTCATTGAGGCAAAGATAAACAGAAGCGATTGTCTTCGACGGCGTGTCAAATCCGCACATCTGATATCCTTGAAAACACAGTTGAGCGTTACAAAATCCAGCGTGAGTAATTAAATTTTTTTCATGTTGTGTCGTGGCGTTTGTACACGACAAAAACATCAATATACGGTGTTTGATGATTAAGAGGTCTCCTAAGGAGAGTGGGAGGGAGAGGGGAGGGGGGGGGGGGGTTGTCCTGGTCCTTTTTCAATAATAGGTGTTAATTTTATAAATGCGCATGTTTAAGTTACTGCATTAAGTATCATTTTCGAATAAAAACAAAGACGAGGAATTCATTAATGGAATTATATCTACAGCATTTGATACTAAAAACTTGAGATAAATGGAAAATAAATCAATATTTCAGTACTTTTTATTTTCTTTGCTTTAACTTTGAAACGGTAGCCATATTTAGCTAGCGGTATGCGGTAGCTATACTATTATAATCTAAAGTAAATGAATACAATCCAAGTTGGTTGCTACCTCGTCCCCCGCAACAAGTGTCAGAAAAGTTTGTTAGTAGAATTGCTCGCGTAACTCGTCCATAGTTATATGGTCTAAGCCTGCAGCGCATTTAAGCCACGGTTTAAACAGGAGAGACATGTGGCGGTGGCGGATAATCTAAGTAGTACAATATAAACCTTATAGTACGTAGCGTAGCGTCGTTTTTGTCGTAAAGGAGAATCGCGCCCGCGCCTCCAGCATGTCTAGCATGATTTCTCTACTTGCGCGCGACTCAGCTTTTTTCCATACTACAAGTTGCGGCAAGCGTGTCTTTTGCTCTCCGAATAGCGCGGGAACAGGTTATGTTCTATGCAGCGAAGTCGTCTCGCGCGCGTGTAGAGAAATCATAGTAGACATGCAGGTGACGTCGCCTGGAGGCGCGGGCGTAATTCTCCAAACAACGCTATGCTACGTACTATAAGGTTTATAATTGTGTTACTTTGACTATCCGCCACCGCCACACGTCTCTTCTGTATAAACTGCGCCTAAGTTCTCAAGTAATAGCACAATGAAACCAATTCGAAATAATAATGAGAGAACCATACTAGTTGTACGGCAGACCACACAAGACCTAGCCTAGTGACCTAAATACCTAGTTTCTTAGCCCAGGGGCCGGGGAGGCCATGAACCCAACTGTTTGTTTACTTGCACCGGTGATTTTAGTGCATGCACTCGAAGGACATGCATTTGTGCATTAGTTGGTACCTAAATCTAGTTTGACTATTTACAAGGAAAAAATGTCTCGTCAAACAAGGTTTTACAGAAGTAAAAATAAACATTTAAATCTTTGTTTAGACTATCGAACAGAATAATTTTCACTATGGGATCGAAATCGCGAAAAAAATCTGCTGTCTCATACATTTGCCTCGAGTAGATTTGTAGTTTATTATGGAACATCATGCATTAGTATGGAAATGATGGCAGTTGGTGCAAAGCCTTAAAAGAGTGGTGGCCAAGATTAGACAAAAGAGGAGTGGGTCGTCCGGGAGCCAGATTGGTTTACGACATCCTTAAAAGTATCGGCAAGACCTGGATGCGACTGGCACAGGACCGAGAAGGATGGTAAAATAGGGGAATGCGTATGCCCTGCAGTGGGTGAATACGGAAAATGATGATGATGATGGAACATCACTTTTTTTTCGCGATTTAAATATTGGTCCTATAGTGAAATATATTCAGTTTGATAGTCTAAACCACCCCCTTAAATGTTTATTTGTATTTTTGATACACCTTGTATACACCAATAGTCTTTAATTACTAACAAAATGTGAAGGGTGTATTCAGACAATGAAACTCAATAACTTTCCCTGAGGAATATGGGTCGAAAAACGAAACAATTTTTTGAACCTCCCATAGAAAATCGATCAGCTGCACTTTTATAGGACCAAAATTTTTTTTGTACTAAATAGGTATTTTCCTCCGTTTTACCACTGCGGACTATAGGAGGGACTACGAAGGGTCAACCGGTCTAAGAGCACCTAGAAGGGGTAGGGACCTCAGTATTAGGCGTGAAACAAACACAACAGTCACGTGGCTAGGGTATGGGAAAGGTACGGGACGGGCGTGGAACGGATAATATAAGGCACCGACGCGACACAGAAGAGGCAAAGATACGGTAAGGTGCGTCATTATACAGGCAGATTCAGGTCACTACTGGAGGCGAGACGGTAAGGGTAAGGTAAGGGTACGGGACGGGCAAGGCGCGGGCATCGAAGCGGTATGCCTGTTCCATGCCGCTTGAGCATAATTCACGACGCGTCGCTTGCATACATTTCGTATGAAAAAGTTTCAGATCAGTGTGTGTTGCCAGTGATGACATATGGAACAGAGACGTGGTCGTTCACTCAAGGCCTAATAAAAAGGCCGAAAGTCACTCAAAGGGTAATGGAGAGGGCTATTCTCGAAGTTTCCCTGCGAGATCGAATCGGACATGAAGAGATCCGCAGAAGAACCAGAGTAGCTGACATAGCCCAAAGAATTGCTCAACTAAAGTGGCAGTGGACGGGGCACATTGCTCGCACAAACGATGGCCGATGGGTATGAAAAGTTCTCGAGTGGCGACCGCGTACCAAAAAGCGCAGCGTGGGTAGGCCCCCACACGGTGGACCGACGAGCTGGTGAAGGCAGCGGGAACCCGTTGGATTTTTCTGTGTGCTGAATCTGTTTAGTACCTATTCTGTATTTTTGTGTGGCAATAAAATGCATTTTTATTTTTATTTTATTTATTTTTATGAGGGCATCGCAGGACCGGTCGTTATGGCGATCCCCGGGGAGTCAGGCTTATGTCCAGCAGGGGACGTCCATCGGCTGAGATGATGATGATGACCAAGCGGCAAGATGCCCGCGCCGTGCCTGTTACCTACCCTTGCCTCGTGTCTCTTCAGTGTGTTTCACGCTTTAGGGCGTTGCTTGGACCACGTGGTGGATTGGGTAGGGGGGAGAAGTCTAACGATTGAGTCTGAACTTTTTAGTCAGGGAGGGAGGGGAATTGAGGGGATACAAACTAAGTTTGGTTATATTTTCAATACTAACCAATTAAAGTCAATTACATTTTACAGAAATAATCTACAAATAAATATCTATGCTTGCAATGTATCAGTGTCAGATATTCGTTAAAATGTTTAATTTTAAAGTTACAGTGCCTCGAAGATTACCATGAAAATCTTAAATTCATCCTAGCATTGAAACTGTATATTTTAACAAACATGTGATACATGCATAGAGATTAGTTTCCATATTCACTATATCAGCCGATAGACGTCCACTGCTGGACATAGGCCTCCCCTAAAATTGGGGGATTTGCCATTATCGCCACGCTTGGCAGGCGGGTTTGCGATCGCAGTTTGATTGAATGTGTGTACTCAGAGGTTGCTGCTGCCCATCCTCCGGTAGATCCCTTAGTCGCCTTTTATGGGATGAAAAGGGATGGTGCTATTCTTAACCGACACCACACGTAAGGCACGGTTTCCAGATTGTTTCTGAAAAATTTAATTGACTTTAATTGTTTGATTTCGTTTGTATGGAGCACGCTCCGAATAATATCCTCTTAATTTAGTCAAGAGGGGGGGGGGGGGGTTTTAAATAATTTATTAACTATTGTAAGTTTATAAATTATTATTAAGAACTGCCAAATAGAATCATTAAGAACTGCCAAAAATACGACGGACGTCGATTTGATATCGATAGAATTGGCCAGTTACACAATAAAACCCCACAGCGTCTTTCGGCTAAACATTTGAAACTATAACAAAAAGTTTGAAACTTATTTCGAATCTCATTCGATTTCATCGATAACAAATTTTTGTACGCAGAACCAAGACCATTATAACTTTTAACCGCCTAAATACATTTTGAACTTTAATACAAAAGTTTATAAATCGTTAAATCGACTGTAACTAGGTCAAGTGCACGCCGTCCGCTATAAATTTGCATTGAATTATATTATAACATACATTCTACGTACAAAGACCTGTTAGTCAAGCAAATTTTAGAGTTTAAATCGTGAACATAAGTGTTGGTTTATGGGACTTAACATTTTGGATTAGCTATAATGTACTAAAATCTCGTTGAATGTGTAACATAGGTCCGGTGATCCGGTCGTTCGAAGGTTCTTTAAACAGAAACTTCATTAAAATTTCTATTCCGCTGCCACAAACCTGGTAAGAACATGGTTTTTAGGGTTCCGTAGGGTACGAAAGGGACTAATGGTCCCTTGTATGACTATACAAGGGACCATTAGTCCCTTTCGTCCATTTTGACTGTCTGTCTGTATGACTCACCTCAATTACTCGCTCATTTTTGCACCTATGAATTGAAATTTATTTCGGCATGAAGACAAATATCAGTAATCCAAAATCAGAAATGTGGTAGTAAAGAAAAAATATTTTATTCGACTTTCCGTACAACGTAAAGAGGGTTGGAAAAAAACAGTTTTATCTATTAAATCGAGTGAGGTGTAGTTGGATAGGTCTTGTTAAATGAAACAAAACACCCATACAAACTAAGTCGTTACAATGCTTGTATCTCGAGATATATGAGTTCAAAGTGAATCACAATCAGTGTCAGAAAATCAAAAACCTGTAACATAAATATTTAAAAAAATACTTGGTGGTCGATAGACGGCGCTGAACGAAATAAAATTGCTATTAATTGCTTTTGAAGATTCCTTAAGTTATACAAGCTGTGTCAGGATAAACTTTTTACAATAGTGACCACGGAACCCTACCGTGGCCGAGTCCGACACGCTCTTGACCTGTTTTAAATATTTATGTTGTCGTTTCACTTGCATGAAAGGGTTTAATCCAAGGTTATTAACACGTTTAAGCTCACGTCCGTGTTCCCGTTTGGGGTGATTAGAAACATAGCAACCTTTATAAACAGTTGTGGCAATGGCAAATTATATTCTAATCTTAAAATTATTCTATCGTGGTGTAGAAGATTTGCTAATCTCCAGTATAAATTGCAAATGAGCTTGATGTTGTTCGGTAATAGAAAATATATTTGGGTGATCTCAAGGTTTGTTTTTGTACAAAAACACCAGCTTGAGCCACCAGCAACCACAAAATGGTGGAGTTGTGTGGCAGGCCGGAGAGAAGTCAACCAACACGCGACTATTTATAGTTTCAGGATAGTAGTGGAACTTTGGTATTGGAAACGATCACCGAAGTTAAGCAACGACAGGTCCGGTCAGTCTTTGAATGGGTGACCGCTAAGTGGTATTTCATCTTGAACATCTCGTGCTTCGGAAGACACATTAAGCAACTGGTCCCGAATAGTTCTGTCAGATGGTGGTGTAACTAATGTTTCGTCAAACCAGGTTACGAGATGGCTTGAAAATTATCTGACATCATGTTGGCCACTAACTTGCCTCCACCAACACACACTGGACCCGCGTGGTGGAGTATGGCCCACCCCTTCTCTACTTTGTTTATTAGAGAAGGCCTTTGCCCTGCACTGGGATCCTACAGGTATAAGGTTCTTCTTAATATGCTGACATTTTAAGGGAATCATCAGACCGTCAAACTGAACTACTTTCTCTATGGGACCAACATTGACATCGTGAAACAAAATTTGCTGTTCCATACAAAACGGCATAAGTACTCGAGACAAATTTATGGGACAGAGTATATTTTTTTCGCGATTTCGACATTGGTCCCATAGAAAAAGTTGTTCAGTTTGACGGTCTGGTCATTCCCTTAAAAAATGATCTGAATATTAAGAAGGAACCTATACAACGTGTAAATGAATAAGCGCAAAACCTCATACAACCCAACTGATTTATAACAAAATAATTAGATATTTTGATAGGTAGTTTGAATTTAAAAGCATATGCTCACGACTATAATTCCCAAGGGGGTAGTCAGAGATATTCTGAAACCTCAGAACATCCACGTTTCACCAATAGTACCGAAACTCTGTCCAGTGTGACAGGGAGTGAGCCCGTCGCCACATAATGGACAGTGGGTACAATACATGCCTCGAAATTGAAGCATGCAGGTTTCCTCACGATGTTATACGAGTTACGGGTTACGAGTTATTTGTATTTTAAGTTTTGAGGCAAAAATGATTTATTATCATTTCAGCAATGAATGAGAGCGCTAACGTGCTCGTGGATACATTTTAAGAATCTTTTTATGGTGGTAAGTAGGGTGAGTGTGCCCATGCGGTGGGTTGAGATCGATTTAAGTAAATTTTAAATTTTACAAACAAATAATTTAATATTTTGAAAAAAAAAATTTGAAATGTTGAAACCATGATAATTCGATTCTGCTCTCGATTCTAAACACGGTGTATAACTAACTATATATATCTAGCCGTAGTGGTCCAGTGGCGAGTTACCTTGCCTGCCGTGCAGGAGGTGATGGTTCGATCCCCGTCCAGACCGACTCGTACAAATGAGTTTTTCGGAATTTATGTACGATTTGTAACACCATTGGCTTTTCGGTGAAGGAAAACATCGTGGGGAAACCTGCATGCTTCAATTTCGAGGCATGTATTGTACCCACTGTCCATTACGTGGCAACGGGCTCACCCCCCGTCACACTGGACAGAGTTTCGGTACTACTGGTGAAACGTGGATGTTCTGACTACCCCCTCGGGGAATATCGTGAGCATATGCATGCATAACTAACTATAAACTAAGCTTGTCACCCGTCCTTCACCGAACAAAACAACAAGTTTGCATATATCCAGAAGCCTGGAATCAAACCTTGATAGCGAGTGTCCTTGTGGCATCTGACCACTACTCGGCACCAGCAGGCTGCGGCCGGCTAACGCTATTTAATAAAGCTCACTCCTGATAGATGCGAGGTTAAATTGTGCTCTCAGTTATAAGCTAGAGCGATTGTTTTGATATAGTCGGGGAAATCTACGGATTTTTGTATGGAGAAGGTTGCATTTATTGCACTTTTGGTGAAAATTTGGAATATAGTAGATACATACCTGAAAAACATAAATTCTCAATAATTCCCAATTTTTATGTTGTATTATTGAATAATTAAGACTAATTAAATAATTATGAACAAAAAATGGAAAGATGGTGATTTTGTACAGGATAGCTTCATTAAATACGTTTTACTTATAACAATAATAATCCCCGGTTAATATCGTAAATTTGAGTAGATATTTATTAATTTGTAAGTCTTCAAAAATTATAACCTCGAAACTAAATTATTTACACATTAAATTTGCCTTGTGATAATTAACTATCTCTTTTGCTAGTATGCTGGAAGAAATATCGTTCGAAATAAGCTTGCCCTTTGTACATTTATATTGATTTTAAGGTATTTCTCAGGTTCCTGAGCCAATATAACCACGAAATCTCGACAAAAGTGTTATAAACTAACAGTAATATTATTTCAAACACAATTTACTAAAGTGTCTTTGATGCAATCTCAAACCTTATTTTTCCTAGACTATATGTTTTTAATGACCTAAACACATTGACTTACCATGTAAGTTGTCTGAAAAGAAGCACTCCTGGTTCGAATCTACACGCAATACACCAGTGGAACTTTCTATCTTATGTAAAACCTGACCGGAGGCGCTACAATCGACTATACCTTTAATGGCAAAGTTTCAAGTACAAAAAAGTTCCAATGGTTTTCGGCAACATGGCGAGGTTTTTATTTTTCCAGTCAGGCTTTAAGAAATAACAACTGCTTCTAATTGATGAATGCAAACATTGTGAAGAAACTTGACGCTGACGAAGAAATTTTTAATTGATTATGTCACCAATTCACATTGGGCACTTTGTATTCTAGCAGATGAGACGACATAAACGTGTTTCGATAGCATGATTCAGTCCTCGATAAAGCTTTGTATAATCAGCATCATCTACCCTCAGACTCTTCGATAAAAGTATTAGAATGGTAGGCTTCAGACACGCATCAGAATTTCTTTTGTATGATATCGACAAACGTATTAAGAACTGCATGCTATTGTCGATCGATGACAACTTTCCTTGTGTTTTTACAAACTTTCATATTTTATTCTAGATTAACTGTAGGTATCGTTAAAAGTTTATCGTTTGGACCATCATCTAAAATAAATGTCGGCCGAGGACGATAGGAGAGGTTTCAATTAAATTTGATTTTCAAACCTAGGTGCCTATCTGTTACGAAGTTTTTTAATCAATTTCAAAAGTTGGCATCACATTTATCGATTTTGTAAGTATTTCAAGTTCAAAAGCTATGTCGGAATATGGGTATGACAGGTATTTACTTTCGAGTAGATGATATTCTTTGAAAAAATAAATGACCTCAAAATTCTCAGGCCCTTTTTTCAGCAAGCGTAAATTGAGAATCATTTATTTCTAACGTTGATTTAAAGAATAGGGGAGAGGGGTGTAATTAAGCTAATTTTACTATGTTTGAATTCATTAGAAGATACATAAAAAGCGCTTTTCTGTTTATGTTTTTAGGAAGAATTAAAAAAAAATACAAGAATTTATAATATTGAAATAACAAACGTTATTTTTTGATGTAGCAATATACAAAATATTATTGACTACCACGCAATTTCCGAAAGGGAAAAAAAGCTTGTGCTCTATCAACGAGAAGAATCTGCGATGCGAAGCTATTATAAGTATATCACTCCATACAAACGAAGTCTGGTTATATTTTTAATACTCGTAGTAACCAATTAAAGTCAATGAAAATTTTTAGACACGGTACAGAAACCAATATCTGTGCTTTACATTTGTCAGATTTGCGTAAAAATACATAGTTTCAAACTTATCATGGCCCAAAATTTTCTATACAATTCTTAAATTAATCCTAGCATTGAAACTATATATTTATACGAAAATCTGTCAAATGCAAAGCACAGATATTGGTTTCCAGACCGTGTCTAGAAAAACTTTTAAATAAATAAAAAAAAAAAAACTTAATTAGTCCCGGATCAAACCGTTAAATGACTGTTCTAAATACTCTACGACGAGTTCCGGGCAGTACCTACCTACGTGGTTAAAGTTCAAAAGTAGCTCTTTAAACGTTCCGACCAAAGTTCAAAGTTAAATGTCATAAGTAATTTTACTTAAAAGATTTAGCAAATGTTTCTGTTGTAGGTTAATAAATAAAAGCACGTGAGATGTCAGACGTGATCTGTTCGTTTACTGCGTTCGTTGGCCTTTGTATAGTACTATATGCCTTCACGCGTGTTTGTCGCAGAGTACAATAAGTGCAAAAGGTCAGCTTAAAACGCAATAGTAGGACGAAATTTCTGGAGGCATCTTTTATTTTTCACTTTTCGACTAGATTTATACAATTTACCGAAACCAAAGTCGTACCTCAGTATTTTTCCAAAGTTTATGTAGTGAAATCATAAATTGAATACACGATTAGAATTACTTCACTCAATAGAAAATCGTCACAAAGATGACGTATTTTCATGTATTTTTAAACATATTTCTCCTTTTAGACAAACTTAACATAGTTTCCGATTTTTAGTATTTATACTTACATATTCACCATTAGTTTATCTAGTGAAATCATCAAAAAATCAATAAAAATTACTTTTGTTAATTGGTTTTAATCGAAAATATGGCACACGGACGCACTTTTCGCGGGGTTGGGCTATCGCGCTTCTCATAGAAAATATTCGTCTGAATATATAGCCCCTTAAGATCATACACAAATTGTAATCGTACGCATTTGATATTGAAACTAATCGTCTATGATGTAAGACCCCATGCCTATTTATTATACAAGGTATAAAAATCACCCTAGTAATATTTAATGGGGTGGTTAAGATCATCAAACTGAACTACTTTCACAATGTAGCCAACATCGAAAAAAAAACAGTTGTTTCATACAAAACTATAGTACCAACTCCACTCAAGTGTATGAGACAGTAGATTTTTAAATTTAATTTGAACTTTGTCTCCATAGTGAAAGTTGTTCCGTTTGATGGTATAAAACCGCCCCATTTAATATTACTATTGTGTTTTATTAAACCTCGTATTTATCATTACGTAAGTGTATAATAAGGTCTAAAGCATATTGGATATCGGAGCGATAAGAAACTATCTACAACTTTCTTTTTTTTTCATGCATTTGTGACGATATTATTTTTTTGCCTAGTTAATCGGGTTTCAGGGTAGAGAAGATGCAATAAGGGGTGATAGGTTACCAGCATTTCGACCAAAATCAAATTTTTTAGAAATCATAATAAAAGCTTTTAATAATCACCATCTCAGCCGATAGACGTCCACTGTTGGACACAGGCCTCCCCCAAGGATTTCCACAACGATTGGTCCTGCGCTGCCCTAATAATGGTGTTCTCAAAAAAAGCTTGAAGTGTAGTGTGGCTGTGTAAATCGGTCTAGCGTACCGAATTTATGCGGGCCAGTTTTTAGCTGACAATAAATAAATAACGAAACACTTAGGTAAAATATTTGACTAATTATTAGAAGGACTAGCCTTGCGGTAGCATTTCCCCTCTGCCATGGTATAAACACAATTGATCTTGTGCATTTACATTCAATTTTACACCTTATCACTAAACGAGACAGCCTATAATTGCGAAATAATAACTTCGAACTTAGAACGTTTGGGGTTCACACGAGACTACTTTTCATGATTTTTGACATTCAAAATTAGAATCTAAAGTTATGGGGAATAAAATCCAAAGTTGCGGATTTCATGTTACCTCGCCCCCCGCAAAAAATGGCAGAAATGTTTGTTAGTAGAATTATA
Organism: Agonopterix alstromeriana; assembly: GCA_963924505.1. Classification (NCBI taxonomy): domain Eukaryota; kingdom Metazoa; phylum Arthropoda; class Insecta; order Lepidoptera; family Depressariidae; genus Agonopterix; species Agonopterix alstromeriana. The sequence continues at coordinate 17,731,935 of OZ004671.1, read as the reverse complement.
CGCATAACCAGTCCACATATAAATAGTCAAAGGGTAAAATAGCTTGCACCTCCAGAAAAAAACGTATAATAATAATTTTTGACAGATTTTGCGACCAATCGCACACATCGCCTACGATCACATACATAAAGAAAACATTCTGAACATTGCAGTCACCTTCGTGCTTATATGTATATTTTGTGCATCGAGCGTTCGAAGTGACTAGTCGTTCCGCGTGTGTTTGTATTGTTTACGTTGAGCCATAAGTAACGTCGTGTGTTTGTAGCGAACCTTCTGTATTCTTTGTAAAATGTTGTATGTTTGTTCTTTGAAACAAACTCAAGTGAAAAACATACTTTGAATATGCGAATCGGATTAGTGAATGGTTCGTCTGGATCTGAAGAGTGTTTACAGCTTGCATACTCAATTTGTAACGTTCCGTCGTTAGTGTCTCTATCCTGTATGAAATTATGTTGTCTTAGGAACTACACAAATGGGGAAATGTCTGAAGTTGTCTAGGTTTGTTGAAACTAAGTAGTGCATTCTGAGGTGGAATCACAAACTCAAAGTCAATATGTGCGAAGTGGTGATGGGAACTGACAAATCGATCGCAGCGCCCAGGGTGGCAGAAATGTTTACTTTTGTTGGTCAAGCTGTGTAGAATATGCTTGAATCTATGCAAATCCACACACTAACTCAACACGAAATCTCCAAAACTGTAAAGAATACAAACTGGCATGGAGATTTCTATTGGCATCTAGGTGCTCACTAAAAGGCTTTTTTGAAATGTTATCTCCAAAGGTGTGAAAAACGGGATAAAAGTTTGTACGGAAATTGGCACTGAAAATATCGTGGATTGTAACAAATAGATATATAAAATTTTTTGTATCTATATATAGATAATGTTGCTAATTTCTTTAGTTATTACATTATTTTATTATGAAAATAACAAACTTTTAACTAACATGTTACTTGAAATAATTCACGGCGGTCCGAAACCGCTAGGAGCGCTTGTGTCGTGCACATAACCGATAGGATCTTGAAGTACACTTAATAAACGCCACCACAGCGTCTGAATGTATTGTCGCTGTAGATAAGATGCGGCCAGAAACTATACAATATATACACGACTTAATAACTATTACAATATAAATTCTTAAGCTATGGTTATGTATGCAATAATACATAGTGTAGTTAATAGAATAATTGATACTATACAGTACCACAGAATAGGTAATAGTGTAAAGATGACAGTACTATAAGTTAGTGACACTCAGAACCAAGCATTTTTATCATTTAAATAATCATCCAGTTTATAGTATGCTTTTTTACAGAGGACTTTTTTGATCTGAGTTTTAATCATGTTTTCGGAGAGATTCAAAGCGAAGATACACCTTTGCTTTGTGATCAGAATGCACTACTTTATTTCCTCCAATCTTCGGAAGGCTAGCCACATATCACTTGAGATATCACGACCATAATCCCTTTTGGGATGGTCAGCCACTCTTTTTAAGCGTGCAGTTGTAGCTATACCTGGTGACGGTTGCATTACGTACTCGAACAATAGATCTACTTTTCATGTACTTACGAAAGAAAAGTAATGCCGTGTGATTTGTTTATTTCTTTCTGAATGATTTGTACGAGTAAACACAAGGCATTATGGTACCCTTAATCCGCCTAGAACAAAAAAATCTCAATCACGCAATGTCGCTCGGATTGCGACTAACACTCAGTTGCAGAAACGCCCATTAAAGTTAATCCTCCATTAAATCTCTTGCTGTCCCTTTTTGTCTTGTTGACGTAGTAAAAGCTAGCAAGAGATTTAATGGAGGATTAACTCTAATGAGCGTTTCTGGTTGGTGGTTGTGGAGCGTTTGGTGTAAGTCAATCAAGCAACGGGGGCTCAATTTATGCGGTCCATGCGCTATAGGCTAGTCACCTATCTTCCGCTATTTTAATTTAATCAAACAGCTAACCTCACTTTTAACATATTCATCATCAGCCTATACAGGGTGTTAAAGTAAAAATAAACATTTTAAACTTTTAAGGGGATTGTTTAGACCGCCAAACTGAACAACTTTCACTCAAAATAATCTGCAAATATCTGCATTTAGCTCGAGTTTTTTTTTTCGCGATTTCAATGTTGGTCCTATAGTGAAAGTTGTTCAGTTTGATGGTCTAAACCACCCTCTTAAATGTTTATTTGTATTTTTGTAATACCTTGTATACGTCCCACTGTATGGCACAGGCCTACCTATACACCCTGTATGGGCGTTAGTCCACCACGCGTTCCCAATGCGGACTGGTAGACTTCACATACACATCGGAATTTCTTCTTCAGCGTATTCAGTCAGTTTGAGAGGCAGTTAGTATTACGTACTTATGTACCTAACTTATGTTAGAAGAAGATTAATTATATCCTATTTATTACCAATTTTATTAATAAATTTGCAAATTAAATTTTTTTTTCGTGTCAATGTATGAAAATGTAATTAATAGGCGTAACCAACAACATTGATGGCTCACTAGCCCTCACTGTACTAAATCCGCTATCGATTAGCACGGTGCATCGGCCTTGAACCAGTTTCACTGCAACCGAAGTAGGTCGCAGCGCTGTGAATTCGGTCGGCACTCGCAAGGCTGCTCTTTCGAGGTTTCAGAAGGATAAAGGTAAAAATGCGATGGGCATTCTAGGAACTTTATGGGCCGTGGTTTGTACAAATATTAAATATACAGGGTGTTTCTTAAATGCTGACGGTTTTTTTTAAGGGGATGGTCTTCGGGAGGTTCTGAATCTTTATGAAACAGTGCACAATATTTTAATAGTATTATCAGATTATCAAACCAAACAAGTTTAAAGTCGATTAGCTAGAAATGAAATTAGCTGTTCGAGATGTTGACGAAAACAATTATAAATAGTTTTGCGATATTAGGAATGTCTAATTTTATAAATGGTATTTGAAAAGATAATCAAAATTATGCAAAGCCCAGTCAAGTCAGTGTTTAGATGCGTGACGAGTGGAAGTCGTACAGTTTGATGGTCTGAAGTATGTAACGTATTTATTTTTACACCCTGTATAAGTTAAATGGCGGTGTACCTATTCCATAAGCTAGGTCAGAGTCAGAGGTCTATTAAGACGGCTTGAAAATACTCTAACAAGTTAACAGGTAACCTGTCTCCACCTATATGTTTTGAGTTATGTCATTGTATAGACCATGACTCGCTTCTACATGTGAGAAGAGGCCATATCCTGCATTGGTAGGTTTATAGGCTGATGATGATGAAATAGTTTAGTTTTAAGTTCCTTTATATATGTAAGTAGGAACTTGAATGTCAACATCATCATCAGCCTACACAAGATGTTACAAAAGTAAAAATAAACAATTAAAACTTTTAAGGGTTTGCTTAGACCATCACACTGAACAACTTTCACTATTAGACCAACATAAAAATCGCGAAAAAAAAACAGCTATGGAACATTCGATTTCTTTCTCGTGATTTCGATATTGATCCCGTTGCGAAAGTTGTTCAGTTTGATGGTCTAAACTTAAATATTTATTTGTATTTGTGTAACACCTTCTATACGTCCCACTGCAGGGCACAGACCTACCCTCAGGGAGGGTGTATACGCGTTAGTCCACCACGCGTGCCCAATGCGGATTGGTAGACTTCGCAATACGCATCAGAATTTCTTCTTCAGCGTATGCAGGTTTCTTCACCATGTTTTCCTTCACAGTTTGAGAGCAGTCAGTATTTCGTTCAGGAGATAGAATAACTCATTAATTCATGGCATGGTTGTGCGGGCGGATTCGAACCCCGACCCTCATGATTGAGAGTCCATACGTCTCCGCAAAGCGCCCCCAACGCTTTTTTGTTAGAATGATAATTTCTATAACATTCTGGTTGCTTAAGGCTTATCCGTCCGGGAACACGACTCGCACACGAACACGAATCGATGTGAACGAGCGCGTGGTTCAGGTCAGAATTTAGCAGTTTCCTTTGAAAAATGAGATGATTTTTTATGAATTTTCATAAAAATAAGAAAACCAAATCATTCTTTGTTGTATTGTGAAGTATATTCATTTTCTTGCGATCAACAATGTAAGAGTAAAATGGTTACAACTGAAAAAACAGGGGTGTCTTTAGGTTCCTTTTTTCAGTTTTATTAATTAAAATAGAATTCTAGAAAAACCAAATCACTTCTCATGTTGATGATTGTCCATTATTTTTACTGCTTAAAAAGTTCCATAGTCAATATGTATAAAATGGTTACAAACTTATTCAATTTCACGGTGTTTTGGAAGGACGCCCCTTAATAAACGTTTAACTCCTGATGACGATATGTTAACGAAACTAACGAAAGTTGCAACAAAATCTCAAGTAAACATCAACAAGGTACTGACCTATTCATTTCCCATGTTAACCCAATTCACAACCGTCATTATTGCAATCCAATCCTCGTTCTGATTGCAAACCAAGACCCATAGGGACATTTGTAATCATACATTGTATCTCCATCAATCAGACCATAATGAATATGTCGGTACGTCCCATCTCACCGGTCGGCCGTGACCAACTCTACTCTGACCTAAAACTGCCAGTTCAAGGACGCAGCCTAGATGCAATCCTGTTGCATTCCGATATACTGGGTCTAATTCAATAAGGATTTTTTAAGGGGATAATCGGACCATTAAACTGAGTAACTTTCTCTATGGAATCGAAGTTGAAATCGCGAAAAAACGGATGGTCTGCTCATAAGCATAAGCATATGCTCACGACTATATTCCCCGAGGGGGTAGTCAGAGATATTCTAATCCTCAGAACATCCATGTTTCACCAGTAGTACCGAAACTCTGTCCAGTGTGACGGGGGGTGAGCCCGTCGCCACTTATAATGGACAGTGGGTACAATACATGCTTCGAAATTGAAGCATGCAGGTTTCCTCACGATGTTTTCCTTCACCGAAAAGCCAGTGGTGTTACAAATCGTACATAAATTCCGAAAAACTCATTGGTACGAGTCAGCTTGGACGGGGATCGAACCATCGCCTCCTGCACGGCAGGCAAGGTTACTCGCCACTGGACCACCACGGCTTGGTCTGCTCATCTCCATAAAAAAACCTTCCAATACCTAAACCTACTCGACTCAAATGTATGGGACAGCAGATATTTTTTTTTTTTGACGTGTTCTCTATAGTAAAAGTTATTCTTGTTTTGTTTGATGGTTTAAATTAACTAGAGATGCAACGAATATTCGGCAACTATTCGGTGAGAATATTTTTTTGATTAAATTGCGTTTTTATTTCCTTTTATGCTACGGCTGAGAGCGCCGCCGAATATTCAGTATTCGGCCAAATTGCTATTCGTTGCATCTCTAAACCATGCATGCATGCATATGCTGACGACTATATTCCCCGAGGGGGTAGTCAGAGATATTCTGAATCTTCAGAAAATCCACGTTTCACCAGTAGTACCGAAACTCTGTCCAGTGTGACGGGGGGAATCTCTAAACCACCCCTTTAAATATTACTAGGGAGTGTTATAACTTGTATACAGGGTGTAAGTGACAGCCTAGCAAATACTGAAATGGTGAACTAAGTTGAATTTTTTTCGCGTTTCCCGAGGTAGACTCCACAGAGAAAGTTGCTCAGTTCGATGGTCTGAGTTCACCGTTTCAGTATTTGCTAGGCGGTCACTTTCACCCTGTATAATTTGAAAACTTGCAATCTGAAACTATTTGACAATGTAGCTCCCCGTAAGTAATCATAGTCGGAAAAATAAAATAAAAACCTGCAAAATAAATATTAACACTTGGCGGTCGGCGACTGTCAATAGATGGCGCTGAACGAAATTAAATCACACTATTGTTGGTTTTTTTTAAAGTTATTTAAGCCAAGTATGTCATGTCAGGATAAGCTTTCATACGGTTACTATGGAACCCTATCTTGGGCGAGTCCGACACGCTCTTAACCGGTTTTTTGTTGTTGTCCCATATCATAGCAAATGTTGTTCATATTGATGGTTACTTTCCCCCCTTTTAGTTTTTGGGAGATGTCTTCTTACAACCTGCATAATACAGGCTGATGATGATTATTATCGCCATTAAACTGACTAACAGCTATGTCGGTGCATCCCGGATGCTCAGGACGGCCGTGACCGGCTGCTGACCTAAAACTACCAGTTCAAGGACGCAGCCTAGCCCAGATGCAATCCTGTTGCATTCCGATAAATAAGAGTGCTGATTTGAAAAGTAGGCCAATCTGATAGTAAAGTAACGCGGGTAGTGTGTCAGTTTGTAACACGAAAAATATGTGACAACTACTTATTTACTGGGTGATTTTTTAAATTGATAATGTTTTTATGTCGCTTCGGTATTGGCCCGATTTTCAGCAAAGTGCGACAACGCCCTGGTGTCGTGGGTTTTGGGACTACGTGGCTGATTGGGGTGATAAAAGATGCATCTCGACGAGGGCTACAAAAAGCAACAAAAAATTCAAGAAATATTTTATAAAATCGAAAAAAAAAAAAAATTGTGGTCGTTTTTCGCCCGGTTTGGTCAGAAAAAAAATCTGGATAATGAAATGAGATATCGAAAAAAAAACGCTAGTAAAAACGCGTATCACTGATGGGTTATTCAGAATTTGTACCTTTGTGAAAAATTTAATTCAGTTCATTTGGCAGATTCATTTTCAATGTACCCGGAGGTCGTGGAAGACACGAGATCTGTGAATTTTAAATCACTTTTCTATACCGGGATGGTTCAGACCATCAAACTGAACAACTGTTATTATGTCAACCAAAAATCATAAAAACAAATCTACTGTTTCATGCATTTGAGTTGAGTATAGGCATTGAAGTTTAGTATCATGGAATAGCTGTATTTTTTTCGGTTTGAGATTTGCTCTCTTAGATATAGTTTCGGATGATTTGGAAAGTGATTACAAAATCATCGAGTATTTAGCAAACTTGACTATTTTTTTGTTGTTGTAATGCTTATTTTAGTTAAATCTATCAGAATTTTACTTAATTATAAATTCGAGATCCATTTTGGTCCAAAATGGGAATGTGCCGGCCAACAATAAAGTTATACGATTTTCTCTTAGAACTTGCCCATCAAAGCATTTATAATATGGCACCAAAGCTGTGTTTATAAAAGCCGTGGTGGTCCAGTGGCGAGTAACCTTGCCTGCCGTGCAGGAGGCGATGGTTCGATCCCCGTCCAGACCGACTGATTTTTCGGAATTTATGTACGATTTGTAAAACCACTGGCTTTTCGGTGATGGAAATCATCGTGAGGAAACCTGAATGCTTCAATTTCGAGGCATGTATTGTACCCACTGTCCATTATAAGTGACGACGGGCTCACCCCCCGTCACACTGGACAGAGTTTCGGTACTACTGGTGAAACGTTGATGTTCTGAGGTTTCAGAATATCTCTGACTACCCCCTCGGGGAATATAGTCGTGAACATATGCTTATGCTACCAAAGGGCCATTGTTCTTGGTTTTATTGCTGTTCGAAAAATATGCCTTTTCATATATTTTCAATGAAAAAAGCTATAAGGCTGTTAGAACTTGTCCGTCTAAGCATCTATAGTATGGCACCAAAGCTGCTATAATAATTGGTTTTCTTTAAGTTTGAAAAATCTGCCTTTTCATACGTTTTGTAAACAGCTTTCAGCTACATCTTTCTTTCCATAAAGTGTTAACAGAATGTAGCATTCGTTTTTGATGGTACCTTCACATTTGGACCAAAAACATATGAAATGCAGATGATATCCATAAATTTGAATTAGAATTACGCCAAGGAAAGCCTTTTTTGAGCCAAGGAACCTTTGCGACGGAATTCTAAGCAAGAGCCCTGAACTATCGGGTAGGTCAGGCTGTCAGGCCGCGGCAGGACAGGACGATCAATCGCAAACTACCTGCTACCTGGGGCCTCCGGTTCGCCCTTTAGAAAATTTTTCTTACATTTTGATTTACGATTCCGTGGTGAAATTAGATTTGGAGAAGTACAGAGTGGAAGAAATAATCTGCTGTTCCACAGAAAACCTTAGTTACTCGATCGAAATTTAGAAAACAGCTTTTTGTGGATTGCCAAAATAGTAGGCCCTGAAACTAAATAAAAATTATTGTTAATAGTCACCTCAGGTTATCTGACTACCCCGAAATATATGATGGGAGTGAGTTTAATTATTATGTGTTTTATTTTATTTACTTAATTATTTATAAACTTTTTTTATAGTTTTATTGATTCGGGCGTTACTTTGCGGAAATCCATGACTAATGTAACTTAAGTAAGTTATAACATAAAATAACTTTGCCTACTAGGTATTTGGAAGTGGAAGTTGCGACACCATCTTGTTATCTATTTACAATTTTTTATTCAGGGCCTGAGTTTAATTTTATTTTATTTACATATTTATTTGTTGAGGTTTGAATCAATGAAAAAATTGAAAGAATTCCGTGTTTTATTGTAATATTACAGACAACCGTTTAAGTCTAAAAAACATTATTTTATTATATTTTTATTTTATTTTTAACGATTTCATTACCATTATGTTCGAACATTACTTAGACTTAACGCTTAAAAATATTAAATGAATAAAATGCAGGTAGTTTCTAACTGCCCCAAAAGGGATTATAGTCGTGAGTAATTTTAATTCATCACCACGTTTTATTAACAAAGAGAAAAAAAATTGAATTCAACGAATTTTAAAGCTTGGAGCCGAAGATTCGATTATGGGTCACTATGATTAAAATTCATGAAATGCTAACCTTTTCAATTGACCCTGGAATGCATTCCCGATGACCTTCCATCCAAAATTTACAACAAATTGCTTTTCAATTCTAGGCCTTCCGCCTGTAGGAATAGCGGTAGAATAAATGCATAAAGCACTAAAGTCGGGAAGTGTCAAATTGCACATGCGTGGAATTGGCGGGCTACGCCGTAGAGCCTCTACGAGACTCGTAGACGGCGCGCGACCGTCGTAGCAGACACGCGTTGAACCGCTACGAGCCGTTTCAACCCAACATCGGAACTTTTCATACTTTTCTAACTTAGAACATTGTGTGTGCTGAAAAATATTTGTTTTCCTCTTAAATTTGCTAACGTTTGGTGTGAACCCAAAACTGTAGTGATGTGTGTGTCTAACTTTATTTCAAAGTGTTAAAAATGTTTTAATTAAAAAAAAGTTTTAGTAAAATGGCTCCGTTGAGAATGCCGACTGGAGATTTTTTTACTGACGATATGACAGACTACTTGAATTACTCCACCCAACATCCCAACCACGAGACCAGGCACCACAATCGCCACCACAGTCATCGAGAAAACCACAAGAATCACGTAGTTGACATACTATCCAGCTCAATAATGGAAGTTATAAACACTAAATTCATACCAGAAAATAGTGTGTTACCAGATTTGGAGCCTCTTTCTACCCATATGGACCATTCAATGGATCGTGCTGGTCAATTGAAGATGAACATTACAATGAACCGATCTGACTTAGAGATAATCCCTGATGAGTTTCTGTACCGCCACAACGGGGCGATGACGGCAGTGTATTGTGCGGCATACCTCCTAGTTTTCATAGTGGGCTTGGTGGGGAACTGCTTTGTTATAGCGGTGGTGTATCGCTCTCCGCGAATGAGGACTGTGACTAACTTTTTTATTGTCAATCTCGCTGTTGCTGACATTTTGGTGATCGTGTTCTGTTTGCCGGCGACGTTGATGAGTAATATTTTTGTCCGTGAGTACCTAGTTTTTTAATAACTATTCAAAAAAAACATTTATTAACCATTTAGGAAGTTGCCTTCAATATGTATAACTCTTATATACACCTAAGAGCTTGTCATTGATCTGTGTTATACACCGTTGTTTTTATTTTTTTGTTACAATATTTTAAGGGTGCATTCAGATATACAACTAAACATCTATCAGTAAGGAGCACGAGAACATTTTTTGGACCTCCTATAGAAAATTGATCGACTGATCTGTATTTTTGGATGGAAGAGACACAATTTTTTTTAGTTTTTTATAATTTCTAACGTTTTTGACTATTTTTCTAAGGCAAAGTTGTTTACTTGCATTATTTGAGTAGGCCCTTAAAATTGTGTTGGTAATAAAAATAGGGGTATATAAGTATTCCAAATTGATGATCTATTTTTAATAGCACCTAAATTAAAATAATCAAAATTTCATTTGTGAGAACGTTCGTGCATTCGGACATTATAGAGCACTCAAGTTATTTCAAACGAAGTACCAATGCTTAATGTAGGAATTACGTTTTTATTAGGTATAAACCTGCCTTAAGACTAAAAATACGAAAGAATTAACGTGTATTTTGTAACAATATCCAACCTTTTTTGGTAAAAACGAAGGGCTTATTATGTAATAATGTATATTTTGTGGAATATCATAAAATAATTTCTGTCACATTATTCGATTTAATTGGGTAATAAGGTGTTTTAGATGTATTCGGAACGTGGAAGCAAAGCTTTCAGTCTTTTTTCAAACAAGAAGAAAAACAATTCTATCTCATAGTTTATTTATAAAATGGAACGTGTCGATCTGGTATGGACAGATCAGGTTACTTTTTTTTCTGAAAGTCTCTCGTGATGTTTTCTAGCTGGGTTTATAATAGACTCAGAGGTAATTTTTTATTATACATAAACAAACGATGCAGATGTTTCCGCTTTTACAGAATACGGCCATTCATCCTCAATTGCTCCTATTTTTATAAAATTTATTTAAAAAAAAAATTAGAAATACATGTTGTTTATACAACTTGTTATTGAATAAGCGCAAAACCTCATACACCCCAACTGATGTATAACAAAATTATTAGATTGAAACAATAATTTCATTATTTTGATTGTTAAAATTTAAAGTTATTCGCATTTTAAGTTTTCAGGCAAAAATTATTTGTTATCATTTCTGCAATGAATGAAAGCGCTAATGTGCTCATGGATACATTTTAATAATCTTGTTTTGGTAGTCAGTAGGGTGAGAGTGCCCAAGCGGTGGTTTGAGATCGAGTTCTGTAAATTTAAAATTCTAAAAACAACTTGAAACGTAACCGTTTGTATGTTCTGTAGTCGTCTGTACGTTAGTTTTTTTCAAGAATTCTTTGTATGTGTGTAGTGTATGTAGTATTATACTTCGAAATCGAGGAATTTAAATTCCTATTTAAACTTATTAAAACATATAAAGATATTAAAATATTTTATACAATACAATCGAAACGTTCAAACTATCCGTATTAACTATCATCGCTAGCAATTTTCAAACTACAGGTATTCCTTAAGGGGATATAATTCGGAGCGCGCTCCATACAAACGAACTATGGTGATATTTTCAATACTAATCAATTAAAGTCAATGAAATTTTGCTGAAACAATCTTGAAACAAATATCTATGCTTGTATGGAGTCCGATTTTCGTTAAAATATACAGATTCAATGCAAGGATTAATTTAAGATTTGTATGGAAATCTTTGAGGCACTGTAACTTTAAAACTATACATTTTAACGAAAATCTGACTCTATACAAGCATAGAAATTGGTTTTTAGATTGATTCTGAAAAATTTCATTGAGTTTAATTGGTTATTATTGAAAATATCACCATATTACGTTTGTATGGAGCGCGCTCCGAATTATATCCTCTTAAGTTTCTAGAGTAAAATTGTTGCGTTGGCGGGACTCCTGTAAAATGGTTTCAATTACTTCACAAATGTCAAGTATTTAAACCTTGTTAATTACTACGCGTAAAGGTAAGTTATTTTTAAGTGTTTTAGTTTTAGTTATTAAATCTGATGTTAATACAAAAAGTTATGTAATATCTTTCTCATAAGCATAAGCATATGCTCACGACTATATTCCCCGAGGGGGTAGTCAGAGATATTCTGAAACCTCAGAGCATCCACGTTTCACCAGTAGTATCGAAACTCTGTCCAGTGTGATGGGGGGTGAGCTCGTCGCCACTTATAATGGACAGTGGGTAAAACACATGCCTCGAAATTGAAGCATGCAGGTTTCCTCACGATGTTTTCCTTCACCGAAAAGCCAGTGGTGTTACAAGTCGTACATAAATTCCTAAAAAAACTCATTGGTACGATAAGGTCTGGACGGGGATCGAACCATCACCACCTGCACAGCAGGCAAGGTTACTCACCACTACACCACCACATTTTTTTTTAAATAATTTTAATATCTTTCTCCTGAATTATCTTTCAGGTAATGGTAGAATAATAATGAGGTTTTTTCCATGACTAGTAAAACTAAAAACTTGTAGAAGACATTATTAAAAGTTCAGGAAAACATGTCACATTGACAGTTAAAAGTGCTGCTTGTCTATGGTTTGTACCATGTCTGACAGGTAGTGTTGTGTTTCCTATAGACAAATTTTTCACTACAGATAAATACCGCAAATTTTAGTTTGTCTAAACTATAATAAGAACTGTAATAGAAGTGTCTGTACGTTGAAGATAAAAGATTACAATAAGGTATTTAGGTCTCCCTGACTCCAAATCAACATTTTTAAGAATTTTTGTCCGTCTGTTTGTTTGTTTATATGTTTGTAACAGCATACTACTGAACCGATTTTGATGACAGTTTTTTTGTTTGATACCTTATGATCTGACCTAAAATCTGTAAATAATGAGTGCGAACGAAGTCTCAGTTAAACGCACCTTATAGATAAATAAACAAAACTTCTTTCATATTAAAACCATCATAATCGTATAAACGTTCGTGGGCAGTGTTCGAGACACAATAAAACTTTTATTTTGATCACAGCTGTAGCCAGTTACTGTCCACGAACGTGTTAATGAATCATCAAATTACTACAGTAGTGAAGTACAGTGAAAACTCATGGTAGACCTTCAGATCGCAAAATTTTCACGATCGTCTCGCTACCCTTCCAGTGTCTTTGAACCAAGTTTTTATCAATGAAAACGCCACATTAGGTATGTATTACTAGTTTTAGATAAATATAAGGGCAGTGTAAAATTTAACACTATTTTGTTATAATACAGGGTATTAGTGCTAATCTTTGCATTACTTTTAATTACAAAGGGTGATTTTTTTCATGATTCTGAACAACATTGCCCAAAGAAAACTAAGGTAATTTTAAAAAAAAAACTTTTCATAAGTACCTACAATCACCATCCGTTAAAGTAATGCAACTGACTACACTTACACCCTGTATATTAGATAATTTTTATGAACTACATAATACAAAATTATAATACATCTTTTTGTACAAAACCTTACAATCTGCAAGTAGATAAAAATTATAATCTGCAACTACACAAAACAATCACAAAACTCAATCATTCATTCATTCATGTACAAAATAAACTATTAATCTTCTTATCGTGTGGGCAGCAAGCCCTGGTGTCATATTTTTCAAACCGCCTTACGACATCTAACGTCGTTTTTAAGACTATACTACCACCAGAGATAGTAGCCAGGTCCATAGGCTTAACATGCGATCCAAAGCACGGAATCATCTTTCTTTTCAGGCAATCTGGTGATTCAATGTCCCATCCAACTGGGGAAAACGCACAAAGTAACGTTTCACTAGGTGTCCCCCATGGGAATTGAACCAACGACCTTAATGCCCTTAACGCCCAATGCTCCTAACCATTAGACCATGGAGGCAGTACTATATAGGGTCCAACTTAATATGCTGACAATTTTTTGAGAGGATGTTCGGACCATCAAACAGAACATCTTTCTCAATGGGACCAACATCGAAATCGCGAAAAAAAAGTCTGCTGTCCCATACATTAGGCTCGAGAAATTTTGCACTTTTGTATGGGACTGCAGATTTTTTTTAGCGATTTACGTTGTTGGTGCCATAGAGAACGTTGTTCAATTTGACGGTCTGGTCATCCCCTTAAAAAAGTGTCAGCATATTAAGAAGGACCCTATAAATAATATACTATATAATAACTCAAAGTTATTATTAAATAAATCTCAGCTTTACCATGAATGAATAATGACGCTTTTCCAAGAAGGTGTCAGCAATATTTTAACGACAAAGTTTCTTATACATTGAATTACCACTTCACTTAACTTTCAGTAAAAGCCTTGAAACTTTTAATCTTGTACTTAAAATCTTTTTAAAACTGGGCAGCGACTTTTTTATTCTACAGGACCTTCTAGTAACACTTAAGAGGGTGCTTTAGACCATCAAACTGAACAACTTGCACTATGAAGCCACAAACGAAAACTCAAAAAAAAATCTGCCGTCCCATACATTTGAGTCAAGTCGGTACTACAGTTTAAGAATTGTATGAATTTTTAAAAACTCCGCATGCATAATAAAAATAAAATTTTATTAGTTTCAGGGCATGTATCACCGTTTCTTAGTAAGTTCTTGTTAGTTTATCCGACAGATATTTTGACAAATCTTTCATACAAAAAAATTAGGTATTTATTATTAAAGAATTTTTATTTCACTCAATACTTATCAGTATAGGTCTAATTAACATAAATAAAAAAAATTACTGACTTAAACAAAATATGTCAAACTATCTGTCGGATAAGCTAACAAGAACTTACTCGAGTCACGTTGCAGGGTTTGCCCCGAACACTTGTCTTTCGCGTGGTGTTCGCGCGGTTCGCGTCTCAGCCTGTCACGAGGCTCCGCAATCCTTCTCAGTTGTGTTCTTACTCAAAAACAATCCTCAAAATTGGGTAGATACTCCCTCAAACCACTTGACACTGGCGGAAATGCGGTGCTAACGCACAAGCAAGAAGTCCATTAATTATAAAAGAAGAACTTACTCAGAAGCAATAAATGAATTGAATTGAATTGAATTGAATTGAATTGGTGAAACAGGCCCTCAGTGTTTTTAGTTGGATTATGTTACTAACACGTACTTTCGTTTGTATAGGTTAGTCCGGGACACTTTTTTTGGAGAATTTTGTATTACAGCTGACGAGCATAAGTTAGTTAATCAAAGAAAAATCTCTCACTATCGATCGTAGCTAGTCTACCTACTACAACTGTGTACGACGTGTTTATTTATTCCTTATTCAGCGACTTTTATGCTGACGGTACACCTCTTTCACAATCACGGTCTCTTTCCTGCAACTTTACGATTCTCTTCACGTTACTACGGAGAGACAAATCTATTCGTCTCCGTATTATTACGTTGTAAAAACGTAGTCTACTCATTATTGTCAATAGGGGTTAAGGCACTAGCAACAGTAACTCTATATCGTATTTCGATAGAAGTATCTTAAGGTGTAAATCTAAAGCCGAACCAAATCCTTTTTTTTTTCACATCAAAACGCAATATGCAGAAAAATATAGTAGCAAGTACAGGAAGTAGAGGAGTATCTGAAGTCAGAGAGAGGCAAAGAGTGACCGTTCTGTATGTAGAACTATACAGGGTGTAACATCAAATGCGTTATATACTTTTGAAGTTGCTTACCATCAAACTGAACAACTTTCACTATGGAGCCAACATCAAAGTCGCGAGAAAAGAATCAGCAGTTCCATACATTTGCGTTGAGAAGCCATTGCAATTTTCTATGGAACAGTTTGCTATGGAATTATGAATTATATTGTAATAGTTATTAGGTCGTGTTATGTTGTAGAGTTTCTGGCCGCATCTTCTCTACAGCGACAACACGTAGCTTCAAAAAAAGATTTGACGTTAAACAAGCGTGCATAATTTTAGGAGCTTGAACTCCTAAAATTATGTTGACTTTGACAGCAGACTGTTTATTTTACGAACGTATTGAATTTTACTCCCTTTATACTATTATCTATTCTATGACGGAAGAAAACCAACTAGAAAGTCAAGATTTTTTCACCAAAAAAAAATCGCTACGAAACGCATGCCTTTCATTCCTTGTTCAGACAATCTTCTCTATAATACTGTCTTTTCATATACTTGCAAAATTGGACAGATATCTCAATTTTACAACTCTTAAATACGCATACATATTCAGGAAAAAAGTGCCTATAAAGCGGAGTAGCAGTAAGAAATTTTAATATAAATTCATGAACTTTTTGCTATTTAAGCTACAATGACATTTTAAAAAACTAGTCGAAACTATACCGCTTACTGTCGAGATAAAACTTGAGATTATTTGTATAATACGCTCGCCAAGCGTTGGCCAGATATTAAACGTTTTGTACTTACTAACACTCACGATCATACCCCATTTTAGGTGGCCAGGTCGCGCTAATTTAAAACATCGAAGTTCTATTCTTATCCAATTTCAGTTCTAATCACATTGCAATATTATTCAACTGTGCTGAATTCCGCATCGCGCTAAACTCTATGTAATTGACAGCCTTTAACGACTGAGCGATCTGTCAAAACGGCTCTAACGGCTGGCATGAGGTGTACCGCGATTAGCGCAATACCAAATGTGTCAAAAGTTATTATTCGTACGTAGTCTAGTCACGGTTCAATCACCGAATATTTACCGCGATTGCAGCCCAGAATCTTTCACTACTACATAACGTATTAAAAGCTTTTGTGTCACGATAATAACCATGATAATAAATAGGGTGGACCAACCACCATGTTTGCTCGGAAATAGGTACCTACTTGAAAGTCTCAAAAGTACGGCACCAGTTTGGGTCCAAACTACTGATACAAAAAAGTTTCAAAAGTTTGGTAACAAACTAATTACCGAATTCCTTGTACGACCATTTAATTGTAGTTTCACTTCCTGATACGTAAATTTACCTTATAGTTTAAAAATCAAAGTGCCAGTTTTCGTTCCGCGCACTATACCTTCCTACGTTTTTCTTTGAAGTCGGTAATAAATTTTTAGTATTAGGTACTGTTTTACGAGTTTCACATTTCAGCTATAAAATAGACTCCTATTTTAACGATGTGTGTTCACAGAATGAATTTAATTTGAAGATTGTTGGTTTAAAAGAAGACTTTGAGTTTATTATGAGAGAGATGAAAATTATCTGAATTTATACAGAGTGTTTCAAAAGTAAAAATAAATATTTAAAACTTTAAAGAGGGTTGTTAAGACCATCAAACTGAACAACTTTCACTATGGGACCAAGATCGAAATCGCGAAAAAAATAATCAGCTGTCCCATACATTTAGCTCGAGTAGATTTGTAGTTTAGTATGGAACATCAGATTTTTTATTCGCGATTTCGATATTGGTCCCATAGTGAAAGTTGTTCAGTTTTATGGTCTAAACTACCCTCTTGAATGTTTATTTGTATTTTTGTAACACCTTGTATAACTTATTAAGGGGGAGTTAAACCAATCTACACTATTATAAAATTGTAACAAATATGTGTCCGTTCCTTGAAGATACAAATGTGATTTATGTTAACTAACAGTGTGTTAGCACTGAATGGCGAATTACAGATTTTTACTTTGAAAACTTATTCGTCTTTTTTGTTGTTAACGTAACATTTTAAGAATTATCTGTATCCTATTTAAAAAAACAGTGGTTCAATGGTGGTTTAAAGTTAAATGATTCTTTTCCTTGTACCCTGTATACAGGTTGTTAGGGTAAACAGTTGCATTACTTTAAGGGCTGATTGTACCCATGATACTGATCAACTTTCCCTAAGAAACATCGGAAATTGAAAAAAAAACTTTTCATGCAAAAGTTCAGCTAATAAAACGATCAGTTGATTGCATTTAATATGGAAAGGGTTAATATTTTTTTAATTTCCTGTAGGTTTCCTAGGGAAAGTTGATCGGTACCATAGGTACAATCACCACTTAAAGTAATGCAACTGTTTACCCTAACATCCTGTAGATACACGGTACAATTATAGTTGGAGAGCCTGTTGATACAAACCTACAGATATATAACTCAATAAACTGTACAATCTCAATCAACGATGCTTTTCAATTTCAATTCACGTTTGAATCAAATTTTAACCTCAGTAGCATGAGTATAAGTCTGATTTTAGGTTGGCTGCACTTAGGCCCATTTACTTCTGAATAGTATACCAGTTGAATATTGAAAGCAAGAGACAACAGCCAATATCCTCCTGCATGCAAACTCGCGTTGGTTTTATTGGTTGCATAACCTGTAATTAACCTTTTGTTCTATGATTTTAAAGGTTTTCTGTTTAACTCACACTTATGTTTGTATATTTGCTACTTTCATGTGATAACGGAAGGGGGAAATCTGGGAAAAGTTGTTCAGCATCATGATTACTATCAACCTGTAAAGTAATGCAACTGTCTACAGTAACATCCTGTATACCTTCTGGTCATCCTGGTCCTTCTTAATATGCTGACACTTTTTAAGGGGATGATCAGATTATCAAACTGAACAACTTTCTCTATGGGACTATTTCGACGCTGTTCCCTTCGAGAAAGTTGTTCAGTTTGACGGTCTGATCATTTCCTTAAAAAAGTGTCAGCATATTAAGAAGGACCCTATAGTTACTGATATCAGATTCCCATTCAATTATTATATATTCAATCTAAACTTGGCTAATTATTGAAATACTTTTTCTTTATCATACCTTTTCCATAAATTGAAATTTTCAACATTTATGCAACCGTTTAGAAATGGGACGATTTGACGTTATTGGTTCACGTGAGCACCATCTGGCCTAGCTGAAAGACCACAAGTTTTCTGAAGACACCAACGGGCCCTCTTCTTCTTATCGTGTGGCAAGCCTTACGGACTCTGACGTGGTTTTATATAACGACTAATACTACCAGAGATAGTAGCCGGGACCAATGGCTTAACGTGCCATCCGAAGCACGGTATCATCTTTCTTTTCAGAAAATCAAGTGATTCAGCCTGCAATGTCCTAGCCAGCTAGGGAAACATGCACAAAGTGACATATCACAAGGTGGCCCCCGTAGAAATCGAACCCACGACCTCCGTGTCAAGAGCCCAATGCTCTAAACCATTAGACCAGTGACCAGTTAGTCTAATGGTCGCCAGGCCAGTTGGCCTGAGGACCTCGTTTTCAATGGTCCATTTGGCACTTAGCCCGCTTTATCCTAAGAAGTACACTGAAAATCTGTTGATTCTTACTATTTCCATCATGCAACTGTCCAATGGAACTAGTTAAATTGCTTAAATTTTGAAAAATGGGACAGGACTGCATAAAACAAATTGGTTTCATACATTCCCTAACATCAATTTAACACAAAGTAGACATGTTAAAACCAAAGTACATTGATTAGTAACCCCAATTGAAATAAACACCTCCTAATAAATAGTAGCACAGAAAAGAGATAAAATATAGTTCTAGACAAAATTCAATATAATATCTGGGGTCGATAACCTATCATAGACTCCATCGCCAAGTTTTAAATCTAAGAAACCTAAATCCTGCTTTCAAATACCTAAGAAAGCTAGCTTAAGAAAAATATTGATGTGGATAATAAATTTCACTATGGACGTTTTTGCAGTTTTGTCTTTTCTCCATTCGTAAGTTTTGCTCAACTTTTTGCTTTATACCAATGGAATAGGATATAAAATAGGCTGGATACTTTTAAAAATTTCGTGTTGCTTCACTTCTCTGTAGCTTAGTAAAAGCTTTTTTTCAGCTACTGTTTCAGTAGTCCCTTAAATCAAGCTATTTTCACACTTATTTCCTGGTCGTAAGTAGTTAGATGGTTATAATTACTTAGGAAGGTCTTGATAATTATCCAGTTTAACTTGGCACGTGCGCAAATGAGCGATCGCCTGCTTTGACAGGTGTCAAGTTAAACTGGCCAGGCTTGATGGTTTACTCGTAAAGGATAATGTTCTGAACTTTGAAATTATTTGAGAAAGTTAATTATAATTAACATTAAGACAATTTTGATAATACGGAAGTGAAGTAATTTTAATATTTGACCTCTTTCATGAACCCGTGAAAATTTCAGGAATGAGATGAAAGTTCCATTTTAGAGGTGGACAGAAACCTTTTTACAATTGCACGTCACAACGCTATCCCATTCATTGTGGCGAAATCACCACACTTACTTATTAAATCGCTATCGTTATTTTTTACCCGCCCGCGCTACTTCTGTCCCCATACGGCGCATGACGTTTGTGTATCGTGTTATTTCGAGTGCAAGTACATAAATAGTTTAATATTTAACAAGTAACTTAAAACATAATTCAGCCACATTCGTCAGTAAATCGAAAAATAATAAAATCAAATAGAATATTTCCTTATTTGGGTTGGTCATACCACAACTTTACGAAATAATCTTTATTCCTTAGTCGCCTCATTTAAACAACCATGGAAAGAACATTTTATAAAGAGATCTATATACGAAACCACACGGTATGGAATAAATAAACAATTGTTCAGCTTCGGAATTGGAAGCCAGGCCAGAGGCCTATTAAGACGGTTTGAAAATTCTCTGACAACAAGTTGACCACTAACTTGCTTCCACCAACACGCACTGGAGTGCGATTTTTGAACATCACCGGTGACATTGAGATTCGCATTCGAATAGAGATTTTCATTAAGAGTGATTACGTTTTTCTGTATTTTTAAAATCGTTCGGATGTGCCAAAACCGTTTCGTTTCACACAGAAAACGTTTCAATTGAACGAAGGAACGAATGAATGGTTTCATACTATCTGTTTAACCTGGACTTCACCGCCAAAATTATGGGGTAACGTAACGTGGAAAAAAAGTAAAATCTGTTGACGTCTGACATGACAACATTACAAACATTCGAGTGGTGAGATTGGATTGGATACGAGTGGTTCGCAGCACTCGTTACAAATGATAGAATATGGAATTCAAAAATGGCAAATCATCAATTTTACGTCATTTTCTACTGCTCGCTTGAACGTGTGTTGTTCAAAAATAGCACTCCTGGGTCCGCGTGGTAGAGTATAGGCCACTCCTTCTCGCCCTTATTCGTGAGAGGAAGCCTTTGCCCTGCAGTGGGATTCTCCAGGCTATAAACTTTGTTTTTACCGTCGAATTTGTCCTCTTCCAATCTGGGCTGCGTGGTGCTGTTTTGTCAATGCTTGTTCCTTGCTATATCTCAACTATCCCATAGTTAATGACGATAAAATTAGTGTCAACTTTAACACGTACACAATAAGGTTCAATTAATCAACTGGCAGCAACTCTCCTTTGAATCTATACTTCAGACAACAACTCTCAAAGTTTGCCCTGTACAGAAGCTATTGTTTAACTTCTCTGTTGCTAACAACTTGGATGCTCTGTGACAAATGATACTTCGTAGAGTACGTTCTCTTAGATAATATACAGGGTAGCATGTACACATAGTGTAAACATTTATGCGTTACCTAATTTTTAACTTCTACAATTTTTTTTTGTGATTCTTCTATACAACGTGTTAACGAATAAGCGCAATACCTCATACACCCCAACTGATTTATTACAAAATAATTGGATTGAAACAATCATAAAATTATTTTGATAGGTAAAATTTAATCGCATTTTAAGTTTTGAGGCAAAAATGATTTGTAATTATTTCAGCAATGAATGAAAGCGCTAACGTGCTCATGGATACATTTTGACAATCTTGTTTTGTTAGTAGGTAGGTTGAGAGTGCGCAGCGGTGGGTTGAGATCAAATTCAGTAAATTTCAAATTTTACAAACAAATTATTTAATATTAAAAAAAAAACTTATGTTGTAACCATGATAATTCGATTCTTCTCTCGATTCTAAACAAACTACTTTCTAGTTTTGCGTTAATTCATTAACACGTTGAATAAATAAAATTTTTAAATTAATCATTTTTAATCTCTCTACGCGTTCGCGAGAAAATCAGTCGAAAAACTCCATGGAGAAAAACCTATGCTTTATTAACAAATAAAATTACCTGCCTTCTCTTTCTAACTCTATGCTGGAAACAGAAACGGTAACATCAAATGTCAAATTCTGACATTGCGTTTTTTTTTTTTATGGACAGTTATTTCAAATCGATTTTAAATTTACCAAGGAGTGTTTCGTGCGACGTTACTTGTCGGACCGAAAACCGACGTTGTTTTTTAAAAAATATCTGTAATCCTTTCATTTTAAAATTTCTGACATACAAAATACTGACAATTATCTGGAAATTGTTTTCGATTCAACCCTCCATAAAAAAATTTACATACCAAATTCTGATGTCACTCCCCTTTCAGTGGTATGGAAGATACTAAGCTGTTGAATAGTCCTCTCTCACTCGCCCTCACGCATCATTCAATGTACTAACCTCTTCTTGCAAGTGCAAGCCCGTTCGTTTGAAGGTTCTATTACGTTTCAAATAGTTGGAAAACCGCTCGTTAGTCCGACTTCTAATTATTTATCTACTAAAAGTTAGTCGAATAGTTCCTCGTTCTCTACGAAACACCTTTAGTGGACAAACTTCTCTTGGGATATCGTTAAATACTTAGGTGGTTTGAGCTTCCACTAACTAGTCTTTGAGAGTTACCGATTTGAATTTTCAAACTACAATGACCTGCAATACTGAGTCATCATCATCTCAGCCGATGGACGTCCACTGCTGGACATAGGCCTCCCCCAAGGATCGCCATAACGACCGGTCCAGCGCTGCCCTCATCCAGCGGGTTCCCGCCGCCTTCACCAGGTCGTCGGTCCACCGTGGGGGCCTACCCACGCTGCGCTTTCCGGTACGCGGTAGCCACTCGAGAACTTTTCGGCCCCATCGGCCATCGGTTCGGCAATACTAAGTACTAGACTTACAATAAGATTTATTTTTTCTTAAGTATAGAAATTAGAGATTTAAAATAAAAACGTTTTCTAGCAAATGTTATCAGCTTTCTTTGTAACTATAGTACAAAATTAAACTCTTTTTCGAGTCCTTTTTATTTCGAAAGTATATCTTTTGTACTTAAAAAGTTATTGCAATTTTAAAAGTGTGATACTTAGTTTTGCAAGCCAGTGTAGTTTTATAAGTTATCACTTAATGTTCAAATGTCTTTTAACAGGTTCTTTCTACGGTAAATGAGGTTATTTTTAATGCAAAACTCTGTTCTCGAATAAATTACCATTCTTGAACGAATAATTTAATATTCCAAATAAATTTGGTCATGCTAGAATGAATAGACTAATTCTGGAATGTCGGAATGTATACGCATATTCTCCAAAGACTAAGGTAATTTTATCATGCATAGACCCATTTTTAAAGAAGAGTGACTTAATAAACCAATTATAAAGACTTTGTTCGTATGGAGTGACAACACTGCAGAGAATGACGGCCCGATAGCACAGTCTGTAGTGAACCTGCCTGCTGTGCCGAGGGTCGCGGGTTCGAATCCCGTAAGGGACAAATATTTGTATGATGCATATGAATATTCCTACCCGAGTCATGGAAGGTTGTATCTATATATGTATTCTATATCGTTGTCTAGTCATCATAACACAAGCCCAGGCTAGATTCTGGTACTTTAAATGTGACTAGATACGTTGTATAACAATGTCCAAAATATTTATTTAATTACTGCCTCTTATAGGGGTAAAGATAAAAGTACCTAAATTATGATGAACATTACTCGACATAATACTCAAAGACCAGTGTACTAAAACTTACACTAGAAAAATGAGGGTAATGTTACCACAGGAAAGTGCCCAAAAGGTCACAGAAGAACGTTATTACATTGAACTTACGGAAGATAGAAGTCAAGTGAATCTAGTAAATTTCGGACTTGTGACGCTATTGTTAAGATTCATATCAGAGGACTTCTTTAGTGAAATAAATGTCAGGTCATGAACTCTGCAAGAGGAAACTGTAGAAATAAAAACAAACTATAGAAAAAGGGGAGAGAAATTGAATGAAGAATACAATAAATACACGTTGTGATACGGGAGAAGGGTATGGGCTTGGTCGGTAGATTGTGGACGGCCCTATAGCACAGTCGGTAGTGAACCTGCCTGCTGTACGAGGGTCGCGGGTTCGAATCCCATAAGGGACAAATATTTGTATGATGAATATGAATATTTGTACCCGAGCCAGGGATCCTATAGATGTATTCTATATCGTTGTCTAGTCATAATAGTCCAAGTCCAAGCTAGATTCTGGTACTTTAAATGTGACTAGATAATTTGTGTGACAATGTCCAAGATATTATTGTAATTTTTAATGAGATACGACTTTTAAATAAAAACACATTCATTGATATAATTTGAATCTGTATACAACGTTTTAATGAATTAACGCAAAACTAGAAAGTAGTTTGTTTAGAATCGAGAGCAGAATCGAATTATCATAGTTTCAGCATAGCTAATTTTTTTCAAAATATTCAAAAAATTGTTTGTAAAATTTAAAATTTACTGAAGTCAATCTCAACCCACCGCAAGGGCACGATCACCCTACATACTACCAAAACAAGATTCTTAAAATGTATACACGAACACTCTAGCGCTTTCATTCATTGCCGAAATGATAGCAAATCATTTTTGCCTCAAAACTTAAAATGCGAATAACTTAAAATTTTAACTATCAAAATAAATTGTTTTGTTGTAAATCAGTTGGGGTGTATAAGGTTTTGCGCTTATTCATTAACACGTTGTATAAGCCCACGATGTTTTGAAGCGTGGTTAAACTTCGAAGACTGAATCAGATCATCAAATTGAACAATTCTCATTATGGGACCAAAACCAAAATCAGAAAAAATGTCAATGCCTACACTCGACCAACATGATTTTTTTTGTGATTTTGATGTTAGTTCCTTAGTGAATGTAATTCAGTTTGATGGGAATACCCATTGAAAATTAAGACACCACAGATTACCAACATAGACGGGTGTCGTAAGAGGCAAAGATCCATAATATTGTATAATACAAGTGTAACAAAACAACCTATAAACATTTTTAAAGGGGTGATTTAGACTAGCAAACGGAACAACATTATGGAGAAAACGTCGAAAAAAAATAAAAAAACTTCTACAGCAGTACAGCTGTTGAGTTATAGCACAGCATAACTAAATAGTCCTTACAGTACGGCAACGGATGTACTTGCGCAGAGCAACGGAGGGGTCTTGCGGTGAAGCGGGTGGCGCGGATCATCCCGAGCTTTGTATGGAGAAATCGGGATTGATTGCGCATGACGTACATCCCATCCCCATCCACCCGCCATATAGAGCGGTGCCATACTGTAAGCCTAATAGTTATACTGTGATTATAGTATGAAACAGCTGATTTATTTAATTTAATTTAGATGATGTCCTCATAGTGTAAGTTGTTTAGTATAATAATCTAAACCACCCATTTAAATATAACTAGAGTGTTATGTTTATTTTAAGCCCTGTAGTGTAGATCGTCATTGCTTACCCAATTTGACTAATTATTATAAGGACTACCCTTGCGGTAGCATTTCCCCTCTGCCACGGTATAAGCACAATTGACCTTGTACATTTACATTCAATTTTACACCTTATCACTAAACGAGACAGCCTATAATTGCGAAATAATAACTTCGAACTTAGAACGTTTGGGGTTCACACGAGACTACTTTTCATGATTTTTAACATCCAAATTAGAATCTAAAGTTATGGGGAATAAAATCCAAAGTTGCGGATTTCATGTTACCTCGCCCCCCGCAAAAAGAGGCAGAAATGTTTGTTAATAGAATTACACGCGTAACCAGTCCACATATAAATAGTCAAAGCTTACCCACGAAATAATAATATCTGCCACAAATGGAGATAACATGTTTTGGTTCAAAAGCATATGAGTACCGAGTATCCACCTGTGCAAAATGAAAGTCTGAAACTACAACTATTTCTTGAAGATACAATTTCAAGCACCTATACGACCAGTCTAGACGTAATTACATATATATTTTGTTATTCTCTTATTTTTTTCCTACGAACACTTTAGTTGGAATGTCGTCAAGGGCAGATGTCGTTAGTTTCGCGTTCCTTGGGAATCTCTTCTAGGGTTCAGTAAGGAAAATGGGAGCAGAATATATAGACTTTGTTTTAAGAACAATAAGGTTCAATTTTGTTACAATGTAAGTTTCATAAGTAGAAGAGAAAAGGTCAAATAGAGTTATCTGAATGGTCATTCAAATAATAGTGCAATATGTCGTTTCGTTTCGTTGTTTTTACCAATTTACTGTTGAACATTGTGACTTTTAGATTTAAATAAATTGGGTTCGGTATAACCCATATTGCAAGACGAACTTTTCCATAAACAGTGATTTTAAACGTATGAAGTGAATTAAAAATTTAGAATCATTTGTTTATCAACGAACAAATTAACATTTTTAATTTATTTGACATGATTATAATCAAGCCATTGTCCCACGGGGGGAAGGCAGAGACTACAACCCCCCACACGGTATGAATTTGTAAAACGAATTTCGTCTCATGTACATTAATGGGTCAATTAATCTAATATTTGAAACTAAAATCGTAGTAGAAAAGCTGATAGGTAGGCACTGAAGATACAAAACTCTCCTGTACATAGTTTATAAGTTCTTCTAATGCCTACATATTAGACTAAGTGGTATGAAATATTGGTTTTCAAATAAAACATCATGTATCATTTTTCTGGCAGATTTTTTTAAATTTTAATAATTTCCTTTTCTACACAATGAGGTCAAATTAAGTTTAGCAACAACATATTTTTCATTTCATTTTTATTTAACTTTAGTCAAATACGTGCTCTTTAACCTCTCGGCTGCCGGAACGCGGATCCGCGCGACGAAAACAATTGATTTCTATTGTGTCTGTATTTCCCGGCAACCTGTCGTACAGGTTAATATCCTATTGCTTTTCTAACACTCATATTTAAAGTAATAAGGACTGGTGTTCGAATCTTCCATACTTACACTTTAGCACTAAAATCCGACCGCTGAAAGATTGCGTTTGACAGTTACCATAAAATTGTAAAAAACTGAATGAAAATATTGTTTACCTGTGCTCACTGTAGTACACAGGGCACTAGCTGCCCTTTTAAGTTCAAAAAGCTACTAAATAATGATCGGCATTTATAGTTTTCATTCAGTTTTTTACAATTTTATGGTAACTGTCAAACGCAATCTTTCAGCGGCCGGATACCAAGGAGCGACATTGCATCCAACCAACAAAACGTGTCGAATAAGACGACGGAACCTCAAAAGTGATTCCCAGACACTTTTATGACACAATAAAACTTGGAACGACGTCGATTCTGTGGCTAGCCTAAAGTTACTGCCCCAGCCCTTTGATAAGGATTACGATACACTATTAGAGAATATGGGTTCCCTCAAACAAGGCTCTGATGGTTCGAACAGATTTCGAACATTGCATAATCTGGGATGTTTGGTTTTGCTCAAGGTCAGCGGGATGGGATATCTTTTGGTTGTATTTGCTTATGCAATTGTTGGTGTTTTGGGAATAATTTCTTTAAAAGGGTAACATTAGAGCTTTGATATTTGGATAAACGCCAAGTGTTTTACTGATTTTTATTTCAAGCGCCTCCGTGTTTTGGAAGGCAGGTTTCAGGATATTGTTATTGCTGCTAGATGGTATTGGTAAAGCATATACAAAAGTCCTTTCAGGTACCTTAAAACAAAAAAACAAAAATCAAAATCTTAATTAAATAATTCGTAGATAATTATGACCTTTCTGGTCATACTATATTAGTTTTTTACACACGTATAATTTTTTTTTTTACATAGATTACGTTTCTAAAAGTATGTAAAACGTCTATTTTTGAACTAGAATAAATTAGCTATGAGAGTGACATTGCAAGTATGGCCACGAGCGGTTGTGTCATTCTCGAAGTGTTCGCGCGGTTTGCGTTTGAGCTTTCCACGAGGGTACGCCATCTCTTCTCAAAGGTGTTTTTGTTAAAAAAAACAAGCCTTGAGATTGGGGTAGATACTCCTACAAACAACCTGACATTGGCAGAAATGCAATGGTAGTCACAAGCAAAAAAACATTAAAAATTTAATCTACTCCATCAATAATTTTTTCTATTAACATAGCCCTAATTGTCTAACGAAACAGGTTTTGTTTCCAACGCTCTATCTTAATTTATTAATTCAATTTAGAAGTTAGAATTCGCAACAGCTGTTTCGACAAACATTTTGTTTTGTACAGAATACAAAAAGATGTACAGGATATTTGATGGATTTATAACAATTTCCATAATATTAGATAACAATTGTCTATTCAAATCAAAGATTGAATAATTTTTCTCGGGCGGGACTTGAACTCGCACCCTTCCAAACCGGAGAAGTGCGTTATCCAATTTCGCTACCGAGTCCACTAGCCAGGGAACGAAATTTTCAATCTATTGCGTCTTAAGGGGACGTGAGCGCCATCTACTTGTGGAACAACTGACTTGCGTTTTGGTTAGTTTGTAATAACTTCCAGTAGATGGCGCTATTCGGGTTCAAGTGCCGCTCGAGAAAAATTTTTCAATCTCTGATTTGATTCGAAATAGCACAACATGGCTGTAACATGTTTATAATCAATAATAGTTGCAATTGTCTATTGCCTGTACTGATCTACTTTTGGACATCATCATCATCAGCACACTCCACCCACTACAGGGCACAGGCCTGCCCTCAGAGAGGGTGTATGGGCATCAGTCTACCACGCGTGCCTAATGCAGATTGGCAGACTTCACATACGTATGCAGGTTTCCTCAAGATATTTTTCTACACCATTTCATAGCAGTCTGTTGTACGCACGCCTGCTATATTGTACTTCTTGTTCGGCTCCCGTAAAGTCCCTCCAGAGAGTGCGGGGTGAGGTGCGGTACCTAAAGTCAGAGAGAAGCAGGGAGTGGCCGTTCGGTATGTAGAACTATAGGTTCTTTCTTAATAGGCTGACTGTTTTTTTATGTAATGATCAGGATCAGACTACCAAACTAAACAACTTTCTTATTGGGACAAACATCGAAATCGCTGAAAATCAGCTGCTGTATACATATTATGGGTCAAGTAGGGTTTTGCAGTTTTATATTAAATCCAGATTTTTTCGCGAGTTCGTTGTTTGTAATAGAGAAAGAAGTTGAATTTAATGGGTAAACCTGACGCTATCAGGCTTGCCGAATAGCTGGCCAGTAAAATATAAAAACACGACTTAAGAACCATTGACGCGAAAAGTATAAGTTTGATGGTCTGATCATCCGCTAAGAACCGTCAGCATATTAAGAAGGACGCTATACTAGATCATTTTCTGCGTTTACTATTCAGCGACACTACGTCTACCTAAATTTGGTCTCCACTATGACTATGTTGTCATTCGTATGTTTGAACCAGGTCCTTTGATCTCAAACCAATAGCTTATCTCCGGTATTAATTCACAATCACGATCCATGCATCAATAGAGTTTCTTGTCTGCGGTTAATTCTAGGTAAAAAACAGACAAATGCTTCGTTTTAGGAAGCATTTGTCTGTAAGTCTATTTGTTTATAACTCGTATCACGCATAAACTAGCGAACCGTTTCGGATGAAGTTTTTAGATTAACACATAGCTTAACTATGAGCAAAATTAAGTTTATATTTAACACGTTAATCGGGACACTCAATTAAAATTTTTGTGAATTTTATAAGTCCACTGGTCGAGCTGGTTTGTCGACGGACATCGTGTAGGTGAACTCGTCGGTGAACGGTCACGCACACACCGCCGCACCTTTTTGTAGTAGTGTTCGTATCGTAGCGCAATTGTATGAAACTTTGTCTCCGTGCGGTATTTGCTCATATGCCACCTAAACTACTACTTCGGTAAAAATATCCCACTTTTATCACTTATCCGTTTATTGTTTTTCAATTTTACTAAAGTTTTATATTTCGTTAGCAAAAAGTAATAAAACTGAATAATTTCTACTATCATCCTCTACGAGATATCGTAAACTGAAACGCAGTACCTAGGTACTAAAAATAATGTGTCAATTTCATCCGACATCTTATTAATGGGTATTTCAAGAATTTATGAGTAATATTGTATGAGTACATCAAATAACGATGTTAACTAAAGTGTTGAAGGATAAATCGTTTGAGGTAGGTACCTAATTATATTTACCTAACATGGTTTCTTATGTAATAATGTCCGAAGTGAAGGCTGTCTAATACAGGTCAGAGTTTTAATGTAACTTCATGCTATGTCTAATGGCCGTGTGTTTAGGAGAAGCACCGGTGGGTCGCATGTGACCCAATTCTGTCATATTAAATTGAGCCATAGTTTAGGTTATAATAAGGCATATTTCTAGGCTAGGCAAATTCTTAGGATGCAGGATGATCCTCAGGGTTAAATCTGTATACATCCCACGGCAGGGCACACTCAGGGAGGGTGTGAGTTAGTCCACCACGCGTGCCCAATGCGGATAGGTAGACTTTACATCCATCCATCATAGCCTTTGATCAGTCCGTCTTCGGACATAGACCTCCATATGTCTCCATCATATTCTGTCCCTCGGCCTTCTGCATGCCGTTGGGACCCGCGTGTCCAACGCTCACCTACTGCACCTGCAACCGATCCAGCATGGCAACCACATCACTAAAAAGAAAGTTCTGGCTAAAAACCCCGAGTCGTGCACCAATGGAAAGAGCAATGCTTGGCATCACGCTGCTAGATCGTAAGCGTAACAAAAATAAAATAAATAAAAAAATTGCAGGCTACAAATGGTTGATTCCTGACTCCCAAAGTCAGAAAATCGTGTGTTAAGAGGCATCAATGAGTGGATTAGGTGAAACACAAAGGTCATGGAAGTAGTAGCCACTACAGAACCACATGAAAAGATATCTCGGCAAAGCTGCATCAGAAAACAATGCTTCATACAAGTGGAACGCCGCGCTGAAGCAAATCTCGCCCCCGTATATAGATTTCACCATTTAGATCTTTATAGCAACGGATTAAGGTTTTTCTTGTCTTCCAGTAGCTATCTATTCATAATTGACAGAACGCCGGAAGTGGAGATTGGTAGAACGGGGATCGTGTAATTTCTCTGTGGGTAGAACACGTATGAATGCTGAGAGGTTTCTTCTACACCATGTGCAGGTTCCCTATTATAATTATGATATAAATAATATACATGAAGAATATTCAGAGAACATGAATTCTCAGCCAATACCCCATCTGAATGTAAATGAGATATTTAAATTATTCAATGTACCAGGTTGAATGGATGTAGAAGGTTGATAACCCTTTCATAGAGCTATGTTTTAACCTTTCCTAGCTTTTCATTTTAATTATCAAAGAGTATTTTTGTTATAAATTATAAATAATTTAGAGTACTCGTTATATGTCACCTAAGCTCGTCTTTTGTGCATGTTTTCTCTGTTGTTTGTATCAATTAGGCAAACAAAAGAGGTGTGCGTCGATCGTATTATACAGGATCCTTTTTAAAAGGATGATCCACCATTCGGACCATCAAACTGAGCAACTTTCTATATTGAACCAACATCGAAATCGCGAAGAAAAATCATCTGTTGACTACAAAACTTCAAACCTACTCAACCTAAATGTATGCGACTTATTATACATTTTTTTTATTTTTTCTTGACGTTGGGTCCATAGTGAAAGTTGTTCAGTTTGATGGTCTGAAGCACCCACTTAAGTAATACTATGGTGTTTTTTTACACTCTGTATAATTGATATTATATATGGTGCGCCCTATTTTCTGCCTACAGTACCCCATTTGAATTGAGGAGTGACAATAAAAATCCATCAATCTATAGATTAAAAACTTTTTACACGAATTATAGACGACATAATAAAATAACATCACGACAGCAATCATCCTTTACGATCAATAATCAATTAACAACATTACCCTCGTTCTGACGCACTCGGGTGAAAAATCTTCCTGCAACTATGGCTGACGAAATGGTCATAAAATGATAAACACATCGCACCCATCATTCGAATTACTATTCTTTGAACTATACTAAGTAATTACTTTTATCACAGATATAGACGAGAAAATAAAATTGATACAGTCATGTAAATAGCATAAAATTGGCTTTCAGAGAACTTGCTTTCTTCAATTACTTTTTAAATTGTTATGTTCAGGGCAAAAAAAAAAGAATCAATTTGCGAAAAGATGGAATCTTATTTCTTTCTCAAAAAAAAGTAGTTTTGTGCGGTTGGAGTCCGTATCAAAAATAATAAGTATTTAAATATAATAAGTATCTATATATGTATTCTATATCGTTGTCTAGTCATCATAATACAAGTCCAGGCTAGATTCTGGTACTTTAAATGTGGCTAGATAATTTGTGTGACAATGTCCAAGATATTTATTTATAATATTTTAAATAGTTCATTTAATTACAAAGCGTTATTAAAATAACCGTTACTATAATTTGAATAAAACATACGATTGGAAAATTTCAAAAAAAAAATATATGGGGTCCAACTTAATATGCTGACTTTTTTTAAGGGGACAATCAGACCGTCAAACTGAACAACTTTCTCTATGGGACCAACATCGAAATCGCAAAAAAAAATCTGCTGTCCCATACATTTGGCTCAAGTAGGTAGGTAGTTTGAGTTTGTAGTTTGGTAGGAAGAGCTGATTTTTTATTCGCGATTTCGATGTTGGTGCCATAGAGAAAGTTGTTCAGTTGGGCACTCTGATCATCCCCTTAAAAAAGTGTTAGCATATTAAGAAAGACCCTGAATTATTTTAGCAACTAATAATTATAACATTAGGAACTATTTTTTAGAAAAATCCAGGAAAACACATATTTAAAACCATTTTACATATCATAGCGTAGCAAAGCGTTTGCTCACAACTATATTCTACTGGGTCAGAGAGTCAGAGATATTCTGACAACTCAGAACATCCACAATAACAAACTACAAATTTTGTTCTCGGTGTTCAATTTCGAGTTCTTGTGTTCATTCCATTCAAGACATCACCTGTCTTATCTTGAAAAGAAGTCGGATTATAGTTTCAGGTTTTTACCGATAAATTAAACCAAATAAGACTCTAATTTAAACGAGTTACGTGCTAATTTCCTTTATCTATCTGTTTTATTACATGTTTTTGTATTTTTTCAATGAAATGAAATGAAAGGAATTGTTAATTATGCTATGTGTACTTGTCTATTATGCTGTATTCATCTGTATTTCCGTGTGTACAATAAAGTGTTAAAATAAATAAAATAAAATAAATAAAAAAATTAATTAACAGCTACAGAGAAAAAATAAAGTTTGAAATTTTGTTTCGATAAGCGAATGTAATGAGGAAAAAATATCGATATTTTTATTTCAAATTATAAAAACACAATGGAAACTAATTAAAACTTTTTTTCAGTTTCTGTATTTCTTTTTTTTAATTTTATTTTATTTTATTGTTTTTGGAAGACCAACAGCACAATGCAATACTTACATTAAACAGTATTATATAAGTAACAGAAGGCCAATTAGAGGTCCTCGCTAATATACATCAAACTAAAAAGAAAGAATTATCCAGTACAGCACCATACAGGCGTATCGGTTATTATAACATAGATAGTTAAACGATAGTTTTAACCTTTACTTTGAAAATTATTATAACTATATATATTTTTTTGTACTTTTGTATTTCTCTGTTATAGTTAAGGTGCTTACATCGTGAAATTAACGATACTAATATTTATCAATTAAATTTTTTATTTTCATTTATATTTGACAAAATATAAATACTCTTCAAACTTTCGTATATTTCGAGTTTAACAGACACAAATTGATAATGAAGTAGGTAAATTAATTTCTAATTAAATGCATAAGACCAAAAAAAGCTTCAAATCTGCCACACGCTTCTTCAAAATGGAAAAAAATCCGTATCTGCAACATTTTTCGTCAAAAATAAATGCTTACAACAGAGAAAGTATAAAAGGCAATCATAGTGTGCACATTAAACGTAATAATTATTTTAAGTACGTAAACATACATTATAATCGCCATGCATACACAATATTCAAGACCGAATTCGCTTGGATCTGGATCAGTGGTGAGGACTTAAATAAGCTGATTCCAAAAGTCAAAATGACAAAACGAGCGAGACAGAATAGGCTCATTATTGTAAATTAGGGATTGGCGTGTAATTGGTATTGTCCGCCCCGCATAGGACTACTGTCTGTAAGTAAACAAATCCTTCAAAATAGTATGAAACGGTCCAAGTGATAAGAAAATCTGATATATCAATTTTCGAACAACACTGATTAATAAAGAACAATAGTTTTAAATTTTCACGCAAATAATAACAATGTATATTTTGATTCTGAACATTGATAAAATCTTTCTTGATAATTCAGACAGTTTTTTTATTTTTAAAATATTTTTTGGAAACAGAATTACAAAATATTAAATCATTACATAATAATTAATTATAAAATTTGCAACATGCGTCGTCCAAAAGGATGTACAGTCAAAAATCCACGACAAGCTTCGTCACAAGAAAGTATACATTAAAATCCAGAAACGTTTCGTCAGCAAAATGACAAAAATACAATCAATTAACGACCCTATCGTCATAAATCGTACCCGGCACAAAGGATCCCATCACACTAACTTTACACACTACCACTACAGTTTTTGAAGGAGATGATCAGACCATCAAATTGAAAAACTTTCTCCAAGGGACTGATATCGAAATCGCAAAAAAAAGGAGCTTCCATAGATCATGTCAATAGCTACTCTACCCAAATGTAAGTAAGGAACATGTTTTTGTTCGTAATTTCGTCGTTAGTTCCATAGAAAGAGTTGTTCAGTCTTATGGTCTGATCATTCCTATAAAAACCGTCAGCGATTTAAGCAAGGCCCTGTTGGGGAATAAAAAAAGTGATACAATGAGTGAATTAGGAAGATTGTTAATGAAGAAAAAATTGTTTCTAATATTTTTTACATTACAATAATTAAATTAAAATCTAAAATGATAGGACACTACTGTTAATACCTTAAGTAAAAACTTTTACTTAAACCACTTGACTTGTTTAATCTAAAAGCTTTCGTTGCTCATCCGTCAAAAGTTTTTGTCACTGGTCACCCCCGATGTTGTCGAGATAAAGCTACGGTCATCGACCACTCAAACTTTTTCTTACTTATCTTTAACAAACTCTTTAATTTCAACTCGTCTTTAGGAAGAACTTCGAAGATAATCTGAGGAAGCTCTTTTTTTTATGGCGGTGAGATTAAAAATCGAGACTTTAGTTTTTGGGACTTGCAAAATTTATCTATCGTCAAATTTTCTTTGCTTCCCCGTGATTTTTTGATTGATCAATGTTTTTGAGATAACCTTTTTTTCTTATTTATTAATTAATAGTCTTGAGAGATCAAATTGATTTAATTCTCAATATGTCATATGTAGAGCATCGGTTACGAAGAGCTAGGCATAACCTCTGGGTTAAAATGCCCTATTAAAAAAAAAAAAATTTAACCCTCA
Organism: Agonopterix alstromeriana; assembly: GCA_963924505.1. Lineage (NCBI taxonomy): Eukaryota > Metazoa > Arthropoda > Insecta > Lepidoptera > Depressariidae > Agonopterix > Agonopterix alstromeriana. The sequence continues at coordinate 17,696,679 of OZ004671.1, read as the reverse complement.
ATCACGAGGGTCCAGATTCTAATCCGCACAGACGTCATACCATGTTTCAATCAGTAAAGGAAAACATCGCTGCATACACTGAAGAAGAAATTCGGATGAGTATGTCAATTCTACCAAGCCGCATTGGGTACGTATAGGCTGATAATGATGATAATATGTACATGACATTAATTATGTCTTGTGTCTCTGTCAGATGTGCAAACCTGGGTTCGACATGAGCAGGACGACCGTTATTTGCTTTCCCTTTATTATATGCGAACTCTTCCCGATTATAAGAGGTCAGGTATGTAGAGATGTAGCCAATATGATACCCAAAATGCGTACTATCCCTATGCAGATGCAAAACAATAGAATCACTTTAAACCAACTCTTCTTCCCGCTTTCGCTTAGGTCCTATTTTTCGCTCAGCTCGCGCCTCTCATTGCTTACAATACAAATATTAGCATACAAATGTGTTCAGCTTTATCTTCACTCACGTTTTTATTGTGGAGGTTTCCGAGCAATGGACAGATGGTGGCGACTGAGGATTTGGGAGTTAGTTCACTTTTCAGTGGTACTCCTCATTATTTGCGGGTTTGAATCCTGTAATGGGCAAAATATTAGTATGGCGAACTTGATTGTGTAGTTAGGGTAGGGGATAAACTTAAACGCGATACGTACTTTGGGATTACGTAAACAGTCGCCACAATCCTACATTCCCCCTTAATCCAGCTCCATAGAAAATGTTAATGGATTTAAGTTTATACCCTGTATATTTAGAATATCTCTAACCACGCCCTCGGGGAACAAAGCCGTAAGCTTATGCTTGTTGGCAACACCAACATAAAAGGTAGTCATTAAAAAAGTTGTATTACCGTTTCCGCCTTCCATATTGGAACGGTGCTTGTACGTGTAACTAACTCTGGTGTAAAAAACACTAAAACACGCCTCCAGTGCTGCAAACAAGACTTTCCTTTACATCGAACCACTCCTGCCACCAGAAGAAAAAATACAAAACTCAAAAAAACTCAAAACTCAAAATGTTTTAATCAAAATAATATCACATGGATAGCTTTCTGACGTAATTTTTGACTCTACCCACTAAAACCTCACCAGCGGAGCCAAATAAATCACAGGTAGACCACGTTGCCTACAATGCTTATGCTAATCGAGTGACTAATCGTCCAAACTTCTTTTTTTTAGTTAAGTTTTCATGAAAACTTGTCAGCAGTTTGCACCTAACAAGGGACAATATTTTGCCTGAAAATGTCCAAAACACTAGCTCTATTTATCGCAAGCTTCGATATTAAAATGAGACATTATTTACATGGGTTCCAAATACGTTTAAGATGTCAAACGCATACAAGGTGAATTCACCCTAGAACATGGCGCTTTATTAAGGCACTCACGTTAGAGGAATTCTAAATTTTTACTGGCTTTTCATTTTATTTTCAGTAAAATACGAAAAGCGTGTAAAAACAATATTGGGCACTGAACTGTATACCTCTCTATTCCTTCCTTCAAATTTTACTTCGTGTTTGTTGTTTTATTTAATGGTGTATTCTACTAACGTAGTTTATAGATCTCCAATACCTACTAACATTTATTGTATTTTGTATGGACTGTGTTGTCAGAAATTTTATTTCAGACATAGTCCATAGATTGTTATGTAATAAAATCGCGAGTTAATTTATTTAATGTCTAAACGAAAATGATTGTTATGATTACAATAATGAATTAAACATTACATTTACTCTTAAAAAGGTGGATCAAAAAATTTTGAAAATTATTACTAAATAAGGGAGGAGCATTCCGTTTGCTCCGATGTATGATGAAATAAAATAGGTAAAAGAAAAACTAAAAATCGTTAGAAGTTCCAAGTGCCTCTAACTTCTGTGTCGAAAGCGCCTTAACATTTGAAAGACAATAATTTTATGAAGGCGTATTGTAATCACCTACTTTTTGTGGTAGGACATTCAACTCCAAGATAGTCTTTTAAGTACATCTTACGTACTTCTTTTATATCGTACTTAGGTTGTTATTTTTATCGTTGTTTTACTTATGGGTAGTTGAGTACTCAAATTGAATGCCTTCGAGTTAATTGTCTAGAAACAAAAGCGGCCACAGCTGACGTTTTTAACGGTCGATTTTAGGCATATGCTCACGACGAAAGGCAGTCACAGATGTTCTGAATATACTTAGTATATTCTTCATATTCAAGACATATCGGAGACTCCCTTATGTGACTGCGGGATCGAAGACCAGACGATGCAACACATAATACAACGGTGCCCCCTTCGAGCTTACCCGGGCCGTCCTTAGGACCTGACACTCCTGACACCTGAGGCCCTTCGATGGCTTCAGACGCTGGCTGTAGACTTATGACCTTATGCCTACAAACCAAATTCGCCATACGCATAAATAAATATTCAAGACATACACACACTAGCATTTTGTTGTTTTTTCGGTTCCGTGAAAACGGGACCCTATTTATAAGCCTACACTGTCCGTCCGTTAGTCCGTCCGTCCGTCTGTCTGTCTGTCTGTCTATCTGTCTGTCTGTCTGTCTGTCCTACCAATTCGGGGCTGTAACTTTTGAACTGTAATAGCCAGTCAGTTAACATTTAACAGTTAAGACAGAATGTGCGTTATTATAGCGGATTTTCTAATAAATAATAAAGTTCTCAAAAAGTTAAACATTAAGGGGGTTCCTCATGCAAGAAACTAGTTTTTATCATCGTTTTTTCTTCTCGCTCTATCGTAAAAACGGTCATACATACAAGCGTCAAACTTGGTGTGATTATAGAGAAAACTCTATAGTATAACGACAAATAATAAAAAACGGCAAAGTGTGAGTTGGTTATGCGCTAAAGGTCCCGAAGAAAACAAAACTTCTTTGTAAGTTAATATGTTGTGTGGTGATGTGGTACGGAACCCTCGGTGCGCCAGCAGCCCGATTCGCACTTGACCGGATTTATTTGTTTAGATCTAAATTAATTCTTCTTAATGACTCGCCGACTAGCGAAGGTTGGTTGGCAGAGGTCAGGGTATTTCCTTTTGTCGTTTGCGAGACGAAACAGCTCCGGCGGCACTCAAGATGGTCGTCCATCCTCGAATTTTACGCCAAGGACAATTTTCTGTGACCTACGCTACGATGTTTTTATCTGTAGATGCGTTGCTAGCGCCAAGTGCGAGTCGGGACTCGAGCAATTAGTGTTCCGTACTATCAGTTATTTAAAATGGGCCTTTGAAGACCACCACTATAAATTGACACTGAGTATGTGGTCACAATTAGTAACTGAAGATCATTTTACACTGGTGGCAGTTTTTTGGGCATAGAAAAAAAACTATACAAGTTAGTGCCAGCTTGACAATTTTCCCGCCATCTACACCTTATTTCTAATGTGCGTGATTTTTTAAAGATTTTACGTGGCTCTATTTCAAAATATCGGTGGGGACAGCAGCTTTTCTGGGTTTACTGAAAATTTTATTCAACAAAGTTTCAAAGAACAATTTAAATAATAATGTTTACACTCGTATTTTTACAAGCATTCATTTGATACCCCACAGGATATAGTAGAAACAAAAATTTAGTTTTTCATCTGTTTTCGCCTCCTAAATCTGCCCCTCAATATAAACATTAAGCTTTTTTGACTTTATTTATGTTATTGGACTGTTAATTGCTATAACTGTGCCAAATTTCAGCTTCCTGTGTCTTGCCGTTTCCGAGAAAAATGCCTGTTACAGACGGACCGACGGACGAACGGACGGACAGACACCGAGGTTATTCCATAAGTGTTCCGTTTTGCCACTTTTGGTACGGAACACTAACAAGGTAATTGCCCGACATTCACATAGTCAAGCGCCGTCTAGTGTACGGCCTACACGTCGTCACTATATCGCGCCGTTTTACAGTGCAATGATGCTGGCGTATGACCAACGTATGACACGTCTATTTGTTATACCAGAGTGCAAAGTTGCTTTTTAACCGCGTGCTCAATTTTGATGACCGAGCAAGCGAAGGATTCTAAAATTAGAATCCTGAGCGTTAGCGAGGGAATCAAAAGAGCACGAGGTGAAAAATCTTTGCACTCGAAGGCAACACGTAACTTTTCATCCCACCTCAGCGAGGAAATTTAATGACTAAATGAAAAAAAAAAGGTATGATAAATTCGGCACCATGGAGGGAGAAGTAAATAGGTTTAATTATGTTTTGAATTCACAAACTTAGTGCACACGTTGTTCTAAATTCAATTTACTTTATCCTCTAGTGGGTAAAAACGGCTTTGGCACTCGGATATCGAAGAGCAAAAATACTCTTTCCGAGATGGGGGGATGAAAACGTCATTGTCCGCAACGACTTGAAAATTCAGAAGAGTTAAAATTAATAACCGGCAATGAAAGTTGCCACTTTTCAAAAGCAGAGAAGCAAAAATATAAGTCTTATCGCTAACATAACCTATTTTTGATCAAGCCTCAGCAAAAATATTTTCAATATTTAAAAGTGCCAATTAAATTAAAATCCAAACGTGTCCAAGTGCCAAGAGGCCTCAAATAATTACCCTAGAGGCCGGTATCTTAATTTAATAGAATATTTTAGTATTAATGGACTTATGGTCCATATTATTTAGAAGGGTCTTTTATCCTTCAGAAAAGGTAGTAATTTTATGTTAATTAAGGACATTTTGAGTTATACAGCTCATCAAGTAGGGACAAATTTAGGTTAATATCAACGGATCGGACATGTATCGGATCGGATTTAGCATAGCATAGCATATGCTGACGACTGTATTCCCTGAGGGGGTAGTCAGAGATATTCTGAAAACTCAGAAAATCTGATAATTGTATTTTCTGTAATGTTATGTGTACAATAAAGTGTTAAATAAAATAAATAATAAACAAATAAAATCCACGTTTCACCAGTAGCACCGAAACTTCTGTCCAGTGTGGCGGGGAGTGAGCCCGTCGCCACTTATAATGTACAGTGGGTACAATACACGCCTCGAAATTGAAGCATGCAGGTTTCCTCACGATGTTTTCATCGACCGAAATGCCAGTGGTGTAAATCGTACATAAGTTCCGAAAACTCACTGGTACGAGTTGGCCTGGACGGGATTCGAACCATCGCCTCCTGCACGGCAGGCAAGGTTACTCGCCACTGGACCACCATGGTTTTCTTGAACGGATTAAGATGTGGGAAACGGGTAAAATAAAGTTTTGCATGAACATCATACATAAACTCGAAACCTTAATCCCTTTCGGGGTGGTCAGAAACATGACTACAACTATCAACTTTCTGGTTAAGAATGTAGTTGTAGCAATGCTCACATTTATCAAATTAAGTTTCAGGATGGAGTGACGTGTCAAGTAGTGAGAGGTGGCTAGCCTTTCGCCCACATAGACACTGTATAAGAAACCTTGAAACCCTTAGTCGCCTTGTACGACACCCACGGGAATAATTGGGGTGGTCTATTCTACCGGAACCACACGGCAATGACGCATAAACGGATGAACTGATTTAGATAAAACTTGGCAAACGGATAAAACAATGTTTAGAATTAACTTTTAAAAGTCAACGTATATACAGTCGTGGGCAACATACAATAGGTATAACTATTTGAAATGTTAGTATGAAGTACAATTTTGTGTACATTTCAGCTTCAAGTTTTCATTGAATTCAATTTGCATGCCAGGTTATGTCAATAATAGATCTTATTACAAACGGCTTATGTTTCAAAATCGAGTGTCCCTGAAATATCCCTTTCTAGGTCCAGTGTGCAGGACATTTCCATGAGCTAGAACTATTAGGTATATAATTTAGGAATCATTAATTTCACTTTGCCCTGTGGCCTTCTTATCGTGTGGGCAAGCCCTGGTGTCAGAGTTTTATCAGACCGCCTTACGGTCTCTGACATGGTTTTTATGTAACGACTACTACCACGAGAGATAGTAGCCGGGACCAACAGCTTAACGTGCCATCCGAAGCACGGAATCATCTTTCCCCTGCCCTGCCTCTGGCCCTGTGGTACCCAGCTTACTCGAGACCACACGAGTAAAATTTTTATTGACATTGCTTACCGATCATGGAATCAAATCTCTATATACAGGGTGTAAAATCAATTGCGCTATATCTTGTATTTTACTCTATGGTTATAACAAGTGCTTTTTTTTCGCGATTTCGATATTGGTGCCATAGAGAAAGTTGTTCAGTTTGATGGTCTGATCATCCCCTTAAAAAGTATCAGCATATTAAGAAGGACCCTGTCCTACTATCACACCTATCTAGGCTGGTGCTATTCGCAGAACGTAACAACGTTGAAAAAGCAACAAAAAAAAAGTTTTTTTTAATTTTTTTTTTAATTTTTTTTCTTTGCTTCGTGGTTATGTAGCTATCAAATGTCAAATTATTTAGGTTTCTGGGTCCAAAGTCCTGGCCTAACTAAATTAATCCTAACTTCTTCAGGACGGCCTATTCGTTTAATCAACTCCGTGTGAAGTGTGCCACGGTCGTAGGGAATGATCAATCAACTTTTTGCTATCTGTAATGAACATGGTCGGATATAATGGGAGCCCTCAATTCTGTTTTGGGGTTAAGAAGAAAATAGGTTTCCTGATTAATATTAAATTGTTGATATTGAGTTAAGTACAGGGCACTTGGGGTTATATTAGATAGCATGTTGTTGATGAAATACGAATCTTTCCGTTACCAGTGTTGGGCAAAATGTAATTAATTACTAATTACATTTTGTAATTGGTAATTGCAATTACTCAATTACTTTTTTGGTTACGGTCGTAATAAATGAATGATTTTTATTCGATTATAAATAATCGAAAACGCGAAGTCGGAATCGCTGCTTTGGTGTGCAATAAATTATACCTAAAATACAGATATATTTTATGAAAAAAAAAATATCTAGTCTATACTTAAAGACTATACAGGGTCCTTCTTAACAAAACTGCAAAGCTCGTCGAGCCAAATGTATGGGACAGTTTTTTTTTCGCGATTTCAATGTTGGTCCCATAGATAAAGTTGTTCTGTTTGACGGTCTGATCATCCCCTTAAAAAAGTGTCAGCATATTTAGAAGGACCCTGTATAACGATAAATACAGTATCTGAAATATTCAGTCAATAGCAAAAAAAGATATGTAGGTACTGTGTGTTTCAATGTATACATAATTATTACACCCATCACACATTCCTATGTCACTGTAACTCCTATAAACCAATAACGGTGACCACTATGAAGTCCAACGAGCGAAATCACTCTAATCTGTCTTAGAATCCGCAACGATTTTATCAAAGAAGATAGGAGGAGTATAGTCTAGGAAAAATAAGGTTTGAGATTGCATTAAAGACACTTTAGTAAATTGTGTTTGAAATAATATTACTGTTAGTTTATAACACGTCTCAGGAACCTGAGAAATACCTTAAAATCGATATTAATATACAAATGGCAAGCTTATTTCTAAAAATATTTCGACCAGCATACCAGCAATAGAGACAGTTAATTATCAAAAGGCAAATTTAATGTGTAAAAACAAACAATAAATAATTTAGTTTTGAGGTTATAATTTTTGAATACTTACAAAATATTAAATATCTACCCAAATTAACGATATTAACCGTGGATTATTATTGTTATAAGTAAAACGTATTGAACGAAGCCATCCTGTACAAAATCACCAGTTTTCCATTTTTTGTTCATACCTAAATTTAATGTTTTGTAAATGTCTTAATTATTGAATAATACAACATAAAAAATCGGGGATTATTGAGAATTTATGTTTTTCAGGTATGTATCTACTATATTCCAAATTTTCACCAAAAGTGCAATTAATGCAACCTACTCCATACAAAAATCCGTAGATTTCCCCGACTAGTAGGAAAATCAATAATTTGAATATGTAATAGACGTAGCCAATCAAACAACAATATAAAATCTACATAAATATGGAACTGCCTTAACAAGCGTATTTCCTTTATACCCACCATTCTCCTTCGATAACCTCTGTGTAATAACAAAGTACATAAAGGTAACAATCGTTACTATAGTTACTTAACCTGACCTGGTTCACTGGTGGGGTAGTTGACCCCGTTAAGGGGGCCATGACGACTGCTTTGCAATTCTAAGTGCAGGATGCATGTTTGATTGGTTAGCGTGTTTGAGTTCTGTAAACGTAAGTGGTCTAATTTTCTGTTGTCTTATTTCTATATATTTACAGAGTATAACTTTTTGTTGGAGAGTCAGTTCTTCTTTGACTAATTATTATAAGAACTTGCCTTGCGGTAGCATTTCCCCTCTGCCACGGTATAAGCACAATTGATCTTGTGCATTTACATTCAATTTTACACCTTATCACTAAACGAGACAGCCTATAATTGCGAAATAATAACTTCGAACTTAGAACGTTTGGGGTTCACACGAGACTACTTTTCATGATTTTTAACATTCAAAATTAGAATCTAAAGTTATGGGGAATAAAATCCAAAGTTGCGGAATTCATGTTACCTCGCCCCCCGCAAAAAGTGGCAGAAATGTTTGTTAGTAGAATTACACGCGTAACCAGTCCACATATAAATAGTCAAAGGAGTTCTTGCATCAACAGACTGCACTAGGGCACTGCTGGACAAAGGCCTATCCCAATATAAGAGGAGAACTGCCACGGGCTGTTTGAATTTGGAATACCCATGACTGCAATCCTAAAAATGACACTAAGAGGAAGGATCGCTCTTTAAGACTAGAGTGAGCCATACCATTGTAAAGTGTCCACTTTTTTGACGTTTAGGTGTGAGTGTGTGGTGTCAAGTAGTATGGACAAAGGCACCAAGTGACATATGGCCTTATGATTACGGTCACTTTTCACACACACTAGCTCAAAAAAAAAGTGGACAGCCTCATAAACAAATATCTATAGTTCCATCTCCTTCTACTATTAAAGGTATGTCATAAGACAAAAGAGACCAACTACTATCGTAAATTTATGCGGACTCTATGGAGATCCTTCCTCTTAGAAATGACATCTTATTGCGTTTTTAGAGAGCGAAATTAAGTCGCACATGCAGCGACGTGTATTAAGGAAAAAAGCCGAGCTGCGCGCAAGTAGAGAAATCATACTACTCTATTGTTTACATCGCTTCATCCATCGGCATTGTTGCATTCAGCTCCCTCATTTCTCCTTTTTTTCTTATTGACCAATACAGCAATACTAAGGAACAATTGCAGCGACCACGAATGGGGTAAGGACTTCGGTAAAAAAGGGCGTTGCTGGGACTACGCAGCAAAATGGGTAACGGGGATCGGAGAGAAGAAGCGGGGAACGATGAGAGGTAGCAGGGATCGGAGAGAGGTAGCTGGGATCGGTGAGAGGTAGTGAAGCTCGGTGAGATCTTGTAGCTCCGTTACACCAGCCATCGCGACAGCGCTCAGTCCTTTCCTACTTGCATCGGGTCTATACTTATATGACTCTTCGAAAGGGTCCTTTCCAGACAGAATTTTACGTATTTTGTCAAATATGTACACAGTATGACAATTCAAAACTGTGTTTAAAGATTTATTTATTTAAAATTTCTAAATCGGTTTTGTCTTCGTACACCCAACCCAACTAGTCGGTTTCTACCTTTAAACGTACCTTAAGATAGGTGACATAGTAATAACGACCTTTTTACAACCCTCTTAAAACTTCAATTAGTGTGTCTAGACAAGTATTACACACTTGAAGATAATTGTTACATGTAATTACTTAAGCAAAGCTAAATTTTTATTTTACTAATTGTTTAATACGGTCATTAAAAGTTGGTTATACGATTTCAGGTTTTATATCACGTTTTTAAGGGTTATTTTTGAATGGATGGATGACTGTAACTCAATTATATAATTATGGTAATGAAATGAAATGACGAGTTCAAAAAATTTGATAGCACCATTCGACACCTTTTGATCCAATACCATGCCCTGCAGTGAGACGCATATAGGCTGATGATGATGATGATGTAATAACTATCTTTTTTACACTAAAGTCAAAGTCAAAGTCAAAGTCAATATAATTTATTCAATATAGGAGCTTGCAGCACACTTATCAAACGGAACGTGTTGTCGCTGTAGAGAAGATGCGGCCAGAAACTCTACAACATAACACGACTTAATAACTATTACAATATAAATTCTTAAGCTAAGGTTATGTATACAATAATACATAGTCTATTTAATAAAATAATTGATACTATACAGTAAAGTAAATAAACTATAAGCTAGTGACCTCAGACCCAAGCATTTTGATCATTTAAATAATCATCCAGTTTATACTTATTCCTCTACCCTAAGTCTGTCGGAAATAGCTTTCAGCGTTAAGACCGCCTTATTTTGTGCTTCTTGTGTTTTCTCTCTGTGTTTTTAGTGTCAAATAAAGTACTTATACGGGGTGAAATTGATATCATTAGCATCCTTTTAAACTAAGAGTCTACGCATCAAACTGAACAACTTTTATTGTAATTGTAATTTCAAAAAAATCTGCATACATTGGAGTCGAGTAGTCATTGCAGTTTAGTATGAAACAGCTGATATTTTTTTTGCTTTAGTATGGAACAGCTTATTATGTTTTTTTTGGTATGTTCCCATATAGTCAAAGTTGTTCAGTTTGATGGGTAGACTCTTAGTTTAAAAGGATGCTAATGATATCAATTTCACCTTTAATATACAGGGTGATTTTTAATTGATTGATGCTGATTATGATTAACACTGTTAGAGTTACGTAAGTAAACTTTTATGTTTTCTCTACAGTACCTTCACCCCAAATCCAATTACCCTTTGTGTTTTACCACACCATAATGACCCATGGTGGTAATACCACATAATAGTGTATTGACGAGGTCATTGATCTATTAATTTAGGTTACCTTAATGCGTCTGGTTTCTAGGCTATCTTTGAAAGCTTGACGATACTAAACAGCTTTAATTTCAGCGTGGCTTTTGCAGTTATTTTAAAAACCCTGGTTCAATCATTAAATAATTATTACGTACAGAACAGATATCGCGAATAAAATCTGTGCACCACGATCAGTAGTGCGGGGTGCGCATCGGGGGGTCGTGCGGCGCTGGCACGTGCTAAGTTTGAGCCAATTGGCTTTAGCTAGTGTCACAAAAAATGTTGTCTGGGTGTCGCCTCTAGTAAGTACCTCAATGGATACAATAGGAAACTACCTTTTCACGAGAGAAGGTGAAGCACTCTAGCTTTAGATTCCAAGATTGAATGACGTGTTAAGTGATAATGGACAATCCATTTGCACACTGCTAACATACTTAAAAATATAATATTTCACCTACTATGTATGTCGTAACGACAAAGTGTTTTTATAACGTACGAGTGAGGGAGCAAAGAATTACATCACTCATCCCCTAAGACTATTTTGTAACGTCCTAAGTACACAATCAAGAGTGATAGAAATTAGATCATAACATCCCTCCAACACTCCACAACCTAGCCGCGATCTGGACTCAGGGCTGCCAACAAGAAAAATACTACGTATAAATATTCACGATTCAATAATCCCTTTTGGGGCTTATGTTAGTAGAATGAGTTATACTTAAGACTTGGCCGAGCTAAAAAGCGTGGAGATCTTGGCCTATACTATTTTTCCAAAAAAGGCTTTAGTGTAGTGGTTTTAACATCAATATCTGCTGTTATGAGAATAATTCCATATTATTTATTGAGTCATTTTTATTTCGGAGCCAAAAGAAAATCTAATTTTTATGGTTTAAGTAATATCATTTTGTGAAGTTGAACCAGTTCGAGTTGTCTAAAGACAGACCAAAACTAGGACAAAACCGTGGAAATAAAGATTTTCGCCAACCCTACCTGTATCTGTATACCCAAGTAATTGAATACACAGGGTGATGCGCGGTTTTATTCAGAACACGCGGTATTTTCCGTTTGTCGGTCACCCACTTACCGATTTCCGACCTCGTTCTGGTAAAAGTTCTTTGAAAATTTGCGATAATATTTTTATGCAAAAATCTTTTCGTTGCGTCTGATCTTAAATTGCCGGATAGAAACTGATTTCAAGGAAAATAATTATGAATAGTATAGAATAGAATTAGTAACGAACTATTGTTTGGTGTGTGGTTTCCGGCTTAAAATTGCACTATAATCTGACCATAAGGCCTCTAGCGCTCCGTATATCGGCGAGATGCAGATGTGTGACAGAGAAGTCCGCCTATAACATTGCACATTCAGTTTCAAAAAAGACAGGTGAAACAGGTGATTTTCATATTTATGGCTTGGACATAAAAGGTTAACAAGAGGTCTTCGTATATTGTTGTAAGTATGCACAAGTGCACTCTTCGCGTTATCGAGCGGGGGTCGACGACCTTCCGTACACTCGCGCACATTAGTTTAGCTAAGTATTTCATAAGTTCAATATACATTTTTTGTGAACTTGTGTTGCTTTGTGATTTTTATTAGGGAATTATTTGTTTGTTATGTGTGTTGAAACGATGAAATTTGAGAGTAAACTTTTGGGTTAATACGATTGACCTTTTGCTAAGCATAGAAATTTGTTTTTAGATTGATTCTGAAAAATTTCATTGAGTTTAATTGGTTACTGTTGAAAATATCACCATAGTACGTATGTATGGAGCGCGTTCCGAATTATATCCTCTTAACCCTGTCTTATAAGATTAACGAACAAATCCATTTGTAGCTAAATTAGGATAAAAGTAACTAATAAATAACCGGCCAAGAGCGTGTCGGACTTGCCCATGATAGTTTTAAACAAAAGTTGATGATACGAAAGAAGAGAAAAATTCCAATAAACACATTCTTTTTTAAATCGAATAATTACGAAAGTAGTAATGAATCAAAATAAAAATAAAACCCATAAAATACATGCAACTTCGTCTTTTATTGTTTAGGAATAAAGTTGAAACGGCTTTTGCGCAATGGTGTGAAAGAATTGTTTCGTGTAACTTTTACATTTGATTTCGATTGCTCAGTCATTCGTACGTCGGTTATGAGATACTGTGAAACTTTTCTAATTATTTATTGTCTAGTATTTTGTTCTAGTCTCTTATTACATTTATTAGTAGCGGTGCTTATAGCACTGTTGCCCCGGGACTTTTTAATTACCAAAAAGATTACCGATTGCCGTCTAGAAATTGTTGTAAGGTACGAAATTACTAATATAAAAACCTAAGTCTTTCAGATCACAACCCGTAATATATTTTTTTTAATTCTGAAATTTTAATATTTCGAGTCTACCGTTTTTAATTATACCTATACAACGTGTTAATGAATTAACGCAAAACTAGAAAGTAGTTTGTTTAGAATCGAGAGCAGAATCGAATTATCATGGTATTTTTATTCAAAATATTAAATAATTTGTTTGTAAATTTAAAATTTACTCAACTCGATATCAACCCACCGCTCGGGCACTCTCACCCTACTTACTACCAAAACAAGATTCTTAAAATGTATCCATGAGCAACAATCCATGAACAAATCATTATTGCCTCAAAACTTAAAATGCGAATAACTTTATATTTTTACTATCAAAATAATGAAATTATTGTTTCAATCTAAGTATTTTCTTATAAATCAGTTGGGGTGTATGAGGTTTTGCGCTTATTCATTAACACGTTGTATACGGTCATGTCCTTCACCTTAGTTCAATACCCATAATTTGTCTTAAAGTTGCCATACAAAGCCTTATGACCAGATGAAAAAGTCAATTTTGATTAGTCTTATAGCTTTGTATGGCAACTTAAGACTGACTTACTATTGTTATTAAACTAATGTGAAGATCATGACCGTATAAAAAAAACGGTAAGCTCGAATTTTTTTTTTACTGCTCGTTGTGAGATGTAATACTTAGGTCTTTATATTAGTAATTTCGAACCTTGAAACAATTTCTAAACGGCAATCGGTAATCTTTTTGATCCAACTTAATATGCTGACAGATTTTTAGGAGATGGTTTGTTGATCCCATAGAGAAAGTTGATCAGTATGATGGTCTGATCATCCCCCAGCATAATACCTAAGAAGGACCCTGTACTTCTATACCTACCTATCTATGTAGTGTTGCAAGCACTGCATTTCTGCCAATATAGAATTGGGAATATCGTAATCTCAAAGGCTTGTGTAAAAACATAAATTTTGAAATAGTACAAAATGATGCCTCAATCCATCAATTTCACCCTGTGTACGACTGACCGCGAATTCACTTGCCACGCGATTGCCATGAATTTATTAAAATAAGATGCCATGTTAGATGCCGAGGTAGCATCCATAACTGAAACTCAATACTAAAGTCACCCAAATCCAGTCTCAACAAAACAAAATTCATTTCCATAAGGCAATAAAGTGTTAGCAATTCGCCTACTAAAGCATAAACCAAGTTTCCATTTAAATAAGTAAGAAAAACAAGTGATTTTGCAGCAAGATAGTCGAGGAGCTTCGTCGAGATAGTCACGAAGCGAAGCGACAAAACAAAATAATAATTTTACCGAGGGGAAAGAAAGTCGTTTAGATTCTCGGCGTTATCGGTCCAGTTTGGCAAGCGAAAACGTTTAATTCTATCTTTAGTTGTATAAATTCACGATTTCATTGGATTTCGATGTGGTCTGAAACATTGTTACAATTGAGATGATGAATTTAAAAAACAGAAGGTTAAATTTAATAACAAAATGTTCAAACGAAAAAGAAAAAAAAATAGTTGCAAGCGATTGAAAAACGTTTTTTATCATTTCTTTCTTGCAAGCAGGTGTTATATGACACGTTGCAAATACGAGGTTATGAAGTCATTTCTCTTTTACAGAGTGAAATTGATATCATTGGCATCCTTTTAAACTAAGAGTCCGCCCATCAAACTGAACAACTTTTACTAAGGGAGCAAACCGATCGGAGCAACAAAAAAAACAGGTGTTGCATACATTTGATTCGAGTAGGAATTGCAGTTTAGCATGGAACATCAGATTTTATTTTTGCTACGGCTGGTTTGCTCCCAGTTCTAATTATATTTCACTCAGTGTATGCCTCTTGCTCTAATAGTAAATATTATATAGGGTCAACTTCGATCAGACCATCAAACTGAACAACTTTCTCTATGGGACCAACATCGAAAACGCGAAAAAAAATCAGCTGTCTCATACATTTGGCTCAAGTAGGTTTGTAGTTTTGTATTGAAGAGCTGATTTTTTTTCGGGATTTGATGTTGGTGCCATAGAGAAAGTTGTTCAGTTTGACGGTCAGATCATCCCCTTAAAAAAGTGTCAGCATATTAAGAAGGACCGTATACAGGGTCCTTCTTAATATAAATCACCTGAATGTCTAAAATAAAGATGATTTCGTGCTTCGGATGGCACGTTAAGTCGTTGGTCCCGGCTACAATATCTCGTGGTAGTAGTCGTTATATTAAATCCACGTTAGAGGCCGTAAGGCGGTCTGAAAAAACTCTGACACTAACTTGCCACCGGCTTGCTTAACACGATATAAAGAAAAATTTGGTAGTCACGTTGAAGGTTCTGACCCGAGAACTTGTCTCGCGTGTTGTACGCGCGTCGCGTCTTTGCCTGCCACGAGGCTCCGCATTCCTTAATCTCTTCTTGTTCTTTATCAAAAACAATCCCTGAGATTGGGATAGATACTCCCACAAACTACTTGACATTGGCGAAATGCGGTGCTAACGCACAAGCAAAAAGTCCATTAATTATAAATAAAAATTTTTTAAATTTTTTTTTTTAAATTAATTGAAAGTATTGTTTTGCACTTAAAAAGGACCATACAAATCTCTATCTAAATCCACTGTCTCTTAAAATCTCTGCTCCATGACCGTTCCACTAAGCACTTAAAATGCATTCAGTGATTACTGTAACGTCTGCGACTAAAACAATAACAATGGTACTAAAAACTAACAACATTTTAACTGCACTTCGGACCGTGGCCACCTGTTATTACTTCTAACTTTCTAGACTAGACGAAATGTTTTTGAGTCTTAAATACCTAGGTACTCCAGTCTCAATACTAATGATGTGAAAAAGGCTTTGATTAAATTAAAATAGCGGAAGATAGGTGACGTTCTTGCATTACGTACTCGAACATTGGATCTGCTTTCCATATTACTAAGAGTGAAAAGTAATGCCGTGTGATTTGTTTTTCTTTTTGAATGATTTGTAAAACGCGCAAAAATACACGAAGGCATTGTGGTATTCTACCTAAAATCAAAAAAGTATCTCAATTATGCCGCTCAGATTACGAAGTCAATTAGGCGACGGGGACTTAATTTATGCACTCCATTCGACATAGGCTAGTCACCTATCTTTAACTTTTTAATTAATCAAAGGAAAAAGGTTATACATTTTATTTATTTCCTACAACGTGACCGCATGTGCTTTTATATTTGGTGGCGCATTGTGCAGAGGTATGGACACTTAATCATGAGGGTCCAGGTTCGAATCCGCACGGACGACATGCCATATACCATAGAGTTTTTGTACCTTTGTGGACGTAATATCGACTGATCTCAAACGGTGAAAGAAAACATCGTGAGGAAGCCTGTATACGCTGAAGAAGATATTCTGATGGCTCTCGTGCGTACGTGAAGTCTACCAATCTGCTGTGGGTACACGTGGTAGACTAATGTCCATATACCCTCCCTGAGAGTAGGCCTGTGCCCTGCAGTGGGATGCATATAGGCTGACGATGATGATCTTACCTCATACTTAGGCCACACTAATGGTTCTGCGCACAGAAATACATAATACTTTAAAACTTTCAATACTCATAACTTTTGATTGAAAGAGTCGATTGCGATAAGATAAAACAAAACTAAGCCTTTACTTTTGACAAAACACCGTCCCGATTAGTTCTGTAATCAAACAGACAACTATTTATAGTTACAGTTTGGCAAATATAGACGAGATTATATGACTACAATGAAGATTCGTTTGAACAGATATCCATAAAATTGCTCCCGAGATAGTAAATAAAAGAACTACGAAATGTTTGAAATAAAAATAAAGTGTTCGCTTTATTTATTTCGATGTAAAACACAAAACTAGACAGCCGTCTTAAAATAAAGATTTAATGCGGTATGATTCGAAATATACAACTTTTTTTATTAACCTATATCATCCCACTACTCGGCAAAGGCATGTCCTTTAATCTTCCACACGTTTTTCTGGCCTCAGGTCGTCAAATGTTATCCAAGTCATTACGCCTTCTCTTCCTGGGTTGATCTGGAGGCCAGTGACAGAAATACAGGGCAACAAACATAACATAACATAACATAGTTTTTGCACAACAAACACAGAATCAACTGTTACAAACACAAACATCAGACTAAACCAGTCGGAAAATGCATCAAAATCAAAGAGATACCTAATAGAGTGAGCCATACTAATTGTAAAGTGTCCACTTTTTTTGACGTTTAGGTTTGAGTGTGTGGTGTCAAGTAGTAAGGACCAAAGGCACCAAGTGACATATGGCCTTATGTTTACGGTCACTTTTCACACACACTAGCTCAAAAAAGAGTGGATAGCCGTATAAACAAATATCTATAGTTCCATCTCCTTCTACTATTAAAGGTACGTCATAAGACAAAAGAGACTAACTACTATCGTAAATTTATGCGGACTCTATGGAGATCCTTCCTCTGAGGTTTACGGTCACTTTTCACACACACTAGCTCAAAAAAAAGTGGACAGCCGCATAAACAAATATCTATAGTTCCATCTCCTTCTACTATTAAAGGTACGTCATAAGACAAAAGAGACTAAATACAATCGTAAATTTATGCGGACTCTATGGAGATCCTTCCTCTCAAATCAAAATACAAGATCCGACTTAAAACAGTCGAACTGCGGTCCCGGGTATCCGAATAAGTCCGTGGAAGTTCTGCTCCAAAAAGGCAGTAAACATTATCCTCCATACATCCCACTGCAGGTCACAGGCCTACCCTCAGGGATGTAGTATGGGCATCAGTCCACCACGCGTGTCCAATGCGTATTGCTAGACTACACATAAGCATGAAAATTGTTTCTTCCATAAACATAATTATGACGTGTATTTACCAAATCATTCCTTCCCTTTTCCTTCAATCCTGTTACTAAAGCGAATTTCATTCAATTGCTAATCTTTCACCCGTCTTTCTTACACCCCTAGTAATACCTAACCATCAGAGAGACGATAATGCATGTGCACTGATACCAGATGGAATTTTATGTTTACTTTACGATCCAATGCGAGCAAGCTGGCCGTTTAAATTCATTCTATATAGGTACGTCATTTTATCTTCAATTTATCTACACTTATGCTTGGTTTACACGATGGCAGTAACGTGCTAGTATAGTACCCAGTCCAGCGCTGATTTGCTTGGCTCGTGTGGAGACTGATTTCATTACAGTGCCCGTCTACTAACCAGGGGGACACGAGTTGAAATACCCACTCCCATGTCAGGTTTTTCGCCATAAGCCAGTGAGATCTCACAAGGAGAACACTGACAAACGCCCAGAAATGCTATTTTTGAATCGTGAAATCTAAAATCATGCTACCGCATGAATACACAAACTTCATACTCAAAGTCAAAGTCAATATAATTTATCCAATAAGCTTGCAGCACACTTATCAAACGTCAAATCTTTTTTAAAGCTACCACCGCGTCGGAACGTGTTGTCGCTGTAGAGAAGATGCGGCCAGAAACTCTACAACATAACACGACTTAATAACTATTACAATATAAATTTTTAAGCTAAAGTTATGTATACAATAATACATAGTCAATTTAATAAAATAATGGATACTATACAGTAAAGTAAATAAACTATAAGCTAGTGACCTCAGACCCAAGCATTTTGATCATTTAAATAATCATCCAGTTTATAATATGCTTTTTTACAGAGGACTTTTTTGATTTGAGTTTTTTTAAAGGTTTAGTTACTGTTTAGTGACTAAACCTTAAAAGTTGTAAAAAATGACTATAGTTTAGTCATTTTCTACTGCTGATTTCGACAAATCGCACTTTAGGCTGCACCAAAAGATGTGTTGTAGAGTTTCTGGCCGCATCTTTTCTACAACGGAACACCTTCCGACGCGGTGGTAGAGTCAACAATGACGTCAGAAAGCTATCCATGTGATATAATTTTGAATAAAACATTTTGAGTTTGAGTTTTGACTGATCTGTGCCCATTACTGTTCCGTCCGGACTCATCCAAGGGGACCAGAATCAGGTAACCACAATTATGTGTAGGTAACCTGACTAAGCACCCCTCTTGATAGGATTATACTATCAATGTTTAGTTGTACACCCCAGACGAGCCGTACACATACATATAAGTGTATACATTCATATTGATTGATATCTAACGAATTTATATTGCCTACGTCAGCATTGCGCTTCATTAAACGCGGTCATTTGATATAGAAATTCCGCAATTAATTCTAGAAACCGTAGTTAACGGTCTTGGGATAATTAACCGAAAAAATTTTGCTATATTTTTCAAGTAATCTTTACAAAAACAATCTCAACCTACCAATAACTTATTATATGATGTGATATGATATGATTTTTCATTAAGTTAGTAATTTTCGGACCCAATAATATACCTAAGAACCCTTTCATTTGCGACAGTCATTTCTACAGTACATTTAGGCCGGGAGGCTGTAGTCGGTAATTCTTCCTCGTCGAGTACCAAAAACGATATTATAATCTTGTATTGATAAAGGGTGTTAGCTACGCATAAATTAAGGGCTATTATGGCCAAACCTTGTCGATCTTTAATGAACAAGGAAATATATTTAAAATTACTACTTTAACTTGTACTCTTGAAAAGCTACCCTAAATATTCTTTCCCTAAATTATCACTAAATAATTAGTTACAAAAGATCCTATGAATCTTTTGAATAGGGTGTACCTAATCATTATTTGTCAAGACTCTTAAGAGAATAGGCGAGTACCGTTTTTCCATACAAACGTATTCCCCTGTTTCCTCCCTGGATAATGTCACTAGAGCAAAACATTTTTTAAGATACAAACTATGTTGCCTCTGCTATGTCCCTATGTTTTGCTTTTTTGCATTAATTAATTATTGTATGAACTAGGGACCTTCGAAAATGATCAATTTCACCACCCGTTTTTAGACATCCAGCAAACAAATTTGACGAATAAAAACAAAAAACCGTGTATGGGTGGGGCGTATCGGACAAATATGTATAGAGTCGGAAAAGTGACCTATACTCCAAATTAGCATTTCAGCCCACCTATCCTCTTAAGGTTCCAGCAAATAATATCAACATACTTACTTAATTCTGCAGTCATTTACCACAACCTTTTATCACTCGTCACCCGACAAGGTTGAGTTTCCGGAAATTTCCTCATCGCCTATTTGGGTTAGGCATCCAACAATTTCATTCCTACATGAAGAAATTCTTAGGATATACTTACATTCTGCCTATTGACCCGTCAAATTACACATATCTAAGTTCAGCTGTCTGTTGGGCCGTTACAAATATATCAGTTGGTAACATAATAAGTGGAACTGGGCGGGACATATCTGCCGTATGCACCCGAAGATGACCAAGATGCCACAAAATGGGTTCCCGAAGACGGTTGCCGACTTCGAGGAAGACCCAAGACAAGATGGTGCGAAAATTTTAATACCTCTCTGAATAGCTGGCCCGGCTTCGCGTTGCACAGGGAGGATTCGAGGAAAAGAGGGGAGGCCTTTACCCAGCAGTGGGACACAAAATAGGCTATAATAAAAAAATATCTTTTTGTACAGATTATATGACAGGTAAAAGGTAAGTAAGTTTAAGTCTGTAGGATCTCACTGCAGGGCAAAGGCCTCCTCACACATAATGGTGAGACAGAGTGGGCCACTCCACCACGCGGGCCCAGTACTTAAGAGTTGGTGGAGGCAAGTTAGTGGCCAAATTGGTGCATACATTAAACAATGAATGAGCAAAATGTATTATGGGGTGGTCAGAATTTGTAAAACTATTATTTTAAGAGCTGAAGTAAGTTTGGATAAGTATTGAAGACAAATAAAATCGGATGTCTGACAAACTTTTTATTAAATTCATAAAGAAACAATTTGACTTCCCATATACATTTTGGATTGATAGTCACGTCAGTCTTCGAATTAGTATGAAATCAAAAAATTTACTGTAATCTTCAATATTATCAAAAAAATATTTGTTGATAGTTTTAGTATTCTGTATTTGCTAATTGCTTATTAGTATAATTCCTATTTAACTTCATACATCATAATTCATAAGAAATCAACTCATCTTATTTTCATACTTAATTATTTTATTTTTATTACCAAATCCAAAAACAGTTTAAATTTGAAAGTCGTAAAATGTGAAAGTATTTAAAAATATAATATCAGTTATGATAAATGGGCAAAGTGGTGTGAAATATAATAAGGAATTCAAGATGGCGCTTCACTCGAGACGTGCCGTCTGATGTGATAAGTTAAAAGTTAAGATTCTTATAGACACGGTACGCTGGCATTTTTCAAAACGCAGAAACGGCAATGAAAATAGTTTTCAGTTGAAGGTGTGTTTCGAGCCTAAAAACATTTTGTGTTAAGTGGCATTTTCAAAAATAGTATAGTGTTGAAGGAAAAGTATCTTTAACCTTTAAACCACATACGCTACCCATCAAACTGAACAACTTTTAATATGGGAGTAAACCCTGTCAGCGTAAATACGAAATCAGCTGTTCTATACTAAACTACAATGGGGACACGACTCACACTCACTCATTTGTTCAGTTTGATGGGTAGAGTAATATGGTTTTAAGATAAATGATACTTTTCCTTACACCCTGTATATCTTAATAAAGCAACATTAACTGTCATCCTACCTTCTTATGATGAAAATATTATTATTCTTGCGAAGAAACTGCATACGATGAAGAAGAAATTCTGATGCGTATACGTGTCTACCAATCCGCATTGGGCACGCATGGTGGACTAACGAGCAAACACCGTCTCAAAGTGTAGGACTATGCCCGACCGTGGGACTTTTATAGGCGCTGATGATGATGACGATTGTTTACTGTATTTTAACAACGATTAGAATAAATAAGTACTAGTTCCAAGTAAAAAAAGGAAAGTGGTTTTTCTAGACATAATTATTTTTATTGGTAATCGCAATAATAAAATCATTTTAGCAACATTCACTTCTATTCTGTACCATTGCCTACTCTAGGTTTCACACGGGCAACAACTATCATAGACGGATCAACTTTAGAGTTCTAATGCTTGACTGAATCAGGCTACACGTCAGTGTCAAAACACCAACAGTGTTGGACTGACAAAGTTAGTCCAATTGGCAATGTTGATATTGAAATTGAATTGATGTATGTCGACAAAGTTATTTGACTATGTTAATAAAGTCGCAGACCTTACATTAATTATCAATGGAACGATTTGTTTTACTTTACATTATAATTATAAGTAACGATTGCAGATTCCACATTTAATACGAATACCACGAATAATACTGTATTAGGAAATTTTTCAAGATAAACCTCTTGATTTTAACATACCTTCTTTAAAATATGACTGTATTTGTTTTTTGTATATGGAAACAATTTCATAAAAGTGCCTTTAGCGCAAATATCCGTTATAGTTTTATAGCTATCACAAAGCTGGCTATGCTTTGGGTAACAGCCAACGGGTCCAACCCGTCTGTCCCCACGGACCAAACTTTTTCCAATATTTTAAGCGTAAAATATATAGCATATGCTCACGACTATATTCCCCGAGGAGGTAGTCAGAGATATTCTGAAACTTCAGAACATCCACGTTTCACCAGTAGTACCGAAACTCTGTCCAGTGTGACGGGGGGTGAGCCCGTCGCCACTTATAATGGACAGTGGGTACAATACATGCCTCGAAATTTAAGCATGCAGGCGTAAAATATATTTTAGCATTAAAAGTCAACGTGGTAGGTAGTCTTAGTTTAAAGCCCACTCTACACATTTTCATACTTGCTCAGCCGTTCTTTGAAGCGCCTAGTTTTTTCACCTTTAGAATTGCGGGCTTTTGACACGACGAGAGCTTTTCATACGATCTAGGTTTCCTAGGAAGTAGGTTTTCAAGGTCCCCAGTTGAAGGTTAACTCGGGCTGGATTTACGGAAGTAATTAAAAGTGTTAAGATTTTTAAATCTACGTTTTGTTGAATACAGGGGTGTTCTGAAACCATAATTAGAACTACAAATCACCTTTTAAGGTTGCAATTATAACAAAGTTAACTTTTAGCATTTTTAATTTTTTAAATAGTTGCCGTATTAGAACCTGTATCCCTAAAGGTGAACGCATATCTATCTGCGGCGAAGGAGCCGAAGGAGGCGAACGAAATGAATTTACTTTTAATTCTTCTGAAGATTCGTCCGATTCGCCGCGGATAAGTGTGCGAGGTGTCATAGAATTAAGTATTCTAAAAACAGATTCTTTCGCGTCCTTCGGCTCGTTTGCTGCGGATAGATATGCGTTCACCTTAAGATTGCAATTATAACAAAGTTCACTTATAGCAATTTTATGTTCTTTTAAATACTGTATAAGAAAAGTCATCTTTTACGACACCCACGGTAAGAAACGGGGCCTCCGTTATGCGCAGGAACCACACGATTTGATGACATTTTTATACAATCAAAAATGCATGCATGCATATGCTCACGACTATATTCCCCTCAGAGATATTCTGAAACCTCAGAACATCCACATTTCACCAGTAGTACCGAAACTTTGTCCATTGTGACGGGGGGTGAGCCCGTCGCCACTTATAATGGACAGTGGGTACACAATACATGCCTCGAAATTTAAGCACGCAGGTTTCCTCAATCAAAAATAAATATTTTTAAACTCACGGCCTTTTTTATTTTGATTTATCAATTTCGGAGTGTCAAAAGCTTAGCTACAACGACGAAAGAAGCATGAAGGGTAACTTAAAAGATTTAAAGTTCATTCAAAAATTATATAAAATTTTCGTTCGTTTTCAGTACATTAACCAAATTGACGATAGAATCACTCTAGACTACGTTTTTTTCGACTGTACGTGTGCCTATAAGAAGTAAATAATAAAATTCAATCATCTCCATTCTTCATTTTAAAATAGAACCCAATTAAATTCACAGACAATCTGTTTTAGCAATCTAGCTCCTATTACAATTGCGTAAGATTCACCGATATACAGATACACGGACCACTAAGCAATATCGCAGGCGAGATTAGATAGAGCGAAATCATTGCATAATATTCATCCGGTGCAAAAAGAAATGCAATTTACATCCCATCTTGGATGTTTGCTCTGTGCTAGAGATATTTGCTTTAAATTCATTTTATATTATGATTTGAAATCTAAACGCTTAACCGACTTGGAAATTAATGGATTTTGACCTTGGGCTCCCTTAATTGATATACAGGGTCCTTCTTAAATATGCTGACACTTTTTTAAGGAGACAATCAGACCGACAAACTGAACAACATTCTCTATGGCACCAACATCGAAATCGAATCAGCTGTTCCATACAAAATAAAATGTGTTACATACCAAAGGGGGTGTTCTTTTACTATAGAACCACAATCAAAATCGACAAAAAAATCTACTGTTGCAGACAAAATATCAATGGCATACTCGAGCCAAATGTTTGGAACAACAGATTTTTTTGTTCGTGATTTATATGTTTGCTCCGTAGTGAAAGTTGTTCAGTTTGATGGTCTGAAGCACCCTCAACAATTGAATGTAACGCATTTAATTTTACCTTTATAGTATTCTTTTGACCACTTGATCAAAGTAACTAAACATTTAGATTGATTCTAAACAATCTACACTAATATTATAAAGAGGAAAGATTTGTACCTATTTTTGTATGTTTGTATGTTTGTAATGAATAGGCTCAAAAAGTACTGGGCCGATTTAAAAAATTCTTTCACCAATAGAATGCTACATTCTTCCAATTTGACATAGGCTACATTTCATTTTGAAAAAAATTAGGTATCCTTGGT
The DNA here is from genome assembly GCA_963924505.1 of Agonopterix alstromeriana. NCBI lineage: Eukaryota > Metazoa > Arthropoda > Insecta > Lepidoptera > Depressariidae > Agonopterix > Agonopterix alstromeriana. The sequence continues at coordinate 17,671,696 of OZ004671.1, read as the reverse complement.
AAAATTTGAACAATGTAACCGAAGGTGTAGAAAAATGAGTCTTAAAATTTATTTGTCTACCCCGTGCGAAGCCGGGACGGGCTGCTAGTTCGTTAAAAAAATCAATTGTCAACTATTTTGTAACCAAATTAAAACAAAGAATTTTCTTTGTCGTCCCCTAATAACTGTAATAATCACCCATTTACAGAGACAGCCACAATTATTACAAACAGTTATGAGCTCTCTTTGAAGTAACTACAAGGTTCATTTTTATCAAAATTTATGTTTTTACCGAAAAACGAAGCGGTATTCGATTGTAACTTCTCAGTTGTAATCAAATTATTCCTACATTTAAATTCTTGTACCTGGAAAGATATTGGGTTGGTTTGTTTTAATTGCTACTTTTTGCTAATTGTTTTAGAGTTTATTATGTTAAAATACCTTTGTGGCGTAATAGAGAAATGGTCTCAATTTTATTCCAAACCAACAAATTTCAAAAGAACATTGTTAATTATGTTCTAAGACAATTTCGACTACAGCGAAGCAGGCAGTTCCCAGGTTATATTTAAGTCTAAACCACACCAGCACGTCTGGGATAATTTCTCTACACGCACGCGACGCGCCTTCGCTGCATAGAAAATAACCTGTTTCCGCGCTTTTCGGAGAGCGAAAGCCGCGCTTGCCGCGACTTGTAGTATGGGAAAAAGCCCAGTCGCGCGCAAGTAGAGAAATCATACTTGACGTGCAGAAGCCGTAGCATGTTACACGTGATACGGCTGTATCACGTCTTTTATCTCGTTCGTTCGTGCGCAAATAGAAAGAGAGCGAAGGTGTGATAGCGCTATATCACGGTGCCATGCTACCTATGCTGGTCACTTCTCACAAAGGGTTCGCTCTGACAAGATTAGAAGAGGTTAGCATATTGCGTGCTGAGTGAGTGCGAGTGAGAAATACAACACTGGCATCCACTGCTTACTGTGGTCCATCTCCAGTACTATAGATAGTGGGGCTTAGGCCACTTTTGGCGAAAAAAAACACCTTCGGCTACACATTCGGCTTCAGCCAAAACGGTCGGGCACTACTGGCGACCTAAGACATGTCACGGCGACTGGATGAGGAAGGCCGAGGATAGAGTTTTGACAGTGCTCCCTAGGCTCCGCGACTCGCGTTTGACAGCTACGATAAGTAGGGCCTTACGGCGCCGCGTATCTCATGAGATACAGGCTGTCGCCCATTTTAGTTCGTCGTTCCTGGAGCGCAAAGCTCGACATATCGTGAGAAATCGGAAGAGTGCGGTATCTGTTACAGTAGTAACTATTGAATAATCTATGGTTTTTTTGTTTGGAACCAATAATGAAATTAATCAAAGATAATACCGATTAGTAGTAGAACAAACAATTATGTAATATTTATAGTAAAATTCTATGTCTACCATGGATTTAGTACCGTTTAGTACCGTTTTGTACCGTCTGTATTTCCTGTTTATTAACTCTCTGTATACTATGTTTTTTGGTGTAAAATAAAGTATAATTGATTGATTGATTTAGAATGATAAAGGACACCAATCCTCCTTACAAGCATGGGAACACGAAAATTGGCCATGGCGGCCGGTAATGTACACCACTGGCTTTTCGGTGAAGGAAAACATCGTGAGGAAACCTGCATGCTTCAATTTCGAGGCATGTATTGTACCCACTGTCCATTATGTGGCGACGGGCTCACCCCCCGTCACACTGGATAGAGTTTCGGTACCACTGGTGAAACGTGGATGTTCTGAGGTTTCAGAATATCTCTGACTACCCCTTCGGGGAATATAGTCGTAAGCATATGCTATGCATGCATGCGGCCGGTAATGTTCAACCTTCTTTCGTATACGAGTATAAATCGTAAATAAAACTTTTTTTTTTTTAATTTTCGTCGTTAGATAAAAAAGAGACAAACCAACAACGACGGTGAAAACGTACGAAAGAAGGTTGCACATTACCGACCGCCAAGGAGTATTTTCATGTTTCACCGCTTGCAGTCTGTACTCCAGGTATAGTCAATACCTATTTTCAGCTTTCTGATGACTAACAACACATGTAGTAACATATTCAATAGCTAATACTTCCATTACGAAGCAACTTGTCAAATGGGTTCCTTACAAAAGCTCCATTGTGTTCGATTTATTAACTTCTTATCTCTTTCATTGGCCACGTTCATTGTACCTCCGTCTAGGCTGTTCGATTACATCGATACTTTGATTTGTACGGTCGGCAACGAAAGTTGTTTAACTAACGGAATCTTTTTGGTGTATAGATAAAGGGAAATTAATTGCAACCGGTCGATGCCGATTGTAGCTACACTATTAATTCATTGAAAACCTGTAGACAATTAGCATAAACATTTTGGTGTTGTCATACTAAAACAATCAGCTGATCAAACGAAGGTTGTATGAAAAGATGAAATTTTTTTTTTTTCGTATTTCTGGCGCGGTTTATACAAAAGAGACGTGTGGCGGTGGCGGATAGTCAAAGTAACACAATTATACACCTTATAGCATAGCGTCGTTTGGAGAATTACGCCTGCGTCTCCAGGCGACGTCACCTGGATGCGAGGGCGCGATTCTCCTAAGGAGGACACGTAGAATCATCCGGAGCAGGAGTGTCGATGAATGATAGGGTTGATGTGCTTCAATAAACTGCTTTATTTGGGTAACTAATAATAACATAGAATCGCTCGAGAAACTCTAGCCTAGCAACCACCCTGTTAGAATCGTAGCTAAGCTACCAGAGACAAACCCTCTAAAGCGTTTTAAAACCATCGACAAAACCGTGGCGCGGATACTCGCCACATCACCCCCCTACGGAGAAACAAACAGTGTAAAATAAAATATACTGTTACGATACACTGTACGGTTGATATGATCGCATGGTTACATTTATAAATTTAATATATCACGAAACCGAACTCTGCGACCAGCTCGTGTAACGACAGGAGGGGAAAGGGAGGAGCGATTGGATGTTGATGCTGACGGTGAGTCAGGTTTCTGACCGGGACTAGGAACCGCAGGCGATGAAACCTCAGACGTGGGTCCTGCTGGTTTTGGTAACACCGGCGAGACGGGAGGTGTTACAGGGGGCATTGCTGCAGGAGCGGCTGTATCAGGCTCAACCTCTAGGTGCGCTGGTTTGACACGGTCGATGCTAACTTCGTGCTTCTTGCCTCTGACATCCAAAGTGAGGGTCTTAGGGCTTCTGGCCAAGATCTTATAGGGGCCGGTGTATGGCGGTTGACGGGGTCTTCTCACAGTATCATCCCGCAGGAAAACATGAGTAGCGGTCGGCAGGTCCTTGTGGATGAATGTCGAAGGCTGTGCATGACGGGACGCTGGAGTGGAGCGAAGACTGGCCATTTTGATGCGTAACTGAGTCACAAAATCCTGTGGACTTCTATCATAAGTCTCCGATGCAGGTACAACGAGCTCTCCGGGGAGCCGGAGGGGTTCGCCGTACAAGATTTCTGCGGAAGAGCATTGCAGGTCCTCCTTTAGTGATGTGCGAATGCCGAGCAAAACGAGCGGTAAGGCTTGACTCCACTTCGTGGCGTGGCACATGAGGGCTGCCTTTAGTTGCCGATGAAGGCGCTCTACCATTCCATTGGCTTGAGGATGGTAGCTCGTCGTCCGGATCTTCTTGGTCGCGCAAATCTGCATTAAGCGGGAGAACAGGACCGATTCAAACTGTCGTCCCTGGTCAGTTGTGACAACAAGAGGGACCCCGAAGCGAGAGATCCAGCCATTGACAAAGGTATCGGCAACCTCCTCTGCAGTTATGCTCGACATCGGCCATACTTCCGCCCATCGAGAAAACCTGTCGACAGCTGTAAGACAGTATGTGAAATTATTGGAGAACGGCAGCGCGCCGATTATATCCAAGTGAACGTGCTGGAATCGTGCTGCTGTACTACCGAAACTGCCCAGTGGTGAGGAAATGTGTCGCGATACCTTGCTGCGTTGGCATGAGGTGCACGTGCGCGCCCAGTTGCTGCAGTCTTTGCGGAGGAAAGGCCAAACGTAACGGTCAGCCACCAGGCGAGCGCTTGCACGCGCGCTAGGGTGACTAAGATTATGAAACCTTTGAAACGCAGCTCGACGAAAAGATACTGGAAGATAAGGTCTGGGCCTCCCAGTAGACGTATCACATGTAATATTAATATTTGTTCCTGGTACAGGAAATGATGCTAATTTCAGAGAGGAATGCGTGCGTAACTGCTGAAGCTCTTCATCCGCAGCCTGTGCTTTTGCAAGAGCATCGTAATCGTCTGTAAAAGACATTGCCTCCACGCGTGACATGGCGTCTGCCACTACATTGTCAGTTCCTTTTATATGCACTACATCTGTGGTAAACTGGCTGATAAAACTGAGCTGGTTTAATTGCACAGGTGGAAGCTTGTCCCGCCGCTGCTGAAAAGCATACATGAGGGGTTTGTGATCTGTGTAGATCGTCACATTTTGAACTTCTAAAATATGTCTAAAGTGTTGCACGCTCTCATAAACTGCGAGTAGCTCCCGATAATAAGTTGGCCACTCTATCTGCTTAGGGTTCAGCTTCCTGCTGAAATAAGCCAAAGGTTGCCAGCTGTCCGTATCATTGCGCCGTTGCTGTAGACAAGAGCCGATGTGTGTACCTGACGCATCGGTAAAAAGACCAAGTTTAGCGTGGCTGTCTGGATGAGACAACATAGTGGCAGTCGTTAGACTCGTCTTACAAGCCTCAAAGTCCTTCTCCAGTTCTGGCGTCCAGGGGAAAGGTTTTGCACCTTTACTCTGCGTGGCGGTTACAGCATCCACAAGCGGCGCCTGGAATTTGGCCGCACCGGGAATGAATCTGCGGTAGAAATTTATCATTCCTAGAAATCGGCGCATGCCTTGCACAGTTTTGGGTGGGGGAAAGTCTCGCAGCGCTTGGATACGGCTTTCGGGTGGGCGTGTGCCACGTGCGTTAATGCGATATCCGAGAAAGGATACTTCAGTCGCCCCAAAAACACACTTAGCTGGATTGACCACGACCCCATACTGGTGCAAACGCTCGAATAAGATTCTCAGGTGCTCAGCATGTTGAGTGCTGTCCACAGAGTGGACCAGAATATCGTCCACGTATGCGAAACAAAACTCAAGACCTCGCACCACCTCATCTATAAACCTTTGGAAGGTTTGGCCTGCGTTACGGAGTCCGAATGCCATATAGGGAAACTCAAAGAGCCCGAAAGGTGTAATAATAGCTGTCACGTCATACGACAAAAAAATCCGCCAACGCCACACGTCTCTTCTGTATAAACCGTGACTAATCATTGCGTAAAATTGTTTCTATAGTGTCTATTACACTCTGTATTTAATATCTTTCCAAATCGAATAGTTATAAGCATATTTATATTATGCTTATATTAAATTGCATGGTTGACGGTTTTACAAGACAACAGTAAAACTTGGTAACTAAATAATCGTGGAAGGATTGCAATCAATGCAAACGATTGGATTTATTCATTGCATCTTATTGCTTCGTATTTAACCGATTTGTATGTTTACTAAAAGTTTACCTTGGAAATACAATTTTGTATCGTTTTAGGGTTTTTTAGTCAATCATAGTGAAACTGGGAAACCTTTCTGTACGTCTGTATGCCCGACCTCAATAATACTCTCATTTTCGCATATGTGAAAGGAATATTTGAAATGAAGATACTAAATAATCCAAAATCACAAATGTCATCATCATCATCATCATCATCAGCCTTATACTCCCACTGCAGGGCACAGGCCTACCCTCAAGGAGGTTGTATGGGCGTTAGTCTACCACGCGCGTCCAATGCGGATTGGAAGAGGGTTGGGTTGCGGTTGTGAAGTCTATCAATCAGAAATGAAATGAAAAATATCGCTGGTTTTTTTTTATTTTTTTTAACTGTTTGGTAAAAGGTGATCGTCCACATTTTTTACCAACCTCTTCGAAGATGTGTCCCACGGCCGGGAATAAAAGTCTTCGCAGAATTTGGCAAAAACATTTGGCCAACCCACAAACACTGGCCCAACATCCGAGGTCGCTGGGTAAACGACCGACTGACCCAGTTCTCCCATCGATCCAGACTGCAACCGACAATCAAATCGATTCTGATTCTCAGAACCAACCTGATGCATAGCAACTGTTTGTTTACGCGATTTGTATTATTGATCTATGTACCCGTCAATTAGTTCAAGCGGCTGCAAATGGTAATTCACTATTAGCATAATAGTCTGAAATCGGTGTATTTATAACCTGTAATGACTACTGAAACTCTTGAACAACCATTATCAAAAGCGGCCATTATAATGTGAGACTTTGCCGCGAAAGGATGAAAAAATTTAGCAAAAGGAGAAACAACTTTTTCATGGCTTATGCTCTGCTTCTTCTTCTTTCTCGTTTGAAGATGGTCACATCCGCCACCTCTATTTCTTGATAGGAAGCCTCTATTAGTTCCTAGGGTAGATGGACCGCTGCGGTAAAAGAAATTACCGAGAGTCACAGATACACACAGTTACAGATCACTACAGGCCAGCATACACCGGGACCAAGATTGAGCGGCCTGGAGAGCTGTGGTGGCACAAGCGGCCCACGATAGTCACGTCCCTCAGCTATTAGGCTACGACTAAGAAGAAGAAGATTAGGTGCTGGAGAGAGCATGCCACAGGGCACAGGCAACACTGCGATAGATTTCGAGTGGTTTGCACCTGACCACACCCACACTCCACAGACGCATCGGCCGGCAATATGTCCCATCTCCGCAGATTATCATTGGATCACCCAATACCCGTTCGCAATCTGTTGAGTGCCTTCCATATCACTCAATCTTCACGGCGTCAAGCTCTTCCACCAGATATCTTTTCAGACGGTGTAATTAGGGATTCATTCCCATCAATTTCTTGCTTACCACACATTTCCGACCACAATTTTCAGCTTAATTTCTTAATTCAAAAAACAATACTTTCAAAATATCCGCTTTTTCATTTAAAAAAAATAGTATCCACTCGACTCAAAAGTATGGGACAACATATATTTTTTCTTCTTTATCTCCATAGTGAAAGTGGTTCAGTTTGATGGTCTATCACCCCTTCAATATTACTAGGGTGTTTCTGGTATAAGTATGAATTCTATGGCTGTATTGACTGAACCACCATAGAAACTAAGACCCATATAACCTACTAATTAAAACAGTGAAGAATGAGTATCAATCACAACGGCCTATAACCTACATTGTGGAGTATCATCTCGATGGGTCTACTCGACCTCCTCGGCCAGGTCAGCGGGTCAAGTGCCTGATCTGTTGCCATGGGGCCTTTTGTGCTTCTCCTTGTTTCTTTTAAAGACTCTTGAAGTCGTGACTTAGTAGTTTTGAAATGGATGACACAAATGTACTACTACTACAAACTATATGTATTGTTTGTTAATATCTAATTGAGTTTTAAACATGAAGGTCGATGTTAACAATGTCATATTAAAACGCCCGTATATTTCGGCCTAAACATATTTAAAAATAATGCTATTTTTACCCGACTGCGCCCGAAAGAGGGTTATGTTTTTCGAGCGTATGTATGTCTATTTCTTTGGCACGCCCTACAGCTTAAACGGCTTGACGGACGTATGAGGTGTCTTTAGATTCATAAAATCTTGAGAGTGACATAGGGTATATTATTTCAAGATGGCGTCTACGAATTAAAAAAGGGAGGGGGAATAAACAACTTTTTTTGTAAAAAAATTATATATGGGTATCGAATGAAAGCTAGTGAATAGCAGATTCTCAATACAATATTTTTCTTACTTTTATGCTACCATTTTGACACAAGAGTAAAAACTATGAAATAAACTAAATTATTAAGAAAAACAAAAAACCGACTGCACGACCAGCGGCCAGCGAGTGCCAGAACCGAATAGCTACTGTTTACCTAGTCCACTCGAAACTAAAATTTTTACTAAAGGCTTCAGTCAAAACCACTTTGGACAGATTTTTGCAGTCAAAAGTGGTGTTGACCGGTTATGAGTGTTGACTGTAACATACCTACTTCTTTGGTTTGAATAAAGAAAAATATCAAAAACTAACTTAATGGTATGTTACATGGCTCGCGCAACTTCTGCCACTTTCTGAAAATACAGTCTGAAGAAATCTTCGCATAATAATCATAGCTACTATATCTAATATCAATGTCTAAAATCCAAACTTGTGCTAAATTTCAAGAATTTGCATACGGTGGGCTCGTTAGGAATTTGGGTCGGGTCTTAAATTATTAATTATACCTACGCAAACAAACATTTTGACGGTTGAGGTAGACTGGTGAGTCGCGTCTTTGAAGTTAGGCTTCTAGCATTCATACGAGAATAAAAATGTATTATTTATGACGGCCTTTGAAACCTTTAAAATGAATCTTATTTGGATTTAAGGAATGCAGTTAGAGCCATTTCCAGAAGCTATTTTTGAGCGTATCGGATGTTGCACATGCACTGCAAAGATGTCGCAACTGAATCGCTGCGATTGTTACTGAAAATTATCGCCGTGACATCATTGACGTCAGAAATATCGCGGCGATAATGCGACGATATCGTTCCGTTGAGGCCTAAGCTCAGAAATAGCTTATTGGTTTTCTAGCTTCCTGATTTTCACCGATAAAGAACGGAGTTTAAAAATCCGTGTAAATGCTGGTCTCTTTTGTGTTAATAGTTTGTTTTTCAACTCAAAACGTGAGTGAATAAATCATTAAAATATTTGCACGAGCTTTTTAGTAAGTCGCGAATATACACAAACATTTATTTACCTACTCGTGCACACGGCGACACATCAAGCTACGCAAAACCAAAATAAGCTGGCCGCGTATAGGTAGAGTAATGTATAACGTCGCGCGGTCAGCTTATGTTTGTTTTGCGTAGCTTGATGTGTCGCCGTGTGTACATCCAAGTCGATGAACAAAGTCCACCGCTAGGTAAATAAAAATTTATTACAGACCTAATGAACGCGAGAGCTGCCAACGAACGTAAATAAATGGTATTTCCAAATTGGTTTACAGTTTTTGAGAGTTACGCGGTTATTAATTAGCCTAAAGTTAATCACTTTATCGGGTTCTTAATACATATAACGCTGTAAGAAACCGTTAAAAGGTTTAACTTTTAAAAATGGTTTACTATTGCATAGTATAGGTCAAAAGACCACGCCTTCGGTTTCCATGAAGTGCAATAACCTATTCTCTTTGTAGTATCGACCTACTTCGATGGCAACTTAAACACTTTTTACCTAATGTAGATAGCTTGTGATCGAAATCAGAACTTTCTTACGTGTTTGTCCTCCGGCAAAATTATCAGATATCCTTTGTATGGAATTAATTAACTAAATCCTCTTACGGAAACTGCCTCCGTAGTCTAATGGTTAAGAGCATTGGGCTCTTGACACGGAGGTGGTAGGTTAGATTCCCACGGGGGACACCTAGTGATATGTCACTTTGAGCGTTTTTCCCCAATTGGCGAGGACATTGCAGGCTGAATCACCTGATTGTCTGAAAAGAAAGATGATTCCGTGCTTCGGATGGCACGTTAAGCCGTTAGTCCCGGCTGCTATCTATGGTGGTAGTGTTGTTACATTAAAACCACGACGAAAAACTACGAAAATACTCTGACACCAGAGCTTGCTGCCCACACGATAAGAATAGGATTAACTAAATATTTATAAGGAAAATTGGTAAGAACTGCCAAAAAGTAGGTAGTTACACAATAAGACCCCTGGACGGTAATATAATAGAACCTTTGCCTCCTTCGCGGACGGCGTGGTTACCACTAGATGGTTCAACGTATTCATAAAATTTATCAAATGATTTCACGTATCCTCAACCCGCTAATGTCCTGTTTATATCCTAACTCGTGAGATAAAACGAACCGCGGGGTTGCCGACCCCTGATATTTCAAGACCCCGTTACAAGTTTTTCTGAATCATATGTTTAGACTATGACACATATTCCAGAGCAAATCAAAATTGGTGGGTGGCACAAAGTGTTATATGTTAAAAGATATTTAAAAATAGGGTTGGCACCTTTAGCCCCAAAATCATGATATTTTCAATAGTGCGAATACGAGTAGGAAAGATTTACTCGAAGACTATTGGAATGATTTCGATGATTCTTTCACATACGAAATCTCCCCTCTTCTGGTAAAGGTTTTAATTCACATGGTGCGATAAAAAGGTGTATTCATAATTTAAGTGGTGTTCCAGACCATTTTCACTATGGAGCCAACCTCGAAATGGTGAAAAAATTCAGATGTTTCATATAAAACTGCAATACTTATTCGACTAAAATATAATATACGAGTACGACCAAACACCTACCGGTCAGTAACACCTTGTATAGCACGCAACAGTTTCCGCAGGCCTTGCATAACAATCCTAGGATTCATAGACTATGTGATTTCCACTGGAATATGCATCATTGCCAGAACATATACGTGTAGAAAAGCTGTAACTGGATTTTAGTCTATAAAGAGTTGCCCTGGGTTTGATAGGCGGCTGTCAATAATTTAACGCACCAGCTGAGATTTATTATTTTTTTTTATTTATTTTATTTATTTATTTTAGGAAGATTTACAGCATAACATTTTGATAAACGTTCTTATACAAATCTAAACGCCATTTAAAAATCTCCACATTTAAAAAGCAAAAGCTAAGACTAAAATTACAACATATGCCACACGTCTCATTTGATATATAGATAAATTGGAGAATATATATTAATTAATGTTAACTTAAAATTATCATTTATTACTACGGTCACTGGTGTTGCCAACGTTGCCAAAGTAAGCTTGTGCAATTGTGCGTTTAACGGTTGCCTTGCTCGTGAGGAATAGGTCAAAGTTATGCTCTGTGCTTAATTCGTTGAAGCCGTCACAACTACGTATTGTGAATGCGTTTCGTCGTATTAATACCATTGTATGGAAAATTTTGTTTATATTCCCCGATTGTTGTACTAAAAATACATATTGTAAGTGCTTGGTTGTATTTATTTTAGATTTTTCTCTGAATTTACGAGTTCATTGACTTTTCTTTTGACGTTTGATGCTTTGCTGAGCTATTATTAGAAAGTTATAAATATTTATTAAGGCTAAACGTCACACGTCATGCTTCTCATCATTTTATGAATGGTAATAAAGTGCATTTTAGTAACGTGACTATTTAAATAGAATAATTTTTTTTTAAATATTTTAGTTGGGGTGGTTAATTATTCAGCAGAACAAAAACTGAATGTTTGTTCTGCGATTTCGGCGGCCTTTCCAGTTGTATGCCTATTGCCCTTGATGGCGTGCCTTTACGAGTCTGCTCCGACTTTCGGTACCTCGGTTCACTCATACAAGGCGACGGAGAAATAGATCGGGACGTGAAGCACCGAATCATCTCGGGGTAGATGAAGTGGCGACAGGTTAAGGGAACGATCTGCGACTTCCGAATCCCCCTCAAATTGAAGTGGAAAATATATAAAACCATAATAAGACCTGTCGTCATGTATGGGTCTGAGTGTTGGGCCTAAGATGAGAATGTTGAGATGGATGTGTGGTGTAACTAGAATGAATAAGATAAGGAATGAGTATATTAGAGGAAGTTTGGAAGTAGCACCTATGACGGAAAAATTGCAGGGTAATAGATTATCGTGGTATGGTCATGTAATGCGAAGAGACGAGTGTTAAGTATGAATGTGGATATCTGCGGTAGGAGAGGAAGGCCGAAGAAAAACTGGATGGATTGTGTGAAAGATGATATGCGTAAGAAAGGAGTGAGTGCTGAAATGACGGCTAAGAGAGATGAATGGAAGAGGATGACATGGTGCGCTGACCCCAAATAATGGGCAAGAGAATGATGAGTTGTGGTGGTTAAAGAGATGTCAGTAAAAGTATAGAGTAAAGGAGATAAGAAAGAGTGTTATTCTCCATATTAGTGGCGTACCTACCTAGGAAAAAGCTCAAAATCCCGTCTCTTAGACGGCGCTGACTCTTGCCCGCGAGTAGATGAATTGAAAAAATATACTATGAAATTTTGATTAGTCTTCCAATATTATGACCAAAACCAACTACATAAGAGAGGTAGCTTAGGTAACTAAGCAGAGTAGTAGACCCGAAAAGGATGCTAATGATATCAATTTAAACCTGTATATCAAAAATATTCTCTTTTAGTTTATTTTCTTAACTCAATAAACACACATTCATGAACCGAAAATAAACTAAGAACACTCAAAGTATTACTTAGAATTTGTAGTCAACGTCCTCAATTTATAGGTAACTAACTACTTAACATTCTATAAATACTGAACACTTTCATCTTTCCTTAGGGGTCGATTCAGGAGACCCCTTTAAAGAACTATTAATAAATAACTCGGAAATTGTCGTGTTTAATTTACTTCCTTAATTGAAACTTGGAAAGGAAATGTTTGAACTCTCTACTCTCAGATTCTTCATCAGGTTTTCGTCTTCGTTAATCAATCTTTGTAATTTCGTCTCCGTAATAAAGCGGTTTTCGGAGACCATAGTCCATTTCAAATAGCAACGAAATTGTATGGCTATTTTGAATTACGGAAACAGAGATTTGAAACACGTTTTGTCACTTATTCTTAGAATAGCTTTAGTATCGTCCAAGATATGTCTGATAGTATATATTTCTGTTAAATAAATAACATTTTCTAATCAGAATTGGCCAGAAAGCTATACAGGGTCCAACTTAATATGCTGACACTTTTTGAAGGGGACAGTCAGACCGTCAAACTGAACAACTTTCTCTTTGGCACCAACATCGAAATCACAAAAAATTCAGCTGGCTAATACATTTGGCTCGAGTAGGTTTGCACTTTTGTATGGGATAGATTAAAAAAGTGTCAGCATACTAAGGAGGACCCTTCTTTAGGGTTTTGGTCCATTATCATGCTCAGTAACGACAATAACCTTAAGCATAGAATGATACATTGCTTACTCGATACAAGCATTTACTTATAAAAACCTATTAAATTTGCTGTCCCGTAAATGATGTGGGTCGCGAAGATATTTACAAGTGGAAAGACATAAAACCTACTTATAATCTTCATGCAATAAAAGTGTCATAAAATATGTTTTTATTCTTTTCGTAAATCAACACTTGCTTTCACTGCGAAGTTGAAGCGTTAAGTATACAATTTTTATACGTATACAGGGTCCTTCTTAATATGCTGACACTTTTTAAGGGAATGATCAGACCGTCAAACTGAAGAACTTTCTCTATGGCACCAACATCGAAATCGCGAAAAAAAAATCAACTCTTCCGTTTAAAACTACAAACCTACTTGAGCCAATTCTCACTGATCCCAGCTACTCAATCCGCCGCGTAGCCCCAGCAACGTCCTATGCCGAGGTCCGTACCCCCCTGGGGTGCCCCTAGGTCGGTTGCTTAAGTTCATTCAATTGGCTCGGCGACCCTTCTGGTCCCTCCAATAGTCCGCAGTAAAAAGCTGTAAATGCTCCCTGAGAAACGCTGTATATGTCATTTCAAAAAAAAAAAAAAAACTTTAGCCAAATGTATGGGACAGCAGATTTTTTTTTCGCGATTTCGATGTTGGTCCCATACAGAAAGTTGTTCAGTTTGATGTTCTGGTCATCCCCTTCAAATACTGTCAGCATAATTAAGAAGTACCCTGTATACAAAGTGTCCGGTAAGTAATAGATAACCCGGTAACTGCTGATAGAGGACCTCAATACCGTTCTGAAAATGGACTTTTATGTCCAGTAACAGTGCCACGGTTTTCGAGATATATGAACTTTTAATTTTTTTCTGGAATTTGTAACCTTTGTCACTCTTTTGACCGTCTCATGGCCACAAAAAAAGATATTTTTACAGTCTGCTTTTTGCATAATATTTTCTAAGAGTTGTGCTATCAGACATGCATGAGAAAGTTAGTGTAGCTAGGGTTGTTGTTTTAAAAAAGAATCTTAATGTCAACATTTCCTTGATTTTCACCCAAGTTCGAACATGTGTGGTCTAAAAAATGTATGGGGACCAGGGTGGCCAACTTTTTCAAAAGTTACCTATTTAATCCAGATTTCAAAATGACATAATACATGCTATTTGTTTCTTTAGAAACAAATATGTGAATCAAATTAAAAATTGAAAAATTAAGTAAGACTTGAACCCGCACTCTTCCAAACCGGAGAATTGCGTTTTCCAATTTCGCCACCGAGCCCACAACCCAGAGAACGAAAATTTCTTGCGTTACAAATCGTACATCGAAAAACTCATTGATACGAGCCGGCCTGGATGGGGATCGAACCATCGCCTCCTGCACGGCATGCAAGGTTACTCGCCACTGGACCACCACGGCTAAAGTATCAATGACAAAGTAGTGCTAAATAAAAAACGAATCCATGTTATTTGTAAATTGCGTTACAATCCATTACGACAACACGTGTCGTATTACGTCAGACCGCTTAACCCTCAACCTTAACCCTTCGCAGTAATCCTGACAAGGATCAACTGTAAATAGATCTATTTTCACACTACATTAATATCATTCCATTTGTTAGGGTTTTATTTAGAATGACGTTCTGAATCGAATTACTGAGTTGAAATACACACCTACAAATGGATGTATTTTGATATCGAAGATACTGATAGAAATATCCTTATAACAATTATGTTATTCAACGTACAGAACATTAAAAACATTTATTTTTCATTCAAAATAATGTTTTGGGGAAAAATTCCAAAAACTATTTTTCATTAAGTGTCCGTTCCACAGTTCATTATACAGGGTGTAAGGAAAAGTATAATTAACCTTTAAGGGTTCAGACACATTTACCGACGGCGCGGCGACAGGGCACATACAAAAATGTCATTTGGTATGGGCAGCCCTCCGCCGTTGATGTCGCGTCGATGGCGGACGGCTTCCCTTTCCCGTTCCGACCCTATTACTAAACTTAAGTTGTTCGTCCGTCCATCCGTCCTACCTATTTAGAGCTGTAACTTTTGAACCGTAATAGCTAGATAGTTGAAATTTCATAGAATATGTGTTATTATGGCAAATTTGCTAACAAATAATAATAATGTCAAAGAGTTAAAAATTAAGGGGGTCCTCATACAAGAAACTAGTTTTTATCAACGTTTTTTCTTCTCGTTCTATCGTAAAAACGGTAATACAGTATACAAGCGTCTAACTTTGCGTGATTGTCGAATAAACTCTACAGTATAACAAAAAAGTGTGAGTCGGTCTCGCGCTAAAGGTCCCGAAGAAATCAAAACTTTATTATTTGTTAGTAAGGTAATATGTTTTGTGGTGATGTGGTACGGAACCCTCGGTGCGCCAGTAGCCCGACTCGCACTTGACCGGGTTTATTTATGCATTCAGAGTTTTTCTTTTTTGATGTTTTAAGTTAGTATACATCTTAACAATTTGATTCACTTACTTTTTCAAGCTGTAATTAAACCAACATGCACTCCATTACAAAAGTCATAAAGCTTAGTGATTAAGATAAAATCTGTCATTTAAGGTCCTTAAGTATAGATTAGTTTGAACGCAGTAAATTAAAGCCCTTTGGGATGAATTAAACGGATAAATCGGTTTATTTTAGGTCTTATAAAATATGCAAGAGGTCAGAGGAATTCGTGTTGTATCATTTGATAATATTTACGTCTCAGATCTGTGATCTGTGCTTCGGATGGCACGTTAAGCCGTTGGTCCCGGCTACTATCTCTGGTGGTAGTAGTCGTTACATAAAAACCACGTCAGAGGCTGTAAGGCGGTCTGACACCTATGACACCAAGGCTTGCTGCCCACACGATAAGAAGAAGACGGATTTCGTAGTAAAAATTTGATGGTCTGATCATCTCCTTAAAAAACCATCAGAATATTAAGATGGACCCTATATTATGCTATGCCAAGCTGAACTTTAATTATTCGTCTAAAGACACGTCGTATTTCAAAAGATTAATAAAAAAACCTTTTTCAAAGTAGTCATAACTTATTAAGTACCTTTCAGCTTGACTGAATTCCTTACGATAGCGTTTTTAAATAAATACATTTTTAGTCTAAGTACACTAAATGCTGACGGATGATTTTTGAAGAGACAACGGATGAAAATAAGAAAGTTCTGAAAAAATTATGGAGATAAATTTATCTAGAAGTTAGGGATGTCATCGTTATGCTGGAACAGGTATCTGAATTTTGACATTAACCTGTTACTTTGGAACTTATTCAGATACTAAGTTTACGTAAGAAATGATATCTAAGTCAGCGGATTGGTGGAGGCAACTTAGTGGTCAACTTGCTGTCAGATAATTTTCGAGCCGCTTTAATAGGCCTCTGACCAAATAAATAAATAAATTAAATTCTAACTAGTCTTAAAACTGGATAAAACTAATTTTCCGCCACCAATCTACACTAGGTTATCTTAATGCTTGATAATAAATTGTGTAATCAAATATTTAACATGATTAACTACGTAAGACTTTGTTTATATTGGCTTGTATATGACAAGTGTATTTAAAAATACTAGGATAGAGTGTACCAAGTATTTTTCCCATCTCTATTTATCCGAGCGACACGACATTCAATCAGTAAGTGAATACGGGCTGATTCGGCAAGAACGGGAATCTATTTGTCGCATCATTTCCTAATTTTCTTAGCGCTTATTAAGATAAGGTTCAGTTTAAACGAATTTGAATAAGTGATAATCATTTCATATAATTTTTATTTCATTACCAGTTCATCATGTTAATTCGAGTCGTATAATTTGACTATTTATCTCAATCATAAGGAAATTTTACTATCTACAGGAATATATGACCATAATATTTCACTTTTTGGGGTGGAGTCAGAAACTTTGCTGCAACTAACAATCTAACACTTAGTTATTGTAGCAAAGTTTACTTTGTGAACTTTTCAATAATTTCAGTATGTGGTGTCAAGCGGTGATAGCTTAACAGGCTTAGTTTTTCGCTAAAAAACCACTACGAAAGAAACCTTATACAAACATTATTTTAAGTCACTTTGTAACGCCCACGAACAGAAATGTAAAGGATATGAGTTGAATTTTAGTAGATATTTCTCCTCAAGATTTTTTCCTTTGAGAGCAGCCGGTTTTACATACATAAGTTAGAAAAACTCATGTGTACCATTATGAAGCAGATATAGAGTTTCTTCAGTAAACACGCTGGATTGCTGACAAGGAAGCGACCGTGATGAAGGCTGAAGTTTTGTGGCGCGCCTTGGAAGAGGCCTGTATATACAGCCAGTGAACGATGACGAACTATGAATATATAAATAAATAATAACGCTCATATACCTATACATTGTTATGATCCCAAACGTAAGCTGCCAGTCATTTTATTATGGAAGCCATACAACGACGACATCAACATAACATCCATGACTGAACCAAGATTTGAACCCAAGACCCATGTTTGGTAGTCCGCGGTGGTGACTATTACACCAACCGGGTCGTCATCGATACAGGATGTTAGAGTAAACATTTGCATTACTCTAAGGGGTGGCCCTAAGAAACGTATAGGAAATTCGAGAAAAAAAATTACGACTTTTCATACA
The DNA here is from genome assembly GCA_963924505.1 of Agonopterix alstromeriana. Taxonomy (NCBI): domain Eukaryota; kingdom Metazoa; phylum Arthropoda; class Insecta; order Lepidoptera; family Depressariidae; genus Agonopterix; species Agonopterix alstromeriana. The sequence goes on along the minus strand of OZ004671.1, from coordinate 17,654,127 downwards.
AACGTTCGATCAGCTGATTGCATTTAGTATGGAAAGACCGAAATATTTTTTGCGAATATCCTATAAAGTTTTTTAGGGAAAGTTGTTCAGTACCATTGGTACAATCACCCCTTAAAGTAATGCATATTTTTACCTTCACACCCTTTATAGTTATGATAGTTATGTGATAACTGGGTATACCATCCGTGCGGATTCATGTCTGTCCAAAACTCCATACCACCAATGATCACCATCGTTTATAACTTAATGTTTTAATATTACATTAAACTTCGTAGCTAGATAGCTGTAGTGAATTAATTTGAACCGTTAAACTAATGGCTTAATCAATTTATCGACGCAGCGAAGTGCAGCAACACATCGACTAGGAAATAGCAATATCCTACTTGTAAAGATGCTGTCAAACTGGAGTTTTTAGATTAAATTTCTACCACAACCGGGACACGCAATAGAAGGTTCTTCAAATTACTACAACATAAAGAATATTGCGTATGCACATGCGCCTGTCTTTGTACCCTATTGTTCTCGCCACTAAAATCTCTCCTAAGAGGAAGGATCTCCATAGAGTCCGCATAAATTTACGATTGTAGTTGGTCTCTTTTGTCTTATGACATACCTTTAATAGTAGAAGGAGATGGAACTATAGATATTTGTTTATGCGGCTGTCCACTTTTTTTTGGAGCTAGTGTGTGTGAAAAGTGACCGTAAACATAAGGCCATATGTCAATCGGTGCCTTTTGTCCATACTACTTGACACCACACACTCAAACCTAAACGTCAAAAAAGTGGACACTTTACAATTGGTATGGCTCACTCTAGTCTTAAAGAGAGATCCTTCCTCTTAGAATCCCTCTTAGGGCGGATTCGACCAAACTTTGATGTATTGTAACTATACAAGGAATAATACCTAAAGAAAGAGGTCGTTGTATCCGTACTTATTGCAATGTTAGGTTATATATTTATTATTTGTTAGGTATATAAGTAGTCACTTGTGGTTTTAAAATCAAATCACATGACAAGGACGGACTTAATCTAGGAATAAAATTTACTCGCGTTTGGTTGAATCGAGCTTTAGAGTGCGGGATGAGGTGCGGTAACTGAAGTTAGTGAGGGGCAAGAAGTAGCAAGGTATGGCTTTGTAACATTAACGGTATTCATGAGAGGAAAGAAATCAGGTGGGGTTGGCTTAGATCCTAAGCTAATAACTATAGTTAATAGACTTTTTCTTGGTGAGGGTGTTAAACCCTCGGCATCATGTTACACTTTCCAGCAGGTAAGCTGAAGCCAAGTGCAAGACCATTTCGAATAATAAAATAAGTCCACTTAAAATTTACTACCCCATCTCCAATCTTCCATGGCGTTTGAGGCCTCGTTCAGGGAGACGCGGGGCGTCGCGCGGCGCGTTGGGCGGGCAATAAATCTATGACAATTGACGCATGCAAAAACGCTTCTCCGTGAACGCTCTATACATCGCCGTATGTTTGTGTTTCCGGCAGCCCGCTCCACACACCGCGGCGCCTGACGCCCCGCGTCTCCTTGAACGAGGCCTGAATTTTATTGTGATTTGTGGTCATAGATTGAGTCACTCACTATCACCTTCAAAAAAGTAGGAGTATAGTTGTTAGATGTAGCAAATTTTCTTCGTAAAGCTTATGTGTTTAGATTGTCGTTCTAAACGACTTCTTGAAGTATACAATATGTTTACGTTAACAGCAGTGTTGGGCAAAATATAATTTATTACTATTAGTAATTACAAATTGTTATTGTTAATGGTGTATAAGTAGTTTAGTTAAAGAAAAAGAGAGTTTTGTGGTTAACATTAATAGCATAAAACATAAATATATTGTTGTTGCAATTACTTAATTACTATTTCGGTTACGATTATAAATGTATGCTTTTCGAAAAAGTTAAGAATGAGTATAACCATAAATATTATAGCCATAATATTGTTATATTATAAAACTTATGCAATCATTCTTCACTTTCAAAAAGCATACTTTTATAACCGTTACCAAAAAAGTAATTTAGTAATTGCAAGTTACAATTACAATTTGTAATTAGTAATTAATTACAATTTATCTAAAACTGGTTAACACTCAGTATGAACGAGCCCTTATACCACAACATAATTATTAGCAAGCGCTTTGCTTCACTCGACATGATCCGATGCATTGGATTAAGTTAAGACCCGGTTCCTACTGAGCGCACTATTTGAAGTCCATCGGTAAATTAATTGATATTAAGTGTGATACTTAACTCCATTTACGTATTATGTAAACAATTACTGTGATATAAATAAAAAGTTACTTATTCGATCCTTATATTAGGTATAGTTATATTTAGAAAAAGCTAAGAATATGGAAATCATAATTTCTTATTTACAAACTCGTAACTCGTGACGGTGACAACGTCGCGGTTCATAGATAAACTTAAGAAAAAAACTTTAATTTGTCTATGATACAGAACAGTTACGCCGAGGTTATACTAGGTTTAATTAGGCATTATAAAATGGAACAAAACATAATTTAAACGCATCTATTTCGAGAAGTGTTCTTACACAGATACATAGACGCACACACACACACACGCTCGAATCGCGTAAACATAAGTTTTAATTCCTGTTGAGCTGCGATTACAAGTACGAGTAAATTCAACATTTATAACGCGAAATATTGTGTTAAAAACAAATTAGGTTCAAATAATAACTATACATTCTCTAATTAAGTCGAAGTTCTAGTAACTTTATTAATCAACCTTGCCAAAATTCTGTCATGTCCCAGTTTGCTATTGTTTCTATGAAACAAAACGCTCTCAGCAGTTAACAAAACATCAACTAACCCAAAACTGCAATTCAGTATTCAAACAGTAGCCATTTTAAGCATATAAATTTAAACTCTAACGCACACTGGCAAGTATGTTGTTTTCATATATATTTCCGTGTACAATAAAGTATTAAAAAAAAAACAAGTCACACACCTTGAACACGTACGTAGTGATTATAATATTTTATTCCGAATGCATAAATGTGCGCTGCATAGAAACGAAGTCTGGTGATATTTTCAATACTAACCAATTAAAGTCAATGAAATTTTTCGGAAACAATCTAGAAATTAATCTCTATGTTTGTATGAAGTCAGATTTTTGTTAAAATGTTAATTGGAGTAGGGGCTTTCGACACTCGCATCTAAAAGAGGTCGTTAGCATCTATTGTTGACTTAGTCTAATTTGATCACCCTCCTGCCCTTATTTGGGGTCGTCACATCATATTGTATCAATGTTATATAAGCCTTTTGCAAACGTTTTATGGCCGAGCGCCTTCCTGACGCCAACACTCAACCAATCCAAATATAATTATATCATTTTTACCTTATCGTTACGAAAATCTGAGGATATCAATTCAAGTCTTTTGTACTTACCTAGACGTCAGCGAATTATTGCAAAATCTGAATACCACTTCTCCAAAATCGGTAACTCAACTTAATGAACAAAATATATATCTTTACAATTTTCACTTAAATTTGATTTCATACAAAGAAAAATCAATGCCCTTAGAAATCTATGTTCTTTGATTCACACAAAATAATGGAGGCTCTAGATATTTTTAGGCTTGCTTCCTTAAGTGATCGTGAATCGTTCTTTCTGGAAAATACAGGGTGAAAATGATATCATCTTTTAAACTAAGAGTCGACCCATCAAACTGAACAACTTTAACTATGGGAGCAAACCGATGGGAGCAAAGGTCTGTTCCATACTAAACTGCAATGCCTGCTCGACTCAAATATATTCAACAGTCGTTTTTTTTGTTCCTATCGATTTGCTCCAATAGTAAAAGTTGTTTAATTTGATGCGTAGACTCTTAGTTTAAAGTATGCTAATGATTTCAATTTCACCCTTTATATCCTACATGTGACAACTTAGTGTCAGTACCGCTTGATTAATGAATAGATCTAAATCTCAGGACCTTATGACATAACACATCCATGACCTCTGAGTCACGGCCGGCACCCAACTCTAATAGATTCGGGGCCGCATTTGCGGGCCGCAGTCTGAGCTGAGCGCCCCTGATCCTGACCCTAACTTAGCTTTGTCATTGTGTCCTTATTCCTTTGACATAACTGTGTCACTTCTTTGGGGAATATGTTTACTGTGATACCAGTTTAAGTAATATTTCGCTTAAACAGTCTCTGTACCAACATACATACATACATAAACACGCGACTGTAATTACCTTTCGGGGATTTTGGGGATCGTTAGGGGACCTTGAGGTTAGGTTAGGACCGTGGGATTTGAACCCACGACCTCCGTGTCAAGTGCTCTTAACCATAAGACCACAGAGGCAGTTATAACTACATTGCTATAGCTACAATTCTTAAACAGAAAGTTGGTAGTTGTAGCAATGTTCTCGCTCTATCTTCAAAACGGTCATACATACAAGCGTCAAACTTGGTGTGATAATAGAACAAACTCTACAGTATTATTGGCGACGGGCTCACCCCCCGGCGCACTGGCGACGGGCTCACCCCCCGTCACACTGGACAGAGTTTCGGTACTACTGGTCAAACGAGGATGTTTTGAGGTTTCAGAATATCTCTGACTACCCCCTCGGGGAATATATTCGTGAGCATATGCTCTACAGTATTAACAACAAATATTAAACCGGCCTACTTGGCCGATTGAGTCGGTCTCGCGCTAAAGGTCCGGGCGGCGCGGCGAAAACAAATCTTTTTTGTAACTTAATATGTTGTGTGGTGTTATGGTACGGAACCCTCGGTGCGCGAGTAGCCCGACTCGCACTTGACTAGTTTTTAATGTCATCGCAGACAAAGTCGAAAGCAATAGGCAATGCTTTATCATCAGTCTATCATCATCCACTGCTGAACATAGGCCTTTCCCAAGGCGCACCACAAAGCTCTATCTTCAGCTTACCTCATCCAGTCGCTCCCCGCTATCTTTTTTTTTAGGTCGTCTATCCAGCGGACCGCAGGGCGTCCCACACTAAACCTGCCAGTTAGTGGTCTCCACTCTAGAACTCTGACACCGCACCGGTTGTCAGTTCTTCGGCAGATATGACCATCCCATTGCCACTTCAGCTTGCTGATTTTCGGAGCTATGTCAACCACTTTAGTGCTCTGACGTATCACCTCATGCGGATGTGATCTCTCAGAGAAAAACTGAGCATAACGTCTCCATCAGTGCTTTATAAGTAGCAAAAAATTAAAAATAATATTCGCATCGCAGATGCTTGTCCATTTTGAAAACACGAGCTAGGCACTTTAATGTTCAAGACATTCTCAAACACTTATCCCAAACGCATGTTTACCTTGTCCTCTTTCAAAGTTTGTAATAAAATTTGGCTTAGAGAACCTATTACAAGACGCAGAGTGTTTTACATTCTTCTTAGTTTTGTGTATTTTTAAGCAGTTTTTCTAGTTCGGCAAGTGGCAGTCTATTTTATTAGGGTTCCGTAGTCAAACAAGGAACCCTTATACTTTCGTTCATTCTGTCTGTATGACCCACCTCAATTACTCGCTCATTGCTCACTCACATTGAATCGACATTTTCTATGAAGACAGATAACAGTAACCCAAAAACCGAAATGAGGTAGTCATAAAGACATTTTTTTTTCTACATACAACGAAAAGAGGGTTTGGAAAAAAAATTATTTTTAATACAATGGCTAGGGTTCCCCTATCATGGGCGAGTCCGACTTACTCCTGGCATAGGCCAAGAGTGTAAAACAAAAACATAAATAAAAATAGTTTTATTTATGTTTTTGTCTTTGATTAATTGTATGTCAAGATAGAGCCTCACACTTGTAACGTACTAAAACAAATGGGTCAACTTTCTTATGTTGGTGTGCGTGAGGCGTCATACAACATATCTCTGTGTGCGTGCATAGCAATAGGGTTTAGCGGCCATGACTGGCCGTAATTTTTTTAGGTAGCTGGTCCAAAGTCCTGGCCTAATCAAATGAATTCTAAACTGGGCTCGCATCGTAGAGTAGGTAGGTACTAGGTATAGCCCACTGCACCTTTGTTACATAAGTACACAAAAGGTCCTAACGGGGCCCCATTCATAAGCCTACGCTGTCCGTCTGTCCGTCCGTCCTAGCTTTAAAGAGCTGTATCTATTGAACCGGAATAGGTAGAGAGTTAAAATTGTCACAGAATATACGCATACGCAAACGAATATGCTCACGACTATATTCCCCGAGAGGGAAGTCAGAGATATTCTGAAACCACAAAACATCAACGTTTCACTAGTACCGAAACTCTGTCCAGTGTGACGGGGAGTGAGCCCGTCGCCACTTGTAATGGACAGTGGCTACATACACATGCCTCGAAATTGAAGCATGCAGGATTCACAGAATATATGAAATATATTAAAACCAAGACAATTCGATTCTGCTCTCGATTCCAAACAAACTACTTTCAAGTTTAGCGTTAATTCATTAACACGTTGTATAATATCCTCCAGGTTACAAATAGTTTTTTAACATGTCCCAACTTGACCTAAAGGTCATACTGTGTACAGCTGCGCAGACTTACATCTCAAGTAACATTACGGCTATGCCAAATTTGTCACAAAACACGGTCACTAAGTTATTTCTCATTTCATAATAAACGAAATCATTTGAATCGAGCTATTTTGAACCGTACGACAAGTTCGTAAGGGTACTGTTAAGGGATTTGATATATTGAAGTTCAGACAAACTCAAGATTGCGTAGCGTTGTGTAACTTAATAACTTGTAAGCTTGGATATAAACAAATAGGAGAAGACGCTACATATAAGAAACATTAGCTCATGGTATGCTTGTGTTCATGGCAGTTATAATGCGCTGTTGAAATATCGGAAACTCAAATAATTTTGAACATAAGTAGATAGATAGATAAACCATTTATTTGCACAAGCAACACACACATAATATTACAGTTCACAAGTTTACAAAACAACGATAGAACAAAACATCAACAGTACAAACATGTAATTAGTAAAAAAGCTGTGCTTTAAGAAATTTCCTAACAAAACTTTGCTTATTTAGCTACTTATTATCAAAACTCCAAAGCAATGATTTTAAAGATTGCTTAAACAAACAAACTTCCTATCCCATATGTGCCCACTGGGTCGAAAATGATCCAATAACCCAACAACCAGTAGGCATATGTGGGTGCCTAACTTAAAACTAGATAAAGACATAATTAGAAGAAAAGATAGGTTTGGACATTAGCTAAATTAAAATACTATTAGAACCGCATGACATGGTAATATTAAAGTCTGCAATTAAAAAAAAAATCGTAACCTATCATGTAGTAATTAAATTAAATTTAAACCTACAGCCTACTGACATCCATCTGCACAAAAAATATTTTTATTTTATACTTAGATCTTACTTATTTTTGAAGGGTGTATCAATAAGTGTGGCGTCTTCCTCTTTTGGTTTTATCTAAGCCGTAGTTACATCTTGTAACGGAAGTTGTTGAGTTACGTAGTTTACTTGTGGGTAAATGATTTACGGGAATGTTTTCTTTTTGCTTGGGGTAAAGGGCAAGGGCAACGGCAAATAAATATGAGATTTTGTTTGTCTTACCAATTTGTTCTTTTGTTTTAGTTTATAGGTCTTTGACTATTTATATGTGGACTGGTTACGCGTGTAATTCTACTAACAACCATTTCTGCCACTTTTTGCGGTAACATGAAATCCGCAACTTTGGATTTTATTCCCCATAACTTTCGATTCTAATTTTGAATGTTAAAAATCATGAAAAGTAGTCTCGTGTGAACCCCAAACGTTCTAAGTTCGAAGTTATTATTTCGCAATTATAGGCTGTCTCGTTTAGTGATAAGGTGTAAAATTGAATGTAAATGCACAAGATCAATAGTGCTTATACCGTGGCAGAGGGGAAATGCAAGGCTAGTCCTTATAATAATTAGTCGAAGTTATAGGTAAATTAGGATATCACAGTACATGTTTTGCAAGCAAAAAAATTTAGTTAGGTACTATCTTTTTCACCTTGCGATTTAGTTACTATTTTGTTTGTCAGTGTTTGCTTAATTGGTGCTTGCGAGCTGATAGATCTATTACAGCTGTCATCCTTACAAACGAAGATTGATTATATTTTCAATACTAACCAATTAAAGTCTATGATTTTTTTTCAACACGATCATAAACTCGGTTCGGACCGGACTGGACCTCTGTGTCTATGGTTAGTAAAATACAGTTTCAATGCAAGAATTAATAAAAGATTTTCATGGAAATTTTACAGCCACTTTAACTTTGAGACTATACATTTAAGCGAAAATTTGACAAACCACAGACAGATAATATTATAAAGTGTTACTTTTATTTTGTTTTTAATTGAGTTGCTTAATATAATTATCTAAAAGATTCGTTCGTATGGAACACGCTAGACGCACCTTTTACTAAAAAAATCATTTTCGAGGGCCCTTGATTTCATGAACCATAATACCTTATGGTAGTATATAGTAGGTATATAAAATCCCCGAGACCATTTTGAATCTTTCCGAAAACATGTTTAAAACTCAAATCAAAAAAGTCCTCTGTAAAAAAGCATATTATAAACTGGATGATTATCTAAATGATCAAAATGCTTGGGTCTAAGGTCACTAGCTTATAGTTTATTTACTTTACTGTATAGTAACAATTATTTTATTAAATAGACTATGTATTATTGTATAAATAACTTTAGCTTAAGAATTTATATTGTAATAGTTATTAAGTCGTGTTATGTTGAAGAGTTTCTGGCCGCATCTTCTCTACAGCGACAACACGTTCCGATGCGGTGGTAGCTTTAAAAAAGATTTGACGTTTGATAAGTGTGCTGTAAGCTCCTATATTAAATAAAGTATTGACTTTGACTTTGACTTTGACTTTGACTTAGGTAATACTAATGATATGATAGGTCGTACCGGAACAAAAATTTTCAGTCTTTAATTTGGTAAATATACAATTTCACATACTTTCTCTTCTTTACTCTTTTCAGTTTCTTCCCCTTACTCCCTCCTATCTCAAGGACCGCTTCACTTTTCTTCACCCCACCCATGACCGAGTACTGCGATTGGCTAATAATCTTCTACTTGCTATGCCTTCCCACACCTCTTCCTTCTACGACAAGTCCTTTTCTGTTTAGTCCGTCAGTCTATGGAATGAACTACCACTTTCTGTTAGACAAGCTCCCTCACTATCTATCTTTAAAAAATTGCTGAAAAAAGACGCTTTGACAATCTTCGCTTAAGTTTGGTACCTACATTTTGAGAATTTTTACTTACTACTTTTTTATTTCTTTCATAAGGTACCTAATTCTACAATTATTTTGCTATATTGAGTATGTATGTATTTATGCATATATTTATACTTTGTGTAAATTATAATATTATGTATCAATTAGTACACCGCCATAGCTTTTATCTCATGTAAGACTTCTTCCATCCACTGGTTGTGTGGAAGAAATCACTTTTAGTGATAAGGCCGCCTCTTGTACCCTTCTTGTTCGTGTATATTGTTGTTGTTTTTTGTGTATTTTGGTGTGCAAATATATTATCTTATCTTATCTTATCTTATCTTATCTTATCTTATCTTATCTTATCTTATCCTGGGCTTAATCTCTTGTGTCGCAATAACATCTAATTAATTCTAGGCAATCCACCTAACCTGTCCTAACGGGTCTAGATTTATGAAGTTCTGTGATAAATATTCAATATTACCCGGCCAATAACATGTTTGATAAATTTCACCCATTTTTGTAACCTTGTCTATGACGGATTAGGGAGTAGAAGGATCGAATCTGATATTAGGTTAAATATAGGTTAGTGGAATAATAAAAAGTCTGGAATCGAAAAAAATTAACAAAGGAGTAGAGGGTATATAGGGTCCAACTTAATATGCTGACAGTTTTTTAAGAGGATGATCCGACCATCAAACTGAACAACTTTCTCTATGGGACCAAGGTTGAAATTCGAAAAAAAATCTGCTGTCCCATACAATTGGGTCGAGTAAGATTACAGTTTAGTATGGAACAGCAGATATTGTTCGCGATTTCGACATTGGTCCCATAGAGAAAGTTGTTCAGTTTGATGGTCTGATCATCCCCTTACAAAAGTGTCAGCATATTAAGAAGGACCCTATAGAGTGTGAACATAAATACGTCGACCATCAAACTGAACAACTTTCTCTATTGGACCAAGAAAGAAATCGCGAAAAAAAATCTGCTGTTACAATTATAATTGGGTCGAGTAGGTAGCTATTAACATTTTCTATAAAACATCAATTTTTATTTAGCGATTTCGATGAAGCTATCCATCCGACTATGTAGCTATCCATAGTAAAATTTGTTCAGTTTGATGGTCTGAAGCACCCCTTTTAATATGCATCTCATTTAAGTTTACAACCTGTATATGTAACAAGTGGCGACGGGCTCACCCTCCGTCACACTGGACAGAGATTCGGTACTACCGGTGAAACGTTGATGTTCTGAGGTTTCAGAATATCTCTGACTACCCCCTCGGGGAATATAGTCGTGAGCATATGCTGATGTATAGATCGAGAGTAGGAAGACGAGAACTAATACTTAGGTACGTAGGTACATTTACGGACACTTCCTGCACCCCACTAATGTTGACCTCACCTCCTCTCGGCGGTACGGGTGGTGGACGACAGTACAACTCATATTTACAACTCTCACAAGGCAAAGCCTACACTTCATCCTGACCTATATCTTTGGCCTCATTCACATTCATACATCATTCATACAAAGGTCACCTAAATCACGAAGAACTCTTTAAATATGGACCAAACTTACCCTATTCCCAAAGAGCATAATCAGCATGCTTACAATCAAAACACACTCTACGTCAATCTCGCGCTTGGCCGCGTCCCAATTTTGAGACTAGAAGGAACGGGGGAAAGAAATTGATAATTCGGTCATCCTGTATAAAGCCACCGTCTGCGAGTAAGCACTGACACTCAAACCTAATTATACAGGGTGTTCGAAAAGGGTGACAAGTTTTTATAGTAGGGTATAGGACAAATCATTCTAATCTAAAAACATGGTGATAAAGACAGAGGTAGGTTATTTTTAAATGACAATATAATGTTCTGAAACGTATAAACTGTATGTAATCTATCTTTGAACATACATTATAAGACATTAACTCACGATTATTATTAATTTTGGAGTGGGCAGAAATTTTGCTACAACTACCAACCTTTTAAGCGTACAGTTGTAGGAAGGTATATTTATCATTTCACAATGGGATTATATTTTTAGTGATCTATCATAGCTCTTTCTCCAACCGCAAAAACCTTATCCCACAAGAGACACTTTTGTGATAGATTGAAAGCTACGTGGAACACACAATCTATTCAACATAAACATCACAAAATAATAATAATACCCTATTCAGCTTTCAGAATAAACCCATTCATTCATTTACCCATCGAACACTAATCCACTTCCAAGAAAATCCAGCAAAAAGGCGTTCCGAACGCCAATAACACCCTGTATACGCATAAGATTTCAATAGAGTCCAATCCCGGATCAGAGAGGATTTGTCCGGGATCCGGAGGATACCGGGAACGCCCGGGAAAGAGTAGCCGGGACTTAGGGGCTGCCAGTTGACCTTGGCATTCCTGATTCTTGAGGATTTAGTTGTTTATTGTTGAGAATAGGAATTGTAGGTTTAGCTGCAGAGGTCGTGACGCAATTCGAGTGGTTACGAAATGTGTTTAGTCATAGAACGAGAGAAGAGAAGTAGAAAACTTATCATGATCAGATTGAAGAACTTCTCATGAGAAGAAAAAGAACAATCAAGCATCCTCAACCGATGGGAGTGCCTAAAAATTTTAAATTTTATTAGAAGATAATAATAATACTGTTTTGAATAAATTATTTGATTGATTGATTGATTTACTGCCCATTGCAATAGATTGTGAGCCCATAATCCCGCCACTATTAATTTACAGTTGACACAACACAACACAAGCCTCGGAATTGAAGCATGAGAGTTTCCTAATTGGTAATCGAAGGTTTCTTCACGATGTTTTCCTTCACCAAAAGTCAGCAGTGTCACAAATGGTACAAAAGTTCTTAACACAATTTTGTATGAGACAGTTTAGGCTGTCGAATCGTCGCCATCACCTGCAGGAATGGCTTCGTTGCTAGACCAACCAATAATATATTAATATATGACCACAACCACATAATATCAGTTACTGTTTAATTCATTGATCTTTATCAATATTAGTTCTTGTTCGTTAGAAACGGCTCTCAGATTCGTTCATTTTGCATACATTTTCCATCTACCAATATAGATTTATAGGTATCTTTAAGAAATTCTCTCTTCCTTTCCCAAATTCCTTTTTCCAATCAACGGTTCGTTGACTTTTCAAACTTTTGTGTGTCAATTAAAATCGTTTCCTTTTTCTTTTACCTACTTTGTTTTTGTTGATAATTCCATTTTTACTTTCTTTTATGCAGGTTACCAGTGCTGCCAGCAATTTTGTTTAACTATTCAAAGTAATAATAAAAATGAATATTTAGGCGTAAATTTTTTGTAAATCTACCACCGCTTCATAAGGTATCGCCACCAAGCCAAGGAGCCGAGTACATTGAAAATTTCGTTCTCTGGGTAGTTGGCTCGGTAGCGAAATTGGATAACGCAATTCCCCGGTTTGGAAGAGTGGGGTTCAAGTCCCGCCCGAGTCTTAATTTTTCAATCTTTAATTTGGCAAGAGATTATTGTTTCGGAATAGTAGAAGATAAAGATCAAATTATCTCTGCGTGTATGAACATCATATTTCAGTGAAGAGTGAGGACGATATCAAACTCAAATCAAATCCCTGCATGAAAATAGCACCTTTCTCAAGGGAACTATAACGGTTGTTTTCAAGGTTATATTTAAATATCTTAAGGTACCTATCATCATAATATTCCTTCGAGGCCAATATATAGACTTCATTATTTCAAGGTTTCAACTGTTTTAATTACTTTGTGAAGTTATTATTACACATAAAGTTTGTTTTAGTTAATGAAATCTCTAGGCTGAGAATTTGTTATTATAGATTCTTCATCTGGGAATAAGTTTAACGCCATTGATTCGCACTTAGAAAACACCATCTTATTTCTTCGTGGGAGTCATACCAGAAATTCCGAAATTTTATTGTTAGTCTGTCATAGCATAGCATAATTATGCTCACGACTATATTCCCCGAGGGGGTAGTCAGAGGTATTCTGAAACCTCAGAACATCCACGTTTCACCAGTACCGAAACTACCGAAACTCTGTCCAGTGTAACGGGGGGTGAGCCCGTCGCCACTTATAATGGACAGTGGGTACAATATATGCCTCGAAATTGAAGCATGCAGGTTTCCTCACGATGTTTTCCTTCACCGAAAAGCCAATGGTGTTACAAATCGTAAATAAATTCTGAAAAACTCATTGGTACGAGTCGGCCTGGTCAGACTGTCAAATGTTATAAAATATCAAAGATGCCTATGTTTAGTGGTCTGTGTATACGAAGGGTGCCACAACGAAATACTATTAACTACTAAGTATGCTGAATTGAATTGAATTGAAACTGTTGATTGTAAAAAAACGACATTAAATGTCAACGCTAGATTCTAAGAAACAATGATTTACGCAGTTTTATTACACTTCATTCCAAATAAGAAAGACGCGATTTTCCGATTCCTATTTAGCTTTCTGGCCAATTCTGATTACCAAATATACTTTATTTATCAGAAAGATGTACTATCCGACATATATTGGACGTTACTAAAGCTGTTCTAAGTATAAGTGAGAGTAAGCGTTTCAAATCAAAATTTTCGTTGCTATTTGGAATGAAGTATAGGTAATTTCATTCTGTCGGCATAATAATTTACAAAATGGCCTTTGATAGTGTGTAACGGAAAGATGACAAAATAAAGTTCTTCTTTCTTCTGTCTGAAATGAGATCAAACATTATAATGTCCCCAAATTGTCCCTTTGTATTTTTGGTGCAATTACGACAAAGTTCCTTTGTGAGTTCCTTCCCTATTGTTTTTGTTTAACGAACGATTTAAATTTGTTACTTTACGAAACTACAATAGTTCTGATATTCAGCTAGTAGACATTTTTAAATTCATTGAGTTTAGGCACTGTTAGTGCAATCATTATCAGCCTATAAGATACGACCCACTACACACCCACTATAATACCCAGGATACCCCACCAGGCCAACCCCATAGAGGGTGTATGGGCGTTAATCCACCACGCTTGCCCATGCGAATTGATGGCTATATGTATTGGAAATTCTTCATCAGCGTATGCAGGTTTCCTCACGTTTTCCTTCACCGGTTTAGGTGATATAGCCGTTCAAAAGTCCGACCTTTGAACCAACTGACAGACTATGTCAGTTTTTGTACTGTTCATAGCTACAGTGCATATTACAATAATTCATGCATATTCATGTTTTGCAACCATAACTGAACTTTGAACGGCTGTTACTCCTGAACCGACTGGAGTTATGCAGGCAGACCTGGTCCATCCCCATCACAGATATGCTCTACATCATATGAATACTGAATCAGCCTTGCAGCTGATGATAACAAAAAGTAAGTCTATCTCTTAAACTAATAGTTAAAGGTGTTTAGTTCGAAAAGAAGATACTATTATTAGTTTACACCAAAATATATACACTTATTATTAATTTTCATATAGGGTCGAACTTAATATGCTGACACTTTTTTAAGGGGATGATCAGACCATCAAACTCAACAACTTTCTCTATGGGACGAACATTGAAATCGCGAAAAAAATATCAGCTGTCCCATACATTTGGCTCAAGTAGGTTTGCAGTTTTATATGGAAGAGCAGATTTTTTTTTCTCGACGGTCTGATCATCCCCTTAAAAAATTGTCAGCATATTAAGAAGGACCCTGTATAAAAGAGTATATACAAACTTATTATAAATTGCGCCGCATTGCTCATTAGGTATTAATTCTAAGTTTAACATTACCATTATACGAACACTTAACCTACAAGCATGTTATACCTACGTATAAGTAACGAATAACCCTTAGAAAATTGCCCCAACTTCACGTCTCCTACAAAAACACTTGATCCAACCCCAGTTTAATATAAAGTCACATTATAGGATCCACTTTACTAGCATAATAATGGTCTCTGTGTTGCCAACGTAAAAAAGTTAGGTTAGTTTAAAAAAAACGAAGACAGCATCCACTTTCTGGTAAGAGGCTTATCCCCACTTAATTACATCATCTTTATATGACGTGGGTAAATGTTTTATATGTACTTCCATCATGAAACCATTTTTTATTGTAAAAATGATCATTGTTTATGTTTCTGATCACTCTGTGAACTTAAATATGGATAGGTACCCATGCGCGGTCCGAAGGAAGGGGGGGGGGGGGTCACAGGGGACATGCCCCCGCCCCAAAATCATCATGATGTGTGCAATAAAATTGTGTAATCTGCAATAAAGTCTAATTTACTCGACATTATTTTATTATTAGTGACCCCCAAAATTTCAGGCTGCGACCGCGCCTGTAGGTACCTACATATAAGTATAATTTTATATGTAGATGGCAACATTTAGTGACCCTAGAGTAGATGTCCTTTCCCAGAATTCACTAACTCTTTACCAAAATTTATCAAAATCGGTTCAGCATTTTAGACGTGAGAACGTTACAGACGGATAGAGACATTCTCGCATTATTAAAAAAAACAAATGTAAGCAATGTCAACAAATGTATGCAAGTAAGAACCTATAGAGAAATTATGTTCTACCTATGCTATGGATATCTCTGACTTTCGTCCCTTTCGGAATATAGTTTTTCATGCTTACGCTCATTTTAAACAATCATTCTTCTGCTGAACTTTTTAATCACTGCATTTTTATTTTGGAGTAAGCTGGCAACCCAAAGGTTCAGAGTAAAGGGCCATTGTCTGGTGTGTTACCGATTATATTGCCTTTTCAGATAGATTGAAACTTTTCATTGATGAAGTTGGTGAATTGAAAAAAGTTTCTATTTTGTTTCGTTTCCAAAGACTAATAGGCTTCGTTTCATTTCATCTAAAATCCAAGCTTTGTTCCGTAACTACACGTAATCCTGTGAGTAGGTGTGGTATCAACTGGTAGAGTGCTAAATTGGAAATTAAAATTATTACGTGACAAACAGTAACATTATAAACAAGAAAAAATATTTTCATTGAATGTCACAAATATTATTGTTATTTTCGAAATTGTTGAAAAGGACAAATGATAAGTAGATGCTATTATAGCTAATGTGTTAAAAAAGAAGAAATAACACTACAAGCGATTATGCAAAAATTTAGTCGGATAAAAGGATTTGTTAAAATTATGTAAAAGCTTGTAACACAACTGGCTTTTCGTTGAACAACGTGAGGAAACCTGAATGCTTCAATTTCGAAGCATGTGTTGTACCCAATGTCCATTACAAGTGGCGACGGGCTTACTCCCCGCTACACTGTATAGAGTTTCGGTACTAGTCTTCTTATCGTGTGGGCAACACGCCCTGGTGTCAGAGTTTTTTCAGACCGCCTTACGGCCTCTACTCCTTACGACCTTACTCGCCTTACGGTCTCTCTCGGTACTAGTGAAACGTGGATGTGCTGTGGTTTCAAAATATCTCCGACTACCCCCTTGGGGAACATAGTCGTGAGCATATGCATGCATGCATTTAAAAGCTCAAAAACAAGAGGAATACATGTTCAGTATTTACAAGTTTTATTTTACGTAGTTGGATGAATTTATTAATAAACATGTCGTGTGGTTGCTGCGTTTAATTTCGACGTCATAAAAGTTTTCTCTGAAACTTTTTTTCGCTATATCCAAGGTAATTATATAAAAATCGTATATAGGTCAACGCGATCTATACAAACGAATAGAAAAGATATGCTGGTCTAATTCAATCCCACAATATTAAATCCTGCCTTTCGGAATGGACCCAACAATGGGTCCTGTAACCTTGATGCGAGGGGATCCACGAATGCACCCAATCTCGAGGCCGGTTGGCAGTCCTCACATATTTCATCTCGAGGGTCACAGACAATTTATCTTGCCCTCCCTATTGCCCTTCGACCTTCGATCAGGAATCCGTGCCATTGGTGAGTGTATTTTTGTGATATGGGTTATTTGAGCAGTTGAAGGGTTAAGTGAATTTTTGAATGTAGAAATAATGAAATATGAAATGGAATGAACACTTTTTTATGGGAATGGGAAAATAGATGGCTGTTTTTCTCATCCAAGTGCACGGAGAAAAAAAAGTAACAATAGTCTAACAAAATGATTTGTTGTCACATAATATTATACTCTAGATTTCTCTTTATTAACTTAAATTACTCTAACCCCAAAGAAAGAGGTTAAAGTTGAGTCACATGTGATCCACCTTTTAAGATGATTGATCCCCATTGTGTGATTGGATGGCGGTGTTCATCATCGTTAAAAACACTTTAGAGGCTAATAAGGCAGCTCAATAAAAGCCCGCAAGGTGGAGGATGGACTACTTCCTCTCATCTTTATTCGTGATAAGGGCATTGCAGTGGAGTCTAGCAGGCCATAGCTTTTGTATAGCCTGTTCTATCTTTCACTGCAAATCTTCATATATCTACTATTTAACTAACGTAAACTCTGGATATCATTTCAGAAAGTCATTTAAATTGTCTTTTTCGAATGCAAAATTTAAAATTAACTTTTCTAAGTGATTATGTTTGTTTTGCCTAGTCTGTTTTTTATAAGTTTAATCAATTACACATCTAAAAACTAAACTTAAAATTTAACCGCCGTCGTTGCGGTCTCCAACCCTTCCAAAAAATTTAAGACCCTTTATTAAAACATTATTATCCGTAATTATGAAAACCAGACTAAACAATTTCTACCAACTACCCTTTTAGTCCGTTCCTGAGTAAATAGGTTAAACGGATTCCCTAAATTTGACTAAAACTTTCTATTTTCCATGCACTGTTAGCTTTATACAATTAACCAACAATTCCCTAGTTTGAACCCTAACGTAGACATTATAAGTACTAAAGTGACTTAATTCGAAGAACATCGTATTTAGATAGATTATGTGTAACCATTTTACGTAAAAGTCCCCTGGAATAACACATAGGGTTACGTTATAAGTAACAAAACTGCTTGACAGCAGTGAATTCGTACTTTGAGCTGAATTTCGTACGTAAACTCTGAGTTGAAGTGTTTTTGAGATCGCTAATGGATGTAGCTTTTGAAGACAATTTCAGGATGAAATGACTCTTTCTCTGAAGTTAAATAGTGAAAATGGTAATTGTAATGTTGGTAGACTATTGAAAATCGTTAGGGTCGTACCAGACTAGCAATTTTTGAGCTTGCAAAAACGTATTGCCGTTACAAATGTTTTGTGTATAGAGCAAAACAAAATTGTTTTCCATAGAATCGATGTCGAAGGCATGTTATTGAGTTTGTTTTGCCATCTTGGTGAAGAAAAAACGTTTTTGAGGTTTTTCAGTAAGCTATAGGATCCCACTGCAGGGCAAAAGCCTCCTTTCACAAATAAAGTGGTGAGGGAGAGGGAATAGACCACACTACGCCTCGCGGACCCAATGCGGATTTATGTCATTATTGGTTTCTGGTATATTGGACCTAACATAAATAGTCTTAGCCCTAAAAACTTATGACGTCATAACTAAGGGAAATATTTTTAAGAACTGGCGGTTAAAATGATTGTTCTAACCTAAACTATATGTCAACCAAACGGCAGCTATCCTGTACATCGTTTTGCGTTTTTTTTTGCGAAGGTTACTGTCTAAAATGTAACTTAACCTAACCTAATGAAACCAGAAAAAATTACTTACGGTGTTTTATTAGCATCCTTGCAGAATATTTGTAGCGAAGATGGACCTTATCCCAGAAAAACAAATAAGGGTCATTTCACACCAGAAGAGCATCGAAGAGCATTATTCACTTCACTGCACTAGTGATAAGATTTCCGCTTGCGCGTCGATGCTCTTCTGGTATGAATTGACCCTTAACTATCACATCTTTCACCTTATTCACATCCATACATCTTCACTATACTACACACATGCTCGCCGGTTTTGAGTACTCCGCACCTCACCTTTCTGTAAGACATAACCGATTTGATTCTATGACGGCCCGGTAGCTCAGTCGGTAGTGAACCCTGCTGTGCCGAAGGTCGCGGGTGCGAATCCCGTAAGGTACAAATATTTGTATGATGAATATGAATATTTGTACCCGAGTCATGGACGTTTGTATCTACATATATATGTATTATAAATCGTTATCTAGTCATCATAATACAAGTCCAGGCTAGATCTTTAAATGTGATTAGTTGATTTTGTGTGACAATGTTCAAGATATTTATTTATTTACTATAAAGAAATTATGACGTGTACGATACGACAAAGATCTATTTCAGTCCAGCCCCCCTAGACAAACTGACATTCTATTGGCGTTGACGCTAGAAGAAAATGACATAATAGGTATATGGATTTGACATTAGCGATCGAAACATTTTGACGTTTGCTGTCGTCGTTTTTATGTCTTCTACTGTCGTTAACGCTAATCGAAAGATATTTTGTCTATAGGCCCTGTAACACAAAAGCTTCAGTTTCAGTGTATGCCGATCGTCTGCAAAGTTACCTACATTTATAGTCTATTTACTAAAACTTTAGACATCACACAAGACTTGGCTTGTGAAAGTCTAAAGCCAAGCCTAATTTAGCAAACAATGTGCGAACTTGATCTTTTGTGTTAAATTCATTGAAGTGATTTCTCATCGCCGATTTCAACTACAGTGACTGATTACTTACAAAATTAGTTAGGTACCTACCCACGTAGGATATTATTAATTGCATATGTGTGGGCAAATATTTGTTCCACTTTTTAACTCTCTTTAAGATATTTAAGGTCAGTAAATGCGTAGGGGACCGCTATGAAATGGTAATTGATTTTTAATTCGACAATCACTTGCGGTCCCCGACACATTAATTGACCTGTAATATCTTTAAGAGAGTTAAAAAGTGGAACAAATATTTGTTTACATCAAAAATAATAGGTGACCGAATTATTTTTCACTTTTTAAATGTCTTTTTTTAGCGTTGGGGGTTTATTAAATTTGTATTTTAATGTTAAACTGCTGAACCGATTTTAATGAAACAAAACTAAGAACACTTTCGCAAAAATTTGCTTTCTTTTAAAATAAACCGCATCGAAATCGGTCCACTCGTTTGGGAGCTACGATGCCACAGACAGACCGACAGATAGACAGACCGACAGATAGACCAACATAGGCGTCAAATTTATAACACCCCTCTTTTTGCATCGGGGGTTAAAAATGAATATGCATGAATATGAAGGTATTATTCTAATATGCACTGTAGCTATGCGAACAGTACAAAAACTTGACTTGACCAAAATTACTCTTATCTCTTATACTAATCTATCTAAATATAAATAATAAATCTTATCTAATCTATATTAACATAAAATTGTTTTGAATATAATTTCTGTCTTGTCATAAAACTTCTGCCAATTTGAATTGTTAAATTTAAATAACTCTTTTAAATATTTATGACAAACATTCCAAGTTTAAAACATTAAATAAATAATTAATAAATTATGCTTTCAATCCATTCTAATTATTTTAAAGTCACGATCGTGGAAACGGTAAAATAATTTAATTATTCAATAAGCTTAAGGAGTGCATAATCTCTTATAATGCCGGCCAAGGGCAGCCCGTTTTAACGACCCTTTTCTTTGACGTTTTCTTGAAATATCTTCAAAATTTTGGTATTAAATTTGCATAACTTGGACTTTAAATACTCATAAACATTTACGAATAGACTTTCCACGGCACCGCAAACCATTGTGCCAAAGCTTATTATTCTAGATTTCAATGTATGGGCAAAACGGCAAAAGACATAATTTGTTGAAACTGCTTTTGGATTGTTAGTACATTAGTTGATAGTTGAGTACATTAAAATACACAACACAATTAGTGTCGTTTTCAGGTAAACCAATGATGGTCAGTTCATTTTTTATATCTGTATTTTAGGGTTCCCCAGCAAAATATGACGTAACACTCAAAATAATGTTCTTATAGTAGTAAGTTAATTAAGTTTATTTTAGTTAACTTTGACGAACTGTAGCTCGGAAACTAAGACGTACATGAAAATAAATGCAAGTCCATATTGATTGGTAATTTTATGACGAACTCTTTATTCCTGAATCATTTTGTCTTAGCGTATACCGTTTTCCTAGAAATTAACAAAATCTAAAAAATGAGGCACTTTTCGAGGGGAGAGGGGTGAAGCGTCGCGCGGAGGGGGAGGGAGAGTTACTCATTTTAATGTACATACTCACCCAAGGGTATAAACCAGCAGTAATTTGAAAAATTATGTTTTTTTCCGCAAAAAATCGAGTAGGAGTATACTATAATATGTCCGATGTATACTAAATATGTCCGATGGTAGGTTAAGTTGTGTTACAATAGTACAAAAAACCTGACTACAAAAAAACCGATTAACTGAAAAGAGAAAAACAGATTTTTGGTTGGTTGTTGGTTTGTTCCCGCCTGCAATACCTACCTAATAACATTGAAATTATATTAGCTCAAATAAATTTGTTATAGAGTGTGATTGTAGTGCTTGTTTTTTACTTTTCAGTTAATCGGTTTTTTATGCAGTCGGGTTTTTTGTTTTACTTAATAATTTAGTGTTATTTCATACTTTTTAGTCTTGTGTCGAAACGGTAACATATAAGTACTATAATATATATATTTTTGGAATCGTCTGTTCACTAGCTTTCATTTGATACCCATATTGTAATTTTTAACAAAAAAAATTGTTTATTCCCCCTCTCTTTTTTATTTCGCAGACGCCATATTAAAATAATATAGCCTATGTCACTCTCACAATTTTTACGAATCTAATGACACCTCAAACGTTAATATCCATAAAGCCGTTTAGGCTGTAGGCCGTACCAAAGAAATAGACATACGAACATACATACATACATACATACGCTCGAAAAACATAACCCTCCTTCTGGCGCAGTCGGGTAAAAATGTAAATGAAAATTATACTATCGCTTCTTAGCGATGAGACCGCCTTATTTTGTGCCTCTTGTATCATATATTTCTGTATTTTACTATTTATGTTTTGGTGTAAAATAAAGTATATTTGATTGATTGTATAGTGTAGGTTCTTCACGACTTGTATAGCATTTTATTTGATAGTATTAAATCATATACTAAACTGTACACACCTCTATTGATTTACAATCAGCGTTTTTACTTTTCTACAATAATATTACGGTTTAGAAGATGCAGCCCTCTGAAGGTAGGACAGACGGACAGACAGACGGTCGGATCGCGAAGGCTACATATACTTTGGTAGTAGGGTTCCGTTGCACCGATAAAATATATTGATACGAAAACCTAAAAATCTAATATATTTCTTCATAAAAATATCGAATATCAAACCATTTGAAGAGTTTGGGACACAATGATTGAACAAAAGAACGCATTGTATTGACATATTTTTTTAATAAATATGAAATAACTTTTTGATATTGTCATTTATTATATTATTATCCAGTCTAGACTTGTATTAGGTACTCACGGTGACAGGTTAAAGATAATAAATACATTTATATTAAAAACCATTAACTGACCTTTTGACACTTCATTCCCTTTTAAATGCTTATAAAAAATGTCAAGTAATGTTTCTGACCAGCACGGCTAGCATGTCAACCACGACAAAGCGACAACACGAGATAAGTGTCATGCGCGCTCGCTTTCGCATACGCAAAGTAAGTCATAAATGACCTTTCTTTTCGCTTCACCGTTATCTCTCACCGATCCCAGCTACCCAATCCGCCGCGTAGCCACAGCAATGTCCTATACCGAGGTCCGTACCCATCTGGGTGCCCCTCTTTTTGGCACACGTAAAATCTCATTTCACTAAAGTGATTCACTAAATTTTGATAACATTTTTAATCAATACTTACTACAAGTAGGTTTTTTATTTTTTTTTTATTTATTTATTCAATTTAATGGGTACATGTGTGTCTTAAAAATAATAAAGTATAATAGAGGTAAAGTTAATACCGTGATGTGATGATTGACAGTCATCCCGTGATCATGGCAGTTGCAACACTGCTGAAATATCGGGAACTCCAAAAACAATAAAAACGCGATAAGAACCCGTTAAAATGATTAACTTTAGTTTAATTAATAACCGCGTAACTCTAAAAAAAAAGTATAATAGGCATTCAAAATTGTAATTTAAAAAGCCGTGGTGGTCCAGTGGCGAGAAACTTTGCCTGCCGTTTGACAGGAGGCGATGGTTCGATCCCCGTAACACCACTGGCTTTTCGGTGAAGGAAAACATCGTGAGAAAATCTGCATGCTTCAATTTCGAGGCACGTATTGTACCCACTGTCTATTACAAGTGGCGACGGGATCACTCCCCGTCTCACTGGACAGAGTTTCAGTACTAGTGAAACTTGGGGATAAGCTCAAATTGTAACATTTTTATGTAGTCTTTTTTATATTTAACTATAACAACATTACATCACCATCAATAATACTAAACTATCTCTCATTAAACTATTAATAACTACTAACAAATTTAAACACTTTTACATTTTAATACTCAATCCCTAAGGTACAATTTCGTACAACTGTGTCTATTTACTAACTTGTCCAAATGAAACTTTAAATAGAAAATTGACCGTTACGTCAACGGGATTAAGTTAGACATTTAAAATTGGATTCTAAATGTTACGCAACAGGTTTTAATTCAGTCAACCTTTCGGGGTGCCCTAGACTGTTATGCAAATAATAGTAAATTTGGAAAGCTGTTGACATCTGTTTTATATTAACTTTACTACGGAGTCACGTTGCAGGTTTTGACCCGAGAACTTTGTCCGCGCGTCGCATCTTTGCCTGCCACGAGGCTCCGCATTCCTTAATCTCTTCTTGTTCTTTATCAAAAACAATCCCTGAGATTGGGATAGATACTCCCACAAACTACTTTACATTGGCGGAAATGCGGTGCTAACGCACAAGCATAAGTCCATTAATTATAAATAAAAAAATAAATAAATAACTTTACTACGAGTTGTGGACAATTGATATTTACACAACTTAGAAACTACTAGAAAATCCCAGTCCCATAGTGAAAGTTGTTCAGTTTAATGGTCTAAACCACCCCCTTAAATGTACATTTGTATTTTTGTAACACCTTGTATACATCAAAATAAAAATAAGTATGTTAATTAAGTATTACACAGTCTAACTTCATCATCAACAAACTATTTTTTTGAGTTTGTTAAATAAGGCTTAAGTTTTTTTCATTTACAAAAATATAAATTACCCAGTCACTGTGTTAGAAAGTTATAAATTAGTCGACGTTTCTTTTTGCCAAGTTGCGTAAATTTGTGAAAATTAAAACATCAAAAAGTCTAATCGTTCAACGATTTTCACCAACTGTGTGCTGTTTATATTAAAAGTATTAATTTATTTCTTTACATTCCTCTGTAAGAAAGCATTTATAAACTGGATGATTATTTAAATGATCAAAATGCTTGGGTCTGAGGTCACTAGCTTATAGTTTATTTACTTTACTGTATAGTAACAATTATTTTATTAAATAGACTATGTATTATTGTATACATAACTTTAGCTTAAGAATTTATATTGTAATAGTTATTAAGTCGTGTTATGTTGTAGAGTTTCTGGCCGCATCTTCTCTACAGCGACAACACGTTCCGACGCGGTGGTAGCTTTAAAAAAAGATTTGACGATTGATAAGTGTGCTGCAAGCTCCTATATTGAATAAATTATATTGACTTTGACTTTGACTTTGACATTTCAAATACATCAGGGATTATTAAAGTAAGTTTCTTTCATAATTTATAAAATGAAAAATGTTTCTTATAAAATTTGAATTTGTTGGCCCTATTTTTGACTTCGAGGGCAGATATCTTATTTTCATTATTATACAGGGTCCAACTTAATATGCTGACACTTTTGTGGGGACTTGCCACAGATGTCAACACCCACAAGTTATAGCAACGAAGCTAACAGATGGCGCTACGGTCGCACTCGCAAATGTGTACGTAAGACAACTTGCGACGTCACATTAGTAACCCGTTAGCCGCTACACATAAGGTTCACAATCGTATACAAGACATGAATCGCGCAAGAGAAATAATCACAGAGATTCGATATATTGGGTCCTTCTTAATATGTTGACACGTTTTTAAGTGGATGATCAGACCATCAAACTGAACAACTTTCTCTATGGGACCAATGTCGAAATCGCAAAAAAAATCTGCTGTTCCATACTAAACTGAAATCATACTCGACCCAATTGTATGGGACAGCTGACGTTTTTTTCGCGATTTCCACTTTGGTCCCATAGAGAAAGTTGTTCAGTTTGATGGTCTGATTATCCTCTTAAAGAACTGTCAGCATATTAAGTTGGACCCTGTATATACAAGGTTCAACTAAGATCGGTCGGACCACGGCCGGTCCCCAGGCTCCACACCTAGCCTGGCCGAAGAACTTCCCTTTTCACCGGAGGAACCTTCCACAGTAGTTCCTCCACAAGGGGATGATCAGACCATCACACTGAACAACTTTCACTATTGGACCAACATCCAAATCATGAAAAAAATCTGTTGTCCCACACAATTGGCTAAAGTAGATTTGCAGTTTTGTATGGAGCAGTTGATTTTTTTTTCGCGATTTCGATGTTGGTCCTATAGAAAAAATTGTTCAGTTTGATGGTCTGATCATCCGTTTAAAAAGTGTCAGGATAATAAGAAGGACCCTGTATTATATTCATTACTTAATATATTTCTGTTTTTAATTTATTGTTATCTGTCGTCATGATAAATTTCTAGTTATTGAGGCGGGGCATACAGACAGACAGACAGAATGGACGAAAGTATAAGAAGTTCTTGACTACATATATACATAATCTCACGACCGTAATCCCTTTCGGGGTGGTCAGAAACATTGCTACAACTGCCAACTTTATGTTTAGGAATGTAGTTGTAGCAATGCTCACATTTAGCTTTTTAAGTTTCAGGATGGAGTGACGTGTCAAGTAGTGAGAGGTGGCTAGCCTTTCGCCTACATAAACATTGTATAAGAAACCTTAGTCGCCTCGTACGACACCCACGGGAAGAATTGGGGTGGTCCATTCTAAGCCGGAACCACACGGCTTGATTTCTTGAATACGGAATCCTAAAAACGTACATACCAACGGATTCCCGTATTCATTATTCTCATAGCATGGCCAAGCTCTGCAAGTCACTCCTCTATTGCTATTACCATAAGATCGTGTAGAACTCGTTATAATCTCTTTATTCAACAAGCTCGGGATTCCATATGTCGCGTTGGTGATTAGGGTGCGGTGCTATTGTTAGCGAAGAGTAGAAAGAGGAATTAGGAAATGCTGACGTTATGCAGCAGAATAGGTAATAGTATATGGTTCTACATACAGGACGGCCACTCCCCGCCCGACTGCAGATACTCCACCCCACCTCACACTTTCTAGAGACACTTTAGAGGAGCCGAGCAAGGGAATGCAGTCAGGCCCGCGCACCCGTAGTATTTGACTGCATAAAAATCAACTTTGGAAAATAAAGCTAAATTCACATTTTCAGTAATTCTGTAACTTAAATACTATTTTTAATAAAAGAATGAACTATAAAAAGTAACGAAACGTAGAGGATGTTCATACGATGCGTGTTATGTTATGTTCATCACGACTTAAAAGGGTGTTAGGGTAAACAGTTGTATTACTTTAATGGGTTATTCTACCCATGATACTGAACTTTCTCTAAAAAAACCTATAGGAAATACTGGAAGAAATTTTTGGCTTTCAATACTAAATGCAATCAGCTGATGGAACGTTTGTATGAAAAGCCGATTTTTTTTGTTGCTATTTTTCCTTATCTTCCTTTGGGAAATTTGGTTAGTACCATGAGTACTATACCTATTAAAGTAATGCAACTGTCTACCCTAACACCCTGTATTGTAACATGACTAAATATTGACTTTAGCTTTTCTGTTCAGGGTAGTTTAGGATTACAGCATATCACATAAATCTATTAAATTTAGTTATATCAAAATGCACTCATCCACTCATCGAGAAATCTTCAAAACTACAACAACATACAAACTTGTGACAGTAAAATCAAATATTATTGATTATTAACATGTAATAGCCATATTGTGCTATTTCGAATAAAATTTAAGATTAAACAATTTAGTCTCGGGCGGGACTTGAACCCGCACTCTTCCAAACCGGGGAATTGCGTTTTCCAATTTCCTAAATTAATCCTGAATTAATCCTAGCACTAAAACTGTATATTTTATCGAAATGACTTCATAAAAACATAGATATAAGTTTCTAGATTGTTTCTGAAAAATTTCATTGACTTTAATTGGTTATTATTGAAAATATCACCATACTTCGTACGTGTGTTTGGAGCGCGCTCCGAATTATATTCCCTTAATTCCAATTTCCCAAGCTTTTATCGCTACAACTGGCACCACACCCATCAATAACGCCGACATAGCTCCAAGGACGTATGCGGAATTTATCTTGTGCAGTGATTTGATGGACGTGTAAGGCTGCATTAGATCGGTTGCTTGGCACATATTGGCATTTTCGGGTCATTTCCTTTTCTTTTTATTGTTTTCGAGGTTACAAACGTATTCTTTTGGAATGGTGTTTACAGTTAGGTACTTTGTTAAATTTAATTCGGTTTTTTACTCCAAGAATAGATAAATTATAAAGTACGTTACTGACTGCGCTTTCGGTATTATATAGGGTCCAACTTAATATGCTCACACTTTTTTAAGGGGATGATCAGACCATCAAACTGAACAACTTACTCTATGGGACCAACATCGATATAGCGAAAAAAAAATTAGCTGTCCCATACATTTGGCTCAAGTAGGTTTGCAGTTTTGTATGGAAGAGATTTTTTTTTTCGCGATTTCGATGTTGGTGCTATAGAGAAAGTTGTTCAGTTTGATAGTCTGATCATCCCCTTAAAAAAGTGTCAGTATATTAAGAAAGACCCTGTATAGAATACCTAGGCAAAGTATAAAATAAATAATATTTCATAGATTATCTAGTAGCGTTTTAGGTATTCCATTAAATATTTGAATATACAACGTGTTAATAAATAAACGCAAAACCTCATACACCTCATCTGATTTATAACAAAATATTTAGATTGAAACAATAATGTCATTATTTTAATAATTATAATTTAAAGTTAGACGCATTTGCGTTTTCAGGCAAAAATGATTTGTTATCATTTCAACAATGAATGAAAGCGCTAACGTGCTCATGGATACATTTTAGGAATCTTGTTTTGGTAGTAAGTAGGGTGACAGTGCCCGAACGGTGGGTTGAGATAGAGTTCAGTATATGTTAAATTTTACACCCAAACTATTTAATATTTTGAAAAAAAAAAAACCTATGTTGAAAACATTATACTTTGATTCTGCTCTCGATTCTAAACAAAGTGCTTTCTAGTTTTGCGTTAATTCATTAACACGTTGTATATCTACAGAATACCAGATTATACAGATTGCCGGTAACATGTACACTATTTTATTTAATAGAGGCAGAATCACAGAGTTTTAATTTGTTTTCAAATGAAACTGAGGAGGCTTTTAGGCTGGACCTGAACACTAAAGCACTGAACGAAGATAAATCCCATCTTATCCTAGAATTGTGCGTAATGAGAGGAGTAAACATAAATCCTCTCTATCCCCGAAATTTCACGAGCTCCATTTATTCGGACTTACAACGACTTTTATCCTACGTTATCTTTTTTTTTTGTATACAGATTCATTAGACCCATTTGGAGTTATAGAGTCTAGTCTAGACATTTATTATGGTACCTAGATATCTAAATATATTTGACGGGCCGATAGCAGAGGCGGTAGTGATCCTGCCTGCTGTGCCGATGGTCGCGGGTTCCAATCCCGTAAGGGACAGATGTTTGTATGATAAATGTGAATTTTAGTACTCGAGTCATGGACGTTCGTATCTATTTATGTATTCTATATCGCGCGCGAGCGCTCGTTGGCGTAGTGGAGCTTCGGTATTGGAAACGATCACCGAAGTTAAGCAACGTCAGGTCCGGTCAGTCTTTGGATGGGTGACCATTTAGTGGTATTTCATCTCGAGCGTTTCCGTAGTTCGGAAGTTAGCACAAACGTTAAGCACTTTGGCTTGGATAGTTCCGTCAGATGGCGTTGTAACTATTCGTTAAGCTAGGTCAGAGGCCTATTCAGGCGGCTTAAAAATTCTCTGACAGCAAGTTGACCACTAACTTGCCTCCACCAACCCGCACTGGACCCGCGTGGTAGAGTACGGCCCACTCCCTCTCACCTTTATTCGTGAGAGGGGGCCTTTGCCCTGCAGTGGAATTCTATAGGCTATAACATACTTTTAACTTATGATTACTCAAATGTCAAAACTATGAATGTCGGAAATTACTCTAATAATCTCTAATATATGGATCCAATGCTTTTCCACCGACAAGAGCTATGCTCTTAAACTATTTGTTAGTAGTCCGTTATCAATTCATCATCTACTGAAAGTCTGCTGACCATACGCCTCTCTCAAGGCGCGCCAAAAAACTCTATTCTTCTAAAGTGGAGATGTATAGTTTCTGCCTACCCCTCTAGGAAAAAGGCGTGAGTTTATGTGTGTATGAAAGTATGTTTTTTGTAGGCAGTGTCAGGGATGTACCAAAACTTTAGTTCTCTTCAGTTTTCGTCATTCCTGATGTGGTCTCGAAACACCGAGCAATGCTCCTGCAATGACTCGCTTTCATTCATACTCTAAAATTAATGCATGCATCTAATTATAAACGGCACGAGTAGAATTTTAAATGGCTTGTTATTTCATATTTTAGTTGAAATAATTGACGTTCGAACGTAATTTAATTTCGTCCGTGAATCGTGACCTGCGTCGGTATTTACTGAACATTTTCAAAGCTATTTCGTGGTTTTTAAATATTCAATTTTCGTACACGTTTTTCCAGACAACTATTTTGATCGCGTCTACGTCTGTTGATCAAATAGTTTATAGTTTTGGTTAGAATACAGGGTGTAAGGAAAAGTATCATTTACCTTCAAAACACATACTCAACCCATCACACTGAACAACTTATACTAAAGTTAAAGTCAAAGTCAATATAATTTATTCAATATAGGAGCTTGCAGCACACTTATCAAACGTCAAATCTTTTTTAAAGCTACCACCGCGTCGGAACGTGTTGTCGCTGTAGAGAAGATGCGGCAAGAAACTCTACTACATAACACGACTTAATAACTATTACAATATAAATTCTTAAGCAAAAGTTATGCATACAATAATACATAGTCTATGGGAGTAAACTTATCAGAGCAAAAAAAAATCTGCTGTTCCATACTAAAGTGCAATACCTACTCTACTAAAATGTATGAGATATGAGATTTTTTTTTTCCTTACACTGATCCCTAGTAAAAGTTTTTTTAGTTTGGTAGGTTGAGTAGGTATGTCGTTTAAAGGTTATTTTTTTCTTTACACCCTGTATAATTAATGTAATTTCTTTCCGTAGTCAAAGTAAGGTTAAAGTTTCATTGGAAGTTTTCTGTTTTGTCAATGGCATGTCATTGAGTTTATTATGCCCAAAAATCGTGTTTATTAGCGTTTCGTACCTAAAGGGTATACCTATTCATAAGCCTATGCGCTGTCGTCCGTCCGTTCGTCCGTCCGTCGACCTAATCGTCTGCGTAATGGGCGATCAGTGGCCCTAGCATGCCAACCCCGACAAAATGATAGAAATCGAGCCTCTGTCATTTTCACTTTACGTATGTCAAAATAAGCGCGCATGACGATTTTCTCGTTTTGTCCCTTTGTCTTGCGTTGCGTGCTAAGCCTTCAAGTCGCAGCAGCCAGTAAATTATGGGATTTGGAAGTGTTCACGTTTAGTATGCGATCGCACTTAGCCACCAGCGACCAGTGCGACAATCGCTTGCAAATCCCAGAATTCATTGACCTCACATTTTCTATGAAACAACACTTTTTTCCCATTTTAATATTGGTACCATACTAAATGTTGATCAGTTTGATGGTCGTGACGCGAGTTTACACCCCGTATACATTTATAATATGCAGGGTGAAAGTGATATCTAGAATTAAACATTTTAACGGGTTCTTACCGCATTTAGGTATATTTGAGTTCCCGATATTGCTCCAATGGTTTATTATAGATTAAATAATAACCGCGTAACTGTCAAAAACTGTGAAATTTATATCATTAGCATCCTTTTAAACTACGTTTTTTTTTTTGCTCCGATCTGTTTGCTCCCATAATAAAATTGTTCAGTTTGATGGGTAGACTCTTAGCTTAATGCTAATGATATAAATTTCATCCTGTAATTTGTTTCATCGTAAACTTGAGAGCGATATTCATATCGAAAATACAAATTATTCGCTCCATTGTCGATTTGTAGAACATTTCCAATCCATTTTCGATACAATATTCGATATCGAAAACGGACGAATGTTTTATAAATCAACAATAGAGGGATCCAAAGCCCATTAATCTTAATTACAATATTATTCCGATCAAGGATTTTGTGGAAACATATTCAGATATGACTGAATATAATGACCAACATGATTGATTAAGATATCGTCCCTAAAACGATATCATAATATGGAATAGATTCTTAAAAATATTACAAATTACAAAAGCAGTTACTCCCTAATTCTATCTCTGTTTGATATCATTATTTTGTTTATATGATACAAATTGTTCAGTTTAATGAATAACAGGATTGAAGCAAAAAGCCGTGGTGGTCCAGTGGCGAGTAACCTTGCATGCCGTGCAGGAGGCGATGGTTCATTCCCGTCCAGGCCGATTCGTACCAATGAGTTTTTCGAAATTTATGTACGATTTGTAACACCACTGGCTTTTTGGTGAAGGAAAAACATCGTGAGGAATCTTGCATGCTTCAATTTCGAGGCATGTATTGTACCTGTCCATTATAAGTGGCGACGGGCTCACCCCCCGTCACACTGGACAGAGTTTCGGTACTACGGGTGAAACGTGGATGTTCCGAGGTATCAGAATATCTCTGACTACCCCGTCGGGGAATATAGTCGTGAGCATATGCTATGCATGCTAGGATTGAAGCAAAAATGTTCCGCACTGATTAAAAATTTAAACTTTAGGAGGTTACTAGCTCTTCGTCCACAAAAACACTGCAAATGTTATCGCTAATTACGGCTAGGCTTCTATACTAAGCTAAAAATCACACAGCAACAACATAAAATACAATTAGTCGGGGAAATCTACGGATTTTTGTATGGAGAAGGTTGCATTAGTTGCACTTTTAGTGATTATTTGGAATATAAATAAATACCTGAAAAACATAAATTCTCAATAATCCCCGATTTTTTATGTTGTATTATTGAATAATTAAGACATTTACAAAACATTAAATTTAGGTATGAACAAAAAATGAAAAACTGGTGATTTTGTACAGGATGGCTTCGTTCAATACGTTTTACTTATAACAATAATAATCCACGGTTAATATCGTTAATTTGGGTAGATATTTAATATTTTGTCAGTCTTCAAAAATTATAACCTCAAAACAAAATTATTTACTGTTTGTTTTTACACATTAAATTTGCCAATTAAGAATTAACTGTCTCTATTGCTGGTATGCTGGTCGAAATATTTTTAGAAATAAGATTGCCATTTGTACATTAATTCCTGAGCCTATATAACCACGAAATCTCGACAAAAGTGTTATAAACTAACAGTAATATTATATCAAACACAATTTACTAAAGTGTCTTTAATGCAATCTCAAACCTTATTTTTCCTAAACTAAACAGGAACAAATGACAAAAGCAATACTCTTACAGCTGTATTCGGTTTAGTGCATTTGATTGGGAAATTTGTACTTCAACCACAAGAGCTAATTAGACAAATGGATAGGTACCATTTATCCTAGTGTTCGTAACACAAAGCACTTTATTACTTAGACTGTTTTATTTCTTTTCTCAAACACTAGGCCAAGGTTTCCTATATATCTATTACCTATTATCCCTAACTGTATTTTGTTCAGATAAATTACACTTTGTTGTATTTCGATCCTAACTGTCCTAAGGGAATAGGCCGTGACCTAAAAAAGGATTGAAAAGAATGAGAGAAAAACATATGTAATGAATTTCATGAAAACTCTGTAAGAAAATGTTAAGTGTTGTCTAAATATGTAGTGGAGGCGTGTCCATGTTAATTCCAACTTGTAATATAATGATGTCTTGAGGTATTATTATAAGATTAGTGTTTATTAATTTTGCGTATGTATAACCTAAGTAAGATTTTGTACACATACACAATTTAACCAACGGCAATGGGAAGGAAATGTCATATTACTTGATTGAATATTTTTGACTTCAGTGTATTCAAGTAATTTATTATTGCGCCGCTTAATTTTACTGCTTGAGATATTATTACCTAGTGGAAAGTGAGTATTAGAAATTGAACATCTCTGACTACCCCCTCTAGAAACGTAGTCGTGAGCACATGCCATTCTACAAAAGAAGTTGTAATGTGTCTTATTTACTTGTCCACTAATATTACCTAATTTGTTTAGTGCTGATAATATAATTATCATCCGTCCTATACAACGTGTTAATGAATAAGCACAAAACCTCATACACCCCAACTGATTTATAACAAAATAATTAGATTGAAACAATAATTGCATTATTGTGATAGTTAAAATTTAAAGTTATTCACATTTTAAGTTTTGAGGGAAAAATTATTTGTAATCATTTCAGCAATGAATAAAAGCGCTAACGTGTTCATGGATACATTTTAAGAATCTGGTTTTGGTAGTAAGTACGGTGAGAGTGCCCGAGCGATGCGTTGAGATTGAGTTCAGTAAATTTTAAATTTTACAGACAAATTATTTAACATTTTGAAAAAAAAAAATACCTATGTTGAAATCATGATAATTCGATTCTGCTCTCGATTCCAAACAAACTACTTTCTAGTTTTGCGTTAATTAATTAACGTGTATACTGCGAACAACAACGAACGAACAACTTTTACTATGGGAGCAAAAATAATATTTGCTTTTCAATACTAAACTGCCATGCATACTCGCCAAAAACGTATGGAACCGCAGATTTTGTTTTGTTCTGACTGGTTTGCTCCCGTAGTAAAAGTTGTTCAGTTTCATGGGTAGAGTATGTGGTTTTAAGTAATAAGTGATAATCTTCCTTACACCCTTTATAATGTAAGTGTGTGTGTTATACAGGGTGGGGTTATATTTAAAACTGTGCTTCAGAGCATAAAACTGAACAACTTTCGCTATGGAGACAAAACAGAATTAGTGAAAAAAATTCAACTATCCCATACAATGTCGAGTACTTATTGCAGTTTTGCAGATCACATCGTTTTCGTTCATTCTGTAGATTAAAATTTGAACTATTATAAAACTGTAACAGAAGTGTGTCTGTACATTGAAGATATTTACAAAAAAAAGATGTCGATATGGTTTTTAGATGTCCCTGACTCCAAATCAACCTTTTGAATTTTTGTCTGTCTGTTTGTCTGTTTGTTTGTACAAGCATCACGCAAAAACTACTGAATCGATTTTGATGAAACTTTTTTTTGTTTGATATTTTATGATCTGACTTCAAATCTGGTATATAATTTGTGTGGACTAATTCTAGTTAATTTATAAAAATATGACTCTATCCAATTTACTTCCTCCACCTCTAACAAAGCAAAAGTTTTATTCTAAACAGACGGTACCTTCATCCCAGCTGCCCCTCCCCGCGCAACTCCCCCTCTTAGTACGGACAAGTGCCCCAGTTCATCGGCCTGACCCACTTTGCTTAGGCCCCACTCCCTTCGACCCTCTAGTCCCCAGTTTATTTTGACCTCTTGAAGATGCTACGTACGAAGATCAGCTTGTTTCTATTATCCGTATATAAATTCAAGACTGTGTTTTTTAAACACATTTACTATGGCGGTAGTCATTCGTTTTACCCTTGGACTACTTATATGAGGACTAGATACGCGTGTAATTCTACTAATGAAATTTTCTGCCACTTTTTGCGGCGGGCGAGGAAGCACAAGATACGCAACTTTGAATTTTATTCCATTAGTTTCGATTCTAATTTTGAATGTTAAAAATCATGGAAAACAGTGTCGTGTGAACCCCAAACGTCATAAGTTAGAAATTATTACCAGACTTCGTTTGTATGGCGCGCGTTCCGAATTCTGTCCTCTTAAAGTTATTTGTAAGTAATTTAAATAAAACCTTATTGACAACTACTGTGTGTATACTAACAGACTATCATTTCTAGCTTCTAGCGTGTAAGTAGTTGTTAAAGATTTGCTTTTCGTCTCTTTGCGAGCTTTAGCTGATCGAAAATTTATTTTATTATAAAAGAATAAGGATACTCTGCATAACCTACAATTAAACTACGAAATGCTTTAGCTAAAGAAGGCCTTTCGATAAAGTTCTCTTGGAATATTTTATCAGCTCGATTCTTAATATCCTATCTTTCATCACTGAGCTTGTTATTATCGTGTGGGCTAAGCCCTGGTGTCAGATTTTTTTCAGACCGCCTTACGGCCTCTGACGTGGTTTTATGTAACGACTACTACCACGAGAGATAGTAGCCGGGACCAACGGCTTAACGTGCCATCCGAAGCACGGAATCATCTTTCTTTACAGACAATCAGGAGATTCAGCCTGCAATGTCCTAGCCAACTGGAATCGATCCCACGACCTCCGTGTCAAGAGCCCAATGCTCTTAACCAATAGACCACGGAAGCAGTTAAGTTAAGCTAGATTATTAATATCCTATCATTAGTCATTGAGCTATACCTACTACGTTCTAGAGGAGACCCTTCAATATGCTGTCCCATTCAAGTGCGGCGATATCACCTTACTTCAAAATAGTAAATCGCCTTAGATAAATGATTAGTCTCCACTGCACTTTCCAGCGCAGCTCATTTATCTAAATAATTCGCATTTACCCGCCCACGTTCCCATACTCGTGTAATTATGTGACGTATAAAAAAGAAGTAAGTTATAGCCTGTAGAATCCCACTGCAGGGCAAAGGCCTCCTCTCACGAATAAGGGTGAGAAGGAGTGGGCCATACTCCACCACGCGGGCCCAATGCGTGTTGGTGGAGGCAAGTTAGTAGACAACTTGCTGTCAGAGAATTTTCAAGCCGCCTTAATAGGCCTCTAACTCTCACCTGGCGTATAATGTTTGTTTATTTGTCGCTCCACTTCTAGTACTTTAGTACGTAGCACATAATATAACAATTGACATTAATAATAATATAATAATAATAATATTTATTTAAATTCACATAAGAAAAACCATTTTACATTATGAATTAGGCACTATTGACTATTTAGGTACTATTGGTAGACTATGCGTATGGATCATAATATTGTTAGATACAGCTGACATCATTAAAAGGTAGGTACAACCTGCCTGTGCTATTGACATCAGCTATAACCCTGAGAAATGTTACAAAAAAATTTGAAACATATTCTCAAATAAACTAGAATCAAAATTGAGTGTGTTATCGTCGGCGGGCCAGCTGCCCTGGCCGGACCCCGGGCCAGCCTCGTGCATTACGCAGTCCGTCCGGACTAACTTATTCACTAGTTAGTCTGCGCGGTTGAGGGATAATTGAAAATAATTCGCGTTTAGGGAGTCACGCTTGTACCTAATTGTGGAGAGCATTAACAATTTTGTACAAAACGTTAGCTTTAAAACCGTGTCGCTTTTCCCATTTCTTCCTATGGAGTTAAGGTTTATTTATCTGTGTTTTTGGACAATAGGCACATATGATGTGACAGATCGTTCCCTCCTGAAACTGAGACTTGCCACAATGATATGCTTAAAAGGTAGTTGTACTTTATCCTCAGCCTATATACGTCCCACTGCAGGGCACGCCTACCCTCATGGAGGGTGTATGGGCATCAGTCCATCACGCGTGCCTAATGCAGATTGGTAGACTTCAAATACGCATCAGAATTTCTTCTTCAGCGTATGCAGGTTACCTCACAATGTTTTCCTTCAACGTTTGAGATCAGTTGGTATTAAGTACATAAGTTAGAAAAACTCATTGTTACATTGCAACTGGCATGTCGTCCGTGCGGATTCGAACCCAGATGCTCATAATTTTGAGTCCATACCTCTAAGCAACGCGTCACATACGCTCACGGGTGTGTACCTACTTAAATTGTCTAAATCCGTTTATATTGTTGCCCACGTTTAAAATATTATCAGAAAGTCGGTTACTCACTTGCTTTTCCTATTCCACTGGTATATTTGATTAAATTCGTTGCGGGTTCCAAGACAAGACAAGACATTGCTTCCCCGGGAACTCTGGACTTTATTGTCTAGTACCGCGAATGTTCGCTGTTGATCGTGGTTATGCAAGAGTTGAGATAGAGGGCCAATGCCCGCAAGCACAAAAACCAGTTATACACAAGCGCCTTGTTGCAGTTCACTTCTAGCTTTAAAGAATTATAAATTTTTCTCATCGACTATCTTGACCACAGCATCATTATTTTAAGAGCATACGTGTAAAGCATACGCTAAACACAGATGCACTCTCTCGTCCTTACCTTCCTGAATCTGATGAAACGGCGAATCGCTACCAAATCGCTACAATCAATGGTGTTGTGTGACATTGGCTGAAACCGCTTAGATAAAGTATGTCTAGATACCTTGAAAATAAACAGGCCAACTTTCTTATGTTGGTGTGCGTGACAGCGTCATACAACTTATCTCTAACACTATGCGCGGGAAAGGATTTATCAGCCAACAGTTGGCTGATATTTTTTTTCGATGCGTTCGCAGCTTCGACTGTCCATCTAGATATACTTTATCTAAGAGCCACCGGTCTGAGCATCACGAATGTTTACGTCACTTTTTATGACACCTGTCTGGGTTGGTGCTGTTTGAAGCTGAAAATCACATGGCGCAGCATATTTTAAAGCAAATCAGGTTGAAAACTTACTGCAAAAGCACCACTTCGATTTTTGTATAAATATTAGAGTATAATCCTACTGTCGTATTGAATGTCTATACGTTAATAATGGCAATGAAGAATGCCTAGATAAGTTGACCTTTCAATTTATGAACAAACAGTAAACACGATTGAATAAATATCGCGATTGTCACGACTATTCAAATCATAAAATATTGATTCCTAAAGTCCCTTATTAAAACGTGCAAATATTTAATTTATTACGATCCTTCGAATAACATTCAATGAGAACAATGCATTTCGAAAAATAAGTTTTTGAAGGTCTTAATATTCTATGTAGGAATTTAAAAGAGGTGCTTGATTTCAAAAAATTCTGAATATCCTGTAGGTATTGTAGGGCACTACAAACAAGTAGAAAAGAGGAGGCCTGAATTAATTATCAACAAAATTGCAATCACTTACTATCATTACTTATACAGGGTGCTTCTTATTATGCTGACACTTTTTTAAGGAGATGATCAGACCGTCAAACTGAACATCTTTCTCTATGGGACCAACATCGAAATCGCGAAAAAAATATCAGCTGTCCCATACATTTGACTTGAGTAAGTTTGCAGTTATAGTTGTACTTATAGCAATTGCATTATAATTCAGCATATTTTGTGTGTATAATCATATCGTATTGATATTTTTACAAAAATGCCTAAAACCTACCTGAAATTCATAATCAGAGGTATAATGCAATCACAGCAGGTCAAGGCCCACAATATAGGTTACGTTAGAAGAGGCCCGCCATTAAAAACAAATCACTTATTCATTTAAATCGATACAGCCGAATCCGATGCAACTCTTCTTTACAAACCTTTACTGAAAACAAGACTTTACACTCAAGAAATTAAGATACAAAATAATTTGAAAGCGCCGTCATTTCCGACTTTTGTAATGTAATGGTTTCGGGCAAGGCCACGGGGGTAGAGGATGGGTGTATACGTGGGTCCGTTGGTTGGAGTAGGACGGTTATATAGGAATGCAAGGCTAAGGGGTCACAGGTAGTACAGTGACCTGACCCAGTTTCGTCTGCAGGGCAGCGCGATGTAAATATTGATTTTGTGACCTGTTTCCACCTGTTGAAGTTGTACTTTTGAAGATCTCTTTATCTGATTTATTGATGGGGAAGGAACTGCATTATGTATGAGGGCTTTTTTGTGCTGAAGATATTTGAAACCGATGTTCTTTTTTACTATACAGGTAAACTTAAATTCCTTGCGTACTTTAGAGGGTGCTGCAGACCATCAAACTGAACAACTTTCTCTAAGGCTTAGAGGAGAGGCTTTAGCTTGATAGTGTGGCCTATCCTAACGGTTTTTTAAGACGAAGATGAGAACATTCAACTGAATTTTTTTTTCTACAGGAACAACATGGAAATCGCAGAAAAAAAATCAGCTGTCCATTACATTTTGTCAAGTCTGTGCGCAAATTTAGGTGGAGCATTTGTTTTTTTTCCCGATCTCGATGTTGGTCCGATAGAAAAAGTTGTTTAATTTGATGGTCCGATAAACCCCTTAAAATACCGTCAGCATATAAAAATGGGACCCTGTATAGTACAGTCAACAGCAAAACTCGTAATTTATCTATATTTTACAAAATTATAGACGTATTGTGAATGAGCTTTTAATTAACTACCCGTTAAGCTAAAATTAAAATGACTAGCATGAATATAATAATAGGTAGATAATAGTTTTGAAAGTTATTTTCATTATTGTCGACTGTATGATGGTCTGAACTCTGGAGTCCGATTGCGCTAAGTTAAAACATCGAAGTTCTAGTTTCAGTTCTAATCACATTGCAATCCAATTACTATTCAACTGTTCTGAATTCCGCATCGCACTAAACTATATGATACTGACAGCCCTTAACGTCTGAGCGATCTGTCAAAACGGCTCTAACGGTTTTCAAGAGCAGTACCGAGAGTCACGTTGCAGGGTTTGCCCCGAACACTTGTCTTTCGCGTGGTGTTCGCGCGGTTCGCGTCTCAGTCTGCCACGAGGCTCCGCAATCCTTCTCAGTTGTGTTCTTACTCAAAAACAATCCTCGAGATTGGATAGATACTCCCTCAAACCACTTGACACTGGCGGAAATGCGGTGCTAACGCACAAGCAAGAAGTCCATTAATAATAAAAATAAAAAAAAAGAGCTGTACCGCGATTAGCGCAGTACCAAACGTGTCAAAAGTTATGGTTCGTACGTAGTCCAATCATGGCTTGGTCACCGAATATTTACTGCGATTGCTCTCCTGAATCACTGTCTATTTAACGCAATTATGTTTGTGCCCTTGTAAAATTGCAATAGGATATAAAAAAACTAACTTAACTCAGAAGAAATTAGCAATACAATTTCTTAATTATCGAAAAAGAATTAAGTCTAACAAAATTAAAAACATACTTTCTGCAACAGTTGCCAAAAACCTTACACTATTTTGAACTAAAATGGCATTATCAAAACTGTAGGTAGACTAATTAGATCTTCTTAACTGCACCTGATTTTAAGAACTTAATTTAATTTGCACATTGGTGTTTTGGAACTTTTAATTAAATTAAGATATTAATTTACTTAAGCATTGTACAATTACAATTAGTATTTAAAATTCACAGCAACGCTCTCTATGAAATTTTAATTCACCTTTCAACACTGAATGAAATTGTTAACGAGTCAATATGTATTTACAACCTTCGTAAAACCACAGTTGTTAATTCGAACAACCAAATTAAAAGTTATTCAGTTTCATGGTCTGAAGCACCCCGTTAAGTATGTAATGCATTTAAAAATTTACACCCTGTATAACACGTTCGCCGACACTAAGCCACCCATGTTGAACACTCATATTTTGTATGAAAAATTAGCAGCCTCCGCCATATTCACATACACATAGTTCACTGATAATGTACATCAGTGATCTTTAGAATGTGACAATTGCTATGGCAGTCGAGTCCTGTAGCAGCTCAGTCATATTGCATCCTCAGCGCGCGTATGTGAAAGCGACTGCTATAACATCTGCTATAGCATCCGTGTCACAGAAATTGATTGGATAAAACTTTTATTTTTTTATTTACTCTTAAAATGGACTCTTGCTTGTGCATTAGCACTGCATTTCCGCCAGTGTCAAGTGGTTTATAGGAGTATCAATCCCAATCTCAAAGATTGCTTTTAAGCAAAAACGCAACTGAGAAAGATTGCGGAGCCTTAGTGGCAGGCTCAAACGTGAACCGCCCGAACCCCACGCGAAAGATAACTCGCTTTGCGTAAAAGCTCGCAGCAAAACCTGCAACATGACTCCAATTTGAGCATTCCTTAGGCTTACCGGCTTTATGACATCACACAGATATCTAAAATAGTCGGGGAAATCTACGGATTTTTGTATGGAGAAGGTTGCAGTAGTTACTTTTGGTGATCATTTGGAATATAGAAGATAAATACCTGAATAACATAAATTCTCAATAATCCCCGATTTTATATTGTATTATTTAATAATTAAGACATTTACAAAACATTAAATTTAGGTATGAACAAAAAATGGAAAACTGGTGATTTTGTGCAGGATGGCTTCATTCAATACGTTTTACTAATATTATAACAATAATAATCCCCAGTTAATATCGTAAATTTGAGTAGATATTTAATATTTTGTAAGTCTTCAAAAATTATAACCTCAAAACTAAATCATTTACTGTTTGTTTGTACACATTAAATTTGCCTTGTGATAATTAACTGCCTCTTTTGCTAGTATGCTGGAAGAAATATCTTTCGAAATAAGCTTGACCTTTGTACATTTATATCGATTTTAAGGTATTTCTCAGGTTCCTGAGCCAATATAACCACGAAATGTCGACAAAAATGTTATAAACTAACAGTAAATATTATTTCAAACACAATTTACTAAAGTGTCTTTAAGGGTATATTACCGTTGGCGCGTTCCATACAAACGAAGTCTGGTGATATTTTCAAAACTAACCGATTAAACTCAATGAAATTTTGCAGAAACAATCTAGAAACGAATCTCTATGCTCGTATCCGATTTTCCTTAAAATGTACAGTTTTAAAGTTACAGTGCCTCAAATATTTCCATACAAATCTTAAATTAATCCTAACATTGAAACTGTATATTTTAACGAAAATCGGACACGATACAAGCATAGATATTTGTTCCTAGATTGTTTCTGCAAAATTTCATTGAGTTTAATCAGTTAGTATTGAAAATATCACCAGACTTCGTTTGTATGCAGCGCGCATTTACGCATTCGGAATAAACTTCTCTTAATGCAATGTCAAACCTTATTTTTCCTAGACTAAAAGTGTATATTTTGTTGTTGTAGCGTGGGTGCTCGGATGGCTGATGTGTAAGACAGTGCCCTACGTCCAGGGACTTTCTGTCGCTGCGTCGGTTTACAGCCTCGTTGCCGTCTCACTTGACAGGTAAGAATAGATTTGGTTGCTTTTATAACATTTTCAACAATTAGTGATAACAACGCATACCTTATTTGTATAATAGTCTACCATCTATTATTAGGAATGAGTCGAATAAGCGTAGATTTTCTAGACTGTTAAAGAAATTCCTATTGGATAGCATTACCTAAAAAACTAAGAAACTACCAAAATGTCTAATGACAGGTACAATTATTGTATTGCAACGTTCGATGTACCTAAATAGACAAAATAAGAAGTTAAAATAGCTTGAGTGTGATTGTAGCTCCCACAGACAAACCGAGCAATTGGTTTTGCGGGATTCATTGTTATAAGTGTTCACTGTAACCTATGTAATAATAATAATAAAAAAAAAAAAAAACGCCGTCGCCACGCCGGCTCAATAATTGCCATCCGTTGCCGTTCAACAATTATCCAACGATTGTGAGTAACATTTTAGTTGTCATTGTCACTATAATGGGATTTTATACATTTGTTATATGTATATGTTATGATCGTCAGCCCTAATGGTCAGAAACCAGCCTTGCTTGAAGCTAGCTTGGGGCTTGAAGTAGAAAACGACAAGCGACGAAGCGAATACAAATATTTTGTAAAATTGTATGAAATGTTTTAGTGTTTTATGGTTGTTGGTTAGGCTGGTTTGTAACGGTACGTACAGACCATCGGTCGAGCACTAAACCAGCCTAAGGAAACCACCATAAAAAACTAAAACATTTTTTTAATGATTTAAAACTACATTAATTTTTTAATTGGATGGAATGTGAATTCCATTTAGCCTTTTTTTACATAAAGATTAAAAAAATAAATAATAAATAAAGATTAAAAAAAATA
Source organism: Agonopterix alstromeriana (assembly GCA_963924505.1). Lineage (NCBI taxonomy): Eukaryota > Metazoa > Arthropoda > Insecta > Lepidoptera > Depressariidae > Agonopterix > Agonopterix alstromeriana. The sequence goes on along the minus strand of OZ004671.1, from coordinate 17,610,688 downwards.
GTTTATACCTACAACAAAATAGATATAATGTTGTTTTCAAAATGGGCAAAAAGGTGTGTGACTAAAAGTTTACGTCAGTTACAGGAACCAACGACCACTGTAATTCTGTCACAACTTTTGGTAGATTCTGTGATTGAAAATGGCCTCTGAATTTTGAAAGAGTAACTGAGAGGTCGTTGTCTAGTGATAAAATGATTAGACGCAAACTAAATACGATCACCAGGAACCAAAATCCAACGTCAACTCTCGAGTTATTAAAACACTTCATCACCTGCCCTCACCTTGACCAGCCCGAGTAATGGATTGCCAAAAATCGCAAAGGCACCACCTTGACCCGTCAATAGGAACCCTATTATGATAATAGTCTTATTATTCTCTCACATTCCTTGGGTCCATAACGCCCGATGTCAAGAAAAATAGGGGCTCTGAATTTATGGCAATATTTGAGGAGAATGTTTTTTTTTGCACCGCTTTTGTAAGCGAAGAAGCGAGTATGTATCAATGAGCTGCCTCTGTGGTCTAATGGTTAAGAGCATTGGGCTCTTGACACGGAGGTCGTGGGTATGTTCCACCTAGTGATATGTCACTTTGTGCGTTTTCCCCAGTTGGTCAGGACATTGCAGTTCGAATCACTTGATTGTCTGAAAAGAAAGATGATTCGTGCTTTGGATGGCACGTTGAGCCGTTGGTCACGGCTATTATCTCTGGTGGTAGTAGTCATTACATAAAAACCACATCAGAGGCCGTAAGGCGATGTGGAAAAACTCTGACACCAGAGCTTGCTGCCCACACGATAAGAAGAAGAATAAGGATATGTAATTTTATCCTGAAATCATGCTTTTAGAAATTAATATAATTATTTTGATTTGTATATACAGTGTGTAACAAAGATGTATTCATATTTAAAGTAGTGGTTTATTAGACCATCAAACTGAACAACTTTTACTATTCAGCCCAAAAAGAGAAAAAACTGTAGTCAAATGTCTCCATACTGAAAGTTTTTTAGTTTGATGGTATTCATATTTAAAGGGTCGGTTGAGACCGTCGTCAAACTGAACAAATCTTAAAATTACGAAAAAAAATACTGATGTTCTATACAAAACTATGGTACCTACTCAACCCCCTGATAAGTGATTTCAATAGTATAAAGTACCTAATGAAAGTTGTTCAGTTTGTCGAATAGAATGCATGGTTACAGTTTCGGTACTGACGTAATAATATATTTCCTGTAAACAATTATTCTGCAAATGATTCCATCATCATCATAAACGAAATCATCATTATCATTTATCGCGTAAAGACGTTAAAAATATTAAGGTAAGATACCTACTAATTTTCCTACGCCTTAACCTCACATTAAATAAAGACTTTCTAGAAATTTCTTGTCGACTTTCAAGATCAAACGATTTCTTTCACTTCAAAGGTAAATAAAACAAAATATGAAGCCCAAAACAATTACAAGAATCCAAATTTTACTAATTACGTAGACTTTAAACAAATATAAACATTATTTTAATACTTTTTTATTTATGATTATTAAATAGGTTACAGTGAACACTTATAACAATGAATCCCGCAAAACCAATTGCTCGGTTTGTCTGTGTGAGCTACAATCATGCTCAAGCTATTTCAAATTATTATTTTGTCTATTTAGGTACATCGAACATTGCAATACAATAATTGTACCTGTCATTATACATTTTGGTAGTTTCTTAGTTTTTAGGTAATGCTATCTAATAGGAATTTCTTTAACAGTCTAGAAAATCTACGCTTGTTCGACTCATTCCTAATAATAGATGGTAGACTATTATACAAATAAGGTATGCGTTTACAAAGGCTTCTCTCTCCAATATTGTTGTTATTGTGTTAAGGATATACAAGGTGTTACAAAAATACAAATAAACTTTTAAGGGGGTGGTAATATGGATCGTCCCTACTCTTTTCTATCCCCTTCCTTCTACTTTCTGTCACTATACAGATTGACACAGATTGATTTTCACGCTGTCTGGGCATTATTCTCGCTTAAACTTGTCTAAGTTACCATTTTCTTCGTCAAATTAGATCGATGTCTTGTGTCAGACCACTTCCAAATAGGCAGATAAGTATTAAAAAAGTCTGTATCTACGGATTTTTCAAAAGGTAATCTACGGATTCCTAATAAATTGAATCTGGCAACACTACCTCATTCACACAATACTAATCCATCTCTACCTTGCTGTCATGTCCTTGTAAGCCAGGGAACTGATTGCATACGAGGAATTAATTGGTGACATCGAGTCTACTAATTGCTTCGTTTGAACGTCGCGAGGATTTATGCCAAGCTATGTTCAATTAAAGATGGTAATTAATTGAGAACTATTATATAAGGTTCAGGTTAATATTTTCTATACGAAACGCGATTGCCCAGCTCTCAGAAAAGTAAGCGTGTGCCGTATTTTCGTTTAAAAAGATTTAATTAAAGTACTTTCTATGATAGATTTTTTTTATCATAGCATTCATTTTGAATTACAGAAACAGAGATTTAAAACACTTTTTTTTTCTTAGCCTATTTCATCCCACTGCTGGGCAAAGGTCACCCTTTATCCTCCGCGCCTCCCTGTTCTGAGCATAGACAATACATGAAATCAAAATCACAAGTATTTGTCGACGAAGTCGCGGGCATCAGCTAGTACTGAATACATGCATATGCTCACGACTGTATACCTCGAGGGGGTGAACGTCCACGTTACTCGTAGTACCTATTGAATATAACTTTTACATAATCCAACTCTGATCATCCAACACGTCCTTCGTTAATTTGTCAAAGTTCTCAAGGCCCAAGGTCACAATGTAGAGTTCTGACACCGGGTTCACATTGTCAATACTAAGTTTGTCCTTCAATAGTTTGTGATTGGAATTTTAATCACATTTTGATGGGATTTGGATCGACATTTCTACAGGGTGTTAGAGTAGACAATTGCATTATTAAAAAATTCGAAAAATATCTACTTTTCATACAAAATGTTCGATCAGCTGTAGTGCATTTAGTATGGAAACTCCAAAATTTTTTGCTCATTTCTGCTATGTTTCTTAGTGAAAGTTGTTTAGTAACATGGGTACAATCACCCATTAAAGTAATGTTGTTGTTGTTATCATCATCATCAGCCTATATACGTCCCACTGCAGGGTAAGGCCTACAATCAGGTAGGGTATATGGGCGTTAGTCCACCACGCATACCCAGTGCGGATCGGTAGACTTAAAATACGCATCGGAATTTCTTGTCCAGCGTATGCAAGTATCCTCACGATATTTTCCTTCACCGTTTGAGATCAGTCGGTATTACGTACGTAAGTTAGAAAAACTCAATGGTACATGGCATGTGTTCCGTGCGGATTTGAACCCCGGACCTCAAGATTATCATCATAATCTATTCTGATAGGCATTTTGTCGTAAGTACACCAACATTTTACTTAAACATAAATGAGCTGCTCATCACTATAACTTCTTTCAGGGTAGTCGGAAACTTTACTAGAACAACCATTTGGGTTTTTTATAGAAAGGTTTCAAAACAAAATTATCCAATCAACAAAAACCTGAAGCGTTCATACCGAAAAAGATCTAACATTAACGTAAAAAAGAAGAAAAAGTAACAAAGTATCATCCGCGGTCATTCACCGCCCGAGTATCAAAAACTTTGATAACCTTGGTGTACGGTACTACTGAAAGCGAAAACTGATTTGCAAATACGACGACTTGTCAGTTACGATACTGTTCGTACGAATAATATTTTTGAGTGCATAAGTTTAGTGTGTGCACTATAAAAAGATGCACTCTCTCGTCTTTACCCTCCTGTATCTGATGGGATACCCTGCTACGGTCACATTTGGATGCAGTAACAAACAGCCACATTGTGCGGTTATTTTTGTGTGGTGATTTCCAATTCTTATTAGTGGGTACCCAAATCATGGATGATTCGTGTCTATAGTCTATACAATATAAATAAATAAATAATAATTAAATATCTTGGACATTGTCACACAAATTATCTAGTCACATTTAAAGTACCAGAATCTAGCCTGGACTTGTGTTATGATGACTAGACAACGATATAGAATACATATATAGATAGAAACAACCATGACTCGGGTACAAATATTCATATTTATCATACAAATATTTGTCCCTTACGGGATTCGAACCCGCGACCCTCAGCACAGCAGGCAGGTTCACTATCGACTGTGCTATCGGGCCGTCGAATATAATATTATCATATTATCGTTGTCTCGCTCTAAATACCTATAGGGTCCTTTTTAATATGCTGACACTTTTAAGGGTATGATCAGACCGTCAAACTGAACAACTATCTCTATAACACCAACAACGTAAACGCGAAAAAAAATCAGCTGCTCCATATAAAACTGCAAACCTACTTGAGCCAAATGTATGGGTCCGCTGTGTTTTTTTTCGCAATTTCGATGATGGTCCCGTAGAGAAAGTTGTTCAGTTTGATGGACTGATCATCCCCTTAAAAAGGTGTCAGCATATTAAGAAGGACCCTGTACATCACTTCGCTATTTAGGGCTGCAGTCTCCAGGGTACGAATTACCTTCATGATAGCCAACCTCCGATAGGAGATGGTGGACATGTGGACAAGAAGAAGAATCTCTAAATACAAGTCTTCTGTAACTTTAAAGACTAGATAATCTATGAGACAATGTCCAGTATGCATTTCTATTTATTAATGGTTCATCTACGAGTATGTACTCGAAGTCCTTACACCGCTAGCAAAAGATCTCTGATCAAATAATTTAAGATTCAGATCACACTTCATATCGCAGTGACTGTCCGCCTCAGCACAGCCTAATATGTACCATGAATTCTCTAAGCACGTACCCAATTAAAAACAAAAGTTCATTACCTTCTGACTTCTAAACAAAGTTCATTATTTATCAGCCTGTTCAGTTATTTTCGATAGAATTAATTGGTAAGTGTGAGTGGAATAGCCGAAAGAAACTACTAGACGATTTGACGTTAACTATGTAGTACGTACGCAAACAAAAGTGAGGGCGTAAAATAAATGTATCTAAAATAAATACTCGTAACCCTTAGAATACTTATTTTTATTAAACCAATTCCAAGAAACGACCATTTCTTTAAAATTATGGTATTGAAGGTCTATGTCCCAGACAGAGTTGTCTATCTTGGGTGAAAGAGAAGATCTATATCGTATCGTATCAGTAAATCAAGGCACTTGCGGAAAAGATGCAGGATTGGCGAATACTCTAAACATTTATGCGAATAGACAAGAGGGTACCTAACTCTTTATGATGATGTTGATTGATATCATATAGAAATCTTAACTGCGTCCAAAACATAGGATCGTATCCGGTATATTATTTCATATATTTATTTAATTTTTTGAAAACTTACACCTCTAAATAACAATTTTTATTATGCATAGACCATTTATAGTTGGACCCTGAAACGTACTTTTATTTTTAAACTAAAGTTCAGTTAAGTTGTAGTTTTTTTAACCGTTAATTTCCGCCACATTTCGAATCGCTGGTTTTTCAATAAACAGGAAATTTGAAAAGTTCATTGACTAGGAAAAAGTACTCGCAGTAGAAAAGCCTGAAATTCAATATTCACTTAACGCTATGCGCTGGAGTGAATTCCGCCCACAGTTGGTAATGAATTTCATGTTAGCATTTACTCAGCTCAGCTCTGTTGTAGAAAGTCAAATTGATGATATCACGGGGTTTTAATGTGGTCCAAAGCATAACTTAGTTCATGGAACGTGTAAAATGTCCATTGTCATTATTTAATAATTCGTTTGTCATAAGATAAATAAATACAAGTCAGGTATAGCCTGTAGGTTCCTACTGCAGAGCTCGACTGCCAGTTCGTGGTCTCCATTCTAGAACTGACTATAATTTTATGCAAAGTAAATAGACAATAGTCTATATTATAGACTCTATACCATCCAAACTTCTTGATTTTGTGTTATTACTTCGATCAAAGACTCTAAGGCTGCCTTGCACAAAAAGTAGTTGGGCTTAAACATGTTTAAATATGATGCTTTTACTGTCATTTGTATGAGCAGTGTGAAAGACAAAACTAGCACTAAATACCGTATAATAATGCCTAAATAATTGTGGATGCAAGCCGGGCTTAGAGTGGCTTGAACCAAAAACGATGTAGATTTAAATGTATTTAGTCTGGTATTAAGTGATTGCTCTCTCACACTAGTCACACAGCAGTATGCACTGCTCATACTGATGACAGTGAAATAATCAATTTTTAAACATGTTTAAATACGATGACTTCAAGCCTATATACTTTTTTGTGCAAGCCACTCCTAATTTTCGATTATTTCAAAATTGCACAAATATACTTTTACACTGTTAGAGGCATAGATTTAGCATATACTAAGTTATATCGGAAATGTGAAAGATAAAGGGTATAACATTAACGTATGTTAGAGCGGGATAGATAGACGAGACCATTCTCGAACACGCTATGAGCCTGTAAGGCCCTAGCGTCGGTTGTCAACGGAAAGAATCCCGCTTTTTTTCCCAAAATCTCAGGTTTTTTGGGTTTGCCTTGGATAATCCGTAACCGATCTAACGTAGTATATGCTAAATCTATGGTTAAAACAAGGATTGCATGGATAAAATTAACAATCATTCAATCGAAAAGAGTACTAAAATATATATACAAAAAATATCCAACAAAATCCTAACTAACTTATAAAGTTGTTGCACCAATGTCATACCACCTGATCATGATAAATGATCCAAATTAATAAAGTTGAGGTTTTCTAACCTTACATTTATAATTTTAAATATTTCTCAGCAAGTAATATAATATCCACCATATTGAACAAACGACCTTGCGTTATATTTTTTAAACAATATGTCACTTAACCTCAAACATTAGCGTCAAGGACGTTTCAAAAATAGGTCAAAAATGTCATCAACCAAAATATGTTCGCTGGCAAATCCCTGATTTACATAATAATGTGAAATATAAAGGTTTAGCAATTTCCTTACAAGGACAGACCTTGCATACGACATATGGGGACTTGCGACCTTCGGCATACGTCCTTGCATTCCCTGATACCATCAGATTTGAAGGAGGCAATGTAGGGCTTTTGTTTTTGTTATCAATTGACAACATTATATTTTTTTAACCACCTGTTTTTAATAATAATATAAAAATAGGTTAAACAATAAGAGATACGTATGTTTTCGATGTTATTTTTGACCGATATTTCTATTTTTAATTTACTTTTGAATTTTCTGAAAAACGTAGGATTTATTACCTTGGCCGCAATAACATTAAAAAGGAATAAAATCTCATTCAACCTCTATTATATTTTTCAGTATTTTTCAAATAACTCTAGAAATAATTGATAGAAAAATCTGATAATTTTGATATAAGCTTTGAATCTCCAAATGGTTTTCTTATTTTGGTACCTTTCTTAAAATGAAATGTTGTTCTTTGAGATGTTACGTTTTAAGTGTAATCTTTTACCTTACCTTTCTCTTCTTTGTACCTTTTACCTTATGTTTGTATGGTGTTCCTCGAAAATCAATACTTATATTGAATCTTGATCGAACACTGTTCATAGGTGGTAGGTACGCACCATCGATAATTCGCTACAATGATACCTAATCCCTAATGAAATAATTTGTTTGCCAATAAATACTACATTTTAAAGATTGTCTGCTTAGTGTTCGCTTCTTATCAGCAGCAAGCCCTGGTGTCAGGTTTTTTTGACCGCCTTACGGCCTCTGACGTGGTTTTTATGTAACGACTACTACCACCAGAGATAGTATCCGGGACCAACGGCTTAACGTGCCATCCGAAGCACGGAATCATCTTCCTTTTCAAACAATCAGGTGATTTATCCTGCAATGTCCTAACCAACTGGGGAACAACGCACAAAGTACATATCACTAGGTGTCTCCCGTGGGAATCGAACCCACGACCTCTGTGTCAAGAGCCCAGTGCTCTTAACCATTAGACCACGAAGGCAGTTAGTGCTTAGTGTGATTCTATGGGACTAGTCTCTTGTATAGTTCTAGGAGCAGGTAATTGTTCGAACATATTAACTTACAAAAAAGTTTGGTTTCGTCCGGGACCTTTAGCGTGAGACCGACTCACACTTGGCCAGTTTTTATTATTTATTGTAATACTGTAATCTTGTAGTTGTTCTATAATCACACCAAGTTTGACGCTTTTATGTATTACCGTTTTTACGATAGAGGGAGAAGAAAAAAACGTGGATAAAAACCAGTTTCTTGTATCAGGACCCCCCTTAATTTTTGACTTTTTGATATTTTTATTATTTGTTAACAAATCCGCCGTAATAACGCATATTCTGTGAAAATGTCAACTGTCTAACTATTACGGTTCAAAAGTTATAACCCTAAATAGGTAGGACAGGCGGACGGGCGGACAACGTAGGCTTATGAATAGGGTCCCGTTTTCACCCTTTGGGTACGGAATCCTAAAAAAAATACTTGAAAAATGGTGTTAAACATTCCACAATTTCTAACGCCAAAAAAAACAAAAGCCATTTAATTAAATTACCAATTCATTCACAACCTTGAAAGAATGTATCTCTTAAGATCCTCATATAGAAGACGTCCAAGGGCCAAAGGATTAAATTCTATTGACTGCGTAAAAGCCATTGAAGCCTCTATGGGCAATTTCTTAGGAGCTATACAACTCAAGGGTAACCTGCTGGTTTAGAAGACCTTCAGAGCTGAGAAGTTGTTTAAATTAATTTGTATATTACGAAGACGTCATCATCATGATAGGTACTCTTGTCAGTGGAAAACTTGTATTAAACCCTCATGAATGTGGAATGCGGGAAGAAATGGATCAGATTAGCACAGGATTGCGAGAACCGCAATAAAAAGGAATGCATTTGAAGGAGTGATTTCTCGGAATTTCCTTTAAAATACATACATACATAAACTCACGACCGTAATCCCTTTTGGGACATTGCTACAACTAACAACTTTCTGTTTAAAAATCCAAAGTGTTCCTTTAAAATATCTCGTATGTAATCGTGTAGAATAATTCCTAACCCTTTCTGGGATCAAAGAACTACGAGAATAGATTAACAAAATCAATGAAACCCCAAAATTCTTCAGACAAAAAAAAGAATAACTTTTCTTTTCTCGACGGTCTCCCAACCGGTGATTTCGCTAAACTTCCTAAGGTTGCCTATTGATTATATTCACTCGAAAACCAATTCATTTTACACGACTCATTAATTAGACTCTGGGGTACCCTTAAAGGAATTCCGCCAAAAAGCCGATTAGCGAGACCCTTTCTAATACAGCAAGTAATTATCCTTGGAGATACGCTTTATTGCAAACCCTAGAGGGCCTTAGTTGCGACAGCTATGTGTATCTTTCTCAAGGTTGGAAGCTGCGATATCGGGGAAAAATTATTAGCTTTTATGGACATGGTTTGCCTTGTATGCAGAGTGCATTGCTTCAAGCGCCTGATTAAATTCAATAGCAACTATTATTTCACGCAAAATTTCTCAGAGTTTTAGCCACGGTTTGTACAGAACAGACGTTTGGCGGTGGCGGATAATCTAAGTAGCACAATATAAACCTTATAGTACGTAGCATAGCGTCGTTTTTGTCGTAAAGGAGAATTGCGCCCGCGCCGGCGCCGCCAAGTAACGTCGCCTGGAGGCGCGGGCGTAATTCTCTAAACGACGCTATGCTACGTACTATAGCTTTATAATTGTGTTACTTTGACTATCCGCCACCACCACACGTCTCTTCTGTATACACCGCGCCAAAGACAAGGCACTTTTTCGTTTAGGCTGTAAAATTTAATTTACATGTTATTACTAGATATTGTGAAACAAATAGTTATAGAATTTTTCCGCTCGATAGGTTGAGGGCATTGCACTTAATGAAACGAAAAGTGTTTTTGTTGTAAGAATAGATTCTTTTAATCTCTATAAACAATGTAGATAAATACTGTGAAAAGGTTGAAATTTTATCTTGCGTAAACAAAAATTTTCACGAAAATGCTTGGAATAAGTTCATGGTAAACAGAGAAACAAGAGATTTATAGCGTAACAGCAACGTATTTCTTATTATCAAATACGACAGTTGACAGCACTTTCTTAGCCTTAAATGGAATTAAAAGTTTTCATAAAAACACTTAAATTTTATGATAAATTCCATACGCTGAAGTTACTCAAAACAACCTCCCATTTCTACTACCTACTGGTTCATTTGTGCAACAATTTACAAAATGCTTATTAAAACATCAACGTTCAAATCATAATTAATGATGAACCGCAATAATTGGGGAATGCCTGACAACTGGTACGACTGGGGCATGAACCAATGGGGCAGCGTGAACCAACGGGGCAGCGTGAACCACTGGGGCGTGAACCAGTCGAGCTGGGGTGTGGTGAACCACTGAGCTTGTATGGGATACTGCGGCCACGGGGTGGGCTACAGCTATCGGGTGGGCCACGTAGGGGTGGGCTACTGGGACCACGGGGGCGATGACCCCAGCGTGCGCGTAGGCAACAACGGCGAGGAGAATTGTCTGAAAATAACGTTTATTCTATAAATCCATATTCCGTTATTTATGTAGCATTTGAATTTTGTGAACATCAAATCGATAATCATTAAATAATTTGAAAATAAATTGAACTTTATTTAACTACACATGATGTCCAAAATATCATTTTCTTTATTGTAAAAACCTTATCGTACTGAAGAATGTAAGAGAGAGGGGAAATTTATGGCTACAGCAAAACTAGTTTCGGAGCTAGGACTACATGGTAATATTTTTAAGCTAATTACAATGAAGAAAATTATTAGTGTAATCATTCAGGCCAATAAGCTTCTGAACTGGGCTGGAACCGCGGTAAATATTTGGAGATTGAACCGCGATTGGATTACGTACGAACCTTAACTTTTGAACATTTGGTATTGCGCTAACCGCGGTACTACTCTTTACGGCCGTTAGAGCTGTTTTGACAGATCGCTCAGACATTAAGGGTTTTTTTTTTTTTTTTGAATGACATAATATACAGTTTGCTCAGGGAGCATTTACTGCTTTTTACAGCGGGCTTTTGGGGGTGGCCTTACCAGTGACGGCGAAGCGCCCTGGTAGGTCACCGAACCAGTGATTTAAGCAACCTGCCCAAGGGGCACCCCAGGGGGGTACGGACCTCGGCAATGGGCGTTGCTGGGATTACGCGACGGGTTGGGAAGCGGGGATCGGTGAGAACCGGCCAGCTATGTGCCGGTAGCGTCTGTAGACGCCAGATGAAGGAGTGGGCAGAGATCGCGACTGTCCCCCGCGGCGGCGATGGGGATTTCGAGTATTACGGCGACGACGTAACATGTCTATGATTGTGATCGTGTTACCGTCGGCGGTGGTCGTGTTGTGTGACATTAAGGGCTGTCAGTTACAAAGAGTTTAGCGCGATGCGGAATTCAACGCAGTTAAATAGTAATTGGATCGCAATATGATTAGAACTGAAATTGGATAAGAAAAGAACTTCGATGCTTTAACTTAGTGCAATCGGGCTCCTGATCGTTTAGCATGCCTTCCATTCAACTAGTGATTCTAAATCAAAATCACTTATTCAAAATCGTACCTTACTTGACGCTTCTTTGCTTTTAAAATTGTTTGCCACAAATAATTGAAAATCCCTCAACAACTGATGAATAAGAGCGTCGGTGGCGCGTGCGGAATCCAACGCAAGAGCTATGGAAACTCAGAGGTCCAGGTTAGAATCCGCACGGATGAAATGCCATGTACCAATGAGTATTTCCAACTTATGTACGTAATACCGACTGCTCTTAAACGGTGAAGGAAAACATCGTGAGGAAATCTGCATGCGCTGAAGAAGAAATTCCGATGCGTATGTGAAGTCTACCAATCCGCATCGGGCACGCGTGGTGGACTAATGCTCATATCCTTGAAGGTAGGCCTGTGCCCTGCAGTGGGACGTATACAACGTTTTAATGAATAAGCGCAAAACCTCATACACCCCAAATGACTTATAACAAAATAGTTAGATTGAAACAATAATTTCATTTTGTTGATAGTTAAAATTTAAAGTTATTCGCATTTTAAGTTTTCAGGCAAACATTATTTGTTATCATTTCAGCAATGAATGAAAGCGCTAACATGCTCATGGATACATTTTAAGAATCTTGTTTTGGTAGTAAATAGGGTGAGTGGGCATTTGCGGTGGGTTGACATCGAGTTTAGAATTTTTTTAATTTTACAAACAAATTACTTAATATTTTGAAAAATGTAACCTATGTTGAAACCTTGATAATCCGATTCTGCTCTCGATTCTAAACAAACGACTTTCTAGTTTTGCGTTAATTCATTAACACGTTGTATAGGCTGTGATGAACTGATGATTAAGTTTTAAATAAAATTTAATAACAAGATTTAAACTAGGACTGCCCAGAATAAAAAGGTAGAATCGTTTTATAGCAATTACATATGATAAACGAGTTTTTTTTTTTGGTTTGAAAGCCGCGGCATAACAAATGTTTACATTTTCATATGACTGACCCATATTGTTTGCTTCTGTTCTGATTTAAACGATTTACATTCTGTAACAATACGAGTACCTACCAATTTTGTTTAAAATGACTAAATCACTTTAAATCATTGCTCTACCTAACACTTCATCATCAACATCATCATCAGGCCATCATTGTCAACTAATAAATAGCAGTAATGTAATATAAAGCGACCTTCATAAAAATGTTGGTAAATGCAGATATAGGAGGAGACACCTAGACCAAACTTATCGGGACGTCATGTCATTAGAAGATTTCAGGTCGAAAGAAGGTGAAAACGGCTTAGAATGCATGAATATAGAGAAAGCAATGCATGTCAGAACCGCCTTAAGAGGAGATCAATATTCTCTTGATATACAATGAGTTTATTGATATACAGGGTCCTTTTTATTATGCTGACACTTTTTAGGGGATGATCAGACCGTCAAACTGAACAACTTTCTCTATGGGACCAACATCGAAATCGCGAAAAAAAAACTGCTGTCCTATACATTTAGCTCGAGTAGGTTTGCAGTTTTGTATGGGACAGTTGATTTATAGTTCGCGATTTCGATGTTGGTGCCATAGAGAAAATTGTTCAGTTTGTGGAGGTCTGATCACACTCTTAAAAAGTGTCAGCATATTAAGAAGAACCTATATGCGCGTATGTACCAATAGAAAAATATATTATAAATATTTTTCTTTCTTTATTTTAAGTACCTAATGTAATCAAACAGTAATTTTTTAAATGCTTCATTTATCAACTTCAGTTAAACAAAATAAGCAAACTCTCTTCTAAAATTTACTAGTTGAAGCAAATAGGCAGCCGTCAACATTGGTATTTAATTAAGCTTCTCAATTTATCTAATTGTAGAGTACAAAGTAAATAAACAAACTTAAAATATTTACAAAGGTTGCGATTTTGATCAACTGCGAAGTTTTGGAAACCATTTTGATTGATGTGTGGCTTAAAATGGACCACCCCAATCCGTAGGTGTCGTGCGAATTTGTAGCAACTAAAACTTCACGTATACAGGGTCCTACTTAATATGCTGACACTTTTTTAAGGGGATGACCAGACCATCATACTGAACAACTTTCTATATGGTACCAACATCGAAATCGCGAAAACAAAATCAGCTGTCCCATATATTTGGCTCGAGTAGGTTTGCAGTTGTGTCTGGAACAGCAGATTTTTTTTCGCGATATCGATGTTGGTGCCATAGAGAAAGTTGCTTAGTTTGATGGTCTGAACATCCCCTTAAAAAAGTGTCAGCATATTAAGAAAGACCCTACATTTACTGTGGAAGTCAATGTTAAATACCTTAATTAAAACAAATCTTACCAGTTTAAACATTTTGCTGTATAAATGCTGTTGTCTCGATGATCAAACGACGTACTGTACCTAGGTTACCTAGCTCAGACCTTATATAGTCCTAAGCCCTGCGGCCTAGGCATCTACTTGTAATAAATCTCACCTGTTTTGAAACCTAGGTGTGCGTGTGCGATGTCACTTTACGGGATTTGTATTTACATTTTGAATTATTTAGAGATCTATATTGTGGTGACAGTGTTGAATGAATTGCTTCATTTGGTTAATAGTTGAGTTAATTAGTAAATTGGCTTGGTTAAAATAGATTTTAGTGAGCTTGGTTAGAATTATTTGACTTACGATTAAACATTGTCTACCTCGACTGCTTTTTGGACATTCACAAGCGACTAGTGATTTTGTGATGGTGTTTATATTCTAAAAATGTATTAGATATTGTTATCTAGTCGTAATATTTCAAGATTTGATAAGATTCTGAAACTTTAATTGGTATTTCTTAATCTGATCTATATCAATAGCGTAGTAAGATTTGAACCTGCCTGCGAGGCTGACGGTTGCGGGTTCGAATCCCGAAAGGGGTAAATATAAGTGTGTTCTCGAGTCATGGATAATTGTATGTAGTGTCTAAGTAATCTAAATTGTTATCCAGTCACCAAAGTACAGGTCTACAATACCTTTTTAAAACTTTTAAACGACGTTTCTTTCATTTAATCATATACAGTGTTAGTGTTTTTAATTATGTTGGTTATTATTTGATTAATTATAATCTATCCTAGATTCAGTACTTTGATTGTGTGTGAGAACACAGATTGTCTTGTTCTAATCAATGTTCAAGCTATTTAATTAATTAGGCAGGTACCCAATACCTGCTTCCTTTATTTCAGAAACTAAATTCGAATTACAAAGTATCCAAACTTTAGTACAATACAAAATTCAACATCCACTTTACTACAAAGTAGTTGACTAACAACGCCGCTTTTCCTATTAACTTAAAGAGAGAAAAAGTAACTTGAAAATTGGCCATAAATTCTGGACGCTTGAAAGAAGAGCTCCCTTAATTATTTTTCTCCTAGAATGGGAAACAGATGTGGATTTTTTCCTCTAATATTTCAACGGACCGTTATTACGTTTTTCAAGGGTAATTATGATTCCCGTTAGTTTTTATTAGTGAGTTACGTAACTTTGTAATCAGAATTATTGTTGTTTTTGAGTTGAAGCGTAAATTTTTAATAAAGGAATTCTAAAACGGATACCGTCTAGTATAATAATTACGCTTATTTTCATGGGTTTACTTCCACAAAACGGCAATGTGAGACATTATAGGTACATCAAAGCCTACAATCGGCGTCCACGCAAATAGGGTTCAGTTGTTAAGGCTAGATTCAGCATCTAGATCAGTTACGTCATGATCATATGGAATAATAAAAAACGGGGTTAAAATAGACAGACCCTTTTTGCGTGGACGCCAAATTGTTTTAGGCTTTGTTCATGTATTAAT
This sequence comes from Agonopterix alstromeriana, assembly GCA_963924505.1. NCBI lineage: Eukaryota > Metazoa > Arthropoda > Insecta > Lepidoptera > Depressariidae > Agonopterix > Agonopterix alstromeriana. The sequence continues at coordinate 17,595,293 of OZ004671.1, read as the reverse complement.
TGAATACTCTGTTATTCGATTTCTACGAAAATTTAAAAATACTGCTATGTTCCCCGAGGGAATCATCAGAGATTTTCTATATAATGGCATATTCAGAATATATTTTCAATGCTGGAAATGTTGGGTCGTAAAATACACAGTATATGATTCTAAAATATTAAAACCTAATGCATCTTTTAGGGCTGCTGCTACAAATAATCTAAATACCAATCCTTGCGCCAACCCTATATCATTTTACCAAACGGATCGAGTTAGCGACCGCACAATATAGGATGTCCTTTATTGTTAAGCTGTTATTATTATAAACCATTATTATTTTTTAAATGTGAAATAATTTGAACTAACTGTATTTAATGAAATGGCATTCTTCATGCAAAACTTCAAAGCTATGTTTCAAAGGTTGACAAAATCGTGAGCAAAAGCAAATCAGATCTAAACTGAACAGCAGATTTTTTTTCGCGATTTCGATGTTGGTTCCATAGAGAAAGTTGTTCAGTTTCACTGTCTGATTATCCCCTTAAAAGTCCTCCATCCACCTGTATACAGGGTGTAAGAAAAAGTGTAATTAAGCTGTAAACCACATATTCTACCCATTTAACTGAACACGTTTTACTCTGGGAGCAAACATGTCAGCTCAAAAGAAAATCAGCTGTTCCTTACTAAACTGCAATACCTAACCTACTCGACTCAAACGTATTTAACAGCAGATTTTTTTTGTGTTCCAACGTGGTTGCTCCCATAGTAAAAGTTGTTCAGTTTGATGGGTAGAGTATGTGGTTTAAAAATTAATGCCACTTTTCCTAACATCCTGTAAATATTCGAAAGGAGAGTTGATTTTAAAGTATCACCTGTATAACTATGAGTCAACTGCAGCTTGTCCAGGAGATCGGATATCTCGTGGATATCTATAGCTAAGTGTACTTATTGTGATATATTGTTAGAGACAGGTAATCTTAGATCTACTATTGAAAGGTCAACCGTCAGGTGATTGGGAAAGATTATTCTCTGTTAGAATATTATTTACGAAAACATATATTAAAACCTGTGATGAATATTTTGCATTTATTAGAATTATAATAATAGAAGGCAATAATGTAAGCTTAAGAGAAGTTTATTCCGAATGCGTAGCGCACTGCATACAAACGAAATCTGGTGATATTTTCAATACTAACCAATTAATGTCAATGAAAATTTTCACAAACAATCTAGAAACTAATCTCTATGCTTGTATGAAGTCAGATTTTCGTTTAGTAAACAGTTTTAGTGCTAGGATTAATTTAAGATTTGTATGGAAATCTTTGAGGCACTGTTACTGTAAAACTATACATTTTAACGTAAATCTGACTTCATACAAGCATAGAGATTAGTTTCAAGATTTTTTCTGAAAAATTTAATTGACATTAATAGGTTAGTATTGAAAATATCGCCAGACTTCGTTTGTATGGAGCGAGCTCCGAATTATATTCCCTTAGTACACACGGCGACTGCGTAAAACAAATATAAGCTGGCCGCGCGGCATTATACATTGCTTTATCTACACGCGGCCAGCTCATTTTGGTTTTACATAGCTTGATGTGTCGCCGTGTGTACGTAGTGGATGTAATATAGTGGATATTCGGTTTTGGAATTTATTTTATCCAAAGTACCTTATACTATATAATGTCAAATAAAGACGAAAAAAAGAAGATCACAGAAGCAGGACCACGAAAACTTTTCAGACCGCGATCATTTATTACAAATTTGAGACACGAAATGTCAGACGAGATGTCAGTGTTTGATGACAGAATGATTTTAAAGACGAACCACATGTGCACACCACTGCTTCTTTAGGTCTTTCAACATCGCCATTTTGTTGTTTGATACAATATTCGTATTTCTTTAATGTGTGTACTATAAAGAACCCTTTTTACCTTCTTTTCGCCCCTATTTGGAATGGAGTATAGTACCTTAATGGTATAAAGCTTTACATTGAAATTTTACATAACTAAATGAAATCGAAATTTACTCAAAAATAACACAAATATTTTCATTGATTAAAAACATGATGGATGAAAGTTTAGGTTATCGAAAAAAATTAAAAAGTTACTTCTTATTTTCATCTGTTTTCGATTTATTTTCAATATGGTGAGTTATATTGCGCCAAAATTTAATAAAAGTTTTACTTACATTTATTTACATTTGCGTTTTTAGAAAATGTATATTTTTTGGAATTGAATAGAAATAAAATACAATGGGCGAACCAAATATATACTATATAGGGACCAATTTAATATTCTGACACTTTTTTAAGGGGATTCAGACCATCAAACCGAACAGATTTCTCTCAGTTTTGTATGGAAGAGGTGATTTTTTTTCGCGATTTCGATGTTGGTGCCGTAGAGAAAGTTGTTAAGTTTGACGGTCTGATCATCCCCTTAAAAAAGTGTCAGCATATTAAGAAGGAATAACGTGATTAAAGTTTCCACAATGATTAAAAATTTATCCTGTGTTGATTAAATAATGATGATAATAAGTTCAATATATAGGGTCCTTCTTAATATGCTGACACTTTTTAAGGATATGGTCAGACCGTCAAATTGAACAACTTTCTCTATGGGACTAATATAAAAAAATCAACTGTTCCATACAAAATTGCAAACCTACTGGAGGCAAATGTATGGGACAGCAGATTGTTTTTTTCGCGATTTCGATGTTTGTCCCGTAGAGAAAGTTGTTCAGTTTGATGGTCTGATCATCCCCTTAAAAAGTGTCAGCATATTAAGAAGGACCCTGTATTAATTTTTTTTAAATATCTGATTGGAAACTATATTGCATTTTGTATTTAACGTTTTTTTTTCTGGCAAACTCCAACCATACGTTTTCACGACTGTAACTCGTGTAAACCAGGATTAACAGCGGTGACCACTCACAACTCTAGACAATGAGATCCAGCGAGCGATGACTCTAATCTGTCTTGGAACAATAAAAATAAACACTTGCTGAATTGGTTTTGAGAAATTATTTACCATGTCCCGCAATGACTAGTGACATTATTTCTTACAAATTAGTGTAACCCCTAGTTGATATTGACTTCAAATTGAAGTAGGTAAGACAAACTGCCAGTTGCACGTACGCTCATTAAAGTTAATCCTCCATTACATCTCTTGCTTTCACTTTTTGTCTTATTGACGTAGTAAAAGCTAGCCACACTGACTTTTCGGTGAAAGAAAAAATCGTGAGGAAACCTGCATGCTTCAATTTCGAGGCATGTATTGTACCCACTGTCCATTATAAGTGGCGACGGGCTCACCCCCCTTCACACTGGACAGATTTTCGGTACTACTGGTGAAACGTGGATGTTCTGAGGTTTCAGAATATCTCTGACTACCCCCTCGGGGAATATAGTCGTGAGCATATGCTTATGCTATGCTTACGTTAACTTTAATGAACGGACGTGCAACTGACCGTCGGAGAAATACATTTTTTATGTATTCAATACTACTTACATTAAAATCTTAAGGCTAATTTTATTTGCCTAAACATTTACCCTAAATCTTCTCCCATTAATATCACTTATAATTATGTGTTTACTAACTTGAACTGACGTTAAATCCATCTAGCAATTAGATTAAATAAGAGATTAACTGAAGGGCCATTAGCACCATTCGTAAGTTATTATACGCTCTCAATTGTTGTTCACACTTGTTCAGAATTTGGGAGTCAATGAACCTGGGAGGGTTAAAATTCAGTCAAGCTTATGAACCGTTTTGTTCCTGAAATTCGCTTGTGGAAGGATGCAGGTAATTCGTTCGGCAGACCAGTTGCTTGTTTAGATTGGCATAATATTCAATTTGTTTGGAAAAGGGTTGAGATATAAGAAAATATATTGGCTTTACGTGGCTGGAAAGTTTTATATTATGATACTACATTTTGCCCGCGACTACGTCCGGCTCCCGTCATCGAGATCAAAAAGCTAGTAGTTTTTGTGTGATACTTGAAGAAACAAACTTGCAGGATAGATAACTAGTATTTGTAATTTTGAAATGAGATAAAGGTGGGATCGTTGTCCTGTTCCATTTTTTATTTTAATGAAATACTAGAGTTTACACGCGACTTCTACCAAACAAATTGTATACCAGATTTACCAAATCATAAGCTATCAAACTGAAAAGTTTCATCAAAATCGGTTCACTAGCTTTTGCGTGATGCTGTTACAAACAAACAAACAGATCGACAAAAATTCTTAAAAAGGTTTATTAAATAAAATAAAATAAAATCTATTTATTTCAGACAAATGTCCATAGCATTGTTAGTAAATACATTTATGAGTTAAAACTATGTTAGTACACAGTGTATGTGTAATTATTATTGTGATACCTAAAAACCATATCGTAATCTTTTTCTTGTAAATGTCTTCAATGTACAGGAGACACACTTTTGTTACAGTTTCTAGTTTAGATTAAGAATAATCAAAACCAAGTTAGGTATAAATTTAAAAATATATAATATGAGGACAATCATACAAGGCGATTTTGCCAGTTTATATAAATTTTAGTAAAATATATAATGTTTAAGATTTTTACCTCAAAAACTTAACTTCTTAAAAAGTTTAATATAATGTCTAGAAAATTTGTGGCAATATTTAACTTTTTCGAAGATGCAGTATTAGTATCGAAGATTTTTGTATCATTTCCATTTCTAATGTACCTATACCTAGGTTAATAACCCTACCTATGATTTACCTTCGAAGTTAAAACTCTAAACATAGCCCGTGCTCTGTTCTGTATACATCAATTTCAACACAGTGACTGAACTAGAAGATAGCAGGTCTACACGGTCTGCCTCGATGTTAAAGTCAATGGACTTGCAATAAGCGATGCACAATGCATATCCATGTATTATCTCAGTAAAATAATATTCTTAACTCAACCAGTTGATAATTATTGCTTATTTGCTGTCTGGTTCTGCAAGAGAAGGCCTGTGCCCTGCTGGAACATATTGTTTGATGATGGTTATAATTAGTTATCTTTTCCTTGCCCTGTTGTCTTTTCCTTGCCTACACTAACTCGGCCTACGAGGCGGAATATGACCAGCTACGGCGAGACTTGTGTACTTCAGCTACTTACATAGTATCATGTCTTATGGTATTCTGCTGTGGGGCCGTACTACAGATGTTGAGGCGATCTTTATCCTTCAAAAGCGGGCAATTCTAGCCATTTATAATCTGCGTTGTCGTGATTCACTACGAGTTTTTTTTTTAAAGATACCAGCTTTTTGACTTTCCACAGTCAATATATTTACGAAAATATTTTATACTTTCGCAAAGATTTACAAAAAAAAAGAAAAATTAAAAATTTTATTTTTTGATTCTGCTATCAAATTATATACACAAAAGACTTCCAAAAAAGATTCATTGTGTATTACTTGATGTTTTTTTCATTACAAGAATACGACTGTTTAATGAAAAACGTCACAACTTTGATCTCGTAAAACATTTTCTGTTGTTTTATGGAAAAAGGTTATTTATGGTAAAGAGTCGTCATCCGTGTTATTTTTGGGACAGGAAATGGGATTCATGAAAGTATATTTTAACTTTTTCCAACAAATAATATTATTTTGCTAACCTATTTCTGTAGCTTACCTACTTAATGTAGTTATTTTTGAACATTAAAGGAAATGTGCCTTTTTATTGGGTAATTCTTTTTGCAACAGAAGGGGAGATCTATGCAATAGGATATACGAGTTAAGTAATAATATACTATAGTATATAAAGTATATAATGATAATTATCATCCACTCACGACTATATTTTCTGAGAGGGTGTCAGCGATATTCTAAATATACCATATTCAGAATATTCACGTCCGTAAAGACAACATAATTAATGTTAACAAAATAATCAAAATACCTTTAAACATCTAATATTTATTTACCAAAAACATGATAATGAGTCTTCACTTTATATTTAACCACGTGAGGTTGAACCGGCACTGTATGAACCACTGGGGCGTGATACACAGGAGTATGAACCACTGGAGCATGAACCAATGGAGCATGAACCACTGGGGCTGAGTATACCGCTGAGGTGTGAACCACGTGTGCTGGATGATGGACGTATGGCACTGGTTGTACTATTGGCGATGTGTGGATGTGGATGCCTGGGGCAGCTGATGCTATTGTCACTAGAAGAACCTGGAAAATATATATTTTTTAATTAATTGACATATTTTGTGAAGAGGACATGTCATTGATCAGTAATATAATGCATGGATGGATGGATGTTCTGTTTTGGTGTGCAATAAAGTATAATTGAATTGAATTGAATCGATGCTGCAAACAAATTTTCATGCGATTTTCTTCCTATACAGGGTCCTTTTAATATGCTGACACTTTTTTAAGGGGATAATCAAACCATCAAACTGAACAACTTTCTCTATGGCACCAACATCGAAATCACGAAAAAAAAATCAGGTGTTTCATACAAAACTGCAAACCTACTCGAGCCAAATATAATTGAGACACATTTTTTTTTTTCACGAATTCCATGTTGGTCCCATGGAGAAAGTTGTTCAGTTTGATGGTCTGATCATCCCCTTAAAAAAGTGTCAGCATATTAAGAAGGACCATGTATAGGTAATTTTCCGTACATTAGTCGTTACGTTATAATATAATGTCTAACAAAATTAGCTTAAACTATTTTAAAGAGATGATCAGATCATCAAGCTATACAACTTTCTCTATAGGCCCAACATCGAAATATCAAAAAAAATATCAGCTGTCACATACAGTTTTGCTCGAGTAGTTTTGAATTTTTGTATGGAACAGCTGTTTCTTTCGCGATTTCAACATTGGTCCCATAAAGAAAGTTATTCGGTTTGCTAGTCTGATCATCCCCTTAAAATAGTTTCAGCTATTTTTGCTAGACCTTATAATAAACTCAAGACAATATTCCTAGTTCGTGCTTATCAAAACCTTTGCTACAACTACTAACAAAGGTAACATTTTTCAGTATAAATTTTTAGGATATCTTTATAACAGTTTTAGACAGTGATGATAGGAGGCTAGCCTTCAAACCTTAAAATACTTCAAGAAATATATCCCTTAGACGCATCACATGAATCTCACGGGTAGAATTATGTTGCATTCAATATCATTACGATATCACATAATATTTCCCAATTCCGACTCTTGTTACCAGTCGTTTCTTTCTTCTTCTAAATTTTTACCATTATCATCTTTTTCCGCTAGGAAGATACGGTGATAAAAGAACACGAAAAAATCCTTCACCAAATTCGAATGGAAAAGCTTATGCTCCTACAGAAGGCTGACCTCTAGAACATAAATTTTCCTTGACAATTTACTATTAAAAAGTCCTTACCAGTAGGATAAACCGTGTCATCTTGTCACAGCTTGCTCGTATATGTAACACCAATGTCATGACATGTCATTTATATTACGACTTTTTACACCACAGACCAACGAGAACAATAGAATTGATGTTGCAATATTGGTTCGAGAATTTCCTATAATGTAATTATTGTAGAAGTGTTATGCGTGATTGGGTAACAAAGGACTTGTTTCTTAGTTAATTCTAGATTCAGGTTCAAGATGAGTAAGCAGATATTAATCTGTTTGTGTGACTAAGGGTCATTGTTAACCCTTGGGCCTTTACGTTCGGTTTCGCATAAATAATCGTGGTGTAAAAATGTTTATTTCAGTACTTATTTGATAAAGTAGTAGTAGTATTATGGGCATCCGCATACGTATAATCATAATCATCATCTCCAATAACTACAGGGAATAAACCTCCGTCAATTGTATCCAAGTCTTATTGATGCTTCTCTTGGAAGTCATCCCTCCCTACCTCTTGATCACCGGACAACCTACACTTCTTTGGCTAATCTCAGCCTTACTCTGTTAATTCACTTCACCTGTCATCACGTTTCCTATCTACGTGTCCATCCCTTCGCCACAATTTGATCCCCGACGTCCTGAATCCTAGTTCGACTTCGCATCGACGTTCATGAAGTGATCAAGAAGTGTGACGCCTTTATTAATAACGAATAGTCCGGTATCCGATAGTAGTCCGATATCATCCGGTAGGTCCTACGACCTACTTTGAGTTGCTAAGTCAGTGGAGTTAGTTTATTAGTCATTAGCAAGCCACGAATAGGCAGAATTTTTCAATCTTAATTTTAGTATGTCCTATCTTTTCGCATGACATTAGAATTAACCACATACTATGAATCATCATAATTTATAATACCAATCCCACAGCCTATTGAATTGTTGTACTTAGATCTCAACAAACAAGCTACAATAATTCACTGTAACCTCTACAAAATGTCATAGGTCGATAAAAGCCTTCCTCGGACCTATAATGTCAAGGTCACTTCACTGCGCAGGGCCGCGTGCGTATGCGCATGTTTATTGCAATCTGTAAGTAACGCGGTCACGAGCTTTATTTAGCAGATCGGCTTATTAAAGTACTGTTGGGTGGAAAGAGGTTAATTTCGAACTGAGTTGAAAAAGTACGGTTTTTGTTATAACATACATACATAAACTTACGACCGTAATCCTTTTCGGGATAGTCATAAACAGTGCTACACAGATAGGGATAGTCAGAAATATTGCATCTTTGTTTTTGTTTTAAATGGCTACTAATCCGATTTTTATAAAATATTTGATCCAAAAATACATACAACAATACAATGACATGGGATAAGGACAGACTAACCCAGCACCAGACGAGGCGTCCGTCATGCTATCATTGAACCTAAGTACAATTTCTTCTTATTCTTCGGGTTCCTCTTCATCACTGGAGGAACTGCTTCCATTCTCTAATGGTTAAGAGTATTGGGCTCTTAACACGGAGGTCGTGTGCGTGTGCGTTTTTCCCCAGTTGGCTAGGAGATTGCAGGCTGAATCACCTGATAACAACAGACAACAGAAACAGACAACACGAAACGAAGACAACTTAAAAAAAAAATTATTCCGTGCTTCGGATGGCACGTTAAGCCGTTGGTCTCGGCTACTATCTCTGGTGGTAGTAGTCGTTACATAAAAACCACTTCCGTAGACGGTCTGATGAACTCTGATACCAGGGCTTGTTGACCACACTATAAGAAGACGAAGAAGACTGGAGGTTGGCAGTGCCCTTCAATTGATTGGCACAAATGCATAAATTATTTAATAACAATTAAACTTGATTTAAACTAAAGATTGAACCCACGACCTGCCTATCCGGGGCATGCTCCACTCCAACAGAGCTGGCGGCGCCCCGCAGGACACGACGAAATTTTCAATCTATATCATCGTCTTTAAGGGACGTAAACCGTAAAGACGTAAACAAGGCGAATAAAATTGGTAACTTACCAAAATTAATAGTTAAGATTACATAATTATTGAGTAAGGATTACAAAATTCGAATGAAGGCGACTAGGTACTCATCTATCATGAAATTACTAAAGCGCCCCTAAATATAGATGATAGTGTATCAAATCTCTGTTGCTGTCATTCAAAATATCCTTCTATTTCTATTGTTGTCTAAAACTGAGAATAGAATCATATAAGATATCTAATTGCAATTTCACTTAGCAACAAAACAATGCGTTTCGTAAGAACCCGTGACAGTGGATTCAATCAAAGTATCATGTTGTTGACGACACGTGTTTGGTTTCGTTTTCTCTTTGTTGTAGGTTATCCACGGAAGAAAGGGTTGCTTGATTGAGTTTGTCGCGTGTTTTGGTTTTTAAAATCTTTCCATAGGGTTTAATTTATTGTTGTTTTTTGTCTTTGAAAAATAGGCACTGCCGTCACGTGGAGATACAACTCACACAATTTATCAATATTAGTTACTTATTTCATCTGATGGTGTTGATTGTATCTCGATAATAATAAACTCTGAATAAACTCAGGGTGGACGAAATGTTGACAGGTTACGGGAATAACCTGTGAATCCCGAATCCTCTTTAAGTTGAAGGGGAAAATATATAAAACCATCATAAGACCTGTCGTCATGTATGGCTCAGAGTGTTGGGCCGTTAAAGTGACGGATGAAAAATGCATACAGCAGAGATGCGAATGTTGAGATGGATGTGTGGTGTTACTAGAATGGACAAGATTAGGAATGAGTATATTAGAGGAAGTTTCAAAGTGGCTCCTGTGAATGAAAAGCTGCGCGGTAATCGATTATCGAGGTATGGACATGTGATGAAAAGAGATGAGTGGCATATTACAATACGAATGTTATATATGAATGTGGATGGCTGCATGAAGAGAGGACGAGCAAAGAAAAGATGGATGGATTGTGTGAAAGAAGACATGTGTAAAACAGATGTGTGCGCTGAAAGCTGACGGCTAAAAGAGATGAATGGAGGAAGACGACATATTGCGTCGACCCCAAATAATGGGATAAGGGCAGGAAGAAGAAGGTGTTGTTTGTATCTCCTTGAACGTCATTCTATTAAAATTCTTTAGTCTTCTGCTTGTCTGTCTGCTATATTTTGGGTAATCTCTATTATTGGCCTTACTTTATAAGCAATTGCTGAGTGATCCCGGCGAATGCTGTGTGGCAGTGGCTCAATTATATTCCCAATACATAAATTTTCTCAATCTATACAGGGTGAAATTGATATCATTAGCGAGTCTACCCATCAAACTAAACAACTTTTATTATGGGAGCAAACAGATCTGAGCAAAAAAAAAATCTGCTGTTCAATACTAAAATGCAGTGCCAACTCGACTCAAATGTATGCAACAGAAGATATTTTTTTCGCTCCTAGATTCATATTCATCATACAAATATGTCTACCTACCTAATGTCCAGATGACCGTGTTTTCTGTTATTTTCTATGAATGAAGACTTAAGATGCTACTCATGGGTATACGCAGGGCCGGGTCATATTTTGCGGGTTTTTAGAAGCTATCTTCTCGATATTTGAAAGACATACAAATTAATGAAAAATATAGCAATGATGTTCAAAATTTGTTGCCTATGAAGTAAATTTCGTGTTTTTCTATAAAATACCTGTGTTCTGTGTACTTTATAAGTTGAAGTCACTTTTACTTGCGACATACACTATTGTATAGACAATATTAAGGTCTAATAAAAAGGCTATGAAGTAAATTTTTTAAGACCTATTTTATGAGTTAATTAGAGCAATTCAAAATTTTATTATTTTTGAATTTGATTTCCTTGGATTAGAAGGCACCACTGTAACTAAAATGATGGAGTTTAGTAGAGGTGATGCGGCTCTGAAAGGGTCAAGGTCGTTCAGTCGGGGATACCTCTTAACAAACAAAGAGATATATCTTCCACAAGACAACCGCAAAGATTTAACATGTAAATGTAACTCATGGTACTCAGAGGGAGAGGTTTGGGAATGTTATGTAATATTTGCGAGAATTTCAGCTCCGACGAGTGATACAAGCTTCAAACGTTCCTCACTTGTTTATTGCGTTCTCTTTGACGCTGTTGATGATATAGAGAATTTAATTTAGTAATTGAACATTTGTGTAAGCTTTGAGACTAACGGTCAGTTGCACGTACGTTCATTAAAGTTAATTCTCCATTAAATCTCTTGCTTGCTTTTATTACGTTAACAAGACAAAAAGTGACAGCAAGAGATTTAATGGAGGATTAACTTTAATGAACGTACGTGCAACTGGCAGTAAGAGTTTTATTTTTAAAGTTTAAAGTGGTTCCAGAGTTATCAATTTCATACAAAAGTTTGACGCAGTAGTATACGGTATTATTACGTGGTCAGAAACCTTTGGTACATTTTTAAGAATACAATTAGGTCGGCACGGCATTTAATAAATTGCGTTAATATTAAAAATTTATTTTCTATCTATAAAATAATAAGAACAATCGTGACAATTTGAATAAAATTTTTACGTTTTGTAGCCCGCTATCCTGTCTGCGTGGACTTTTAGTGCTATGCGTAGCGTCCTCGCATAGCGAAGGTACGGACTCAGAAGACGTTATTAAACAATCAAGAGTTGCATTAACGTTATTGTGTACAATTATTATTTTTTCTTTGAGAGCTTTGTTAAAACGAACCAAAGGTCTAAAATATCTCATTGATGCCAGACCACGAAATAAAATATTTACAGTCACGCCTTCTTTTATTCTAAAATAAATTATAACTTGCGTATTTTTCAATTATTTTCAATACAAAATTAACATATCATTTGTCGTAATCCTTTGCGAGTAGAATAGATAATTTACTGTTATTCAATTCCGGAGATAAATTTTCTGCCGTCTCGTATTTTCTACACTGGTATCACCGTTGTTTACATTTTGTCTCTCGAATCCCTGGACGGAGTATAGAGTCAAAAGAAACATTCGAAACAATTTTCAACTTTGTAGTCGTTTCAATAATAAATTATTGTAGTAATAATAAATTTTGTTATTATGAAACAGTGTGTAATCTTAGTAATAAAGCAACGAGACTGAGTGACTGAGAGGAGTTGCCTTTTACATAAAGATACTAAATTTATAACAAAAATCCGATATTTGAGTGATCAAAAAAAGTTTCTAATTCATTTACCAAATATTTTTGAATCGCATATTCATGAATTTCACAAAATATTTCTTAATATTCGTTGCCGTTTCCCTGTAGGTACATACAAGAAATTGCATCAAAACCTTATTAGCTACATCTACTATCGGAATCTTTGCTGGTACAACTACTAAAATCAAAATTATCAGTTTTTTTAGCGTTGAGGTCATTTACCTGGCAAGACAAGTAACCTCACTCCCTCACCCCTCTATTCTTGAAAGGATGATTATGCTTTACAATTGAATGTAGGTATAATAACCTGACGATGCTCTAAAAAACCCATTTAGCTCTTATTATCTTAACTCTGTGCCAAAAACCCTAAAATATTATAACAATTTTCGCGCACGACTGTTCAGTAATGACACGCACGTCTTGATCGCTACTTGAAATAGGGTTGTCAGATGCGTACTTTGTAGGTTACTCTGTTTCAAAAGTAAAGCACAGATATTGTTTTCTAGATCGAGTCTAAAAATTTTCATTGACTTTAATTGTGTTATTGAAAATATAACCAGACTTCGTTTGTATGGAGCGCGCTTGGAATTATAATCCTCTTCATGATTTCGGCAACGACAACTACATCAACTCCATTGTTTTCAATCATAGCCAATGCGATTAAGATCGTTGCGATTGGTAACAACGAAGTGAGCCATTTAAAAAAAAAAATTTTATCGAATATGAACCAAACTATTTTTACACCAAAACGTACTGAAATTAATGAGGGATTTATGACGAAAATGAAAAGAAGAGGCAAACGACTTTAAAGTTTTCTAAATTTACAACCATCTTCATAGCGGTTAGAAGATGCTGGCTCTGAGAATGCAATTTAATTAAATTACACTTCAGTAGCGTTTTTTTTATTTTATTTACAAACAGAATGAAAAAAATTGTGTTACAGAAGAAAAGAACACTTATGTCAACATTATTCAATATCCCATCAAGAAATGATAAGTGCATAGTCCACAAAAACATTGCCAGAAAAAAACGGTAGTCCTTAAAATATCAGGTGGCAACCCTAAGCATTCACTCAAAGGGTGTGGCCCGACCTTGACACTTCTCTATGTAAGGCGCACCACAATCCTCATTTACTTAATCCTGGAAATTAGTGTTATCTCTTTACTGAACTTGAGTTGAGGCTGAGATGTCTTGGCTGTCGTGACTTGTTGAAAATAGACTAAGAGCTAAGCCTTTATAGCGCTGAGCTCAGCAAAGGCACAGTATATTAAGAGTACAAGGTGAAAAAAAAAACAAAATAATTTATTCAAAAAAAGGTTACACAGAAATATTAATTTAGTTATAACAAACAGTACACAAAGAATACAGAATATTTTATGAATCAACTACAAGTACATTGGGATAATATAAATTAGGAGCGTCGGTGGCGCGTTGCGGAGAGCTATGGAAACTCGATCTTGAGCTCCAGGTTCGAATCCGCACGGACGACATGTACGTAATACCGACTGCTCTCAAGCGGTGAAAGAAAACATCGTGAGGAAACCTGCATACGCTGAAGAAGGAATTTTGATGCGTATGTGAAGTCTACCAGTCCGCATTGTGCACGCGTGGTGGACTAACGCCCATACAGGGTGTATGGGCGTTAGTTACCCTGAGGGTATACCTGTGCCCTGCAGTGGGACGTATAATATAAGGTCTAACAAAATTAGGTGAAACTATTTTAAGGGGATGATCAGACCATCAAACTGAACAACTCTCTCTATGGAACCAATATCGAAATCGCGAAAAAAATATCTGCCGTCCCATACATTTAGGTCGAGTAGGTCTGTATTTTATGATTTTTTTTTCGTGATTTCGATATTGGTTCCATAGAGAGAGTTGTTCAGTTTGATGGTCTGATCATCCCCTTAACATAGTTTCAACGAATTTTGTTAGACCTTATATAGGCTGTGATGATGATTATGACATTGGAATATTATTAAATGCGCCCAAATTGCGCTATCATTTTTTCAATACTATCTGTAATTACTTATCTTCTTATTCTACTTACACAATGGCTACGGAACCCTATCAAAGGCGAGTCCGACACTCTCTTGGCCGAATTCTATAAAGAAAAACGATGATGATAATATCAAAAATTGAGAGTCCGAATAAGGGGTAATAACAGAAGGGATTTGTCGCTTCGCCAAACACCCATCAGGGTGGAGTTCAAAATAAGTAGTCGAAATAATTAATCCCTTAAACTTAAAGAGTCCTCTATAAATCATAAGATACTTTGATCCTTCTTCTTATCGTGTGGGCAGCAAGCCCTGGTGTCAGAGTTTTTTCATACCGCCTTGCGGCTCAAAGTCAAAGTCAAAGTCAAAGTCAACGTCAATATAATTTATTCAATAAAGGAGCTTGCAGCACACTTATCAAACGTCAAATCTTTTTTAAAGCTACCACCGCGTCGGAACGTGTTGTCGCTGTAGAGAAGATGCGGCCAGAAACTCTACAACATAACACGACTTAATAACTATTACAATATAAATTTTTAAGCTAAAGTTATGTATACAATAATACATAGTCTATGGCTTCTGACGTGGTTTTTATGTAACGACTACTACCACCTGAGATAGTACCCGGGACAAACGGCTTAACATCTTCCTTTTCAGGCAATCAGGTGATTCAGCCTGCAATATCCTAACCAACTGGGAGAACGTATAAAGTGACATATCACTAGGTGTTCCCAGTGGGAATCGAACCCACGACCTCCATTTCAAAAGCCCATGCTCCACCATTAACCATTAGACCACGGAGGCAGACCCTTTGATACTGTACCCTAATCTAGAGCAAATAAAGATTACTTACTTACTTACTTTGGTAAATTGAAATATAATGACGAATACTAACCCAACGAAATTTTTAAATACTTAAATTTTTTACTTACGCAATTACGAACTAAAGTTTGTAAATCTGGTATTTCCTTTCCTTGTAATTAGCAAGTGGAAACTTCAAGAATGCTGAGACTTTAATAGTGGAGTAAAATGTTCTCACCATTACGAAAATAAATACAGGGTGATATCATTAACATCCTTTTAAACTAAGTGTAACCCTTAAAACTGAACAACTTTTACTATGGGAGCAAACTGATCGGAGCAAAAAATCTGCTGTTGCATATATTTGAGTCGAGTAACTATAAACTCGATGATTATTTGAATGACCAAAATGTCTGGTCTCGACAATGTTACACTATGTAATTTAATATGGGATTTTTGTAATTGTACTTTGTATATTATGTTTTGTTTAATAGAAGCGTGTTGTAGAGTTTCTGGCCGCATCTTCTCTACAATGGAACACCTTCCGACGCGGTGGTTATCTATGTGATGTTATTTTGAATAAACAGTTTTGTCTTTTGACTTTGACGAGTAGGCATTGCAGTTTAGTATGAAACAGTTGATTTTTTTTGCTCTGATCGGTTTACTACCATAATAAAAGTTTTTTGATGGGTAGACTCTTACACTGGTACAAATAAAAACATACTTAATATTAGGAATAGTAATGATTATAATAAGAATAAGGAGATCATAATTCCTTACTTATAAACTCGTAACTATTTATTTATTTATTTTAACTCTTTCTTGTACACACGGAAATATATATGAAAACAGCATAATAGACAATTACAAAGGGCGAGCTTATCTCTAAAGAGATTTCTTCCAGCAAACCCGTGACAGAGAGAGAGTATACAAAGTAACTAACTACGTTGGTGGCAACGTCGCGGTTCATAGATAAACTTAAGAAAAAAACAGAAATTTGCCTATGACACAAAACAGTTACGCCGACGTTATACTAGGTTTAAGTTGTTCCGGGTTTATTAGTAGATATTTTGCTTATTCTTAGTTTATTCTTGATATAACATTTTATAGTAAGTTTATTTATACCAGGGTTAGTGTTACGAACTGGCCATCAGGCCAGATTTAAATACTTTTTTAGACTCTATGGTCGTCTTGGCCTTGCGCGCTCGGTGTAGGGTTGCTTCTGTCGGTTCTTTTCTGTTCGTTTCTGTTTTGCCATTTGTCTGTTTATTCCTGCTTCCTTTTTCATTATTAAAAGCATTATACTGATCCGATCTTCCCTTTATACAGTCTACCCTTTCACCTCTGTAACAGTTAGTTTAAAAAGATGCTAATGATATCAATTTCACCCTGTATATTGCATCGAAACTTTAAAAAGTCACTGTACTCTTGTTAAGCTTTTTCTGATTGCTCAAACTTCGTGTATTTTTTGATAATAGCGAATCCTCTTTAAGTTCACATTAATTTTGAAAGCTTTTCAAAAGACTAATACAAAAGTTTTTACATCGATAAATGCAAATTGAACTTTCGAAAAAATTCTACAGTTTGTTAAAAGTTAGCATCGAATGAAAATGTTCTATCAATTATAATAAACTTTTGCAGACGAAAACTAAATCCCATCATAATCAAATGCGGTGTAATAATTACAAATGCTTATAAAACGTGAATACTTTTGAAAACTCTTTACACAAACGATCCTATACAGGGAGTAAGGGTTAACAGTGGCAGTACTTTAAGGGGTAATAGTACCCATAATACTATACGACTTTCCTGAAGAAACCAATAGGAAATTAGCAATAAAATGTTGGTCTTTCCATACTAAATCCTGATCGAATGTTTGTATGAAAAGTCGTAATTTTTTTGTGCCATTGGCAAAGTTGTTCAGTATCATAATACAATCACTCATTAAAATAATGCAACTGCCTGACCTAACACCCTGTATAACTTTATTGAACAAAACTTTAAAGGGAATATAATTCGGAGCGCGCTGCATAAAAACGAAGTCTGGTAATATTTTCAATACTAACCAATTAAAGTCAATGAAATTTTTCAGAAACAATCTAGATACAAACCAAAATTGGATTTCATACAAACATAGATTTATATATTATTTCTGAAAAATTGCATTGTGTTAATTGCTTGGTATTGAAAATATCACCCGACTTCGTTTCTGTAGAGCGCGCATTTACGCATTCGGAATAAACTTTTCTTAAGAGAAATTAGTTAAAACATCACCAGACTTCGTTTGTATGGAGCGCGCTCCGAATTATATTTCCTTAAGTTTGCGATTTTACGTATGTCAATGGCAAGCGGGAAAGAGCAAGGAATTTCTACCTTTTATTTCCATGTCCCATACAGGATAAGAAAAAAAATACTTTTAACAAAATTGCTTTATTAATTACGTAAACCATTCATTTTGCGTTGCAATTAAAACAGTTTTGTGCGCAAGGCTTAATTTTGATAATTAGTGCAGTAATTAAACAAAAAACCTTGTTAATTTTAAACTTCGACAAGATTGTTGTCGTCGAAAAAAGTGAACAATTACTAAAGAAAAAAACAGTTTGAAGAAAGACGAGAGGAACAAACAAGGATGGTAATAAAACTGCCAGGCTAGCACAACCATTTATGACAAGGTCATGTTAAACCTTTATCATGTGATCATGCTAAACCTACAATACTTAGTGTTGATAACAAAACATTTTTCATTTACACTTTCAAAAATTCAAACAAAACTCGTACTGATTTCGCATTGACTGTTGCTTACACACATTTTCCATTTTACCATTTGCATAAGTCATCACTTTATTGACAATTCATAGAAGTATCTTAAATCTCAACCAATCTTAATAAATAAGAAACCACACCGAAAGGTAAATTATACAGAGACAATAATTTATGATTGATATTTACCAAGTAAGCATGAGCAATACCTTAAAGAGAACCTTTATCTGTACGTCACAACTCATAAGAGATTTGAATAGATTTGATCATAAAGTAGGCCTTGGCAATACCTTAAAGAGACACTTATCTCTGCGTCATAATTTTACCTTTTGGCTGTTACAGTCGGCGATAGATGGAATACATTTTTTTATCTTAATAAACGCTTAGATGATTTGCAATTCTAATATTGCAAAACCATAACGTTACAAGACCTTACCATTCATAAAGATGATAAAATACCTCTAAAAACTGTCAACTTTATCCCAATTAAAATAGAAAAGGTGAATGTGGCAGGACAGGGGCGGGTACCACAGTTCTGTAAGGCAGAACTGGTGGGTGACTCAGCACTGTGCTAACGTGGGATACGGCTACTGGGTGGTGGACCAGTGGAGCTGAGACAACTGGTGGATGATACGGGTGGTACAGAGAGGGTACCGCCGGGGGGTACACGAAGACTGGTTTCGGTGCTGCTGTGGCCGCAGCCAGGATTGCAAGAAGAGTTAGCTGTCGGGAAAAATAGTTTATTATTACATAACATTACTAAGCCAGAAGCACGTGGATAATATTAGTGGGACAAATCGGTGCGGAGTATTGAAACCGATGGGCATGTATGAAGAGATGTATGGATGTGTATGTGTGATCGTAGTAGATGATGCGCCCTGGTCTCTGCCTACCCCACTGGGAAAGAAAAGTGAGGTTATAGATAGATAGATATTTATCTTGAGTAAGACCCATTCACTCTCAAATCTCACCCTTATTCTTGAGAGGAAGCCTTTGCCCTGCAGTGGGATTCTACTTACTTAATTTAATCCTACTATGTAAGGCGCGGTGTATACAGAAGAGACTTGTGGAGGTAGCGGATAGTCAAAGTAACACAATTATAAACCTAATACACACTACAACAGTAGCACAGCGTCGTTTGGAGAATTACGCCCGCGCCTCCGGGCGCGATTCTCCTTTACGACAAAAACGACGCAATGCTACGTTCTATAAGGTTTATACTGTATTACATAGATTATCCGCCACCGCCACACGTCTCTTCTGTACAAACCGTGGCTTAGATTATCCGCCAACGTCACGCGTCTCTTCTGTATAAACCGTGGCTAAGAAGCAATATTATAAATGAGAAAAATGATGATCAGACCATCAAACTAAACAACTTTCTCTATCGGACCAATGTCAAAATCACGAAAAAGAAATCAGCTGTCCCATACAATTGGGTCCAGTAAGATTTCAGTTTAGTATGGAACAGATGATTTTATTTTCGCGATTTCGACATTGGTCCCATGGATATAGTTGTTCAGTTTGATGTCTGATCATGCTATTAAAAAAGTGTCAGCATATTAAGAAGGACCCTATATACAAAAAGACGAGACGTTTAAGTCTTTCTATTATTACGAAACAATCTATTTATCATAGGCACTGTCACAAACACGAGATCTTCTGGATGAAGCAACTATACAATGTCCAATCATCCATCATCTTATTTAGTTCACTACATTTGACATAGTAAATGTATTATGGAATACGAGATATATTTTTTTAAATCCTTAGGGCTCATGAAGAGATTTATTAATGTTTGTGACAAAAATACTTAACAATAAGGTCCAACAAAAGCTGAAACTGTTTTAAGGGGATGATTACGCATGAAACTGAACATCTTTTGATATGGGAACAACATCATAATCGCGAAATAAAATCGGCTGTACCATAGCTACATACTCGTATTTTTTTATGTCCCATAGATACAGTTGTTCAGTTTGATGGTCCCTTAAAAACCGTCAGCATTATTAAGAAATCTCCTAGATATACTGAATTTCCAAGACATTTGTCAGTCTTAGATATAGCATAGCATAGCATATGCTCACGACTATATTCCCCGACGGGGTAGTCAGAGATATTCTGAAACCTCAGAACATCCACGTATCACCAGTAGTACCGAAACTCTATCTAGTGTGACGGGGGGTGAGCCCGGCGCCACATAATGGACAGTGGGTACAATACATGCCTCGAAATTGAAGCATGCAGGTTTCCTCAGTCTTAGAATTCCTTGTGAATATCACAATATGTTCAGGGGATGATCATGCTATCAAATAAAGCAACTTTCTCTATGAAGCAGTGTCTAAAATGATGGTTGGCAAATATCTTGCCATGCCACTCTTCTTCTTCTTCTTCTTCTTATCGTGTGGGCAAGCCCTGGTGTCAGAGTTTTTTTAGTCCTCCTTACGGCCTCTGACGTGGTTTTATGTAACGACTGCTACCACCAGAGATAGTAGCCGGGACCAACGGCCTAACGTGCCATCCGAAGCACGGAATCATCTTTCTTTTCGTATAATTAGGTGATTCAGCCTGCAATGTCCTAGCCAACTGGGGAAAAACGCACAAAGTGACATATCACTAGGTGGCCTCCACGACCTCCGTGTCAAGAGCCAAATGCTCTTAACTATTAGACCACGGAGGCAGATGGAGAGCACTTTCTCTATGAGGCGGTGTCTAAAATTATGGTTGGCAAATATCTTGTCATGCCATTAATTTGACCGAAGAATTTTTTTTCAAGACAGAAGTCGTAGATCGTTTGATTGTACCTTCAAAGTCAAACTTTGTGCGTAGTAAGCCGTTTAATATTACAAAATTAAGATTATATTACGTGTTGTGGCGTTGAGAGTGCCCAAAAGTTTGAAATTTTGCGTAGGTGTGTTGTTTTCTGTAACTTCAACCTCATTATCCTGTCGAGGTTTTGAAATTTAATCCACAATTCAGCCTACACAACAACATTTATAATACCACACCTGAAAAAAAAATCTATTTTATGCATCATAGCATATAAGCATATGCTCACGACTATATTCCCTGAGGGGGTCAGAGATATTCTGGAACTTCATAACTTCCATGTTTCACCAGTAGTACCGAAACTCTGTCCAGTGTGACGGGAGGTGAGCCAGTCGCCACTTACGAGTATAATGGACAGTGGGTACAATAACTGCCTCTATTTTATGCACTTATTAGTAAACGTTTTATATTACTAGATTACTAGTGAATTATGTCAGTAATCTCAAATTAAATTTTTCATTTCAGTAATTTTTCCAAATATTACTCCCAAATTAAATTAAGACAGACAGAATTATAACCCAAAACGAGAAATGTCTATTTGAAACGATTTTCGATCCCATGTAAAGAGGGTTGACAAAATCTTTCTACAATATTCCGACTACATATTACTAGTTTTCCATCCATCCATCCATCCAATCCATCTGAGTGCTTTCCATCCAAACGTCGTTTATGCGTGATCTAAACATATCGTCACAAACTTTCTTTAAGTATTATATTAGTACGGATTAAAAACAAAATACATTAACACATACAATAAGCTCACGCCGCTGACCATGGTTGCAGGCAGAGACTTGGGGGTAACAGAATTAAGTATACAATTTTCCCAAAGAAACTTATAGGAAATTCGCAAAACGAAATGTGAACTTTCCATACTAAATTCAATCAGATCATCGAACGATATAAAAGACGATATTTTTTTTCGAATTTTTTTTATGGTCTTTTTGAAAACTTGTTCAGTATCATTATCATGCGTAAGTAATCCAACTGTCTACACTCTGTAAGTTAATTAAATAGCAGATCAAAATAAACTCACCATACGCAACATTTTTTGAAAAATTTTCAAGATTTTCTTTTCGAATTTAAAATTAACCGAATGGCCACCGGCTTGTCGAATGACTGACTAGATTCGTCCAGGCGCCTCGTTTTATACTAGCACTAGAATTTTAGCAATTTTCCTCAGCATTTAGACAACTGCTTAAGGACAGGAATTCTTAAATGCATCGAGTTGGATTCCGTCGAGTTCTCAGTATGTTACTTCAAGTAGTTCAGTAAAATTTGTCTCATACTATAAAAAACATTAATTAAAAAATTGTACGCTCGTATAACATAGTTTTTCTTGTACAATGTACACGAGATAGTTCGAAAATTATCAAAAAAATCACCTCGAAAAATGTCCGCATTTCATTTGGGTCTAGTCGCCATTGACGCTTTCTATGGAATGACACATTTTCTTTCCGACATTTTGATGTGATTGTTATGTAGTTTTATGGTCCGAATCACCCCCATATTTTAATAAGTGTACACCCTTTTTGTATGGACCTACATTACATATCATAAGGGAGTAACAAAACAATCTAGTAACATTTAAATGGGTGATTTAGGCCATCTGACTGAACAACTTTCAATACAGACAAGTTCGAAAAAAACATGTTTTTCTATATATTTCAGTTTTGTATCAAACTGCAGTTTTTAGGGTTCCGCAGTCAACAAGGAACCCTTATAGTTTCACCATGTCCGTCCGTCTGTCCGCGGCTTAGCTCAGAGACGCTTAGTACTAGAAAGCTGTAATTTGACATGGGTACATATTAATCACGCCGACAAAGTGGTAAAATAAAAACTTGATTTTTTTTTAGGGTACCTCCCTACACGATAGGTTGGATGCCATTTTTTTTCTCGTCTATCCCATGGTGTGCGGTATGTTTGGATAGGTCTTTTAAAAATATGTAATAGTAGTTATATAACGAATTTAAAACTATCATCGCTAAGTAGGTTTTACAAGTTAACGAGTAACAGTCGACCAACTTGTAAAATGTACTTTTTAGACGTTATTAGCCGTTTAACCGTAGTATAAAACAAAAAGCCCCCATCTAAGTCCGTATATTGTGACGGGCAAGTACGGAACCCTTCCCTGAGCGTGGCCCGACACGCACTTGGCCGGTTTTTATTTTTCTTCTCGATCGAAAACTGAACTGAAAGTTGTTCAGTTTGATGGATTACTAGGGTATCTTACTATACCTGGAACTTTAGTAAGAACAACAACAAAAAAACGGTATAAGTTATAAAACAGATATTTCCTTAACAAGATTTCACAAACATGTTTGAGGAAGAGTCATGAACATTAGTTTCCCTGTTCCCTGAACACCAGAGACTAATAAAAGTTTTTTATGTGTAATGGTATTAGTTATACAGACTAGCAGAGTAAGCGGTTCGTCAAATTGTTAGTAAGGCCGACAGGCTTGCGTATATTAAATAACATAGATTAGCTTTTAAATACAGAGGCAACGTTTAAGTTAAGTTGCCTACTAAACAATAATTATTTTTTCATCCCCCCATCTCGGAAAGAGTATTTTTGCTCATCGATCTGAGTGCAAAAGCCGTTTTTATCCGCTAGAGGATAAAGTAAATTGAATTTAGAACATCGTGTGCACTAAGTTTGTGAATTCAGAACATCATTAAACCTATTTACTTCTCCCTCCATGGTGCCGAATTTGTGATACACACTTTTTTTTTTGCATTTAGTCATTTCCGCGCTGAGGTGGGATGAAAAGTTACGTGTTGCACTCGAGTGCAAACATTTTTCACCTCGTTCTCTTTTGATTCCCTCGCTCACGCTCAGGATTCTAATTTTTGAATCACTCGCTGAAACAACTTTGCACTCTTGTATAACAAATATTTATTAACCCCTGAGTCCCGACGCAAAAAGAATGGTGTTATAAGTTTGACGCCAAAGTCTGTGTGTCTGTCTGTCTGTGTGTGGCATCGCAGCTCCCAAACGGGTGGACCGATTTCGATGCGGTTTTTTTAAATACAAAGTGAATTTCTGCGAGAGTGTTTTGTTTCATGAAAATCGGTTCAGTAGGTTTTATGTAGCTTTAAAAATTAAGAAATAACATTAAATTACAAATTTAATAAACCCAAACGCCAACAACAAACATATAAATGTAAAAAATAATTCGGTCACCTATTATTTTTGATGTAAACAAATGTATGTTTTATATCTTAACTCTCTTTAAGATATTTAAGGTCAATTAATGCGTAGGGGACCGCTATGAAATGACCATTCTTTTTTTTCAATTACTCGCGGTATTTTGAACTTTTTAATGTTTGTTTTTGGCGTTGGGGGTTTTTTTAAATCACAACTTTGACTAATTATTACAAGGACTAGCCTTGCGGTAGCATTTCCCCTCTGCCACGGTATAAGCACAATTGATCTTGTGCATTTACATTCAATTTTACACCTTATCACTAAACGAGATAGCCTATAATTGCGAAATAATAACTTCGAACTTAGAACGTTGGGGGTTCACCCGAGACTATTTTTCATTATTTTTAACATTCAAAATTAGAATCTAAAGTTATGGGGAATAAAATCCAAAGTTGCGGATTTCATGTTACCTTGCCCCCCGCAAAAAGTGGCAGAAATGTTTGTTAGTAGAATTACACGCATAACCAGTCCACATATAAATAGTCAAAGTATTACAATGATGAATTAATAATGGTTTTCTAATAGCCAAATTGTACCTTGTGGTGTGCCATCAAAGATTAAAAGATTGAGTGGACTATGTAATTTGAAAGGTTATCACGTGAAGCAAACGGTACCTTCTGCAGATCTCAGCCATTTTTTGTTTTAATCAGACCTTGAAGTATACATTTTAAAATAAAAAGTCGTAGTATAAAAAAGCTACCTACTCTACGACTACAACAGCACTGCGAAAAAAAAACAAGAAAATTAAAATTCTAAAGAGATGACATCTCATGCAACTGATGCGCCATGACCGGCACAAACATGGCCGGCATTCCATGTAGAGAGACACGGCTGGTTCTTTTGATTAAAAAGCTCATTTTGTGTCAATCAAGGCGAGGTGATAAATTACTACTAATTATACGGTATCAGTGGGTAGGATTAAACCATTGGATTTTATTAGTGGTGTTTTAATGGGTCTTGGAAGATCATTAGATGGAATAAAAAGTAGGAACGTTGATTTTTAAGTCAAGAAATTACCTCGGAAACAAATTATGGGCGTAAGGTATAGCCTAATTTAATTCGATTTACGCCCAAATATGAAAATTATTAACAGGTATGTAGATATTCTGAATAATATGTTATAATATTTAGAAGAAAATTGATCGTTTTGTCTATTTTAATTTTGTTCAGTTTTAGATTTAATTGAATATAAAATAGTGTACTTGTAAATGTGTATATATATTTTTTTCTATTGCCACCATAACCATCGATATATTATAATGTATATTATAACAGCATGAATAACGTTTATGAATCCGTATGAGGACTTAGGAACTTTTTGATATGTAAAAAATATTTTTTGTGAGAAATGATGAATTTCCCAGGAGACATTGGACCATGTATTACCCTTATATTAATAAAAATAGTGAATATGAATACCACATACGGAAGAGAGTTAATAGGTATTTTATGGATAATAAGGTAAATTGATTTAATTCTAAGTAGGTACTCATTCATCAAACATAAAACTTTTACTACTTGGATCGCAAAAAAAAAACCTCGAAAAAAAACGAGTGCTGTTGTTGTGTATTCTTCATGTAAAGTGAAGCCTATCATGATCCAAGTAGTAAAAGTTTTATGTTTGATGAATGAGTACCTACTTAGAATTAAATCAATTTACCTTATTATCCATAAAATACCTTATATTTACTCTCTTCCGTAAGTGGTATTCATATTCACTATTTTTATTAATATAAGGGTAACATGGTCCAATGTCTCCTGGGAAATTCATCATATCTCACATGAAATATTTTTACATATCAAAAAGTTCCTAAGTCCCCATACGGATTCTGATTAATATAATAACCGATATTCCTGTTTTCTACGGAACAGTAGATTTTTTAAAGCCTTGTTGATTGAAAGGTGAATCTTGTTATTTCTTGGTCTAAGGTTATATGACGACTTTTGTTTTGTTCGTTCACGCGCAAATAGAAAGAGAGCGAAGGCACGATAGCGCTGTATCACGCTGCCATACTACGGCAGCAGATCCACCATGGAACTAAAGTTTGTTAAACAACTTAATGCGCTCTCTATTACAAAACTAATCTACTTCCATGAACAATCAGTGTTGCGTAAATCACTAGAAGTGGCACAGTTATAGAATTAAAGTATCTCTCTAAGAAATTTGTTCTAAATTCTATTAAAGTGGAAAATATATAAATTATCGCTAATCGGTATTGATAGTATTCGTTATTTAATAGTAGTGTCTATAACTAGGTAAATTGACTCGGTGCTTAATCTAATTTAGTAGTCTGAGAGCACGTTTTTTCTACATCAATATTTTTGCCTTGAAAGGAACTTTTAATACCCCGTCAATTCCTTTCATCCTTCTTTGTATACCTCTTATAAAACCTATCGAAATCCAATAACAGTATCTAGCTACTAGATATGAATTTAAATTACAATAAATTAAAGTAAAAAAATAGTTTTCAGGAGGTATTTAATTTATTCTTAAACATAATTACGAAGGAAATAATCGTTTAAATAATATTTTTAATGGTGGACGGCGATCAGAGGAACAGATTTCACGACATGTCCGTGGTGAACAACTGAGCTGCTGTGGGTGATGGCAGCGGGGGCGGTCTTGACCACGACTGGGGCAGCGTGGACCACTGGGGCAGAGTGAACAGCAACGACGGGGGCGGCGTGTACTACGTGAGCGGTCTTAAGCACGACGGGGGCAGCGTGGACGACTGGGGCAGCGTGGACAACGGGGGCAGCGTGGACGGTGTGAACAGCGTGCACAACTGGAGTTCCGTGGTTAACGACCTGGCTGGACTTTGTCACGGTGGTCTTGGAGGCCAAGACTGGGACGGTGTGGACCACTGGGGCTGAGTGGACGGCTACAACAGGGGTGGCGTGTCCGACTAGGAAGCCAGGGGCGGCAGCAGCGCAGGCCAGGATAGCGGCGAATACGACCTGGTGGATACAAATTTTATGAGAAAAAGCTTCAAATTTTATAATTAGTTATTTTTAAGCTTCCTCTAAAAGTAAAAGTTAGACGATGCTAAAAAGAAAATCAAAAAGCAAGATATAATTCGGTTAAATTTTTGACATCCCATATTTTAGTTACTAACTGATGACCCAGTCAGAAGACTCAGTGAAATCAGAAACTATAAAAGAGCTTGCATATTTGTAAATTAAATTGTGAAACTCCAACAAAACAGTTGTTTAAAACGATTAAGAAGTTTAACGTTAAAATAAAACAGTCAACACCATGCTCCTAATGAATGGAAACCCGCGGCACCCTTCCAAACAATTAATTAAAAGCTTTTTGTGACCTTTACAATTTATGTGTTTGGCCAAATATAAACGATGCAAAAGAATTTTTAATTTTGTCCTTTATGACACGAGATTTTTCTATACACAATTGTAGAGATAATGTTATTATAGACGCATAAATCGTTGAATCTCTACGTTTTGGTATGTCCTTTCTTTCGGCTGTCTATTTTAATATTTTCACTTTGCTTCTAACCGTATTTACAACCGTACTCTCTTTCGTGGTGCCCAGAAACCTTGCTACAATTACCAATCATATTGTAAGGTGTTTATACAACTTTCTTTATAAACAAGCAGTTGAAAAAAAGATCCAGTTATTTTTTTCTTTATTAATTAATAGACTTTTGCGTGTGACTGGCATTGCGTTTCCGCCATCTCAAAGATTGTTCTTTGAGAAAAAAACAGTTGAAAAAAGATGGCGGAGCCTCATGGCTAGCTCAAACGCGAACCGCGCGAACACCACGCGAATGACAAAACCGCCTCGACAAAACTTGCAACGTGACTCCAAGATCATATAAAACGTGTTAATGAATAAGCGCAAAACCTTATACACCCCAACTGATTTATAACAAAATAATTAGATTGAAACAATAATTTCATTATTTAGATAATTAAATTTTAAAGTTATTCGCATTTTAAGTTTTCAGACAAAAATGATTTGTTATCATTTCAGCAATGAATGAAAGCGCCAGTGGATACATTTTAAGAATCTTGTTTTTGTAATAAGTAGGGTGAGAGTACCCGAGCGGTGGGTTGAGATCGAGTTCAGTAAATTTTACAAACAAATTATTTAATATTTTGAAAAAAATTACCTATGTTGAAAACATGATAATTCGATTCTGCTCTCGATTCTAAACAAACTACTTTCTAGTTTTGCGTTAATTCATTATCACGTTGTATATTATTTGATGGTGAGACGTGTCAATCAGGAAGCTCCGTAACTACAACCTTTTAAACTGAATAAACTGTCCACAGTTTTAAATAAAAAAATATAATTAAATAAATGTCCCTAAATAAAGGTACGATTGGTACTGGTCCAACACTTAGACCTAAGTTGATACTTAGCACTCGAGATTCGAGGCCAAGTTTACGAATGCGGATGATTTATTACGGCCGAGAGATTCGGACTTAGAATCCCAAGGTCAGGTCTCAAGATGGACAACCATTTATATGCTTTTAGGTAATGGATGGCACGTTAGGAGAATTTTTAGTATATACTCCAAGTTCAGATAGGGGATGATGATATGGCATTTTTCTTCAAATAATTTCTCGCACAAATTACTGCGTTATCAGAAGGGGGATTGGATTCCAGACTAAATGTTAAGGCTATCGTTATATTTTTTTCTCATAAACAATATTATACAGGGTGTAACAAAACACCCTAGTAATACTTAAGGGGGTGGTTTAGACCATCAAACTAAACAACTTTCATCCTATACATTTTAGTCGAATCGGTACTGGAGTTTTGTATGGGACAGCTGATTTTTTCTCGATGTGGTAAAAGTTACACTCTGTATATTTATTGGTTTAATTCCATTTAGACCCAGAAAATAAACTGTCTTGATTCTCTTACTGGTTTCTACAAAACCCTAGAAAATTTTAAAGTTTGAATCTTATCGGTAGATACTAAATTATTTCATTGCTTTTTATAATCCACTTGATAACCACCCCACTAATTTAATTTTAAAAATCACTCCGAATTTAAAACACTCGCGTTTCACATTAACACTAATAAAAGTAAAACAAACAAAAACTTACGAATTTCTGCATGTTTATTGTTTTGCTTTTTGTTTTTTTAAAACAAGAGAAGTTGTCTTTGCAAGATTGTTGCGGTATCTAACTACTGAGCTATCGGATTTCGTTTATATACTGGGTCGAACCGAAATTCGACAATGAATGTACTTGAAATGGACTTGAATCTTGTATAAATTATCGGAGATAGTAATGGGTGGAGGAGGTAAGCACCATGCGGCTGCTACCGCGGCGTTAAGGTCAACAAAATAAATTATGATAAACAAATACCGATAAGTAAATATAATATAGGTTTGTACTCATAACGCAGCATAGAATTAATATAATTCCTAAATAAAAAAGCTTTCGTACAACTAATAAAAACTCCTCAGCGTGTAGAATAGAATAGATTATTTATTTGTCTTGAAAAAACATTATAAAAGCAATATATTATATTGTTCATACAATATATTATATTGATAATACTGGGTAAATTTTATATCACTGCGGATAACTACAGCATGTATTCTAATCGTCAAACAGAACAACTTTCACTATGGAGCCAGCTACGAAATCGCGACATAAAAATCAGCAGCACCATACAAACTTGCAGTACCTATTCGACTCAAATGTATGGGACAGCTGTTTTTTTTTCGCGATTACGATGTTGGCTCGATAATGAAAGTTGTTCAGTTTGATGAGTAGAATACATGCTGAAGTTATCCGCAGTGATATAAAATTTATCAGTATTCACAATATAATACAACAATATAATATATTGTTTTTGTAATTTTGTTATAAACAAATACAAACAAATACAACAACAACATAATAAACCAAACGAATTTAAAAAACATATACATTATATAAAGTCAACACTTTACATAAGATCATACAAAAAACTAATTGAAGGCAAAATGGTCTCAGATATACCGTAGTAGGTCAGACCAACCATTAGCTTAAGATTATAAAAAGAGAGTTACAGCTACAAGTCGTATAAGAAAAGAAAAAAACAATGAAAGAACTACTAGTTGCAATTGATTATTTTCAGGATGAAAGATCATTTCTAGTGGAGATAGGCGCTAGCCTTTTGCCCACAAAAGTCTGCATCAGTACTTACCTGAAAAGCTCTACAATACCGCATCCAAAAAGCTTTCACTCGCCTCTTACATTCAATGCTTGTTATGAATAAATAAATCTATAAACAACTGTCAGTACACCGGTTTGTCTGTAAGTAGGTTGATGCCAAGTGCACAAGTTCATTTCAATAACGTACAAGTCACTTATGTAATGATAATGAATGGATACTGTATGCGACCATAGAGAAATTACACGCATGTATGCGACAATACTTTATTTAAATACATGCGAGAAGAAAGATTAGAACTCGATTAGAATAGGATAAAATATTAGGGGAGACTAGGCAAAAGACTTTACGTACAAATATACAATTACAATTATACAATGCGTTACCTACTTCAGGAGTTGTTTCAGACCATCAAACTGAACAATCATTCTCAGGGCATTATAATACCCCGGGGTTAGGCAGATACTACTGTTCACAACACGTTACGATTACTATATGGAGAATGATGACGAGGTTCCCGTCTCACGCCTCTCATCTCCCCCGCGTGGAATGTATCTACATCCCTTGTCGAAGGCGACGGAGCTTGGCCAGTGAGGGACTCTTGCGTGGGACCTTCAGGGCTAGTGACGTCTCGTGTGTGTTCCTCTGTGTATTTGTTTGTGCATTGATCATTTTAGACTTTCCGAGTAGTTGTTCAGCCTTAGTGACGATTTAGTGAGACCTACTTCACTTGTGAAGGACATTGTTATAATAAATAGGCATTATAGAAAGTGATGAGCCCATAACTGATTGTTCTTATTTCTTAATATCCATTAGTCACCTTATAATACTTACTTTTCTTTCGCTTCATGCACTTCTAAACATCCTTTCATGCGCTTCTGTTAGTCAATGCTACACTACTTATCGTTTTGTAGAATATCATAGTCTCAACTGTAACTCTCATATTGGACTAATTGGACCAGCAAATCTCTTTAGTAAGATCTCTAGCACTCCTCAGAATGGTCTTACGATGCTCGACTTTAACTGCTACAGAAACAAAGATGGTGCCTGCTGTATGCGCTGTACTCTTGCCAGCATCCCCTAAAGTGTCCCCAGAAAGTGCGGCGTGAGGTGCGGTAACTGAAGTCAGAGAGGGGCGGAGAGTGGTCGTTCTGTATGTAGGAACTATTTATACCATTATCTATCCTGTGATTAAGGTATAATTCCCACAACACTTTTCGCTACTCCGGCATCTTCTCTCATTATTGGGAAGAATAGTATAAACCAAAGTCTGTCCTCTTCATTTCTGTTTCTCCGCTTACTTCTTCTAAACCACGCAATAGATTTTGATACGGTTTTCACTTCTTCTTATCATGTGGGCAGCAAGGCCTGGTGTCAGAGTTTTTTCAGACCGCCTTACGGTCTCTGACGTGGTTTTTATGTAACGACTACTACCACCAGAGATAGTAGTCGGGGCCAACGGCACGTGCCATCCAAAGCACGGAATCATCTTTCTTTTCAGACAATCAGTTGATTCAGACTGCAATGTCCTGACCAACAGGTTTTCATTGAAATTTAGAGATTTTCTTCCTGAAGGTTTATCTGTATAATATAGGGTCCAACTTAATATGCTGACATTTTTTTAAGGGGATGATCAGACCATCCAACAGAACAACTTTCTCTATGGCACCAACATCGAAATCGCGAAAAAAAATCTGCTCTTCCATACAAAACTGCAAATCTACTTGAGCCAAATGTATGGGACAGCTGATTTTTTTTTCGCGATTTTAATGTTGGTCCCATAGAGAAATTTGTTCAGTTTTATGGTCTGATCATCCCCTTAAAAAAGTGTCAGCATATTAAGAAAGACCCTGTATTATACATTACACTTGGGAAAAGCTGCGCCGGGTCGCTAGTACCTTGTAAATTGACAACGCACGAACCGCGAGTTTATAAAAATCCGAGTTTAAAAAATATGAATATGATTTCAAAAACATGATTTTAAATAAGAAAATTACAATTTAAAGTTATGCCTCAAAGAAATGTTCAAACTTGTAGTACTAAATGTGAATTACTTTGTTTCGTTTAAATTTAATTTCGATACTCGTAAATAATCATTGCACCAACTTTATTGGAAACAATAAAGGTCATGGAATTATGACTCGAAATTATTAACCCTATCGTAATACAGATAAGGGGCAAATTGTTTAGTTTTATATGATCATAAAATGTCCCACAAGGTGGAAAGACGACCTTGTGAAGGACGCGATTCATTGAAGACCATTATACAGGGTGAAAACTTAAATGCTTTACAAACATAAGGGGTGCTTTAGACCATCAAACTGAACAACTTTCACTACGGGACCAACACTGAAAACGCGGAAAATAAATCAGACGTTCCATACATTTGGGTCGAGTAGGTAGCTATTGACATTTTCTATGGAACAAACAATTTTTCTTTCGTGATTTCTCTATTGGTCAAATAGTCCCTATAAGTTGTTAAGAGAAGTTTATTCCGAATTCGTAAATGCACGCTGCATACAAACGAAGTCTGGTGATAATTTCAATACTAACTAATTAAAGTCAATGAAAATTTTTAGAAACAATCTAGAAGCTAATGTCTATGCTTGTATGAAGTCAGATTTTCGACAAAATAAATATACAGTTTTAGTGCCAGGAATAATTTAATATTTGGATGGAAATCTTTGAGGCACTGCAACTTTAAAAGAATACATTTTAACGAAAATCTGATTTCATACAAGCATAGATATTAGTTCCTAGATTGTTTGTGAAAAATTTCATTGACTTTAATTGGTTTGTATTGATAATATCACCAGAGTTCGTTTGTATAGAGCGCGCTGCTAATTATATTCCCTTAAGATTCTTATGAAATGGGAAACCGCCACAATTTGAGACAGGATTGAGTGACTCTAATGGGCATGAGAGATTTTGGTGCATAATAGTATTAGTTGCATCTTACGACACTCGTCTGGGTATGTATGACCCTGCTGAACTCATATACCAAGCAGCGGAGGCAGCATAGTACAAAATATGCATAATTCATAATTTATGGGGCTTTGTCCCGAACTTCATACGTATTGCTAGTCATTTGGAATTCTCTGCTGATAGTTGATATACTGTTTACTTTGGCAGAAGTTACAAAATATTCAATACGCTTGAGACAATTTTCTTTTCTGACTCATATTTTTAGGGTAAGAGCCAATGACATTCTATACATAAGACTCACCATGTCATACAATAACAGAACCAACAATGGAACATGTCTCTAATGTCACCTTTGTATGCATCAGTTATGCTCGGCTGTTATACATTGCCGCTGACATTCCAGTCCTTTCAAATGTTTTAAATGTATTCGGTCATAAAACAGTAATGTAAAACAATCAGGCATAACTTAGTGCTCCCGTTAATAGCGCACTGAAGCGAAGTCCTTGTGTGTAGAATGTCATTGATAAAAGCTTTTCTTTTCTTGTCGTTTGTGAGATTGAAATTCACTATCATCAGTTAAGTTGCTTAAAGTTGAAGAGGATATAATCATAAACGCGCTCCATATAAACGAAGTTTAGTCATGAATTTTGATATTAGCCAACGTTTTTAAACTCTATCTGGAAACTAATCTCTATGCCCGATGTCAGATTTTCGTTAAAATTTTAATGTTACAGAGGCTCAGGGATTTCCATAAAAATTTTTTGATCCTCGCATTGACACTGTATATAACATAACACAATATTCTTCATTTGCACACCAAAGACATACAGCAACAAAAACAGAATAAAAAGAACGACCTGTATATTCTTATAGTTTACTCTATACTCTATAATTACATCAAATTTGATACTTGTATCTATTAACGTTTTTACGATAGAGCGAGAAGAAAATACGTTGATAAAAACTAGTTTCTTGTATGAGGACCCCCCTTAATTTAAACTTTTTGTCATTTTTATTCAATAAAAATTCTGTGAAAATTTTAACTGTCTAGCTATTACGGTTCGGAAGTTACAGCCCTAACTAGGTAGGACGGACGGACGGACAACGTAGGCTTAGTAATAGGGTCCCGTTTCCACTCTTTGGGTTCGGAACCCTAAAAATCCATGAAACTCTTGCGTGGCGGTAAAGTCACTGCTCTTAAAGTCTTGCAACTTGCAACTTGAACTTATACAAAACTAAAATGAGTTTATCGAAGTAGCGGTAGAACCAGCCAAGATTTAATTATTCCGGCGCGTGATCAATTAGTACATTTTACGGCAGACATTTTGTGACGATCGAATTAACTTTTATTGAGCATTAAAATACAATTTATGGTTTCTTTTTTCTTTATTGGTAAATGCAACGACATGCAATTTTGTTGTGGATTTAATAACATTACATAAATTTTCTTTTTTTGCACACCAAAACATACAGCAACAAAAACATATACACACACATATACTACCTACTGTTTTGTAAATAATTGTAGCCTAGTATTAAAAGTGTTGCAGTGAATGTGAACAATTAGCATTTAATTAAATTTCGCAATTATACAGGGTACGTCTTTAATTAAGTTTTTAAAGAGATGAAAAAGAACATAAAATTAAAAAAAAGATATATATATATATATATACAACACCTGTCTCTATGGGACGAACATCGAAATCGCAAAAAAAAATCCGCTCTGCCTTAAAAACTGTAAATCTCGACTCGAATGTAAGCATGGAACAGCAGATGTTTTCGCGACAAAAACCGAAACCTGTACGTGCTCTGACACAGGTAGGGACGTTAGACCTAGGTATAAAATGTGTAAATAAGATAAGATAAAATTCTAATGAGATAAAAATAAATAAATAAAAACAATAAATAAAATTTAAAAATTTAAAATTAATTTTTTTTTTTAAATTATATCTTACACATTTTAGGGGTTGCTTCAGACCATTAAACTGAAAAACTTTCACAAAGGAACCATCACTGAAATGTCAAAAAAAAAATGTTGCTCGAAATATGTTTATTTTTATTTTATTTAAATATCCATGACTTAGGTACTAGACATTCGTATTAACCATACATCCCCTTAAAAAAGTGTCAGGATATTAAGAAGGACCCTGTATATTTCCCCTTTGGAGGATTCAAACCCGCGACTCTTAGCTCAACAGACAAGTTGACTATCAACTGAGCTATTGGGCCGAGTGAAGTTTATTCATTTACCATATAAATTAAAAAAAAAATTCATTGTCACAAAATATTATGTCATGTACGAAGAAAAGTCCAACTTAATTATTCAAGTAACACATTTCTTGCATAATTCCATAAGCTCCTGTCTCAAATTGACAGCCGGAGAATAATTCGATATTAAAATAAATTTGTGAAATCAATTATTCATTCAGTGAGAACATTATTTTTTAAAAGGTCGACAAAAAACCCGTCATGCAATCCTGCGCATCGGCAATGGACAGTCATAAATTAAAGCCTCATTTGATTGATGTTCTGTACATACATTAATACCATACTATATCTGTTAATTTATACAAGGTGTTACAAAATTACAAATAAACATTTAATGGGGTGGTTCAGACCATCAAACTGAACAACTTTCACTATGGCACCAATATCGAAATCGCGAAAAAAAAAACAATTGTTCAATACAGAACTGCAAATTATATTGAATATTCGAACCCGCGCCCCTCGGCACAGCAGGCAGGTTCACTACAGACTGTGCTATCGGGCCGTCAGAAGTTAATCTAGATAAGATTCATCCCTGAGAAAATCCATTTTCACACAAAAAATTTAATGTTTATCTTATTTAATTCTCCAATACCAGGGAGTAACACACCCCATTAATATTTAAAGAAGTGGTACATATCATCAAATTGAAAAGAACAAATTAAAATCAGTTCACACAAAACTGCAGTACCTACCGACTCGACTCAAATGTATAGGACAGCAGATTTTTCTTTGTCATTGTCTCCATTATTGTTGTTGTCACACCCTGTATATTAAGATAGTAAGATGCACATGTCTTAAAGTTTTCGAATTTTAGTACTCTGTGGAATTAGTTTCCACTTCACTAAGCAGCTGGACAGTGAGACTGTCGCCAGTTTTAAAATACCGTGGACATCTTTATATTACTGTAACAAAAGTGTGTCTGTACATTGAAGGTATTTACCTGAAAAAGATTACGATATGGTTTTTAGGTTTCCCTGACTCCAAATCAACCTTCATTAGAATTTTTATCCGTCTGTTTGTTTGTTTGGATTTTTGTAACAGCGTCACGCAAAAACTACTGAACTGATTTTGATGAATTTTGTTTTTGTTTTATAGCTTATGATCTGACTTAAAATCTGGTATAGAATTTGTGCGGACGAAGTCGCGGGTAAACTCTAGTAATAAAATAAATATAAATATCTTGGACATTGTCACATAAATTATCTACTCACATTTAAAGTACCAGAATCTAGCCTGGACTTGTATTATGATGACTAGACAACGATATAGCATACATATATAGATACAAACAACCATGACTCGGGTACAAATATTCATATTTATCGTACAAATATTTGTCCCTTACGGGATTCGAACCCGAACCCTCGGCACAGCAGGCAGGTTCACTACCGACTGTGCTATCGGGCCGTCAGTAATAAATAAAGTAAACTATTGTAAAGTAAAATAATTTTTTGAAATTTTACAATAAATAATACTGTCTGAGCTACTCGTACCTGTCAAAATTCGCACATCATTTCACCTTGAGTATACAATGACAGCTCATTTGATATCATTATAAAAGTTTCGTAATGGCGGCATGCGATCGAACAATTATTATTGCTACTCTATTTGTTAATCTCACATTTTGTTCTTCAAGGTTTTCGGTAGTTGTGTAAGTCAAAGAATTGTTTTAGAAGTAATTTTAGCTAACTAATACATTAGAAATTACATTGACGAAATTGGACCCAGTCGTTTCTACAAAAACTTAAAGCCATACAGGTATCCGATCATTGGAATTTTGTAAAAACAATCTACATCTCTAGTAGTTGGGATTCAAAAGCAAGAATCAAGCTTTTAAATGGAAAAATTAGGTACTAGTAAAGTCCGATAAAAAGCACAAGCAATATGCAACCAATGGCAGCTATTTCATCAAGTATGATCTAGGAATTTATTGGTCGTTATGTAAAGTCTTTGGTTGGTTGAACTCAAGTTGAACAGGGCTGCGTTCAGAACCTACGGGTGCGGTTGTTTGGTTGTTTTTCAATCTAAGGTACGGAACGAACAGTTGTTTTTCAACTCGCAATAAGGTACGGAACGATCCCGGTTGTTTTATAACCTCAAATTTTGACATTGACAGTAATATGGGCTTCCAGGGCTTCCATCATTTCCAAATACAATATAAACTCATCTTCCATGCTAGAGAATCAAAGAGTGAATAAAA
This sequence comes from Agonopterix alstromeriana, assembly GCA_963924505.1. Lineage (NCBI taxonomy): Eukaryota > Metazoa > Arthropoda > Insecta > Lepidoptera > Depressariidae > Agonopterix > Agonopterix alstromeriana. The sequence goes on along the minus strand of OZ004671.1, from coordinate 17,557,675 downwards.
ATAATTTGAAAATAACGTAACTTTTATTCAACATGAGCAAAAAGTCAAGTAACCACAGATAATCAAAACGTCAGAGTGTTTTTTAACCGTCGAATTTGATGGTTAAAAGTTGCAACCTGTCAGAGGTTCGGAACGGTTGAGTTGTGACAACCGAGTTGCAAAGAGCGTTTTTTCACCGAGGCTCGGAACGGCGTTAGTGCGAAAAGTTGCACCCGGAGTGCACTCTGGGCGTAGGTTCTGAACGCACCCCAGATGATAGTGTCACGCCTTTCGTGCAAAAAAAACCAGTAACGTAAATACCCCGCAATAGGTCACTAACGCTAAGTTGCAGAAACACTCATTAGATTTAACCCTCTCTTAAATCTCTTGCAGCTAGCAAGACAAGACAAAAAGTGACAGCAAGAGATTTAATGGAGGATTAACTCTAATGAGCGTTTCTGCAACTGAGCGTACATGAAATAAAAACAAATCTATAGATTTCTATAAGGTTTTAGAATATTCAAAATTATTTCGCTTTTTATATGGAGATTAGTAGCTCTACAATCTTGTTAATCAGTTTTCCATAAAGAATCCCAATAAAGCATAAAAACAGACTTTCGCAGCAAAAATTACTCTTACAAGAGTCACAAATCAAGTTATTCAAGCTACATAATGAAGCTAGCTTAAGCCTTGATGAGAGTAATGAGTGCTTGAGACCATTTTGTTACAATTTACGCTAAGTGAAACATGACCTAGTTGTAAGTTGCTTTCCCTGACTCTGTTTTCCTCGGTACTGAAGTGGAAAGGAAGACGTGGAACGAAATCCTAGACCAAAATGAGATTGCGTTTTTCTCGGTACCAGTATGTATGTAAATGCTCACGACTATTTTCCCCGAGGGGGTAGTCAGAGATGTTCTGAAACCTCAGAACATCCACGTTTCACCAGTAGTACCGAAACTCTGTCCAGTGTGACGGGGGGTGAGCCCGTCGCCACTTATAATGGAAAGTGGGTACAATACATGCCTCGAAATTGAAGCATGCAGGTTTCCTCACGATGTTTTCCTTCACCGAAAAGCCAGTGGTGTTACAAATCGTACATAAATTGCGAAAAACTCATTGGTACGAGTCGGTCTGGATGGGGATCGAACCATCGCCTCCTGCACGGCAGGCAAGGTTACTCGCCACTGGACCACCACGGCTCCGGTACCAGTATAAAGGACTAAATTCTCGACCAAAATGATGTTATCTGTTCTACAAACTATCTTTAGTATTCTTCATTATCGCCAGCCTATACAGGGTGTAACAAAACAACCTAGTAATTCTTAAGTGAGTGCTTCAGACCATCAAACTGAACAACTTTCACTATAGAGACAACATCGTGAAAAAATAAAAAAATCCGCTGTCCGATACAAAACTGCAGTACCGACTCGACTAAAATCTATGGAGCTGCAGATTTTTTTTTGCGCTGACAAGTTTGTTCTCATAGTAAAAGTTGTTCAGTTTGATGGATAGAGTATGTGGTTTAAAGGTTAATTATACTTTTCATTACACTCTGCATAGGTACTTAGTGCTGCAGAGTGCAGACCATCAAGAACAACTTTTTCTAATCGCGATGAAAAAAGAAAAAACACATTTTCATACATTTTGGTAGAATAGCTACTGTAATTTTTTATGGAACAGCTGGTTTTTTTTTCGCCAGTTCAATGTTTGTCTCATTTTAAAAGTTGTTCAATTTGATGGTAGGCATTGCATGCTTACTCGACTAAAATTTATGAAACAGCAAATTTTTTTTTATCTCACCGGTTTGCTCCAACTGCTCCCATAGTAAAAGTTGTTTAGTTTGATGGGTAGAGTATGTGGTTTAAAGGTTAATGATACTTTTCCATACACCCTCAATATCGCATTTAAGTTTACAGCCTGTAGAATAGCAGATTATCTTTTTCGGAAAATTTTAAACAAAATTTGTTTGGAAAATTGTGAAACTCAATATAGGCATTTAGGTTTCACGACTCCCTTTTAACAAGTTTGAAACTGTGTTACTATGCTTTAGCGTAAAAGCAACTCTTCGATAACAAACAGATTAGCTCCATACGCAACTTTTAAAAGTTTAGTTCAAAGTTAACAACTTTTGAGTACATGTTTAAATAGGTTTCTAGATCAAAAGATAAAATTTAAGAGAAGTTTATTCCGAATGCGTAAATGCGCGCTGCATACAAACGAAGTCTGTTGATATTTTCAATACTAACCAATTAAAGTCAATGAAATTTTTCAGAAACAATCTAGAAATTAATCTCTATGTTTGTATGTAGTTTGATTTTCGTTAAACTTACAGTTTTAGTGCTAGGATTCATTTAATATTTGTATTGACATCTTTGAGGCACTGTAACTTTAAAACTGTAAATTTTTAACGAAAATCTGACTTCATACAAACATAGAGATTAGTTTCTAGATTGTTTCTGAATATTTTCATTGGTTAGTATTGAAAATATCACCAGACTTTGTTTAAGTATGGAGCGATTTTTCGATCTTGGTTCCATAGTGAAAGTTGTTCAGTTTGCTAGTATGAAGCACCGTTCGATATGTAACGCATTTAATTTGACACACTGTATAATACAATTAGAAATCTATACTGGCGATAGCTGTACGATAATAACCTTTTCCTCCACTGTCCAACGGGAATGTCTGTTGACCAGCCAACTTGTTTGTAAGAAGTAATTAACTGAATTGAGGAAAAACTAAAGGAATCACGTAAAGCATTCGATCAAAGAAAAGATCACATGTCTCGAAAGATTACGTAAGATGTTAGTGATGGTAAAGATTTTGTGCAAACTGTTATATCCTCGTCGACATTAGTTTTTTACCCGACTGCGCCAGAAGGAGGGTTATGTTTTTCGAGCGTATGTATGTATGTTTGTATGTCTATTTCTTTGGCACGGCCTACAGCCTAAACGGCTTGATGGATTTTAACGTATGAGGTGTCATTAGATTCTTAAAAATTGTGAGAGTGACATAGGTTATATTATTTTAATATGGCGTCTGTGAAATAAAAAAAAGAGGGGGAATAAATATTGTTTTTTTGGTAAAAATTATTTGCCTTTGGTGATATCGTTTTAACCTTTCCAGGCGATCATAGTATGATAATTTGAGTTAAACCAATAGGGGCACGAATGTAGTGAACCCCCAAATTACCAACACTTACCACCCGGGGTAATCAGCATCAGCAAGCCTTTAATTGATTTGCAAGCTTCTTTACCAAGCGAGTCAAATTCAATGTCGAAGGAAGAAGTAAAATTCAAAATTACACAGATAAACAATTTATTTACAAAATTAACAGAGTCCTAATGATGCACAGAGTACAAAGGGTAAGACTTCGTTTCATGCACCGTAGAACTTTGGGACGAAACCGCCGAGTCACCAGATCGCGATGTCACCACTGGCGAAGAGTAAACCACGGGAGCATGGACAGAGACCACTGGAGCACTATGGACTAAGGTCTTAGATGATTCCAACTTAAAGAACTGGCTAGACTTAGCAGGCTCATGGATTACGTGCTCTTGAACTTGGTGAACTGGAACAGAGTGGATTTCGTGGTGGACGACTGGCAGAGCGTGAACTTCGTGGTGAACTACTGGTACAGCGTGAACCTGGTGAACAACTGGCGCATGGATGATTTGATGACCACCGTGGTTGACGACTTGACTGTTTTTGGTGATCGTAGTCTTGGATGGGATGGAGGTGTATGCGTGGACCGGGGCGTGGACGACTGGGACAACGGGATGGACAACTGGAACGACGGGATGGACAACATGGGTGCTGCCGTGGTTGACGTGTTGGCTTGACTGGGTCAAAGTGGACTTCACTGGGTGAATCTCCGTTTGGTAGAAGAGGCCTGGGGCAGCTGCGGCGCAGGCCAGGATGGTGGTGAAGATGATCTGGAAAAGATAATACATTGATTTAGAATCGCAACACAATTTTGACGAAAGATTATGAAATTTACATAGGAGTGTAGTGTACTATTGATAGATGACATTCCCGTTTTCTTTTTAACATTCCCCATTCCTTTGATCAGAATGTACTCGTTCCCCTTCGAAACTTCTGCATAGACAGGATCAATATAAATGCCAACTTATGGCATTACATTGAAACACAATTGTGGAACACAACGTTTTAAAACAAAAGACGAATTGGGTGCAGAAAGATTCTTTTGACAAACAGCAAATTTATGTCAGGTTATTAATATGAGACAGTTCATTATCTTTGTCTCTTTCTATCTCCCCGTGTCTTCTTTTCTTCAAAGCTACACTTGTCGATAACCATAGGGTTGAGTATTGACCAGCTCCAATTAACGTTGTGACACTTCGAAAATGCCCTTAAAACATTAAAAACCGAATGAACTTTTCAACTGTTTTAATCTCCATTATTAAACTGTCTTATCTGTCAGTAACTTACAATATTTTGCATTTTGTAATGTTGTCAACTCTTGTAAAAGACTGAGACTGATGGGTCGTAGGTCGTACACGTTTTTATATGCGCTTGAAAATTATCGATTGCCCCACAATCTGACAATCATTTCTGGGGCATGTACTTGGCTTTCTTTTGCTCGTATTTCGCGAATTAAAAGACCCGGTGTTGTGCAATTTGAGCCGAGCGTTTGTTTTTTTCTGGACCTCGGCTGTCAGAGATTATGTTGTCTCAATTAAATTATTTGGTAGCAATTGAATTAATTAGCATTGAAATTGGCGGGTGGCCTAGAAATGTTGTGTTACTTAGATATTCTGTTCTTTTAATGTTTAATGAGATAATCTTGCCTGTCTTTTCATTATAATAATTTTTGTCATTTGGTAGATTCGTTTTTTGTCTGAAATTAAAATGTAATTTATTCTAAAATTGTACAATGAAGAAATTTTTTCTTATACTCATTTGCTTGCGCCTCTATAATTGAAATTTGATGTAACCTTCCTTCTTCCAAATTCAAATGTAAGCTAGAATTATTAAAATTTATTCACCTGAATTTTGGATGATTTAAAAATGTTTTCAGACCGATATTAATAAAATTGTCCCATAAAGCACTATACGCCACTAATTTGGTCTTATTGATTTCTGCCAATTTTTACCAACAGCTCAATCTTATACAGGGTCCTTCCCTAATATGCTGACACTTTTTAAAGGGGATGATCAGACCGTCAAACTGAACAACTTTCTCTATGGCACCAACATTGAAATCGCGTAAAAAATCTGCTGTTCTATACAAAACTGCAAACCTACTCGACCCAAATATATGGGACAGCTGATTTTTTTCGCCATTTCGATGTTGATCCCATAGAGAAAGTTGTTCAGTTTGATGGTCTGATCATCCTCGTAAAAAACAGTTAGCATATTAAGTTGGACCCTGTATTTTGTGAGAGGCAACATGTGCCCTAAAGGGATGTGTGAAGGCTGATAATGATTATGTTCAAAAAGAGTAACACAGTGCTCTTAATTTCACAAATTAAACACGAGCCAAAAACTCAGAAAACTGCAAGTCATCGTTTGCAAAACTATTAGCCGTGCAACAAATACACACATACATTTTCACTTTACATTTACACTACTTAGTACGTTCCACGATTAGTTGAGATTTCGTTAACTGTAACTATAAGTTTGTTTTGATTAAATCGATCGATTAGATTAAAGTTATTGTTGCTACACAGAATACAATGCGTATAGCCTTAACCTGATTGAATGGTACTTACTAAGCTTCTTTTAACAATAATGTTGATAGAAAAGATCAGAGATAAAAAATCAAAAACGTTTTTAATTTCGATGTTGTCTTACATAATTTGCTTGGTCACGAAAAGGATGAATTGCACCAACAATTATTTGGCTTGAACTTATTTAGTGATGAGATGAGATGCTTTCCCAAAAACAGTGACGTTTGTAGTTACAATACAAGAAATATAAATAAATTAGTATTCCCGCATTTTCCACTCAGTGAAACACATCTTTCATGGGGCACTGTATACGCTATTAAAATAAGATACCAGAGGATATTCTAAACTTGCCAGACAAAAAGTTTAAGTTCCATGTTTGCAAGTCCTCTGTAAAAAAGGTTACTTTAAACTCGATGATTATATGAATGACCAAAATGTCTGGTCTTGACAATATTACACTATGTGATTAAATATTGTATTTGTAATTCTACTTTGTATATTAACTTTTAAAGATGTGTGTTTTAGAGTTTTAGAGTGGCCGCGTCTTCTCTATAACGGAACACCTTCGGACGCGGTGGTAGAGTCAAAAATGACGTCAGAAAGCATCCATGCGACATTATTTTGAATAAAACATTTTGAGTTTGAGTTGAGTTGATGCTCTCTCCTTTACATTGCTAATACCGATCACAGTGACAGACAGCATACCTAATATTAATCAATTAGAAGGTTGAACATGATTATTGAGAAAAACCGCTGAAGAGCTAATCTTTCCAGTTTCCAGTATAACATGAGCATTTTCCATGCGATATGGATCTGACACGAAAGAAGAACCAATTACCAACTTTGCATAACAAATATATAAAGAATTAGATAAAATGCCATTATTAAATTACATAACTGAAAACAACATAAATCTTCGTAACTTTTAACTTGACCTCTGCCGTTAAAAGACTTCTTTGAAAAAAAATACACGTTTTTTCCACGAAATATCATCCTACGTGCTTTTACCTTAAATGAGAAAAAGTTTTTGGTGTAGAAGTGTTTTACAAATACCTATCGTGTTACTTATAACATTTTTAACAGGACAAACTTCCTTCTAAAAAACAACTAAAGCAATAATTCTTGACCTTTTATTATACGGGGTCCTTAATATGACGACTTTTTTCACAACACAACACTTTCTCTATGGGACAGAATTAAATCCGTCAAAAACCATCTGCTGTTCCATACAAAACAACTGCGCTCCTACTCGTAGCATAGCATAGCATTCAACAAACAAACACATTCAAAAAATGGAATAGCTTATATTTTTTTAGCGATTTCGATGTTTGTGACATAGAAAAAGTTTTTCAGTTTGATGGTCTAATCATCCTCTTAAAAAACTGACGGCATATTACGTTAGATCCTGTATCAAAATCATTATCAGCCTCTTTGATTGATTGAATATTATTTAATTATTATAATTTTGATTTATTTTTTGTTCCCTATTTTATTTTACTTAACGGCTAGAAAATGAGTTACAATGTTATTCCTATTGAGTGTCGAATTTATGATACTGAATTCTCTCTGCTTCACGGCTAGCATGACACCAAACCTGACAACGAGACAAAACCATAATAACGTCAGGCGCCCTTTTTAAGTACGTAAAATAACAAAGAAGAAGGAACATCTCGATTTTATCGTTTTCTCGGGGTGCTAGGCCGACTGGAGCCCGAATGAGCTAATTTAAAACATCAAAGTCCTATTCTTATCCAATTTCAGTTCTAATCACTTTGCAATCCAATTACTATCCAACTGTGCTGAATTCCGCATCGCACTAAACTGTATGTGACAGCCTTTAACGTCTGAGCGATCTGTCAAAACGGCTCTAACGGCTGTCAAGAGCAGTACCGCGATTAGCGCAATACCAAAAGTGTCAAAAGTTATGGTTCGGACGTAGTCCAGTCACGGTTCAATCACCGAATATTTACCGCGATTGCAGCCCTTGTTTACTTACTTACAATTATACGTAGGTATGTATTTCAGTTATTGCGCGATTAGTGGATGGATCGAAGACCTAATTTGAAGGTCAAAATCACGCCCTTCCATCTTGAATCCAATTCCATTTTGTTACGAGTCGTATAAACTCGGTTTTACTGCTTTATTACACAATTGATGACATCACAAAGGGTTTGTTTATGACATAACGTTTCCCCCTGAGATAACGTAATAACATCTCAACTATAGGGTGTTACAAAAATATGACGTGACAAGAATCTTCTCCTTTATTTAAAATATCTAGTAGATATATTAGCGTCTTCTGCTACACAGGGGTCGACCGACTCAATCACAGTCTGAATCAGTTTAGTACCAACCAATTTTGTATTGAAAACCAAAAATGTAGGCCTAAGGTGGCCTACTTTTTCATAAACGATTAAACTTCTTTGCAAAATAACTTCTATTATCCAGTGGCTTCTGACTTCCGTAGCCAATATTATTCCAAAAAAATTACATTTAGGTTATTTACATTAAAGTACCTACTTACAAAAATAAAAAAAAACATCTTTTAATTTGCTGTGACGAAGTTTGAAATATGGCATACATTTTAAATTGGTTGACTTTACTAAAAATTTAAAGGAGCTTATGAGGTTATAATCTGGCCTACATTTCAAATTCGTTGACTTTACCTAAGAATTTAAAAAGTTTGTCTTAATGTTCACTACCACTTTTATTGAAGGAAAACATCGAGAGTAAACCTACATTTTCCAATTGCTGATGAAATGTAATCGTATTTTAGAATCATAATTTCAAGAGCATACAAAAATGCTGTAATATCAAAGAAATTGTCGTGTCGTATCAAGTACACAAGACACATCAAGCTACGAAAAACCAAAATAATATGGCCGCGCTTAGGTAGAGTGATTGTATAACGTCGCGCGCCAGCTTATGTTGGTTTTGCAAAGCTTCATGTGTGGCCGTGTGTACCTACTTACTCAATCAATTTTCCACTTTGTTACTTTCAGAATATTCTTTTCCCTTTTTAGTACACCCTCTAAATCGAAACTAAAATGTTCTAATACTCATCAAAAGATGACTGAACATTTTGATCCCCTACCATCAATTTTGTTTACCTTACGATAGTCTATTGTTTTTGCTAATCATTGCTTTGTTTCTATAGATGTAAGTTTGATTAGATATTACGTATTCGGCGATGGAATCGTTTTTCAGGTAAAGGTTAGATAGCGTAATATGATAATAATTCAGAATTAGTTGCTATAAGTTTGTATGATTGCTTTCTTTGATTGTATTACTCTTAGAATATTTTTCGTGAATACAGCTTTTCATACAGACGGTTAATTGTCCTATTTGTGAATTGGATAGATTAATACTAGACTAGTAAGCCTTGAAAGAGTGGTAAATTATTAAAATGCTTGGGTCTGAGGTCACTAGCTTATAGTTTATTTACTTTACTGTATAGTATCAATTATTTTATTAAATAGACTATGTATATTGTACACATAACTTTAGCTTAAGAATTTATATTGTAATAGTTATTAAGTCGTGTTATGTTGTAGAGTTTCTGGCCGCATCTTCTCTACAGCGACAACACGTTCTGACGCGGTAGTAGCTTTAAAAAGATTTGACGTTTGATAAGTGTGCTGCAAGCTCCTATATTGAATAATAATATACCCTGCAGTGTGTGGACAAAAGCTGATGATGATGAGGCTAGGAACTTAAATTCGTATGAATGTGTCAGTTTCATTTATGAATTAAAGTAAGGTGTTTAATTATTTTATTTTTATTCTTCTTTATTTACTTACTAGTTGTTGCCTGCGACTCCGTCTGCGTGGACTTTAAATAAGTATTCTGTGTCAATCAAGAACATATTATATCAGTATGCCAAATTTCATCCAAATCCGTCCAGCCGTTTATGCGTGATTGAGCTACAAACATCCAAACATCGTCAAAAACTTTGACATTTATAAAATTAGTGGGATACCATCTTAAGTTCTTTATTTTATGTACTAGTGAGCAAATTTATTATATAAGTTACATTTTAAACAGGGTGTAAAAGTTGTTCAGTTTGATGGGTAGACTCTTAGTTTAAAATTATGTTAATGATATCAATTTCACCCTGTATAGAATTGAACCTTACCGCATCTACAAGCTCAAAAAAGTGGTTGTTTGAAAGATTCTGATCACACCGTAAGGGTAATATTGTCGTGAGATAATGTATATGATATTTAAAAATGGATTAAACTTTTACTTAAGATTTTATCGTAAATGTTTGTGTCCAAATTAAATGTTAAAAACATTTAATGTTGTGACAATTCGACGACAGGTAAATTCAATTAATCCAGAAGTAGTACAACATTAAAATGCTTTTAACATTATATCTATACAACTATACGTATACCTGTATACAATACAGGGTCCTTAATGTGCTGACACTTTTTAAGGCGATGATCAGACCGTCAAACTGAACAACTTTCTCTATGGCACCAACATCGAAATCGCGAAAAAAAAATCAGCTGTTCCATACAAAACTGCAAACTTACTCGTGCCAAATGTATGGGACAGCGAAATTTATTTTCGCGATTCCCATGGAGAAAGTTATTTAGTTTGATGGTCTGATCATCTCCTTAGAAAAGTGTCAGCATATTAGGAACGACCCTGTTTGTATAGGTGTATCTGTACACATTGAAAATATGTTCGATACATATAGCATATCATATGCTCACGACTATTCCCCGGGGGGTAGTAAAGATATTCTGAAACCACAGAACATCCACGATTCACCAATAGTACCGAAACTCTGTCCAGCGGGTACAATACATGCCTTGAAATTGAAGCATGCAGGTTTCCTCACGATGTTTTCCTTCATCGAAAATCCAGTGGTGTTACAAATCGTACCTAAATTCCTAAAAACTCATTGGGATGTGTCGGCCTGGACGGGGATCGAACCATCGCCTCCTGCACAGCAGGCAAGGTTACTCGCTATTGGAGAAAAACCACGTTTGAGGGTTTCGTATGAAATGTCCCATAGAGTGTGATTTTTGAAATTTTCAGGTTCAAAATCATGATCGAATGATGCATATTCTCAATAGTTAGTAATTTTGATATTTTCTACTGCTGATTTGAACGTGTGACTTTCAAAAATCACACTCCTCTGCCCGAACACCTGCACAAGAGAGGACTCAAATTAAGCGACACTGAACGCTATCAGACGTGCTTGGTTTCATCGCAATCGGCTCAATCTATCAGCAGATAGTCGCAGGCGCAGTTTGGCAATAATTTTGGTACAAATTATTAATCATTCAACCTCCTGCGAAGTTAAGTCAGATACTTGCTAATTATCACTTAAAAGGACATCAAAATAATATTCGCGTCAACATACTTACATTTGCATCTCATCCCACCTCTATTACTAGACGATAAAGTTCATAATTGCTTCAAAATGTACAGTTTTGTTATAAATGTACTGCAATACAAAGATTGGTATCAATATAGCCAATTAATTATTGTGAAGGCACGCTTGTCTCCTATAATTAAGAAAAATATGAAATCTGTTAATAAACCAAAACACTTCTTATGAAGTATAATTATACTTTCGATAATTATTCGATTTCTAGAGTTTTTTTTATCGGCCTCTAGTCAGGGCCTATTAAGAAAACAAGGGAATATAGACTGTATTATTATAGTAATACGGTCCCACTTTTTAGGAATCTTGCGAGGGCTGCTTATGTGTCTTTTTTTTAGAATTTTTCCAACGTCATTCAGAATATTTAAGTTAATGAAGGTACGAGGTTACCTATTAAATATGGCGGAAAAAACAATTTTGTCAGAAATTTACGTTAATTTATTTAATTATACGTAAAACAAATAAATGTAGGTAGGTAAATTAAAAATATAGAAAACTTATAACTAACTTAACCTAAAATATGGTGCAGGTCTGGGCCGCGCGGGAGGGTAGCCAAGATGCTGGCAGCGTTTCCTCGCTGAACGGCTAAGCTGATCCGTTGAGCGAGGAAAACGCCAGCCCTTGGATCCCCGGTCGAGTCTACCAGGCGCTTTGACAGATCTTTAAAGAGCGCCTGGGCACCGGGACCCCACGGTCCAAGGGTTTCGACACCGAATGCCATGAATTTGTATTGGGTGCCGATACCCTTGTATTTCTCCTCTTTTGCATTTTCGGCAGATTCCGCCGCCGAGCCCACTCTTTTGCTCGTTCCCCGTAGATGGGACGGGGCCAGAGTGTCCACACAGGTGGCATCCCACACCAGCACCCGACCCATCTTCCAGGGGACAAGAGACATCCCGTCTGGTCTCTTGCCATCTTCCCGTACAATACCATTTGGCTCTAGGGTGGCCGGTACGTTGACAGTGGCAAGAGACCTGCGTACGATGTCGTTAAGAGTGAAGTGGCGAGGAAATCTGCCGGCACTTTTTTGGCATGAGAGCCCGTGGTGTCCCAGGCGATCGACATTCATGCCACAGGGGCACTGGTGGTGGGTACATTATACGTCGAAATATAACATCAGGTACGACTAGGAGAAAAAAGAAAAATAACGCTATCTCTTGCAAAAACGGTTGTTTATTAATACTACAGTTTTTCCCATCGTAAAAATGAGTGGATGTAGGTGATGTATCATCATCATCTCAGCTGATGGATATCCACTGCTGGACGTAGGCCTCCCAAAAGAATCGCCATAACGACCGGTCCTGCGCTGTTCTCATCCAACGGGTTCCCGCCGCCTTCAACAGGTCATCGGTCCACCTTGTGGGGGGCCTACCCACGCTGCGCTTTCCGGTACGCGGTTGCCACTCGAGAACCTTTCGGCCCCATCGGCCATCGGTTCTGCGAGCAATGTGCCCCGCCCACTGCCACTTTAGTTTAGCAATTATTTGGGCTATGTCAGCTACTGTATGTAGGTATATTGTGTTCAAATAGCAGAGGCGAAGATTCAGATAAACTGTATCCTCGTAGCTAGGTAGACAGATATATCCCAATATTAGAGCCCAAGCTCTGCACAGACAGACAGTTAAACACATTTCCAACTTAAGGGGCTATAGGTTCAGACGAATATTTTCTTTGTGAAACGCGATTGCCCAGCCCTCCGAAAAGTGTGAGCGTGTGCCGATTTTCGATTAAAAAGAATAAAAAATGGCACTTTTTTTTTGATGATTTCCCTAGATAAAAATGGTGAATATGTGAGTATAAATACCAAAAATCGGAAACTATTTTAAGTTCTTCTAAAACGAGTTTTTTTTTTAAAATATATGAAAATACGTCATCTTTGTGACGATTTTCTATTGAGTGAAGTAATTTCAATAGTGTATTCAATTTATGATTTCACTAGATAAACTATCCAAGAATACTAAGGTATGTCTTTGGTTTCGGTAAATTGTATAAATCTAGTGAAAAATAAAAGATGCCTCCAAGTTATTTTGTCCTACTATTGCGCCTTAATATTATTATTAATGCTGACAGTTTTTTAAGGGGATGTAAGGACCATTAAACTGAGCAACTTTCTCAATGCGACCAACATCGAAATCATGAAAAAAAAAAACTGCGGTCCCACACCTTATTGCGCATACCTTTGGGTACCTATGTTTTCAGTTTTATATGGAACAGCTATTTTTCGATGTTGGTCCTATAGAGAAAATTATTCAGTTTGATGGTCTATCTGATCGTCCTCTTAAAAACAGTCAGCACACTAAGCATAAGCATATGCTCACGACTATATTCCCCGAGGGGGTAGTCAGAGATATTCTGAAACCTCAGAACATCCACGTTTCACCAGTAGTACCGAAACTCTGTCCAGTGTGACGGGGGGTGAGCCCGTCGCCACTTATAATGGACAGTGGGGACAATACATGCCTCGAAATTGAAGCATGCAGCATATTAAGAAAGACCCTATATCAATTGTTTTTACAACTGTTTGAAACTTTATACAGTTTCAATGGCGAGCGATATGCGTGCGATACACCAATATTTATTTACGCAAGTCCCTATCAATTAGTGTTCCAATTACAATTTTATGTCAATGTCGTTTCAGCTGTCATTCACCACCGGAAAGTAACCTGTCATTATGACAGTCTGCCGCGCCAAAAATGAGAGTTTACGCGCCAAATAAATGATATCAAATTAATGGTTGCGCATGATTATTATCGAATTTTATTTATATAAAGTAATGCTGATAAATTAATGCGCATTATAAGGAAAAAATCGTCAGGTATTTATCTTGTTGGGCAATTGAGGTTGGTGCCACCGTTTTATTAGGTAAAATTATCTACAAATTGAGACTTTAAAGTAGTGTGGATAGAACAAGGTTTTATGGCCGAAGCCGAATTTCTGCGTATGTTATTTCGGTCAATACCGAAACTGTATCCACAAATTATATTGAAAACTAAATTTTGGGAAAACTATACAAAAAGCGAACGACCATAATCACCTTTCGAATTGGTTAGAAACTTTGCGACAACTACCATTAGTGGTGTTGTTGTTGATCGAATCTTGACCTCTGTGATTTGTACACAATATACCATAATGATTACCAAAAAGTATCAACGCAAGAACTACGAATACAGGGTATAAATTGAATAAGAGGCTTCAGACCACCAAAATGAACAACTTTTACTATGGGACTAAACTGGAAAATACAAAAAAAACTGCTGTTACATTTACGTCGAGTCACCATTGACGTTTTTTGTGGAACAGCAGATTTTTTTTCTTTTGTTTCATTATCTGAAGCACCTCTTTAAGTATGTAACGAATTTGAGTTTAAACCCTATACAGCGGGAATTAAAACCCCGTATGTAACAATTTCCATTCCAGTCTTTTAGCCGAAACTCTTATTTTTGGCCGAAACTGACCGTAAACAAAAATCCACCACTATTTAAAAGTGATATTAATATTTAATGGGCGTATACATATAATTATGATTTTCAACTATAACTTCGTGCCCTTAATAAGACCTCATTGGTTTTTATGGAGCTATTAGCTGTATAAACAATCAGTAATGTACAAAATGGTCGTTTAGCGAGTATTTTTGTGGCTTTTACCTTTCTGCCCTTCAAAAACAATTGACTTTTTATTGGAACCGAGAATTTGATTCACAGAAGTGCAGTATTCGATCGTTCCAACTACAATGGCACAGGCACACCTTGGACACTACATACGAACGAGCTTGCACTGACAAGAAGAGGCTAGCATATGTGGTTTATTCTATCTAAGATAGAAAACCACAAGACATACAGATGAAGTGATCTAAACGAAGAGTTCGAAGAGAGCGACGAACTGACGATACGTCCGGCTGGCAGACGCTGGGCACTCAGCAAACCTCTTATCATCATTATCATCTTCATCAGCCTATACAAGGTGTTACAAAAATGCAAATAAACATTTAAGGGTGGTTTAGACCATCAAACTGAACAACTTTCACTATGGGATCAATATAGAAATCGTGGGGAACGCCCCACTGGTTGGGAAGTACTAGACTAGACCAAAACAAGTGAAATTCTTCGCAAAGTTAATAAGATGATCTGCATGTCTTGATACCTGATAAATTCACACTTTAACACCATCAAAGGCCATCATTCACTTAACTATAATTAAAAACTTTACATACTTTCCACTTATGGCCATGCGATATCTTACCGGCGCATGCGTAGAGGTAATGAGCGCTATCTTAAAGAATTAAACGCATAAACTCCATATCTTTCAAAAATATCGGCCATATTTCGTATGTAAAGGGCAGACGAATGAAAAATGGACTCATTATACCATCGCAAATGTCAATCGAAGAGTATACGACGTGTGAATCATTTTGCAATTAATTTCTCCTTTGATATGTAGATGTCTCTGACCAACGTGAAAATGATTATCGTGCATTGAAATGGAAAATTACATTAAGAATTTGGTGATTGATTTTTTACTTAAGTTACGCAATTCCTTCCTGAAAAAATAAAATACGTGGTAAAAATAAACATTGCTACAACCACAATAAAAAATAAATGGACATAATTTGCTAAATTCCTTCGCTCTTCTCAATAGGGGTTCATTCACTTGCGAGCCGCAACAATAGGTAATCGAATAACGCCAAAGTATTCGGCACTTTGTCACCAGTGACGTATCTAGTAGAGAGCAAAATGGGCCACTGTCTTGAAACCAATAGTTCTGGAAGAGCAGCAATGTCCCTTAAAATACTGTTGGTAGCTTAAGTATAATTTATTTCACCGGTAGTGCCCAAATTAAATACACGAATCGATCATCATCATCATCAGCCTATCATCGTCCACTGATGAACATAGGCCACGAGATGCTGAGTGATAAATTCGTACGAAATCAATCTAATCCCAGATTGTTTCTTCGAATATCATATTAATTTGTTCTTAAATATCATCATTACCCATGGTCTGAAATTTAATTAACTAAATATTTAGAAGCAAAATCTCTAAGAACTACCAAAAACCACCATTTTGATTCCTATGGAATCATGTACGCAATAAGACCCCTGATTTGTATTATGACATTACGGGGGGGAATGTGTCTGTGTGTGGGGTGTCTGGGTGGTGGACCTAATCCGGCACTGGTTTTCACCAGATTCGAAAGCGAATTTTTCAACAAATTTAAGTGATTATGCTCCGACATTTATTAGATTTTCTTTTAGAAATATTTTCGGACTGTAAAAAGTAAAAGATAACAATATAATTGTTTACTTTACTTGGTGCTAGGAAAACCGTGATGATAGTCATTAGATTAAGACTAAAATGAAATGTTCTAAAAGATCAAACAGAATAGTCTAGAACGATTTCACCAAATTATACAGAATAATCTCTACAAAGCTCAGAAAAGATTAGTTTAAATATAATTTCGATCAATGAAGCTCTACTAACCTTTGTGTCAGAAAGCTATTTTATTTTTGAATGCCCTTTTGTCGAGACATCTATTTTAGTATTATCACCTATGTTCAAATATAATTTACATTGATTTGAGCTACACCGCCATCTTCGATTACGTACCAATTCTTCTACCCAAAAGAATTAGGGAAGAAGTAGCTTTTATTAGTGATAGAGCCGTTTTATTTCGTACCTTCTGTATTTTTATATTAGTCATTATATCCTTCAACATGCTAAAAATTAGCCTTGCTACAACTAAATGCTTAGAAAGGTAGTTGGTAACTGCAGCAACGTTTCTGAGCACACAAAAGTGGATCACAGAGTCGTAAGTTTATGTCTCTCTCTCTCTTCCTAGCTTTTAATAAAAGTTGTGGGGTCAGCCTTCCGTGTCTGTTCTCTCCACCTTGTCCTATTTCTGACATCGTCTTCGGATATATTGCAATCGGACATATCACTGCGAACTGTGTTCATCAATCTAGTCGTCAGTTTATATATATAAAATAAAGAATAATTGATCGATTACTATTTTATTCAGTTTTCAAATAAAAATATAGCATTATTATAGCATTATTGACTGATTTAATAAATTATTATAAGAACACAAGCTGTTTTAGGCAGCCGTTTTGTTGCAGAAATTTACAGAAGTGAGCTAATAGCACAGCATATGCTTAGTTCTACATAAAGAATGACCACTCCCTGCACAGACTCCCCTCCCTCCCTCTCTAACTTCAGTTGCCGCACCTCACCCCGCACTTTCTAGGGACACTTCAGTGGAGCCAAGCAAGAAGCACACACAGACCGTGCGCGCGTGCGTGCTGGACGGTACGTGTGCCGTCACCATCTTGTTTCTGTATCAGTACTAGACAGGCATCGTAAGACGGTTCTATGGAGTGCCGCCGGTGTGCTTATTCTGCCAGGGCCCTATTTAGTAAACGTGATAATTGAAATTTACAATGACAATTCAGGGTACGTTGCTTAGAATGTTAGTGACACGTTACTTTAGCGTCATTAGTAACCAACAATATTCTTACACTAAATTGATATTTTAATTTAAAATACCTACTGTATGATTTTATATTAGGACTTAAGAGGATAGGCGGGCTCTCGAAAGAAATTTGGAGTATAGGTCACTTTTCCGACTGTATACGTATTTGTCCGATCCGCCCCTCCCACACACCCCGCCGACTATAGTGCAAAAGAGACAAATGTAGCTCAAACTGTTTTTATTTACATAAAATGGACGAAATCTGAATTTCGTATTCCCCTGTTTCCTCCTCCAAAACTAAACCTATTATAATAATTCTTTCAAGAAGCCTTTGGTTATGTTTGTATATTTTGCTTTGTTCGTCAAATTTCTCAATGTCTGAAAATGGGCGGTAAAATTTGACATCTTCAAAGGTTTCTTGTTCTTACAGTAATTAATTTATGCAAAGCAGCAGAAGTAACATAAATTATATGGTAAAAAATGTTTTGCTCTAGCTTCATTATCCAGGAAGGAAACAGGGGAATACGTTTGTATGGACAAAACGGTACTAGTCTATCCTCTTAAGCAAACTTAAGATGCCACGTTACAAATTACTTACCTATTTTATTTATTCTCTTTGTAAATCTCGAGTCAGACATTATTTTAATAAATCTTTCATCACTGGAATGTTATTTTTTGCCTAGCGACAGATATGGAATTCTGTAAATACGATAATTCCAGTGGGAATAAAGAGTCGTCTGGATTTTAGCATAACATTACGTAACTTTTTCCAATATTATGTTTACACCTACGTAACATGACATAAATTTTCGTAAATATTAATATGTGAGATACTTACAACATATTATATAAATGATCTAAAAAAAAAGTTGACAATAATTTGGAAAAGCTCAAACAAGATGTAATAGGATTATAATTATGAATGACCAAAATTTCTGGTCTTGACAATATTATTGTATTAATTTTTTGGTTGTACTTTGTTATTATTTTGTTTTGTTTTAAAGATTTCTGTCTCTTGTGGAGTTCCTGGCTGCATCTTTTCTAGAACCAAACTCCTTCCAACGCGGTAGTAGAGGCAATAAAATAACGTCAATAAACTATCTGTATGATATTAATTTGAATAAAAACTGGTAATTGCAACTATGGATCAAATGCACTTAAGAGAATCAGGATTCAGTCCTTCTCTCAATAGACACATGTCTAGTCATCTAGAAGGCAGGTTTTGGTATAAATCGTGATTATAATTGCCTTATTATTGTAATAGCTCCATAGTTGCAATTATAAGACTCCACCTTATGCATTTATTTATTAACTTCCAGTAAGGGGTACAGTATTATAACACATTATTAAGTTTTCTCTCTTTATATTTGTTTGGATAAATTTATTTACATAACAACATTAATTACATAAAACATAAACAATTTTTTTTGTTTTCGGATAAAATAAATTGAATTTTGGATAGGGACATTTTTCATCCACATACCTAACTTCATAATATTGTCTTTAACTCTGTCACCTTTTGGTTTAACGGTTTCCCATTTAAAGCTCTACCGCCCGATTTTACCGTAAAATTGGGCAACTTTGTAACCATTTTACACATCAACTTTAGCACTATTTAAGCAGAAAACAAAACTGATCAATCTACAGGACATGAGATGTGATTTGGTTTTTCTCAAAATCTATTTTAATTAATAAAATTGAAGAAAAAATAATCTAAAGTCACCCCTTTTTTTCCAGTTGTAACAATTTTACTCGATTACATTGTTGATCAAAAGAAAACGAAAATTAACAATACTCGTATACTTCACAATACAACATAGAATGATTTGGTTTTCTTATTTTTTGAAAATTCATATAACGTCATCTCATTTTTCAAAGAAAACGGCTACATTCTGACCGGTGTCACGCACTCGGTCACATCGATTAGTATCGAGAGTCGTGTTCCCGAGCGGATGGCGTATCCGCTCCATATCGTTAACCAGCTTTAGGAACAAAATTGTGCGAGCACGATAACTAACAGTTACCTTGTTAACATGTAGTCACAGCAGACACCTAATTTGTTTTATTCTAAAACCTCATTAAAACCCAATTCGGTCCAACAATTTTGATTAACAAACCTTTTTAAGCCTATAAACGGTTATGTAAATACTTCACTACTCAGTCTCGAACCAATTTTTGGGACTTTGGAACAAAACCGCTTACTATTATGTGAAATCGATGCCCGTAAGAGAGACGTGACCGGGACTCCAGAGTCCTGATTTGAACAAAAACAAATCGGGTATTGGCGACAAAAATTGCCGTTTGTGACTAGCCCTAAGTAGAGTTCGTTATTCGTACAGTCTGGGATAAAAGTTTATTATGGACACCCTATTTTATAAAATAATCCCTAGTTATTTTATTCTGTGTTTTAATCCTATAATTTTGACTTGAAACGTTCTTCATTTTCGTCAGTAGGAGTAACTTACAACTGACTGACACTTGACTCTAACAACAATTTTCACTTTAAAGCTTTATATTTCGGTAACGGATCCCTGAATCGAAAAATGGTTTTCCCAAACCCACAATATTTTAAAATACCTATCCAACGATATAGACGAGAACAAAAATTACAGCTTGCTGTAAGCGTCTCTGAGCTAAGCCGCGGACAGATGGACAGACATGAAACTATAAGGGTTCCTTGTTGACTACGGAACCCTAAAAACCATAATGTAACGAAATATATTATGACAAGATCGCTTATATTTGGTACTATAGCACCTACCGGCATTATTTTACTACCATTATTTACAGGATAGAAGCTATTACTCGGTAGAAGATGTCCACTGCGGCTTCGTTCCTGATACAGCCTACCGCATATCCGATTTTTAGCGCTATCACAGAGTACTATATTGTGCTTTGTAATGTAAACTTGTGCCGTATACTGTATTCAGATAACTTTGGGAATTAGATGCGGGAATATGGACGTGTTTACCGTTTGTGATGTGACAAACAAGATGTCAGACATCGATTTGTGTTGCTCGAAACTAACTGTAGATATTGCAATGGTTTTTTTTGTAGATACGTTTTATTGATATTATTGGGTTGAATCGACAACGCGAGGCTGTCTGGAAGGAATTGATTTTAGCGATAAGCGCCTTATTTTTTTATTTTAACACTTTATTGTACACACGGAAATACAGATGAATACAGCATAATAGACAAGTACAAAGGGCGAGCTTATCTCTGAAGAGATTTCTTCCAGCAGACCCATAAATGCCTTATTTTGTTTATGGAAGGAAAACAATTTAGGTCGTTTTTCGATTCATGTGCTTTAGGAAAAGTTATTTAGTTTCATGATCTGAATACACCCATAAAATAGCGTTAGTAATAAAAAACTAGTGGTGTTTATTAGAGCATCGGTGGTACGTTGCGGAAAGGTATCCTCATAACTCCATAACTCAATCTTGAGGTCCGGGTTCGAATCCGCACGGACGACATGCCATGCACCAATGATGACGACGTAATACCGACTGCTGTGAAAAGGTGAAAAAAAACATCGTGTGGAAACCTTCATACACTGAAGGTGAAATTCATAGAGCACGCATGATGGACCAACGCCCATTCACCCTCTCTGAGGGTAAACCTATGCCCTGCAGTGGGACGCATACAGGGTCTTAATATACTGACGGTTTTTTAAGGGGATGGTGAGACCATCAAACTGAACTACTTTCACTTAGGGACCAAAATCGAAATCGCGAAAAAAAAAATCTGCTCTCCCATATATTTAGCTCGAGTAGATTTGTAGTTTAGTATGGAACATTTTGATGGTCTAAACCACCACCTTAAATGTTTATTTGTAGTTTTGTGGTTGTTGATAATGATGATGATTATGTTTCGGTAAAAAATAATTGATTAAGTTCCTCATGGTCCTGTCCTAATCTGATTAATGATGTTTTTCAAATAAGCTTAGAAATAATTCGTTTCCATTTCATCATTTCCTTTACGAACAAACAAAATAAAACCTTGTTGACTTGACCTGCACCACAGCCTACGACTGTGCCAAGATAAATAATGCGTAATAGGTATCAGGTACATGGCGTTCATTGAACAACAATTTCTGACGTTTCATGGTCGAATAGAAATCTGATGCTGTGCGTTTTAGTATACGTTTTGGTTCTAGAGGCCAAGGGACGGGACATACAATGAGAGGAAAAGTTTTTTTGGTCCATCCAAACAAAGAAAAATTAAGAGAAGTTTATTCCGAATGCGTAAATGCGCGCTGCATACAAACGAAGTCTGGTAATATTTTCATTCCCAATTAAAGTCAATGAAATTTTTATGCTAGGGTTGATTTAAGATTTGTATGGGAATCGTTAATTGACTTTAATTAGTTAGTATTGAAAATATTACCAGACTTCGTTTGTATGGAGCACGCTCCTATATTTCCTTAATCGGTGGGAAAGTGCGGTGGGCCCAAACCCGATAAAAAAAAAATGTCACGACAAAATAAAATTGAATCGAAGTCAGGGAAAACCTGGACCAGATTCGCAAGAGACAGAGACAGAGAGAAATGGAAAAGATTGGAGGAAGGCTTTGCCAATCTCAGGCAAACAGATGAAGTTGTCGATTTCTTCAACCTTAGAAGATTCAGCGAATAAGAGAAATAAGTAGAATTAGCATAACATAGCATATGCTCACGACTATATTCCCCGAGGGGGTAGTCAGAGATATTCTGATACCTCGGAACATCCAAGTTTCACCAGTAGTACCGAAATACTGTCCCGTGTGACGGGTGGAAGTAGAATTAAGTTGTAAAATATAAGCAAATTCCTTTAAACTGTAAAAAAAACCTTACCGAAATAAAGGCTATTATAATATAACTATTATAATAAATAAGTGTTACAATATAAGTATTATAATAAAAAGCCCTGGTGGTCCATTGACGAGTAATCTTGCCGTGCAGGAGGCGATGGTTCGATCTCTGACTCGTACTAATGAGTTTTTCGGAATTTATGTACGATTTATAACACTACTGGTTTTTCATTGAAGGAAAACATCGTGAGGAAGCCTGCATGCTTTGATTTAATTATTACTCATAATTATTCAAAGCCTGTATGCTTCAATTTCGAGGCATGTATTGTACTCACTGTACATTACAAGTGGCGACGGGCTCACTCCCAGTCACACTGGACAGAGTTTCGTTACTTGGAAGTTCTGTGGTTTCAGAATATCTCTGACTACCCTCGGGGAATATAGTCGTGAGCATATGCTTATGCTTATGCTATGCTTATGCTATAATAAATAGGCGCCTTATTCTATGTTACTTAAAAACCTATCTCACAAAGTTTACTAACATTAACCTAAATATGTCGAACATGTCTCGATACGCTCTATCGACTCTTTATATGGCAGCCATACCTAAGTATATGACATTTGTCAAATAAATAACTTAATAAACTTAACAGTTCTTAATTGGTTGTCAAATATAATATGTTTTTATAATCATTTGACATCATCAGTTGTTTGTAATTTGGTTTGTTCATTTTGATAAGGTTAAAATTATGCTCTTGAGTTTGGTAGGTAATTACAGCTAATTTTAAGGTTCCGTAACCAAAGGGTGAAAACGGGACTCTATTACTAAGCCTACGTTGTCCGTCTGTCCGTCCTACCTATTTAGGGCTGTAACTTTTGAACCGTAATAGCTAGACAGTTGGAATTATGAATATGCGTTATTACGGCGGATTTTTTAACAAATAATAAAAATCTCAAAAAGTTAAAAATTAAGGGGTCTTCATACAAGAAACTAGTTTTTATCAACCTTTTTTCTTCTCGTTCTATCGTAAAAACGGCAATAAATACAAGCGTCAAACTTGGTGTGATTATAGTAGAACAAAACTCTACAGTATAACAACAAATAATAAAAACCGGCCAAGTGTGAGTCGGTCTCGCGCTAAAGGTCCCGGAGAATAGAAAACTATTTCTAAGTTAGTATGTTGTGAGGTACGGAACCCTCAGTGCGCGAGTCCCTACTCGCACTTGACCGGTTTTTTCTTAAATATATTTTCGATATTATCTCCATAGTGGAAGTTGTTGAGTTTAATAGTTTAACCACCCCATTCAATATTATTAGGGTCCTTTTTTACATCCTATGATTTAAAATTTTAAATAATCATTCTTTTCTAACTCCCTTTACAAAACGAACAGAAGGGCATCTAACACATAATTTATTCGAAGGCAAAAAACAAGAAAGGTCAAAAAAATACAACACAAATATTCACACAATATTATTCATAGGTACCTTACTCACTATGGATAGAAAGAAAAAACAAGGCTATCTATGCTTCTTTATGAATATGAATGAGGTACATGGTAAATACATAATCATGTTTTGCGTAACCTTTACTAGCTGTGAGATAGGAATCGTTCAAAAGGTCCACTGGTATACCATGAATGTTGTAAGGTAATATTGATGGTGTGGATGCCTCTCTCTAGTGAAAAAATACGTTTTCCCCTTCAGTAAGATTTTACTAGCATCGCGCATTTTGGCATATGAAAATACTCTTTGTATCCATATTTTTAATTCCATATATTGTAACCTGTAATTGGCTATTGTTTCTATATACATTTATTTTCGTATTAAAACTTTAAAATTCGGTAGATATGATAGTAGATATTATTTGAAATAAATAAGGTTATTAGTTGATTAAGTTTCAAACAAAATTATATTATCATTATGCAAATTTTCTATCGTTTTAGGGCTTGAATATTAGGTATGTACCTATCAGTCTCTATTTCACAAAAAGAAATAACTAAAAAGAATTTTTTTTACTGATTATACCGTCATTTGTTCTCCTTTGCTTCAGTTTAATAAGTGAAAGGTTGTGGAAGACAATAAACATTTTATTATTGTATCTCGGGAAGGTATCACGAACCTTAGCCCAGATCTTTGCAAGGCCTGCGTGGGGACACATAGGTTCAACACATAGGCCCCTTTGAGACAATTATTATTATAGTTTGCTAATCTTCTTATTATCGTGTGGGCAGCAAGCCCTGGTATCAGAATTTTTTCAGACCTCCTTACGACCTCTGACGTGGTTTTTTTTATGTAGCGACTACTAACACGAGAGCTAGTAGCCGAGACCAACGGCTTAACGTGCCATCCGAAGCACGGAATCATCTTTCTTTTCAGACAATCATGTGATTCGGCCTGCAATGCCCTAACCAACTGGGGAAAACGCACAAAGTGACATTTCACTAGGTGTCCCCCGTGGGAATCGAACCCACGACCTCCGTGTCAAGAATCCAATGTTCTTAACCATTAGACCAAGGAGGCATATTGCTAATATTAATATTTTTGAAAAATATTTTGTTGTACTGTGTTATATATTTTTGAGTTGCTTTTCTGTTATTTTAGATATCTACACTAATATTATAAAGAGGAAAGATTTGTACCTATTTTTGTATGTTTGTATGTTTGTAATGAATAGGCTCAAAAAGTACTGGGCCGATTTAAAAAATTCTTTCACCAATAGAATGCTACATTCTTCCAATTTGACATAGGCTACATTTCATTTTGTAAAAAATTAGGGATCCTGGGTAAAATAGACAATTGTCTACCCCGTGCGAAGCCGGGACGGGCTGCTAGTTTCATATATTTAGCTCGAAAGCTTCCGACATAATCAAATAGCAATAAATAGTTCCGTTGTTTATCTATCACGTGGAAGCTTTGAGTAAACTATTATATTGCGTATTTTTTGGACGATAAGGTTCAGATTCCTTTGTGTAGTATTAAATATTTGGATAAATAGTATATGTGGTTGTATTACAAAACAAACGTTACCGTAAAACCATACAACTATAGTCCTGGGTGCAAGTATGGTAAAATTTTATATCGCTTCTCATATATCCAAATTGCTGCAAATAACGCCATAGGGGTTTTAATAATTGTTACATGGCGTTATATTTAGCGATTTAGTTTTTAGTTAGATTTAGACAGGAAAACTGGACCGGTGGTCCAGTGGCGAGTAACCTTGCTTGCCGTGCAGGAGGCGATGGTTCGATCCCCGTCCAGACCGACGTACCAATGAGTTTTTCTGAATTAATGTACGATTTGTAACAACACTGGCTTTTCGGTGAAGGAAAACATCGTGAGGAAACCTGCATGCTTCAATATCGAGGCACGTGTTGTACCCACTGTCAATTATAAGTGGCGACGGGCTCACCCCCCATCATACTGGACATAGTTTCGGTACTACTGGTGAAACGTGGATGTTCTGAGGTTTCAGAATAGGGGAATATAGTCGTGAGCATATGCTATGCATGCTATGCATATACCGGTACCTAATTAATTAATATACATAATAACATAAATGGGAACTAACAATCAACTATCAAAACATCTTGAAAAACTTTGCTTAAACTACCAAGCGCGTTCCATACAAACGAAGTATGGTGATATTTTCAATACTAACCAATTAAAGTCAATGAAATTTTTCAGAATTAATCTAGAACCTAATCTCTATGCTTGTATGAAGTCAGATTTTTGTTAAAATGTATATTTTAAAGTTACAGTGCCTCAAAGATTTCCATACAACTCCTAAATGAATCCTAGCACTAAAACTGAATTTTTAACGAAAATCTGACTTCATCCAAGCGTAGAGATTAGTTTCTAGATTGATTCTGAAAAATGTCATTGACTAAGTTCTTACAGAGACAGCAAAAATCTGCCGTGATGGTGTGAAGTTAAGATATTAAATTTTACATTTAATAACTGATTTATATTTGATTAAATATATGTATACAGGTGTGTGATGGATTGAGTATGTGGTTAAACGTTAATGATAGTCAAAGTAAAAGTCAAAGTCAATATAATTTTTTCAATATTGGAGCTTGCAACACACATATCAAACGTCAAATCATTTTTAAAGCTACCACCGCGTCGGAACGTGCTGTCGCTGTAGAGAAGATGCGGCCAGAAACTCTACAACATAACATGACTTAATAACTATTACAATATAAATTCTTAAGCTAAAGTTATGGATTCTTTTCCTTACACTCTGTATATATCATTGCTTATACATAATAGGTATAGAGAACAATAATTACCGTGCAGTTTACGAAATAAAATCACAATTTTAATGTATGTATTTATCATAGTCATAATTTATTTCAAACTACACCTCACGACCAGCTGATTTATTTTTACAATTTCAATGACTTGTCCATAGAGAAAGGAGTTTGATGGTCTTTGCATCCCATTTTGAAACCATTAGCAAATTTAAAAAATATCCTACACTTAAGGCTCTACCGCTCGATTTCACCGTAAAATGTCGTAACTTTGTAACCATTTTATACATTAACTATGGAATTTTTTAAGCAGAAAACAAAACTGAACAATCTACAGGACATGAGAATTGATTTGGTTTTTCAAAAAATCTATTTTAATTAATAAAACCGAAGAAAAAGGAATCTAAAGCCACCCCTTTTTCCCCAGTTGTAACCATTTTACTCTTACGTTGTTGATCGGAAGAAAGTTAAAATTTACAATATACTTCTCAATACACCATAGAATGATATAGTTTTATTTATGACGGCCCGATAGCACAGTCTGTAGTGAACCTGCCTGCTGTGCCGAGGGTCGCGGGTTCGAATCCCGTAAGGGACAAATATTTGTATGATGAATATGAATATTTGTATCCGAGTCATGGATGTTTGTATCTATATATGTATGCTATATCGTTGTCTAGTCATCATAATACAAGTCCAGGCTAGATACTGGTACTTTAAATGTGACTAGATAATTTGTGTGACAATGTCCAAGATATTTATTTATTATATTATATTTTTGGAAAATTCTTAAAATTCAACTCATTTTTCAAAGAAAACTGCTAAATTCTGACCGGAGCCACCCAGGCGCCCGCCCGTTCACATTGATTAGTATGGAGAGTCGTGTTCCCGAGCAGATGCGCCTTAATACATGCATAGTTCTGATAACTCTGAAAGAGAATAAGGTCCTGTATACTCATAACTCAGTCTGGTCTTTGATTTACTTCAAAACCAATCACGTTAACAAATCGAATGCAAACATCAAAACCTAATAGGGTACCAAATCCATTCAAGATACTTTGATTACATACATCCTAAGTGTAGGTACATAAAATGAGGACGTTTATACGTTCATAATGAGATCTCATTCATCGTTCTGGGAATCGACACTGTTAGACTAAGATCCCGTTACAAACTTCTTATACATATAGGTGTAAGGAATTTGTAGGTTGTAACAAAACTCCCTAATAATATTTAAAGGGGTGTTTCTCCCATCAAATTGAACAACTTGTACTATGGAGCCAACATCGAGAAAAAATAAAAATATCTTTTGTTTCATACCTATTCAAGTAGGTACCTACTTCAAGTGGCGACGGGCTCACTCCCCGTCACACTGGACGGAGATTCGGTCCTAGTGAAACGTGGATGTTCTGTGGTTTCAGAATATCTCTGACTACCCCCTTGGGGAATATAGTCGGAGTATATGCTATGCTCATGCCTACTCCACACAAATGTGTAGGATTTTTTTATTTTTCTTTGATTTTGACACCCTGTACAATGATACATATTCCAGTGATTTTTTTGACGGCGGGCTCACTCCCCGTCACACTGGACGGAGTTTCGATCCTAGTGAAAAGTGGATGTTCTGTGGTTTCAGAATATCTCTGACTACCCCCTTGGGAAATATATTAGTGAGTATATGCTATGCTCATACCTACTCCACACAAATGTGTAGGATTTTTTTATTTTTCTTGATACAATGATACATATTCCAGTGATTTTTTATGTAACTAGGAAAGAAATTCTTACTGTTACGAGTATGCTAGGCTATGCTATATTAAAAGCCTTCTTGGAATATGGATTTTATAATTACCATTACAGATAGAGTGTGTGACAGGCCTAAGGGTAACCTTATTTTTTTAGGCTTATGACGTTTCCACTGGATTATGTACATAAACATCCCTCTATGATACGTAGAAAATGTTCAATGGGATCTTAGTCTAGTATTAAGATATGTAACTAATTGAAATGAAAGACATATCGAGTCCTTGTACAAATCGTATTCGATGATTCCTCTGATAGAATAGGGTATAGACTAGTATAAAGTAGTAAGGTAATGTTATCCGAATAGAGCTACAATGATTCCTAGTGTAACTGTAATTAATACAATAGATACATACTTTACATAATGAAATAAAGGAGAATGGCGAAAATGGTATTAGTGTTTTTAAAAAAACTTTAAAGTCATTCATATGTATCGCCGGTAATATTTTTACAAAATTCCATAAAACAAACTATTTTATGGAATTTTGTAAAAATATTACCCGTCTCTAAAAGTTCGGATCTACAAGTAAAAATTACTAATTACTTTGAAAAATCAACCAAAAAGCTTAGCAAAACAAAACAAACAAAAATCACAAATATTCTCACTGAATCTTGTATTTTTGTCGTATCAGAACATCCTAAAGAACTGTACGTTTGTCACCGTTATTGAAAATTTTAGACTATGCTTACCTTTTCCTAAAAAATCTTTGGCATCTTTGCAAAACTATGCCAGCAGGAGTGACAAAATACCTAAATAAATATGCAACAAACTATTTTCTGTGTCGAGAAATTCGATAAAATTCCTTTCTGAAACTCTAAGGCGTATTAAATTAGTAAACCGATCCGGAGTGCGAACGCTGCTCTTCATGGACTGCCTATATAGGGTCCTTCTTAATATGCTGACACTTTTTTAAGAGGATGATCAGACCGTCAAACTGAACAACTTTCTCTATGGCACCAACATCAAAATCGCGGTAAAAAATCAGCTTCTCCATACAAAACTGCAAACCTACTTGAGCCAAATGAATGGGACAGCTGATTTTTTTTTTCGCGATTTGGATATTGGTCCCATAGAGAAAATTGTTCAATTTGATGGTTTGATACTTCCCTTAAATTAGTTTCAGCTTATTTTGTTAGACCTTATATTTATTTGAGCATTTTATTGTACACACTTAATACGTCCAAGGCATGCAGTGTGATCGATTTATAAAAAGCTTCAAAAACCTAAAGTTAAAAAAAAACAAAAGCATATAAACTTTTCCAGACAACTTCAACAAGAAAGTCAGCAACCCTAAAGTTTCCACCAATAGAATGCAGTCATCTCTTTAACTAATTATTATAAGGACTAGCCTTGCGGTAGCATTTCCCCTCTGCCACGGTATAAGCACAATTGATCTTGTGCATTTACATAAAATTTTACACCTTAGCACTAAACGAGACAGCCTATAATTGCGAAATAATAACTTCGAACTTAGAACGTTTGGGGTTCACACGAGACTACTTTTCATGATTTTTAACATTCAAAATTAGAATCTAAAGTTATGGGGAATAAAATCCAAAGTTGCGGATTTCATGTTACCTCGCCCCCCGCAAAAATTGGCAGAAATGTTTGTTAGTAGAATTACACGCGTAACCAGTCCACATATAAATAGTCAAAGAGTCATCTGTTAGTAAGGCATATTATTCGAATACAACACCATTTATCGTCAACACAGACCAATTCTGTAAATCGCTTTAAGGAGAATATTTGCTTCGCAAACATCCGTCTCGACCTAAATAATGTTAATACTTAGCATATACCGAAAAGCTTTTAAAAGATTACGAGCCTAATCGAGGACAATTTTCATTGCTACCCTTGAAACACTTTCTAAACATCCCCCTATTTTTTTAGGCATTACTCCGTCCGGAGACATAAAAGATACTATTTTACGGATTTACGGATTTAAGGATCTTAAAAAGACCGTAATAAAAATTGCTTTGACTTGTTTTCTACTCATGGTTGACCATAGATTTTTATGACTATCCAAATGTGTGACATTTATTTTACGTTGTTGAATCATGCACAAACACTAACAATAATGAACATGTTTAATAACACCGTTAAATAGGTACTTACTAACTATAATGGTTAGCCATTTTAAATATAAGTTCTGGCTCTTCGTAGAAAGAGAACCTCCTCAGGAGCCACTTCAGCTATGCAGGTGCAAATCTGAAGAAGAAATTCGAATATGTATGAGTCTGTCTATCCGCATTGGGCACGCTTGATCGAGGTTCTGTAGTGCTATTTTTGATAGTCACGCGTTCAAGTCAGCAGTATAAAATTTAAAAACTACTACGGAGATTATGCATCTTTCTACTTCTCATTTGAAATTCACACGTCCAATGTTACTTTCAAAAATAGCATTCCTGGCTGCATCTTTTCTTTAGCCTCGCGAACATCTCGCGAAACTCACTTTAGCCTCGCGAAAGTTACGTTACCATTTTCAAATGATCCCTTAACTTTTTGAATAAACAATGTTCAGTTTCAGTGTATTTACTTCGCCTTTTTTATCCAACATAAAGAATAACGAAGGAGTCTAATAATAAAATCAGAGACACAATATTTCTGTTGCTTGAACATATTATAAAGCCATTTATTATTATGTGGCCATACTACAAAGGCACCAATAAAAACATCCTTTATACTCGTAGCTGGTTATTTGCATGTCCTGATTGCTCCAGGCTGTTTTCGACCAATTAATCCGGACGGCTGGATACCTTCCGCAAGAATTCATTTTACATCTTCCAGACAATAACCTCTCCCACTTTGGGTAGGAGAATTATCCACAAAACTGGTGGAATTACCCGCAAAGTAGGGAAAATGAGGAAGACGGTTAACGCAGCAATTAAATGTCTTGCTATTGAAAATTTTAGAACAGGGAGTCAACTTAATGAGAAGGGGTTTCATATTGTCAATTCACCTAAATGTCTATTAACGTAAGGAAGTATATGAACCTGAATCTCTCACTTCACACAGTTTGCTATAAGAAGAACTAAAATTATTATTTGTAACCTACATAAACAAACATCAGACAGCGAAAAACATTTCTTCGAACTCAACATCTAAGAAATGCTAAATATTCAAGATCCCTAAACTTTAATATAAAACATCTTTAAGAAAACGAACCTTGCATAAAGTTGTCTGAAGTTCTAACAAACTTATGATATACAAAAACAATTTCAAAATATGTTCTCTTTCCTTGTCAACAGATTCCTCGCCATCTGGTGGCCTCTCAAATGCCAGATCACGAAGCGTCGAGCGAGAATGATGATCGTCTTCATCTGGATCTTCGCCATCGTCGTCACCACTCCTTGGGTCTTCTTCTTCGACCTGGTCGTGGTCTTCGAAGACAACCCTCACGTCAGATTGTGTCTTGACGTCTGGCCCAACCCCTTGAGTGAAATCCTGTATTTTGTTGTCGGAAACCTTATCTTCTGCTATATACTCCCAATGGTTCTCATCACCATGTGTTATATCCTCATATGGATTAAAGTTTGGAGGCGGTCGATACCCACAGACACACAAGATGCTCAGATGGAGAGGATGCAGCAGAAATCGAAAGTCAAAGTTGTGAAGATGCTGGTTGCTGTTGTGATCTTATTCGTCCTATCATGGTTTCCTTTGTACCTGATATTTGCGAGAATAAAGCTTGGAGGACCTATCCAGAAATGGGAGGAAGATATCTTCCCAGTTGTGACGCCTCTAGCACAATGGCTGGGAGCTTCAAACTCATGTATCAATCCGATCTTGTACGCGTTCTTCAACAAGAAATATAGGAAGGGTTTCGTCGCTATCATTAAGAGCAGGAAATGCTGTGGAAGACTGCGATACTACGAGACCATCGCTCTGCAGTCATCGAGTACATCAACGAGAAAATCGTGGCATTACAACAATAACAATCACCCTTCGTTTACTCGACGATCGCCACCAGTCGATAAGAACGCGGTCTCATTCATATTTAATCACACGGGAGTTTAAGCTTACCAAGAATTTTAAATTGGAACTGGTTTTCATTGGAGCAGCGGCCCTAGCCGGTGGCCCCGCAACACTCGGCGTGCGCACACGCATCCGATTCGACGCGTCTCTGCATATCGACACATACGACGTTTTTTATGCTAAGGTATGTTTTTGAGTTTGACAGTTTGATGTTGTCTCGTGCAAGAACCAAGTTTTCGATCTTCGTGACTATCCAATAAACTAGGTATTTGTAATAAGTGAACATAATCAGTGGATGTTTTTACTGTAGTTACTGTAACTTTTATACGTAAGTCGGTTAAAGTGTTGTAAGGAAATTTTATTTTTACACTGATTGTAATATTTGTAAAGAAGAGAGCGAAGCGCACATTGAGCACAAAGTTTTATAGGAGTATGATTATTTTTATTTTCTATTTATTTTATTAAAAAAATTATAATGTATAGGTGCATAGGTTACTTATCTTTTCATTTAAAATTAATTTAGAATTTCGGTAAACTTTTTGAAACTCAGTTAATTTACTTAAAATTCGTTAATATGAAGTTTGGTTTTTAAAATTTCTTAAAATATTAAAGAAAAATCCTCAAAAATAATAAAATACATTTCAAATCAACATTCTTACGGAAATAAAATAAATAATATTACAGTACAAACTAATATTTTGTAGAATAAAATAAGCTTTTTTAAATTTTAATAATATTGTATTAACATACCATGTTTCAATAAATGTTTGAAATTACAACATTTTACCTACCTAAATAAGTAGTCCAATAAATGTAAAAGTAATAACTTTCACAAATAAACAATATAAATAGTCGAAATAAGAAATAGTATAAATATTTTAGAATGGATTGATCCGATTTTATTGTTTATTTATTCGATGTAGAGACTCCATTATTTTAAGGACTATTCAAAAGCAGAACTTTCTATATATTGCAAATTACAATTTCTACCGACCTTTACAACTTATCAATTAATTTAAATATTTTCACAAATCATATAATAGTGTTCTTTTTAAACTGGGAGTGATATTGAGAAGCATTCCGATCGCTATAATTTGTAATTGTCAACAAAATCATTTGAAGAACCTAATTTCTCAAATCAGAAACCTATTCCATATACAGGTTGATATTGATATCATTAGCATCCTTTTAAACTAAGAGTCTACCCATCAAACTGAATAACTGTTACTGCGGGAGTAAACCGATCGGAGCAAAAACAAAATCTGCTGTTACATACATTTGAGTAGGTAAGCATTGCAGTTTAGCTTAGCAGTTTAGTATAGAACAGCAGATTTTTTTTGCTCCGTTTTTGGCTTGCTCCCATGGTAAAGGTTGTTCAGTTTGATGGGTAGACTCTTTGTTTAAAAGGATGCTAATGATATCAATATCAACCTGTATATGAAATAGGTTTCTGATTTGAGAAACTTAGGTTCTTCAAATGATTTTGTTGACAATTACAGATTATAGCGATTTTAACAAAAAGAAAATAACTTGTGATTCGCGTAAAAGCTGAAATAAAAGGCAAGTTACTCAGCTTGAACTGTGGTGATGTATCCGATCTAAAATTTCACATAAATTTACTATTGAAAGATTTACAACCAGGATGGCATTCATCTACTGTCAATATCATTAAATAAAAGTTATATTAATAATGTTCATCATTAAAAGAATATGTTAACATACTTAATACAATTTATATTTTGAAAAAACAAAATTTGCTTTAAAAATATCTTAATTTTTTAACATTCATTTTAATGTTTTATTTTTAGCTGAATTAGCTTTCTATCTTGTTTTATATTGATAATATGACTCTTGTAAGTTAAAATAATATTAATTGGCTAGCAATAGTTTTAATATAAAAGACCTGGACCCGAGAGGCCTGGACCGTCTCTGCCATGGGCTCATAGCCGCTTAGATGCACAAAAATGTTACCAAATAATATTATGGATAAATTTATATAGCATTATTAAAATAAAAGTATGTTGAATTAGTATCTATCTGTATTAGGTTTTTCGTTTGTTGTAATTTTTTTATTAGTTACCACAAAAAACCGTGAGCAATACAAAGTCACGATGTGTATTACCACAGAGTACTATAATTACGTATTTCCTACACTGCTTAATAATAGACAAACATATTATATATAATAAAAATAAATAATTATAATATGAATGACATAACCACTTGTAATAATAGTAAAATTTCTTACGAAAATATAAGCAACAGAACTATATTTTTCTACTACGAAAGAAAAAGATGTAAAATGGATTATAACTTTTCGCGATTGCAATTATACAGCTTACAGTTTTCACATTTTAAGCACAAAATTTCATAGCTTTGATTTGCTTAACAATAATTTTGAATTGATTGTGCATCGCACAAATTAAACGCTTTTAAATAATGAAATTCTCCTAAAATATAATTATAGTACTGTATGTAAACTAACTAAAGGCAATCCTTTAAACCACATACTCAACCGATCAACCTGAACAACTTTTACTATGGGGGAAAACTTGTACGCGCAAAAAAAATACGCAGTTCCATGCAACTCAAAAAACTCAAAACTCAAAATGTTTTATTCAAAATACATCACAATGTATCACATGGATAGCTTTCTGACGTCATTTTTGACTTTACCACCGCGTCGGAAGGTGTTCCGTTGCAGCGAAGATGCGGCCAGAAACTCTACAACACATATCTTTTAAAACAAAAAAAAATATACAAAGTACACTTACAATGCTAAACTGCAATGCCTACACGACTTAAATGTATAGGTATGAAACAGCAGATATTTTTTGTACTGACAGGTTTGCTCCCATGGTAAAAGTTATTCAGGTTGATGGGTGGAGTACGTGGTTTAAAGTTTTGCCTTTAGTTATTTCACATAATGTATACTTATTTTTTTAGTTTAATATAGTATTCGAAACAACAATATTATTTTGTGTCATTTAATGACAAGTCGCTTAGCAATTTCGATATGTTATTAAATACCTACAGTGTGACCAACATTTCTGTATGTATCAATGGCGGTATAGCTTTTACCGCAATCAGATCAAAGTTGTACAAGTTGGAACAAGATAAATGCTTCTACCCCTTATGAGATAATAGGGATTATTGAAAAGGTTGCACTATTTTGGCCTAAATACGTCCCAAATATCGTAGGTCCATTTGGTGACAGAAGTATTTGTCATACGATAGGTAGTATTAATAAATGAACTCAAGACCTAACAATCGTCCATACATATCGATAACTGAAGGACATTTTATTGAAACAACAACAGAATTGATCGAAATATGAAAAAAATTACTTTTTAGAAAATAATAATAGCAACTTTAAAATCGAAGAGTTATAACATAACATAAATATTCCACATTATAAAATCTAAAACAGAGAATATTGTACAATCTGATAATAAATATAAAAAAATATATGTATGAAATAGTACATAATTTGATACATATATTTTCTTATATGTATTTTCTTTGTTCTCAAGTTGGTACAACCTATCGATGTCAACGCATCTTTTATCGATTAATGTAGGCTTTTGGATTTTGCGATCATTGGTTAGCAACTTGTAATTTTTAAATGATTTGGTGAGTGTGTGAATGAAAATCATGTATCATTGACAAAGTCGAAGTACCTACCAAGACTGACGATTGACTCCTTCTAAAGGATGTATTTGAGTGATATAGTAGAAGAATGGATTTTGAATTCAGCTATTTTTATAATTCTTACAGCTTTCGAGTATAGCTTTTTTCATTTACATGATTTTGATTTAAAGCTAGATTCATCTCGTAATATAAACATACTTAGAAGATTAATGCATTCGTAAAATAATATAAAATTAATTAATCGAATTTAAAATGGCAATTTAGCGTTAGTTAAACTTCAAATGCTATATTATATTTTGCTGCCTATAATAATTTTGCTATTGTAGTACCTAATTATTCATCGAAATTAATCCAGTCCAACTAGGAACAGATAGACAGGGCGATAAAAAGTATTGGGAGTAAATTTTTTTTAATTTGTACATTTTGCACACGTCTTTTTTTTTTTTTTTTTTTTAAGAAACGAGTTATTGACGAAATGAAATGTTTAGGATGTAATTTAATAATTTACCTGTGGAAATAATAAAAATGTTTAATAGCAACATCATTGTTTAGGTATTTAAAAAGTTATATATTTGTACAAAAAAATATTTGAACCTTTTACTTGTAATTTTATCACATTTGTAAATAATAATGTTTTGAATAGAACAATAAATTAGACATTTTAAAATCGTAATTTTGTTTTTAATACCTAGAAGCATTTCTGTATGATATTGCTGTTTTAATTTGCCGTGTTTGGTGTTAGAATTAGGATTTGATATATTATCTAATAATATTGTAATAAATAAAAAAATAATGTGAGACCTGATTTTACTTAATAATTAATTATAAAGGTTTATTAAATATGATAAAAATCATGTAATCCTATTATTAAATAATAATATTATATGTATATTTAAATTGTTTGATGTTACGACAAAATAATTAAATAAAATATCTATGTAATGTAAAATATAGAATACCTACTTACAATATAAAAGCTTGTAGTATAGCTGGTTGTTAGATACTTCTGTAAAAATTGTAATATAAATGTACGTTACGTATATATAAATAGTTCGATGTTTCAAGCAATGTTAGGTGATTTTTTAGGAATATAAAACAATTTTAGTGAGCTTTTTAGTATTTGAGTGGATCTATTATGGAAAAATAACAGTTTTTGACCCTTTTGAATAGAAGAATAATTGCTGAAGAGGTAATATTACATGAATATTTCCACTTTTACGACATTTTGGCGCTGAATTATTTGTTTCAATAAGCTTGTTATGGCAGCTGCAGCACGTCAGAAGTGATTTTGACATAATAAATAATACAACTAATTTTTTTTTTTTTTTTTAAACTTTATTAAAAAGTTTGGCCTGAGGCCATTAATCATTTGTCACCATATTTTGTTTTATTTTAGAGTTTTCCATAATAGAATCATTCAAGGAAACGTGCAACGCGACAGAATGTATGAGAAGCAATTTTAACTAACTACCTACATAAATTATTATCAAACTTTGCGTCACCGTACAATTAACCTACATATCAACGAAGGTTAACCTTCCCGTTTTTTAAAAACTATTCTTTTTTTCGAAAAACATGTTTTGACAATTTTGGATTTTTCTATAGAACCGACAGAGCGGGTAGATTTTATACAAAATATAAGACGGTAACTTCCGGTATAACTGAAGTTTCAGTACAAGGGAAATCTAATATATTATAGGGTCCTTCTTAATATGTTGACACTTTTTAAGGAGATGATCAGACCATTAAACTGAACAACTTTCTCTATGGGACCAATGTCGAAATCGCGAAAAAAAATCTGCTGTTCCATAGTAAACTGAAATCTTACTCGAACCAATTGTATGGGACAGCAGATTTTTTTTCGCTGTTTCGACCTTCGTCCCATAGAGAAAGTGGTTCTGTTTCATGGTCTGATCATCCTCTTAAAATACTGTCAGCATATTAAGTTGGACCCTGTATGAATACAAAAGCCTGGGTTTTTATGAAACTATAGACACTTCTTTGTCCAATAGAATAGAGCTGGTAAACTAATTCAGAGTAGTTTTTGTATGAGAGCAAGAATAGAATCTAAAAAAAACAAGGCAAGTTAAATATAGAAGGTAAAAAGAAGAACTATATTTCAGACTTGGAAGAACAAAATATCCTTAAACGTGATTTTTTTTCGTAATATCTTAGTCACATACTGGCTGACATGTTATATTAGAAATTAATTTCGTAATTTGTCAAAGATATTTCAGTTCAGCAAAGGATAGATAAAGCTAATCGATATAAAATGCATATTAATAAGTATTTTTACACGATACCTATCAAAACATTCGGATACAGGAGACATTATTGTGCAAAAATTATATTCCACTATTTTTAATTACTAGAAAATCTTTAAGGCTGTATTCAAATTTTGAAACTAAACCACATTCCCTAAGGCTCATGGGTCCAAAAACGATAAAATTGTACAAAAGTGGCATCGATTTTCTTTGGCGGGTCAAAAAAAATCTCGTTTAACACAAAACAATCCTTCCGCTTATCCCGAAGGGGAGGTTGTTATTTTCTTCCAAAAACATTTTTTTTTTAATCTGAATACATTGCTTAATTTTTTTCATACATTGCTAAAAATATTCTAGTATAAAAATAAGGGTGTAGAACAACATAACAAATATTCAACAATACAGATTTTTTTTTTTAAATAATCGTGTTAAGAATTTTAAAATCCTAGGATCTAAAATACTAAAACTTGCTTATTATATACAGGGTCCAAATTAATATGCTGACAGTTTTTTTTAGGATGATCAGACCATCAAACTGAACAACTTTCTCTATTGGACCAAAGTCGAAATCGCGAAAAAAAATCTGCTGTCCCATACAATTTGGGTCGAGCAAGATTTCAGTTTAGTATGGAACAGATTATTTTTCATTCGTGATTTCGACATTGGTCCCATAGAGAAAGTTGTTCAATTTGACGGTCTCATCATTCCCTTAAAAAAGTGTCAGCATAATATTAAGAAGGACCCTATATAGTTAGTATCCAAAGAAAAAGTATAATATTTATAATTTTCTTGGACATTAACTATTCTAATTAACGTCGAATATTAATGCCTAGATCATTATCTATTTTATATGATATGAAAGGCTTTCGTTTGTATTATTATATTGACCTCAGTGAGTAGGTTTACCAGATGGTCATGGCAACGCGATATAGCAAAGTCGCGCTTTAGCTATCATTCTCATTGCGCAAAAGAGTAAAATATACTAAGGATTGCCGTGTGAGGCATGCTAGCTCTACAGATCTGTAGGACTAGCATACCAGGCACGAAAAAGCGACAAAACGAGAAAACCGCTTTCGCATACGCAAAGTAACCAAGACAAAAGCACATCTAGATTTTTCTCGTTTTGTCGGGGCTGGCATGCTAAGCCTACTACAGTTTTACCAAAAATAATCTAGTCGTTGAATTAACCTGCGATTCATTGCTTATGGCAAATAAACTAAAATCTGAAATACATTGCGTTTTTGATATAGGATTTCACTGCACCTTGCCTCGTTATTGATTCTGCCAATTTTGTTTACAAAGAACCAATCTTAAAAAACGCAAACTTTTTAATTACAGTCTAAAGATAAAACATTGTTTTTAGATTTAAGAGTCCTTCTACAGTTCTGTGACGCCCTTGTCACAATATTAAACATTTGAGAATGATGAAAGTGCTACTCCCACATACTACAAAAGCCGAAAAGCTATTTGTATAGTATACTGTTATAGGTTCTAAACTTTCCACTTTTAAGAATATCAAATTAAATGTAAAAGTGTTTTTTTTTTCTTAGTCAGGGTTACTGAGGCCATCAATCTGAACAACTTTCACTATGGAGCCTACCTCAGGAAACGCGATAAAAATCAGGTCTTTCATAGGCTGCATAGTGAAAGTTGTTCAGTTTGATGGTCTGAGTTCACCGTTTCAGTCCGCGGAGGGCTGTCCTTTACACCCTGTACCTATACAACGTGTTAATGAATAAGCTCAAAACCTCATACAACTCAACTGATTTATAACAAAATAATTAGGTTGAAACAATAATGTCATTATTTTGATAGTTACAATTTAAAGTTATTCGCATTTTAAGTTTTGAGGCAAACATGATTTGTTATCATTTCTGCAATGAATGAAAGCGCTAACGTGCTCATGGACACATTTTAAAACTCTTGTTTTGATAGTGAGTAGGGTGAGAGTGCTAGAGGAGTGGGTTGAGATCGCGTACAGAAAATTTTAAATTAAAAAAAAACGTATTTAATATTTTGAAAAAAATTCCCTATGTTGAAACCGTGATAATTCGATTCTGCTTTCGATTCTAAACAAATTACTTTCTAGTTTTGCGTTAATTCATTAACACGTTGTATAGATTTAGGCCTTTGTATTATTACGTTGAAGTAACACTTTTTTAATCATAAATACTGTGATGAGTATGCCACTGAACGGTAAAAGGAGCCTTAAGCTTTTTTAGAATACCAGATTTAATCAATCGATTCTACTTTATTTTACACACAAATACAGAAGATATAACTTTAAAAAACATAACATTTAGTTCAACATACAATTAACATACAAAGTTCATGAAACATGATGATTTATTATTTATATAATTATTATGTTTTTATATAATAATGGAAATGACTTGAATGCATCTGTAGGATACAGATTGTTTTATACTTATATTATTAATAATAATGTCCTTCGTAGAACCATAATTTATTACTGCCATTAGTGAATTTTGAATTTGTAGTAAGTACATATTTTGAAGTAGGTAAAATTTACTGTTGGTTAAAATTATTTCGTTTCAAAAAATATCTTTTTGTTAACTTTATTTTAATTTCACAAGAACCGTATTTTTTGTATTATCCGATGATACAATGTATACAGTCATAGACAGATAACGCAGTTACTATAGAAATTATACATTTTAACGGGTTGTTAAACCAGGAACTCAAATAATTTAGAAACCGTCAAAATGTTTAATTTTTACTTAATACAGAAACAAAATGTGTGAACTATGGTACAAAGTTATGCAAAAATCAAATCAAGTATGTAACATTCATGTAGGACAACTGGATTTTTTTAAATTAAATTATACAGGGTCAAACTGAAATCATTGGCGTCCTTTAAAACTAGGACTCTACCCATCAAACTGAACAACTTTTACTATGAGAGCAAACCGATCGTAACACAATATAAATCAGCTATACATTTCAGTTTAGTATGGAACAGCAGATTTTTATTTATGTCTACGATCGATTTGCTACCATAATAAAAGTTGTTCAGTTTGATGGGTAGAGTCTTAGTTTAAAAGGATGCCAATGATTTCAATATCACCCTGTAGAAGTATGATAGAAATCTGTATTTTAATTGAAACATAACTAGCTATACAGGGTGTAAGGAAAAGTATCACCAACCTTTAAACCACATACTCTACCCATCAAACTGAACAAC
Source organism: Agonopterix alstromeriana (assembly GCA_963924505.1). NCBI lineage: Eukaryota > Metazoa > Arthropoda > Insecta > Lepidoptera > Depressariidae > Agonopterix > Agonopterix alstromeriana. The sequence continues at coordinate 17,516,196 of OZ004671.1, read as the reverse complement.
TTTTAATATGGGAGCAAACCTGTCAGAACAAAAAAAATCTGCTGTCCGATACGTTTAAATCGAGTAGGTACTGAAGTTTAGTATGAGACAGCTGATTTTTTTTGTATGGTTAGATTATGTGGTTTAAAGGTTAATGATACTTTTCCTTACACCCTGTATAGACTTAAAGGGTGCCCAAACAATGAAAGGTGGATTAGACCATGTTAAACAAGGCTATTTTCGATAACGTGTCGTATCCCATATAGAGGTTAACTTTATTGCTGAAAATAGTGCCTTTTGTCCGAAAATTCGCCCGTTGTTTGAAACCCACTCCTTACATCAACCTAACTGTGAGTCATTTTTTTTAAATGTCCAGTGTAAAAAGTGGTAGTACCTACAAAACAAAAGGGATTTTGAAATGAGAACTTATGTCTTTGGGCATTTTTGTTAAAACCTTTGACTAATTATTATAAGGACTAGCCTTGCGGTAGCATTTCCCCTCTGCCACGGTATAAGCACAATTGATATTGTGCATTTACATTCAATTTTATACCTTATCACTAAACGAGACAGCCTATAATTGCGAAATAATAACTTCGAACTTAGAACGATTGGGGTTCCCACGAGACTACTTTTCATGATTTTTAACATTCAAAATTAGAATCTAAAGTTATGGGGAATAAAATCCAAAGTTGCGGATTTCATGTTACCTAGCTCCCCGCAAAAAGTGGCAGAAATGTTTGTTAGTAGAATTACACGCGTAACCAGTCCACATATAAATAGTCAAAGGTTAAAACAATAGCGTGATTCTTACGTGATGTCCGCCTTAAAGTTCCATATATTTTTAACACTCAGTTGCAGAAACGCTCATTAAAGATAATTCTCCATTCAATCTCTTGTTGTCACTTTTTGTCTTGTTGACGTAGTAAAAGCTAGCAAGAGATTTAATGGAGGATTAACTCTAATGCGCGTTTCTGCAACTGACTGTTAGTCTGCCACAAAATTACCTATTTAATCTGTATAATGTTTGGAATAATACGACATAATGTTGAAATTAATATTGGTAAACAAATTGTGTGAATTTTGAATATTTCTATATAAGTTGTTTTTCATGGTACCTACTACATAATATGTAATATCTTAACAATGCAGATATTGTACTTAAATAAAATTAAATGAATGTAAAATTTATATTCAAATTCGTTTTCTTTAAATCCTACATCAAAACTCAACTCAACTCAAAATGTTTTATTCAAAATAATATCACATGGATAGCTTTCTGACTGCATTTTTGACTCTACCACCGCGTCGGAAGGTGCTTCGTTGTAGAGAAGATGCGGCCAGAAACTCTATACTCTACAACATCGACATAATAATACACGCCTCAAAAAGAATATAGTCTTCAATATTCTTTTTGATATTATTCTTCAACGAAAAGCCAGTGGTGATATTTGGTGGTGTAGATGTAAAAAAGTAAGTTATAGCCTGTAGAATCCCACTGCAGGGCAAAGGCCTCCTCTCACGAATAATGGTGAGATGGAGTGGGCCATACTCCACCACACGGGCCCAGTGCGTATTTGTGGAGGCAAGTTGGTGGTCAACTTGCTGTCAGATAATTTTCAAGCCACCATAATAGGCATAATATGATCAGATGACATTGTAACCTTAACGCCATAGTTACAACGCCATCTGATGGAACTATCCGAGACCGACTGCTTAACGTACCTTCCGAAACACGGAAATGCTCGAGATGTAATACCAGTAAACGGTCACCCATCCACAGACTGACCGGACCTGGCGTTGCTTAACTTCGGTGATCGTTTCCAATTCCGAAGTCAAACTATGCCAACGAGCGCTTCTTTGGTGTAGATGTGTAATACTTAATAATTATTTCACAAATTAAGGGTATATTACCGTTGTCGCGCTCCATACAAACGAAGCCTGGTTATATTTTCAATAATAACGAATTAAAGTCTATGAAAATTTTCAGAAACAATCTAGAAACTAATCTGTATGTTTGTATAAAGTCAGATTTTCTTTAAAATGTTTAGTTTAAAGTTACAGTGCCTTAAAGATTGCCATCCAAATCTTAAATTAGTCCTAGCACTAAAACTGTATATTTTATCGAAAATATGACTTCATTTACGGCCCGATAGCACAGTCAGTAGTGAACCTGCCTGCTGTGCTGAGGTTCGCGGGTTCGAATCCCGTAAGGGACAAATATTTCTATGATGAATGTATTATTTGTACAAATTAATTAATTTGTAATTTGCGCTGAATATTTGTACCCGAGTCATGGACGTTTCTATCTATTTATGTATTCTATATTGTTGTCTAGTCATCATAATACAAGTCCAGGCTAGATTCTGGTTAAATGTGACTAGATAATTTGTGTGATGTCCACGATATTCTATACAAACATAGAGATTAGTTTCTAGATTGTTTCTAAAAAGAATTATCGACTTTAATTTGTTAGTATTGAAAATATCACCAGACTTCGTTTGTATGCAGCACGCATTTACGCATTCGGAATAAACTTCTCCTAAATATCGATAGTAGGGATTATGTCCGTGAATTTATGTAGGTTTGTAACTGTCGATAGTCAAATATCGATAGTTAGGCACCACAAAGAAGATGAGAAAACAATCTGATATATCTAGCTAGACAGCCACAACATAATTCTTGAAGCACTACCTAATTATTACCTACAAATGGAGTTGACTGTTGCTGAGATATGTAAAGGATCAATTTACTGAATTAGTCTTGCAGAAACTATTACCGAACCTACGTTATTGGAAATTGACAACTACACGCCTTACTGTAGATAGGTACGTATCTATAAATTAATAACTCAAAGTCTATATAATTTATTCAACATAGGGAGCTTACAGCACACTTATCAAACGTCAACTCTTTTTTAAAGCTACCACCGCGTCGGAACGTGTTGTCGCTGTAGAGAAGATGCGGCCAGAAACTCTACAACATAACACGACTTAATAACTATTACAATATAAATTCTTAAGCTAAAGTTATGTATACAATAATACAAAGTCTTACAATTGATTTGTTATAGTAGTTGCGACAGTGACTGATTTGATACAGAGCATGTACGCAGGTTATAATGAACGAATGAATGAATGAAATGTAAGTACGTATTTGACCAAAAATTTAAAATTAAATATGCATAGTGTTAATATGTAACGCATTCAACCCATCAAATTAAACAACTATTTAACGGAACTACTAGAAATATAACAAACATCGAAATATTCTACACCAAATTTAGAGTTATTTAGAGTTTATAAGACTTTGTCCAGAAGTGGCACCGAATAGGTTAGAAAAAAACGGAAAATATAGAAATCGTAAAAAACAGCTTTTCTCCATATTCTGTCCTGTTAGAAAAACTTTTTTTCTAATTAATAATTAATGGATTCTTGCTTGTGCGTTAGCATTTCCGCCAGTGTCAAGTAGTTTATGGGGAGTACCTATCCCAATCTCAGGAATTGTTTTTGATCAAGAACAAGAAGAGATTGAGGATTGCGGAGCCTCGTGGCAGGCAGAAACGCGACGCGCGATAACCTGCAACGTGACTCCCAGAAAAAAGTTAAAAATCGTTTGACTGACAGTGGCGACTCGCCATACAAACGTCATGCACCACATGCGGGTAGGAGGAGTGCGAGTGGGAAATATAGGTATCCTAACGATTTACTAAGTTCAAGGGGTGACTCTACCGCAATATTTCCTCTACCGTTTACGAAATCCCTAAAAATAAAATGACATCTTGATTGAAATTGTCTTAATAATAATATACCAAGATCCGACCGCAAAATTATGCACCTATTTGTTTGGTGAACGAAATGTGATTCAAGTGAAAGTTTACACAGGGGTTTATACAACGCCCGGTTGCCTAGCAAAATCTTGAAGCAAGTACCTTTGCCATGATGCTTTATGGTACCTTTTTTTCCACCTATCTCTTTGGGAAGTAATTGAGGCGCCATCTGAAGGACACCGATGTAAAGAACTGGAAAAACTAGGGTTGCTACCACTCAGTCTGCCGCAACTCTAGGGTTGCCAGGTTCAAAGAAGTCAAAGTCAAAATTGTTTATTCTAAATAATATCACATAGATAACTTTTTGATGACATGTTTTTGAATCTACCGCCGCGTCGGAAGGTGTTCCGTTGTGAAGTTCAAGTTTTGGCTGACTGAGAGCTGGCAACCCTAGTTTTTCCAGTTCTTTAGATTGGTTTCCTTCAGATGGCATCTCATTTACTTCCTACCATACCATAAATCATCATGGTACTTGCGGCAAGATTTTGCTAGGCAACCCGGCGGCGTTGTATGAACCCCTGTGTAAACATTCACTTAAATCACATTTCGTTACGTTTGGCATGATTTTACGGTCGGATCTCGTACCATAAAACACGCGGCCCCCGAAAATAATCCATAAAATAAAATTATACATTGTATAGTCATGTAATACAACAAAACTGCTCTTAAAAACATCAAAAACATAGATGTTTGATACAACAAAGTATAAAGACAGTAGGCATAATAAATAACAGGCAAACGAGATAAATGTGTGGCCCATAGGGATTTGCTATTCTCTGTTATACAGGGTTACAGGTTAAGTCGACCTAAATCCTTTAAGAGGTGATAGTTTCCATCATTCCTGACTGATTTGACTATGGAACCCCATACCCTAAACTTAACCGTTCTCAAGTTATGGGACTTTGAAGTTTTTTTTAAAAAAATCCAGATTTTTTTGTCTAATGTCCCCTTTTTTTGTGTTTTGTACATCTAATGTTTTTGTTTTTGTATTTTTTGTGTAGCAGATTAGCTGCTTCATTATTTTAAACACAAAAACTGCAAGTAACTGTACCAACTGAGTCGTAATAGACGATTGATTGTTAAAAAAAGAAATAAATTTGTGAAAAGTTTATTTTTCTTTCTTTTGTATTTTAAAAAAAGTCTAAGACAGTTGTGCTGCAGATGTGTTTAAAAATATCTACGGTTCTTCAGCTTTCCGATAAGGTATAATTTGCTAGGGTGTTATCAGGATTCTCGGAAAAAACATCGATGAAAGACTCCCAGGTAATAACAAAAATAACGGTATTTCGTAAAGTTGCTCGCAACGCCCATTGTCTTGCAATGGGTACAATGGGTAGCGCGTCACGTGCGAGCGGGATATCATACAATGTAAACGGGTGCAAGAGAGACAAGTTATTTCAAACGCCATTTTGTTGTTATTGTGTTTGGTTATGGTTAGTCTGCTTACGCCATTCGTCCGTGGTAGATGCGATACTTGGTGCTCTTCGTTTTTTACTCGACTTAGCTTGTTTTTCTGGACTGTTTCCTCCTATTCGTGACTGTGCTTGTTAACTGGACCTTGATTTGTGCTTCTGATTTGGAACTGTTGAAGATGGCGACCTTTACGAACGAAGAATATGCTGATATTTTGATTTGTTATGGGTACTGCAACTGTATCCTTACAAGCTCGTCAAGAATACATAGCACGTTTTCCTGACCGCCGAATTCCGGATATTAGTGTCTTCGACGGAGTTTACCGACGAATTAGAGAGACTGGCTCTGTTTCGAGGCGACGAACAGACCTGGGTAGACCACGTATTAATGATGATGATGAAGAGGAAGATAATGAGATTGTTCGACGATTTCGACTGGATCCGACTACGTCAACCAACGTTGTTGCCCGAGAACTTGGAATCTCACAATGGAAAGTGTGGTTTACTGTGCATACTGCCGGTCTCTACCCCTACCACTACACGCCAGTGCATGTTATCGAAGAAGGAGATCCTGTGAGGAGGCTGGATTTCTGCAGGTTTATGTTGAATGCAGATTTGGAAGATCCTTCGTTTTTTCGAAGCATCTTGTGGACTGACGAGTCCAAATTTGATCAAGATGGGAAAACCAATTATCATAACGCCCATCATTGGGCTCCGAAAGCAGGAAGAAATCCTAATAAGAAAAGGGTAAAGGGGTCACAGAGACGTTTCAGCCTTAACGTATGGATGGGAATAATTTCAAACCATCTGGTTGGGCCTTACTTTCTTCCTCCAAATTTGGATGGAGAGACCTATGAAAATTTTTTAAGGCAAGATTTACCCGATTTGCTCGACGACATACCATTAAACCTCATTCGAAACATGTGGTTTCAGCACGACGGGTGCCCCGCGCACTTTAGAAGGAGTGTCAGAGAGTGGCTAGACACTAATTACCCAAATAAGTGGATCGGGAGAGGTGGGCCTACACCGTGGCCAGCTAGAAGTCCAGATTTGACACCAATGGATTTTTATGTGTGGGGGCACATGAAAAGTTTGGTTTACGATGAACCTAACCCAATAACATCTGTTGATGTTTTGAGGCAGAAAATAATTGATGCTGCTAACGAAATAAGAAGAGGACTCACAACTGGGGTAGTGAAAAGTGGCTTAAGGCACAGAATGCGTGTATGTGTGCGAAATAGGGGCGGACATGTGGAACATGTATTGTAAAAATGATTAATAAACCTCATTCGTTACCTATTTGGATTGTTTTATTTTGTTTTCTGAGTAAAGTTAAATTTGACGCTTAAATATCGTTATTTTTTACTACTACCTGGTAGCATATCATCGATGTTTTTGTTATAAAATTCCAATAATACCCTATTGTATTATACCTTATCGGAAAGCTGAAGAACCGTAGATATTTTTAAGCACATCTGCAGCACAACTGTCATAGATTTTTTTTTAAATACAAAAGAAAGAAAAAAAAAACTCTTCACAAATTAATTTCTTTTTTTAACTATCAATCGTCTAATACGACTCAGTTGGTACAGTTACTTGCAGTTTTTGTGTTTAAAATAATGAAGCAGCTAATCTGCTACACAAAAAATACAAAAACAAAAACATTAGATGTACAAAACACAAAAAAAGGGGACATTAGACAAAAAAATCTGGATTTTTTAAAAAAAAACTTCAAAGTCCCATAACTTGAGAACGGTTAAGTTTAGGGTATGGGGTTCCATAGTCAAATCAGTCAGGAATGATGGAAACTATCACCTCTTAAAGGATTTAGGTCGACTTAACCTGTAACCCTGTATAACGTCACAAATCTCCGCCAAAACATTCACGATTTTATATCTGTCTTAGCGTCCGCTAGCGGGTTTGCTCTCGTCATTGTACAAGGTTTTACAAAATTTGCTTAAACTATTTTAAATTGATGATCAGGCAATCAAACTGAACAACTATATCCATAGGACCAACTTCATGTTCCTTCGGGTCGAGTAGGTTTGCAATTTTCGATGGAAAAGCGGATTTTTAGGGTTCCGTAGTCAACAAGAAACCCTTATTGTGAAGGCGGCGGAACCTGTTAGATGAGGGTAACGCAGGACCGGTGATTTTTACTTTTGTAACACCTTGTATATTTATATGTATATGAAGATATAGATACAGAGTGTTTTAGACAACAGATTTTTCATATCACGACATTGATTTTTTTGTGATATGAGACAGAGTCAAAGTCAAAAGTCAAAATTGTTAATTCAAAATAATATCACATAGATAACTTTTTGACGTCATGTTTTTGAATCTACCACCGCGTCGGAAGGTGTTCCGTTGTAGAGAAGATGCGGCCAGAAACTCTACAACACACTACTTTTAAACAAAACAAAATATACAAAGTACAATTACATTAATTCAATATTAAATGACATAGAGTAATATTGATAACCGATAGATAAACAGACATTATAATATAGATAATTCTGTGAAAAACAATGACGTTTTACATCTCAGGAGATTCGTTTTCAAGGAATGCTGACTGTACTGGTTAAATCTTCTCCTAAACATTGTAATAAATAACGCTAACAATAACCTAATGGATAATTGTGTCCATTCATCTTTAAAACTAGTTTCTTAAGAATGACAGCAATTTTGTTTCTTCAATAAACTATGAAGAAGCGAACGAGGTTTATTAGCATATCGTCGCAGGTGACTATACAGGGTCCAACTTAATATGCTGACACTTTTTTAAGGGGATGATCAGATAATCAATCACGAAAAAAAATCGGCTGCTCCATACAAAACTGCAAACCTACTCGAGCCAAATGTATGGGACAGTTTTTTTTTCGCGATTTCGATGTTGGTCCCATAGAGAATCTTGTTCAGTTTGATGGTCTGATCATCCCCTTAATGCTGACACTTTGTCAGCATTTAAAGAAGGACCCTATATACAACATGTTAATGAATAAGCGAAAAACCTCATACACCCCAAATGATTTATAACAAAATAATTGCATTGAAAGATAAATTTCATAATTTTACTAATTAAAATTGTTTGTTATTCGCATTTTAAGTTTTTATGCTGCAATCATTTGATATTATTTCAGCGATGAATAAAAGTGCTAGCTTGCTCATGGATACATTTTAAGAATCTTGTTTTGGTAGTAAATAGGGTAAATGTATCCGAGCGTTAGTTTGACACCGAGTTCAGAAAAATTTTAAATTATGCGAACAAATTATTTAATATTTTGAAAAAATGTAACCTATGTTGAAAACATGATAATTCGATTCTGCTCTCATGCATATGCATATGCATATGCTCACGACTATATTCCCCGAGGGGGTAGTCAGAGATATTCTGAAACCTCAGAACATCCAAGTTTCACCAGTAGTACCGAAACTCTGTCCAGTGTGACGGGGGGTGAGCCCGTCGCCACATAATGGACTGTGGGTACAATACATGCCTCGAAATTGAAGCATGTAGGATTCCTCACGATGTTTTCCTTCACCGAAAAGCTGCTCTCAATTCTAAACAAACTACTTTCTACTTTTGCGTTAATTCATTAACACGTTGTATCTCACGAAGACTACCCCAAGGTGGAAAGGCATGGGTATAATGTACTTTACCTATGTGTTTTGGTTAAAGTTTTCGTGATGCGATGCATTTGCCGAATATTTATATTGTGCATTTTATACTTCGGTTTTGTATATTTCCGAAATTTCGGTTCACGAACGTAATTTATAGGAAAAAGGTTTTTCCGAGGTACCTATTTACTTACTGAATTTATTTTTCTTCCGTTTTGTACATTATCAGAAGAAATTAATATACAGGTAGCTAGGGTAAATAGTTGCATTACTTTAAGGGGTGGTTGTACCCATAATACTGATCAACTTTCCCTAAGAAACCAATAGGAAATTCGCAAAAAAAATTTCAACTGTTCAAACAAACGTTCGATCAGCTAATTGCATTTAGTATGAAAAGTGCAAACATTTTTTTGAGACTTTAATATAGGTCTTATAGGGTCTTAGTTGATCAGTATCATGGGTACAATCACCTCTTAAAGTTATGCAACTGTTTGTCCCTAACAACCTGTATAGGGTCCTTCTTAATATGCTAACGATTTTTTACGAGGATGATCAGACTATCAAACTAAACAATTTTCTCTATGGGACCAACTCACCCAAATCAGCTGTTTCAAATAAAACTGCAATCTTACTCGAGGCAAATGTATGGGACAGTAGATTTTTTTTTCACAATTTCGATATTGGCGACATAGAGAAAGTTTTTCAGTTTCATGGTCTGATCATTCTATTAAAAAACCCGTCAGCATATTAAGTTGGATGGATAAAGTTATTTTTTGCGTTGATGGTCACATAAACGATAAATAAAGATTTTCTGAAAAAAAAACATTTTTGGATACAAATAAATAATTCTCTTCTCTGACGCTCTAACCCATTATAATCACGTAGGCAGTAAATGTCAACGGACTAGTGTTTGTTTAGGAGCTAATTATCCCTGTATCGGTGTAGGCGTGATGGTACGGATCACGTTTCAATGCCAAGGACTCATCATTAGGATCACAGAATAGATATACGATGGAATAGACGCCGCAACATAAACTAAAATAAATTAAAAGGCGTCGACGTCTGAACGTAGGGCGAAATTTTGCAGAAACAGATCAATCTATCCCCTGGCTTGTTCCCTATTTGAGGTCAGCCCTCCTGATACTATTTCGCCACTCTTAATGGTTTTGCGTCATTTCTGGCGTTAAGAGAAGTTTATTCCGAATGCGTAAATGCGCGCTGCATACAAACGAAGTCTGGATATTTTCAATACTAACCAATTAAACTCAATTAAATTTTGCAGAAACAATCTAGGAACAAATATCTACGCTTGTATCGTGTCCGATTTTCGTTGAAATATACAGTTTCAATGCTAGGATTAATTTAAGATTTGTTTGGAAATATTTGAGGCACTGTAACTTTAAAACTGTACATTTTAAGGAAAATCTGAAACGATACAAGCCTAGAGATTTGTATCTAGATTGTTTCTGCAAAATTTTATTGAGTTTAATAGGTTAGTATTGAAAATATCGCCAGACTTCGTTTGTATGGAGCGCGCCAACAGTAATATACCCTTAAGCCCGTCGTCAATATATCCTTCGAGACGGTTCGCATCCAGGTGGTCGGTGGGCGTCCTCTGCCTCTTTTTCCTTCTTCTATGACCGTCACCTGCCTATATGGTTCTGGCTTTGGCGCAAAACGTGTCTATACCAGCGCAATCTATTTTCCCGCATTTAATGCTGTAGGTACTTCAGCGACTTTAAAGGTCCATCGGATATACTCATTTCTGATTTTATCTAGCCTTGTAACACCACCCGCCCAGCGACCAGCTCACCCACCCTGTTGCCCATCAAACAGATATGTTTAATAAATAAAATAAATAAATAAGTACAAACTAAAAAGAATGTATCTTTAACCATACCCAGATTTAAGTTTTTATGAAGATAAATAAAGCTCTACACTACAGAGGGCCCAACTTACGATAATATGTTAATTAAAAAAACTTTTTTATTTCAACGAGGGGTTATAGTTTCTTCGTAACTATAGGTCAAGCTGAAGCAAGATAATACATTATAGATAGATAATACATTAGCAAGCTGAAGTGGCAATGGGCTGGTCATATCTGCCGAAGAACTGACAACCGGTGGGGTGTCAGAGTTCTAGAGTAGAGACCGCGAACTGGTAGGCGTAGTGTGGGACACCCTGCTGCTCGCTGGACAGACGACGAAAGTAGCGGGGAGCGATTGGATGAAAAAAGCCGAGGACAGAGTTTTGTGGCGCACCTTGGGAGAGGCCTATGTTCAGTAGTGGACGATGATGGGCTGATGATGATGAACTATAACATTTCTGTTTTTGGGTTACTCATATCTGTCTTCATACCAAATTTCGATTCAATTTATAAGTAAAAATGAGCGAGTTATTGAGGTGGGGCATACAGACATACAGACAGACAGATATACAGAACTCCTTGTTTGACTACGGAACCCTAAAAAGATTGATTTTTAGTCACTTAAAAACCATATCTTCATCATTTTTTAGTAAATATCTTCAATGTACAGACACACTTCTGTTACAGTTTTATAATAGTTAATCATATGCTCACGACTATATTCCCCGAGGGGGTAGTCAGAGATATTCTGAAACCTCAGAACATCCACGTTTCACCAGTAATACTGAAACTCTGTCCAGTGCGACGGGGACGAGCCTGTCGCCACATAATGGACAGTGGGTATAGTACATGCCACGAAATTGAAGCATGCAGGTTTCCTCACGATGTTTTCCTTCACCGAAAAGCCAGTGGTTACAAATCGTACATAAATTCCGAAAATCTCATTGGTACGAGTCGGTCTGGACGGGGATCGAACCATCGCCTCCTGCACGGCAGGCAAGGTATAATAGTTAAGACTTAAGATAATACAATCTTGCGCTATCTAGTAACTCTTTATCTGTGGTACATTATTGTTTATTTTACTAAGATTTCACTTGTTTATTGTACCTATTTATTTCAGTGGATTTATTGGTCTTGGCTTGGATCAATTTAGAATAATGTTAGTTTATGTAAAGATATACTTAATATACAAGGTGTTACTAAAGTAAAAATAAATATTTCAAACTTTTAAGGGGGTTTTTAGACCATCAAACTGAACAATTTTCACTATGGGACCAAAATCGAAATCGCGAAAAAAAAAATCTGCTGTCCCATACATTTAGCTCGAGTAGATTTGTAGTTTAGTATGGAACATTCGATTTTTTTTTCGCGATTTCGATATTGGTTCCATAGTGAAAGTTGTTCCGTTTGATGGTCTAAACCACCCCCTTAAATGTTTATTTGTATTTTTGTAACACCTTGTATTTAAAAGCATACTGATTAAACATGTTAATATTAAGGTATACAAGGTGTTACAAAAATACAAATAAACATTTAAGGTTTAGTTAGACCATCAAACTGAACAACTTTCACCAAGGGACCGATATCGAAATCGCAAAAAAAAATCAGCTCTCCCATACATTTAGCTGGAGTAGTTTTGTACAAACTATCGAATATACGACAGCGCATACTCAAAACCAAAATAAGCTGGCCGCGCGTAGGTAGAGTAATGTATAACGTCGCGCGGCCAGCTTAGTTTGGTTTTGCGTAGCTTGATTGCCTTCGTGGTCTAATGGTTAAGAGCATTGGGCTCTTGACATGAGGTCGTGGTTTCGTTTCCCACGGGGTACACCTAGTGAAATGTCACTTTGTGCGTTTTTCCCCAATTGAGGACCACCCTTTTTTTTTTTTTTTTTTTTTGACGCTGGGAAAAAATGCATTACGCATCCCCCCCCGTTGGGGGACGGGAGGGGTATGTGGGACTCCCCGGTGCGAGTCACCGGTATACCCACTAAAATAACCCAGCGGCACTCCCGCTTCGCCCGGATGGCAGGGAACTGGGAGACCGGCAGAGCCTTTACATCCAGTTCCCCACCGGCGATCGCCCACCTGTTCGGCGGGTCCACACACGCTCCTCCACATAGGGAGGAGCCAGGGAATGACCGTGAGTGCTCGGCCATTCCCCTTTCCGCGGGTGTGATGAGTAGTGCAATGCGGGCGGAGGTGCCCCCGCACCTGTCGCCCGCTACTCACCACCGGGAGACGGTTATGCAACCGCCTTCTCCTGCCCCTTCTCCGTCGGCGGAGTGGTGCCGCGAGAGGGTCGTCCTCCCGCGCGCGCTCCGCCTCCTCCTTCTGTGATATGACGAGTTCACAGAAGGAGGCGACTGCCGCCCATGCTTCCTCTCTTCCCAGCATGGCGTTTACCACGCTGGGAAGCGAGAGGTCCGGCCCAACCGCCGCGACCAAGTCCAGGCGCGGCTCGGACCACGACGGGCACACCTCGAGCGTGTGCTGCGCCGTGTCCTCCGCCGCGCCACAGCCATGGCACGACGGGGTCTCCTCCCTTCCGATCCGGTGCAGGTACGATCCGAAGCAGCCGTGCCCGGACAATACCTGAACCAGACGGAAGGAGAGGAAACCATGCGACCGCTCGAGCCAATCTTGTAGGACCGGCCCGAGCGCGTCCAGCGTCCGACGGCCGAAGGTTGCGGCGGCGAGGTCCTCCGCCCAATGTTGGACGATTGCGGTCCAAGGTCCATAAGAGAAGTTTATTCCGAATGCGTAAATGCGCGCTGCATACAAACGAAGTCTGGTGATATTTTCAATACTAACCAATTAAACTCAATTAAATTTTGCAGAAACAATCTAGGAATAAATGTCTATGCTTGTATCGTGTCCGATTTTCGTTAAAATATACAGTTTTAATGCTAGGATTAATTTAAGATTTGTATGGAAATCTTTGAGGCACTTTAACTTTAAAACTATACATTTTAAGGAAAATCTGACATGATACAAGCATAGACATTTGTTTCTAGAATGTTTCTGCAAAATTTCATTGAGTTTAATTGGTTAGTATTAAACATATCACCAGACTTCGTTTGTATGGAGCGCGCCAACAGTAATATACCCTTAACTCCTACACTCGTTTTAAACAGCGTTCACTTCGATATTCAAGGGCCAATAACGTCTTCATACTAATAATAAAACTCATCAAAATCAACGCCTGTTCTTTGGAAGACATCTGCAGAAAAATGATTTTAATCAAAGAGATTGAATCCAAGAACCAATCCGATCACTTACAATAGGGCACTCTGATTACTATTTATAAGGTCATCGACCGATGCTATCTGAGATTTTCCGTCTCTTTCAAGGCAATAATGATAATAAGAAAAAATAAATAACATAGTGGTATTTCGACAACCCTTTATTTCAATATTTGATAGTTTTATCAACACTTATTAAGAGGATATGTGAAAAAAATAGGATTCTTCAAAGCATCAGATATCATGAAGTACTAACAGTAGGAGTATGATTTCAGGATATGTGTAAATTGAACATATTATTAAAATTTTGATTGCCGCCAAAACACGATTAAGACAAATTTTCTCGATAGAAAAACAAGCCAAAGTAGCCTCCGTCTTTATCTATAAACGCTTGGAACTGCTAAACGGTGAATAATAGAAACACGAGACTTGATTTAAAAAATAGAGATTGATATTTTATAAATTTTGATTGCAGCAGAAATTAACTTACATAAATAGTAAAATCACAACTAAATAAAGTTTGTTTTGGCGCTTACGTCGTTTTATTTAGTCAGGCGCGTGCGCCGCCCCATCTCTTTCTCTCGCGTCAGGCAGTAATATAAGCTATCACAATCTATTAAAAAGCTCAGTCGGCTGTGGCCTTTGCCCGCGTCGGACCTGCGTTCGCATGCCCAATTTCCGAATTACGATTAATTATCCAGCTTACGTGTAAATATTATAGTGTAATATATTAAATACAATCTAAAATAAATTCGAGGCCATAGCAGCTTCACATTTAAGAGAATATAATTCGGAGCGCGCTCCATACAAACGAAGTCTGGTGATATTTTCAATAGTAACCAATTAAAGTCAATGACATTTTTCAGAAAAAATCTAAAAACTAATCTCTATGCTTGTATGAAGTCAGATTTTCGTTAAAATGTATAGTTTTAAAATTACAATACCTCAAAGATTTCCATACAAATCTTAAATTAATTCTAGCATTAAAACTGTATATTTTAACGAAAATCTGACTTCATACAAGCATAGAGATTAGTTTCTAGATTGTTTCTGCAAATTTTTCATGTACTGATTGGTTAGTATTGAAAATATCACCAGACTTCGTTTGTATGCAGCGCGCATTTACGCATTCGGAATAAACTTCTCTTAAGTATATTTCTCACTCAAATATGTATAGCAGTTTTTTTGGACTTCATAGACCAAGAGCTAGCTGTTATTACTGAATACAAATCTCTTTATTTCTCATACAATCTTAATTTCTACGCTTACAAGCCAATATAATTATATAGTTAAGATACTTATTTTCTTATTATAAAAATAGCAGGTGCATCATCCGCCGGTGCATAACAGAGTGCAGAACGAAAAGGAAAGGTACAATATTTATATTACCCCGGCCCCCGGTTCCTCATAACACAGGTTCCGGACGCCGGGGCCCCCCTCGCTCGCCTGTATGCGCTGACAGAGATGGAGCGTTCTGTCTCTTTCTAACAATTATTTCTAATAGGATTCTACCCCTTCTAATGAGGTAGTGAAGCTTATTCTAATTGGAATTTATAAGTTCTAATTGTTTTATTTACTTGTGCTATGCGTTAATTTTATTAGGGAAGTGTACCTAATCTAATCTGGGGTAGAAATCACTAGAGAAATCGAATAAGAATCATATTAGAACTATTTACATAACTTATGTGCTAAGCCCTAATTCTAATAAGAAAATTTTATTTATTAAATATAAATATATCTTGGACACTGTCACATAAATTATCTAGTCACATTTAAAGTACCAGAATCTAGCCTGGACTTGTATTATGATGACTAGACAACGATATAGAATACATATTTAGATACAAACGTCCATGACTCGGGTACAAATATTCATATTCATCGTACAAATATTTGTCCCTTACGGGATTCGAACCCGCGACCCTTGGCACAGCAGGCAGGTTCACTACCGACTGTGCTATCGGGCCGTCAAGGAAATGAACACTTAACCTAAACTTATCCTACTAGTATAAAAGGGTATATAAAACGAAATAAACAAAGTAATGTAAAAAAGTATATACAAAGGTAGTCAATTCAGGTTCTGTCGTGCACATTTCTCCCGCCGCCGCAGCTCTGCGATCCAACCTGTAGCACGACGATCCTCTTGGTCGGTCTCCGGAGGACATGCCCGTTGCTGGTTACGACGTCCACGATCCTCACCTCGCCGTCTCGTCCTGGGTAGACCGCGACGATCCTTCCTGTCGGCCATGTGTTGCGGGGCAGGGTGGGGTCGCAGACGAGTACCAGGTCGCCGATAGCGTGCGTTGGTCGTGTGAGGCTCCCGCCGGTGTTGGAGTAGAGGCTGGTACTCTTTGACCTGGCTCCAGAAGACGTCCGCCATCGTTGAGCGCGCTGCGCTTACGCGCGGTGAGGTCGTTTGGGTCCCAACAGGATGTGGTTGGGTGTAAGCGCCTCCGGTTCTTCTGGGGTCACCGCCACGTGTGTGAGTGGGTGGGAGTTGACGGTGTTCTCCGCCTCGGCGAGCAGGGTGAGCAGTGTCTCGTCGCTAGGGTACTGCTCGTGGAGTTTGACGCGCAGTGCCTCCTTCACGGTGCGTACCATGCGCTCCCACGCGCTGTCCATGAAGAGGGAGGCCGGGGGTACGTAGCGGCAGGTGATGCGCCGCGCCGTCGCCTCCTCGCTGACCGCCGCCAGCGCGGCCTTGGCGAGCTCCTTCTCCGCAGCCTTGAAGCACGTCGCGTTGTCACTCCATAGCTCCTTAGGCACTCCTCTTCGTGCCACGAACCTCCTCAGGTCGCCGGTCGCCGGAGAAGTAGGCTTCGCTCTTCGTATCTTGCATAGTTGACAGTGTTTGATGACGTTCACGCACCGTCGGTCGTATCTTCAGTACCCATAGTCGCTGCTGTAGCTCATTCACGACGGTTTCGATACCGCCATGTAGTCGCTCGTGTACGTGTTGTATGTACAGTCGCGTGAAGTAGTGTTTTCCGTCGAGTACGGTCGGGCTCGCAGTGTCTTCAACGATGTCAGGTGCTACGTGGATTCTTCCTTTGAGCCATCTTCGCCGACGACCGCTGATAGCGCCGACAGCTTGCCTCCCGGCTGAGGCGCCGCGCCGTTCCTTACTCGACGTAAATCTTCGGAAAGACAATCTTCTTGTACAGGTTTCCAACATAGTTTCTCAGCGCGAATGAGATAGTGCGTTTCGATACCGATGGTGTTGCTATCTCATTTCTTCACGTACGGTGTCTCGTTCTTGCGTGTCTTTGAATCAGAGTCGTTTTTATTGTTTTCTTTCGTTCGTTTGCGCTTCGTAGCCAATACTGTTTCATTTTTCTTCTTTCGACATAAATTGACGAACTGTAGCATGCGCACCGTACCTCGTAGCAAAAGTGGGAACGACGAAAATCGCTCGATTCGAGGTAGGTGAGCGTGGTCAGGTCGCTGGTGGGTGACGTGACAAGTCCCCTCTCTTCTCCTGTCTTCGGTGCTTCTGTCTTCGTCTCTTGTGGCCATTCTCGTTCGTGGTTTCGTAGGAAGCTCGGCCCGTTGTACCATCGGACCTCGCTCCCGCCGATAGAGACCGTGGTGCCGCCCGAGTTGGCGGAAAACTACTGTACTACTGAATTTGTATTGGACACCCATCCGCATAGCTCGAAGCCGGCTTGCCGATGAATGTAGTCGACTGATTTCGATACTTCTTTGGCTTCTTTTTCGGTCGGAAAACTTGTTATGTAGTCGTCCATGTAGTGGTTCTTTTCAATGGCTCGCGCGGCTGCAGGATACTTTTCTTTGAAGTCTGAAACATTTCTATTCTTCACGTATAGCGCGGTGCATGGTGATGACATCGCGCCGAAGATCACTGAAGTCATGCGGTACTCTCGCGGTCGCTGGTTCCCTCTCTCGTCGCCCCGCTATAGAAATCGTAGTGCCTCTCTGTCGTCCTCTTGAACTCATATTTGCATAAACATTAATTCCTTTATGTCAGCTGACACGGCGTGTTGGTGTTGACGAAATCGCATTACAGCTCCCGGCAGAGATTGCAGCAAGTCTGGACCGCAGAGTAGCATATCGTTCAGGCTGCGTCCGGCTGTCTTCGCTGTGGCGTTGTGTACTACTCTTATCTTCGGTTTCGCGGGGTTAATGACCGCGAAGTGGGGTAGGTACCATGTTTTATTTGGCACCGGCGGTGTGGTAGCTTCCTCGGCGTAGCCCAAAGTGAAGAGGGTTTGCATTCTTTCTTCATATTTCCTTTTCAGGTCTTCATCTCGGTCTAGTTTCTTCTCTAGGTTGTGCAGCCGTTTGAGTGAGTTTTTGTAGTTGTTCGGAATCTTCATGTCGTCTTCTTTCCATATAAGTATTATTTTGAAGCGTCTGTCGGGCAGGCGGTGACTGGTTTCATTCAATATCTTCAATGCGCGCTGCTCAGGGTCGCTATTCTGTACTCGTTTTTCTATCCCGATTGATTCAAACTCGAAATAATTCTTCATCATCTTCTTTCGTGTATAGTTATTGAAATTATGTATTTTCATTAATAACGCCAAATAATATTATACAGGGTGTAAGGAAAAATATAATTTTACTATGGGAGCAAACCGTTATGGGAGTTCCAACTCTTTGCGTTCTACCTATCTATCTCAAGAACGGTTAACTATTATAAACGACCAAATTTGAAGAAAATTTAAAGTTCTACAATTTTTTTTAAAACTTCAAAGGTCATTTAGAGCATAGAAAAGAAGATATTTCCTAAAGACCTGTTTTTTGACATTTTACCTTGAATTTTTTGACCTGCATAAACGAGATTTTATGTGACATTTGACCTAACGTATTGGATGTCATAACGATGATTTAAAGAAGTTTGTAGCTTATTATCTCTCAATCCGAGGTTGACCCCTTTTTTCACCTAATTTTCCTGGGGTACTAGGAGAAACAGTGATAATGAAAAACAAAACGGAACAAAACATTAAATTTGAAACGTAGGCAGGAACATACCAGAAGTATGAGAGAAAAGAAAAGGTAATAAGTTGTAAATAATTTTCCAGCACTCTGTGACCTAAACCTGCATATACGTTTAGCACCCTTGCTTGTGCTCGGGTGCTAACTTCACGCTGTGCAATAATGAACTACTTAAGTCACACTTATCGTAATGTACTAATGTAAATAAATGTTGATTTTAGGTCGTAAGATAAATATTATTAGTGATTTTGTAAATAAATGTTGATTTACCATTTTAAAATTCATTCATACCTGTTATAATATCCTGCATCATCCTCATCCTTCAATGCTATGCCATGCATCTGAGGGATGCGAGGTATTTTAGAATTACCTATGGATTTTCAAAATAGGTTTATGAGTGTTATACAACTTCTCAACCTGAAAGTTCTTGTGGTATCGAGAATAACTGAGATTATTGCAGTATTACGAAACTTATTTTTTCACGTTCTTCTTACATTTTTGTTGACGGCGTAAAATAACTTCCAGGTTTCATCTAGATAGTCGGTATGTTTTGACCATAGAATGTTTTGACTTGTATTATATCAATTACAAGTACAAAATAAGAAGTTGAATTGATTTGATTACGGGACCTAAAGACGTAAAGCCTAACCAAGAACCGAACCGAAGACCAACAGGTAGCTCTCGTACTATAAAGTAAAACAAAATCCTGTAATGATAGTTTTTTTCCTTCTAGATAGGTACAGTGATTTTCGGTATGATATTAATGAGTTTTAAGTTTTTTAAGTGAAATCAATTAAAGAGTATCGTTAGTTAGGTATTGTTTCTATCTATAAATTGGTTGTCCGTAATTGATCCTGTAACAAATTAATAATTGATCAAGGAGGATAAATAGAACGATACTTAATTATAATATATTGTGTTTTTTCATACGACAAAAGGTACTAATAATATATTAACAGCGAAGCGTCTTCTACGCATTTTGAGTGATTTGATTTTCGCGGGCTAGTGCGCGACGATGTTCGGTAGCGGGGCGCGGGGCGCTTGCTGCGCTAAGCCACGCCCATTTCGCTTCAATTATTTTTCGACATAGGCCCTTAAAAGATGCGAAATCAAAATTAATATTTTTCAATTCTTTTGTTTTAAATTGTATACAGGGTGTAACATATGACCCCAGGGGTGGTGTAGGTTAAGACCATCAAACTGAACAACTTTCATTACGGTGCCAAATTCGAAATCACGTAAAAAATCAGCTATTTCATATAAAACTGCAGTGCCTACTCCTACTACTGCAGTAGTTTATTTTGATGGTCTAAATCAACCCTTTAAGCCAACCACCGACTTCTCTTGCACAAATTATATACCAGATTTTAATTCAGATTATAAGCTATCAAACAAAAAAGTTTCATCAAAATCGGTTTAGTAGTTTTTGCGTCATGCTCGGACAAAGAAACAAACCAGCAGACAGACAAAATTTCACGACACTGTTTTTCATGATTTTTAACATTCTAAATTAGAATCAAAACTAATGGAATAAAATTCAAAGTTACATCTCGTGCTACCCGTGGCACCCGCAAAAAGTGTCAGAAAAGTTTGTTAGTAAAATTACACGCGTAACTTGTCCTCATATAAGTAGTCTAAGAGGTAGGTACGAGTATACTAATGAAAGCAAAACTTAATAAACTTCGAAAAACAAACTTGGTATTTCATTATTATAGGTACAATAATTAAAGTGACGGATGAAAAACGACCTGCATGCAGCAGAGATGCGAATGTTGAGATGGATGTGTGGGGTTACTAGAATGGACAAGATTAAGAATGAGTATATTAGAGGAAGTTTGAAAGTGGCTCCTGTGAATGAAAAGCTGCGCGGTAATCGGTTATCGTGGTATGGACATGTGATGAGAAGAGATGAGTGGCATATTACAAGACGAATGTTAAATATGAATGTGAGAGAGGAGGACCAAAGAAAAGATTGATGGATTGTATGAAAGATGACATGTGTAAAAAAGGTGTGTGCGCTGAAATGACGGCTAAAAGAGATGAATGGAGGAAGACGACATATTGCGTCGACCCCAAATAATGGGATAAGGGCAGGAAGAAGAAGAAGGTACCATAATTAAATAATTATGTAAATAAGACAATCATTGAGATGTTTGTATAGAAACATTTTCGCTTCTCGTACGCATACAAAAATGTTGTCTCAGGAAAATCCGTTAGCAAAACGTCAAAGCACTTTACCAAAAGATTATTCATGATATTATAATTGAAGATAGTTGTAAGGAATAATAACAAGTTACACTGGAATCCCGTCATAATTCCTGGAAGTACCAAATTGGAAGAGATTGGATTAATTATAATAACGTAAGAAGGAACGAGGAAAACAAACTTTGAGTAACTTTCTTCGATTCGTGTAGAATTTCGCTAGTCTTACTCGTATTTGTTTTATAAACATTGCTTTTCGTATCTACTAATCCAAGATCCTACTGTGAGTTTTCTACACTCTTTGTTTAGGCAATGATAGGTACATTAGTACAGTAGAAGTCATTCGTCATCGTTTTTAGTCCTAAAAAAAGACCGGC
The DNA here is from genome assembly GCA_963924505.1 of Agonopterix alstromeriana. Classification (NCBI taxonomy): domain Eukaryota; kingdom Metazoa; phylum Arthropoda; class Insecta; order Lepidoptera; family Depressariidae; genus Agonopterix; species Agonopterix alstromeriana. Next base: position 17,494,708 of record OZ004671.1, on the reverse strand, counting down.
CAAGTGCGTGTCGGACCACGCGCAGGGTAGGGTTCCGTAGCTGCCCGTCACAATATAAGGACTTAGAAGGGGGCTTTTTATTTTATACTACGGTTTAACGGCTTATAGAGGCTAAAAAGTAAATTTTACAAGTTAATCGACTATAACTCGTTTACTTGTAAAGCTTACTTAGCGGTGATAATTTTTCATTTAATGTCGTTATATACACTACAGCCGTGAATTTTGTCACGTATCTAGAAACAACCGTTTAGCTGGCGCGTGGGGGGGGGGACACTTGGCTCTAACAAACATTCTCACTTTTAAGCTTAATATTTCGCCGACGGATCCCTAAATCGAAAAATGGTTTTCACACACCCACAATATTTTTAAAAGACCTATTCAACGATACCCCACACCATGAGATAGACCAGAAAAAAATGTATTATTCAACATTTTATTTTACCACTTTGTCGGCGTGATTAATATGTATACCCATGTCAAATTACAACTTTCTAGTACTCAGCGTCTCTGAGCTAAGCCGCGGACAGACGGACAGACGGACAGACGGACGGACAAAGCGAAACTATAAGGGTTCCATGTTGACTACGGAACCCTAAAAAACTGGTAGGTCATATTATTGAATGAATGAAATATACTTTTATTTACATCAAAACACAGAGGTACAGCCTTAATTAGAAAAAAAAAAGATAACGGTACAAATAAGGCGGTCTTATAACTAAAAAGCTTTTTCTTCCAGACAACCTTAAATCGTACCCTTCTTAAATGGGGAGGATGTACTCGAAAATGTCTACTAAGAAATTAAACATCTTTTCCAATTTTTTGGACCTTCCATACAAAATCGTCCATTCATTTTTTGTGTAAGTGCGAATCAGCCGATTGATTTTCTATGGGAGGTCCAAATAATTTTCAAGTTTTTCGACCCATGTTCCTTAGGGAAAGTTGTTTAGTATAATTATCTGAATACACTTAAGAGGATATAATTCGGAGCGCGCTCCATACAAAAGTACTATGGTGATATTTTCAATACTAACCAATGAAACTCAATGATATTTTTCAGAATCAATCTAAAAATAAATTTCTATGCTTGTATAGAGTCAGATTTTTATTAAAATGTATAGTTTTAAAGTTACAGTGACCCAAAGATTGCCATACAAATCTTAAATTAATCCTAGCATTGAAACTGTATATTTTAACGTAAATCGGACTCCATACAAGGGTAGATATTTGTTTCAAGATTGTTTTAGCAAAATTTCATTGACTTCAATTGGTTAGTATTGACAATATCACCATAGTACGTTTGTATGGAGCGCGCTCCGAATTATATTATGGTAATAAAAAATATAGGTACCTAAGTCTAGTACTAATTTTCAAAAATTTTCCAATTATATCTTCTCTTGCTTTTTTTGCTTCGTAAACAATCAGTAAAAGGCAGTAAGTAGGCAGACTCGATTACTGCAAGCCAATCACCAAGTCTTGACGTGTACCTACGCGTGACCTACGAATAAGCAAGTAAACAAACAATCGATCGCTCTAAAGGCAATCGAAGGTGTTCCAGGTTTAATGCCACTTCATAACTAGGTTACTATGAGTTGTAGGTAGTACAAACAGTTAATTGCCTCGCCTCGTGACTAGAGGTGAGGAACTCGTGATGCTAATTTGTTTCTAGGGCTGCTACTAAGGGCACAGAATAAATACTAGTAATACCCGTACAGAAGAATCACTTCGAACAGATTTAAATACATAGCGAATCTCTATGCACGGCAATAAAGTGCAGAGTTATTCGCACCCGTCCTATCGTACAATTCACGAATAACCTACCAACCGTCACAACGGCGCGCGTGCAAACAAAAATAAACTTAGACATGAAAACTTCCTTTACATCTCTCTTTTATTCTTTCACGTGCTGGCAGCGTGACATCGCTAGGGTTTTCAAGTCTAGCATTGACTACTCACAAAATGGCGGCAAGTCTAATGAGATTTGACCAAGAAGTTTACACAGTATACCTAACCTATTGCCATTCACCTCTCGGTGGGGATCGGTCAAGCGTACCTGAACTGTGGAGTGAGACAGCTATTGGTTGTGGGTCTGACTCTAAGATAGGAGGATTTCCGAATCGGTTATGTTCTAAAACAGGGGTCTCCAAGCTACGTCACTTGGGCCAACACCAGCCCGCATATACCACCAATCCGGCCCGCCATAGTCTTTGACTATTTATATGTGAACTGGTTACGCGTGTAATTCTACTAACCAACATTTCTACCACTTTTTGCGGGGGGCGAGGTAACATGAAATCCGCAACTTTGGATTTTATTCCCCATAACTTTAGATTCTAATTTTGAATGTTAAAAATCATGAAAAGTAGTCTCGTGGGAACCCCAAACGTTCTAAGTTCGAAGTTATTATTTCGCAATTATAGGCTGTCTCGTTTAGTGTAAAATTGAATGTAAATGCACAAGATCAATTGTGCTTATACCGTGGCAGAGGGGAAATGCTACCGCAAGGCTAGTCCTTATAATAATTAGTCAAAGGCCATAGTATACTTAATTTGATAACATGGTACAGTAGTCGCAGGTTCATAAATCTTACCGATGTACGTGGAAAGACAAAGTTTAATAGCGCGCGAAATTATATTGACCAGGATATTGTGTCACCTTGAATCCTTTGGCGCTATTGGCTAATTGTATACGCGCCCTTTTCGCTGCTATCCGACTTTGCACACTTTGATTACTAAATGACTTCGGGTTTTGACTGAGACTCGAGTCTGCTCTGCGCAAACGAAAATCGACAAGCGGAATTATTTTCCTGGTCGTACTGGTGTATTTACAATGTGAGTAAGTCACGAATGGGGCGAAAAACGTATTCAGGGTGAAGAGTCTACCTACCCATCAAACTGAACAACTTCTACTATGGGAGCAAACCGATCGGAGCAAAAAAAAATCTGCTGTTGCATACATCGATATAACGGTTTGCTCCCATAGTATAAGTAGTTCAGTTTTAATGGGTTAACTCTTAGTTTAAAAGGATGCTAATGATATCAAGTTCACCCTGTATAAGTAGGGTCATTCTCGTTATGCTGACGATTTTTTGAGGGGATAATCAGACCATTAAACTGAACAACTTTTTCTTTGCACTCTTCTTCTTTGCGAGATAAAATCATCCCATACATTCCGTTCGTATAGGATTGCAGTTTTGTATGCAACAGCAGATTTTTTTTCGCAATGTTTGGTGTTGGTCTTACAGAGAACGTTGTTCAGTTTTACGGTCTAATCATTCTCTTCAAAAACCGAAAAGAATATCGTAAGTCACGTGGCTTCCCGTCTCCAGTTTCTTTCCTGCCACAAAACCTGATTATGTTTTTATTACAAGCCACAGAGAAGTCAATATTAACATAATCATACTGATATGAGTATATTCGTTCAGTGACTTTGAATCTTTAAGGCTGATACGAATTTAATGGTGCATAAATCAGCGATTATCAGTGACTTGCCTTCTTCCATTTAGATAGACAATATATTATGTCAACAACTGGCAATGTGCCAATGACTTAACTTATAGTTTTGGAATATGTAACGGCAAGAAATACCTACTTGTTTTGATATTAAGGCAGAGGTTTCCAAAACGAGAGGTTACAGTTATATCCCCGCCCTGGCAGACTCGTACCAATGAGTTTTTATAGGAACTTCATCATCAGCGTACACGTCCTACTGCAGGGCACAGGCCTACCCTCAGCTTACTCAATGCGGCTTGGTAGACTTCACATACGCATCAGAATTTCATCTTCCGCTTATGCAAGTTTCCTCGCGATGTTTTCCCTCATCGAACTCCGTCCGTTATAGGAACTTATATGTAAATATAAATAACTTGGGCATCTTACACTCTCTTCTTCTTATCATGTGGGCAGAGCCATGGTGTCAGAGTTTTTTCAGACCGCCTTACAGCCTCTGACGTGGTTTCACTCACCCTTGTTGGTGGTTGATCGTTACATTGATTATCTAGTATCATTTAAAGTGTCAAATTAAATTCAGACTTGTATTATGATGATTTCTTCTTAGTCGTAACCTCATGGTTGAAGGACGTGACCATCGTGGGCCGCTCGTGTCACCACAGCTCTCCAGGCCGCTCGATCTAGGGTTCGGTCTACGCTGGCCTGTACTTTTGTCTTGGTAATTCCTTTGACCGCATCGGTTCATTTTGTAGGCACTAGTTATGCGTCCCCTACCTCGCTTTCACTCCCAACAGTCGGTGATCATACGTTTTTCAAAACTATCCTAATCTCGTGACCGTATGCTCACGAATGTTCAAAGAATTTGAGGAAAGAAATTGAGTGATATGACTATGGATAACGCATAATACGTGCACACATATGCTCACGACTATATTCTCCGAGGGAGTGGTCAGAGATATTCTGAAAACTCAGAACACCCACTTTTCACTAGTAGTACCGAAACTCTGTCCAGTGTGACGGGGAGTGAGCCCGTCGCCACTTGTAAAACAGTGGGTACAATATATGCCTCGAAATTGAAGCATGCAGGTTTCCTCACGATGTTTTCTTCACCGAAACGCTATAGGGAACAAAATATTCATATTTCAGAACAATCGAAGCAGTTATCATTATCATCTACTATCGTAGGACGTTTAAGGTTTCAGGTGACAGGTTGCTATATCATATCAAGTGGTGATTAATGACCTACATTCACCCAAAACGGGCTCACTCCCCGTCGGTACTAGTGACACGTTGATGTTCCGATGTTTCAGAATATCTCTGACTACTCCATCGGGGAATATAGTCGTGAGTATGCATTCGCCCAAACAAAAAAAACTGTAAAATAAAAAAATATTATTTCTTGATATTGTTCACCCCTATCGTAATAGTTTAGGAATCAGGTTCTGCAAATAAAATTTTCCGGAGTTGAGTAAGACCAAACTACACCTGATCTGCCATTTGGTGCGCCACGTGAAGTCAGCCTTAAGCATTTCCAAAAAAAAAGACTCGGTGACAATAGTTTAACTCTATATCCATGTACACACGGCGACACATCAAGCTATACAAAACCAACATAAGCTGACGCGCGTATGTCGAGTAACGTATAACGTCGCGCGGCCAGCTTATGTTGGTTTTGTATAGCTTGATGTGTCGCCGTGTGTAGATAGAGTACAACTAGTACGTCTAATATGATTTCTCTACAAACGCGCGACGCGCCTTCGCTGCATAGGAAATAAGCGCGGCTTTCGCTCTCCGAAAGCCGCGCTTGCCGCGACTGGAAAAAACCGAGTCGCGCGCAAGTAGAGAAATCATGCTAATAACCTTAATCGACATATTATCCTACCCTGACCGTAGGATAATATGTCGATTATGGTCAATTGGTCAAAGACCTCGTAATGTATGTTCATCCACTGCCGTTTTAGCTCTTTAAATCCGCAGAGCAGCAGGCTTTGGTTTTTGTTACCTTCCATAATACGACCTTGTCATTAGTTGCACCATCAATATCTTCGAATTGTTATGGTTAGCTATTAGGGTTTGTGAGTAGGGTCCGAGTTGCCCTCCCTAAAACGACTATCAAAAGTTAGTCGATCTCGACTGTCATTAGATTTACCGAAATTGAAAGCTTGAAGTGCCTGATCATCTACTATCCCACAATGATGCTTACATTGGGCACTACAGCCGTGGCCACTACACATTTCAATCAGTTTTCCAGATCGTCAAGCAGTGCCCACTCAGAAAGTTTACTGGAAACATTTAAAGACCTTGCCCAACTAACTCTTTCGTTACGTTCGTTGAGTGGGCACTTCTTAACGATATGGCAAACTGATTGAAGTTCCTCCACACATTAAAGGCGGGAGAGCTCCAGGTGGCCATGGCTTTAGTACCCAATGTGGGCATCATTGTGGGATAATAGTAGCTACCGAATTAATGGTATGTTTTGTTAGCTAAACCACGGTATAAGAATGAGTATCTATTATTACCTACAGTACGGTAACTCCCCCAATTTTAACATCATCTCCTATTGGTTGGAAGCGTGCCCTAAAATGTATGCAATGTATGAAATGACAGTTGAGTGTGAAAGGTGTGGCTATACAAATAAATAAATAAATCATTTGGCGGTTAAAACTAGTGCGTAGACAACTTTAAATAACCTCTTCCCCCCTGGAACTGTCTGGGTCACGTCATCACGTGTCCTCCCACGCTCTATCACCTTTCCGTCCCCTCTTTCCACTCTAATTAATTTAACTTTATTAGTTTCCGTTGGTTCTTAACTCGCTATAAGTTCATAGTTGAGGTTTGGGATCTCGCAAGGGCGGAAAGTCATTTGGTCCCATGTCCCATGTTGGATCTAATGGTCTGATCATCACCTTAAAAACCGTAAGCATTTAAAGAATGACTGTGGTAAAAATAAAAACTTACTTATTCGATCCTTATATTAGGAAAAGTTATGATGAATGAATTAGCTAAGAATAAGGAAATGCCCTTGCATGGCGTATTGGAGTTTCTCTGTAAAGCCGTGTAAAGGTTTAATAATAAAATAAAATAAAATAAATCATAATTTCTTACTGATAAACTCTATCGTTACTACGTCGGTGGCAACGTCGCGGTTTATAGATAAACTTAAAACAAAAACAGAAATTTGTCTATGATACAGAACAGTTACACCGACGCGACGTTGTACTAGGTATAAGTTATTCGCGAGTTTATACTAGGTTTATAGACATTTTCTTTATTCTTAGTTTATTCTTGGTATAACATTTTATACCACGTTTATTTGTACCATATAGTGATTCTATTTCTATCCTTGACATTTTCATCCTCATAGGGTTATAAGGATAAAAATGACAAGGATAGAAATATTCTTTATTATTTTTCTCTACGACAGAACACCTTCCGATAAGGTGGTAGAATAAAAAAAAATACGCCAGAAAGCTACCTTTGTGATATTATTTTGATTAACAAATTTTCAGTTGAGTTTGAGCTTAACTTTGGACCAAAGGAAAGTTAAACCGCTAATAGGATCTCTCTCTGTGTGAAGTTTGAAAGATTTCGTGGGCCAATACAAAACAAAGCAAAAGGATAAACAAATAAACACGCATTATAAAACAAACATTTATTACGTAAAAGTTTTGCGGTAACGGCGATTCAAAGTTTAGTAATTAAGGGAAAAAGTTTTAGATTTAGGAGCCACTTAGACCAGTCCTAATTCCTGGCCTCCTTTGGATTACATAGAGATGTGAACGCGGCGTATCCGTAACCGAAAATTTTGAATATTGAAAGACAAACCTAACATAACATATCAATTAGAATTGTTATATACTTCATGGAAGAGAGTTTGCAGCTTAATAAGGAGGTTCGTTTTCGTAATAAAGGTCGTACAAATAGGACGTGTACATACACATTCCGGGTATTTGCACGTCCTATTCGCACGTCCTCTAATGAACGCTATTGTGTGCGTGAACCGAAAGCGTCTGCTTGTATGAAGCTTTCGTTCTATAGCATTGACCTCTTATACTAGACCCCCAGCCTCATATAAAATGTTAGCAAATTGTTGTCCGCATTGACACAATAACCCACACGAATTAAGTAGGCATGCTGTTGGTTCGCACTAATATGTCGAATTTTAAATTTTACAAACAAATTACTTATTTAATATTTTGAAAAAAATTAACTATGTCGAAACCATGATAATTCGATTCTGCTCTCGATTCCAAACAAACTACTTTCTAGTTTTGCGTTAATTCATTAGAACGTTGTATATAAGATAACAAAGTTCTATAGGGATATTTCTTCATGTGGTATGAATGTACTTGCTTGCGAACCAGAGCTTATTGTCTAAACGTATGGCACAATACTGGAAACACATCATTCGTCACAAGAAAAAGTGAAATTAAGTCCTGTGGTGGCATTTATCAATAGAAACTCGAATTTTACGACCCCTATCAATATCCATATCTATCGGTAACAGACACCGTTTAGTATCCGAATCCGAAATCTCATAACAACTCAAAAGCTGAGATCTCATCATTGATACTTGACCTCTTTGCCTTAACCTTGAGGATTCTAAATCCCGTAACACTTGAGCACGAGGGTGGAACTGAAGGCTTTTAATGACCCGAAACAATGAGGTCTTAGGGTTAATACAATTCTTTTGGTTTTGGCCGACGAATAAAGTTTTGTTTCGTGGATTGGAAGAATGATTTTACTTACGCACAAATTTAGGAATGCAAACCCTCTTGGCAGGCCAAAAACCTTTTTACAATAAGGCATATTCGTTAAAAAAGCTCAACGACACTTGTAATGGCAGAGAAATCTCAAAATTATTATATCCCTCTCACCATTATTCGTAAGAGGAGGCCTTTGCCCTGCAGTGACATTTTACAGGCTATTCTACTTACTAGCATAGCATAGCTATAGGCTCACGACTATATTCGCCTAGGGGGTAGTCAGAGATATTCTGAAACCTCAGAACAGCCACGTTTCACCCGAAACACTGTCCAGTGTGACGGGGGGTGAGCCAGTCGCCACATAATGGACAGTGGGTACAATACATGCCTTGAAATTGAAGCATGCAGGTTTCCTCACGATGTTTTACTTCACCGAAAAGCCAGTGATGTCACAAATCGTACTTAAATTTCGAAAAACTCATTGGTACGAGTCGGCCTGGACGGGGATCGAACCATTACCTCCTGCACGGCAGGCAAGGTTACTCGCCACTGGACGACCACAGCTATTTTTATTATTAAGTAGAAAAAAGTTATTAGTAAGTAGAAAAAAGCCGTGGTGGTCCAGTGGCGAGTAACGTTGCCTGCCGTGCAGGAGGCGATGGTTCGATCCCCGTCCAGGCCGACTCGTACCAATGAGTTTTTCGGAATTTATGTACGATTTGTGACATCACTGGCTTTTCGGTGAAGTAAAACATCGTGAGGAATACTGCATGCTTCAATTTCAAGGCATGTATTGTACCCACTGTCCATTATGTGGCGACGGGCTCACCCCCTGTCACACTGGACAGTGTTTCGGTACTACTGGTGAAACGTGGCAGTTCTGAGGTTTCAGAATATCTCTGACTACCCCTCGGGGAATATAGTCGTGAGCACATACATACCATATATCTACTAATAACTTATTAAAGTGTTTGATCACCACCTATTCGTCAGCACTCGAAAAACATCCTTTTGGCACAGTCTTGTAAAAATGAGATTTTATTTGATACTACCTGTGCGTTGCAATGCCCCTTTTGTCCCGACACACACTTTTCCCGACACACACTTTTCCCGACAGTTAAAACCACAAAATTTTCCAAATTGTTGAAGCCGTTATAAAGTGATGCGCTATTTATAAGTAGGCACTTATACATTGTGTTAATGAATAAGCACAAAACTTTATACACCCAACTGATTTATAACTAAATAATTGTATTAAAACAATAATTTTATTATTATATTAATTACAAATTATATACGCATTTTAAGTTTTTATGTAACAATAATTTGTAATTATTTCAGCAATGAATGAAAGCGCTAGCGTGTATGACATGAGGATAAATTTTAAGAATCTTGTTTTAGTGGTATGTTTTAATTCAATTCAATTCAATTCAATACGTTTATTTCGGAAAACAAGTTCCATAAAATTTAGAGTGAGTTGGTGAGTTTTAGAGTGTGCCTGTGCGGTGGATTAACATTGAGTATAATTTAATATTTTGAATAAATTTACCTAATTTATAAACCTTGAAAATTCTATTGACGGCCCGATAGCACAGTCTGTAGTGAACCTGCCTGCTGTGCCGAGGGTCGCGGGTTCGAATCCCGTAAAGGACAAATATTTGTATGATGAATATGAATATTTGTACCCGAGTCATGGATGTTTATATCTATATATTTATTCTATATAGTTGTCTAGTCATCATAATACAAGTCCAGGCTAGATTCTGGTACTTTAAATGTGACTAGATAATTTGTGTGACAATGTCCAAGATATTTATTTATTATTATTTATTATTCTGCTCTCGATTCTAAAGAAACTATTTTCTTGTTTAGCGTTTATTCATTAACACGTTGTATACAGGGTGCAATTGATATCATTAGCATCCTTTTAAAATAGGAGTCTACCCTTCAAACTGAACTACTTTTACTATGGGAGCAAACGGATCGGAGCAAAAAAAATCAGCTGTTGCATACATCTGAGTCGAGTAGGCACTGCAGTATGGAACAGCAGATTTTTTTTGCTCCGATAGTAAAAGTTGCTCAGTTTGATGGGTAGACTCTAAGTTTAAAAGGATGCTAATGATGTAAATTTCACGCTGTAGATTCTGTGTGATGTTAAAGTTTATAAAGTTAAGCTCAAACGCCGCTAGATGGCGCTGTACGAATATAAATCGCACTATCGGCGACGTTCTGCCGAAGTCTACAATAGATGAATGAATAACAGTATTTCCATGGTTAAACGAACCTATGTTCGTGAAGTTCTATCTTAATTATATAATTTTTGTAGTTGCGGACACGTGGAAGAGTATCCGCGATCGATAATTAAATCTCCGGAAAGATTGTAATGCGGACAGCAATGAGATAAGTATAACTTAAAACCTGTAGACTGTAGATGGCAATATCAAAAGTAGAAAAAAACCTGTCACATTGAAGGTAAAAAGAGCAATTCGTCTATAAGCAATACCTATTCCAATTTCCTGAGTGTCACCATCATCCATTCATCCTCATCTTGACATCTCTCTATAAATTGCAAATGGATAATCTATTCACTGCTAATAAATACGCAATAACACCGAAAATTTAAGTTTGTTGTATTAAACGAACACTGACGCCCCGTGCCCATAGAGCCGTATAGTCGGGGAAATCTACGGATTTTTGTATGGACTAGGTTGCATTAATTGCACTTTTGGTGAAAATTTGGAATATCTACACTAATATTATAAAGAGGAAAGATTTGTACCTATTTTTGTATGTTTGTAATGAATAGGCTCAAAAAGTACTGGGCCGATTTAAAAAATTCTTTCACCAATAGAATGCTACATTCTTCCAATTTGACATAGGCTACATTTCATTTTGAAAAAAATTAGGGATCCTTGGTAAAATAGACAATTGTCTACCCCGTGCGAAGCCGGGACGGGCTGCTAGTAGTATATACATGCCTGAAAAACATAAATTCTCAATAATCCCCGATTTTGTATGTTGTATTATTGAATAATTAAGACATTTACAAAACATTAAATTTAGGTATGAACAAAAAATGGAAAACTGGTCATTTTGTACAGGATGGCTTCGTTTAATACGTTTTACTTATAACAATAATAATCCACGGTTAATATCGTTAATTTGGGTAGATATTTAATATTTAAGTCTTCAAAAATGATAACCTCAAAACTAAATTATTTACTGTTTGTTTTTACACATTAAATTTGCCTTTTGATAATTAACTGTCTCTATTGCTGGTATGCTGGTCGAAATATTTTTAGAAATAAGCTTGCCATTTGTACATTAATATCGATTTTAAGATATTTCTCAGGTTCCTGAGCCTATATAACCACGAAATCCCGACAAAAGTGTTATAAACTAACAGTAATATTATTTCAAACACAATTTACTAAAGTGTCTTTAATGCAATCTCAAACCTTATTTTTCCTAGACTAGTATAGAAGTGTTGCGTATTGCTTCGGTCGCTCTGAGTTTGTTTTAATTACTACATAAATGCATACATAATCTAAGAGTTTGTTCTAATCACAGCCCAGTCGTAGACAGTCTTGGTGCTAAAAATTTCCAGCTCGCTTCGCTCGCTCCGTAGTTGTTATTTCGGTCATAAGAATAGATTATAATAGTATTATTAACTATTCTTATGTTTCGGTGCACATTATTTTGGAAAATAACCCTAGAATACGCCAATGATGTGAAATTGTAGTCATTACAGATTTTCGCGATTTCGATGTTGGCTCCATATAGGTAATGAAAGGTTTTCAGTTAGCGCCCCGTTAAATATGTAACACATAAATTTTACGCCCTACATAAAAGCTCGGGATTAAATTAAATTCAATAAATAACATTAAGTAGGCTGTGAATCCCAAATTCCGAACCCTCCCTTAGACACAAATACAATAATGTGAATTTTCCTTTGACTAATTATTATAAGGACTAGCCTTGCGGTAGCATTTCCCCTCTGCCACGGTATAAGCACAATTGATCTTGTGCATTTACATGCAATTTTACACCTTATCACTAAACGAGACAGCCTATAATTGCGAAATAATAACTTCGAACTTAGAACGTTTGGGGTTCACACGAGACTACTTTTCATGATTTTTGATAAAATTAGAATCTAAAGTTATGGGGAATAAAATCCAAAGTTGCGGATTTCATGTTACCCCGCATTACACGCGTAACCAGTCCACATATAAATAGTCAAAGGAATTTTCTGCAGTAGCATACGTAGCTGACATTTTGGTTGAATGCTTGGAGACAGCGCATTCAAAATAAGATCGAATGATACTGTTGCAGTTTTCACTTTTTAGGATTCCGTACGCAAAGGGTGCCAACGGGTATTACTAGGAGCACCTAAGCTTACGCGCGCCGCGCCGACTCTCCTACCGTTAAAGGTCTATATCGTTATATCTTTTGAACTTAGGCAGCGAGTTAACATTTTCACAGAATATATGTATTTTTTGGCCGTGCAGCCGTGGTGGTCCAGCGAACAGTAACCTTGCCTGCCGTGCAGGAGGCGATGGTTCGAACCCCGTCCAGGCCGACTCGTACTAATGAGTTTTCGGAATTAATGTACGATTTGTAACACCACTGGCTTTTCAGTGAAGAAAAACATCGTGAGGAAACCTGCAAAGTCAAAGTCATTATAATTTATTCAATATAGGAGCTTGCAGCACACTTATCAAACGTCAAATCTTTTTTAAAGCTACCACCGCGTCGGAACGTGTTGTCGCTGTAGAGAAGATGCGGCCAGAAACTTTACAACATAACACGACTTAATAACTATGTCTTACTTCTTAATAGCTATCAACTATACTTAATAGCTATCAAAATTGAAGCATGCATTGTACCCACTGTCCATTAAAAGTGGCGACGGGCTCACCCCCCCGTCGCACTGGACAGAGTTTCGGAACTACTAGTGAAACGTGGATGTTCTGAGATTTCAGAATATCTCTGTCTACGCCCTCGGGGAATATAGTCGTGAGCAAATATTATTTTGGTTTATTTTCTAACAAAACATAAAAAAAAAAAAATCTCCCCCCGATTAAACACGCGGAGAATCACCCACTTCCTATTGTAACAGTTATTCGCTTTAAACCAGTGAGATCCAATAAGGAATAGTTAGAAAAAAGTCCAGGGTGCACCGGCCCATACTCACTGATTTTCCTTCTGGTGTCATCCAAAGGGACTAGAAGCAGATGGGTAGACAAGCTTACCTGTCTTAGCGTCCCACCATTCGCTTCGTACGATAGCTGTGGAAAAAACAGTTATGGTAAATTCAAAGCGGGAACAGCACAACATACTCGTAATTTAACATTTATTTAGGTATCTTTTAATCTCTTCTAAACAAATAAAAAGCTGCGAAGTAGCGAATCATGCAAATAGCGTCGAATGCCGCAACGAAATGGTTTTGAACTGAGCAGATGGTAAGAGATTTGAAGTTGGTAAAACCACGAATTTCCATTAGCCGTCTCAATCACTCGCTTCACATTATTTGGAGGTTGATTCTGGAGCTGCGCTGCGATCGCAATCGGTTTGTAGGTAGTATTAACCAAGTATTTAGTTTCGGTGAAGAAAAACATCTCGCGAGGAAACCGGCATGCTTCAAATTCGAGGCATGTATTGTACCCACTGTCCATTACAAGTTGCGAGGGGTCACTGGACAGTTTCGGTACTACTGGTGAAACGTGGATATTCTGTGGTTTCATTATATCTCTGACTACCCTATCGGGGAATATAGTCGTGAAAATATATCAATTTCAGAAACTTCAGTATGTACCTCGGTCACATTATGACAAGAGAAAAATTTCAACTTCTCCAGATTATTCTGCAGACTTTGGGAAGACGAATATCTGGTAGAAGGAATTCCTGGCTTAAGAACCTGGGCGAATGGTTCGATATGAACTCGACCTCACTATTCAGGCATGCAGTCTCCAGGGTTCGAATAGTCCTAATGATAGCGAACTTCCGATATAAGATGGCACTACAAGAAGAAAAAAGTTTCTGACCCACTGTGCTAGTGAATTTATGCTCATAAGTCATGCACGGCTATTTTCACCAAGGGGCCGTTTTAAAGTTATTCGAAATTATAGAACAATAATCAGAATCTACATTTGACCCTCTTCTTTTTTCATATCAGCATCACTCACGCTCAGCTCGTGCTGCATGACCATCACACATGATGTAGTGCTACGGCCGCTAACTTCGTACATATATATGTCCAAGGTTTTTTTTCCATCGTTAGGTAGTCAGAGATATATTTACATTTTAACGAAAATCTGAATTCATACAAACATGGAGATTAGTTTCTACATTGTTTCTGAAAAAATGCTTTGACTTTCATTCATTAGTATTGAAAATATCACCAGACTTCGTTTGTATGCAGCGCGCATTTACGCATTCGAAATAAACTTCTCTTTGTTTTGTTTTCGGCTTGAACGGATTACCTTGGATTGGTTATAGAAAGTGAAAAGGAAGATATGTTTTTATTAATAAACTTCATTCTCTATGTATAATTATGTAATAATTATAGTACTCAGTGGTAATCCTTACCGCAACAATGTCGCATTTCCCAATAAACCAAACCTCTGAATAACAACCAAGCGACACTATTTAAAATTCTTAAACCTTCTTCAAAAAGTACAAAACAACTAAAAAAGTAAAGTAAGTAGAGGATGAATTAAATCAAAAGATACCGTCGAGACTCGAGACATCGTAAAGTGACCGAGTGCGATGCCACTGCGATTCCTTTCTTGTAGGTATACCTTGGTGAAGCAGTAAACTTGTCATTTTTTAAACTTTTACGATCTGGACATTAAAATTTGCATTGGAATTAAATTTAGAAACGTCTTGCGTACTGTCTTCCGATCGTAGAAGTATACGTACCTAGACTTGTAGCGGGCAGCAGAGCTAAGATAGAATGACTACGGGACCAACCACAGAACATTATAAAAGGGGTTAGAAATGCAAAGTACCGTTTTTTCTTCGGAGACGGCTGTTGCCACTTGTCTTCCCGGTCACGCTGCAACAATTACTCATGTCCTCTCGCTCGCACCACGCCGCGCGCCTTATGGTGTTATGCAAATCATTGCATAACCTGTGGCGACACGTTCCACGCCTACTTTGCACTTCTAACCCATCTTATAATGTTCTGTGGGACCAACCTTGCCAGCCAAGCACTTAGTAACAATTTGGTACCATAATTATGTCCATAAATGAAACAAATGTAAAGTACTCGTACCTAACATTACCTCTAAATTTACTTACTGAATATTTCTACGTTATTACTGAATAACTGTTAATCCGTTGAGTTACACTTTTTTCAGTACCCACTTACTTCCTTTTTCTACATCATTACAAAACCGCGACGAATTCCACGTTTTTGGGTATGATTTTGTAGACATTTAATTTATTTTTCTCCTGTTTTTAGAGCCATGGTTAAATAGCGCTCTACAATAATAGTCTAGGAAAAATAAGGTTTGAGATTGCATTAAAGACACTTTAGTAAATTGTGTTTGAAATAATATTACAGTTAGTTTAAAACACTTTTGTCGAGATTTCGTGGTTATATTGGCTCAGGAACCTGAGAAATACCTTAAAATCGATATAAATGTACAAAGGGCAATCTTATTTCGAAAGATATTTCTTCCAGCATACTAGCAAAAGAGACAGTTAATTATCATAAGGCAAATTTAGTGTGTACAAACATGTTTAGTGTGTAGTATATAATTTAGTTTTGAGGTTTGAAGTTTACAAAATATTAAATATCTACTCAAATTTACTATATTAACCGGGGATTATTATTGTTATAAGTAAAACGTATTGAATGAAGCCATCCTGTACAAAAACACCAGTTTTCCTTTTATTGTTCATACCTAAATTTAATGTTTTGCAAATGTCTTAATTATTCAATAATATACAATACAAAATTGGGGATTATTGAGAATTTATGTTTTTCATGTATTTATCTACTACATTCCAAATTATCTCCAAAAGTGAAATTAATGTAACCTTCTCCATACAAAAATCCGTAGATTTACCCGACTATAAATGCGTTACCGTTAATTGTAAGTAACGTTAGTGTAAGTTGCCATTAATTGACCTATAAAGTAGTAAGGGTGAAACTGTAGACAGTTACATTACTTTAACTTTTTAAACTCTTTAAAGGGTGACTGTATCTAAACATGATACTGAACAACTTGCCCCAAGGAAGCTATAGGAAAAAACAAAAAAAAACATCTACTTTTCATACAAACGTTCGATCAGCTGATTGCATTGAATATGGCAATTCCAGATATTTTTTTTGCTTATTAGGGGAGTAGTTTACCTACCCGATGCAAATGGGACAGCAGATTTTTTTTCACGTTTCTTGATGTACCTAGGCTCCATAGTGAAATTTGTTCAGTTTGATGGTCTGACCTCACCATTTCAGTCTGCGGTGGGCCGTCCCTTAAACCCTGTTTACCAAGCTAGTAACAAACATAATAAGTCAGCAAATTTTATGAATGAAGTTTTGCTAAGAACAAATATGAAGGGTCAAAATGTCCATTGCGAGAAACAAAATTACCTAGAGCAAACTTATATCTAGTATTTGAGTTATAACCTGGTATAACTGACGAACTTGAAAATGTAATAACGTCTCATTTAAGTACCCACATATTTGGTTGAGTAATAAAAATTTATAAGAAATAAGATGCATGCAAAGTCAGCTTGCAGCTGATATTATACAGGGTGTCTATATTGTAATAGTTATTAAGTCGAGTTATGTTGTAGAGTTTCTGGCCGCATCTTCTCTACAGCGAGAACACGTTCCGACGCGGTGGTAGCTTTAAAAAAGATTTGACGTTTGATAAGTGTGCTGCAAGCTCCTGTATTGAATAAATTATATTGACTTTGACTTTGACTTTGACTTTGACTTTGGTGAAATTGATATCATTAGCATCATTTTAAACTAAGAGTCGTTTTTTTTAATTTAAAGAGTCTACTAATCAAACTGAACAACGTTTACTATGAGAGCAAACCGAACGGAGCAGGCTTTGCAGTTTAGTATGGAACAGCAGATTTTTTTTTATCCCATCTGTTTGCTCCCATAGTTAAAGTTGTTCAGTTTTCATAGTTGTAGCGGTAGTGGTAGCAGTTGAATCTCGGTCTCAGTTATTCGAAAATTTGGCGCTCAAAGTTCAAAATAAGTACACAAATCTGAAAATATGCAAGAATACTTTCATAGAAAATTATAGCGGATGTTATAGCGTAGTCATCTGATTACCTTCTATCCAATAACACAACTATTAATCTCTATGTAAGTAAAAAAAACAAAAATTTGGTACCTACAGTTAGGGTGGAAACAACGTCTCCTCGTATAAGATTTTCTGATACTTTCATTGTAAATATTATGAGATTTCGTCTTCATAAAGCACACTAAAATACATTGTTACCATGTTTATCCAAAGTTAAGACCTTGTTTTCGACGTTCCATGAATTAAGATCTTGATTGAAATACAACAAAGTCGAATGATGTTTCCTTGTTTCTTTGTTTCAAGAGGTTCATACACGTGCTTGACAAGTACATACAACGTGTTAACGAATAAACGCAAAACCTCATACACCCCAACTGATGTATAACAAAATAATTAGATTGAAACAATAATTTCATTATTTTGATACTTAAAATTTAAAGCTATTCGCATTTTAAGTTTTTAGGCAAAAATGATTTGTTATCATTTCAGCAATGAATGAAAGCGCTAGTATGCTAATTGATACAATTTAAGAATCTTGTTTTGGTAGTAAGTAGGGTAAGTGTGCCCGTTGGGTGGGTTGAGATCGAATTCAGTAAATTTCAAATTTTACAAACAAATTATAAAATATTTTGATAAAAATTACTTATGTTGAAAACATTATAATTCGATTCTGCTCTCGATTCTTAACAAACTACTTTCTTATTTTGTGTTAATTCATTAACACGTTGTATATCTAGTACTCCCCTTCTTAAGGGTCGGCCTGTGTCCTGCAGTGGGAAGTTTATTGTAGGCTGATGATGAATACATAATTAATCTATAGGTACTATACCTACATAACAGATTTTTCCCCTCGATTTCTATGTTGGCTTCCATAGAGAACGTTGTTCAGTTTCATGGTCTGAAGCACCTCCTTAATTATTATTACTAGGGTATTTTGTTACACTTTAATGGACTCTCCATACTAAATGTCATCAACTGATGGAACGTTTGTATGAAAAGTAGATTATTTTTCACGATTTTCCTATAGGTTTCTTTGGAAAAGTTGTTAAGTATCATGGGTACAATTAGCCCTTAAAGTAATGCAACTGTTAACTCTAACACCCTGTATAGTATCGTACTACATTTTGGCCAATTGTACTAAGTATATTTTATTGAAAAAAGATATACTATATTTTTATAGTTCATTCAGATGTCGCAAATGATGAAAATGTAAGTTAGCTTTTCAAAGTCAAAGTCAAAGTCAATATACTCGTAATTTATTCAATATAGGAGCTTGCAGCACTCTTATCAAACGTCAAATCTTTTTACAGCTACCACCGCGTCGGAACGTGTTGTCGCTGTAGAGAAGATGCGGCCAGAAACTCTATAACAATTTAGTTGTCAAATCTAACTAAACGCACGTTAGTTCAAATTCCACTTATTTTAATCAATTCCTGAAACATCAACTTCTATTTAAGTAAGTTTATGAGTGACATTTCGGATAAAGACTTGGGTGGTGATGATGTTAATACGGACCTAAACTCAGACACATATACCTATTTTTTAAATACATATTAAAAGATCGTCAAGCCCAACATAATGTTAAATACTAATGGAAAAATCTTTGACTATTTATTATAAGGACTAGCCTTGCGGTAGCATTTCCCCTCTGCCTCGGCAAAAACACAATTGATCATGTGCATTTATATGAAATTTTATACCTTATCTTCTTAATAACTTCGAACTTAGAACGTTTGGGGTTCACACGAGACTACTTTTCATGATTTTTGACATTCAAAATTAGAATCTAAAGTTATGGGGAATAAAATGCAGAGTTGCGGATTTCATTTTACCTCGCCCCCCGCAAAAAGTGGCAGAAATGTTTGTTAAAGTCCGGCCGCTGAAAGATTGCGTTTGACAGTTACCATAAAATTGTAAAAAACTGAATGAAAACTATAAATGCCGATCATTATTTAGTAGCTTTTTGAACTTAAAAGGGTAGCTAGTGCCCAGTGTACTAGAGTGAGCACAGGTAAACAATATTTTCATTCAGTTTTTTACAATTTTATGGTAACTGTCAAACGCAATCTTTCAGCGGCCGGACTTTAGTAGAATTACACGCGTAGCTAGTCCACATATAAATAGTCAAAGGGAAAAATCATTAAAATTTAAAATACAAATGTACTTTTTATATCCCCGAATTTGCCGAAAGTAAGGTCTACCGGGGTAATTGTAACTATGGGGTAAATTCTTCTCTTTATTTACCTGCTTTGATATGAAGGCAGGTGTTGGTAAATAAAGAGAAGAAATGAATCATGATTTATAAGTGCAATTGCTCCATATACTTGCAATTACCCCATAGTTACTATTACCCCGGTAGACCTTACCTACTATATTTTTTAGCATCTTATCCAAATAATACTATATTTCCTCCAAAAAAGGTGGCAACCCTATATGTCTACCTACTGATAACATAAAGTGACAGTCCTTTTTTCCCACAAAAGGCCACAAATGGACATTTAAATGTGAAGTACCGCATCTGTTAACTAGTAGTTTGTATCAATAACGCGTGCGTTCACCTCTGGTTAAGCAATTGGTGCATTTTCGCTTACACGTTGTAATTTATCCGCCAACATGGTAGCTTTGTCGCTAAACATTGTGACAGCCGTGTGTGGTGCGACTGCTATGTATTGGATAGTCAACGAGAAAAGTAACAAAAACTAACAAAAACTTTAATTTAGCAAACACGCCTATCACTATCACCTATACCTATAGAGTTGGGCGATTGGAAGTAAAATATGGATGTTAAAATAATGAATGATTTTGAGTATCATTAACCTATCCCTTATGGTATGCTTATAATAAAATTTATGTTAATTTAGAAAACCAATTTTGAACCACTTCGATACTTGAATCTTGCACTAATAATCCAAGAAAGTACTTAGACTGATAATAAATAATGTGGCCAACTGATGCTGTGAAAAACAGAATCGTTTTGTTTTTAAAATCTTCTACCCTATGGTAGCAAGGTAGGAAGAAGTAGATTTTTGTTGATAAAGCATGCATAGCATATGCTCACGACTATATTCCCCGAGGGGGTAGTCAGAGATTTTCTGAAACTTCAGAACATCCACGTTTCACCAGATAAAAACCGTCTCATTTCTACCAACATCTGTTATTTTATTAGAAATAGAAAAAGAAATCAATTATTCCTTTACAAGCGTGTACACATTCTTTCGTGAAATACTACATTATACAATATTACATCAAAATTATAATTTATGTCAAAATGAGTGGATGGATTTATGTCAAAATATTTATGTTAATACATGCCATGTTATTAATTATTATAGTTAATAATACAACAATAAAATATAGAAATAATCTTGTCAGGTGTATTATTTGAAGTCTGAAGTCTTTCAGCGTGTGACCAGATTTAACAGGAACGTGCGAATTTAGCAGGATTAGGCCCTATAATTTAGGGCTTAGCAGTTTTTTAATAGGTTTGAAAAATTTAGCAGTTTTAACTGATCCTGCTTTTAAATTTTTTCAATTTTACAATTTTTTTTAACTTTCGCAAAAATTTAAAACATTTGGCAGTTTTAGCAGGATCTGTTAAACTGAATTTCTATTGGTTAGTTATTTTATGCTCCTGACCGATTTTATTAACGGCGACTGCTTCAACTCCGTTTCTCAATTCTATGTGTATTCTCTCTTGTGTGTTTGTAGGTATGCTTGTCTAATAAAAAGCAGAAAACAGTGCCAGCTTTTTCTTTTTTGAATGCTATTGTTAAATACAATTATAATTTAAAAATACGTCGTTAGCATGACTGTAGCATTGTATAGATATGGTTTAGCAGGATTTAGCAGTTTTAGCTAACCAGCTAGCAGGATCCTCAATTTAAATCTGGTCACACCGATTTCAGCTAATCCTCGAAGCATTTGTGTCGTCGACAGTACGTTAACTGGTGCGGTTTTGAACATGTCAGAGTGTCTGACGGAGGTCGTCGTCCTGAGAGTTTGATTTATAGCTTCTTCCTATCAGCTGTGGAGCTGGTGAGAGCTAGACCGGGAGCCAGAGTGTTAATAATCTCATTGAGTACTGTAGACGAGGCCTCGCTTGCGAGAGGTGGAGTAAATGATGTACTTTGATTAAATTATTTAGTAATTTATTATTTTACAGAAATCAATCCAATGCGTTACGTCATTCCGTCTTACCAAAATCAAAAGCTTCCAATGCTTCTTCTTTCGATATGTGTTCCAAATTCAATCTATCATTGTGATCTCCGAAATATCTATTAAGGAACAACGTCGAACATAATTGGGGATCGTTCATTCATAACGTTAGGTTTTTAGGCGAAGTTTTACCCCATTTATTTTCATTTTATAAAAATTTATTAAAATTATTTTGTTCTGTTTACTATGCGCTAAAAATTGGCCGTCGTGGGACGCCTGGTAGATGTGAAAGAACGAAATACCGCCTTCTCTCCCCGCGCGCTTTTATCGAACGCAGCTGTCAATACCGCACTCCCTCGATTTCGCGCGCTTTTATTCGAAAATTTCGAACTTCGGCAGCTGTAAAATGACGTGCGATCCATTTCCTTCACGGCATACGAGTCGGTTTTACTGCCAAGGCGCGCCAATAGATATTTCACATAAAAAATCGAAACATTTTCTGTCTCCCGGTCTACAAGGCATCACTCAGCTTTTAGACTCGACACAAACGCCGCGTTAACGACAATCTCATTTTGTCATCACACAACACAATATTTTCACAAAAATATATCCGACAATCTGTTTATTGCATTCCATTCGCTTTTTCACGGAGAAAATATTTACAAAAAAAAACCTATTAACTGAAAAGAGAAAAACAAGCTCTAAAATCACTAATCAGCTATAACACCTGTATTTAAGCTAATATAATTTGAATGTTATTAGGTAGGTATCGCAAACGGGGACAAAGGAGATTTTTGGTTGGTTATTTTTGACCCCGCCTGCAATACCTACCTAATAACATTCAAATTATATTAGCTTAAATACAGGTGTTATAGCTGATTAGTGATTTTAGAGCTTGTTTTTCTCTTTTCAGTTAATAGGTTTTTTATGCAGTCGGGTTTTTTGTTTATCTTAATAATTTAGTTTATTTCATACTTTTTAGTCTTGTGTCGAAACGGTAACATAAAAGTACTATAATATTTATATATTTGGAATCGTCTGATCACTAGCTTTCATTTGATACCCATATTGTAATTTTTAACAAAAAAAAATTGTTTATTCCCCCTCTCTTTTTTAATTTGTAGACGCCATCTTGAAATAATATACCCTATGTCACTCTCACAATTTTTACGAATCCAATGACACCCCATACGTTAAAATCCATCAAGCCGTTTAGGCTGTAGGCCGTGCCAAAGAAATAGACATACAAACATACATACATACATACATACATAGATACATACATACATACATACGCTCGAAAAACATAACCCTCCTTCTGTCGCAGTCGGGTAAAAATAGTGGTGCCGGATAAAAATTCCAGAGTTTCATTGGTTCCGTATAAAGATGAATTTTTCTTCTATCGTAACTGGTTACGAACCTCTGGTTTCGTACGCGGCCGAAGGGATTTTAGGATTTTGTAGCCAAAAGGCAAAATATGAATTAAGTAGGTACGTCTGTCTGCCTGTCCGTCCGTCCCCATGCATATTCCTGTTCGATTAGTTGAGATTTGAGATCGCATTTACTTCTTTTGTTTGTAGTGATAATGATATGGCACCGATGGCACATTTTGGCGTTATACGATGATCATTTTGCCAGATGAAAGTGGACCATCAACATCAGCATATACAGGATCCTTCTTAATATGCTGACACTTTTTTAAGGGGAAATCAGACCATCAAACTGAACAACTTTCTCTATGGGACCAACATCGAAATCGGTAAAAAAAATCAGCTGTTCCCTACAAAACTGTAGACCTACTCGAGCCAAATGTATGGGACAGCTGATATTTTTTCGGGATTTCGATGTTGGTGCCATAGAGAATGATGTTCAGTTTGATGGTCTGATCATCCCCTTAAAAAAGTGTCACCATATTAAGAGGACCCTGTATAATAGGTCCTACTGCATGACACAGAACTAGTAGTATAAGAGATAGCCGTTCTTTTTGTTTTCATCAGCTGCAAGGCTGAGTCAGTATTCATAGTGTGTAGAGCATCTCTGTGATGGGGATGGACCAGATCTGCCTGCTGTAGCTTTGTGAACAGAATAAATACTGACATGACCTGTCAGTCGGTTTAGTAGGTACAAATGTTCAACGTTGAAAAAATTAATTACTTTGAACCTTTGACAATTTATATGTGGACTGGTTACGCGTGTAATTCTACTACAAAAATTTCTGCCACTTTTTGCGGGGGGCGAGGTAACATGAAATCCGCAACTTTGGATTTTATTCCCCATAACTTTAGATTCTAATTTTGAATGTTAAAAATCATGAAAAGTAGTCTCGTGTGAACCCCAAACGTTCTAAGTTCGAAGTTATTATTTCGCAATTATAGGCTGTCTCGTTTAGTGATAAGGTGTAAAATTTAATATAAATGCATAAGATCAATTGTGCTTATACCGTGGCAGAGGGGAAATGCTACCGCAAGGCTTGTCCTTATAATAATTAGTCAAAGCTTTGAACCTACAAAACCGACTGTCAGATCATGTCAGTATTTGTACTGTTCAAAAAGCTACAGTGCATATTACAATAATAGCCTATGATCAGCCTTGCAGCTGATCGTTCAGTTTTTGCAGACCTTTTAACGGCTGTAACTCTAACCGACTGGAGTAATGCAGGCGGACCTGGTCCATCCCCATCAAAGAGATGCTCCACACCCTATGAATACTAAATAAACCTTGCAGATGATGATAACAAAAAGTATGTCTATATGAAAGTAAATTTTATTTTTTTAGGTCTAAAAATTAGGTACTTTAAAATTTAAGGCAATGTGTGTTATACAAGGTGGTAAAAAAGTAAAAATAAACATTTAACATTTTTAAGGGGGTTGTTTAGACCATAAAATTGAACAACTTTCACTATGGCATCAACCACGAAATCGCGGAAAAAAAAGGACCCATTTTGCACCCAACCCAGTTGTCCTATACATTTAGCTCGAGTAGATTTGTAGTTTAGTATGGAACATCAGATTTTTTTTCTTCTGTTAGTTATTCAGTTTGATGTATGTTTATTTGTATTTTTGTAGCATCTTGTATAACCAAGTTATCCTTTGACAAAAATGTTGGTCAACAAAAGGAAAACAAAATAAAACATAAAATTGGGCCCATCTGTTCTGAAGCCTATTTCCTTGTATGTAGATAAAGACACGCGTAAGAAGCAACCCGGCCAACTGCAATTGGGCCAAGGACGCGTGCAACTGTAAACATTTAATGACCAACCGTATTCGGTCTCACTTCGAACCGAAGGCAAGGGTTTGCTTATTGCTTTATTTACGAGAACCGATTTAGTATTCACAGTAAAGATGCTGTAGGTTTTACGGATTAAAAGCGCTAAAATCTCATGATAGCATTAGCTAGATCTGAAATCGACACGACACGAAGGGTTATTTTAATCATATCATGCCACATGAAAAAAACATGTCCATTTAGTTATACAGGGTGTAAATGACAGCCTAGTACAGTAGCGTAGCGAGGGGGGGGGGGGGGGGGGCAAATGCCCCGGGCGGCACTTTAATAGGGGCGGCAAATTCAGGAAAAATATCGATTAATTCAGCTCTATCTATAACCAATTCGTAGAGCAGAGAAAAGTCGGCTCTAAGGCCAAGATTCAGAGACGATTTGTAAGTCATAGTTCGGACTCCCGTATGTCAAAATCCATACATTTTCGCCACGCTTAGCTCGAGCTAAGACCAACAAAATCGTCTCTGATCGGCCTAAGGCCGAGATTCTAGGCCGATCTTTTTAGTCTTAGCTCGAGCTAAGCAGGGCGAAAGTGTATGGATTTTGACATACGGGAGTTTGAACTATGGCTTAAAAATCGTCTCTGAATCTCGGCCTAGTTTTTTTTTTATCCCAAAGAGTTCTGACCACAGCTAAGACGTGGTGCTAAAAATGTCGAGCCCGCTTCGCTCAATCCATAGGTTTTACTTAGGTTACACATGTTTTGTACGTAAAAAGCTCTGGCTCTAAGGCCGAGATTCAGAGATGATTTGTAAGTCATAGTTCGGACTCCCGTATGTCAAAATCCATACATTTTCGCCACGCTTAGCTCGAGCTAAGACCAAAAAAATCGTCTCTGAATCTCGGCCTAACAGATTCGTATTGAGGAGAAAAGTCGCCGTAAGTTTTTATTTTGCAAAGATGGATTTGTATAAGATTTCTGAGCCCAACCCGAAAATGTGTGCAAAAAATTTCGAGCCCGCTTCGCTCGCTCCATTATTTTTGGTATAGGTCTTCTTATAAAGATAAGGGAGCGGCAAAATCTATCTTTGCCCCGGGCGGCAGAAACCCACTGGCCTAGTAAATACTGAAACGGTGAATTCAGACAATCAAACTGAACCACTTTCACTATGGAACCACCCTCAGGAAACATGGAAAAAAATCAGCTGCTCCATACAAAACAGCTGTATCTACTCGAAAAAAATGATTTTCTTCATAACTACTACATTTTTGTTTTTGGGTTACTGTTATCTGCCTTCGAGCCAAATTTCGATTCAGTAGGTGCAAATATGAGAGAGTTATTGAGGCGGAGAATACAGACAGACAGAATGGCCAAAGTATTAAGGTTCCTTGATTGACTACGGAACCCTAAAAAAGCTATGTTTTTTTTTCTTTGTAGCAGGAGACACGGTATTATCTTATCGATCGATTCACCGAAGATTTTATCAGAACATCACTAGCTTTGACGTGACATTGACAGTTGACACGTACAACTTGCGACAACTTCACGTCTCTCTATTTCGACCTCCATTCATCCTTCATCGCAAGTAAATTACGATTTTAAAATCATTTTCATCATAAAACACTCAAAACAATCACTAATAAGGCTTCCGTTAGGCCTACAAAAGTGTCTGAATAAATTTTCTAGTGAAATAGTAGAGGTTTAAAGTGAAAATGGCGTTGAAATCGTCGCCGGTTGTGTTCGGCCTGCTGGCGAGGTTATCCCGTCGTAGTTTCTCCACTTCGAAGGCTTTATCATCGAAGCCTATGACTGTCC
Organism: Agonopterix alstromeriana; assembly: GCA_963924505.1. Lineage (NCBI taxonomy): Eukaryota > Metazoa > Arthropoda > Insecta > Lepidoptera > Depressariidae > Agonopterix > Agonopterix alstromeriana. Next base: position 17,468,091 of record OZ004671.1, on the reverse strand, counting down.
GAGATGCCTTGAACCAGGCAATCGACGAGGAGATGGAGAAAGACGAAAAGGTCTTCATTTTGGGCGAAGAAGTAGCCCAATATGATGGCGCTTACAAAGTAACCAGGTACGACTTTAACCCTTAATTATAACCTATTCTTGACCATATGTACATGATTTAAAGCTTCAGTTTATTCAGAAATATTGTATTTTTGATTTAGAATAGAAATGTTAAGTTTAAGATATGTGTACGGTGGTGTAAAATGAGAATAAATGTTACATAACCAAGAAGTTTGTTGACAGATCTCAGGTTTTGTTGTCGTAGCGATTTCTTTACTATCTGCACTGTAATCTAGCAATTTTGTGATAAAAATTGTTTGTTCCACTTGCAATTTTCATGTACTATGTAGGTACTACTTTTAACATACTCTTACAACTCTATTTTGTATGTATTTGTACGCTTACTAGGGGTATGTTTCAAAATGTGTAAAAATCACTCAGGGAGTGTATTCTACCTCACTCTAGCATACATTATCATTGTTTGATTTTTTTCTTTCGTATTGGCAACCTGAGTGGTTTGCATACATTTTAAAACATATAGGGTGGTTTTTAATATTATTATGCTGACACTTTTTTAAGGGGATGATCAGACCGTCAAACTGAACAACTTTCTCTACGGCAACAACATGGCTCAAGTAGGTTAGCTCAGCTTATTTTTTTTTCACTATTTTGATGTTGGTGCCATACAGAAAGTTGTTCAGTTTGATGGTCTGATCATCCCCTTAAAAAGTGTCAGTATATTAAGAAGGACCTTGTATACAGGATGTAACAAAACACCCTAGTAATACCCAGCCTAAGAACTCTACTTGACTAAAAGCAATGAAAACCTCAAATTTATTAATTTTTTGTAGGTTCATTAAAGTTAATCCTCCATTAAATCTCTTGCTGTCATATTTTGTCTTGTTTACCTAGTAAAAGCCAGCAAGCGATTTAATGGAGGATTAACTTTAATGAACACACGTGCAACCAACCATAAAAGACTAGTGACTACGAGACTACGAGAATGTGTTTGCTGCATTTGACAATGAAAAAATATGAATTTATTTAATGTTCTGGTGCCGACTTTTCTAAATTCCAGAATTGATATTTTAAGCTTCTTTTAAACCATAAATTAAATTTGGTCCTAACAATCAATTCTAAAAATTTGGTTATGGTAGCGTTTAACATGGAATGACCCTGATACATATTGAAGAAAGTGCTTCAAACCATCAAATAGACCAACTTTAACTATGGAGCCAAAATCGAAATGGCGAAAAATATCGGATGTCCACAAATTTTGGCCAAGTCACCATTGTCGTTTTCTATATGTGGTCTCAATGTGCGCTCCATAGTGAAGGTTGGTCAATTTAATTGTCTGAAACACCCCCGTTTAATATGAAACACATTTAATTTCGTGCAGAAATTCCACTGACAAGAGTTTAGTTCTTAAATAAGATGATGATGATGATAGTCATAATCATTTATTGTTGGTTTCCTCACTGTGTTTTTCCTTTACAGAAAAGCCAGTAAATTCACTGGTTTTCAGTAAAATTTTTATTTTTTCGTTAATTACAAAAACACAATTCATACATTTCCAGGGGACTGTGGAAGAAGTATGGAGACAAGAGGGTTATAGATACCCCTATCACTGAGATTGGTTTCGCTGGCATTGCCGTCGGAGCTGCCTTTGCCGGCCTGAAGCCTATTTGTGAATTCATGACCTTCAACTTCTCTATGCAAGCCATTGATCATGTAAGTAAATACATAAAGATAGAGACAAAAAGTAAATACATGAATATAAAGATAAAGATCATTTATTTGCAGAAGATAAGAAAGTACCAAGTACACACAGTGACACATTAAGCTATACAAAACCAACATAAGCTGGCCGTGCGATGTTATACGTTACTCGACCTATGTGCGGTCAGCTTATGTTGGTTTTGTATAGCTTGATGTGTGGCCTGTGTACATACAGACGTCAGTAGGTTTAAAAAAAGTCTTTCATGCCTTGCCTTACAAGAAAATTTAAATTTTGTTTCTAATAAGATTAAAGAAATAATATTCAGCAGTCAAAAATTATGTTTCTAAACAATAATTCATATTAATAATAACAATGATTTAACAAATAATGGTGGACTACGCCATGTGAGAGTGAGGCAGAAGCAAAGGGACATTCCGGGACTGAGCCTCAGATTCCCATAAGATAAGGGAGAGCTCATTGGAACAAACCAATGAAGGAAGCTCTCATAAAAGACAATTTTCACTCATTGTAGTGGCTTATTGTTTTAAAAAACAGATTGCCACGGTGCAGATTCAAAACAAGAAAAAACAAATAATAATTGAACAAGTAAAATATAAATAGTAAAAGATGTTTAAAAAAAACAGCAACCAAAATGTAATGTCAACCATAGCGTAACCTAATTGCACAATACGGATAGAAGACATCATTTTAAGGAACTATATTCATTTTTAGGGCTCCTTAGTCAATCCAGGAACCCTTATACTTTCGTCCATTCTGTCTGCCTGTATGCATGCCCGCCTCAATAACTCGCTCATTTTTGCACCTATTGAATTGAAATTTGGCATGAAGACAGATAACAGTAACCCAAAAACATAAATAAACTAGGCAGTTTATTATACAACGAAAGAGGTGATGAAAAAATTTTGTTTTTTTAAGATACTTGATTTTACTACTCTTTTCTTAGTCTACTTATTTAACTATTCTCTCACTCTTTTAGGCGAAATGGTATGTCGCATAGCCACTAGTGATGACAATGTTGTCAAAAGATCTGTCAAAGCCAGTAGTTAAGAGAGATTTATCAACGCAAGTCGCGATATGCAGTTGGTCTCGGATAGTTCCGTCAGATGGCATTGTAACTATTCGTTAAGCCAGGTCAGAGCCTATTAAGGCGGCTTGAAAATTCTATGACAGCAAGTTGGCCACTAATTTCCCTCCACCAACACGGACTGGGCTCGCGTGGTGGAGTATCCACTCCGTCTCACCATTATTAGTGAGAGGAGGCCTTTGCCCTGCAGTGGGATTCTACAGGCCATAACTTACTTACTATCAACGCTATAATAGACATATATAAACATTGATTACAACTTCTTATCTTTAAGATATATATGGTTATGTCAAACGCATAAAGATAGGTTTGACTTTTGTTTGTCATCAATTATGTATTTCATCCTATGCTGAGTTTCTGATCCCAGTGTAAAATGATTCCATAGCGATTTTTTTTTCAAGTTATCAATTCATTTAACTGACACTCAGTTCGTATTTAGTTTTTGTAACTTCGCTGACATCCTAATAGATAATTTATAATACTACCATCATACAAACATATAAATATATATATGTAAGTAAATGTATGTGTCTATTATTATGAAATGTATTTGTTTTTTCTGTTTCTCCTTTATTTCTGATATTTACTATTTATTTTATATAGCACTTTACATTTCCTCTACCCTTAGGTTGTCTGGAAGAAATCGCTTTGTAGCGATAAGACCGCCTTATTTGTACCATTACCGTTTTTGTTTCTTTTTTCTATGCTGTATCCTGTGTTTTGGTGTAAATAAAAGTATATTTGATTCATTTATTCATTTCATTCATTATGTTCATTTCATTCGTTTCATTCATTTATTCATACATACAAACATAATTTTATATGATTTTATTTGTACAGAATACAAGCCTAAACTGGATTCTAGTACTTTAAGTGAACTTATCTGTGTGACGTCCATGATATTTATTTATGAAATGTATTTATCTAATAAATCATGTAAATTAAATACATCTGTAGCATAATAATTAAGTAATTAATTGAAACAAGAAAGAAAAATAATAAAAATGTCGAAAAGTTTAAAATTAAGTCCTCATACAAGCAACTAGTTTTTATAAACGTTTTTTCTTGTCGCTCTATCGTAAAAACGGTAATACATACAAATGTCAAACTTGGTGTGATTATAGAGCAAACTACAGTATAACAACAAATAATAAAAACCGACATTGTGAGTCGGTCTTGTGTTAAAGGTCCAGTTAAATCAAATATTTTTTTAGTTATTATATTGTGTGATGGTATGGTACGGAACCGTCGGTGCGAGGATAGCCCGACTCACACTTGACCGGTTTTTTCATTTCAAATCTTGCAGATAATAAACTCAGCAGCAAAGACGTTCTACATGTCAGCGGGTCGGATCCCCGTGCCGATCGTGTTCAGAGGCCCCAACGGTGCCGCGTCGGGCGTCGGGGCCCAACACTCGCAATGCTTCGGGGCGTGGTACTCTCACTGCCCAGGGTTAAAGGTCGTCATGCCGTACTCGTCTGAGGATGCTAAAGGTTTGATTTATTTAATAGCGTCGCTCGCGACTTCGTACTTGCAGACCACTTACTTTTAATACTCATAACTTTCTGGATTCTTTCGATGATGCATGGCCAGAGCATGCCCAAGACAGAGATGGTTGGAAGATTAAAGTGGAGACCTATGCCCAGCAGTAGGATGAAATAGACTAGTAAAATAAACACCGAAATACCGGTTGATTTATAAGCATAAGCATATGCTCACGACTATATTTCCCGAGGTAGTCTGAGATATTCTGAAACCTCAAAACATCCACGTTTCACTAGTCTATCCAGTGTGAAGAGAAACCAGGCGATTTATGTTAGGGCTATTACGTACCCGCATTAATTCCACCGGTCGGTATTGGAAACGATCACCCAAGTTAAGCACCGATCGGTCTGGTCAGTCTTTGGATAGGTGACCGTTTTAGTGGCATTTCATCTGTAATGCCTCTGCGCCGTAGACACCCCTCGGACAACAGTCAGTTCATACAAATGGGAAAAATTTACAAGAAGAGGCTAGCATATGCAATACTGAGTGAGTGCGATAGAGACAGGAATACGAAACTGCATACATTTTCGCCACGCTTCAAATTGGTTAAGGGCAGAGACTGTCCGTACTGTATGTAGTACTAGAAACTCTTAGACAATATAACCAGCCTTGCGGTAGCATTTCCCCTCTGCCACGTTACAAGATCAATTGATCATACAATTTTATACCTTATCACTAAACGAGAAGGCCTATAATTGCGGACATCAAAATAGTCGAGTTCGGGGTTCTCACGAGACTATTTTTAACATTCATAATAAGAATCTAAAGTAATGGAATAAAATTCAATGTTGCGAATCTCGGGCTACCTCGCCCCCCACAAAAAGTGTAAAAAAATTTAATTTGTAGAATTACATACTTAACTCGTCCTTAGTTACATGGTCTAAGTAGAAACTACACTGGTCATTTTTCTTATACTGTGCCCTATTCGTTCAGATTCTTAGTAAGGCGGCTTTAAAATACTTTGACAGCAAGACCGGGCTGCATCTACTAATAAGCACTGAGCTTGCTAATGTCTATACACAACAATAGGTATTAAAATATCAGAAGAGATTTGTTAAAAAATCTATGAATTTTATGGTGACCACGGTCCGTTTTTAGGTTAAGGACGAGAGAGTGCATCTGTATTTAGCACAAACGTCGAGATCCGACGTCGATCTAAGGTTCAGGACGTCGGGGACCGAATAGCTCGCTGAAAGTGGCGGTGGACAAGACACATAGCTAGGCGAAATGATGGCAGGTGGAGTTAAACCTTAACAGAGTTGTGGCGGATATTAGGCTAAAGAGTAGTGGGTCGTCCGGCAGCCAGGTGGGTTGACGACATCAGAAAAAGTATCTTCAAGACCTGGATGCGACTGGCACAGGACCAAGAAGTATTGCAAAATAGGGAGGAGGCTTATGCCCTGCAGTGGGTAGATACGGGCTGAAACTGAATGAATGAATGAATGAAAATTAAATATCCTGCGTTCTGACTAGTATCCCAATTAAATGGTAGCTGTTGTTGGAATTGGTTATGAAAATCTTCTTCATACTATCTATTATGTTTTGCAGGTCTTCTCAAAGCGGCCATCAGAGATCCTGACCCAGTGATTGTACTAGAGGACGAGCTCTTGTACGGTACTCAGTTCCCGATGTCCGACGAGGCGCTCTCAAACGATTTTGTATTGCCTTTCGGTGAGCTTAGAGTCTGTTTTCACTTAACTATTCTTTGAAAAGAGCAGTTTGCAAGCAATGTAGATTTTTAGTCGGTATTTCGTCTAACGTATGTAATAGCGTCATCTCTCAAACGGTGCAGGATAAACTCATGCATTCACTGAAGAAGAAATTCTGATGCGTATGTGAAGTCTACCAATCCGCGTTGGGCACGGGTAGTGGACTGACGCCCATACAAAGTGTATGAGCGTCAGTCCACCACCTACCATGTGTAAGGTAGGCCTGTGCCCTACAGTGGGTGAAGAACGTTTCAATTCAAATTAATTTCTTTATTGCAATAAATTACATGTTTTGGTAGGATGTTATGTAGAATACGAATAAGATTGTCACAATGTAATTTTACCCTTGTCGGTGTAGCAATTGATACAAACTATTTCCATATTTCTGTGAAGGAAAACATCGTGAGGAAACCTACATGCTTAAATTTGTCCACTGTTTATAGAAAGTATCGAAAGATTTTACCTGGTTTCCGCCGCGCGCCGCCGAAAATGCATATTTGCAGTTGGGGTGTATGAGGTTTTGCGCTTATTAATTAAGCCGTTGCATAATAATAATACATTTTCAGGAAAGGCTAAGATCGAGAGGGAGGGAAAGCACATCACTCTGGTGTGTGCCGGCAAGGCTATCGACTTAGCGCTACAGGCATCCAACGAACTGGCCGGCAAAGGTATTTAATGCACACATACAACATTGTTTACTCCCATTTTTGTAATTTTCTATCAAATTTAGAAGTTACTAGAGTTTTCCCGCGACCTTTTCGTCCGCAAGGGTTCCCGTCTTCGTAGCGAGATATTACCAGATTTTAAAACATACAGACGGACACAAATTCCATAATTTTTTGGTTTGGAGTCGGGGACACCTAAAAACCATATCGTACCTAACTGTTTTCTTATAAAATATCTTCTAGGCACAGACACACTTCTGTTACAATTATGCAGTGACAAACTGGGACGAACGAATTGACTGGATGATCTTAGGGCTTGGCTTACTTCTTGAGCCGCGTTGGACAGATTTATCATCTGAATGACTGCTTTTCGTGTGAGATCCTGACTAGAATAGAGCGTACATAGCAGCGTATATAGCGAGCTGACATTTATTGTCTCAATCTTCATACAATTACACTCGTATTCGTTTTTGTTTCCTTGAGGTTTCCTCACTCAAGTTCACATAGTGTCAGTGCACATCTAGAAGAAAAATGCTCGAGCAGTTTTCATTGATAATGAACTCAATGACAATCGAAAAAAAGTTTAAAATAGCGTGTTCGAGATATATTCCCGTGACGTGTGCTCTGGCAAACTATTTTCTACTCTATTTCAATTGTTATCGAGTTCATTGGCAATGAAACCTGCTCGAGCATTTTCCCGCTAGATGTGCGTTGAATCATACGCTCACTCAAATTTGATGGCAAAATTGGCATAAACTTGATGAATTTCCTCAGTAATCGACCACACGACGATTCCACAGAATCGTTGATCATGTGGACGTAGCATGCCACTACGAAAAAGACATAATTGGAGACGTCTGTCTTCGTTTCTTTGCGTATGCGAAAGCGAGCATGCTTGATGGGTTTCTCCTTTTGTAATGGCATGCTGTGTTGTTGCTTAATCTCTCTCGTAGTCGCTACAACAGAAATAATTAAATTCTTAGTTACGTAAACCGAGTTAAATGAATTTTCAAGTAATAAAAGCGAGTCGACCGTAAAATCCATTGTTGATCGTTTACCGGTTTGTAAATACTGTGTAACAAGGAATTTTATGTTAATACTAAGTTGTTGGACTGTGAAGAAATTAATGTGTCTAATATCCGTGACTAATTGTGTGGAATTGGTGTATCTGTCGATCAAAGTCAAAATACTATGTAATGTTGGCATATATCTTCCGAGTATGATAACATTGTAAACTTGGCTTGGATGTACACACGGCGACAGATCAACCTACCCATAGTTGAACTCTATGTTCATGGACATAAGGTCCAACTATGGGTAGGTTGATCTGTCGCCGTGCGTACATTGGAGATATTTGCAAAAATATTAATTGGGGTCGTTTAGGATACTACATGGAATGCATTGAGACGATTAACAGCAACTATGATGAGGTTATTTCTTTTTCACATGCACACTTATTACATTACATTATGTAAAAGATATTTGTATTTAAATTATGTAAGCAACTGTGTGGATGAATAAAGTTCTTTTCGTTCGTATTTATGTTTTTAAATTTTTTAGAATGTTTGTCTGTTCTTGTGCACGCTTCACTTAAAACTACTGAACCGATTTGGATGGGGTTTTCACAAAAGCATAGTGCTTAGTTGGGATTAACAGTGTTTTTTTTGGCCGAAGCCAAGCATTGGTCCGTCACTACTCATATCATACGTAGTCTTCTATTAGGGTGTGATCACATCTGGCGAATGCGCGCATGCGAACCGCTCGCGAGCGGTTCGCGAGCTGCACTCGTGCCGGTACTAATATTGTTTGGTGCGCCTCTTTAGCGCAACTCATGAAAGGCTAGGAAAGTGAGCGCGCGTGCTGTTCGCGCGCTTACAGTTCCGTCTACTTTCATACTGTTACCCTTAGTTGTTGAGGAAGTAGGTACAGGGTAGGTAGATAGTCGCGGCGGCTCGCGAGCTGTACCAGATGTAAACGCACCCTAACAACTCTGTATTCTGTTTGCAGGTATTGAATGTGAGGTGATCAACCTGCGTTCCATCAGGCCGCTGGACTTCGCGACGATCGCCCAATCTATAGCCAAGACCCACCATCTGGTTACCGTGGAGCAGGGATGGCCTCAGAGTGGTATGTTTATTGTTGCTATTAACGTATTCATTTCCAGGTATGATCAGAATCTACATTAGCATATGCTCACGACTATATTCCCCGAGGGGATAGTCAGAGATATTCTGAATCCTCAGAACATCCACGTTTACCGAAATTACCGAAACTCTGACGAGTGATGATCAGAATCTAGCTCAAAAATATGCGTATGTGTAAAATATATGTATCTTAATTCATAGCGAAAGTCGTTCAGTTTGATGTTCTGAAGCATCGCCTTTGATATGTAACGAATTTAATTTCAAACCCTGTATAAAACTTCCGCCCATAGGAATAGGAGCGGAAATCTGCGCGCGCGTGATGGAGTCGCCGTCGTTCTTCGAGCTGGACGCGCCGGCGTGGCGCGTGACGGGCGCCGACGTGCCCATGCCCTACACGCGCTCCCTCGAGCTGCTCGCGCTGCCCCAGCCCCACGACGTGGTCGCCGCCGTCAGCGCCGTGCTCGGCAACAAGTGAGTGTATACACTACACTACCACACACTACACTACACGCGCTCCCTCGAGCTGCTCGCGCTGCCCCAGCCCCACGACGTGGTCGCCGCCGTCAGCGCCGTGCTCGGCAACAAGTGAGTGTATACACTACACTACCACACACTACACTACACGCGCTCCCTCGAGCTGCTCGCGCTGCCCCAGCCCCACGACGTGGTCGCCGCCGTCAGCGCCGTGCTCGGCAACAAGTGAGTGTATACACTACACTACCACACACTACACTACACGCGCTCCCTCGAGCTGCTCGCGCTGCCCCAGCCCCACGACGTGGTCGCCGCCGTCAGCGCCGTGCTCGGCAACAAGTGAGTGTATACACTACACTACCACACACTACACTACACGCGCTCCCTCGAGCTGCTCGCGCTGCCCCAGCCCCACGACGTGGTCGCCGCCGTCAGCGCCGTGCTCGGCAACAAGTGAGTGTATACACTACACTACCACACACTACACTACACGCGCTCCCTCGAGCTGCTCGCGCTGCCCCAGCCCCACGACGTGGTCGCCGCCGTCAGCGCCGTGCTCGGCAACAAGTGAGTGTATACACTACACTACCACACACTACACTACACGCGCTCCCTCGAGCTGCTCGCGCTGCCCCAGCCCCACGACGTGGTCGCCGCCGTCAGCGCCGTGCTCGGCAACAAGTGAGTGTATACACTACACTACCACACACTACACTACACGCGCTCCCTCGAGCTGCTCGCGCTGCCCCAGCCCCACGACGTGGTCGCCGCCGTCAGCGCCGTGCTCGGCAACAAGTGAGTGTATACACTACACTACCACACACTACACTACACGCGCTCCCTCGAGCTGCTCGCGCTGCCCCAGCCCCACGACGTGGTCGCCGCCGTCAGCGCCGTGCTCGGCAACAAGTGAGTGTATACACTACACTACCACACACTACACTACACGCGCTCCCTCGAGCTGCTCGCGCTGCCCCAGCCCCACGACGTGGTCGCCGCCGTCAGCGCCGTGCTCGGCAACAAGTGAGTGTATACACTACACTACCACACACTACACTACACGCGCTCCCTCGAGCTGCTCGCGCTGCCCCAGCCCCACGACGTGGTCGCCGCCGTCAGCGCCGTGCTCGGCAACAAGTGAGTGTATACACTACACTACCACACACTACACTACACGCGCTCCCTCGAGCTGCTCGCGCTGCCCCAGCCCCACGACGTGGTCGCCGCCGTCAGCGCCGTGCTCGGCAACAAGTGAGTGTATACACTACACTACCACACACTACACTACACGCGCTCCCTCGAGCTGCTCGCGCTGCCCCAGCCCCACGACGTGGTCGCCGCCGTCAGCGCCGTGCTCGGCAACAAGTGAGTGTATACACTACACTACCACACACTACACTACACGCGCTCCCTCGAGCTGCTCGCGCTGCCCCAGCCCCACGACGTGGTCGCCGCCGTCAGCGCCGTGCTCGGCAACAAGTGAGTGTATACACTACACTACCACACACTACACTACACGCGCTCCCTCGAGCTGCTCGCGCTGCCCCAGCCCCACGACGTGGTCGCCGCCGTCAGCGCCGTGCTCGGCAACAAGTGAGTGTATACACTACACTACCACACACTACACTACACGCGCTCCCTCGAGCTGCTCGCGCTGCCCCAGCCCCACGACGTGGTCGCCGCCGTCAGCGCCGTGCTCGGCAACAAGTGAGTGTATACACTACACTACCACACACTACACTACACGCGCTCCCTCGAGCTGCTCGCGCTGCCCCAGCCCCACGACGTGGTCGCCGCCGTCAGCGCCGTGCTCGGCAACAAGTGAGTGTATACACTACACTACCACACACTACACTACACGCGCTCCCTCGAGCTGCTCGCGCTGCCCCAGCCCCACGACGTGGTCGCCGCCGTCAGCGCCGTGCTCGGCAACAAGTGAGTGTATACACTACACTACCACACACTACACTACACGCGCTCCCTCGAGCTGCTCGCGCTGCCCCAGCCCCACGACGTGGTCGCCGCCGTCAGCGCCGTGCTCGGCAACAAGTGAGTGTATACACTACACTACCACACACTACACTACACGCGCTCCCTCGAGCTGCTCGCGCTGCCCCAGCCCCACGACGTGGTCGCCGCCGTCAGCGCCGTGCTCGGCAACAAGTGAGTGTATACACTACACTACCACACACTACACTACACGCGCTCCCTCGAGCTGCTCGCGCTGCCCCAGCCCCACGACGTGGTCGCCGCCGTCAGCGCCGTGCTCGGCAACAAGTGAGTGTATACACTACACTACCACACACTACACTACACGCGCTCCCTCGAGCTGCTCGCGCTGCCCCAGCCCCACGACGTGGTCGCCGCCGTCAGCGCCGTGCTCGGCAACAAGTGAGTGTATACACTACACTACCACACACTACACTACACGCGCTCCCTCGAGCTGCTCGCGCTGCCCCAGCCCCACGACGTGGTCGCCGCCGTCAGCGCCGTGCTCGGCAACAAGTGAGTGTATACACTACACTACCACACACTACACTACACGCGCTCCCTCGAGCTGCTCGCGCTGCCCCAGCCCCACGACGTGGTCGCCGCCGTCAGCGCCGTGCTCGGCAACAAGTGAGTGTATACACTACACTACCACACACTACACTACACGCGCTCCCTCGAGCTGCTCGCGCTGCCCCAGCCCCACGACGTGGTCGCCGCCGTCAGCGCCGTGCTCGGCAACAAGTGAGTGTATACACTACACTACCACACACTACACTACACGCGCTCCCTCGAGCTGCTCGCGCTGCCCCAGCCCCACGACGTGGTCGCCGCCGTCAGCGCCGTGCTCGGCAACAAGTGAGTGTATACACTACACTACCACACACTACACTACACGCGCTCCCTCGAGCTGCTCGCGCTGCCCCAGCCCCACGACGTGGTCGCCGCCGTCAGCGCCGTGCTCGGCAACAAGTGAGTGTATACACTACACTACCACACACTACACTACACGCGCTCCCTCGAGCTGCTCGCGCTGCCCCAGCCCCACGACGTGGTCGCCGCCGTCAGCGCCGTGCTCGGCAACAAGTGAGTGTATACACTACACTACCACACACTACACTACACGCGCTCCCTCGAGCTGCTCGCGCTGCCCCAGCCCCACGACGTGGTCGCCGCCGTCAGCGCCGTGCTCGGCAACAAGTGAGTGTATACACTACACTACCACACACTACACTACACGCGCTCCCTCGAGCTGCTCGCGCTGCCCCAGCCCCACGACGTGGTCGCCGCCGTCAGCGCCGTGCTCGGCAACAAGTGAGTGTATACACTACACTACCACACACTACACTACACGCGCTCCCTCGAGCTGCTCGCGCTGCCCCAGCCCCACGACGTGGTCGCCGCCGTCAGCGCCGTGCTCGGCAACAAGTGAGTGTATACACTACACTACCACACACTACACTACACGCGCTCCCTCGAGCTGCTCGCGCTGCCCCAGCCCCACGACGTGGTCGCCGCCGTCAGCGCCGTGCTCGGCAACAAGTGAGTGTATACACTACACTACCACACACTACACTACACGCGCTCCCTCGAGCTGCTCGCGCTGCCCCAGCCCCACGACGTGGTCGCCGCCGTCAGCGCCGTGCTCGGCAACAAGTGAGTGTATACACTACACTACCACACACTACACTACACGCGCTCCCTCGAGCTGCTCGCGCTGCCCCAGCCCCACGACGTGGTCGCCGCCGTCAGCGCCGTGCTCGGCAACAAGTGAGTGTATACACTACACTACCACACACTACACTACACGCGCTCCCTCGAGCTGCTCGCGCTGCCCCAGCCCCACGACGTGGTCGCCGCCGTCAGCGCCGTGCTCGGCAACAAGTGAGTGTATACACTACACTACCACACACTACACTACACGCGCTCCCTCGAGCTGCTCGCGCTGCCCCAGCCCCACGACGTGGTCGCCGCCGTCAGCGCCGTGCTCGGCAACAAGTGAGTGTATACACTACACTACCACACACTACACTACACGCGCTCCCTCGAGCTGCTCGCGCTGCCCCAGCCCCACGACGTGGTCGCCGCCGTCAGCGCCGTGCTCGGCAACAAGTGAGTGTATACACTACACTACCACATACTACACTATACACATCACCCTCACCACAGCTCGCCTTGCCGCACCACAGATTGCATTGTCAGGCAATTTAGGGTGACTCCCATCCAAAACATACATAAAAATGTTTATCTCCCATTCCAAAATCCATCTTGGAGTCTTAAGAATCGACTCAGCAGAAAGAAATATCTTAATCACAAAATGCCGTGTAGTTAACCCAACACCGGCAACTAAATACGAAATGAATTCTTCCATTTTATGTAGCTAAAATCAGTCCGAGTTGCAGTTGTCACGTTCGCACTAGTAGCTCGGTTGCTCGGGAACAGTTCGACAGCATTTTCCTTAGCCTATTTCATCCCACTGCTGGGCAAAGGCCTCCCCCTCTATCCTCTATGCATCCCTGTCCTGAGCCAGCTCCATCCATCCTTCGTCGAAGGTATCCAGGTCGTCTCTTCATCTCTTCCCATCAATCCCATTTCAACTCGGCTTTTTTTGTTACAGAATCAGCCAGTCAGCGAGCCAATAATAGGGAATCTCTTCACACCAGCGGGCTTGCATTGTAAATATTTCATTTATTTATTTGTATACTCGAGGAAAAACCTGATTACTCTGTTTGTGTCCTACTGTACGGGTAGGTTTGTACCTATATTATAGTGGCAGACTATAATACCCGGCAAATAACTTGACCAATGGAGCGGGGGTGAGGTCGTGCGCAATAGCGCATTCGCCTATAAATGTTGTTCTGCGCAGTCTAGATTTTTGCCAAGTTGTTTGCCGGCTATTATTCTTCGTCTTTCGAATCAATGGTTTAAATTATGTAGTTTGACTGGATGCCAGACGTACCTACTTTAAAACTAACTCATAACTTTTGATTGAGTCAGCCAATTACAATCAATTAAGAACCGGAGTCGCGTTGCAAGTTTGGTCACGAGAGGTTGTGTCTTTCGCGTTTGAGCTTGCCACGAGGCTCCGCCATCTTGTAATTAGTCCGTAAGTTTTCCTAAAATGAATAAATTAAAAATAAATAAATAATAAACAATGCATGGGATTTATTTACGGATTGCTAATTGATATTGGCCGAATTACAGTGCAAAGCATAAGCAACGGGCTATTATTTTAAAACGAAGAAAATTTACTAAAAACTAAATCTTTCTACATTATAAGAAAAAGTATCTAGTACTACAAACAGTTACAGATACTCCCTAAACCCCTCCCATTTTAACCTCACCCCCCCTTGGTAGGAAGCATGGCTGAAAATGTAGGCAATGGCGTATTCGTGTCTCGTTCGCACTCACTCAGTATCGCACATGCTTACCTCTTGTAAATTATTCCCATAGTACAACAGCTAAGTGTCCAAGGTGTGCCTATGCTTTTCCAATAACCGCATCTTGATTGGTTAAGCCATTTTTATACAAACAAATAGAAAAAAAAATCTCGAATGTTTGACAACTCTATTCATGTAACAATGGCTACCCTATCATCAGTGTGTCCGACCACTCTTTGCCGGTTTTTTCTTAAATATAACAATTTTGTCATTCCAAAAACAAAACAAAGGTATTTTATTATATTCATAAAGTATGTGACAATCAATTCACATACTGTACTGTTCTGTTTTTGTTATAATTATGTTTTTAGCGTGCAAATAAAGAGTATATTATGTTATGTTGTTACATATACAAGCTTAGTTATCAGGTTTTTCTGTTCACACATATTTATTTTCTATATATCACAATACGTATCGCTTCTACTGTGATTTTTGAGAAGCAATGATGTATGTAAGTTTATGAAAGTTTTTTAGATAAATGTTATTTAATAAATTGTTAGTTATTTTATTGGAAAACCCTTTTATTTGTAGTCTTAATGCTTGTATGACCAAATACTTGGTGTAATAACTTAGGGTAATTTCCTTTATCACTATCCACTTAACTTTAACTGATATCCGTGTCGAACTGATAAATTTCACCACTGAAAATTAAAAAATAAAAATATATATAAAAACCGACTTCAAATGTATACAATAATATTGCAGTCTATCACTTTTATGTTCGCATCTATAAGAACATTAATTTATTTTATTGGAGTCCGTGTCAAGCCAAGCCAAAAAATTACTGCAAGCCCAGTCGCGTATCGTACCTGCTTGACAGCTAAAAGTCATGGCTGCAATATAATTTTTGTTACTTTTTTTGTACATGCATTTAACGACTTTCCGTCACTCACACTGTTCATATCGATGACGACGTCATATTTTAAATGTGTTTAATTATGATGGTGCAAAGTTTGCCTCAGTTTGTGTACTGCACGATTAACCGTTATCAAACTAAGGCAGTACTTAGATTCTTCTTATCGTGTTTGCTTGCAGCAAGACCTGGTGTCATAGTTTTATCAGACCGCCTTACGGCCTCTGACGTGGTTTTTATGTAACGACTACTACCACCAGAGATAGTAGCCGGAACCAACGGCCTAACGTGCCGTCCAAAGCACGGAATCATCTTTCTTTTCAGACAAAAAGGTGATTCAGCCTGCAATGTCCTAACCAACTGAGGAAAAACGCACAAAGTGACATATCACTAGGCGTCACCCATAGGAATCGAACCCACGAGATCCGTGTCAAGAGCCCAATGCTCTTAACCATTAGAACACGGAAGCAGTACTTAGATGAAAATGAAATAGTATAATAAGGCCTTACGCGAACATTTCAAACGAGAAAAATAAGTCAATACAATACAGTTGATTACATAAAATATATTTTAGTTTTAACTGCTCAGTAAATAAACCGTTTGAAAATAACGCCGAACTCACATTTTCAGTAATGCTGTTGCTTGAATACTATTTTTAATAACTGGATAAACTATAAAAGTATCAAAACGTCGACGAGAAACAATGACGTCGCTATTAAATTTTTAGTACAATATTTCATACAAAGCTCGCATTTTGACGTTTGATAAAGAGTTGTTGATTTGACTAGTTGGAAACTCGTGGATTGCTAGTCAACATTGCCTTTACTTTGACGAAACGTCAGTTCAAATATGTACGGAGATGACAGAATAAGTATACTACTTTGTATGGACCAAGTGTGTTACTTGCATGCTTCAACTAAATACGCTTTGGACCTATCCATTCATTTTACTTTCATCTAAGAGGTAGTATACACACGGTCCGTTGTCCCGCGTTCCGATCAATCAATCTGTCACCGTCCCGTCCCGTCCCCCGACGCGACGCACGCGTGTACATTGGTACGAACAATCATTCTATTGTTTACTCTACTCGATATATATGCTCGAAAGAATAAAACTGCGATAATATTAAGAATTTTGCTTGGGTCTAATTTATGCCCTGCAGTGCAGTGGGTATAGGCTGATGATGATGAATGCAAAGTTCAAGACTCAAGCCTCGGCTTCGGCCACACGTTCCACTTCGGTCAAAATCAGCCGGAAGTTTTGGCCGAAGCCGAAGTTTTGAATTCAGCCAGGGTTTGTTACAATGTTACTGTTTTAAATAATTTCAACTATTATAAATCTAAATATTAACGTAGGTTTTAATAAAAAATTTAAGGTGATACGATTTATTTCAATCTTAAATTAAAATTTAAGGCTTCACTAATGTTATTGTAACTGGAATGTAATATAAAAAATTATTTAATTATAAGTAGTGCATTTGACATGTACAATTTATTTTATGAAATAAATGGATACGAATATGAAGCAACTTATTCAAATGGCTGAATTGAATCCCTAAGAGTATTTTACTGTTTGCGCGCTGCATACAAACGAAGTCTGGTTATATTTTCAATATTAACCAATTGAAGTTAGTGAAATTTTTCAGAAACAATCTAGAAAGTAATCTCTATGCTTGTATCTTCGTTTAAATGTATAGTTTTAAAGTTACAGTGCCTCAAAGATTTCCATACAAATGTTAAATTAATCCTAGCATTGAAACTGTATATTTTGACGAAAATCGGACAAGATATAAGCATAGAGATTAGTTTCTGCAAAATTGAATCGACTTTAATTGGTTAGTATTGAAAATATCTCCAGACTTAGTTTGTATGCAGCGCGCATTTACGCATTCGGAATAAACTTCTCTTAATTTTTATATTGATATAAATTAATATTTTATTTCATTTCCATTTTAAAGGCACGCGGTTATCTAGAGTCCATATACCCACATGTTTACGACAAAATAACTAATATTTTGCATTGTTTTATTATTTTTTAGTCATGTATTCTAGTATTTCTACTTATGATTGAACCTCCGGCCGATGGTTATGACCTCAGATAAATTAACGGGAATGGATGCGATATTACTCGCGTACCCCTCTGCCAAAGGCATGCGCCCAATGAGCATGCGACGTGCTTGAGAAATGCATTAGTAATGAACAATTGTTTTGTGTGCGTTACCTCGCCCCCTCGCAAAAGTGACAGACTTTTTTGCGTAGAAATGAGAGATTATTTCCAATCCATTCCCGTTCATTTATCTGAGGTAATTATATGAGGTATGACATGAGCCGAATTCTCGGCATCGGCTTTGGTCAAAAACTGACCTTTGGTCGGACACTAGACCTAAGTAATACAATAATATACAGGGCCCTTCTTAATTTGCAGTCACTTTTTAAGGCGATGATCAGACCATCTAACTAAGCAACTTTCTCTATGGGACCAACATCGAAATCGCGAAGAAAAAATCAGATGTCCAGTATGATAGCAGATTTCGATGTTGGCTCCATAGTGAAAGTTGTTCAGTTTGATTGTCTAAACCACCCTTTTAAATATTACTACGCACTGTATAAAAAATCGTATAAATGTTATAATTTACATATTCCGTCCTCTCTATGAATCTGTACTTGGGTACATTGCAAAAACCCAATAAAGCCGTATTTAAAAAAAAAACGTGACAAAATCCACTTTTATTATTAGCACGTCCAATATAAAGGTTTATTCTTGAAATCTGTCTCGCACCGTTCGTCCCAGAGTGATCCATCACCCTCTGAATTACCCTTATTGTGGGGGAAAATACCCAGAAATTTTACTTTTATTTCTACACCTATTGGAGATTGACATTTTCGTTAGGACGCGGCTGCTGTTTTTTTTACTCTCTACCGAATGTCAACGCTAAATTGACGCGGGAATATTGGTTGTTCGTGGAAGTCATTGGTTTATTAGGTATTTTAAACAATTAAGAATGGATACGTACCACAAACTGGCAGTAGCTGAAAGTGACTGCATGAGGAAGGCCGAGGTTAGAATTTTATGACGCGCCTTGAGAGATGTTCAACAGTGGACGATGACAGGGTGATGATGACGAATTCAAGCAACATTTTTTGTGGATTGATCTATGGTATTCATGGCGGTAAGTTGTATTAAGGTTTGAAGTTACATTTATATCCCTAAACATAGTTTGTAACTTTATGTTGAAGTATATTCAAGTTTGATTGATAGCGGCGCTAAAACTATCACTAATCAGCTATAACAGCTTTATTTGAGCTAATAAAATTTGAATGTTATTAGGTAGGTATTGCAGGCGGGGACAAACCAAAAATCGTATGTGTCCCCGTTTGCGATACCTTTGCGATACCCAATAACATTCAAATTATATTCGCTCAAATAAAGCTGGTTAGTGATTATAGAGCTTGTTTTTCTCTTTTCAGTTAATAGGTTAATAGGTAGTGTGGTTCCGGTTTAGAACGGTCCATCCCAATTCTTCCCTTGGAAATCGAACGAGATGACTAAGGGATTCTTGGTTTCTTATGCAGTGTATATGTGGGCGTAAGGCTAGCCACTTCTCACCACTTGACACGTTATTCCATCCTGAAACGTATATTGCTCTAAATGTGATATCAACTACATTCTTAAACAGAATGTTGGTAGTTGTTGCAATGTTTCTGACCACCCCCTAAGGGATTACGGTCGTGATTTATTTATATTTTATAATAATTTATTTTTTCTTTTGCCTTTTTTTTAAGGCTGCATCTTGCTTAACAGACCATATAGAACATAAAACTGGACATTTTTTCATTGTGTGAGTGAGTGAACCTGCCTGCTGTATCAAAAAAGATTCCCACAAAGAGCAAATTAATATTTGTATGGTGAAAACGAAAATTTGTACCCAAGCCGTGGATGTTTGTGTCTTCATCGTTGTCTAGTCATCATAATAAAAGTCCGAGTTAGATCCTGGTACTATAAATCCTCAGAGGAAGGATCTCCATAGAGTCCGCATAAATTTACGATTGTAGTTAGTCTCTTTTGTCTTATGACGTACCTTTAATAGTAGAAGGAGATGGAACTATAGATATTTGTTTATGCGGCTGTCCACTTTTTTTTGAGCTAGTGTGTGTGAAAATTACCGTAAACATAAGGCCATATTATATCACTTGGTGCCTTTTGTCCAAACATAACGTCAAAAAAAGTGGACACTTTACAATTGGTATGACTCACTCTATTAGGTATAATCTCTTTGTATAAATCGGACTAGATAATCTGTGTGACAATTTCCAAGATATTTAAAAAACTTACAATCTTTCTCTATGAGACCGGCATCTAAATTGCGATCAAAAGAAATGGACAGCTCGTATTAAGATTTTAACAAACACCTCTCGACACAAAACTGTCTTGTAGCTTTTACAAACAACGTCAACAATAAAGTTGCAGAAGTAATCCATCAAAAGTTAAACAAGGCCCAAGTTCATACGACGCGACGCGGACGTTCCGACATGAACCAACTTCGGAAACTTTGTCTAACTATTTAGCAAGGACTTTGTTGTAGTTATTATAAACGATTTTTGCCATTTAGATACTAACAGGTAGATGACACAATTATAGTACTAAGAGTATTAGGAAGTATTAAGAAGTAGACGCCTAGCCTTAGCATTTCCCCTCTGCCAACGTGCAGGATCAAAATATCTTACGCATTTACATTCAATTTTATACCTTATCACTAAACGCGACAACCTATAATTGCGAAACAATAATTTCGAACTTATGACGTTTGGGGTTCACACGA
The DNA here is from genome assembly GCA_963924505.1 of Agonopterix alstromeriana. NCBI lineage: Eukaryota > Metazoa > Arthropoda > Insecta > Lepidoptera > Depressariidae > Agonopterix > Agonopterix alstromeriana. The sequence continues at coordinate 17,447,589 of OZ004671.1, read as the reverse complement.
CATAGTTTTTCATGATTTTTAACATTCAAAATTAGAATCTAAACTAATTGAATAAAATTCAAAGTTCTCGTGCTACCTCGCCCCCCGCAAAAAGTGGCAGAAAATTGTGTTAGTAGAATTACACGCGTAACTAGTCCTCGTATAAGTAGTCTAAGGTTTCGAACGTTCGTCGGTCCAACTCCTGAGGATGCTCCTTGGTGGAAAGTAACGCCTGATTCAATTAATTTAGATACTGTTCTACTCTGCGTTACTTTTTTTGTGAGGCCTTTGAGTCACTATTTTCTAACCAATATTTTAGTTTGAATGTAGGTAACTAATTTATGTATTGTAAGGGCCTGTTTCACCACTTCTGTATAAGTTCTTAATAACTCTTAATAGTTCTAAATACGAAAGAAGGACGAACATTACCGACCGCCATGGTAAATTTTCGTGTTTCAATGCATCATCCCTGAGGGTAGGCCTGTGCCCTGCAGTGGGACGTACCCTATACAACGTGTTAATGAATAAGCGCAAAACCTCATACACCCCAACTGATTTATAACAAAATAATTATATTGAAACAATAATTTCATTATTTTGATAGTTAAAATTTAAAGTTATTCGCATTTTAAGTTTTCATGCAAAAATGATTTGTTATCATTTCAGCAATTAATGAAAGCGCTAGCGTGCTCATGGATACATTTTAAGAGTCTTGTTTTGGTAGTAAGTAGGGTGAGTGTGCACGTGCAGTGGGTTGAGATCGAGTTCAGTAAATTTTAAATTTGACAAACAAATTATTCAATATTTTGAAAAAAATTCCTGTGTTGAAAACATGATAATTCGATTCTGCTCTCGATTCTAAATAAACTACTTTCTAGTTTTGCTTTAATTCATTAACACGTTGTATAGGCTGTGATGATGATGAATGCTTGTAAGGAGGATTGGTACCTATCTAAGAGGAAGGATCTCTCTTTAAGACTAGAGTGAGCCATACCAATTGTAAAGTGTCCACTTTTTTTGACGTTTAGGTTTGAGTGTGTGGTGTCAAGTGGTATGGACAAAAGGCACCAAGTGACATATGGCCTTATGTTTACGGTCACTTTTCACACACACTAGCTCAACAAAAAGTGGACAGTCGCATAAACAAATATCTATAGTTCCATCTCCTTCTACTATTAAAGGTACGTCATAAGACAAAAGAGACCAACTACAATCGTAAATTTATGCGGACTCTATGGAGATCATTCCTCTTAGGTACCTATCCATTTTCTATATCTATTGAGGATTTGATTGACTGATTACCAAAAAGTTTGCTATACCTAAACCAAAAACTAGCATAATAAAAAGAAATGTCAACAAAATTTGAAAATCTTTTTCTATTACAAAACTGTTGACATTTCGTCGTCATAACATCTCTTATTAGTTTGTGAATATAAATTCCTTATGATGAGCTGACAAACCTTTTACTAAATTTTTATTTAATTATATATATATATTTAATTATATTTTGATGTAATTGTTTGTGCAGTGTTTATCTGTGATTGCCTTTAAGGCAGATCACAATATGCACGAGTTGATGGTAAAAATTTTAATGTAAGTCCATGGATTAATTTGGTCCGTGTGTCTTTTTTGTTTTGTCCGGTAAGTACATTCATACACCATCGTTACACGATTTTTTTAATTTTTATTTTACCGTGTCAATCGTTTTGATAATACAGGGTTCCTCTTAAAATGCTCACACTTTTGTAAGGGGATGATCAGACCATCAAACTGAACAACTTTTTATATGGGACCAACATCGAAATCGTGAAAAAAAATCTACTGTTCTATACAAAACTGCAAACCTACTCGAGCCAAATGTATGAGACAGCAGATTTTTTTTGCGATTTTGATGTTTGTTCCATAGAGAAAGTTGTTCAGTTTGACGGTCTGATCATCCCCTTAAAAAAGTGTCAGCATATTAAGAAGGACCCTGTATAAAGGCCAATCGATAGTACTACTGATTTAGTACAGGTAAAGTAAACTAAATAATGATCGTTTGGAGGCAAAATTGTTACATCAATTTAACTTTGTTTTTTAACTTTATCTAGGCACTAAAAATGAGGATCTCCACCCAAAATTTAGGGTTTCCAGAGGATATAGGTGGGGGGGGGGGGGGGGGGGCATTTTGGAACATGCACATTTTACAAACTAGGCGAGTGAAGTTTCATTTTCTGTGTAATTTTTCGCGCTGAATCAAATGAGACCATCCCCATGCTTGTAGGGATCCTTGTCCCAGCGTACTACCGTACCTATTCTCGAAGGATTATGGCGTGTTTTTGAGCGAGCTCATAACTTCGATCCGGATAGTACCTGTGAGCTCAAATTTTCAGGACATCATGTGGTCATCACTCATCTGTCCATGCAAAAATAGAAACTTAAGGGAGCGAAGCGAGTTTGATTTTACTCCTCGATACGAATCGGTTAGAGCCAGAGCTTATTACGTACAAAACATGTGAAAAGTAACCTAAGTAAAAGATATGGATTGAGTGAAGCAAGCTCGAAATTTTGTACACCATGTTATATAGAACTATATACTATTACCTATTCTGTGACCATGTCTTTAGAATTATGTGCAGGCACAGAAATTAAAACAGAAACTTAAAGCGACCGAATTTAGCTAGACCTTTCTCTGCTCTACGAATTGTTTATAGACAGAGATATATCAATCGATAGTTTTCCCGAATTATTTGCCGCCCCTGCTAAAGTGCCGCCGCTACTGCGTTGGATTGTATATTAGGTACATACACAGAAAGCAAGTTCACTCACTATTTTGACCGTATTATAAACCCTTTTTCGGAATTTATGTACGATTTTGTAACACCACTGGCTTTTCGGTGAAGGAAAACATCGTGAGGAAACCTGCATGCTTCAATTTCAAAGCGTGTATTGTACCCACTGTCCATTTTACTTACCTAAATTTCCCTGTTTTTACCTACGCTCTTTTTGCAGGTGCCATGTCCTGTGGACATCATGTGAACCGACTGTTTCCTATTATAAATGTGAAATTGTGTACGTTTGGAGAAAGATGAGCATGTGTGTTATTTGTCATTTGAAGAGCTAATCGAGTTGCTATATAAAGGGCAACACATCATGAAGGGTTCTCCTCGTGAACACAGTCCAAATTGCTCATGTACATCATGCAAAAGCACGCGTGTGCCTCTAAAGCGAAGCGATGGAGACGGTATGGACAAACTAAACATTGGCAAGAACATACCTTTGAAAGAAAGGATATTACTGACCAAGCTAACACGGGTGAGAGCAGATTACGATACTCTTAGAACAGAACTTTTGTCCAGCAGTAGTGACACTGAGAAAGCAGATCTGAGAGTCAGGAAGCACGTTAAACATCCAGATGGGACTGATTCCAGCAGTACCCTGCTGGACATCGTTGATATTGTTGATCGAGGGGCTACCTTGAACAGTCCGTCTGAATGTTGTAGCTGTTGTGTCTGCAGCTCCACTGATGTCGAAAGCAAGCGACACAAGCACAAGCACGGTCATCGTCAACACAAGAAGACTATCAGCGAAGGCGGGGAAGATGTTAAGCATAGAAAGAAGGGTACATCTGAAATGGAGTCCATAGCTGAATCAGAACCTCCCACTAAACTAACAGAACCTAAAAAAGCAACTGAGCCAAAAACTAAACCTAAAGAAAAAGCTGTTTTGAAAAAAGCACTTGATACAACGACATCAAAAATTAAGTCTGTATCTTGCACTTGTACATTAAAATTTAGCGGTCTTATCAAAGAATCTAAAGCAGCAGTCAAAAAGCTACGGAAAGAGAAAAAGCCAAAGAAAGAAATAGAGGCTACTGAAGGACTCTGGATCGATGAGTATAACACTGGAAAAATTATACGACGACCAAAAGAATTATCACGGGAGTCTTACGAGAGAATTGAAGGGACCAAACTCATAGTTAAAAAACAGCTTAAAGCTGGGGCTGACAAATCTTTGGAGAAAATAAAAATTCTGGAGTCTAAAGCAAAAATAAAGGACAAAGCTCGAAGATCAATAGAAAAATTGAAAGAATCGAATACAAAACTCAAGGCTAACATTAAAAAATCTTTAGAAAAAGTCAAACCAAAGATCAAAGCTCCTCCAAAACCAACAAATCCCAAACACGAGGAAGAAGTAAAACCTCGCTCTCCTAGAAGCGTGACACCCAATAGTCAAACAGAATCAGAAATCGCATTCCCCGTCGATAAAGATAGACTTGAAGAATTTATGAAGAAACACAAGAATATCAAAGACTGGGTGTGTGGACCTGAATGTATACCCAAAAAATGTAGGCCTAAAAAGTGTTTGGAAATTTTAATACGTAAAAAGGGTCACAAAACAAATCAAACGCCCATTAAAAGTAAAACCATAAAACATAAAAAGAAAATTACATCTTCTAGTACCAGTACACAAGCTGGTGGAAGTAGTACCACAAAAGTAGGACCTAAAACTAAAGTGACCCCTCAAAAGAAAAATAAGAAGGAAGGACATAAGAAGCCACAAATTAACCTTTCCGTGAGAGGAAAATCTAAAGAAGGACTAGAACGTAAGATATTAAGTAAGACTAAGTCAGCAACTAGTTCTATATCAGTGAAGTCAGTTAAGAAAGGAACGACACGGCGAAAAGGAAAAAGAAAAAAAGAAACTAGTCCAGAAAGAAAACGATCAGTAAAATCGGTGACTGATGTATCTACAGCTTCTTCTCGATCAAATAAAAAACCCGTTAAGTCTTTGACCGCTGTGAAAAGTAAAGTATCTTGTACATGTGTAACTCCTGAAAGAAAAAAATCTACTAAATCTATGACGGTTATATCTCGGCCCTCGGCAAAACTTTCTCAGTCTGTTAGTTTAGCAAAGAAACCAGAGATAAAGCACAGAACGAGAAAAATAAAAGCAGAACACAAGAAAATACCTGTTTCTCGGTCTACCACACCAACTTCCTCGACTGTTAGTATAATTCAGAAGCCAAAAGCACATAGATCACCAAAACATAAAACAAAAAAAATTAAGGCTACACATGTTGCTACAAAACAGAAAACATCCATTAAGTCTTTGACAGCCGTGACATCTAATGTATCCTGTACATGTGCAACTCCTGAGAGAAAAAAATCTACTAAATCTATGACAGTTATATCTCGGCCCTCAGCAAAGAAACCAGAGATAAAGCACAGAACTAGAAGAATAAAAGCAGAACACAAGAAAAGACCTGTTTCTCGGTCTACCACACCAACTTCCCCGACTGTCAGTATAACTCAGAAGCCAAGAGTGCATAGATCACCAACGCATAAAACAAAACAAATTAAAGCGACACATACTGCACGCTCTACTTCTTCTCAAAGTACCGCTATCGTACCAGTCAAATTACATAAGAAACCAGCGCCCTATATACCGAAAAAAGTTAAAACACATAAATCTTACACTGGTCCTTCTCAGAGTAGAACTGCAATTCCACGACCTAGACCTGTCGTGTATCGCCCCAAAATTGTTACATCTCGTAGTACTATAACTGTCGTTCCTCACCCTCCAAAACCTCGTCGTCAACAAAAAGTAAGACCACATCGACCAAAATCTATAGCTTCTCATGGTATAACGGCAGTTTCCCAGCCTCGCAAACCAAGACCTCAAAGTGATATGAGACCAGACCCAATTCTAACTGCAACTTCTAACGAACGTCAAGCAGTTAGAATTAGTTCAACATTTAGCTTCGACATCGAATTTTACAAAAACAAGCCTGGTGTACAGGATGAACGAATCGAACCCAAAAAAAGTATCAGAGATATAGGTACAGGTAAAAAAAAGCCAATCAAACACAGATATTCTCAACAGACTGTCGCGACATCTCGACAAAGCACAGCAATAAATAGCTTAAGAAGATGTTTTTGTACGTTGAAATTAGGTAAACCCAATAAAATTAAAATACCTAATGCAAAGCATGTCTCAAAAGGATCTGAGATATCTTTGCAATCTATTGAAACAATACCATCACAGCACGTAAGCAGAACGGTTGCCACGGTAAAGAGAGAAAAGGATCGTTACCGGCAAAGGAAACTATTGCCGTACGAATGTGAACCTGATGTTTGTGTACCAAACAGTTGTTACCCTTATGAGTGTATAAAACTGATCAACAAAAGGGAAGGCCAACATATAAAACGTCGTACAAGACACTCTACTACTTCAAATCATAAAACAAGATCAACTTCAAGCTTTGCATCCAGCAACGTCCATCATAAAACTAAAAGAGTACAGTCCACTGTATTTACATACAAAACAGAAGTTCCAGCTCGAAAATACCAACAAACTGTTACTACTATCACTAAGCCACCTAGAAGAGCAAGGACGTCTCCTAGCTCCATGAGTCGTCAAGCCGTCAGGATAGGATCTAGTTTCAGTTTCAGCATTGAATTTCATAAGAACAGACCATCAGTTGCCAGCGACGTTCCTGTCAAAAAAGTACATAGACGTGAAATAACTAGAAAAGAAGTCAGAGAACATGCTTATAGACCTGAATCACCTAAACTGCTTAAAAAGAAGCATCCTAAAAAAGTAAAAGCTCGAGCATCAGAAATCATTTCTCATACGAATCCGACACACCAACGGAAATCTCCCAAAAAAGTAAAAACTAAAGCATCAGAAAGTCGTTCTCATCTAAATGCGAAACACCAACAGAAATCTATTTCAATGAAAACTCAACAAACTGGAAATATTGGTACCGCTATAGTCAAATGTTTTTGCAATTTAAAATGGAAAAAAGCTAAACCCAAGAAAAAAGCAGCTCAGACTATAGCTAAAGAGGAACTAAAAGTAGCAACGGTCGGCACGGAAACAAAACGAAAGAAATATAAACTGAAGCCTTATGAGTGTGAACCTTACATCTGCATACCTGGAGAATGTGACCCTTACGAATGCTTAGAAAGGATTAAAAAAAGAATTCATTCTGGGACATCTCCGGAAAGAATAAGAACCAGGTCTGTTTCGAGCACATTTTATTCCTCCACTTCCAGGGCGGCTATTGGAACTGTTAGACCTAGAGTTAAACGAAAAGATACATCAACTAAACGTAAAAAGATTAGACATGTTAGCGAATCTATAAGCCCAACTCTAGTTTCGAGACCAATCGGAACAGCTCCAACGCAAATACATCTTATAAAGAGAACTGTGGCAGCGCCTGCCAGACAAGCTGTGAGAATAGGATCCACTTTCAGTTTTGACATCGAATTTTACAAAAATCGTCCATCGGCAAAAGAAAGTGTCATCATTTACCCATCATCAGAGAGACAAATACATGAGTCTTTAAGACAAATGAAGGAAAGAAAAAAAGAATACGGTAACAGAGGAAAAATAAAATCTTCAAGTAACGTAGTATCGCGATTTAATCAAGAATCGCAAGCTAGAAGAAATAAGAAATCTCCCGCTCAAATAGTACCGCGATCTACTCAAGAATCGCAGGCTGCAACTACTAAGAAACGCGACAGAAACATGGGTGTAAAGCCGATACTAAAAAGGTGTTTTTGTACATTGCAATTACAAAAAGAATTGAGAAACAAACAGAAGCCTACAGCTAATATTTATACGGTAAGTAGAGTTACTGTAGGCGAAACAAGAATAACTGGGCAAAGACGGTTAATGTCATATCAGTACAAACATAGCACTCTTGAACATGAATATGAATTGCACAGAAGTAGAGAAATTACAATAGGAAACAAACGATATATTCATCCTGATTCCAGTGCATATACGAAGCCTTCTAGTTCCGAGTCTAATATGGTGCTGAAACAGAAACAATCAACCCAATACTGCCATGAAGGGCAATTATCAAATGAAAGATCCTTCCAGTTGAAACCCTGGGATTCATATTCAACTATGGAGACTCCCGAAAAAACTGAACTCGATTCTCGGTCTTCTTGGATATCCTATCAATCCACAGCAATGAGGTCTAAATCCTTGTGTACTAATAAGAAAGGATCCCTCATAAAAGCGAAAAATCGTCCGTCGAGACCAAATCTTACTATGTATCTACAAACAGAAGCTCTCAGTTCTTTCCCACAGGTTATTAAAAGTGTGCCAATTCATTTCGAAAAACAAGCTGTCTTTGCGGTATCAAATTGTAGCTTCAACATGGAATACGAGAAAACAAAGCAATTTCTGTCAAGACTGCCTTGTCCACCTCGAATGATACAACCAGTATTAGACTCTACATCCATCAAGTATGTAAATCAGACGACTAATAAACGAACAACAGGAAATAATGTTCATATAGAACATTCAAACTCAAAGTCAACAGACAAATTTGAAGCTAAGACTTCTCATAATATAACACCCTTTAAAAGATGTCCGTGCACTATGAAGTTACAAAACAAACGGAAAAGAAAAGACAGTAGCTCGCAAAACACCACCACTAATTCGATTAACATTAAGCACGAAATTAAACCTCAGACTTCAGGTGTAAGACCGAATACAAAACCTCTCACGTCATTCCAAATCTATAGATTAGACCCTAATGAATGCGATCCCGGAATTTGTACACCAGGCTCATGTAGCCCTCACGAATGCTTAAAATTGATAAATCTAAGGAACAGACGCTACCAAAACAAGGGATTAAGCACGGCCACTATTGGGGCAAAAACGGTTCAGAGTCACACACCAAAGAGACACAGAAAAGAAAGACAGGTTCAGCATCATGCTACAAGTAGAAAGCATCGAGCTAACGTTATTAGAGAAATACACACAAGATCCGTTTCACCAACCAAAGTTGCATCTCCACGTAGACAGGTTATTAAACATGAGTCTGGAAATAGACAAGCGGTTAAAATTGGATCTACTTATAGTTTTGATTTAGAATTCTACAAAGACTCTTCACGCCATTCGGCGCCGACAGTAATAAAAGAAGTAAGGCCAGCACCAAAAGCATCACGAAATAAAAGTAAAGCTAATGCCCCGAGAAAGCAGTCGCATTCAACAAAAAGTTACGAGACAAAATCAACAACAAGAACAGTTGGGCGCCGAAGAGCTCTACATACTCGTAAATCACACATACACACAAACAAACATGATCATAAAACTGGTCCATCAAAGTTAAAACGATGTTTCTGTACTTTAGAATTACAAAAGAAGGGAAGGCACCCCGTTCACGCTCCGCCTTACAAAATAGAGAAACCAGCTAAAAACCAGTATACATCAACTGTACCTTACAAGCCAATTGCAACAGCACATTCTCGAAGTGTGGTGGCAAAAGAAAAAACAAAAAAACGTCCTAAGCTGCTGCCTTACGAATGTGAACCCGGCGTATGCGTATCTGGCAGCTGCAGTCCAATAAAATGCTTAGAACGTATTAAGAGGAGAAATTTGAAAGAAATGGGAACTGATGTCAGGCGACCCAGATCTGAGTCAACTAAAACTTCGAATACTACACGCAAAGCAAAACACGTACAACGACATCATGAACGTCCAAAAACTGCACATTCTACAGCTACAACCAAAGCTCCAAAACAAAAAAAAGTGTATAGAGAGAGAGTAATGACAGTTCCCACTCACAAAGTCATCGACAGTTCACATTCCAGTTCTGATAGACAAGCCGTACGAATTGGAACTAGTTTTAATTTCAATATAGAATTATTTAAAGACAGAGGAGGAGAAGGCTCTCATGAAAGTATTACGAAGGGACAAAAGGTTTATCATCCTCCACCTCCAAAAAAAGTTAAACGAGAAGTCAAAACAAGACCATCACGAATGAAGCCACCAAAGACGAGACACGTTAAATCATATAGACCAAAAAATATCCGCAGTATGCAGTCACAAGCTGTAGCAAAACACGTTCGAAATAAACTGACAGAAGTCAAACCAATTCTAAAAAGATGCTTTTGTACATTAAAACTACAGAATCGTAAAAAAGATGAAGAAGGAAAATCTACCAAGAGTAAAACAGTTAAAAAGACAGTGAAAAATTTAGGTTCAACTGTTTCCAGAAAGCCGCATAAAGACAAAAAAATAAATCAAAAAGAACATCCTAATAAAACTATAATACTTACACATGAAAACGTGAAAAATGTAGGTTTAGCTGTTTCCAAAAAGCCGCATAAAGACAAAAAAATCTATCAAATAGAACAACCTCATACAACTAAAATACATAAACATGAAGAAGTGGAAAATTTCAGTTCAGCTGTTTCCAAAAAGCTACATAAAGACAAAAAAATATATCAAAAAGAACAACCTCATAAAACTATCATACACAAACATGAAAAAGTGAAAATTGTAGGTTCAGCTGTTTCCAAAAAGCCTAATAAAGACAAAAAAATATATCAAAAAGAACAACCTCATAAAACTAAAATACACAAATATGAAAACAGGGCATTAGCTTCGACTTCTACTACTGCCAACCTGAAAGTAATAATGCCTCCAAAAGCTAGTGTCCACCAACGACGTACAACTACCAAGAATACAAGGAAGCATAAAGTACTGAAACTTGAACCCTATGAATGTGAGCCTGGTGTGTGTACACCGGGTCAATGCAATCCGTATGAGTGCTTGAAAAGGATTAAAAATAGGGAAATGAAAGCCACGAAGTCTGGTACCCATCACTACCGAGGACGTACTACATCCAGTGATACCACCCGAACAGCTAACCAGAGAGGAGGACAAACTACAGGAAGACACCACAAGTATCATCGTCAGTCGCAAATGACAACGAAGAAACCACTGCCACATGTGACACCTGAGAGGCATTTAGTTGAACAAAGTCGTTTTAAATCCACCAGTAGTTCATTAAGACAAGCGGTCCGCATTAGTTCCAGTTTTAGTTTCAACGTGGAGTTCTACAAAGAGACACCGTCATCCTATAAATCAATTAAAACAGCTAAACCTACACCAGTAAAAATTATTAAAAAAGAGCATCACGAACCAAAAAGACGAAAAAGCCATGGCTCACTTGCTCCAAAGAAGCGAATCAGACATCAAAGCGCACATGTGCATGAGAAACAAATCAAACATCACGGAGCACAACACAAATCGAAAACTGTCAGCAAAGGCGCGGGCATACGTCCATTACTCCAAAGGTGTTTCTGTACACTCGCACTTAAGAAAGGCGAACATAAACAAAAGGCAACGAAACACGCCCCAAAAACATTTGAATCAAAAACTGTAGCAACTAAAACTAGGAAAGAAAGAAAGCCAAAGGTCAAAGAACAAAAAGATGAGAGCGACACTGCGACAGTAGGTGTTGCAACGAAAAAGAAGATTTATCTATTGAAACCTTACGAATGTGAACCATTTGTTTGCGTGCCTGGACAGTGTGACCCTTATAAATGTGACAAACGGATCAGAAGGCGAATGATGAAGGATTGCGGAACCGGAGATAGGCCGTGTAAGAATCAATGTGCCGTAACGTACACACCAAAAGATGGAACGTTTCGTTGTATAGACACGCAGTGTGATATCAAAAGGAAACACAGAGCCAAAAGTACAGCTACCATTGCATCAAGGCCACCAAAACCAAATCCGGTACCACAGTATCGTAAACCACCAAAACAAAACGTAATACAAATCCCCAAAAACACACAAAGACAATCAATAATCATTGGCTCCAGCTATGGTTTCGACATAGAATTTTTCAAAGACAGGATTCCCGGATCTATTGCAAAAGAAAAGGTTTACATTCCCAAGGAAAAACACCTACCTAGACCGGTGAAAGTAAAACAGGTGGCGACAAGAAAATTACCAAAGAATACTACAGGAACTGGAAAATCCAATAATCATCGTGACCAAAAACATGGTGCTGGAGTAGCAACTGATCACAAAGGTACCGGTATGAGCACGCTAAAAAGATGTTTTTGTACTTTAAAACTCCAAAAAGCACTAGCGCGCCCACTTAACGTGATGAGAGTTGAAGTACAACATAAGGCTGCTACGCAAACAAAATCCTTGCGTGATAAAAAACAGAAATCCAGAAAATTGGCACCTTATGAATGTGAACCTGGATATTGCATACCTGGTGAATGCTATCCTTGGAATTGCTTGGAAAGGATGAGGAGAACAATATATAAGGAACAGGGAACAGGCACACATGCTTGCGATCAAGGTACCAAATGTATCGCTGCAAAATGTATACCAACTTGGAGACATCAGAACACACAATATAACCTCAAACATGGAAAGAAATATACACAAAAGACCGAATGCGTGCCGACACAAAGAGCCAAACAGATGCCGAGACCAGGAATAGTAGACGTCCCGCGGTTTCCAAAATTCAGGCAAGGCGTTAAAATCGGCACAAATATGAGTTGTAGCATTGAGTTTTACAAAGAAACTATACCACCGTTATTCGAGCCCAGATATAAACTAGATAAGATACACAGACTACAAGAACCTAAACAACGCAACAAACCACCAAAGCAACCTAAAATGGTTCAAGAGTGCCCCGCATTGAAACATGCTAAAACAGGATATTCATCTAAAAGATGTTCCAAAGACGTGCAAGCTGAATGTACGAAAAAGGCACACAAAGGACTAGATGCAGGAAAAATGCTAAAAAGATGCTTCTGTACACTTAAACTTCAGGACACGGCAGCGTATAAAAAAATGTATACAGTTGGAAGAGTAGCCGTTCTAGAAGATAGGAGAAACCCGTACTTAGTCTGCAAAGAAACAGAAAATAAAGGAAAGAATTCCATTGGATCGAAATTAAATACATACGAAAATTTTATACTTCCATCAAGGCTTGATTGTAATTGCTATGACTGCTTAAAATTGAAGGAAAATCTACTAATGTGCAAAATTACACACACTGCTAATAAAACGGATAGTATGAAAACCATATTTCCATATCATCCGTATAAATTCAACAATAATATTAGCAATACGTTGATCAACAATAAGAATATGAGACATCAATTTCCAGACAACATTTATTGTTCACGAACTAATTATGATAGAAACATAAAACATGACATATTAGCTTTAAAAGATTCTAGAAAAAATGATAAGAAAGATAAAAAATCGAAGAAATATAAACAACCTGTACAAGAAGAATCTGAAAATACACTTTCTAATAAATTCAAAGGATTTATTCGTCGCTGTATGGGGTTATTTAAGAAATCAACAACTGAAAAAATCGTTCAAAATAAAGTAGAGAAGCTACCAGAACATAAACCTACTGAACGGAAGAAAAAAAATAAAAGAAGTAAACAAGAAAAGAAATCCGATTCAAATGTACTCAAAACATCCAAAAGTGACCGTCATCCTACAAATGCAAAGATAGTGTCTATACCAAAAACATCAAAAAGTGTAAAAGTCACAAAAGTATCCGAAGGAGACATCAAATTTCAAGAGAAAGGGAAAAAGAAGTACTCACGTTTTCAATCAGGAGACACAGTACACATTCAAATGAATATTCCTCAAGATAAAAAGAAACTTGTGAAAAATAGATTAGAACATACAATCCAAAACCTAATAGCGCCTTCGTCCATTGAATTAAATAAAAATAATAATGTTATGTGTTACTATAGCCAAATGCATTACAATGACCAAATAAATAATTTTAAGAAAAACAGAACTCCCTTTATGGACCACAAAGCGGTACAAATGGCAACAATAAAGAGATGTGTTGACAAATATGATGACCCCAACTTGTGCGAATCAACCAAGAATTGTCCTTGCTCCGAAAAACCTGTAAAAGTTTATAAAGATCAAGTCCATTTACAGAATTTTTATAAGTATAAACCACCAAAATATGTTGTATCTAAAAATCCGAACTATACCAACATGATGGACTTGCAAGGAAAATGCTGTTCATGTGAGAAACCGAAAAAAATGCCTTTAGTCGAACCAAATATTGACCAATACAATCAAAATATGACCAGAACCAAACCGAAACCAAAAGCAAAACACACTAACGATGAAATGGATACGTGTAAAACTTCAAAGCCTTGTGCGTGCTGTAAGGGTGGCAGGAGAAAGATTTTTTCTTTATTCCGTAAGAAAGAAATTAAAGATCCTGATAAGAAACATGTTGAATTCACTTTGTCTAAAAACAAACATGGAAAATGCGTAGTTGAATGTAAAGTTGCTTCACCCAAAGATGTTAGTAAAGTTAAAAAAGCCCTGAATAAAGCAACTAAAAAGAAACTCGTTTGTGATCGGACACCGATACTGGAAATGAGACTGGGATCTGATGATCTAAGAATTTTAAATAGAGACAATGTTTATGATAAAATAAATGAAATAGAAACTATGAAGTTAGGAAGACAGACTGGAGCGCATTACAAAAACATTGAGAGTTATGGAGATCTAACGACTGAACAGCTAATCCAGATGCATGGAAAATCATGCAGTTGTTGCATATGTATGAATCGAAGAAAACCAGATAGGCCGCTGCAGTTACTCAAAGGACAGAAACCTTGCGTTTGTGGAAGTAAACCATGCGCAAGACTATCTCTTAAAAAAGCCACTGAAGCTATAGCGAGAATGAAAGCAGAACGTGAGAGAAGAGAATGTCCATGTGGCATGGACATATGTAATAGAGAAACCATGAAACAAGATTTGAAGAAGAACTTAATTTCAAAAAAGAAAGCTAAAAAATTCGAGACAAAAGGGATGACTAGAAAACAATTGAGAGAACAAAAAAGAAAAAGAAAGGAATATCTTCAGCGTCAAAAAAGATACAAAATTGAAGACGATGAAAGGAGAGCGAGGCAAAGGAGAGAGGAAAGATATTTGGAACAGCAAGTCAAGAAATATGAAAATACTAACGACGTTCTTCTTGTTGCCGAATCTGCATTAGATTTAACTAAATTAGGCGTATCAACAGTTGTACGGACGATCCGATGTATATGTAGAAGTATATTTAATTACAAAAATACTATACAGTCCGTGAAAAACGCACATCAAGATCCGGCTCGAATTTTGACAAACGTAAAAGGTGCTTTTGAGGACAGTGGTACCCGGGCTACTTTCAGGCGGATTAGAAAGAGGATGGAATCCACTAGAATGGTACAGATTTTCCAAAAGAGACTGGAAAATGTTCCGATGACGAATTTTCTTGTACACGCCATTGATAGGGATCCAAAGAAACGATTGGAGAGAAAGAAGCGCCGAGCTCGTCGTCGAGAGCCGATTGAGTTCGAATGCAGTCTTTTCATGGCATCTTTGAGAAAGAGGCCGTATCTGGCCGTATATTACACATGCCCCTGGTTTTATCCGCATTTTGTCAGTATGATCGGTATCCTCAAACAGTTTGCTGATGTTATGCTGTTCTTACTGGCCGTAGTGGTTTGGAGTCCATGTATTTTAGCCATGGAAATATGTAGGACGCTGATGTGTTGCACTTTATGTACTGGATAATATATAATAGGTATTTCGAAATATTTTTAAATCTATCGTTTTTCTGACACGGTTTTATTTTTCTGTGAAAACTAATAGTCGAATGGTACGAGATCCGACCGTAAAATTATGCACCTATTCGTTTGGTGAACGAAATGTGATTGAAGTGAATGTTCATACAGAGATTCATACAACGGCCGCCGGATTGCCTAGCAAAATCTTGCCGCAAGTACCTTTACCATTATGATTTATGGTACCATTTTTTCCACCGATCTGTTTGGCGAGTAAATGAGGTGCCATCTGAAGGAGACCAATCTAAAGAACTGGAAAACCCACCTCTCAGTCTGCCACAACTTCGCAACTCTAGGGTTAAAAATTATTTCTTTGAACCTGGCAACCCTTGAGTTGCGGCAGACTAAGAGGTAGCAACCCTAGTTTTACCAGTTCTTTACGTCGGTCTCCTTCAGATGGCACCTCAATTACTTCCCAAACAGATAGGTGGAAAAAATGGTATCATATTATATTTATCATATTTATATTTAATCAAACGTGGAAATTTTGCACATTGATATGGCTATCATCATCGCTATCATCATCGGCTCAACGTAGGGAGACAAAAGCGACAGTCAATGTAACGAGACTCACTGTTGGGAGACTCGACGTACGGAGACGATCGACGTAAAGGGAATGATTCAAATCAACATGGTACTTGCGGCAAGATTTTTCCCCGTAACCCGGAGTCGTTGTATGAACCTCTGTATAAACTTTCACTTAAATAATATTTTTTGCGGTCGGATCTTGGTATATAAGATCCCATGAACGCTAGACCTTCGTTATTTTATAAAAGCTGAAAGTTTCTCAGCGCATGCTCCCAATTACAAACAATAGGCAACTATGAAGTTTGGGAATAAATAGGTACTCTATAAGTTTGAGTCATCGTGGCTTTGGCAGGTAGCAGGTTAAAATTGTCTGGCTACTGAGAAAACATCTTCTAATAGTTACCCAAGTAACATGTAAATTCAGCTTTTATAATCTAATAAAATTATAGTTATCATTTACTCAAGTTTAACCCTTTATCAGGCTCTGGCCACTACATTGAAATTTAATAATGAACCTTATAGATATAGTTTTTATGTTTAATGTCAGTTACTTATATGTGGTCGATGAAATGTGATATGCCTGATAAAGGGTGTCTGGCATTGTAAAGAGCCTGTTTCAAAACTTCTGGATAAGTCATTGGATCATTCAATACTGCCAAAAAAACAAAACCATCTCAATTAGTCAAGAAATGACGTAGTTATGGCTGAGAGTTATGG
The DNA here is from genome assembly GCA_963924505.1 of Agonopterix alstromeriana. Taxonomy (NCBI): domain Eukaryota; kingdom Metazoa; phylum Arthropoda; class Insecta; order Lepidoptera; family Depressariidae; genus Agonopterix; species Agonopterix alstromeriana. The sequence goes on along the minus strand of OZ004671.1, from coordinate 17,430,946 downwards.
CAAACACAAAAAAAATCGTACAGTCGAGTTGAGAACCTTCTTCTTTCTTTGACGTTGGTTAAAAAATTAAACTACCGTTAAATTTGGTATTCAACCCCTATTTTAAAGTTTCTGACCCGTACAAGATCCAACCCCTATTGAAAACACTCCCCTCGACGGCTATAATGATATTAAATTGACTGTTAGAGATTTAAAGTAAAGGGGTTTGTCATCCCCTTATAGTGTGGTCAATTAATAGGATTTAGGTACGGTACATTCAAATTTTTATTTCCCATTCGTTGGTTTGGTACCTTTTATCGTACTCTTCGTAATCTTTTGTCGTAGCCCCCTCTAACTTCTAAAATACTGGAGTGAAAAATCAGAAATTACTAAAGGTAAGTACTTTCAATAATAACACCACTGGCTTTTCGGTGAAGAAAAACATTGTGAGGAAACCTACATGCTTTAATTTCGAGGCATGTATTGTATCCACTGTCCATTACAAGTAGCGACGGGCTCACCCCCCGTCACTATGGACAGAGTTTCGGTACTACTGGTGAAACGTGGATGTTCTGAGGTTTCAGAATATATGTGACTACCCCTTCGGGGAATATAGTCGTGAGCATTTGCATGCATGCATATACTTTCAATAATAATTAGAACAGATGCTGTAGCCCAACCAGTTTCTGAAAAAACCTGTAACATAAATATATTTTCTAATACAAAATAGATGGCGTTGCAGGAAATTAAATAGCGCTATTATTAGGTTCAACATTTTCTTTTCGGTAAGAGAATCCACATTACTACTGTTTTCTTATTCTACTTATGCAATGGCTACGAATGACGAAGCCTGTCCTGGACACCACTTTGTTTTTTCTAATTTATGTACATAATACATAGTACTCTGTGATAATACCAACTTCTCTCATGCGGTGAAGGAAAACATCGTGGGGAAGGAATGCTTCAATTTCGAGGCATGTACCCACTGTCCATTATAGGTGGCGACGGGCTCACTTCCCGTCACACTGGACAGAGTTTCGGTACTACCAGTGAAACGTGGAAGTTCTGAGGTTTCAGAACATGTCTGACCACCCCTTAAAATAATGCTACTCTGTACCCTAACACCCTGTATAAAACAAAATCTGTTTCTCCGCTCACTTCTTCTAAACCACGCAACTGATTTTGATACGGTTTTCACTGTCATTTGGAGAATTTCTATACTAAATATTATAGATCCCACCAGGGCGAAGTTGGGGCGGGTCGCTAGTACTTATCTTTATTTACCTATATATAAATAATAGGCGTATATTAGGCGTCTGGATAAGCCAGAGTTGGATAGAGCTGTTGTTTACACGTTTATTTGTACGAAATGTTGTGATGTATAACCGATAGAAAGTCCTGTCTTAAAAATAATTCGTGTGGAGGCCTTTACCTGATGGCAGAGCGACGAATATATAGTGTACCTTACCTATACAAATTCCTTTGTTCGCTTATGGAGAGATTCTCAAAAGGTCAAAGTATACGTAACTGGAAAAATCGAAAGAAATTATAAGAAAAGAAAATTTTTAAGATTGAGGAAAACCCTGAAAATCACATCATTTTATACAGCATCGATACATAACCAGTAAACAGGCTTTCTCACAGTGAAAACCGCGTCAATTCGAATATTCAAACAAAAGAGACCGTCGCGTCGGTCGGACATCCGAACTTCGCAATTGCGTGAACTTTTTCGTTCCTACGTCTACTCTATTATAATGAACTTCTAACCGAAATGGACGGGATATTTCGAAAATCTAAAGTCCGAGTACAGGCGGCCACGATGGAACATGGCATGCCGAATGTCATACCGAATGCTCTCAATCGGTGAAGGAAAATATAGTGAGGAAACCTGCATACGCTGAAGAAGAAAGTATTCTGATGCGAATGTGAAGTCTACACATCCGCATTGGGCACCCGTGGTAAACTATTGCTCACACACCCTCCCTGTGGCTGATATAGGCTGTGATCATGATGATGAAACTTTGACTATTTATATGTGGACTGGTTACGCGTGTAATTCTACTAACAAACATTTCTGCCACTTTTTGCGGGGGGCGAGGTAACATGAAATCCGCAACTTTGGATTTTATTCCCCATAACTTTAGATTCTAATTTTGAATGTTAAAAATCATAAAAAGTAGTCTCGTGTGAACCCAAAACGTTCTAAGTTCGAAGTTATTAATTCGCAATAATAGGCTGTCTCGTTTAGTGATAAGGTGTAAAATTGAATGTAAATGCACAAGATCAATTGTGCTTATACCGTGGGAGAGGGGAAATGCTACCGCAAGCCTAGTCCTTATAATAATTAGTCAAAGTGATGAAACAAACATAAAACATTAAGCAGTGTTTAGACCGTCAAACTGTTTTTTTTTTACTATAGAACCAACATCGAAATAAACTAAACAACTGAGTTTTTGTTGACACCCATTAAATACCTACGTGCCCATACGCCCAAGCCCACCTTCACTACAACTGCGAACCCCTGTGCCCTAACACTGGGCACAATAGCTGATGATGATGATGTTAATGACAGCAACATAATTGTCCTAGATTTTTAGTCAAGGACTACCTCCGTGCTCTAATGGTTAAGAGAAATGGGCTCTTGACATGGAGGTCATGGGTTCGATACACCTAGTGATATGTCACTTTGTGCGTTTTTCCCCAGTTGGTTAGGACATTGCAGGCCGAATCACCTGATTTTCTGAAAAGAAAGATGATTCCGAGCTTCGGATGGGACGTTAAGCCGTTGATCCCGGCTACTATCTCTGGTGATAGTAGTGGTTACATAAAAACCACGTCAGAGGCCGTAAGGCGGTCTGAAAAAACTCTGACACCAGGGCTTGCTGCCCACACGATCTTGAACGATTCTGATTTCAACTATCAGAATACAATCTCACTTTTATTAATTTACTCATGCCAGCACTTTCATCGCATCTATACCCAGTAGGCATTGCTAATGGCATGTGACAGCGCCTGTGATGGATCGGACCAGCCCCCTCCCCCTTCATCCCCCACACCCTAGAGGAGGGAGGAATTAGCTGGCTTTTTTGGCGATGAGATGGTGGGCTTAAAGATATTAGTACTGGGTTGGTATGGGCTATTCTTTTTGATACCAGATTTACTTTACTTGATTCAATCATATAAAAATTTGTCGGGTTCTTCTCGAGCCCAATGTACCTACATACATAATCATCATCACAATCTATACAAGGTGTAAGGAAAAGCATCATTAACTGTCAAACCACATGACTCTATCCATCAAACTGAACAACTTTTATTATAGGAGCAAACATGTCAGTATAAAAAAAACAGTTGTTTCATACATTTGAATCGTGTAGGTATTGTAGTTAAGTATGGAACAGTATTTTTTGTAGCTCGGACAAGTTTACTATCATAGTCAAAGTGGGTTCAGTTTGATGGGTAGAGTAGGTGGTTTAAAGGTTGGTTAAACTTTTCCTTACACTCTGTATACGGTACCACTGTAGGGCACAGGCCTCTGGGAGGGTCTATGGTCTTACGTCCACCACGCGTGCAATGCGGATTGGTATATAGGGTCCTTCTTAATATGCTGACACTTTTTTAAAGGGATAGGATCTACATAGAATATGCCACAGACACTTTTTTGAGGGGATGATCAGACCTTTAACTTTCTCTGTAGCCAATGTCGAAATCGCAAAAAAAAATCTGCTGTTGCATACAAAACTGCAAACCTTTTCGAGCCATATGCATGGGACAGCTGTGTTTTTTTCGCGATTTCGATGTGGGTCCCATTGAAAAAGTTGCTCAGTTTGATGGTCTGATCCTCTTAAAAAACTGTCAGCATATTAAGTTGGAACCTGTATTATAAGTACATACAGATTGTTAGGGTAAGCAGTTGCATTACTTTAAGGGTGTTATTGTACCTATGATACTGAACAACATTCCCTAAGAAGTCTTTAGGAAACTATAAAAAAAAATGCAATCAGCTGATCGGACATGGTATGTCGTATGGTGGATCTGGTGGTACAATCACTCCTTAAAGTAGTGCAACTCTGTTTACCCCAACACCCTGTATAGCTCAATGAAAATTCGGATGCCGTAGCGCAACCTGTAGGCCTACTATGAGTTTTCACTGTACGTTACTACCTAAAAGGAAGGAACGCTCTTTAAGACTAGAGTGAGCCATACCAATTGTAAAGTGTCCACTTTTTTTGACGTTTAGGTTTGAGTGTGTGGTCTCAAGTAGTATGGACAAAAGGCACCAAGTGACATATGGCCTTATGTTTACGGTTACTTTTCACACACACTAACTCCAAAAAGAAGTGGACAGTCTCATAAACAAATATCTATAGTTCCATCTCCTTTTACTATTAAAGGTATGTCATAAGACAAAAGAGACCAACTACAATCGTAAATTTATGCGGACTCTATGGAGATCCTTGAGATCCTTCCTCTTAGGTTACTACTGGAGTTGCGTCGCCAATTTTGCATTGAATTTCGTACAGCGCGCCTGGTGGTTACATGGAGAACTAATTTCTGCCTTACGAATTGACGACATAGAGATTAGTTTCTAGATTGTTTCTGAAAAAAATCATTGACTTTAATTGGTTAGTATTGAAAATATCACCAGACTTCGTTTGTATGCAGCGCGCATTTACACATTCGGAATAAACTTTTCTTAAACCTAGTACAACGTTGCATCGATGTAACTGTTCTGTATCATAGACAAATTTCTGTTTAAGTTTATCGATGAACCGCGACGTTGCCACCGACGGAGTTACGAGTTTATCAGTAAGAAATTATGATTTATTTTATTATTAAATAATTACACAGCTTTACAGAGAAACTCCAATACGCCATGCAAGGGTATTTCCTTATTCGTAGCTAATTCATTCATCATAACTATTCCTAATATAAGGATCGAATAAGTCAGTTTTTATTTTTACCACAGTTATTCTTTAAATGCTTACGGTTTTTAAGGTGACGGCGTGGATCTAAATTATTCACACACCTACTCTAAGCACCCTGTGCAAGAAACCTCCATACTAATTATCTTTCTATTGTAATTAACTCAAACATGACCATGGTTGTAAAGGTCATACGTGACCTGTCTCAATGTTCAGTCGACAAAAAATGTGATCAACCTTTATTTCTATGATAATGAGATTCAAAAGTGTTTCAACTTTCGTTGCCGATCGTTCCAAAGCTATACACGCTATCTATTGTGAGCATTGAGATCATAAGGTAACAGTGCCGCAACATACAATGTTGTCAGATTTTCGTTAAAATATACTGTTTCAATGCTAAGGTTAATTTAAGATTTGTATGTAAATCTTTGAGGCACTGTCAAACTATACATTTTTACGAAAATCGAGATACAAGCATAGAGATTTGTTTCTAGATTGTTTTTGCAAAATTTCATTGACATTAATTGGTTAGTATAATTTTAAGAGGATGATCAGACCATCATACTGAGCAACTTTCTCTATGCGACCAAAATCAAAATCGCGAAAAATAATCAGCTGTCCCATACATTTGGCTCGAGTAGGATTGCAGTTTTGTATAGAACAGCAGATTTTTTTTTTTCGCAATTTCGATGTTGGTGTCATTGAGAAAGTTGTTCCTATGCATAAGCATATGCTCACGACTATATTCCCCGAGGCGGTAGTCAGAAATATTCTGAAGCCTCAGAACATCCACGTTTCACCAGTAGTACGGAAACTCTATCCACAGTGACGGGGGGTGAGCCCGTCGCCACATAATGGACAGTGGGTACAATACATGCCTCGAAATTGAAGAATGCAGGTTTCCTCACGATGTTTTCCTTCACCGAAAAGCCAGCGGTGTTAGTTTGATCGTCCCCTTAAAAAAGTGTCAGCATATTAAGAAGGACCCTGTATAACCAGACTTCGTTTGTATGGAGCGCGCCAGCGGTAATATACCCTTAAGGCACATTCAAGGAGAAAATATTAAAAATACGCCTACTTAAATATACTTCTATAAGTAGATGGTCAAAAACCGATTGAGGTTAGTAACAAGATAAGGTCAAATGCTTCCTAGTCATATGGTTAAATTTGACCTCTAACGTAGGCCTTATATGACCATTGTCTTAACAAAGCTTTCGCGACTTATAACAATACGATTAAATTTAAATCCAACTTACCTTATGTTGTATGCAGTAAGACCTAAAGTTGAATGACAAGTGGTTAGGTTACAGTAATGTTAAGTTGGTGTGCTTGAGGAAAGACCTTGAGCATTCAAAAATTAGACTATTTTAATCATATACGTCGGTTAATCCGGTATCAAAATCAATCATTCTCAGATTTGCCATTGTATTATTTTTGAATACTTAGCTCACTGTATAGTCATGAATGTATATGGATCCTTCTTAATATACTGACACTTTTTTATGGGGATGATCAGACCATCAAACTGAACAACTTTCTATATTGCACCAACATCGAAATCGCGAATAAAATTCAACTGTTTCATACAAAACTGCAAACCTACTCTAGCCAACTATATGGGACAGCAGATTTTTTTTTCGCGATTTCGATGTTGGTCCCATAGAGAAAGTTGTTCAGTGTGATGGTCTGATCATCCTGTAAAAACTGTCAGCATATTAAGTTGGACCCTGTATAGGTACATTGTATTAATGTAGATACTTGATGAAAAGTACCACAACGAAATCACGAAAAAAAATCTGCTATCCCATACAGTTGGCTAGAGTAGGTTTGCAGTTTTGTATAGACCAGCTGTTTTTTTTTCGCGATTTCGATGTTGGTGCCATAGAGAAAGTTGTTCAGTTTGAAGGTCTGATCATCCCCTTAAAAAAGTGTCAGCATATTAAGAAGGACCCTATATACAATGGATACCACAACCTAACATCTACAGGGTGTAAAAAAAACACCCTAGTAATTAATATATTCGAGTCGAGTAGGCATTGCAGTTTAGTACCTATAGAATAGCTGATATTCTTTTCTGGCTTGTACCAAAATGTATTTAGGCTTAAACATGTTTAAATATGATGCTGTCACTGTCATTTGTATGAGCAGTGTGGAGGATAGAACTATCACTAAATACGTTTAAGCTAAATACATGTTGGTGCAAGCCGGGCTAAAAGTTGTTCAGTTTGATGGGTAGTCTGTTAGTTTTTCTAGTTAGCTACAATGCACATTACAATAATATCCTATGATCAGTCTTGCAGCTGATCGTTCATTTGATACAGACCTTTGAACGGCTGTAACTCCTATACCGACTGGAGTAATGCAGGCGGACCTGGTCCATCCCCATCAAAAAGATGCTCTACACCCTATGAATACTGAATCAGCCTTGCAGCTGATGGTTACCAAAATTCCTCATATCTCTGATACTATATGCATAAGCATATGCTCACGACTATATTCCCCGAGGTGATAGTCAGAGATATTCTGAAACCTCAGAACATCCAAGCACTACTATATGATGATGATGATATGCTTGTTGATTGCCCAGCGCAGCATACGGGAGTTCAGAACATCACTCGGAGAGGCTCTATTCTTGCGCCCCGTTAAGGCTGGCTGTCCAACAGAGAGGTGCGATATAGTTAAGCTGTGTGCGAGAGAAAAAATAACCAATCAGATCACTCAATTTTCATAGCTTAGCTTAAATAGCGCAGTTCTGATGGACGAGAGTTTAGCTAAGCGAATTCTTTTTGCATACTTGCAGCTGGATCGGATATGAGCTAGGGATGTGTAAAAGTTACACACGGCGACACATGAAGCTATGCAAAATAAACATAAGCTGGCCGCGCGACGATATACATTACTCTACCTACGCGGGGCCAGCTTGTTTTGGTTTTGCTTAGCGTGATGCGCGGTGTCGCCGAGTGTACGCGGAGAAAAGAGCTATCGAGGTTTTACACAGTCACAGAGCTAGGTAGCTAATCTAGGTAACTAACGTATCTTAGCTATCTTCCTTGCATAGCTTTGGTCGCCGCCGGCCCCGGTACAAAGTCAAAGTCAATATAATTTATTCAATATAGGCTTGCAGCACACTTATCAAACGTCAAATCTTTTTTAAAGCTACCACCGCTTCGGAACGTGTTGTCGCTGTAGAGAAGATGCGGCTAGAAACTCTACAACATAACATGACTTAATAACTACTACAATATAAATTCTTAAGCTAAAGTTACGTATACAATAATACATAGTATATTTAATAAAATAATTGATACTATACAGAAAAGTAAATAAACCATAAGCTAGTGACCTCAGACCCAAGCATTTTGATCATTTAAATAAACATCCAGTTTATAATATGCTTTTTTACAGAGGACGAGAACGACGAGAGGGTTTTCGGAAAGATTCAAAATGGTCATATTTATTTTATTCATAAACAAATTCTCGGGGATTTTATTATAACAACGTATACAGTGACCCATGAAAGACGTGTTGATCCTATTAAGCCGAAAGTGTGGAGATATCAGTTTATTTTTGTTTCGAGTGTTGTAATTATAGACATCAAAATTTTTTTGAAATAAATACAAATTTTTTCTTACATATAAAATGTTTTCATAAATAAACTGTCCATAAACTGTTAAAATATTAATTTCATTCAGTCCATAAACTGTTAAATTATGAATCACGACAGCGCAGACCATATATAGCTTGAATTGCCCGTTTTTGTAGGATAAAGATTGTCTCAATGTATGCAGCACGACCCCACAATAAAATACCATAGGACATGATACTATGAAAGTAACAGAAATATACGAGTCGGGCTGTTTCAATATCAGTTAGTGGTTTAATTTTAGCCTACCAGCCAGAGTTTCAATGTGGGAACCCCATTGCAGCCTAGAGTCAATCGTTATTGAGAACATAGTTTAATACCTTCGCTACGCATCCCCGCACAGCTTAGCTTTATCGCACATCTCTGGTGGACAGCCAGCCTTAACGTTGATTACAAAGCCGTTGACGTATCAAATCACAAATTAGCTGAAAGCTTGCTAAACACGCAGTTAAACAAAACAATACGAGTACTTATACATTATTCATGGGTAGGTGTGTAAAATTACCCGTAAACTTATATCGCAACACCTCGGCTTGATCACGATCACGGTGTCCTCGTTTGTTGCTAGAGGGCTGCCTTAAGGTGAATCATTATTATAACAGTAACTGAAATATACGAAGATAAGATAATAAGAATATATAAGAAGCCGTGGTGGTCCAGTGGCGAGTAACCTTGCCTGCCGTGCAGGAGGCGATGGTTCGATCCCCGTTCAGACCGACTCGTACCAATGAGTTTTTCGCAATTTATGTACGATTTTTAACACCACTGGCTTTTCGGTGAAGGAAAAAATCGTGAGGAAACCTGCAGGCTTCAATTTCGAGGCATGTATTGTACCCACTATCCATTATAAGTGGCGACGGGCTCACCCCCCGTCACACTGGATAGAGTTTCGGTACTACTGGTGAAACGTGGATGTTCTGAGGTTTCAGAGCATCTCTGACTACCCCCTCGGGGAATATAGTCGTGAGCATATACATACATACATACATACATACATACATTATTATAACACTTTATTGTAGACAAAGACATAAAAATATAAAAAGTTGAGAAAACATGTACAAAGGGCGAACTTATCTCTGAAGAGACTACTTTGCACTTCTTACCCCTCTTATAATATTCTGTGGTAGATAATGTTCAAAAAGTGTAAAAAAAAACTTCGGAAAGGTCAGTACCAGGTAGACCACCAACACTTTGGTTTAGACGACGACGTTGTGTTGGTGAACCGCGGATTAGAAATGGATTCGATTATCATATTAGTTCGGACAGAGAGAAATGAGGATCATAGAAATCACGGTCCTTTAAAAAGTTACAGATTTTCGTGTGAGTGTCAAAATCCATAAATTTTTCGCGATTAGGCCGTAGGTAGGTACTATTCTATCTTTAATTACTTTCGTGCAGTTAACGTTGTAGACTTTTTACGTTACGACGATTTCCTATTTTTTTAAATCAATTATACATTCAATCAATCAAAAACACTTTATTTTACACCAAAACATAAACAGGTAATAAAATACATAGAGAAAAAAACAAACAATTCACAATTCAATCAATAATATATTTCTCTACATTTTCATCGATTCGACTGTAAAATTATTATCTAACAATTCGAAGTATACATATGTATACAATACAAGTACCATTCCAAGTTCGGCAGATCATTTCCTGAATGCTCGTATTTTAAATGTATGAGCTGTTTTTTTAAACATATTTATCCTTTCCGAAAGTCAATGGGAACTAGTCCTTACATCCGTTGTCTTTACTTATATTTTTCTTTGAACTTACCCTAAACTAACGATCGTACAAGGGTGTAAGGAAAAGTATCATTAACCTTTAAACCATATACTCTCCCCATCCAATTGAACAACTTTTACTATGGGTGCAAACCTGTCAGGCCAAAAAAAAAAATCTGTTGTTCCATACGTTTGAATCGAGTAGGTATTGCAGTTTAGTATGGGACAACTGATATATTTTTTTGTTCTGGCTGGTTTGCTCCCATTATAAAAGTTGTTCAGTTTGATGGGTAGAGTATGTGGTTTAAAAATTAATGATACATTTCCTTACACCCTGTATTGTTCTCCATTAATGGCACATTATTAAACTAATTACACCACATTAACACAATAATAGCCACGAAAAACTAATTTAGAAAATTAAGAAACAAAGCCCGTCCTTTTCTTCTCAGTTCCCGCGCAAAACTCTATTTATATCGTAAAAAGTTATGGAAAGCAGTTACGATTACGATGAAAGCATCATGTATTCGTCCCATCACTATTACGTAACTTTGTGACGGGAAAAGTGGTCAGCTCCATCGATAGGTATGATACGTACCTTATTACCATTATGCATTACCGTGTTGCTGTTGTGAGAAACATAATAGCAGAAATTTTTCTATTGGAGCAAGCTTAGTTAGACTTGAAAAAGCACGGTTAATCTAACATGTCGAATAGTAGATTCAATTATGAGTCAGTTTTCTTATCTAAAGGATGAATAAAAACTTGTTTCTAAGTGTATTTTATCACAGGCACAGGCCTCATCTAACCAATTTAAGCGTGGACGTGGGGTCTAATGCTGAATTGTAGAGGCATGTTTAGAACAAATTGCTGTATTCTGAAGCCAAGGAGGCTAAACGAATATTTACACACCGATATCTAGCAACACTATCAGGCACCAAATGACAATAAAACAAACAAAAATTCGTAATAAATATCAAACAGACAGCTTTTTGACATTTTTGTCACTCTAACACCACGTCTGAAGGTGTTCCGTTGTAGAGACGATGCTGCCAGAAAATCTACAACACACATTTTATAAAAAAAACAAAATACGATGTAAGTAAAGATGCGCTTGGGATAAAATACCACTAAAACGGTTATCCATCTACAGACTGACCTGCTTAAATGTTTCTATTGGAGCAACACATTCCATAATTTCGGTGACCGTTTCTTTTAGCGTAGAACTAGAAAACCATTTCTCCAGCATCTTTTAGGTAGAAGTACAGCATTATTTACATCGCAACTTGGTGACAAAATTATACCTTTTTAGAACCATATCCAAAACGATTTTTTCTTTCACCTCTCGGATATCCGTGAGATGTATAATTGCACGCATAAAGTTTAAAATTTAAAAACAAACTAGTTTTGTAACAGTGGCCAGTGTCCGTCATTCCGCAACGGTCGTCTGCGGTGTATACTTGTGTTCTTTATTTCAATTCGAATCGAAAGTGCGAAATTTAATCGATATTATTTGTATGGTGTGGACATCTCTAACTTTGTTTTTTTATTGAGTGTTGTGATTTTTGTTTCGTTCTGCTGTTGTTTATTTTTAACCGAAGATGTTGCCGTTTTTGGTGAGAAATTTGTTGTTTATTATTTATTATTATAACTAAGGGTAAAAATAAGGTTTTGTTGTTAAACCGGACTGTCAAGTCGGAGATATTGGGTTCGAGGCTGGTTCAATCATGGGTGTTGTTATTGTTAATGAAGTATATGCATATATATCCATGTATCTTGGTTTATTGGTTTCTACAAGAGCCTAGAGCTTCAGTTTGGGATCAGACAATGCACAATGTACCTATGTTCATATAAGCATTATTTACCTATTTATTATATTGGAATTTCTATTAACTTTTTCCAACATAATCAAAGCAAAACAGAAAATAATATTGAACGCTTCCCATAGGTAAACGCAGGGCCGGGCTATATTTTGCTGGTTTTTAGAAGCTATCTTCTCGTTATTTGAAAGAGATACAAATTATTGAAAAATATGGCAATGATTTTCAACATCTGGGCACTATGAAGTGTATTTCTTATATTTTTATAAAATACATATGAAACCTGTGTTCAAAGGAAAGCCTAAATATTGAAAAAAAACGGTATTATGTGTATCAACTTTATTAGTTGCAGTCACTTTTACTTGCGACACACCATTGTGTAGACAATAATATTAAGATCTAAAAATACTATGAAGTAAATTTTTTCTTAGACCTGTTAATTAGGTAAATTCAAAATTTGGTGCGAATTCTTATGATTTTCGAATTTGATTTCCTTGGATTAGAAGGCACCACAGTGACATAATGAAGAACAAACCAGTCAAAAATAGGTATACCTACTAAAATGATGTAGGTAGAGGTGAGGCGGCTCTGAAAGGATCAAGGTCGTTCGGTTGGGGATACCTCTTAATACCTACGATCCTGCTGGAGGGTAAAGGTCGCCTATCACTAATGAGGGGAGGAACTGAACCATTTTGAATTGACATGTGTTTATGTAAGCATGCAGCAGCGATGCGAATGTTGAGATGGACGTGTGGTGTTACCTACTAGAATGGACAAGATTAGGAATAAGTATGTTAGAGGAAGTTTAAAAGTAGCACCAGTGAATGAAAAACTGCGCGGTAATCGATTATCGTGGTATGGGCTTGTGATGAGAAGAGATGAGTTTCATATTACAAGACGAGTGTTAAATATGAATGTGGACGGCTGCATGAAGAGAGGACGACCAAAGAAAAGATGGATGGATTGTGTGAAAGATGAAATGTGTAAAAAAGGAGTGTGCGCTGAAATGACGGCTAAAAGAGATGAATGGAGGAAGACGACATATTGCGCCGAATGGGATAAGGGCAGGGAGATGATGATGAGTTTGTGTATGCATAAGTTATACCTAAGTAAGTCGTAGCATATAGGATACCACTGCATGGCAAAGGCTTCGAATAAAGGTCATTCTTCACGGATCCAGTGCGTATTGGTGGAAGCAAGTTAGTGGTCAACGCGCCGGTAGAGAATTTTCAAGCCGACTTAATAGGCCTCTAACGAATAGTTAGTTGGCGGAACTATCCGGGACCAACAACTTAGCGGGCCTTCCGAAGTACGAAGGCACTCAATATGAAATACCACTTAAACGGTCACCCATCCAAAGATAGGCCGGACCTGGCGTTGCTTAACTTCGGAAATCGTTTGCAATAGGTATACCGAAGCTCCACTGCGATCATGCATAGGTATAAATCTCAGAAAAAGTATAGAATGATATATCTCTAGAATGAGTCTAACGCTTCTACCGTATAAAACAAAACGGGCCAACTTTCTAAGGTTGGTGTGCGTGAGGTGTCATACAAATTATGTCTGTGTGCGTGTACCTATATATGGATAGGGTTTAGAGGCCAGTACTGGTTGAAATTTTTTTGGACGCTTTCTTAGCTTTCGACTGTCAATCTTGACATACAGGGTCCTTCTTAATATGCTGACAGTTTTTTAACAGGATGATCAGACCATCAAACTGAACAACATTCTCTATGGGACCAACATCGATTTCACGAAAAAATATCAGCTGTCCCATTCATTTGACTCGAGTAAGTTTGCAGTTTTGTATGGAACAGTTGATTTTTATTTAGTGATTTCGATGTTGGTGCCATAGAGAAAGTTGTTCAGTTTAATAGCCTTTTCATCTTCTTAAAAAGTGTCAGCATATTAATAAGGACCCTGAATAACGTATCCAAAGGGGAGTCATATGCTTCGCTACAACGGTTTTTGCGACTAAATCATTCGAACGTACAAGTTTTCGAACGCATGAGGCAGTCAAAAAGTTTTTCGCATCAGCGTGCTTCGCTATGACGGTTTTCGAAACTACATATGACTCCCTATCCAAAGTATAAATATTCTAATTGAGTAGGTACGTATAGGTATGCAAATTACAAAAGAATGGACAATTAGCCTTTCCTCGTAACAATGTGCGTAACTTCATTGAACTGATTAATACGGTCAATGCACAAGACGTCAAAAACAGGTTTTTTATAAAAAAAAATATGAACACACATTTCGATGCTGGCAGAACATTTCGTAAAAGATCTCGTTTTGAAAGTACTTACCTTTTTATTTGAGGGACATGGTAGGTAGGTAAGTCAGTAAGTGTATCTCGTATACTTACCATACCTATTTATAATGAACTATCTTTTGCCCGCGACTTCGACCGCATCCCGCCATTGCTTGTAGCGAAATAAAATGTATATCTTCCAGCCTTCGCTGCATAGAAAAGGACCAATTTCCACGCTTTAAAGGCGCGGATTATACACAAGAGACGTGTGGCGGTGGTGGATAGTAACACAATTGTAAACCTTATAGTACGTAGCATAGCGTCGTTTGGAGAATTACGCCCGCGCCTCCCGGCGACGTCACCTGGAGGCGCGGGCGCGATTCTCCTTTAGGTCAAATACGACGCTATGCTACGTACTATATGGTTTATATTGTGTTACTTAGATTATCCGCCACCGCCACACGTCTCTTCTGTATAAACCGTGGCTTAGAGAGCAAAAACGGCCGGCAGTTGCCGCGACCCGCGAGTCGGGCTACTCACGCACCAAGGGCTCCGTACTACACCATCACACAAAATGTTAACTTAAAAATAAGTTTTGTTTTCTCCGGGACCTTTAGCGCGAGACCGACTCACAATTGGCCGGTTTTTATTATTGTTTGTTAGTCATCTTGACAAACTCTGTTTTTTGTAGGAAGTGTCCGGGGTGTGCAGATACCGTGCCCACTCGTGTCGTAAAAGAAGCTTTATCAAAGATGTCAGAAATTCATTTCTTAATTAACACATTACTTCCAAGGTCACAGTTTCCAGAAAGTAAAGTTAAATGTCTTTATGCAAATTCAATAACAATTTTGTAACATTAAAAGATCATCTTAATTATGTCAATTTAATTTCAAGGTCTTCAAGCGTTGAGAACGTTTCATCTCAATAGCAATTGCTACTATTTCTACCTGATAACAACACCAACGTGAATGTATTAAAAACCAGCCAAATCCGAGTTGTTCTCGTGCAACGAGGGTTCCTTACCACCACACAATACATGGTGTAAGGGACAGTCCGCCTCAGCCTGAAACGGTGAACTTAAACCATCAAACTGAAAACTTTAACTATGGAGCCTACCTCACGAAATGCGAAAAAAAATCAACTGTCCCATACATTTGAATCGGATAGGTAGAGCAGTTAGAGAGTAGGCTCCATAATGAAAGTTGTTCAGTTTGATGGTCAGGGCTGCAATCGCGGTAAATATTCTATAATTGAACTGTGACTGGACTACGCACGAACCATAACTTTTGACACATTTGGTATTGCGCTAATCGCGGTACTACTCATGACAGCCGTTAGAGCCGTTTTGACAGATCGCTGAGACATTAAAGACTGTCAGTTACATAGAGTTTAGCGCGATACGGAATTCAGCACAGTTGAATAGTAATTGGATTGCAATGTGACTAGAACTGAAATTGGATAAGAATATAACTTCGATGTTTTAAATTAACGCAATCGGCCTCCTGAGTTCACCGTTTCAGTCTGCCTGTCCCTTACACCGAAATATCTTCTCGCCTTTAACTTCCACAGGGGCTAGGTACCTACTCATTGACCTTGTATAGTGAACATCGTGATAGTAATCAATAGCATCAGAATACAATGAATTGTTTCACGTTAAACAATGGATAATACATAGCAGCTGCTGTGAAAGTGCTTGTTCTGAATTTCCGATCCAGTGCTCAAGTGTCCGTGATCTCATGTCGTTTTGGAAACACGTTGTGGAATAATAAATCAAAAAATTACGTAAAATAGTTTTTACTAAAGCTGTTAGTAGGCACGTTTGCATTTTTAGTAACATTGCCTCTTCATTATTTCCGAGTACTAGATAGAAATAAGATAGGTATAGGATAGAATTGTGTTACTTTGACTTTGGCTATCCGCCACCGCCACACGTCCCTTCCGTATAAATCGCGCCTTATATAACGTCACCACACTATCTTCTTATTAAAAAGTCAACAACCTATAAGTAAAAACCACACATTAACATATCAGCCTCAAAACACAGAAACGCATCACTGCTTGTAAAAGTTACATCAACTTTAACAAATAGAGGTTAATTAACATTAACTGATTTCACGCATAAATGGGTAGTAAATATGTAAATTAGTCTATTAGGCGGAAGTTTAGAATTAAAGCCTAAGTTTATTGTGACAAGGTGGAAGTTTAAGTAACATCCTTAATTAAAGAATTAGGTGGTCGAATCACTGACACACTAATATTGAAATATGTGGCATAGGTATATGGGATATGTAAGCCACGGTTTATATAGAAGAGACGTGTGGCGGTGGCGAATAATCAAAGTAACACAATACAAACCTTATAGTACGTAGCACAGCGTCGTTTTTGTCGTAAAGGAGAATCGCGCCCGCGCCTCCAGATGACGTCGCCTGGAGGTGTTTTGCGAATTGTGTTACTTTGACTATCCGCCACCGCCACACGTCTTTTCTGCATAAACCGCGCCTAAGTCATGTGACATTGATCGATAAATTCATCGGTAAAATTCCGATTAAAATCAGTCCATTCATAACCACATAGTCGCCGTGTGTTCATGCTAAGTGAAATGTGGGAAATGCAAGAAAATGCACCGATGCTATCGACGATTGATTCTTTTGATCTCAATTTACATTGATTGTGAACTTTTAATCCAAACATGGCACCATTTAAATTCAGGTTTTGACTAGAAATGTGCGAGTTACTTACCGGTTTTTGATATTTAACAACTTCAGGGTGTCAAACTTATTTTTAGTTGTTGATTGCGTAGACAACATCAATGGCTACTCAACCCAAATGTATGCGTATTGCATAGCTAATTTTTGTATCTCGGTCTCAATGTTGGTCCCATTGTGAAATTTATTCAGTTTCCATCTGAATCAAGCCATATAACATGTAAAGTATTTAAGTTTACACTCTGTATACACTCATGACTGTTTTCCCCATCGGGGTGGACGAAAACATTGCTGCGTCAAGTTATAGGTGACTGTAGCATTTCGTCCACAAAAACTCTGCATAGGAAACCTTATCTCTTAGGTCGAGATTCAGAGACGATTTTTCGAACTCCCGTATGTCAAAATCCATACATTTTCGCCTCGCTTAGCTCGAGCTACGACTAAAAAAATCGTCTCTGAATCTCAGCCTCAGTCACCTTGTCAGAGACCCATCCATTTGAAGAATTTGGTGTGGTCTATTCAACCAAATTGTCACCGAACCTCAAAAACAATTCCGCTAATTTCTCATATTTCTCCACAGATCCCGCTTCTCCTCGCAACGACAGCCTCTTCATCAGACTTTCCCCTCAGAAAATCAGCAGCATCTGCAGCCCAGATCAGATTCGCCATCGAAAACAAATACGACGACACTGGTCCAGGAGCTAAAGCCCCTGAATACGCCTACAACACTTACAAAAACCTCGAAGATGCCCTCTTAGGATACCTAGACGACCCTGACACAAAATTACCTGAACACGAGAGAATCAGAGCTTTAAAGAAATTGTATAAAATTAACCCCTACATGGGCAAGTCTTACAATCTGCCAAATTTGCCATCAAATCAGGGTAGGTTTGTCTATCAAAATAGACCGTCAATGTTGCAGACCAATGAAGTTGGTACGAGTAAGGACAGTTACAAGGAGGAACCATTCTCTTGGCACAAGATCCAGGCAGTGAAGTCGAATCCGTCGAATCAGGCGTATTATTCGAAGGAATATGAACCTTTTGATCCTCATCCACAGTACAGCTTTTCGTATGGAGTTCATGTAAGTTGCATTTGATTAATTTGTTTATTAAGATATGACAATGACAATGTCTATTTATTATTATTGTTGGCTGGGCTATTGCAAGCAAGGGTCGTTATGTAACACTGCGACCATTGCTGGTCTTT
Source organism: Agonopterix alstromeriana (assembly GCA_963924505.1). Taxonomy (NCBI): domain Eukaryota; kingdom Metazoa; phylum Arthropoda; class Insecta; order Lepidoptera; family Depressariidae; genus Agonopterix; species Agonopterix alstromeriana. Next base: position 17,412,681 of record OZ004671.1, on the reverse strand, counting down.
TGTGTTCGCCCCAAGCTCACCCATATTTTACACATACAACCGAACTATTTTTTTAAATATTCTCGGGTATGCAGGTTTCCTCACGATGTTTTCCTTGCTGCTGAAGCTGAAGTTGATAAGATAATTTCTTCACCATGATGGCAAGTAGGTAATGAAATGCTATCGACTCGATGGAAGAAAAAGTAGTAATAGCTTGTAACAACTACTTACCAATTACATTTTAAGCGTGCACTCACTTTTACCACATTAAAGGTTTCAGTATAGATTGATGTACCAAGTGAGGTGAAGTTAGCCTTTTGCGGACAAAACACTGCAAAAGAAATCTCTATTCTGTTTCAATTTGTAATTGTAATTGGTAATTGCAATTACTCAATTACTTTTTTTGGTAAAGATTATAAATTTATGATTTTTGAAAGTAAAGAATGATTCAATTCGACATTTGAATGGTGTCGGTGTAGTGTAGGTGGATGTTTGTTGGTGAATGGTGCTGAAGCCAGGAACGTCTCCGTACGAGCGTACACGGCATTGGCTTGCAATTTTTTTATTCACGTTCAGTTTTGATAGCAAAACACATATTTAACCAGGCCTGCCATACTAGACAGAATTTGGACACTGCAAGAAATGTCATTATTTTGAATAATTATGCTATACCTATTTCATGGACTGACTACAATCTTGTGGTAGACCCCCGCTGAAGATAATTCATGGTGTTTCATCAGATAGATGGCTTATTAGTATGATGTCTTCTCTAAATAATATAAAACAAAGTCTATCCGCGTATGTCCTAATCGTTTCTGTTTCTTTACTTCTTTTCACGTAACGGATTTTGAATACGGTATGCTGTCATTTAGAGATTTTCTTCCGGGTGAGCTTAGCCGGGCGGGTCGCTAGCATAGCAATAAATTATAATCAAATGAAATCAAACCAGTTTAAGGCCAAAAAACATAAAAATACACGCATCGCAGGCGTAATATGTTAATCGGACTTTTTCGTTTTGTTTTTTTCCGATACGATCTGACTTATCTATAGGTAATGTAACGACATGAATAATACTTTTTTGTGATAACAGAAGTAAATAATGATTAAATCTATTTGAAACAAGATCCTTCTGAAATTGTAATAGTGACTAGTTAGTGTCCCGTACCGAAACCCTGAGAAACAAATAATATTGCAAAAAATACGAATTTGCAAAACCATGGCCAAGTCATGACTTGACATGAGAAAAGATCGCATCTTGTAAACAAAATGTTGAGCACAATGTCACGTTTAAAAGTGTTCTAAATTACGAAGAAACTGGGTCAACTTTTACGTAAAAGATTCTCTGATTATAAAGTACTCGTTTGACCCTAAGGTTTATGTCATGTTTATGTAACTTTCGACATTCAACTGATACGTATAATCGTATACGAAGGCCTTGCAGGTATAAAATCGTCTAACATTGTGTGCCAAATTAGGTATGTAATTAGTTATTTAGTACCTACCTACTATACAGTGTCCTTTTTAATTTGGTGACACTTTTTTAGGGGATGATCATACCATCAAACTGAGTAACTTTCTATACGTAAGTAACCTCTGTCAGTCCGTTCTCGTTTATTGCACTACCTCCTGGGGAGGTACTTCAAAAACGAACTTAAAGAAACTAGAAATCGCCCAGCGTGCCGTCTTAAAAGTAGCCACTTTTCGGCCTTTCTTATATCCTAGTACTCAACTATATCGTGATTGCAAGCTTTTATCAGTTAGACAACTGTACATTTTATACACCCTGCTTAAGAAACACTCACTACTACATTTCAAGCCTATTTCATCTTCAAGGAGAAGACGTGATTTGGTCTGTGACCCACCTCAGCTACGTACGGCATATAGTAGCCACTACTTCAAGGATAGCTCTATAATAGCTGCAATAGAAAATTAAACTTTTACCCTATGCATACATTGCAATGTAAGAAACTTTTGACGGAATGGCTCTTAACCCTCTCTTACGATGAAACCGAAGATCTGCTAAAAGTCCCTGTTTAGCTCATAACACACACACACACACACTCACTCACACCCATACACACACGAACACACCCTTTACATATTTTAATTTATGTGTTCTGTAAGCACTTATATTTATTGTTTTGCTTTTATTTTGTAACGTAAGCACTATCCTTTTGTCTTACTTGTCTTACATGTCAATAAATATAGTGTAAAAGCTGTTACTTTGTCCTTGGGGTGGAGACCTGGTAACCTGAGGCACGAGAACCTTCATAGGTATCTTGAGTCAGGCACCAGTCTCCACAATACAATACTAAATGCTCTAAATTTATTTAGCTCTAAGTAGTATTACCTGTATTTGTGGAGAACAAAATAAACAAATTTATTATTATTATACGGCACCAATAACGAAATCTCAAAAAAAACATCTGCCGTTCCATACAAAACTGCAAACTTACTCGAGCCAAATGTATGGGACAGCTCATATTTTTTTCGCGATTCCGATGATGGTCCCATAGACAAATTTGTTCAGTTTGATGGTCTGGTCATCTTGAACTTAAGCAACCGACCTAGGGGCACCCCAGGGGGTACGGACCTCGGCATAGGACGTTGCTGGGGCTACGCGGCGGATTGGGTAGCTGGGATCGGTGAGAATCGGCCTGGTATGTGCCTGTAGCGTCTGTAGATGCCAGAAGTGAGAGGAGTGGGCAGAGGTCGCGACTGTCCCCGCCGGCGGGGACGTTGATTAAGAAGGACCCTGTATACTTACCTAATTATATACTTCCTAGTCCGTTTCGATTTTCGATCATATCGCAGTAATGCAACGAAGACCGGTACACATTTTTGGGGTGAACGTTTGTAGTGGCTAGGTGTTTCATCCGCAGGCCCAGTGCTGCATGTTAAAGTGTAAGGAAGGCATTGTTAACTGATAGAAATTCTCGTTATTTTTAACGGGATGCTGTTGTATTTTATCATTAAGCCCCGCAAACTGGCAAGAACATTTATTAAGTTCAGTTTATACAACGTGTTAATGAATTAACGCAAAACTAGAAAGTAGTTTGTTTAGAATCGAGAGCAGAATCGAATTATCATGTTTTCAACATAGGTAATTTTTTTCAAAATATAAAAATTTTTTTTAGTAAAATTTTAAATTTACTGAACTCGATCTCAACCCACCGCACGGGCACACTCACCCTACTTAATACCAAAACAAGATTCTTAAATGTATCAACGAGCACGCTAGCGCTTTCATTCATTGCTGAAATGATAACAAATCATTCTTGCCTCAAAACTTAAAATGCGAATAACTTTAAATTGTAACTATCAAAATAATGAAATTATTGTTTCAATCTAATTATTTTGTTATAAATCAGTTACACCCCGTATGAGGTTCTTCACTTATTCATTAACACGGTGTATATTATAATTTATAACAAATCGTAAAATAAATATTTAAATGTATAAACCAAAATAAACACAAAACAATAATGTCCTTTTAGTTTGATTGTAGAGCTGCTGCTTACAAAAGCTTAAACATTATTGGTAGGACGAAACGACCTGCTAACAAGTACTCTATATTTTTTTTAACATTGGCCTTTGCAATGCAAACGCACAAGAGTCCATAAATTATAAATAAATAAAAAAACATTGGCCTTGGACTTGAATGTCTGCCGATCGGCATGCCAAGTAAAGGGTTCCTGGTTCGACTCCCTGTTGAGTACTGACATAATTATTGATAAGTTCACGGTAAACTTTGAGTTCATTGTAGTATGTACCTACACTGCGTGCCATAGTTGTCTTGGAATATTTCGGAAGGCTGTTATGTAATTTAATTTTTCGACTACGTTTTATCATCCTATTAAATTATTTACTTTTAATAGTTCCTTTTTGTACCCAATTAACTACCGATCATAATTTATTAGAATTTTCCTTTCATCTTTTCTCTCATAAAACAATATTAAAGATTATTTTATTTTAATTTTTCTTCTTTTATTTGCAAACAATGGACTTTTGCTTGTGCGTTAGTACTGCATTTCCGCCAGTGTAAAGTAGTTTGTGGGAGATACCAATCTCAGGAATTGTTTTTGATCAAGAACCAGAAAAGATTGAGGATTGCGGAGCCTCGTGGCACGCAAAAACGCGACGCGCGAACACCACGCGAGACAAGTACTCGTGTAAGAACCTGCAACGTAACTCTATTTCAATTATTAGCCAGTCAATAAGGTTTCTTGTGTAGTGTTTTCTAGGGCTAACCCCTGTCACCACCTAAAACGTTAATTCATCGTGAAACCTTCAATTTCCTATAAGTGAGCCTTGGTACAAATGCACGCTTAAAAATTTGTTTGGTAGTTGTAACAAACCTTCTGACCACCCCGAAAGGGGTTATGGTCGTGAGTTTATGTATGCATATACTGGGTCCTTCTTAATATGCTGACACTTTTTAAGGGGATGATCAGACCATCAAACTGAACTACTTTCTCTATGGCACCAACATCATCGCGAAAAAAAATCCGCTCTTCCATACAAAACTGCAAACTGAGCCAAATGTATGGGACAGCGGATTTTTTTTCGCGGCTTCGATGTTGGTCTCATAGAGAAAGTTGTTCAGTTTGATAGTCTGATCATCCCCTTAAAAAAGAGTCAGCATATCGAGAAGGACCCGGTACATGTAACCCGTCAGCAAAGGCCGTATCGAGGTTGATTGCCGGGGAGGCAGCTGATAATAGTCTCTTCTTCTTCTTCTCTTCCTTAGCTCTCCGCCGGTTGCGATCTTGGGCAGCACTGTAGATAATGCACTGCTGATAATAGTATAATAGGAAATAAATTACACATTTACCAGTTATTCCAACACCAAGTTAAAATTCTTCTATTGCGTACCTACCTACTGAGGTAGTAAGTCAACTCGAGCATAACGGGCACATTAACCACGCTCCGCTTAAGTCAACGTGGTAAGGTTCATGTTTGTATCAATTTGCATGATTAGGTTAGCTCAGATTTTCGACTTATTTATATAAGTTTCATGGGACCTTGGCTGGCTTTGTGACTAGTTTTCCGGATTTGAGATATTTTTCGTTTAGAAATGTATTTCTTAGTACTGTAGTAAATAGACGTCGTGCCTATAAAGATTCGACTATACAGATACAGGGTGTAAAAACAAACAAAATGTGGTTACATTTTCGCGATTTTAGCTTTGCTACTGTTTTAAATTTGTTCATGCAGTTTGACGGTCTAAATCTAAATCACCTCTTTAAATATAAAGCTTTTCTGTTACTCCCTGTATTAATGTTTTTGTCGCCTAGAATTTGACAAGGTAGGTATTAGTACCTACCTACCTTGTCAAATTCTAGGTATATAGGTATTAGTACCTACCTACCTATAACCCTTTAGAGACCTGCATACGTTGAAAAAGAAATTCTTGTGATGTCCACCAAGCTGCATTGGGCACGCGTGGTAGGCTAACACTCGTATATCCTCTTGAAGAGAAGTTTATCCCGAACGCGCTAATGCGCGCTGCATACAAACGTCTGTCTGTTATATTGTCAATACTAATCAATTAAAGTCAATAAAGTTTTGCAGAAACAATCTAGAAACAAATCTCAATGCTTGTATGTTGTCCGATTTTCGTTAAAATATACAGTTTTAATTAAAATTTGTATGGAAATCTTCGAGGCACTGTAACTTTAAAACTATACATTTTAACCAAAATCTGACAACATACAAGCATAAAGATTAGTTTCTAGATTGTTTCTAAAAAAATGCATTCACTTTAATTGGTTAGTATTGAATATATAACCAGACTTCGTTTTTATGGAGCGCGCTAACGGTAATATACCCCTTAAGTAGGCATGGCCCCAGTAGGTAGAAATAGAGCTGATGATGATCATGACCATGAATTCATGATAAATTCCAAGCCTGGAGTTGAAGAAACAAAGCTTTTAGACAACTTTCCATTTTAATAATACCGCCTCAAAAGTGAGTGAGAATGTTGTAATTTGGTCTCATTGATACAATTTTCTTACTTGTCCCGCTCAGTGAGGCCGAGGGTGAAAGTGACACGATGATGTGACGTCACGAGAAAGTGGTTCTACCGCTTGCGCGTGCACATTATGACTGTTATGTTAAAATGTAGAGCCTTCATGTTTTATTTAATAGTTACCTACAGTTTTGTGGATAACCAGTCGGAGCTGGTTTTTATAAATATACTTATCTAATAACTCAACACATCGCATTATTCATCACTGTATGTGTTGGCGCGTATCTCGTCAATGTCAAACCAAACGATGGGCAAAGGGATCAGGTCATCAGTTTGATGATCTGATCATCCCCTTAAAAACCATTTGTATGGACCAGCAGATTTGTATTTCATGCTTTTGAATGTTGGTTCCATTGCGAACTATTTATTGGTTAGATGGTCTGATCATCCTCTTAAAAACCGTCAGCATATTAAGATAGACCCTATATGTAGGTCCTTCTTAATATGCTGATACTTTTTTAAGGGATAATCAGACAATCAAACTGAACAACTTTCTCTATGGGACCAATGTTGAAATCGCGAAAAAAAATCTGCTGTTCCATAGTAAACTGAAATCTTACTCGACCCAATTGTATGGGACAGCGGATTTTTTTTCCTCGATTTCGACATTGGTCCCATAGAGAAAGTGGTTCAGTTTTATGGTCTGATAATCCTCTTAAAAAACTGTCAGCATATTAAGTTGGACCCTGTATACTCAACGCTAGATAGTCATTTGCATTAAAAATCAGAAACTTTCATGGCTGTACCTATGGCTGTATGGTCTTCATCCCTTTGCCCATAGTTTTGTTTGACATTGACGAGATACGCGCCAACGCAACGCATAGAGTGTGATTAACAATGCCATATGTTGAGTAGTTGTGTTATCAGAGAAGAAAATTTAAAAAAAATCGGCTCATTTTATTTTGCTAAAAGTTGAAAGACTCTAACCCCGAAACTCAATAAATCTCTTGTACAAAATCATAGTATCAATAACCTGTGTTCATATCTAACCTCGACCTGCCATCGTCTGACCAGCCCATATTCTCTAAGGCCCAAAGCGATAAATAAACTTGTCAAAACTGCGCGCGCATTGTTGTGAAACAATAATTGGATCAATCACTGTCATTATGATGATTGTAAGCAATCGATGTAAATAACGTTCTATTGAAAATGTCTTCAGGTATATTATTATGCAAATATAAATATCTTAAATCTTATCTTTTCTTAGTAGCAACGGCTGGTATCTCGTCAAGAATTGTCATCTAATTGGTCAAAGATCAAGTCGTGATTAGAGGTTCCACTTTTGTAGTAACCAGTGTGCATGAATAAAGTTATTTTTTAAATATCCTATCTTCTTTGATTAAATTCGCTGTGGGCTCAAAACAGATTTATTGTTATCCCCAATCTCCAAGATTCGCTGAACTTTCTTTATATGGTCGCCGCTGTTGATCCAGCGGCTGTATTATGATGCGCGCTATTAGGCTATATCACGCATTTATCTTCTTCGTTCGTAAGACGCGATAGCGCTAAATAACGCTGCCATACTACGGCCGCTGATTTACAGCGTTTACAGGAGAGGAGATAAAGTAGTGTGGCCTAGGACCGATAAATAAATAAAGTATTTAGAAGTAAACGATAAAACTACGCACACTAATACCTACCGATCCAAAATAGATTAAATGAATTTTTTGCAAAAAAAATCTTGTTTCTATACTATTTTCTGTAATTATTATTTTACCATGTATCCATTAGGTATGGTGGGAAATTTCGGATTTTGTTTGTCGTTTTCTTTTGTGTTTGTTTTTAAGGAATCCAAAAAATATATAGGGTAAAGTTTATATCACTGCGGATAACTTCAGCATGTATTCTACTCATCAAATTGAACAACTTTTACTATGGAGCTAACATCGAAATCGCGAAAAAAACAGCTGTCCCATAAATTTGAGTCGAATGGGTTCCTAGGAAATTCCTGCAGTTTGGTATGGGACAGCTGACTTTCGCGATTTCGAAGTTGAACTTCATAATGAAAGTTGTTCAGTTTGATGAGTAGAATACATGCTGAAGTTATCCGCAGTGATATAAAATGTATCCTGTATAGCACAGACTATATACATTTTGCGGATATGGCCACAATGATTTTGTATTGACTGCTAGAAACTATATACATTACTGCCTCCGTGGTCTAATGGTTAAGAGCATTGGCCTCTTGACACGGAGGTCGTGGGTTCGAGTGACACCTAGTGATATGTCACTTTGTGCGTTTTCCCCCAGTTGGTTAGGACATTGCAGGCTGAATCACCTGATTGTCTGAAAAGAAAGATGATTCTGTGCTTTGGATGGCACGTTAAGCCGTTAGTCCCGACTGCTATCTCTCGTTGTAATAGTCGTTAAATAAAAACCACGCCAGAGGCCGTAAGGCGGTCTGAAAAAACTCTGACACCAGGGCTTGCTGCCCACACGATAAGAAGAAGTTTGCGAGATTAATAAGATCATCGTTGCAATTATTTTTACGATACCGTACCAATAAAGTAGTTTATTGCCATTACATTGCCTCTAATAACTATTAGTTGATTAATATCGGCTTGATATTTTGCAAGTAGATTAACATTTAAAACTGCGTACCTTGATCAAAACCTCTTTCATAACAACAAACTGGATTCGTAGTGACACGATTATCGTTAAAATAAATGCTAGGTAAAATACTATTAGGTACTAAGTAAATTTACTTTATAATCCAGTAGAAACGTGAAGACACGACTAAATTCTTCTTTCTTGGTGGTCAAAGGTCACAATGTTTGCTGCAATCTTTTGGGACAATTTGTAGCAAGGTTCACTTTTAGCCTTTGACTATTTATAAAGGGACCAGCGTTGCGATATCATTTCAAGATCAATTGATCTTGTACCGTGCCTCAAAGATTTCCATACAAATGTAAAATTAATCCTAGCACTAAAACTATGAGTTTTTCGGCATTTATGTACGATTTGTAACACCATTGGCTTTTCGGTGAAGGAAAACATCGTGAGGAAACCTACATGCTTCAATTTCGAGGCATGTATTGTACCCACTGTCCATTATAAGTGGCGACGGGCTCACCCCCCGTCACACTGGACAGCGTTTCGGTACAACTGGTGAAACGTGGATGTTCTGAGGTTTCAGAATATCTCTGACTACCCCCTCGGGGACTATAGTCGTGAGCATAAGCTACTAAAACTGTATATTTTAATTAAAATGGGACTTCATACAAACATAGAGATTAGTTACTAGATTGTTTCTGAAAAATTTCATTGACTTTAATTGGTTAATATTAAATATATACACAAAGTTGAAGTGGAGATGGGCAGGACATTTGGCTAGAAGGGGAGACGGCCGGTGAACCAAGGCAATATCGGAATGGTGGCCAAGAGAAGGAAGGAGGTCCGTGGGTAGACCACCGCACCGATGCGATGGTCAGACCACATTGTAAGGGTTGCGGGTCGTACATGGATCAGATTGGCACAGGACCGTGACGAGTGGCGCAATAAAAAGGAGGCCTATGCCTAGCAGTGGGTTGATGTGGGCTGATTTGATTGATTGAAAAATATAACCAGACTTCGTTTGTATGCAGCACGCATTCGAAATAAACTTCTCTTAAGTTCCGTTTTTAACTGACACCTACTCTAGATACCTACATCGAGTTACATTACAACGTATCACGTTAAATTGCTTCTCATATGACAGTATCCAGTTAGTATCCAGTTTCTTCGCTCTTGACATTTCTTATGCTTCATACACATTCAAATAAGTTGATTGACATGATATTATGTCATGTGATACAGATATAGTCAGGAGGATTACATCCAAATTGGTATATTACTGTCACGTTGATTGACATTTTGACAATGTTACTGTAATAACGAGCTTCTAAAAACCAGCACGTTTACCTATGAGGAGCGCCTTAATTTGAAAGTGTACAGCCGCTACTGTACACTCCTCATAGGTACTGTGCACTCCTCATAGGTCAACGTGCTGGTTTTTAGAAGCTCGTTATTTGAAAAATATACAAATTAATGAAAAATATATCAATTTACACACAATTATTTAACATCTGGGCTTATTTAATACGAAGTATATTTCTGTTGTTTGAGTTAATTAGATACACTCAAAATTTGGTGCGAATTCTTATGATTTACGAATTTGATTTCCTTGGATTAGAAGGTACCACAGTGACATAATGAAGGACAAACCAGGCAAAAATAGGTACTAAAATGACGTAGTGAAGTAGAGGTGAGGCTGAAAGGGTCAAGGTCGTTCGGTCGGGGATAAATCTTATTATAAACCTTAAATCGATTTAAGGTTCCGTAGTCCGACAAGGAACCCTTATAAGATTGTCCGTTTTACTTCATCTGTGCCAGTCTGTCAAAAAAGAAACAACGCACAAACGCAAAACAAAACATTTCAGAACCCAACAAAGTATGTATAAGATATTTTAACAACCGGAACCCAAAAATTACACAATCAATTCCAAAAACGCACATTCTTGATCAATCTTTATTATTACAAGTAGATCAATGTCATGTTCGCCATTTAATTTTAATTGCATATAACTAATACATTGCTGCTTCTATGTACTAAAATATTTTAACTAACTGTTGCCCGCGACTCCGTCTGCGTAGACCTTAAAAAAGTATCCTATGTGTTAATCCAGATAATATTCTATCTGTGTGCCAAATTTCATTAAAATCCATTCAGTAGTTTTTACGTGAAAGAGTAACAAACATCCATCCCAAGGAGATTATACCTAATAGAGTGAGCCATACCAATTGTAAAGTGTCCACTTTTTTTGACGTTTAGGTTTGAGTGTGTGGTGTCAAGTAGTATGGACAAAAGGCACCAAGTGACATATGGCCTTATGTTTACGGTCACTTTTCACACACACTAGCTCAAAAAAAAGTGGACAGCCGCATAAACAAATATCTATAGTTCCTTCTCCTTCTACTATTAAAGGTACGTCATAAGACAAAAGAGACTAACTATAATCGTAAATTTATGCGGACTCTATGGAGATCCTTCCTCTGAGATCCATCCATACTTACAAACTATCGCGTTTATAATATTAGTAGTAGGATATAGATAAGTGTATAATTTACATTACAGGGTGTTTGGGTAAACAGTTGCATTACTTTAAGGGATGATTGTACTCATGATATTGAACAACTTTCCTTAAGAAACCTATAGGAAATTTCCAGCAAAATTGTTGGACTTCCCATACTAAATGTAAAAAGCTGATCGAACGTTTGTATGAAAAGTCGACAAAATTTTTTGCGAATTTCCTATATAGGGACCAGCGTTGCAATCAGTCGCGCTTGCCGCGACGGCTAGTATGGAAATCATGCTAGAGGGTCTGATGTCGGGTTATATAGGGTCCTTCTTAATATGCTGACACTTTTTTAAGGGATAATCAGACCATCAAACTGAACAACTTTCTTTATGGCACCAACATCGAAATCGCGAAAAAAAAATCAGCTCTTCCATACAAAACTACAAACCTACTTGAGCCAAATGTATGGGACAGCTAATTTTTGTTTCGTGATTTTGATATTGGTCCCATAGAGAAAGTTTTTCAGTTTGATGGTCTGATCATCCCCTTAAAAAGTGTCAGCATATTAAGAAGGACCCTATATAACCCGACACCAGACCCTCTAGCATGATTTCCATACTAGCAGTCGCGGCAAGCGCGACTGATAAGCGCGAGAAGGGGTACTTAGCATCGCAGCAGTAGGGCTGCTGAACGTCTAGCATGATTTCTCTTCTAGCGCGCGACTCGGTTTTTTTCGGTGATGATGATGAGTTTTCAGGTTTTGTTTTCATTTCTCACAGACCTCTGTATACTAAGTAGGAATAGCTTTTATTAGCAGCAATGTAAAGCAATGAAAGGGAATGTACATTCATTGCCAGGGTAGCAGTAGCAGGCAGGAAGTACGCAACAAAGGTGTGGTCAATGTTACGCAATTACTGTTCGCAGTCTGATACTCAACTGCTTTAGTTTTACACGTTACGTGTAAGTAATCCTACTTCTCACGGTAAATAGAAGATTATACCGTATAATTCACACAGATCTTATACGTGTTAAGTGTCTTACCTAACTGATGCCAATGTGTGGTTTGCTTGTTATTAGTTGAGGTCATTAATCTGAAACTTTGACTATTTATATGTGGACTGGTTACGCGTGTAATTCTACTAACAAACATTTCTGCCACTTTTTGCGGGGGGCGAGATAACATGAAATCCGCAACTTTGGATTTTATTCCCCATAACTTTAGATTCTAATTTTGAATGTTAAAAATCATGAAAAGTAGTCTCGTGTGAACCCCAAACGTTCTAAGTTCGAAGTTGTTATTTCGCAATTATAGGCTGTCTCGTTTAGTGATAAGGTGTAAAATACAGTATGCGGCCGTAGTATGGCAGCGTTATACAAGGTGTTACAAAAATACAAATAAACATTAAAGGGGGTGGTTTAGACCATCAAACTGAACAGCTTTCACTATGGGACCAATATCGCGAAAAAAAAACGGATTTTCCATGCTAAACTACAAATCTACTCGAGCTAAATGTATGTGGCAACAGATTTTATTTTTCGCGATTTCGATATTGGTCCCATAGTGAAAGTTGTTCAGTTTGATGGTCTAAACAACCCCCTTAAATGTTTTAAATGTTTATTTTTACTCTTGTAACACCTTGTATAGCGCTATTGCGCCTTCGCTCTCTTTAGTGATATAGCCTTATTACACGCATCATGGTACGGCCTCTGACTTCATTCATATCATAGCAAACAAGGTGGTCAAATATTGCTAAACAATTCTAATATTCAAAAATGTATTTACATGTAACGAATCAAAAAACATTAAATATATCTACGCAGTCAGGGTGACCATAAACATCTGAGCAGTTTAGGAAAAAAGACCTTACTTCATTATTATACATTTCAATATTTGCATTGTAAAGAAATTATTGAAAATTAGCTGTTTAGATATTTATGACAAAATACATGTTTAGATACAATTGGTACCATTTACTGTAAAGAATTTATTGAAAATTTGCACTGTGCTCAGAAATATTTGAACACTCGTATAGCATACTCGTAGCATAGCATAGCATATGCTCACGACTATATTCCCCGAGAGGGTAGTCAGAGATAGTCTGAAACCTCAGAACATTCACGATTCACTAGTAGTACCGAAACACTGTACATTACAGAATGTTAGTCGAACTTAACCTAAAGCTAACAATAACATTAATCTTCAGGAATGTAAAATATTATAAAACAAAAAAACTATAAGTGTAGTGTATCGCTTGCAGGTACTTACAAATTGTCATTATGTAATTATAGATAAGAGCGTATCGCGAACCAACTGTTCTGCAGTTTGGCGAATTTGTATTTTATTTATAGCAGTTGTAATAATGAAGTTGAATAAATAAAAAATAATAATAATAATAAACTATGTAAAGATAACAATCTCGAGTATAACCACATTCTCTGTACGCACATTTCTCACAAGCTCACGTTCACCTTGCACTGAACTTGTCTATCTGAACAACATGCAGCACAAGTGTGTACTAGTTACTTCAAGAGTAAAGATTTTATCATGTAGAATCTTTAGTTGGAGACTGTACTAGTTGACACACCTCCTGACTTGATGTTAGGCTTATAACATACTTACATGCACGTGACTTCATACACGTAGTATACAAGGTCCTTCTAAATATCTAAAGATCAGACCATCAAACTGAGAAACTTTCTCAACGGGACCAACATCGAAATCGTGAAAAAAAATCTGCTCTTCCATACAAAACAGCAAACCTACTTGAGCCAAATGTATGGGACGGTAGATTTTTTTTTCGCGATTTCGATGTTGGTCCAATTCAGAAAGTTGATCGGTTTGACGGTCTGATCATCCCCTTAAAAAAATCTGCATATTAAGAAGGACCCTGTATAGGGTCCCTCTGTTGATCATCCGTTAAAACCTTAAAGGATGATCAAATCATAAAACTAAACAAATTTCTCTACGAGATCAATGTCGAAATCGCGTAAAAAAATCAGCTGTTCCACACAAAACTGCAATCCTACTCAACCCAAATATATGGGACAGATTTTTTTTCACGATTTCGTTGTTGGTCCCATAGAGAAAGTTGTTCAGTTTGATGGTCTGATCATATCCTTAAAAATTTTAAGCGCGGATGTACGAGTTCATTGAAGATATTTGCAAAGATACGTAATGGAATGCATTGAGACCATTTTTAGAATTTTTGTTTGTTTGTGCACACATCACTTAAAAACTGCTGAACATATTTGGATGAAGTTTTCAAAAAAGCATAGGACTTAGTTTGGATTATCGTTTAGGCTTTATTTCATCGCAATCGGTTGATTCATTCAAAAGTTATAAGTATTTGAAATTAGTGACTGCACTGGCCCATACTCCACCACACGCGGGCCCAGTGCGCATTGGGTTAGGCAAGATAATTGGCCTCTGACTGATCGAACTATCTAGAACCAAGTTGGTTTCTTAGCGTGCCTTCCGAAGCCCGAAGACGCTAGAGATGAAATACCACTGAAGGTCATCTAAAAACCGAGCGGACCTGACATTGGTGATAGTTTCCAATAACAAGGTTCCGATGAGTGCCTTACATACCTACATACGTGGACACAGGACCGGATTATCCATTAGGCAGAGTAGGCAACTGCCCAGAGGTCCCGCATCAACTAGGGGCCCCGCGCCCGGTTTTTTTTTTCAGTGTTTCTTCGAGTGGTAATTAAATGTCAAGATTTGTAAGGAACGTACCGTCAATGACAATATTTTAATGTCTTGTTTTTTATACTACATCGTCATATTTAAGAACATTTCGGAACGCATATCAAATGATGCATTTCCAAATACTAGTTAAACGAAAAATCTGCAGATGGCTATATTTGAATTAAAGAAAAACATGTCACATTGACGGTAAAAAGTGTTTTTGTCTATGGTGTTTGTACCAGTAAAAAGTAGTAAAAAATATTTCAGGAAGTTAGAAAAGGGTAAAGGGGCCCCGTGACGTGCATTGCCTAGGGCCCCGATATGATTAATCCGGCCCTGCATGGACATACTAAATACTAATTAAAATACCGAGTTATTTTTATCTGATACGTCAAGGCTTATTTAGGCGCAAATTCTTTGCAAAAAAATGGAACGAGTTAAACGAAAGTATATATTCAAGGGCAGTAAGTACATTCTATGGCTTACCGCTAATTGACAGACAATTACACAGAGCTGCCATGTTTTTATATAAGTTTGTACGTTGTTTCTTGTGAACTGTTCTAATGACATTTTCAGTAAAGTCAACACATCTATCATGGGGCACTGTATGCGCTATTATAATAAGATTCCAGAGGATATTCTAATCTTGCCAGACAAAAAGTTTAAGTCCCATGTTAACCAAGTCCTCTGTAAAAAGGCTATATAAAGGTTTATAATTGTGTTAGTTTGACTATCCGCCACCACCACACGTCTCTTCTGTATAAACCGCGCCTAACACTGCGAGCATTTGTGGTATATTTTGCTCGCCACTGGATTAGTAGATTTCGCAATCATACCCATCAGAATTTCTTCTACAGTTTATCTAACTACCATACCATTTCTAATTCCAGGACAAGAAGACGGGTGACTCGAAGACGGCGCACGAGACGCGGGACGGATCTGGGACCGTGCTCGGATATTACTCGTTCCGGGACGCGGACGGGACGCAGCGGACGGTCCACTACCAGTCCGACGACACACACGGCTTCAGGGCCACCGTGAAGCGATCCTTCGAAAAGGACCAATAACAAAATATCTCCAAAATAGCAAATTTCTGTCGTATACGAAAATAAAATTTGAAATTCGTTTTCTATCATGAAAAGTAAATTATAGCCAATGCCAATCATAAAAGATGAAAAAGGCAGTGGGGGCAATTAAGTCGAAGCAAAATATTATAAGAGCATGCTATTTTTTAAATGATATTGCAACTATTAAAAAAAAATCATGCTTTGAGGCTGCTTTCAGAGTCACGCTGACCGCCAGCACGGGTGGTCAGCTGGTCAGCGCGCGGGCCATTCGCCAAGTGTTGCCTTGTATCATTTCACAGTGAAACGCGGTGGGTAAGCGCGCGGTTCCCACAATTTCCATAGTGCGAACCGCGCGCTGACCACCAGCGCGGGCGGTCAGCATGACTCTGAAACCAGACTTAAAATATTCTGCTTCGACATGATTACAAAAAAATGAATAGAATTTAAAACCCCCCACAATGGCCTACCTTACCAAGACCTAATAACCTCTTAAACTATCGTAACCATCAAGTAATAGTCATCCAAATTCGTCACAACTACCTTATCACACTGAATGATTAAATCTAATGTTAATTTCCTATTTCATTAAGTAGTAAAAGTTTATCAGACCGTGGCAGAAGACGTGGCAAAGCGGATCATTGACAGTGACTCCTGTACTACGATAACTGAGTGTTACATTTATCGCTTATTTCCCTTATATTATTTTTAAATTATGGCTTAAAAATTAGATATCATAATACTAGCTGTCTTTGTTACGTCCCCGGCTCTGAGTACAGTTTGATGAGAAAATTCAGCTATTTACAGTAGTTTAGTTAATAAAGTCGATAACGTTTGATTAACAAACTGTGTGACTTTTATTCATAAGACAATAAGGTTCAGAAAGCACAAATGATATGCCGTATACCAAATTACCAATGAGTTTTTCGAATTTAAATACCCTGTATTTACCAACTTAATAAATGCTCTCAGTTTTTAAGAGGATGATCATGAAACTGACCAACATCGAAATCGCGAAAAAAAATCAGCTGTCTCATACACATGGCTCGTGTAGGTTTGCAGTTTTGTATGGAACAACTAATATTTTTCCGCAATTTCGATATTGGTGCCATAGAGAAAGTTGTTCAGTTTGACGGTCTGTCTGACAATCATATTAAGAAGGACCGACTATGTAATACCGACGAAAAAACATCGTGAGGAAACCTGCATGCGCTGAAGAAGAAATTCTGATATGTGAAGTCCACCAATCCGCATTGGGCACGCGTGGTGGACTGACACCCAACACCCTGTGACTTTTGAGACGTATTATGATGATGATGATGAAGGTTCAGAAATGTAAATCATCTTTCGTTTTCAATAGATCATTTGCACCATATCACATGCAATATTGCGTCTTATGGCATTATAACAATAGAAAAAGATTATGGCATTATAGTAATAGAATTATTTCAGTTTTAATTTCCTTCCTTATGGTCCTATCCATATTTCATCGTTTGTAGAAATTTTTTTTTATTTATTCTCATATATTATTCTATAATAAATTAATAAATAAAACACACATTGGATAGAAATTAGATTTTATGATTCAAGTACCTACATTAGTACCTAGTTTAATCAATTTGAATGTGTACTTGTTTAGGTGAATCGTTGATGTCTTTTATACTAAAGAAACACGAACTACGTAGAAATACTCTAACTTCTGTAGTCTTGGCCATATTACATACTAAAAAAATGTAGGTCAATCGTTGATGTCTTTTATACTTAGTATTTCTACGTAGCAAATGTTTCTAAGTATAAAAGACATCAACGAAATATAGAGTCAAGGTCATATAGTCTTGGCCATTACATAGTAAAAAAACTCTAGGTGAATCGTTGATGTCTTTTATACTTAGTATTTCTACGTAGCAAATGTTTCTAAGTATAAACATATTCTTAATGTCTTTTACACTAAGAAACATGTACTACGACGTAGAAAATCTAGGTTTTATAGTCTTTGCCACAACGTACTAAAAAAACTAACTTCATGTGTTATAATTGGGAAAATTCATTTTTTATTGAATAGTTTTACTTTTAAATTTTCCGTTAAATTCAGAAAATAATTAAGCTCCAATTGAAACCAACTCTTATTGGTAACTAACTAAGGTTGATTACAGATTAGGTATTAATATAACATCCTTATTAGCTCCATAGTGAAAATTGTTCCGTTTGGTGGTCTGAAACACCCCCTAACATAATTATATTATGTAACACAAATTATTATGAGTATAATAGTTAAAATTATTAGAGTTTTCACATAAATAAGGAACCCTTCCTAATTGGGGCAAAAATAATTCACTGTTAGTTATAGGTTTTAGAATCTATAATAAAATTATAATAAATTGTAATCTTGACTGGTCTGTCTATACAGTGAAAAAAAAATTTAAAAAATTATGTAAATAAATTTTAAGGTTTTTACATTAATTAAAATCAGGGTTCGAAATTATCAAGATGATTAATTTATTGGATAATTATGCGATAATTATCCAAGCTGATTCTTAGTTTTGAGTGAAATTTTTAACAAAAAGTTCTAAAATTGCTGTTTTTGCTTTAATGCACTCTTATCAAGACCAAACAGCACCTTTCTCATTACAATGAATAACAAATAATTGAGAAAAACAACAGAAAACAATGAGAAAAATGATTTCATGTTTGTGAGTTTCTTTTTTCGCGAATCATGATCGGAAATACATGGCGTGACATTGCTAGCGCAAGCTTTTTGTTTCCAATTTATATTACAATTATCAACTTTTAGGCAACAACATAATTATCATGATAATTATTAATGATAATTGTAACTTCGAACCCTCATTAAAATAGTTATAATATTGTAAAAGGTTGTTACTTACAATTAATTTTAGGCTTTTAAGTAATTATTAGTAGCATTTTCAGTCACATCAATTCAGTCAATAATGTCATACATTTCCATGTAAATACTCTAATGGTAAAGTTATTTTATTAGAAATTATTTAAACACATATTCAGCAGATTTTTTATTTATACCTACATACACTTTTGAGGAAATTAGAATTTTGCTTCTTCTTATCGTGTGGGCAGAAAGCCCTGGTGTCAGAGTTTTTTCAAACCGCCTTACGGCTTCTGACATCGTTTTTTATGTAACGACTACTACCACCAGAGATAGTAGCCGGGACCAACGGCTTAACGTGCCATCCGAAGCACGGAATTATCTTTCTTTTCAGACAATCAGGTGATTCAGCCTGCAATGTCCTAGCCAACTGGGGAAAACGCACAAAGTGACATATCACTGGGAGTCCCCGTGGGAATTGAACCCACGACCTCCGTGTCAAGAGCCTAATGCTCTTAACCATTAGACCACGGAGGCAGTATTTTGCTAAAACTTTAGTTTTATCCACATTGGCCGTAGTCCTGGACTGTGAGAAAATCACCATCACAACCTATATACGTCCCATTGCAGGGCGTCAGACCACCACGTGCCCAATGCGGATTGCTGGACTTCACATACGCATCAAAATTTCTTCTTCAGCGTATGCAGGTTTCCTCACGATGAAGTCCTTCATCGTTTGACAGCAGTCGTATGTTAGAAAAACTCATTGGTACATGGCATGTCGTCCGTGCGAATTCGAACCCGGATCCCCATTGAGTGTCCACCTCTCCGCAACGCGCCACCGATGCACTTTTCTATTAGGAAGTGAGGACGGTGAAACAAGAATTCGAAACGAACTGCTTAACGCTACAAAGAAACTAAAGAAAGACTTTTGTGCACAACTTTTACTACAGGAGCAAACCGATCGGAACAAAAAAAATCTGTAGTTCCATATTAAACTGCAGTGCCTACTCGACTCAAATGTATGCAACAGCAGATTTTTTTGCTCCGATCGGTTTGCTCCCGTAGTAAAAGTTGTTAAGTTTGATAGGTAGACTCTTAGTTTAAAAGGATGGTAATGATATCAATTTCACTCTATTTATCGCTCACTTTTTAAGGGGATGATCAGACCATCAAACTGAACAACTTTCTCTATGGGACCAACATCGAAATCGCGAAAAAAAAATCCGCTGTTCCACACAAAACTGCAAACCTACTCTAGCCAAATGTATAGGATTTTTTGCGATTTCGATGTTGGTGAAAACTCATGGTGAAAACTACTGGAATGGAATACAATTTTATGATCCATAGATAGATAGGATACTTTATACATAGTAAAAGAAAGAGTATCTAGTACTACATACTTTAGATTAGGTTTTTAACTATACCTCTCTGTCTTATCCTAAAAACAAAATACGGATTATCTGCAACATGCAGCGCCTTGCTAAACTAGGTTGGCAAAAGATCTTAAAGTATACACTCATAAATTATTCGAAAGTTTCATTATAAACGCCTACCACAATGATCATAGCTGCAGTTTCACGGCGATCACGAATTTAATGTTAAACACTTCTGAATGGTCTGATACTCCTATATCATGTGGGCATCAAATCAATAAAGTTCAATCAAGTTTTATAAACAAGTAGGACTTCGCATCAGTGTGTTGCTAACGGGACCGCTGAAATATGCTTAATTGTTTTACATTAATACTTTGTGACTGAGGACATTTGAAAGGGCTGGAATATCAGCGGCAATGTATGGCAGCCGAGCATAACTGATGCATACAAAGGTGACATTAGAGACAAGTGCCATTTTTTGGTTTTGTTATTGGTGTCGTAGAGATTCAACGTTTTTCGGCACAATGTTATGCTTATTTTAAAATAATGTAGTTACTTATTATCTCTTGGCGGACTAAATGAAAGGGCGGTTGATCCCCGGTCCTGGGAGCCTACTCCAAATTACGAGAAGAGAGATCCTTTTTAATCAAATCCAAAACTAGGTCATAATATGTTCAGTAGTTCATAAGAGGCGGTTGGAGGCCCGGGTCTCCGTTCCTGGGAATGCAGTTCGGAGTTGGAGGCTCCTTACGTAGTCAAAGAAAGTCAGAAGTAGAGTCAAAGTACCTATATTTCGAATTCTCATTTAGTTTTGCCACCCCGTACCTAAGCCGGGCTAAGTGCGTCACTGTGTCTGGTCTAGTCGACCCCACCTGAAGTGAGTTCCTGGCCTTGAGCCAATCTCAATGCCATGCTATCGACTCGATAGAAGATGGTTTTCGATAACATCCTGTAACTCAAAACATTCAAAGAATCGACCAAACTTGACATAATCACAAAAGAAATATTTTAAAAATATTTCGGAGAGCATTACGCTACCGAACGCTAATCCATTGTTGTGGCTAATATTGTTAGCTTAGGATCATGTTCGACCATTGATACTTTTTTTGTCTCTGTAAGACCCAAATCGGGATGTCAGTGATAGTTATCTTGTCAACTCGAGATTTTAGGATTGTTAAGTTAGAGATCCGGTTTAGTTGTTTGAATGTTTTATTTAATCCTATACACAGGTAGGCTTTTCATATTTGGTAGGTATATAAGGTCTAACAAATTTAGCTGAAATTATTTTAAGGGGAGTATCAGACCATCAAACTGAGCAACTTTCTCTATAGGACCAATATCGAATTCGCGAAAAAAAATCGGATGTCCCATACAAATCTACTCAATCTAAATTTATGGGACAACAGATTTTTTTTTCGCGATTTCCTTATCGGTTCCATAGAGAAAGTTGTTCAGTTTGATTTGTCTGGAAGATCCAAATAACAATCTCGTTTTTGTTCCTTAGGGAAAGTTGCTTAGTTTCATTATATGAACATCCTTTAAGAGAAGTGTATTCCTAATGAAGTCTGGTGATATTTTCAATACTAACAAATTAAAGTTATTGAAATTTTTCAGAAACAATCTAGAAACTAATCTGAGAGCTACTAATGGAAGAGCAGATTTTTTTTTTTCGTGATTTCGATGTTGGTGCCATAGAGAAAGTTGTTCAGTTTGACGGTCTGATCATCCCCATGAAAAAGTGTAAGCATATTAAGAAGGACCCTGTATACAGCGAAGGACTACAACAGATAGATATACATCTTCCAATATATTTATCGATAACCATTGACATTTTCGTAATCATGCTACTTATCGATTTTATAAAAATCATTGCAAAATTATCAAGTTTTGGTTGCAATAATCCCTCTATCTATAAGTCTTAAGATAATGTCACGGTTATCATAATTTATTAGCAATTAATCAATTTTGAGATATTTACGTTTTTCAATATCTATCGGCTGTAGGCTACCTACTTTATAATCTATTCTGTTATTGCAGGTACTCAATTCTGTATTTCTAACATAACTATTTTAGGTAATAACTTTACCTCTTAAGCATTTATACAGGGTCCTTCTTAATTGCTGACGGACAACTTTCTCTATGGATTTAACATCGAAATCGCAAAAAAATCAACCGTCCCATACACTTATGGGAATAGCATACTAACCGCGAGAAAGCGACAAAAATCGAGACGTGCTTTGTTGCTTTGCAGATAAGCATGACGGTTATGTCGCTTTGTCGTGTTTGGCATGCCCTGTTTTCAGTTCTGTATAGTGAATGCATCAGTAAGCATACTAAAGACGCTTATAGAATAGAAAACGGTCTTTTCGACCAACTGGGATCACAATGTTGTTATAACACACTTAGCAAATGTATCTTCAAACTTTTCTAGAGTTCCGTAGTCAAACAGGGAACCCTTATACTTTCGTCCATTCTGTCTGTATGTCTGTATGCCTCAATAGCTCGCTCATTTTTACACCTAATGAATCTAAATTTGGCATGAAGACAGATAACAGTAACCCGAAAACAGAAATTTAATCAT
Organism: Agonopterix alstromeriana; assembly: GCA_963924505.1. NCBI lineage: Eukaryota > Metazoa > Arthropoda > Insecta > Lepidoptera > Depressariidae > Agonopterix > Agonopterix alstromeriana. Next base: position 17,390,060 of record OZ004671.1, on the reverse strand, counting down.
TATCAAAAACACATCATGCTGCTGTAGCCCAACCAGTTTCTGAAAAAACCTGTAACTTAAATATAATTTCAAATACAAAATAAATGGCGTTGCAGGAAGTTAAATTGCGCTTTCGTTAAGTTCCAAATTTTTTTTAGGTAAGAGAATCGACATTATAACTATTTTCTTATTCTACGTATGCAGTGGCTACGGAACCCTATAATGGGCGAGTCTGACACGCTCTTGGCCGTTTTTTTTTATAAGGAAACTAATAAAAATTAATGTATACTTACCTGTTTACTTTGTTTACATTACCTACGCATTTTTACACGAATTTAACAAAATTCCAATTCCCATAGGAAAGGTGACTTAAACTCAAAACGGACTGACGGACAAAGGACGTCACTGTATTGTATGTTTATGTTATAAGGAACAAAGATGGCGTCCCGGCGAGATGTCAAAACAGCAACCTGTCGCGCGCGTGAGCATTAACGGATGTGCAAGTGATGCTCAAAGTTTACTTACTTACTGCGCTGACAGACAACGAAACACGCCACATTATTCTCAGTCCAGTTGTGCATATCCAGCAGCATGTTGAGCATCCTTGGTGATCTGGTCTATCCAGAGATATCTGGGCCTGCCCACCGGGCGACACCCAGAGGGTCGCTCCATATATTGTTCTCTTCACCGCAAGATCGTACTCAAATTTTGGTTTACTTTCAATCAATCAAATCAGCCCACTTTAAAGATCTATAATTATGCATGGTAATTTTTTAATTTTGTTTTAAATATTTTCATTGAAAAACGATGAAAAAATTACAGCTGTAATCACTCTTCTTTCTGTACTAGTGAAACGTGGATGTTCTGTGGTTTCAGAATATCTCTGACTACCCCCTCGAGGAATATAGTGTATGCTTATGCCTTTTGCATGAATTTGTAGGTTAAGGCTTCGCGTCTGATCAATCAATAATCGTAATAAAGTTTGAGCACTACAGTCGTCGTGTCAGAACGTCAATGAGGCTATGAATCGGTGCGACACATCGCGGGTCTGCAGCGACTGCTGTCAGTTTTTTGTCTCTGGTCTCCGCGGACGTACGTCCTCCATGACTGAGAGTCAGGTAATAATACATGCGTTTGTTTTAGACCCTTTTTTGCATGAATCTGTCTTAGATCAAAGTAAAATTAATGGATATGCTCAAAGCGCGTTTAGTTGAAGCGAAGCACACAAGTCACTTGGTCCATACAAACTAGCACACTTGTCTGTCATCTCGGTATATATTTGAAGTATACCTGTCTTTTGTTTTAACTTATTTTTCTGGTTTGAAATGTTCGCGTAAGGCCGATCCCTTAATTTTACTTTGATCTATGGAATCTGTAGGTTAAGGCTTTGCGTATGATCAATTAATAATCATTATAAAGTTTGAGCAACACAGTCGTCGTGTCAGAACGTCAATGAGGCAATGAATCGGAGCGACACATCGCGGGCCCGCAGCGACTGGTGTCAGTTTTTTGTCTCTGGTCTCCGCGGACGAACGTCCTCCGTGACTCAGAGGCAGGTAACAAACCATACGTTTGTTTTAGACCCTTTTTGTATGGATTGGAAGGTTAAGGTTTTGCGAATGGTAACCTTTGGTAACTTACTACATATTTCCCCAAATAACCGGGAACAAAGAACCTAACTTAAGATAACACCGAGCCTTCAGTGCTGGTACTGCCTTCAAATTTACTTTTTAGGGTTCCGTACCCAAAGGGTGAACCGAAACGGGACCTTATTCACAAGCCTCCGCCCGTTCGACCGTCCCATCTATTTAGGGCTTTAACTTCTGAACCGTAAGAGTCAGTTGAAATTTTCACAGAACGTGCTTTATTACGGCAGATTTGCTAACAACTAATAAAAATATCAAAATGTTACAAATTAAGGGGGTCCTCATAGAAGAAACTATAGTTTTAGCAAGAGTTTTTTTCTCGCTTTATCGTAAAAACGGTAAAAGCGTCAAACTTGGTGTGATGATAAATCAAACTCTACAGCAAATAATAAAAACTGGCCAAGTGTGACTCGGTCTGGCGCTACAGGTCCCGGAAAAAATTTTTTTTTTGGTAATCTACACTAATATTATAAAGAGGAAAGATTTGTACCTATTTTTGTATGTTTGTAATTAATAGGCTCAAAAAGTACTGGGCCGATTTAAAAAATTCTTTCACCAATAGAATGCTACATTCTTCCAATTTGACATTTCATTTTGAAAAAAATTAGGGATCCTTGGTAAAATTTGAACAATGTAACCGAAGGTGTAGAAAAAAAGTGTTATATATCCAAATTTCCAAAAATAAATAATTGTCTACCCCGTGCGAAGCCGGGACGGGCTGCTAGTTTAATATATTGTTAAGTTAATAAATGAATTGAGTGGTGGTACGGAACCCTCGGTGCACGAGTAGCCGGATTCGCACTTGGCCGGCTTTTTAATTTCGTAACATATACACCCATTGGTCCCATGGTAAAACTTGTTCAGTTTCATGGTCTGAAGCACACGGTTCGATATCTAACGCATTTCAGTTTACACCCTGTATAACGCATTTGATATTACACCCTGTATTGTAATGAATTTGTATTAGACGTAGGTACGGCGGCGCGGCGTGTGTGAGGGCGCTAGGCGTAATTTCCTGAAGTGTCAGTCCTGCACTGCTATCTGTACATCGTACATTCGTAACACCTTGATATCCGTTTGGGTGAACCCTTAGTTATTTGTGGAGTAGGCTAGACGATAGTCAAGGTCAGTTGGGAATAGGGAGAGCTTGAGCCTGGAAATTTAGATCTTTTAACAGACTACAAAAACAGGCTAAAATGTTAGTTTGAACATGAACATTCATTGTAATAACCTACCATGATAATCTTATTACTAATGTTAATGAATCAAAAAATTGCTTCCTAACATTATGGAATCGAGAAAAACATGGAACGCTTTCGATCTGACAGCTAAGTTTTCACGATTGTAATTGTAACGCCATCCCTCCAGTTTCTTTGATTTTTTTTATTTTTTTCTACTACCTATTCATATTTTTTAGTATTATGACTTTGCTGTGACCAGAACTCTTACGTATGGGAGGCAGCTAGGGTAGGCCAGATTCCGTCCCCTTCCCTCTCGGTGTGCCCTTTAACAGAAACAAATACGGGATAAAGTATATTAAGTTGTGTTTTTCTGGATGAAATGCAAAGATAGTTGGTAGTTGCAATACTATTTCTGAACATCTCTAAAGGGATAATGGTCGTGAGTTTATGCATGTATGTGCTTAGTATACGACCACCAACCGCGCTCGCTCTTTAATTCTATAAACAACCATTGACTTTCGCAAATCTATTATAATCCCTATATAAGTAACAGTAAGGTATACAATGACGATGTACAAACATTTTTGTTACCTGGCTATAATCTACAGAAGTTTGACGTGTGCCTTCTTCAGGGAACGTGGCTTTCCTTGGGGAATACAAGAATGCAAAGTTTGATGGAATTCTTTGCTCTAAGAAATGTAGCAAAACATAATAAATTATTATTATGAATATATTATGTATGTCGAACTGGACGAGGTCAGTATAGAGACCACCATCACGTTAGCCAGGCGACATTGCTAAGGTTGCGGGTCAAAATGGATCAGAGTAGCGTATGACATTGGAATAAAAGGGAGGCCTATGCCCAGCCGTGGTGTCCAGTGGCGAGTAACCTTGCCTGCCGTGCAGTAGGCCTCGCATGCCACCCCCGAGAAAACGATAAATATCGAGATGTGCCTCCATCCTTATTATATTACTTATGCCAGAGAGAGCGCGCATGACGATTTTCTCGTTTAAACGCTTTGTCGTGGGTGGCATGCTAGCCGTGCAGGAGGCGATGGTTCGATCCCCGTCCAGGCCGACTCGTACCAATGACTTTTTCGGAATTTATGTACGATTTGTAACACCACTGGCTTTTCGGTGAATGAAAACATCGTGAGGAAACCTGCATGTTTCAATTTCTAGGCATGTATTGTACTCACGGTCCATTATGTGGCGACGTACTCATCCCCCGTCACACTGGACAGAGTTTCGGTACTACTGGTGAAACGTGGATGTTCTGTGGTTTCAGAATATCTCTGACTACCCTCTCGGGGAATATAGTCGTGAGCATATGGTATGCTATGCTATGCCTATGCCCAGCAGAGGGTTGATGTAGGCTGATTTGTTAGATTGATTGAATCTCTAAGTAACTTGCACCACGTAGCTTGCTTTGATGGGTGCCTAGTGTCTACAATACAACTCGTGCGCGTGTCTGCGGTCGACCACAGAGCTTGTAACATCGATAAACAAAAACCTATGACCAACCCTATTGGGTTACACCCAGAGGGCATCAAATAAATTTTTGAAACTAATGTGTAGAGTTCCGTATAACAAATAAGATTTTTTTAATAATTGCGTCCTTGTCTAGAGGGTGTTAGGGTAAACAGTTGCATTACTTTAAGGGGTGATTGTACCCATATATTGAACAACTTCCCCTAAGAAACCTATAGAAAATTCCCAAAAAAATTGTTGGACTTCCCATACTAAGTGCAATCAGCTGATCGAACGTTTGTATGAAAAGTCGAAAAATTGTTTTGCGAATTTCCTAAAATATATAGCATAAGCATATGCTCACGACTATATTCCCCGAGGGGGTAGTCAGAGATATTCTGAAACCTCAGAACATCCACGTTTCACCAGTAGTACCGAAACTCTGTCCAGTGTGACGGGGGGTGAACCCGTCGCCACTTATAATGGACAGTGGGTACAATACATGCCTCGAAATTGAAGCATGCAGGTTTCCTCACGATGTTTTCCTTCACCGAAAAGCCAGTGGTAAAATATATAGGTTATAATATAATAGGTTTCTTAGGGAAAGTTGTTCAGTATTATGGGTACAATCACCCCTTAAAGTAATGCATCTGTTTACCCTAACACCCTGTATATCGACGACTATAATATTCCCCTACGGGTAGTTGGAGATAGCAAATAGAGCATACTAAGAATATCGGACTAATACCTTATTTATGCATTTCTCACAAGATATCCATACATGCCTCTATATACCAATCTGGCGAACGTTCATCGGTCTAACTCCCGAGGATGCTCCTTGGTGGAGCGAAATACATGTTGAGAAGAAATTATTTGGTGGGCAGGTTGTATTGCATAACGTAATTACAAGATTGTCTACTAGGTATTTAGAAGCGGAGGTCTCGATAAAATCTTGTTATCTACAACTATTAAGGCCTGTTTCACCACTTCCGAATAAGTTCTTGTTAGCCTATCCGACAGCTCATTTGACATATTTTGAATGAAGATGTACTTATTCGGGAGTCACGCTGCAATTCTGGCTGAGTACGGACGCGTGCGTATCGGCGCGTTGGAATTGCACGTGGCTCCACCATTTTGTGAACTCTTTTGTGTTTTAACCTTAAAACAATCACTTGAGATTATATACTACTTACATTGGCAAAACTGCCACTCTAGACTTAATAAATACTACTGATCATTTTCCTTCATATACTATCCACATAACGAGACATTGGCTGAATTGTGATAACACATCGGATGCCACCAGGGTTGGAAAAAAAACAGTTTTTTTTTAATTTTATAAAACAAACAGTTCAAAATGTTTTAAACAAGTGTTTTTTTTGTATTTTATGTTTTTTTTCTTTTGTGTTTAGGCTATTAATTTCAAATAAATTAGACCTATAGTATTTGATTTCTAGAGTAGGTATTTTCAAATTCGCCATAATAAATTCAATATGTACAAAAATCTGTCAGTGGATTAACATTTATTTTATGCTACGTATCTCTAATCAATACTGAACGCTTTACATTCTAACAATTCTAACTAATCTTCATTTTTAATAGGGGAAACCCCAATATTCATATTATTTTCTGTTTAAAATAAGGGTAATACCCTAGTGCTAGTGTATTACCCTGGTTTGATTATAGTAAATCAGGGGAGTGTCCGCTCGCTAGTCACTAGCGGGGACTACCCCACTAGCACTAGTAGTTGGTTAAAAATTATACTTTTTATTTAATTACAATGCTAAATAAAATGTTCCTTATAATTCCTATTTCAAAAGTACAAAAATATAATATAGCAGTACAATAGCATAGAGATAGACTCAACTGTTTTATTTCAAGCTATTTAGAGTCCTAAATATTAATTTATTTCCATTCATTCCCAATGAAAAGTAGTTTTAAACCTTGTTTTTTTCTTAATGTTTTATACATTGTTAAAACTTGTTTTAATCTGTGTTTTTAAACACTTAATAAAAAACACGGTTTTAATTCAAACTGTTTTAAACACTGTTTTAAACACGTGTTTTAAAACAACTTGTTTTAATCATGCCAACCCTGGATGCCACTAAACAAAAATTGAATTGAATTGAACTTATTCGGAAGTGGTAAACCAGGCCCTTAGTCATGGATTTCCGCAAAGTAACGCCTGATTAAATTATTTAGCTATGTAAATAAAATAAAACAAAAACAATGAAATAAGAAATTAAAGCAAGATATATTTTCCATCACCGCCAAGCTTGCTATACAAATCATGAATTTAATGACCTACGTTCTTGTAAACATTGTAAATTAATGTCCATGCCCAAGCGGCAAATACCTACTGACCAATTACTTGAAAAACTCAGTCGAACGACCATAACTGCACTGGGTGTTTTACGACGCGCCTAAGTATTTTCTACAGAACCCTAAAACCCAAAATCTAAACAAATAAAAAGTCTAGAAGCGTTGTGTCCACTCAATATGAACACAGTGTCTGTTGTGATAAATATTTTCCATCACATTGGTTTCACACCACGTAAAGACGGCGCCAGTGATGCCGTGGAGAGCCACGGGATGTTTCATGTTTGATCATTTTAGGCAATGATATTATATAACTGAAAACTCCGTCATATATTCTCCTCGGCCCTACCACAATGCCTCAAAACAAAGGTGTTAAATCAGTGCGTCCTGCCTGTGATGACGTATGGTGCGGAAACGTGGTCCCTGACGATAGGACTAGTACATCAATTCAAGGTCACTCAGCGAGCTATAGAGAGAGCTATGCTCGGTGTTTCTCTGAGGGATCACATCAGAAATGAAGTGATACGTCAGAGAACTAAAGTGGTTGACATAGCTCAGAAAATTAGCAAGCTGAAGTGGCAATGGGCTGGTCATATCTGCCGAAGGACTGACAACCGATGGGGTGTCAGATTCTAGAGTGGAGACCGCGAACTGGTAGGCGTAGTGTGGGACGCCCTGCTGCCCGCTGGACAGACGACCTAAAAAGTAGCGGGGAGCGACTGGATGAGGAAGGCCGAGGGCAAAGTTTTCTGGCGCGCCTTGGGAGAGGCCTATGTTCAGCAGTGGACGATGATAGGCTGATGATGATTATATACCAAATCATTGATTTTAGGTAAATGAATGAATTCTCATAACAGATTTCGACTAAAAACAACGAAAGCTTTATTAGTACATTAGACACGTCAGCTAATGAAACGTGTGATTCTTTCAGACACTGCAATTCGTTTTGCAGTGTAAGCAAGTTCAAGTTCCTCAAGGTTAAAAGCCCCTATTAAAAAAAATATATATAGAAAAAAATAAACTTTGGAAAAACTATTACGAGTTTATGCTATCATAAGAACGATATATTTAAATTAGCAATCTTTATCTCGTTGGTATACATTCGTAGACCCAAATTGGCCTTGCTATGGCGTTTTTCTTTTGGTTTTCTAGGAGATCGATAGATGGCGCTACGGTCTGTGCGAATAAAAGTCAAAATTACAAAAAGTGTTTCTTTAAAATAATAAAGAGGGAAAAGATGATCAAAAAGATGCCAACGCATCTTTTGATGGAATATTTCATAATTTACAAAACATTTTATCGAATATTTGAAACTGTTTAAGTCTAACATGGTTGTATGGACTCGATCCCTTGGCCTTTAAAAAAAGGCAGGCACAGTCTTGACATGATTTTGACAGGATCTTGCGAACGTCTCCATCAAAGAGATTATCCCTAATAGAGTGAGCCATACCAATTGTAAAGTGTCCACTTTTTTTGACGTTTAGGTTTGAGTGTGTGGTGTCAAGTAGTATGGACAAAAGGCACCAAGTGACATATGGCCTTATGTTTACGGTCACTTTTCACACACACTAGCTCAAAAAAAGTGGACAGCCGCATAAACAAATATCTATAGTTCCATCTCCTTCTACTATTAAAGGTACGTCATAAGACAAAAGAGACTAACTACAATCGTAAATTTATGCGGACTCTATGGAGATCCTTCCTCTGAGGTCTCTATCAAAGAGATTATTCCTCTGAGGTCTCTATGGAGCGATAAACATCTGTAGTTTTTTTAGGAAATTTAAAAAAGAAAAGAAAAACGCTCATTCAACCCTCAATCTATGCAACTAGCAAAAACGTATCCTATAAAAGTCGAGAGCACGTTTTTGTTTTAGCTTAAAGTTCTAAGAAAGCCCTGAAAGTTGTCGAATAAAATCGGAGAAAGACTTGGCTTTGCGTAAAAGTTCCATATAATGAAGCTCGGTTACTTTGTAACGCCTCGGTGTTTTTTTTCTTCATGTCAAAGATTCACTTAAAGCTCAATTTCATGGCACAACCAAAAGCCCATAACCTCAATCTTGATAAAACGTGACATTGCGCGTTTTTTTTATATGTCATAATTTTTAGGGATCCCTAAATGACGGTTCCAATGGTAGCTCGAACAATCTTGCAAGTAGTATTAACGAGTCACGTTGCTGGTTCTGATACGAACATTTGTCTCGCGTGGTATTCGCGCGTCGCGTTTTTGCCTGCCACGAGGCTCCGCAATCCTCAATCTCTTCTTGTTCTTGATCAAAAACACCAGCAAGAGTCCATTAATTATAAATAAAATAATAAGTAAAACGTAGTACCTATTAACCATAAACTTAATATGACTTGCGTAAATATTATGATCCTACTGCAGGCCTTGTCTCACTAATAATGGTGAGATGAGAGGGAGTGGATCCATACTCCACCACCCGGGGCCTTGGTTGAGGAGGGGTGTATTAAAATTAATTAATATTTTAATTTCTAAAACATTTAAGTATCAATGTGTTTTATTTAAAATACAGGGTCCTTCTTAATATGCTGACACTTTTTTAAGGAGATGATCAGACCATCAAACTGAATAACTTTTTCTATGGGACCAACATCGCAATTGCGAAAAAAAATATGCTGTCCCATAAATTTCGCTCAACTAGGTTTGCAGTTTTGTACGGAACAGTTGATTTTTTTTCGCGATTTCGATGTCGGTGCCTTAGAGAAAGTTGTTCAGTTTGACGGTCTGAACATCCCCTTAAAAAAGTGTCAGCGTATTAAGAAGGACCCTGTATAAACCTCTGTTTCTATTATTCAAATAAGCCTTACAATTTCGATTCTATTTGGAATGTAGTACCTACGAAATAATAAACGAAAGTTCCAATTAAATACGGAACCTCTGAACAGAGACCAGACTCGAACTTGACCGTTCTTTTTTAATTCCCAGACCGGAACACCGTCGTCTTATTTGTTTATCTCGGCTCCTCCGTCGACAGCCTCCATCACTAAGTAATTAGAAACAAGACAGTTTTTTCATAATAATTGACTGGACATCTCTACTTTTGACACACGAAAACCACCTCTACAATTTTAAGATAAAGTAGAATTTTGGTTGGATCAAAAGACCCCGTGGAAGTGGTTTTCGATGGTTTGACAACATTTTGTTTTTGAAATATTGTCTTTCGGTGACACTGCCATTTTTATCTTGTTGATAATTTTTTGACGGATTTTTTTTTGTCTGCGGGCAGAGTGACTGTTTTTATGTTTTATGCTGTTGTCCAATTTATGTTTAAAGGGATAAATTATTCAATCGCCTTTATTTAAAACGAAAAGGGTCGATAATACCATAAATTAGTATATAAATATCGTGTTATGAGAAAACTTCTGATAAATTATTAACTAAAGCCAAACAAATTAAAGGATGAAATATTGCTAATCATCATCATCATCATCATCATCATCTTATTTAAGAGTTAAGCTCTTGTCGGTGGAGTATTCGCCAATCCTGTCTCTTTTCCGCTAGTGTCTTGAGTTCTTGATACAACTCGACATCAACCTTTTCCTTCACACGTATTTATAACACAAATTAATATTCATTTGTTAATTAAAATAAATTGTTTGATGAAATATGGATGAAGTAAAGTTTATTTATCATATTTTAACTAAAACAGATGAAGTTATTCAGAAAAAAGTTAGATTTTTTTTCATAAAAACTCTTTGCTGAGATTTATAAACAAACTATAGAAAAAAAAAGTAACATAACCGCACTAGTGCGATAACATAATCATTTTCGCACTCGGTGTTCTATAAGCTGGATTATGTACCTAAATGCGGTGCAATAAGAGCCACTTTACGAGCAAGTATGTTGAAAAGAACATTTAAAGTCACGAATTCATACATTATTTATTAAATGAGCAAATCATCCCACATCCATCTGGATAATTTGACCAAGCAGTCGTCACGTGTGAAAATTAATAATGCAGCTATGACTGTTCTACTATCGCATATCGTGGGGATTATATAGATTATTCGGATTATAGAGATTAGCTGCCGTCCAGCCGGGCAACCCTTCCTGATAGTAAGCGTTGGATTTGTTACCAAAATATTGAACTGAGGACTTTATGTAGGACACCTTTCACTCCTCCGTGAACACGGAAGTCGTGGGTTCGATTCCCACGGGGGACACCTAGTGATATGTCTTTTTGTGCGTTTTTCCCCCGTTTGCTAGGACATTGCAGGCAGGAATCACCTGATTGTCTGAAATGGATGGCATGGCAGGTTAAGCCGTTGGTCCCGGCTACTATCTCTGGTGGTAGTAGTCGTTAGATAAATATCATGTCAGAGGACGTAAAGGCTGTCTGAAAAAACTCTGACTCCAGGGCTTGCTGCCCACACGATGAGAAGAAAAACCTTTCACTGGCCGTTTGGTTCTGAAGCCCATTTCTCACTGTGCGTGTGGTTAGATAATAGAACGGTTTTTTTTGCAGAAATTTTGTTGCCAAAAATCCTGAAATCTACATCTGCACGCTTCAACTCTGTCATAAATTATCTCTGGAGTTGGCTTATTACTAGCCATGCTTTTCTTATTGCTGTCTTCCGTTTGCGATGCAGGGAAGTCGGGTATTTATCTTTCCGACTCCTCCTATCTTCCTTCATTAATTTCATGAAGGGTTCCAAGACAGATTAGAGTCATCCCCGTGTTCGCTGGAATTCATTGTTGTGTTGTGATTCAAAAACTGCACATTTCAAAAATCATGTGACATTAAAATCATTAGCATCCTTTTTATCTAACTGCCAGTTGCACATACGTTCATTAAAGTTAATACTCCATTAAATCTCTTGCTGTCACTTTCTGTCTTGTTGACGTAGTAAAAGCTAGCAAGAGATTTAATGGAGGATTTACTTCAATGAACGTCCGTGCAACTGACCGTCAGACTACTAGTTACCCATTAAACTGAAAACTTTTACAATGGGATGGGAGCAAATCTGTAATCGCAAAAGAAATAAGTACAGTTGTTTCATAATATTTGAATCGAGGATGCATTGCAGCTTAATATGGAACAGCTGATTATTTTAAGATTACTCCCATACTAAAAGTTGTTTAGATTGGTTGGTAGAGTCTTAGTTTAAAATGATGCTACTGATTTCAATGTCAAAACACGCTACTAAAAATAAACTTCGTACAACATGACTATGATAAGAGATAACAATAAATAACTAGTCTACCTACACTGCTACCTACATCACATTTCACGTAGTTATATCCCTTGACATAACTCTTAATCTCTACATTATTAAATATTAAAATTGCTTGCTTTGTAAGCCTTCTATCTGTGAAACACTCGAAAAACCGTTCCGTTGACCAAATCTAAAATAATGTCCAACTACCGAGTTAGTTTCAGATAAGACATGATTTATGATGTTAACATCTATCTATTCCCTGTGCAGTCACCCAAAAACGTTATAACCTCTATTTTGATAGGCTTAGGGTCGTAATCAACGTTTTTTGGTTGTAAAATAAAGTTGTAAATCAGAAGAGGGTGAAAGAGATAAATTTGACACGATACAGTAATAATTACTACGGTATTGTAATTGAAAATTGATTGTTGCACGTCAATAACACTTGAAGAGTTTATTGGCTGTAGGGATAGGACCATAGAATTAATATTACCTGTATAGTACTAACTCACCTATACAATACTCGCCAATACCAATGAGTACCAATGAGTTTTTCGGAATTTATGTACGATTTGCAACACCACTGGCTTTTCGGTGAAGGAAAACATCGTGAGGAAACCTGCATGCTTCAATTTCGAGACATGTATTGTACCCACTGTCCATTATAAGTGGCGACGGGCTCACCCCCCGTCACACTGGACGGAGGTTCGGTACTGCTGGTGAAACGTGGATGTTCTGAGGTTTCAGAATATCTCTGACGGGTAGTCAGAGATATTCGGGGAATATAGTCGTGAGCATATGCATGAATACATGCATGCATGCATGCACACCTATACAGTATAGCCGTGGTAGTCCAGTGGCGAGTAACCTTGTCTGCCGTGCAGGAGGCGATGGTTCGATCCCCGTCCAGGTCGACTCGTACCAATGAGTTTTTCGGAATTTATGTACGATTTGTAACGCCACTGGCTTTTCGGTGAAGGTAAAGATGAAATAGGAAACCTGCATGCTCCAATTTCGAGACAAATATTGTACCCACTGTCCATTATAAGTGGTCCATTGGAGTCTCACTGGACAGAGTTTCGGTACTACTGGTGAAATGTGGATGTTCTGAGGTTTCAGAATATCTCTGATTACCCCCTCGGGAAATATTGTCGTGAGCATATGCTAGTACTAACAAAAGCATGTACACTCTACTATGCCTTAACTTCGACAGACTAATAATAAAACATTGAAAAATATCGAAATTATAGTTTATATTATGTTTACATATTTCAAAATCGATGCTCTTAACTAACGTAAAGTGAAAAGACTATAAAATAGTTCTTTAGGTCTGATTATGTTACTTTTATTTTAAGTAACATAAATAAAATGGAAATTTAAGGTGGCATTGAAAGGGGTTGAAAACGAATCCGTAGGTACATACTATAAATATACTATACAGGGTGAAATCGATATCATTAGCATCCTTTTAAACTAAGAGTCTACCCATCAAACTGAACAATTTTTATTATGGGAGCAAACCGATCGAAACAAAATAAAATCTGCTGTTCAATTCAATTCAATTCAATTCGATTATACTTTATTGCACACCAAAACAGAACATACATTTAAATACAGATAAAGAACACACTTCCATACTAAAGCAATGCCTACTCGACTCAAATGTATTTTTTGCTCCGATCAGTTGATCAGTTAGCTCCTATAGTAAAAGTTGTTCAGGTTGATGGGTAGAGTAATTCATTTAAATGTTTGCCTTTAGTTAGTATACATACTGAATTACTACATTACTTGTTTATATATCTATCTATATTTTAATGCATATAATTCGATCTTAAAACTGTCAAAAATGATAGAAAATTTGCTACCTACAACTCTATATTTTTGAAGCGTTCAGTTGTAATAATGCTCAAATATTAAAACATTAAAAGTTACAGGCAAAAGTAACATAAATACCGTACAAAATGTTAACTATGACAAGTGAAATTCTCCCCATTGATTTTCCACATCCAATTAACCTTCTTATAACAACTTTGAATGCTTACCTTGCTTAATCAATTAATACCTGATTAATCCTTCTATTGGTTCACAACGTTAACTGATATGAGATTCTATAACAACGATAACAAAGCATTTCGACTTCGGATATACCAAAATCTTATCTATTGTGACGTTTTATAAGATATTGCCCTTATATCTGTGTTAAATCTAGAAACTTCCACAAAATAAATAGGTTGTGATTGCATATGCACATAAACACTGTTTTGAATCGATTACCTAATTATACAGGGTGGAAGTGACAGCCTAGCAAATACCGAAAAGGTGAACTCAGACCATCCAACCGAACAACTCACTATGGAGCCTACCTCAGGAAACGCGAAAAAAAATCTCTCTCTTTCAGCCTAGCAAATCGCTGTCACTTACACCCTGTAAAGGATGATGTTGATGAGTATTATCACTCAATCAAATTAAAATTGAAATTGAACTATCTTGCCGCCATAGATCTGCACTGGACCAGCGTGATGATGCTTAGCACACCGTTCGAAATGTTTATGCGATAGAGAAGCTGGCAATCAATATCGCTAAAAGTAAATCTTACAGCTTTACAATTAAGTACTTGGCAGCTTAGATCAGGCATGTCAAACTCAAAGTCATTGTTGAGACAAATGCATAATGATATTACAATCAGTGGGCCGCAAACAGGAATGTGGCATATAGCCGCAAAAAAGAAACTCATCGCATCGATTATAGGAGAGGACTGCTAATCTTTTCTTAAATATTTAGTAAAAAAACAATAACTTCTCAGGAATGTGTCTAAAACTATTTTGTTCCAATCTATTCTAAACCGCATCTAAGCCATGCAGGCCATAGCCAGAACGGATTTTAAGTTAAGTATGGGAAGTAGAAGGTAGTTTGGAAGGAATAGGCTACAGTTATTGGGACTTTAATTCAAAATAAAAAATGTTGCAGAAAACCCCAGCTTGAGCGAAGCCAGCTCGAACTTTTACACACCATGACTCAAAATGGTGGTGGTACAATATGAGTACCTAAGTACTTGCAAAATTTGCACGCTTGCGGGCCCCATTAGGAAGCTGGTCTTAAAATTGGATCGGGGCGCAAAACGATGTAGCGGGCCGCGAGGCTTAGATGAAAGTAAAATTACCTTGGCAGTTGTCTTCTTTCTGTTCATCTTGAAATTGTGTAGGTACGATAGTCATGTGTTTTTATGCATGCTGGCATTGCATGTGGTCGTGATTTCTTGCATTGTTACCTTATCGCCAAAACGTTATCGTCCATCATAACTCATAAGGGATTTGGATGTCATCCACTTGAAACCACTGCTCTAAATCACAACATTGCACATATACTATCATGATATGATCTACTATATAGATGATTTCATTAGTAAGCTTTCTGCCAGTTGCACTTACGTTCATTAAAATTAATCCTCCATTAAATCTCTTGCTGTCACTTTTTATCTTTAATGGCAACACCAACATAAAATGTAGTAATTAAAAAAGTTGTATTTCCGTTTCCGTCTTCCATATTGGTACGGTGCTTGTGCGTGTAACTAACTCTGGTGTAAAAATCACTAAAATAAACCTCCAGTCCTGCAAACAAGACTTTCCTTTACATCGAACCACTCCTGCCACAGAAAAACTCCAGTCCACTAAAACCTCTCCAGCGGAATCGAATAAAACACCGATAGGCCACGTTCCCTATAGTCTTGTCGACGTATTGGAGGATTAACTTTAATAAACGTACGTGCAACTGACCGTTAATGACATGTACCCACAGACAGAATTGGATGAAACTATAGGAAATAAAAAGGGTTGACTTGGCTTGACTTGGCAGATACGGAACTCTAAAAAGTTTTGTTTTTTAATTCTACGGTGACGATTTGCCTCGATGTGGTCTATCTGGAAATTCATTAAACTATCTGGGTTAAACTTTGCTCAATTCTACCATGGATCGATAATAAAATGTTCAAAATCGAGATCAGAATTCTCAGATTACAGAACAAAATTTCCAGTAATTTGTTGGTAAATTCAAAGAACGGAAAGTAAACTTTTATTAACTTAATACCTATCTCAGTATTTCGTCGTCTGCAAAGTGACGTAAACACTAGCAGTACCGCGGGAAGTTAGACAAGATGGATGGTCCCGGCGCGCAGTCCCGCGGGAACGGACAGGTACCCCGGGATCCCACTTTATTGCACGTTTCGCTACAGTTGACAGTTCGCTATTCGCTACTGTGACAGATTGCTGGGATATTTTTTTAAGTGTACAGTTTTGTTCGATGTTTGAATATTTAATTTAATTTAATTTAATTTATTTAAAGGTTTGCTAACGATACATTCACAATTTTACATGTTTTTAAGTACACAGTGGTTTTAAAGTACATGAACACATCACTTAGAAGCAAACACAACATTCGCTATAAAATAACATAAGACAAAGACAGACAGAAATAAAACAACATAAAAAAAGAAAATAAACTTACAATATCATTTAGAAAACTATTGCAATGTAGCAGCCGTCAACCATGGGTTGGTTTTCTCAACTAAAAATTTGAATTTATTTACTGAGTCTGCAAATATATCGATACTATGGTTCCGTGAGTGTACATTGTTATAATAAATTATCATTCTATTTATGGGACATGTCAAGCGTAAATTTGTGCGGAATGTAATTAAATGGAATAGTATACGTCTCTTTGAACACCTAACATTGCAATTTCGAGGGACGATTATATTAATCTGGCCCAGTAATTCTGGGATCAGTAGCTTGCTGTTGATAATCTTATGAAACGTTACTAGGTCTACGAGGTTCCTACGGTGTTCCAGAGAACTCATTTTGAAGTGAGATAATCGTGCCACATAATCTGAGTCTTTAGAACATGTTCTGTCTTTGTATCTCATGTACCTCGTAAACTTTCGTTGGACCTTTTCAATACGCTCGATGTGGTTCTTGTAGTAGGGGTTCCATACTGGAGACGCATATTCAAGCACACTGCGAACATATGAATTATACAAAACTTTCAATGTATGTGTACTCTTAAAATCCATACAAGTTCTTTTAATAAATCCTGACATTTTATTTGCTTTTGCAACTATAATATCAAAATGAGCCGTAAAAGATAGTTTACTGTCCAGCTGTACACCCAGGTCACGAATTGTGTCCACTTCTTGAAGTCGAACACATATGCCAAGAACATTGTATATATTTGATACGAGCGTTTACACGCGATTTCGTCCGTACAAGTTATGGGTATTATTATCCGTACATAGTCCGTACAATTTAAGGTTATTATAGATGTTTTTTTTTGACCCGATCGCGTGTAATTCTACTAACAAACATTTCTGCCACTTTTTGCGGGGGGCGAGGTAACATGAAATCCGCAACTTTGGATTTTATTCCCCATAACTTAATAAGATTCTAATTTTGAATGTTAAAAATCATGAAAAGTAGTCTCGTGTGAACCCCAAACGTTCTAAGTTCGAAGTTATTATTTCGCAATTATAGGCTGTCCCGTTTAGTGATAAGGTGTAAAATTGAATGTAAATGCACAAGATCAATTGTGCTTATACCGTGGCAGAGGGGAAATGCTACCGCAAGGCTAGTCCTTATAATAATTAGTCAAAGTAACATAGTGACGTCACAACATTCAGTCTATGACCTCTACACCGTTATCTTCCACGGAACTGATTGTTTTCAAGGAATCAATAGACTAACACTACCCCGGCTTATCTCATTATCTCTTATCTATGGGACAGCGGCGCTTCTACTGTACTATCATAAAACCATAAAATTATAATAAAATTAAATTAAGTACCGTGGGAAGAATGCTGTGGTAGGTAATTAAAATGTATATTATTTAGATCCTGTACGAAGACTGGATCTCGTCGTGGTTCCAATAGACCACGTTAGTTCTTGTGGGTGTCTTAAATCATAGAATCAATGTTTTAGTACGAAGAGTTAATAGTCGACGAAATTTTTAAGGCTATTTTGCATTACAGAAACAGAGATTTGAAACACTTCCTCTCACTTATTCTTAGAACAGCTTCAGTAACGTCCAAGATATGTCGGATAGTATAAATTGGAATGAAGTATAGTCACCTATCACAACTTGATATTCGTCATACGAGCATTACAGCAAAGGCGATTCCAGGAAGCTGTAGACCTACCATGAGTTTTCACTGTACTTTACTACTGTAGGTACGTCACCAATTGTGAATGGAATTTCGTACAGCGCTCATAGTAGTTACGTTGAGAACTAATTTCTGTCATACATAATTTGTGACGTACAGTAGTAAAGTGCAGTGAAAACTCAGAGTGGAGTCGCGCTGCAATTCTAGCGGAGTACGGACGCGTGCGTATCGGCGCGTTGGGATTGCAAGTGGCTCCACCATTTTGTGAACTCTTTTGTGTTTTAACCTTAAAACAATCACTTGAGATTATAACCTACTTACATTGGCAAAACTGCCACTCTAGACTTAATAAATACTACTGATTATTTTCCTTCATATACTATCCACATAACGAGACATTGGCTGAATTGTGATAACACATCGGATGCCACTAAACAAAAATTGAATTGTATTGAAAACTCATGGTAAGCCTACTGGGAATAGCTGTATTGTATATTCGGTGAAGCGGTGAAACATGAAAATACTCCTTGGCGATCGGTAAAGGTCAACCTTCTTTCGTAAGTTTTCATCATCGTTGTTGGGTTGTCCCTTTCTAATCCAACGACGAACATTAAAAAAAGAGTTTGTTTTAATTTTTGTTCTGACAGATAGGGACAAACCTAAAATAGTAAGGTATTACCTAAGAGGAAGGATCTCTCTTTAAGACTAGAGTGAGTCATACCAATTGTAAAGTGTCCACTTTTTTTGACGTTTAGGTTTGATATATATTTGTCTATACTACTTGACACCACACGTGTCAAGTAGTATAGACAAAAGGCACCAAGTGACATATGGCCTTATGTTTACGGTCACTTTTCACACACACTAGCTCAAAAAAAATTGGACAGTCGCATAAACAAATATCTATAGTTCCATCTCCTTCTACTATAAAAGGTACGTCATAAAACAAAAGAGACCAACTACAATCTTAAATTTATGCGGACTCTATGGAGATCCTTCCTCTTAGGGTAGTACTAGATACTCTTTCTTATACCTACTGTGCCTTAAGATTGAAATGTACGTAACTACGAAAGAAGGTTGAACGTTACCGACCGCCATGGCCAATTTTTGTGTTTCCATGCTTGTAAGGTACCAATCTGTAACAATCCTAGGCCCCGAGACAAAGTATCTTTCGATTAGCGTTAACGACAGTAGAAAACATAATTAAATTTTTTGTTTAGTGGCATCCGATGTGTTATCACAATTCAGCCAATGTCTCGTTATGTGGAGAGCATACGAAGGAAAATGATCAGTAGTATTAAATCTAGCGTGGCAGTTTTGCCAATGGAAGTAGTTTATAATCTCAAGTGATTGTTTTA
Source organism: Agonopterix alstromeriana (assembly GCA_963924505.1). Lineage (NCBI taxonomy): Eukaryota > Metazoa > Arthropoda > Insecta > Lepidoptera > Depressariidae > Agonopterix > Agonopterix alstromeriana. Next base: position 17,370,784 of record OZ004671.1, on the reverse strand, counting down.
AGGTTAAAACACAAAAGAGTCCACAAAATGGCGGAGCCACGTGCAAGCCCAACGCGCCGATACGCACGCGTCCGTACTCCGCTAGACTTGCAGCGACTCTAGAAAACATAAAAATGTATGGACTTGACGTATGGTGACGAAAGCAAACGTCAGAATGTTTCGAGCGCTAATGTCAAATCCATACATTCTGTAATTTTCTACTAGCGTCAACGCCAATAGAATGTCACTCTGTCTATGTGGGCTGGTATCCTTTATAATTCTAAATCCATGGGCGACTTTTACTATGATCCAAGATGGCCTCACGTCATTATTAAAAATTAATAAGCAGGTAAATTCATATTATTTTGCCTTGGATAATCGTGTTGCTTATAAAAATTTCCATTCAGCTTACACCTACACAAATTAGTCAGCCATTTAAAAAATAATTAGGCAGCTTGTAAATAAAGCGCTTCCGCATCAAAACTCCTTGCACTATTGCGACCTTGGCCTGTCAAATCTGACAGCTGTCAAAGTGATAGTTAGCGGCTGTCAGCGGCCTGATGGAGTGGCGAGTGATTAATTAGCGGGGAGACTAATTGATCTAATGGTGTTAAAGTTGAAGTTGAACATGATTAGTTATTTGTTACGCTGTTATTTTTAATTGTTTGTTTTTGTTTGATAGGTAGGTACTTAGATCTGTTGTCATTGCGGCCATGTAAATGTATCGTTTACTTAGCTTCTGTATGCAACTAAAATTGCATGGTTTTCATATAATTTGGGTTATAACTTCTAATCGGTACCTGCTACCTATTTTATGGGATACCAAACAATAAGTTATGTGGAATCACTGATGTGGAATGAAACCTAATGGCAGTACTTACTTAATATTTAAATAAGTAGAATTTCATAGAAAAGGCAAAAATGTACCTACCTACGGATACCATATTTACATCTAACTACCTAGTGATGGCTCAGAGTTTCTATCGATTAAAATCGCGGGATTTTTCCATTGATGATGAGATTCCAGTCTCTGAAAATGAATTAATGATAATCTAACCCAAACCGTTTATTTCATGTTCCCTTTTTCACGATCGTAAATGCTAACGTTGAAGGGGAATATAACATTATACATACATACATACATACATAAGCTCACGCCATTGTCCCATGGGGGTAGGCAGAGACCACGGACCGCCACACGCTACGACTCTGACACACCTCTCTAGCCTCATTCACATTCATACATCTTTTCATGCACTTCCGTCGATTGAGGGTGCTACGCACTTGTCCTTTTCGGAAAAGATCATTGATTTGAGCATGGTATGTTTTCCTCGGACGGCCTCTCCCAACACTTCCGCTCACCTTTGCTTGGTATATTTCATTCGTAAGTCTTCTTTAATTCATTCTCTCTACGTGACCGAACCATCTAAGCATACCCCTCTCAATCCTTGTTACTATATCATCCTTCAACTTACACCAATCCCTTATCACACTGTTCTTGATTCGATCAACCAAAGAAATACCACACATACTTCGTAAGGAGCGCATTTCAACTGCATTCACTCTGCTTTCGTTCCTTTTATTCCATACCCAACATTCACTTCCATACATCAGAGTAGGCACCAACACACCGTTGTGAATAGCCAGACGTGCACTTTTTGACACAGACCGACCACGGCGTGCAGGGCACCATAACACCTTACAAATAACATTATACTTATATCTATTTGACCATTCGATATGGCATCTAAAATAATATTCAAATTAAATCAGAAAAAACCGTTACTAAATTCGATAAACACACTCAACTTTTTCATAACCGCTCCCACTTAATGACAGAGCTTTATCGTAATCTAAAAGAAAAAAACCTCGGACGAACATTAACCAGCAATCTTTATCGTAAAGTTCGGACAATGAGACGCTGACAACCAATGTCTTCATAACGAAACAAAAACAATACCATATCATTTTACATGCTATTAAAAGTCTCCACTTAAATCTTAATACAAAACTAATCTCTAAACTTAGTTTGAATAAAGTCGATAATGGGAAAAACTATCGATATCGTGCACAACACTAAAGAGACTTTAGCACCATTTGGGTTGAGATTAAAATTTAATTCTAAAATTAGGATGGTAAGGTCTATATTGTAACTTGGTGGTATTTCGAAGGGGTTATTATGAAATAACGATATCATAGTGTTGTGACGTGTCGCTTGATTAATAATGGAGCAAGCTTGTCCACTCTACAGTTTTTGTTATGTTGATGTAGGTAACATGTAACGCTTTTAAAGTTAATATTAGTGTGGATAGACGATCTATTTAAAGAGAAGGTTGACTCGCCTGGACTGGATTTGGCAGTCCAGGCCAGTCAAAACAGAATTTTTATATACTTAAGAGAAGTTTATTACAAATGCGTAAATGCGCTCTGCATACAAACGAAGTCTGGAGATATTTTCAATACTAAACAACTAAAGTCAATGATAATTTACATAAACAATCTAGAAACTAATCTCTATGCTTGTATGAAGTCAGATTTTTGTTTACTATTTATATTATTTCGTTAACTATACATTTTAACGAAAATCTGACTTCATACAAGCATAGAGATTAGTTTCTAGATTGTTTCTGAAAATTTTCATTGACTTTAATTGTTTAGTATTGAAAATATCACCAGACTTCGTTTGTATGGAGCGCGCTCCGAATTATATTCCCTTAAATAGAGCGTTATTTTCTATTCCTAATATTTCCTAGTGGGAAATAACTTGTACCTAACCTATCCATAGTTTATTAGAGTAAAACCATTCAAGTATACATATTATTAACAAGAAAGTCGTTTATTTAGAATCGAGAGCAGAATCGAATTGTCATAGTTTCAACATAGGTATTTTTTTTTCAAAATATATTTAATTTATTTTTAAATTTAAAATTTACTGTACTAGATCTCAACCCACAGCGCGGACACTCTCACCCCACTTACTACCAAAACAAGATTCTTAAAATGTATCCATGAGCACCTTAGCACTTTCATTCATTGCTAAAATGATAACACATAATTTTACTTAAAATGCGAATAACTTTAAATTGATATTTATCAAAATAATAAAATTATTGTTTCAATCTAATTATTTTGTTATAAATCAGTTGGGGTGTATTAGGTGTTGCGCTTATTCATTAACACGTTGTATAAGTTGCAATTCAAATTAGGTATAGGTATTAACAAAAGGCTTTACATCAACAAACAAGAAAGTTAAACAAAAAACCAAGTAGTACCTACCTACAGTCCGCAAACCAAGCAAATATATCTACCCCTATCACCATTAATCATTAGATCACAAGACTGCTTCCGTTCTTGAGAGCGAGCGAGACAGGTAGATCTATGATATACAGGGAGGAAAAAGACAACAATTCGGCACTCGACAACTTAATTGAAAACAAGCGAGGCTTTAGAGGTGTTTAGTGTCGGTAAAACTATCGATAATCCTTGAATTTCATAATGTCGTATAATTTCGTGTAATTGAATAATCACAATGTTATGATATCCGGAATATACTACTTAGATCTAGATGACCTACTCATCACTATTTAAAAAATGTATGAACCATAGTTAGTAAAGTAACTACCTAAATAAAGTTTGACTAGGCTCTGGCTCATCAAAGTTTTAACTAATAAAAAATCTATCTATCTAAAATCTAATCTATCACGGTACGCCCGGCAGATGTGAAACTTCTCCCGATTTAAATTTTGAATCAACACAAAAAGGTTGCGGATCAGAATTTCAATCCCTCCAATAAGAAGTTTTCACTTCAAAAAGGGAAGATGACACAATCGCTTTAAAAAACTAAGATTACATACCTACTTAGGTGTCTTATAACCGAGCAGTCATCTTTAATTATTACAGCTTTTCTATTATTATATACGGTCCTTCATAATATGCTGACACTTTTTAAGGGGATGATCAGACCGTCAAACTGAACAACTTTCTCTATGGCACCAATATCGAAATCGCGAAACAAAAACAGCTGTTCCATACAAAATGCAAACCTACTTGAGCCAAATGTATGGGATAGCTGATTTTTTTAGCGATTTCAATGTTGGCCCCATATGGCGAGAATTTTGTTCAGTTTTATGTTCTGATCATCTTCTTAAAAAACCGTCAGCATATTAAGTAGGACCGTGTATAGATAGATGACAATATAAGATGAAACACTATAATTTTATCGACATTGGATACAACACTATTACCGTCACCAGTTATACACGAGCTTTATCTGCTTCGCTCTGCGCATTAACGTGTCCAACCTCATTATAATATCAGCTACATTTCACATTTTTACCCTCTTGTGGGACTCTTGGTTTCTTTACCTTACTTAGAAAGATAAGCTTAGGTAGTTTAGTCATATTTTTCTATCAGAATTATAAAACTTAATTATTGTTGATGTAAAGCTATAATCAAATATACGTAAAACTTATATTTGATTATAGCTTAGTTCGCTCCTTGCTGAATTTTTCAGTCGAAAGCGATGAAAAACCTTTCAAAGAATATTGTGACCAGCAGGCTTAGATAGTTTTGAGGCCTACCTAACTACCTAATTTGAAAGTAAAAGATAAAAATTGACTTGATTATGGACCTCAATCAAGGGTTTGCTTTCTTCTAATTATGCTACCGAGACACTATTAGCCCCACTTGCGTCAACCTGGGTTAGCATTAACTCCGGGTAAAATAGCTCTCTCAATTGTTTTCCTATACAAAAAATTGCTAGCCCAGGTTAACGCAAGTGGGGCTTAGAGTTATAAAAATGGCTATAACATGAATGTTAATAGACAATATTATTTAGAAAAACAAACATGTCAGTGAACACGTGTTTTTCCAAAATCTTCTAAAGTAAATAAACAGTAGTACCTAAGCAAGTAGAAAGAGTTTAATTTAATTGATTAAATTTTCTGCATTGATTTAATATTATTTTAATCTGCATTATCTGTTTTCCAATCCACGTAATTTCATACATTACCATTGTATGTAATAAAGATATCACCCACCAAAGAACAGTAACAAATCCTCAAGCTTTTGTTCACAATAAAAGTGTAAATTGAATAATGATGTCAGTTTGTATGCAACTGTGCGGTTGTCGTGCGTCCGGATGATGAATCGTTGGAGAGTCCCGTTGTTTGTCACCGTTCTCAATGGACTTTGATATATCGACCAAATTTTATGTTCAAGGACGAGCTTTATTGAAATATGCATGTGAATAATATTTGTTTAAAAGCATTGATACGTGACTGCGTTATGTAGGTACCCTCCCTACTCAGTTCGATTGTGCTAAAATGGTAAATTGTTAATAGATATTTTGAGACTATTTCAGTACCTTTATATTTTTAAACATTTATTTTTGTTAAATGAAATGGTAGTTCTCGTAATTGTATACAATAGGTTATACCAAATCTGATGCTATAGATAGGTGCCTATAAAAAGCTAATCTCAGACAATGTTACTAAACTACAGTCGAGCCATTCTTTGCATCGAATTGTCATACAAAATGAAGCTTTAGAAACAAAAAATTAGCAACAAGAGACTAAAACTTTAGTAAAATCGTAAAATCTATGTTTTATAAAAAGTTGATACCAACTCAACATTAGGTAGGTAGGTAAATAGCTTTGAATGAAATCAGATCCACACGAAAAGATTAGTACCCTTTATAAAACCGACGACGAATCGATTGTATCTTGGAGAAAATATGAAATCTCTACAAATCTAAATGATTACATGATTTTGATTAAAACCTGTCTAATTTGGTATAATTTCCATCATCGCCTTGATTTTAAAAAGGAGACAGTGAAGGAAGGATGAGATAAGAACACACTACACACAATCATGGAAGTAATAAATGATTTATAATGTAGGTAATCGATTATTGTATTTATCGTTTCGAAAAAACCTGTAGGTAGGTACCTAATGACTAGCTTTGTTTAGAACTAAAATATAGCTGGTTGTTGCAGGAAAGTTTCTGTCCACTCTAAAAAGTATACCTAGTTCAAAATTTTTGTATATTAGGTGTATTGGCACTCCAAAACATATCCCAATCCCTTTGTCACCTATATTATAAGACAAGATTCACATGGCAAGCTTTCTAAGTTATCTAAAGAAAAAGTTTTCATAAAAACGTTTGAAAAAGAAAAAAAGAAGCATAGAAATTATTATACCTAACGACAGCTGCCATCATAGAGAACATGAGAAGATAAAAGAGTAGCAAGAAAACCCAACTGTTCGCACCTTGAAATCGATTTATGTCACACGGATAAATTGAAGCATTTCACGTAAACCGACAGCTGAGGACCATTCAGCACAACTCAGAGTAAATAAAAAACATCCGCCGCTCACATCACAGCCTCCCAGATTCGCATTATTATCTCGTAACGACCAATACAAAATGGAGAACTAAACCAGCCGATCCGATTGGTCGACGAAAACCCTAAAGCTCCTCCCGTCTTCTACGCTCCGCCCATCGCAGAAAAAAAGTTTCCAGAATACCGCTCTACCTGCCCCTGACAACTCAAGCTCAGTCGTATTTTCGTCGTCAAATAAATTTTTATAATAAACTTACTTACCGTGACCGGATAACGTGTCTTTCCATTAAAAATCACGTTTCTTACTCGCTTATCAGAAAGTTATATCATTAATGTTAAAGATAACTCCGTCTCTATCGGACGATAGGATTCTCAGTGTGTGGGATAAGGATAGAAATTTTTAATTTTTAGGTGTGGTTAAGAAAAATTATGCCGTGCGTGAGGCCGCGTTCAGTGTCCGTCGGCTCACCTGACGTGCGGGCGTGCGATCGATAGTGCACGGCGCGGCACTAGCCCGTTTAAAATTCGAACGTCGCGAATTCCGGGACGCCAATAGCCGTCGTGCACGCTCTTTGATCTAGCCGCTCTAGTGATGTGTGTGATGTAAACAACGGTTGTCGTTATCGATAGACACGGTGCTCGTGACAAACATGATGACTATGGACGTCGGGATGTACAATAACCAGCAAAACGGGTACGGGAGCGCTGAATACTACCAGCAGGGTGGAGCTTACCAGCCGCCTTACGAGGGTTACCACGAGAGCTACTACGAAGCACCTTCCCACTACTACGAGCCTTTGCTTCACGGGCAGCCAGCTCATGAACCACCAGCGCCAGTTATAAGCACAGACACTGGTCTCTGCTACACAAATCTGGACTATGGAGAGCTGCAGCAAAACTATCCCTTACACACCTTACCCCCTCATGCGGAGCCCTTCAAACACAGAGAAGAAGTTCCAAGACACGAGGAAATGCATATGCATGAACACAAGCTCGACAATCACTATTTGGAGACTAAATACAACATGCATTTTGTTGATGAAACGACGATGCAGTATAGCCAAGGGTCACCTCTTCCGTGCGCAGAGTTTGAGCATTACCAGCCGAAAGATGAGTTCGGGGGGTTAAGGGAGGGGTTCCCGAGGGAGGGCGAGTGTGTTCCTCATGGGCATCTGGCCGGTCACCAGCCTCATGCGTCTCACGCGGCCGTACCTACGTATAAATGGATGCAGGTCAAGAGGAATGTGCCAAAACCTGGTGGTAAGTACTACCTACGCAAATACTTATTTTTCTTCGATTATTTTCAAACCAAGGGGCAAAAACACAAAACTCTAGGCTGTGCAAAGCTCAACAAAATATAATTATCGTGCATTGCAGTAAATTCTGTTTAACAACTATGACCCCACGAATTAAAAACTACCTACGTCACCTATAAGCACCCTTAATTGATCACGCTAGTGAACAATTTAATTAAATACATACCAAATTGAGACAATTCGTTATACGCTTTGGTGTACACCTGACGCTTTAGTTCATAAATTTATAATCAAAAAATTTCCTAAAGACATCATATTATTTTAATGGCACTAATTATTTTAGTCTGTATACCTTTAACACCTAAATTTCCCATTACAAACGCCACACATTAAGCCATATTAAAATTTAAACAGACAACTAGTGATGTCAGTTATCGAGTTAGTAACCATAGTGTTGTGACGGCCCATCACGAGTTGGACAAGTTATGTACACGAAGTCAGGGGTTGCGACACCGACCTGTGTCACTCAGCCTGACGGTCGGAGCAAATAATTTGACGTTACGTCTTGTAAGAGAAGTCTACTAATAACTGTTAGAAGGTATATTGATACTTTTTATGGAACACAAGGAATAAATCAAATGGTAAATTCAACGTTAAGTTAGATCTCATGTTAAGTGAGAAGAGCTGTGTCCCCTCAGTAAGAGTTAATAGGCTGATGGAAGAGAAGATGATTGTTTAATTTATGCTAGTTCTGTACAGGTAGGTATCAGTTAGGTATATAACTAACAAAATTATTTAGCTACTATAACACAATTTTATCAAAGTAAATAAATTAAATCTAAATAATTTTAATAGATATATGCGCTATGACACAAACATTATTATGTTAAAAATTTAGGTTTTACAAACATAATTATTTCAAAGCGTTATTAAAGCTAACAATCTTAAAACTAACTAGAATGCAGGCAACATATTGGTGAATAAAAACAGTTTTTAATCTAAATTATTAGTTATTTGACTCGGACAAAGCGGATAATGATAATAGTCTTACAAATAATTGGGTCTTGTCGTTGCTTTTCCTTCCATTAAATGAGTAGCTAGGTAGGTACATTCATAAAAGCCTCTATATTTAAACATTCCATATATTTTTTAATTCCTGAATTATTAACTTAGTTCTAGGAACAATTACATAAGTTTGAAAGCAGTGTGTGCTTATTAATTTAAAACGTTAAACCACAACATTACATGGAATTCCAGATTTTGTTAGTTAATTTCTCTATCATTACGAGTAATGTGCAACGCAACACGGACCTACAGTTGGACAGACAGTAGATGGTTAATGGAGATAAGCACTACGAATTGACGTGTGTTCTCGCCGGCTGTGTTTTGTAGTTTTAGTTCAAATTGGTCATTACTGACAAAGTATGTTTTCACATTAGTTTTAAGCACTGTTATGGATCTCTGGTCTAAACCATTGTTAACTTAATTTTAATTTATTACCATACGGATTACATCAAGATTAGATAGCAAATCTAGATTTTTCTAATATTATAAGGCGTAATCATTAGCCATATCTTAGTTTCTTATTACCGCTTTCGTTTCTTAGGGTTTGAAATTGGTAAAATTATTTTTCTTGGACAATTCTCAGGTAAATTAACAACAAAAACACTTTTCGAGTCAATTGACAAACTCAAAATTACTTACCTATAATTCAATATTATATTTTAAAAGAAACAAAGTCGCAGTTATAGTAACAAATAATTAATCACATTTAAGCAACATTTTACAACATTCTGATCCAGACTAGAGATTGTGTGAATAATATCACAATATCATGAAACAAAACATTAAAAAGTAGTAGGTATACCTACTTACCTACCTAAGTTAAAACTCTTCAGCCGTAAATAAACACTTCTGACATTTAACTTATAATCTGATATGAAATACACATTTAATTATTTCATAAAATATACATAAATAAACTCACCAGTTACCAAAAATATAAATAAATAAACTCACGACCGTAATTCATTTTGAGGTGTTCAGACAACTTTGATGCAACTACCAACGATATTTTTAAGCTTGATAATGTAGCAAGGTTCTGTCTTATTAGTAAATGTTTTTAGAATATACTAAAATGAATGAAACAAATTATATACTTATTATAGATAAGATACGTCCCGAGGTATGCTACACATAAACATACCTACATTAATTTGAAAAATTCTCAACATATTTGTCATAACAAAATATTTCAAAAAAGTTATTTACAAAAAAAAAATTAAATGTCAATTCAGAGCGGCTGGCCTAACTAAGATAGATAGATAAATAATTTATTTCATCAGAACAATACAGGATAAACAGTACAGACAACGGACAAAAACATTAAGTGAATATCCAGGTAAATAAAATATTTTGAGTACATTAACTAAACCGTTTGATGAAATCAAAACAAGGTGCATCCAAAATCCCAATATCGATAACAAATCCCGTGACGCATTCCCATCCCTAGCCAATGTCTTTATAACTTACTCAACCCCTAAAACGGTGCTGTATTTTTACGTAATCTTATACCGATTTCGCGCTGGGATGTTATTAATGCTAAAAATCCAGGTTTATTATTGCTTTAGTTATTAAATTCACGACGGTAATCCACTAGAATTGAAATTCAGATGCGTATGCGAAGATTTCCAATAGGTAGGTGAGTATGCGTGATGGACTGACGCCCATACCACAACATAACTACAGGGTGAAATTGATCTCACTAGCATCCTTTTAAACTAAGAGTCTACCTTTGACTATTTATATGTGGACTGGTTACGCGTGTAATTCTACTAACAAACATTTCTGACACTTTTTGCGGAGGGCGAGGTAACATGAAATCCGCATCTTTGGATTTTATTCCCCATAACTTTAAATTCTAATTTTGAATGTTAAAAATCATGAAAAGTAGTCTCGTGTGAACCCCAAACGTTCTAAGTTCGAAGTTATTATTTCGCAATTATAAGCTGTCTCGTTTAGTGATAAGGTTTAAAATTTAATGTAAATGCACAAGATCAATTGTGCTTATACCGTGGCAGAGGGGAAATGCTACCGCAAGGCTAGTCCTTATAATAATTAGTCAAAGGAGTCTACCCATCAAACTGGGGACAACTTTTACTATGGGAGCAAATGGATCAGAGCAAAAAAATCTGCGGTTCCCTACTAAACTGCAATGCCTACTCGACTCAAATGTATGCAACAGCAGATTTTTTTTTGCTCCGATCAGTTTGCTCCCATAGTAAAAGTTTTTCAGTTTGATGGGTCAAGAGCGTTGCCATACTGAAAGCCTAATAGTAATACTGTGCCCATACCTTGAGGGTAGGCCTGTGCTCTGCAGTGGGACATAAGCTAATGATGATGATGGAAACTTAATGGCTGTTACAACACATAATTAACTTTCATTTAATTTAATTTTGTTGTGTTCTTAGCTACCTCCACGGACTAATTCTGAAGTCATGAACCAAATAAGGTTACGAGAACAAAATATAGGTACCGTACCAAACCGAGTTTTTTTTTTTCGATATCAGCTCCCATCCCAATCCTATACTTGAAAGAGTAATGTACTCCTTTAGTCATATTTTAAAATGTATGAAACTAAATATTTGTTGCCCTATGTCTGTTACACAAAAAGGTTACAGACACATTCACAAATTACAACTATACTCCATTCAAAATAGCAATGAAATTTTAAGGCTATTTTGCATAAGCATATGCTCACGACTATATTCCCCGAGGGGGTAGTCAGAGATATTCTGAAACTTCAGAACATCCACGTTTCACCAGTAGTACCGAAACTCTGTCCAGTGTGACGGGGGGTGAGCCCGTCGCCACTAGGAAGGCTATTTTGAATTATAGAAATAGAGATTTGAAACATTTAATCTCACTTATTCTTAGAACAGCTTGAATAACTTCCAAGATATGTCGGATAGTATATGTATCCAATAAATTAATTACATTTGGTAATCAGAATTGGCCAGAAAGCTAAATAGGAATCGAAAAATCTCGACGTCCTTATTTGGAATGAAGTATAAGATTTCACGAAGACTTCACAAAATGCACCGGCCATGCAAAGGTCGCTTTCTAAAGAATGGAAAATGACTTGGAAAAATCCAGTTCAAATCACGTCAGAGGGCAAGCTAAGTGACATTTGGCACATATCAAAGTGTACGCACGCAACAGCACGCAAGTCGAGTCGAGTCGAGTGGTCGACTCAAACTGTATGTAAGCCACGCTATCTCTATTTGTTTTAGTTGCACGCTATTTTAAATTAGTATCGTTTAGAAAGAAATTAGAAAAAACGTTTTTACCTTTCTTATGCTTTTGGCCGTATGGTATAGTTCTTGGTTTATAATTCGTACCGTAACCCTTAGACTACTTATATGAGGGCAAGTTACGCGTGTATTTCTACTTACAAACTTTTCTGCCACTTTTTGCGGGGGGCGAGGTAGCACGAGATACGCAACTTTGAATTTTATTCCATCAGTTTAGATTCTAATTTTGAATGTAAAAAATCATGAAAAACAGTGTCGTGTGAACCCCAAACGTCATTAGTTCGAAATTATTGTTCCGCAATTATAGGCTGTCGCGTTTAGTGATAAGGTATACAATTGTATATAAATGCGTAAGATCTTTTGATCTTGCACGTTGGCAGAGGGGAAATGCTAAGGCGAGGCGGGTCCTTATATAATTCGTCTAAGACCGTAACCTCATGACAAAACTAAGGGACGTAACCACTTGTATAAACATATCTCTCCAGGCCCCTCGATCTTGGGCCCGATGCACCCACAGAAGACTGAATCCGTCTTCGCCTTAATAGAATTAGCATGCAGGTGCTGTGCAGCCCTTATACAGGGTGTAAGGAAAAGTATCATTAACCTTTAAACCACATACTCTACCTATCAAACTAAACAACTTTTACTATGGGAGCAAAGGTGTCAGCGCAAAAAAAACTACTGTTCCATACTAAACCGCACTACTAAAATGTATAAGACAGCTGATTTTTTTTTTGTTCTGATAGGTTTGCTCCCATAGTAAAAGTTGTTCAGTTTGATGGGTAGAGTATGTGGTTTATAGGTAATAATAAATATCTTGGACATTGTCACACACATTATCCCCGGTGCGGGTTCAAGTCCCGCCCGAGACTTAATTTTTCAATCTTTAATTTGGAATTTAGAATGTTTTTTTTTTCATACACATTTCCGAATAAAATGTTATAATTGTATTGGATAAAACTGTAGCTAAGACTTGATCTAACCACACAAAAGAAACCTTGTCCCTTAGTCAATTTAAACAGCACCACTGGAGAAACCAAAAGGTCGGTAGTGTTATCTGCAAAATATCTGTCAAATTGCATAAAATTAATGATTTTATTCTCCAAAGACTTCCAAAAGCAAAAAGTCTAAACATTTACCAACAATATTGTCCCAAAGTCAAATACCTCACGTCACGATGACCAGGGATTTCGATCGCGGTGTGCGGTGAGCCCAATAAAACGTATTAACATTGTCACTCTGTGAACGCCGCCGTTTATTGTAATACACACAATGACAAATTGAGTTTTGGAATTAATTTTGGTGGGCGACCTTTGATAATTTTATTGCAGGAATGGAAGATGGATGAGGAAATCGATACCTACCTTTGACTATTTATATGTGGACTGGTTACGCGTGTAGTTCTACTAACAAACATTTCTGCCACTTTTTGCGGGGGGCGAGGTAACATGAAATTCGCAACATTGGATTTTATTCCATATAACTTTAAATTCTAATTTTTAATGTTAAAAATCATGAAAGTAGTCTCGTGTGAACCCCAAACGTTCTAAGTTCGAAATTATTATTTCGCAATTATAGGCTGTCTCGCTTAGTGATAAGGTGTAAAATTGAATGTAAATGCACAAGATCAATTGTGATTATACCGTGGCAGAGGGGAAATGCTACCGCAAGGCTAGTCCTTATAATAATTAGTCAAAGATACCTACCTATATAAGATAATTTTATTCCGAATGCGTAAATGCGCGCTCCGTACAAACAAAGTCTGGTAACACGTACAAGCGTTATACTTGGTGTGGTTATAGTGCAAACTCTGTAGTAGACCAACAAAAAATGGTTTCTGAATACATGAAAAAATTCACGGCAGTAGTGTATACAACGTGTTAATGAATTAACGCTAAACTAGAAAGTAGTTTGTTTAGAATCGAGAGCAGAATCGAATTATCATGGTTTCAACATAGGTAATTTTTATCAAAATATTAAATAATTTGTTCGTAAAATTTAATATTTACTGAACTCGATCTCAACCCACCGCAAGGGCACACTCACCCTACTTATACTCCATTCTAAATAGAAACGAAATTTTAAGTCTATTTTGCATTACAGAAACAGAGATTTGAAACACTTCCTCTCACTTTAGAACAGCTTTAGTAACGTCCAAGATATGTCGGATAGTATATGTATCCAATAAATTAATTACATTTGGTAATCAGAATTGGCCAGAAAGCTAAATAGGAATCGGAAAATCTCGTCGTCCTTATTTGGACTGAAGTATAGTACCAAAACAAGATTCTTAAAATGTATCCATGAGCACGTTAGCGCTTTTATTCATTGCTGAAATGATAACAAATCATTTTTCCTCAAAACTGAAAATGCGAATCACTTTAAATTTTTACTACCAAAATAATGAAATTATTGTTTCAATCTAACTATTTTGTTATACCGATAAATCTGTTGGGATATATGAGGTTTTGCGCTTATTTATTAACACGTTGTATAACGAAGTTAAAAGGAAAACTATCACTGCTAAGTATGCTAGTCGACCAACTTGTAAAATGTACTTTTTAGACTTTATTAGCCGTTAAGCCGTAGTATAAAACAAAAAGCCCCCTTCTAAGTCCGTATATTGAGTCGGGCAACTACGGAACCCTACTATGCGCTTGGCCCGACACGTACTTGGCCGGTTTTTATTCTTCAGCCCACACGTGCAGTCTGTCAAAGATGTCGATATTATCTATCCTATGTCCCAGAGTCATATCCCACTACAATAACCTTTGCCAATCTCATCCCATCAAGTAAACCACGAGGAAAATCCTCACTTACTTTACCGTTCTGAAAATCAATTCGTCACGAATTTGAACCTTATAACTATCGTAGTAGATGCTGCTCACTTTTGTAAAAGTGGTAGAGATAAGTTTGTGAGGCTAAGGATATCTCACAATGTCATATTCTGCTTGAATATTGCGTGACATGTTGAATGTTTTCGAGGATAAAGGATTTTGAATTTAAAATGTTAAGGTTTAATGTATTTTTTCTAACGACAGTAGTTTTTAGGAATGTAGAGTATGCGTTTATTTCAGCCGTAGCGCGCCACTGACTTTAAAATACTAATTTTCAATGAAAAACCCCCTTAATGTAAGTTCAAACTAAGCCCGATACTTTTGAGAAAACTCATTGTTATTGTATTGAATGTCTTCCACGGTATGTACTCGTATACCGATAGACGAAAAGATTTTCCGATTCCTATATAGTTTCCTAGCCAATTCTGCCTTGCAAATATAATTTAATTATCAGAAAGGTAGTATCCGACATATCTTGTACGTTACTAAAGCTGTTCTAAGATATCGGTTTCTGTAATTAAAAATAGCCTAAAAATTTCGTTGCTATTTGAAATGGAGTATAGTACACTATGTGAACTACAAAGATTAAAATTTCTTATTTAGGGTTTTCCCTAACACTATATATGGTCCTTCTTAATATGCTGACACTTTTTAAGGGGATGATCAGACCGTCAAACTGAACAACTTTCTCTATGGGACAGACATCAAAATCGCGAAATAAAAATCAGGCGTTCCGTACAAAACTGCAAACCTACTCGAGCCAAATGTATGGGACAGCTGATTTTTTTTTTTTCGCGATTTCGTTGTTGGTCCCATATACACCGTGTTAATGAATACGCGCAAAACCTCATACACCCCAACTGATTTTTAACAAAATAATGAGATAGAAACAATAATTTAATTTTTTTGAAACTTAAAATTTAAAGTTATTCGCCTTTTAAGTTTTCCGGCAAAAATGATTTATTATCATTTCAGTATTGAATGAAAGCGCTAACGTCCTCATGGATACATTTTTTAAGAATCTTGTTTTTGTAGTAAGTAGGTTGAGTGTGCTCGTGCGGTGGGTTGAGATCGAGTTCAGTAAATTTTAAATTTTACAAACACATTATTTAATATTTTGAAAAAAATTACCTATGTTGAAACCATGATACTTCGATTCTACTCTCGATTCTAAACAAACTACTTTCTAGTGTTGCGTTAATTCATTAACACGTTGTATAGGGTCCTTCTTAATATACTGACACTTTTTAATTAGATGATCAGACCGCCAAACTGAACAACTTTCTCTATGGGACCGATATCGAAATCGTGAAAAAAAATCAGCTGTTCCGTACAAAACTGCAAACCTACTCGAGCCAAATGTATGGGACAGCAAAATTTTTTTCCCCCCTTTCGATGTTGGTCCCATAAAGAAAGTTGTTCAGTTTCACGGTCTGATCATCCCCTTAAAAAAGTGTCAACATATTAAGAAGGACCCTGTATAATTACTTGAGACTGAGAAGTCAAAAGTTTTGAAGCGATTTGCGCGGTAAATGGCTACAGAATAAATTATAAAAGTTTCAATTTAAATTCCAGTAAAAGCCAAATAAAGTAGCTTTTAAGTTAATAGTATACTTTTAGATTTATGCTTAGTTCAGAATCGCGACAGGTCCATTTCTAAGGTGGTCATTATGGCAGTCAAGTGGTAGTGGTCTGAAAGTGGTGTATTAACCACAACCCCTGACCTGCAAGTCACTTGCATTAGTACAAGCGTGATGTTGGGGCAATTTGTAAGATATGGCGTTAGCGGGTTATATTGAGACCATTACGTTACGTCATGTTGTCTCTGCCTACCCCAGTGGGAGACAGGCGTGAGAATATGTATGCATGCCGTATGCAGGCACATTAAGAGAAGTTTATTCCAAATGCGTAAATGCGCGCTGGAAATGGATTTGATACCGATTCACGGTCAGATAGCACGTACGTTAAAATTAATCCTCAATTAAATCTATTGCTAGCCTTTACTCCGTCTTCTTCTTCTTCTTCTTCCTAGACCATGTCCCATTTACTTGGGGTCGGATTTTCTTGCCCTTCTCCACTAAGCACGGTTTTAGCTGTGTCGGTGTCGAGCTGAGCTTCTTTAAGGTCTTTTTGGACCGTCGTCCACCAAGTGATGGGTGGTCTTCCTGGAGAACGTTTCATCGTTGGCAAGTTAGGGCAAGCTTCACCATATGATCATCTGGACGTCGCTGGATGTGACCGTACCACCGTAAGCGTTTACGTCAACAAGATAAAAAGTGGTACCAAGATTAACTTAAAGGAACGTACACACGGCGACACATCAACCTACGCAAAACCAAAATAAGCTGGCTGCGCGTAGGTAGAGAAATGTATAACGTCGCGCGGCCAGCTTATATTGGTTTTACGTATATTTATGTGTCACCGTGTGTACGTGCAACTGAACGGTTCTGATTCGGTATAAAACTGTGCGTGCAAAATTATAGAAAAGCGTATCGGCGACGAAAATGGTAACCATACTAACGCGACTATTAAGCCCGTACTTGACGTGAAGGGAGAAGTGAGAGGGGCAAAACTGCAATACCTTCATGGCTTCAATGTACTGAACAGCAGATTTTTCGCGACATCGAATTTTGCGCCATACAGTGATTGTTGATCAGTTCACCCCCTTATCACCACGACTTTTTCTAACACCCTGTATACTCCTATCCGCTCAATATCTAAGTAATGTATCTGTTTCGTAAGTCCGCTTTCATTCATCCTTTCGATATGTCCAAACCATCGAAAATTCTCTTCTCCACTTTAAAGTGGAAAAAGATAGGAGTGGAAGGGAAGCTGTCTACATCTAAATGTTCGAGAGAAAAAGCTTCAATCGCATCTGTCCATTTGAGAATATAATATCCATTTGAGAAATTGTTTATTTGAGAATCTATCCATTTGAGAATCTATTCATTTGAGAATTTATCCATTTGAGAATCTATCCATTTGAGAATCTATCCATTTGAGAATCTATCCATTTGAGAATCTGTCCATTTGAGAATGTATCCATTTGAGAATCTGTCCATTTGCTACCGAACGACTTCATCATCAGACCACCACCTATATCAACTTGACAAAGGACACTTTACACCACTCCAGTAACTGAAGTAAACCGATTACGAGCAGCCCAGTCCAGTCCAGTCCACGATCGCGACCGCGTCCTTATCGTGCGATCTAGCACGCGATACACCCTCGCCCTCTCGTGACCGACTTGCTTTCTGATATTCGGCTTTTGTCCTGGTAATGACCCCGTGATGCTTGTTTAATATCAATAAAAGTGTGATTTAAATAGGGGTCGGAAGGTATAAGTGACTGTATTAGTGCCATAAGTAGCTGTTGGATTATTTTAACAAAAAACCCAATGCAACTTCTTAACACAAATCAAAATGTTATGTTCAAAATAATATCACATGGATAGCTATCCCACCGCGTCGGAAGGTATTCCGTTGTAGAGAAGATGCGGCCAGAAACTCTACAACACATCTTTACAAAATACAAAATATATTTTTAAAAATATATCCTTCTTAATATGCTGACACTTTTTAAGGGGATGATCAGACCACCAAACTGAACTTTGGCTTGCACGTCTAGAATGATTTTTCTTCTTGCGCGCGACTTTATTCCATAATATTGTCGCAACAAGCGCTGCTTTCGCTCTCCAAAAAGAACGGGAACCGGAGCATTTATTTTCTATGGAGCAAAGGCGCGGTGTGCGCGTGTAGAGAAATCATACTAGACGTAAGTCGTACTACTAGAGGCGACTAATCCAAAAGGACCAACAAATCTGATGCCCTTACGAACGGTATGGAGAGTCACCGCATCCGGCACTTTCTCTGATCGTAGCGGTCTCATGTTCAATCAGATTGAGGAGGATAAGAAAGAGAGAGTGTATCTGAGTTAAGAGAAGTTTATTCCGAATGCGTAAATGCATGCTGCATACAAGCGAAGTCTGGTGATATTTTCAATACTAACCAATTAAAGTCAATGACTTTTTTCACAAACAATCTAGAAACTGATCACTACGTTTGTATGAAGTCAGATTTTCGTTAAAATATACAGTTTTAGTGCTAGGATTTGTATAGAAATCTTTGAGGTACTGTAACTTTAAAACTAGACATTTTAACGAAAATCTGACTTCATGCAAACATAGAGATCAGTTTCTAGATTGTTTCTGAAAAATGTAATTGACTTTAATTGGTTAGTATTGTAAATATCACCAGACTTCGTTTTTTAGGAGCGAGCGCAAATTCAAATATCACCTGCTTCTGTATATTGAGTTTAAGTGTTTCGGACATTTTTGTGACTGTAAATGCTCGTTATAAAATTGGCGTACTTGATACGTTACGTTGGAGTTCGAGATGGTAAGGACATTATACAACGTTTTAATGAATACGCGCAAAACCTCATACACCCCAACAGATTTTAACAAAATAATTCGATTGAAACAATAATTTCATTATTTTTGATAGTTACAAGTTAAAATTAATAGCGTTTTAAGTTTTCAGGTAAAAATGATTTGTTATCATTGCAGTAATGAATGAAAGCGTTAACGTGCTCATGGATACTTTTTATGAATCTTGTTTTGGTAGTAAGTAGGGTGAGAGTGCCCAAGCGGTAGGTTGAGATCGAGTTCAGACAATTTTAAATTTTACAAATTAATATTTTGAAAAAAATTACCTATGTTGAAACCATGATAATTGGATTCTGCTCTCGATTTTAAACAAACTACTTTCTAGTTTTGCGTTAATTCATTAACACGTTGTATAGGGTCCTTCTTAATATGCTGACAGTTTTTAAGGGGATGATCAGACCGTCAAACTGAACTACTTTCTCTATGGCACCAACAACGAAATCGCGAAAAAAAAATCTGCTCTTCCATACAAAACTGCAAACCTTCTCGAGCCAAATGGACAACAACACAAACACAGGGACAGCAAATTTTTTTTCGCGTTTTCGATTTTGGTCCCATAGAAAAAGTTGTTCAGTTTGATGGTCTGATCATCCTCTTAAAAAAGTGTCAGCATATTAAGTTGGACCCTGTATGAATGTTTTGTTTTCTAACACACAAACCCATTGCATACCTAAGGCTAACATAGCTAATGAAAGCTTGTCCTCAATCATAAAGGTAAGGCCGTGGGTGGTGGCTAGAGATAAACGAAAACTTTGTAACCATTCCATTGACAGAATATAGACTTATCTACTTATCCCGTTACTAAATAATGATGCCAAGAAAGTACTTGATGGTTTTAATAAAGATTATGGCTACTTAATTGATTTGGTTCCTTTATTTTAAGAGTAATGTTTTATTAATAAAAACGGCCAAGTGCGTGTCGGGCCACGTGCAGGGTAGGGTTCCGTAGTTGCCTGTCACATTATACGGACTTTGAAGGGGGCTTTTTGTTTTATACTACGGTTTAACGTCTAATAAAGTCTAAAAAGTACATTTTACAAGTTGGTCGACTATCACTCGTTAACTTGTAAAGCCTAGTTAGCGGTGATAGTTATCCTTTTAAATTTGTTATATACACTACTGCCGTGCATTTTTTCACGTATCTAGAAATAACCATTTAGCTGGCGGGGGGGGGGGGCGGGGGGGACACACATTTGACTCTAACAAAAATGTTAACTTTAAAGCTTAATATATCTCTAAATTTAAAAATGGTTTTCCCACACCTGCAATATTTTTTAAAGACCAATCCAACGATACCCCACACCATGGGAACGACGAGAAAAAAAAATTGCATCCCACTTTTCGTTTAGGGGCGGTACCCTAAAAAAAATATTATTCAAGATTTAATTTTACCACTTTGTCGTCGTTATAAATATATATACCCATGTCAAATTACAGCTTTCTAGTACTAAGAGTCTCGGTGTTAAGCCGCGGACATGGCGAAACTATAAGGGTTCCTTGTTGACTACCGAACCCTAAAAACTGATGTTATATTGAGTAAAGTACTTCATTATGACAGTTATCCCTTTAGGCTTGTTCTAACATTATGCCAGACACATTTTAAACCAGATGCAAGGATTACTTATTACTTATGTGACAAGTGTCTTAACGTGTTCCCCGAGTTCTTTAAACTAAGAGTCTACCCATCAAACTGAACAACTTTTACAATGGGACCAAACCGATCGGAGGAAAAAAAATCTGCCGTTCGATACTAAACTAGAATGCGTACTTGCGATTGATTTTTTCTTTGCTCCGATCGGTTTGCTCCCATAGTAAAAGTTGTTTAGTTTGATGGGAAGACTATTAGTTTAAAAGGATGCTCTCGATCAATTTCACCCTGTAGAGTTAGTCGCCTCGAAGGATATCCACGGAAAGAAATGTCGTGATCTTAGAAGCCTATCAAAATCAATCAATGAATCAAATCAGCTCACATCAACCCACTGCTGGGCATAGGCCTCCCTTCTTCACGGTCCTATGCTAATCTGATCCAATGCGAATCCGTCACCCTCACAATGTCATCAGACCATCGTGCTGGTGGTCACAATGCCAATAATCAAAGCCAAGAACCGTATTCCCATTGGGGAAGGTCGTAAATGTTACTATAATTAACAACTAGCAAGGTTGTAAGCCAGAAATGTCATTAAAAAAAAAAATAATATAAAAAACCGGCCAAGTGCGAGTCGAGCTATCGTGCACCAAGGGTTCTGTACCACACCAGCACACAAGGTATTAACTTATAAGTTTTGTTTTCTCCGGGACCTTTACCGCGAGACCGACTCACAATTGGCCGGTTTTTATTATTTGTTGTTATACTGTAGAGTTTGATCTATAATCACACCAAGATTGACGCTTGTATGTATGACCGTTATTATGATAGAGCGAGAGGAAAAAACGTTGATAAAAACTAGTTTCTTGTATGAGGACCCCAATTAATTTTTAACTTCTCGACATTTTTATTATTTTTCTTTCTTGTTTCAATTAATTACTAAATTATTATGCTACAGATGTATTTAATTTACATGATTTATTAGATAAATACATTTCATAAATAAAGATCCCCCTTATTTTTACATTTTTATTATTTGTTAGAAAATGCGGTATAATAACGCATATTCTGTGAAAATGTCATCCGTCTAGCTATTACGGTTCAAAAGTTACAGCCAGAAATAGGTAGGACAGACAGACGGACGGACGGACGGACCGACGAACGGACGGACAACGTAGGCTTAGTAATAAGGTCCCGTTTTCACCATTTGGGTACGGAACCTTAAAAAAACACGTGCATACTTATTGTTATAGGTATTTAAAATTTATGTTACTTAGCATATGCTCACGACTATATTCCCCGAGGGGGTAGTCAGAGATATTCTAAAAACTCAGAACATCTACGTTTCACCAGTAGTACCGAAACTCTGTCCAGTGTGAGGGGGGTGAGCCCGTCGCCACTTATAATGGACAGTGGGGACAATACATGCCTCGAAATTGAAGCATGCAGGTTCCCTCACGATGTTTTCCTTCACCGAAAAGCCAGTGGGGTTACAAATCGTACATAAATTCCAAAAAACTCATTTATGTTACTTTATTGTGTACAATAAAGAATCAAGACCGTTTGATAGTTTAAATAAATGTTTTACTAGAATGAACTTTTATAAGTACCTACCCTAAGCACAGAATCAATACTAGTACTACCCGTGCCTATCTTGCAATACCATGAGGTGTAAGCAACCATTGCCCTCAAATATTAAATACAGTTAACAATTTCTCAAAAACATTTAACCCATATGTTTAATGAAACGCGATATGACTACATTCCTAGATAAAGCGTCCATTGTCTTACAGAGGTTGACGATAGGACGGACAGACAGATTATCTGTATATTAGAGCGTGGGATGGACTGATGGACTCCGGGAGAGCATCATAATGGTGAATTAATCATTAAGTCGATATTAGGGGTCCGTGATAAACGATTATCAACTACCTACTACTAACGTTGAATATGCAATGCATACTATTGCTCAGACTATATTTATCGTGTGCTCAGAGATATTTTGAAAGATTGTGAAACTAAGCTCAGTCTTTTGTAATAGGTAAATCGTAAATGTCGTTGGTAACTGTTCAATGGGTTCAACTGACAGACAGTGTTCCCTCATTTAGTTACATACATACAGATACTCACGCCTGTGTCCCATTGGAGTAGACAGAGACAATTGATCGCCATCGGCTACGATCCTGACATACCTCTTTTGCCTCTTCCACAGTCATTTAGTTCCACACTCATTTAGTTTTCTTATAAAATTCTAATTCTAATTTGTATCTGTTATTATTATTGCGTTGTAGTATACGGAACCACCTACTAATTTTGGAGTCTCAAGGTGCATTCGGTCAATTAGGTTTATCGGATTATTTTATTGGAATTAGAGGTTTATGTTATTAAAAATATTATGTAGAGTAGAGATTATTGGCTCCGTACTATAACTATCGACTGGCCCAGATTTTATAGACATGACATTATTTACATATTTAGGCCATATTCTACATTGCCAGCTACAGCGAAATAGGTATTTATATTAGATCATTTCGGAGTCAACTATCCTTTAGGCACACAGAATTTAAGATGAATTATTTTACATGACAAAATCTAGATACCTACTGCTTTTTGCAGAAAACATAACAGGGTAAATTTTCAGTCAGTTTTGATGCGTAGACTCATACAAAATTGCAGTACCTAATATTGGCTATGTGCGAAGTGGTGATGGGAACTGACAAATCGACCGCAGCGCCCGGGGTGGCAGAAATGTGTACGTTTGTTGGACAAGCTTTGTAAAATAATATGCTTGAATCTATGCAAATCCACACACTAACTCAACACGAAATCTCCAAAACTGTAAAGACTATAAACTTAAAATTTGGCATGGAAGTTTCTATTGGCACTCACTAAAAAGGGTTTTTTGAAATGTTATCTTCCAAGGTGTGAAAACCGGGATAAAAGTTTGTACGGAAATTGGCACTGCAAATAGATATTTTAAAATGTTTAATATCGATAATGTTGAAAATTTTTTATTTCTTACATTATTTTATTATCAAAATAACAACTTTTAACTAACATGTTACTTTAAATAATCACGGCGGTACGACACCGCTAGGGGCGCTAGTGTCGTGCACATAGAAAATACCTACTCGACTCAAAAGTTTGGAACAGCAGATTTTTTTCCCAATTTTGAAGTTGGCTCCTTCGTGAATGTTGTTCAATTTGATAAGTATAGACTGCGACTGTGTTTGATAAGTGTAGAGGCGTGACTTTATAGATAAATAAATAGATAGACTGCCGGACTGAAAGAAACACTACCGCGGTGACTGAATTTAAATTGTAATGCACTTTTAATATTTTTAAAACAGCTACCAGCACGATTAAGCAGAAAGATACCTAATCAACGAACGTTTGCGTCACACGGATTATTTTGATTCTTAATTTTATAACAACAAGATCTGTTATCGATGTAATCGCGAATTAGATAGGTTTGGTCGACTTGTAGATATAGATAAGTTGACAACTCTTTGCCACTTTAAAATTCACTCGCTTTATCTTATCGGCAATTTTTAGTATACATTTTGGTACCGAATAATTGATAGTTTTTTCAGTTTATGGTGGTTATAAAGTTTTGATTTTTAGTAAAGATTTGATTAAACCAATTACAAGCCCTTTTTTTCCTATGTCTTGGCCTAAATTTCAACAAGTATAATAATATTACCTACATTTAACATCTCTTTAGAGTTAATTCGTACACTGGTAGAAATTATAATTGTTTTAGTCATAGCATAGAATAACAATAGCCCATAATTCCTTTTCGCCTATCCCCGCTACCCAATCCGCCGCGTAATCCCAGCAACGCTTAATGCCGAGGTCCGTACCCCCTATGGATGTCCTTAGGCATGTTGCTTAAGTTATTTCACGGGCCCGCTTGACCTACCAGGGCGCTTAGTTCATAGTCCACAGGAATAAGCAGTCAATGCTCCCTGAGTAACTCTGCATTAGACATTTCAAAAAACCGTGTGCCTAGCGGTTACCACACTACATCCGATCCCACTTCTAACCGTAGTGGTTTGCCCTCAGATTCAGGAGGGTAATAATAAGAGTTTTCTTTCCATTCTATGTCTGAGTTTCCTGGTGCCCATTGTAGTATCAGTTGATTATGGTTACCCACTGCATTTAGCTGAGCCATACAGTCTTGTACCAGTTTGGACTTTATTATCGGGGATTCCAAGTCTACGAGGCTAGTTGACGTAGCATTTAATCGTCATCATTTTCAGCCCATATCCACCCACTGCAGGGCATAAGCCTCCTCCCTATTTTGCCATCCTTCTCGGTCCTGTGCCAGTCGCATCCAGGTCTTGCCTATACTTTTCCAGATGTCGTCCACCCACCTGGCTGCCGGACGACCCACTCCTCTTTTGCCTAATCTCGTCCACCACTCTATTAAGGTTTTGCTCCACCTGCCATCATATCGCCTAGCTGCGTGTCCAGCCCACCGCCACTTTAAGCGAGCTATTCGGTCGTTAGTTCGACGTCGGATCTCGACGTTTGTGTCGTGGTCAAAAAGGGTGATGCCTAGCATGGCGCGCTCCATGGCTCCCTGCTGTGCTACTTTGAATTTGTGCAGTTTCCTTAGTGAGCGTCAAACGTAGCATTTGCGCAGGTTAAACACAGCGCAGGCTATATGTGATGGTGTATAGATCTCACCTTTAAAAATAGACGCGAATTAGCCAAGATTTTGGCACGCTTAGAAGCTTGGTCCTACGTCATTGCCCTTCTTAGATCCATCAGTGTACCAAGTAAGGCAATTTCATTTAATGGGTAGGTTCAATTTCATTATCTGAACTCATTCTTTTTTGTTTTGTTATTTAAATATATGGATATAACAAAGCCCATTATCATTCCACCACAGACAAAGGATATTTCATGAATCATGAATCTTCCACATAATTTACTTCTTTATCCGGCAACATCCAATATTTGTTCCTTCCTCTATCACCGGCGACATTTGTCGAGTGTTCGCTAATCTGAGTGAGATTTACGACCAGCTATCGGTCGTGGCCCTCTAACGTCAAACAAATCCATGACGCTGATAATCACACTGTCTTATTTCTTTATACTTTATTTTTAGGTTCCTAAATCATCGAATATTTCGTCAGATATAATAGTTTTCGACTTTGTGCAGTCCGTGAATTTAAACTGCGTTACATATTTTAGGTGGTGCAAAAATTTAGAATGACATAGAAGAAGAGGGGATGCTGAAAACTGAACAGTTTTAACTACAGAGCCAGCATTGAAATCTCTAAAATTAAACTCAATTCTTTTACCACGAAAATAGATCGCCTTAAATCTCTCCAGGCCACTAACCCTACTAGTCCATGCAGGGTATCTTGTACTTCGTACATACAGTACCAGTACAGTACATACTCTCTGCCCCCCAAAAATTTTTTGCATCACTGCCTCGTGGCAGTGTGGAATTTACTGTAGCTTAAATTTACAGTTTTTCTTATTTCTTATCTCAACCATCACGTTGCATTAGCATTTAACAAGAGAGCAGAACCATTTATGTATTCTTAAAACAACAAACCCGTTATTAAACCAAATTCAGTAGCAAAATCTGATAAAAGCTAACGGAAAGAAAAGCACTAACGAAAAGCCCGCAACAATGAAGTCGTCAGATTCTGACATTTCGGTCCGCCATCTTGAATGCAGCTGGCGAGCTGGCCCACGTCTCATCGATTACGCCGGCACAATCGATCATTCGAGACGTGTCACTATCATGTGTTGGTATTCAGTAATTTATTACATTTCGAGCCGTCGAACTAAGCTTCCGGACGTGGTCAGTTTTTACTTGTCAACACTCAATAAATCAATTAAATTGTACATCTCTATGATAGTAGTGTTTGGATCTTGTGATAAATCGATATGTAAGGCAAAGTCTGGTAGCAGGGAGCTTTATCGGTGTTTAATTAGGTTAGGTTTTACAAATTGTAGGTAAAGGGACCTGTAGCACTTTACTTCTAAGAAAGCCCTTAGCATTAGGTACTATTTTTATAATATTCCTATCATTGACTTACCAGATACTGGACGTTGGGTCTGTGCTCAAAAATTTCAGAACCATAAGAGTTACAAAACGCATAAAGAGTAATAATTACGTGCCAGTCTTCGTTTGAAAATGAAAATAGAATTGCAACAGTTTCTAAGTTTATATTTGGTTTAGGAAGGGTTTAGGTAAATTACGATCAACAAACTTACATCTAATTACGTTTATGTAGGTTAATCTGTGCAATTTTTTGAGAATTTAGTATTAGACCCTGCGGCCATTAGTTGGTAAATGATTCTAATAGACTAATGTGTGTCATAAAATTACTATGGAGATTATGCTTCATTCAATCGCGATTTTGGGGGTGTGAGTTTCGGAAATAGCACTCAATATTTGGATGCGACAGAAAATCAGCGCTGAGCTCGTTGAGCCCAGCATAATGCTGAGTCGTAGCCCTATTTGCTGCTGCGGCACACACTGCTCTTAATTATCTCTTTTTTGTTTGTTTAAATTGTGTGTTTAAATTTAGTTTTTCTATATAATTATGTAAGTGTGTTTTGTGGTGTATGCAAATAAACATATTTTCTTTCTTTTTTCTTTCTTTATAAGCTGATTGATGACATGGGATGACAACTTTTACTATATGAGTAAACCTGTCAGAACAACATACTATACTGCAATACCTACTCGATTCAAACGTATGGGACAGCAGATTTTTTTTTTGATCTGACTGGTATGTCAAAGTAAAAGTTGTTCAGTTTGATGGGTAGAGTATGTGGTTTAAAGGTTTTATGATACTTTTCCTTACACCCTGTGAAACTTCGTTATAACAATCAGCTGGATCTTTGGGTAGAAGTATGAGCGTTAATTTCAAGTACCTTCTTAGCTTCAGTTGTCAAGTTAAGCAGGTCTTGGATTGTGCCGTCAGATGAATATGACCACGAACTTGACTTGACTTCGGAAATCCGCACTGGGCTCGCTTGGTGGAGAGCAATATATGTTGGTGATAGATTCGTTGCTTGCTTATCGTGTCGACTTCAAATTCTGGACAAAGTCGCTAAATAGTACCTTGCCAGAATTGAGCAACCGATACTGCACCGTCTACACATTCATTACTCTCAATATTATTCGTAAAAGGAAGCCTGTGTACTGCAGTGGTAGTAGGTATACAGGCTAATCATGATAATTAGGCATAATATCATGTTATCATCATAAAATATATCATTAGGCACCTAGTTTATAGGCAAATCTAAAAAATACGTGTATATTTTGACTTGAAAATCCAATCAAAGAACCTCTACCTTATTTTTACTCTATGACTAAATAGTTCGAATATTTATAAATATCCCAATCACAATCAATCTTACACACAGAATCAGAACATCATAGTATTGCTATAGATAGTAATTTGATCAATCAAAACCACTTTACCAAAATCACGTTGTAATTTAAGAGAAATCTGTATTACAGCAAGATGGTATCAAGTCAAACAGATATTCGTTATCAACTATCAAATTACCTGAAGATAACGTGAGATTGATGGTGCGTCTACATGTTAACTTTAACTTTTACTGACTGTGTGGTGTAATCTACAGTCGCTTAAGAGAATAAAAACCTGTCAAGTGCAAGTAGGGCTACTCGCGCACCGAGAGTTCCGTACCACACCATCACACAATATTATAACTAAAAAAAATGTGTTGGTCCTGGACGCAATATCGACTCACACTTAGCCGGTTTTTATTATTTGTTTTTATACCGTAGAGTTTGATCTATAATTGCAACGAGTTTGACGCTTGTATGTATTACCGTTTTTACGATAGAGTGAGGAGAAAAAACGTTGATAAAACTAGTTTGTTGTATGAGGACACCTCTTAAATTTTAACTTTTTCACATTTTGTTAACAAATCCGCCGTAATAACGCATATTCTGTGAAAATTTCAACTGTACTAGCTATTACCGTTAAAAAGTTACAGCCCTAAATAGGTAGGACGGACGGGCGGACGGACAACGTAGGCTTAGTAATAGGGTCCCGTTTTCACCCTTTTGAGTACGGAACCC
Organism: Agonopterix alstromeriana; assembly: GCA_963924505.1. Taxonomy (NCBI): domain Eukaryota; kingdom Metazoa; phylum Arthropoda; class Insecta; order Lepidoptera; family Depressariidae; genus Agonopterix; species Agonopterix alstromeriana. Next base: position 17,341,937 of record OZ004671.1, on the reverse strand, counting down.
TAAAAACAACGAATGTTTCAAGTAAATCACGCGGCCCCGAATCGTGCTATCGATGCTAGGTATCCGTAATTTTCAACCTAACGAAGTACTGACGTCATCATTAGCACAGGCCTAACCTCGGAGAGGGGGGGGGGGGGATTATTGGCGTCATTCCACCACACGTGTCTAATGTGGATTGGTAGACTTCACATATGCATCAGGAATTCTTCTTCTGCGTACGCAGGTTTCCTCACGATGTTTTCCTTCACTGTTTGAGAGCAGTCAGTGATGCTGCTGTTACTGCTGACATGCTTCTAGGTAATACCAGGTCTGTCTCACTCCACAGGTCAGGTACGCTTGACGGCCGATTCGATGACGAAAATTGTAACGATTAAATTGATTTTTTTAGCTCTCGTAGGTACCTATCTACAACTCATATAGGTACTCTTATCATTATCACGTAAAACCTAACAGGTACTTATCAGGAACAAGCATTTTGCCTTATCGCCTCAGAAAAGATTTGTTTTCTGATTTTCTTTGTATAAGTATTAAGTATTGTCTTCAAAAATAAATTTTACTACCTACTTAGTTTAGATTTTATCAATAACCTTGTATCGTAATCTTACGCGTGACGTTGTTGTTAAAAACAAACAAAATTACTTTAATGTTGTTTTAGTCCGTGAATTTCCATTTTAAAAACCTATGTCATGACAACGATCAGAGCTCACTGCCGTGTCATGTCCTACTTCGAATAACACCGTCCTAGACGAGGCGACTTATCTCTTTAGACACTTTAGCTTTAGACTATTCGTTAACGTGTCAGGAGGCCTAGACAAAGTGCACCTAGTCGATTTTAGAATTTATATCAGACACACAAAGTCGAGTAATAAATCGAGATTTAAAATGTTGCTCTTCTATCGATTCGATGACACATTATGGAGTTTGTCTTGACATCTTGGCCTGGTAAGGAGATTCGCCAACCAGCATAAGAGGCTTTCCAGGATACGCCGGCCGTAGTTAGGTACCTACGTCACTCGAAACAGAACCAACACCTTTTTGGGGTGCCAAAGAGAGCCTGGTGCGCAAAGGCGGGGTGCCAAAAGTTTTCGATTTTGTGCAAACGAATTTTGCGTCAGTTTGTGAATTTAAGGGAATATAATTCGGAGCGTGCTCCATACAAACCAAGTCCGGTGATATTTTCAATAATACCGAATTAAAGTTAATGAAATTTTCCTGAAACAATCTAGAAACTAATCTCTATGTTTGTATGTAGTCAGATTTTCATTAAAATGAATAGTTTTAAAGTAGCAGTGCCTCAAAGATTTCCATACAAATCTTAAATTAATACTAGCATTAAAATTGTAGGTATATTTTAACGATAATCTGACTTCATACAAGCATAGAGATTAGTTTCTAGATTGATTCTGAAAAATTGCATTGACTTTATTTGGTTAGTATTGAAAATATCACCAGGCTTTGTTTGCATGCACCGCGCATTTACGCATTCGGAATAAACTTCTCTTAAGTAAAAGTTTGTGTTTATCAAAATGGCGTGTAAACGTGAGATGAAGTGCGATAAACTGGAGATACAGACAGATAGCAGCGATTTGTGATCAACTGATCAGATTTCACTCATAATCTTACACGTAATTTCCGCTTCTTACAGACAACGATAAGATTATAAGTACGCAAAAGGCTTGTAAAATAAATCGGAATTCATTATTATTGCATGAAAAACCAATAAGTTCTACTTTATACCTACTTTTACATTAGTAAATTACAAAGTACCTACGAGTACCTACACAGAAACAAGTAGTTGAATTGGAACATGGTAAAAGTTTAGAATAAATATCTTGGACATTGTCACACAAATTATCTAGTCACATTTAAAGTACCAGAATCTAGCCTGGACTTGCATTATGATGACTAGACAACGATATAAAATACATATATAGATACAACCATCCATGACTCGGGTACAAATATTCATATTCATCATACAAATATTTGTCCCTTACGGGATTCGAACCCGCGACTCTCGGCACAGCAGGCAGGTTCACTACAGACTGTGCTATCGGGCCGTCGTTGTTGTGTGTTGATTAAACGATTAAATTTGATTGCTTTGAGCAACACGTTTTCTAGCAGGGTCTACCAAAATTAATATAGGTACCATGGATTGTGACCAATAGATCCATAATCTCCTTACAAGAATGGAAACAAGAAATTTTTCGATGGCGGCCGGTAATGTTCGTCCATCTTTCGTATTTCTATCGTACGAGTCCGTCGTCCATGTTTCTGATTTTACGTTGGTCCCTTTCTATATATTTTTGTCGTTGGATTAGAAAGGGACAAAGTTGACGTCAGAAACAACGACGGGAATTTACGAAAGAAGGACGAACATTACCGCCCGCCAAGGAGTATTTTCATGTTTCACAGCTTGTAAGGCAGTCTGCTCTCCAGGTATAGACAATACCTATTCCAACTTCCTGATAGGTACCTACTAGGTACTTAGGTGTCACATATCGGATATGTACTTCCTAATATGCTGAAGGTTTTTAAAGGGGGCGATCAGACCTTCAAAGTAAACAACTTTCTCTAAAGAACCAACATCTAAATCGCGAAATAAAATCTGTTATTCCATCTCTACATTTGGGTCATGTATGTTTGCAAAATCTGCTGTTCCATCCATACATTTCGCTCAAGTAGATTTGCAGTTTTTTTGGAACACCAGATTTATCATCAACGTGTTAAGAATATATACTACAAAATTATAGTAAAAGCGTCTAGATTTTATTCTTCGCGAATTCGGTATGTCAAGATTTTTTTTGGTCTTCATTTTATATTTTTTACTGATAGAAGATATAATTTTAAGAAACCAATTGGATTTTTATTGTGATTCAATGAGGTTATCACTATAAATTTAATTTATAAATGACTTTGATCGGTAATCTGTAAATCTCTCTCCTGCCTTCTCTTTCTAACTCTATGCTGGAAACAGAAACGGCAACATCAAATGTCAAATTATGACAATGTGAATGTTTTTTTTTCTTAATTGCCAGTTATTTTAAGTTGATTTTAAGTTTACCAAGGAGTTCACAGGTTTTCCAGTGACTTCACTGGACGGACCGAAAAACGAAGTTATTATATTAAAAATATATGTAATCCTTTCATTTTAAAATCTCTGACATAGAAAATATTAGTATTGAGACAATTATCTCGAAGTGGTTTTCGATTCAGCCCTCCAAAAAAAACTGGACATACCGAATTCTAGCCATCCCACACGGCGGTAATAAACCAAACACTCAAAATAAATAGGTATCTTAGGAAGCAACAATGTCCACTACATTCACACGTCTGAAGTTCCCACCCCACTGAGGGGGTCGGGGGGCCGGGCACCAGGGGGTCAGTCACTCCGCACGATTGATCACCTCCCAGGGGATCTGTTCTGAGCCCATTTTATTTCTACCACTATATCTCTTTCGTTTGTCTCGTGTTTGTAATACTCAAAGCTTAGTTTGAGGGTTTTGTTTAAATATTTTGTTGAGTTATTTACTTTGACTAATTATTATATGGACTGCTTACGCGTGTAATTCTACTAACAAACATTTCTGACACTTTTTGCGGGGGGCGAGGTAACATGAAATCCGCAACTTTGGATTTTACTCACCATAACTTTAGATTCTAATTTTGAATGTTAAAAATCATGAAAAGTAGTCTCGTGTGAACCCCAAACGTTCTTAGTTCGAATTTATTATTTCGCAATTATAGGCTGTCTCGTTTAGTGATAAGGTGTAAAATTAAATGTAAATGCACAAGATCAATTGTGCTTATACCGTGGCAGAGGGGAAATGCTACCGCAAGGCTAGTCCTTATAATAATTAGTCAAAGATTATTTTTTGGAAAGAAAGTATAGATTATAATTTTTCATGTAACATTTAGAATTTTTTTTTCAAACTCTATTTTGAGACAGTAGGTACTGATAAATATTATAAATCATCAAATGCGTTTTTCGATGTGACCGTACCTAAATTGTGTAGCCACGAAGATATTCACTATTTACATCTAAATAAACAAAATCTGTTTTAATTTTCTAGCAGAGTTGTGCTGTTTCCTGTGTTAGTACATAAATATAGTAGATTATTAACCAAGGGATGAAAGTCACCCATTTCACACGAGATGTTTGGCGCCCCAAACAACGTGAGGCGGTGTGAATGTATAGTGGGCCTATGCCCGAAAAAAAGGGATAATTATTCGCCAATCCTGTCTCTTTTCCGCTAGTGTCTTGAGTTCTTGATACGACATGACATCAACCTTCCACCGACAAGAGCGTAGCTCTTAAACAAGATGATTAACACAAAAATCCTAAAATAATCACTCTAGATTATAATTACTCCACCATTCCACCATACCAGCCAATTTATATCACCCCAAAAAAACCAATAACATTATCTTTATCACCGTCTCGCGTCGCTCCAATCCGCAAAAAAACACCCGTGTCACCGGAGCGCGTTGATGTCTAAAATTGCGGTGTCCTTACGCAAATTTACCGAGCAAATATTTTAACAGGATCCCCGCAGGGGTGGGGCTCGGCCTTTATCTGCGCCGGGATTATGATATACAACCATCGGATTTATCTTAAGACCTACTCGACTTTAGATTTTGTTGGGAACATTGCAAAAGATGAATTGTGTTAAGTGAACTTGTCAATTTGTTTTCTTATCAGGCATAACGATATAACGTAGGTATACTTTGATGTCAAGGTGAAATATAAGTAATTTAAAGATGCAAGGTATTATACAACGTGTTAGTGAATTAACGCGCGCACGTGTTTAGAATTGAGAGCAGAATAGAACTATCATGGTTTCAACATAGGTAATTTTTTTCAAAATATTAAATAATTTGTTTGTTAAATTTTAAATTTACTGAAATCGATCTCAACCCACCGCTCGGGCACTCTGACCCTAGTTACTACCAAAAAAAAGATTCTTAAAATGTTTCCACGAGCACGCTAGCGCTTTCATTCATTGCTGAAATGATAACAAATCATTTTTTCCTCAAAACTTAAAATGCGAATAACATTAAATTTTTACTATCAAAATAATGAAATTATTGTTTCAATCGAATTATTTTATTGTAAATCAGTTGGGGTGTATGAGGTTTTGCGCTTATTCATTAACACGTTGTATGCTAAAAAATAACCATGATACAATACCGACTTAAGAATGTAGATTATAAAAAAGAAGCAAAGTTGCTGACCACACCATATTATTCAGGGTGTAAACTTAAATGCGTTTCATACTTAAGAGGTTGCTTCAGACTATCAAACTGATCAACTTTTACTATTGAACTAACGCGAAAAAAGAAATTAGTTGTTCCATAGAAGATGTCCATAGCTACTCGACCAAAATGTGTATAAAACAGTTTTTTTTTTCGTGATGTCAAATTTGGTCCCGTAGTAAAAGTTGTTCAGTTTGATCGTCTGAAGCAACACTGTATGTAGTTATGTGTACTTTTAACGCATTTAAGTAGCGTTATTCCACAAATATCGTGAGACAAATCGCAAAATCCTCTACCCTTAGAGTTCCCTCGGCTAATGTTAATAATCCATACAGAACCCTGTTCTTGCATTATGCCGGTACGACAGCCGAAATGACGGATCACCCTACAACCGACGTACGGACGAAAAAAATGTTGTATATTTACGTTAAATTGGGCTGGAAATGGAACTCCATAATCGACGGATCATGAAAATTTCTATTAAAATTGTTGTTATCAAGCTTTGCTTTGCAAAAACTGCTTTGGGGAGGTCTACAATCGACACAGGAAATTAGTGCTGTAAAATAGCGAGGTTATTTTAGGCGAGAACAATAAAAACTAACCAAAGTTAGAGGTGGTCCAGTAGCGAGTAACCTTGCCTGCCCTGCAGGAGGCGATGGTTCGATCCCCGTCCAGGCCGTCTCGTACCAATGATTTTTTTGGAATTTATGTACGATTTGTAACACCACTGGCTTTTCGGTGAAGGAAAAAATCGTGAGGAAACCTGCATGCTTCAATTTCGAGGCATGTATTGTACCCATTACAACTCCCCGTCACACTGGACAGAGTTTCGGTACTACTGGTAAATCGTGGATGTTCTGTGGTTTTAGATTGACTACCCCCTCGGTGAATATAATCGTGAGCATATGCTTATGCAAAGTTAACCAAAGTAGAAAAGGCAATTGAACTAGATGAATGGTGGTTAAATATGTATGTGGAATACAGATTATAAATTGATCGGTACTCCAACGTGGGGAAGGGTACCAAGCAGGCTGACGGCGTTGCCTCTTTGGATAGCGGTGGTCACAAACTGTCTCAGTTTCTCACGCGTCAGCCTTTTTATGACCAGTAACTTCGATCAGCCTGGCTATTTCTAAATAGAGAACATATAAGATACTAATTGATTGCGATATAGCTTTGATACTTAGCAGAATTAGCAGTCACACGTCTACGCTGGCGTTAAGGGTGGTAGCATCAGTCATTTGTAGAATTGCATATTTCACGAATCGTTCCTTTGTAGACTAAGCCGTGCCGGGTATAGGGGTGAAATAAATTAACGGTGTAAGTATCGGTTTCAGTCTAACACATACTCATAAGAATTTTCTTCTTCAATATGTAGAGTGGTTTGAGAGCATTATAATACTACCTACATACCTACTTGTAGGTATAATTGAGAAAAAACTCGTATCATAATGGTGTACAAAATTACGGAACGACAAAAAGCGATATCATCTAGGCTGCCACAGGAGCCCGAATGCGCTAAGTTAAAACATTGAAGTTCTATTCTTATCCAATTTCAGTTCTAATCACATTGCAATCCAATTACTATTCAACTGTGCTGAATTCCGCATCGCGCTAAAGTCTATGTAACTGACTTTAGCGATCTGTCAAAACGGCTCTAAAGGCTGTCAAGAGCAGTACCGCGATTAGCGCAATACCAAATGTGTCAAAAGTTATGGTTCGTACGTAGTCCAATCACGGTTCAATCACCGAATATTTACCGTGATTGCAGCCCAGGTCCACAGGATACCAGAACTCTTCAGTAAAATGCTAATTCTCTAAACCCCGAAAGTTTTAATAAAAACAGTTGCAATATGTATAAGTGCATCGGATATCATTGCCAAATTGGAAAGCTAAGCAAACATGCAGCGCAATACTTGTAATCCAATAATCCTTTGGCTTCCGTTGTATCTGATATCAATGTTCGGTTTACTGTCATTGCTTTAATATTGGCTGGGTTTTGGTAGATCGATACGTAATTGGTTGTTTTAATCTATATCATTTTGGAGGAGTACTGCGCAATCCACATTTCACAGGTAGAGTCCCTTTAAACTTGCTATGTGCAACTGCACGCTTAAAAAGAAAATTAGTAGGAACAATCAGCAACGATAAAATGGTACCCTATACACTTTAGCAGGTATTACGAGACGTGGAACTAATATACTTATACAACGTGTTAATAAATTAACGCAAAACTAGAAAGTAGTTTATTTAGAATCGAGAGCAGAATCGAACTATCATGGTTTCAACATAGGTAATTTTATTCAAAATGTTAGATAATTTGTTTGTAAATTTCAAAATTTACTAAACTCGATCGCAATCCATTGCAAGGTCACATTCACCCTACTTACTACCAAAACAAGATTCTTAAAATGTATCCATCTCGCACGCTAGCGCTTTCATTCATTGCTGAAATGATAACAAATGATTATTGCCGTAGTAGAAATGTTGTAGAAAAGTTCCTAATCAACACAAAAAAATACGATTGTACCCAATCGTTCTGCAAAAAAACCAAACTTATATTCGGCATCCCGTTTTGCTTTGGTCAAGCATACAATGAATTTGTAATTCCGATTCAAAACCTAAAAGTGATACATCATACGTCATCCCGTCATCGTATCGCGCGATCGTAATTACGACTGATTCCTCTATTCCACCTTATTTACATACCACTTAATATGTATGGTATCGCGTACATCTCCTGTCGGCTCTCTCCACGCTAAATTAAAACGTTTGTCAGCTGCAATTTATGAAAAAAAACAAGTTTTTTTGTGACACCCATTTTACGGTAAAGAATTTGAGCAAACATGGCGGTGTATAAAAATTAAATTGTGAACGCATCTGCCGTATTGTCCAATTTTCGACCAATCGCGTTCGTTCCCGCTCCCCTAGCTGTCAGTCGTGTGACATCCGAATTGTTCGAAATTCGAATGATATTTTTTTTCTCGTTGTAGGGCGTTGACGCGTCGGTACATGGCCAGCCGTGTTACAATTGAAATGATTGAATTACAGTTAATTTGGGACCCGGCGTAACGTTATGGATTGCCACCCGCATTTGTTGTCCAGTAAATAAGGGTATAAATAGTGCTTAGAAATACTTTTACGAATGTTTAAAAGATGGGTAATAGGATCTACTAAATCTATAAAAGTCCCAGATCCTAGTATTGAAACATTACATCATTAACATTTAAAAGCGCTTTCAGAGGACAACATTTTTAACGGAAATTCGACAACGAAATGGCAATACAAAAGACATCAACGAGGACATTAGTTGACTTTCGTTGATAGTTTATTATTATTAGGGTTTCTGATTTCTCTACCATTTTTATTTCTCGACCAGAATTTCTCGAGTTTCCTCGAGTTGTTGAGATTTTATTTTATGTTTATAAAACATAATTTTTCTTATTTTACAATAATAAACGATGGTTTCACTAGCAAATGAGATCAATGATATCAAAGTGAACTATAATAGCATTTAACCATAAATTATGAAACTAACATAATTGTAAATTACATAGGTATTAAATCAAATAATATACAACATGTTAACGAATAAATGCAAAACTAGAAAATTGTTGGTTTAGAGTCGAGTGCAGAATCGAATTATCAAGGATTCAACATAGGTTATATTTTTTCGAAATATTTTGTTTGCATAATTTAAACTTTACTTTTACCTACTCAATGTCAACCCACCTACTGACTTTACTCACTACCAAAACAAGATCCTTAAATTAATCTATGAGCACGCCGCTTTCATTCATTGCTGAAATAATAACAAATCATTTTTGCATGAAAACTTAAAGTGCAACTTCAAATTTTAATTAGTTAATAACTGTTTCAATGCAATGAAAAGTTTTCTGACAGCTAGTTAAACGTAGTTCCAACAAACGGCGATAGATGGCGTTGACGCGAGAGGGAGCCGAGACAGAAATTCTTTTTAGCGAATTTTTAGCCTAACTAGAATTTAAAAAAAAAAAACGCCAAATCATGCGCAACCGTGGACAAAGTACATGTTCACATTTTTCTGCTTACTTAAAAACACAAATTTTTACTATTTTATTTGTATTTTATTATCTGCAAGGTCGCTCATCTCTGTTGCGTCAACGCCATCTATCAAGCCATTTGGAACTACTTTCAATGGATTTTGGAAAATCCCTCATTATTTAGGTATAAATCAGTTGGGGTGTATGAGGTTTTGCGCTTATTCTTTAACGCATTCTATAAGAAAAGAAGAATTAAACTTAATCTTTGTTGGCTTAATGGCTCGTCTATATCAAAACAAAACAAAAAATAATTATTGTTTCAAAAATTTGAAATCAATTAATTCAAAGCATTAAATTGGTAACTAGTAAATAGTTACAATGAAAGTAATAATAAATAAAAAAGTTGTTTTATAGGACGTCCAAGATAACTTAGTGATTTGACAGACGGTTTTAGAGATTTTACACTACCAATTTCAAAAAGTTTTTATTTCTAGTCTACATTTTTGTCAGACAGCCAAAGAGTTTTTATTACATGTAAGAAATACAGAACTGGCAGCTATCTATCAGAAAAAATGACGTTAAGCCAAATACAACAATGAAAAAGAAAACAGTTTTCTTCCTTTTTAGTTTTTATGGCTTTTGATATTATTTGCCAAGATATCATGCCAGTTCGCTAAAAAAAAAAATTAAAAATGTTTTATTCCGAAATTCCAAATAATCCCAATAACGTTTCTTTAGTGCGTATTTTCCAAGCTGAATTAAAATATTTAAAAAACAACGAGAGTTTTTCCAGCAATTTTCCTGGATCTCTCGTGTATGGTAAATTATATTTGTTTCTACAAATATCCACCACGCGTGCCCAATGCGGTTTGAAAGACTTTATATACGCATCCTTTACGCATCAGAATTCCTACTTCAGCGGATGCAGTTTTCCTCACGATGATTTCCTTCACCGTTTGAGTTCAGTCGGTATTACGTATATAGGGTCCTTAATATGGTGTCATTTTTTTAAGGGTATAATCAGACCGTCAACTGAACAACTTTCCCTATGGCACCAACATCGAAATCACGAAAAAAATCTGCTGTTCCATAAAAACTGCACACCTCGAGCCAAATGTACATGTATATGAAGCTGGTTTTTCGCGATTTCGATGTTGGTCAAATAGAGAAAGTTGTTCAGTTTGATGGTCTGACCATCCCCTTAAAAAGTTTCAGCATAATAAGAAGGACCCTGTATTTATGGATGTATGTGTGTTTTATCCGAATGTATCTAGGTACGTTCATTTACCAGCTCAAACGTCACGGACCACACAAACGCAACGTCAGCACTAAACTAGTGTACAGTCAGACGCAAATAGATTATACTACTTACGGTAAATTTCGAAGTACAGTCGGCAAAACAAGGAACCCTGATACTTTCGTCCATTCTGTCTCTCTGTCTGTCTGAATGCCCAGCCTCAATAACTCACTCATTTTTGCACCTATTGAATCGAAATTTGGCATGAAGACAGATAACAGTAACCCACCCAAAAACAGAAATGTAACAGTTATGAAGAAAAAAATAATTTTGGTTCAAAGAAATGTGGTTAAAAATGTCTCCATTTTGATTCGTTTGGAATAGACCACCATTTGATTTCTTCCCGTGTATGTAGTTATCCACGAACGTCGTACAGTATACTAACGCCGATAAGGTTTTTCACACCTATACCGGTAGGTACATTAATTTTGTGGAAACGTAATTTCATCTTCAATGTTCAAATAGCTTTATGTTTCTTGATGTAGCTTAAAATCACCTATTATAATTTTGGAAATGGCAGTAAACACTGAATTTGCGTCGCGCGCGCATGCCCCTAACCTATGATAATATTGACAATGACGCAAATGGGTCTATATTAAAATAAAAACCCTTAACACTCAAAACACATAATCATTAAAATCCATAATGTTGAAATGTATATATTTAAAAAGTATATCTTTAATATGATGAACATAAATATCCATAACGTTAAAAAAACGTAAAATTAATAAACCTAATTGTAATACGAATAAATTAGTATTTATTGTATGCCCCTTTCTTTGACACGCTCTGCAACCTATAAAAGGCGAGGTGAAGATTTTCGGGTGGACTAGGTAAATAGTAGCAATTTGGTTCAGGCACTCGCCGGCCGCTGCCGCGGTACACTCGCTGCGCTCGCTCGGCTCGTGCGCTGTGGTCGCAAGATACCTAACACGCTCGTCGCTTCGCTCCTCGCTAACCTAACCGATTGAGTTAGATCTGGGGTCTAAAACGAGTTTTTTAAAGTTATGGATTTTCATGTAATATGTGATTTTAAATTATGGATTTTCATTACTATGGCAAATAATGCTTTATATTTTCACATTAAATATTTTTATTGCTATACGAAAGTTGTTTAGATTGATGGTTTGAATATACCCTTAGTAATTAAAAACTAGTGGTGTATAATGTAATTATAAGCTTAAACTTTCGCCATATGAGTAAATAACCCACAGAAACACAAGCTTCTATGGAGTGAACAAAATGATCACGTGACGCACTCGCTCCTAAATTGTCCACTGGCTGAGTCGGTGTTTTTCCACAAAAGGCAACTCGTCGGTGAAATGTCACGAACATACTATCCCTTGTAGTAGTGTACATACGGCGACACATAAAGCTACGCAAAACCGAAATAAGCTGGCCGCGCGACGTTATAAGTTTTACACCCTTCGCGCGGCCAGCTTATGTTAGTTTTGCGTAGCTTGATGTGTCGCCGTGTGTACCTATCGTAGAGCGACTGTATGAAGCTTTGTCTCTGTGGGCAGTGGGCACTCATGTGCTTTCCCTGCCAACCGTACTACAGTCGCATGTTGATGCCGACCGTATGTCAAAGGCACCGGCATTGCCTCTGTTTGTCTTTCTGTTTGTATGTAATAGGAGAAGGCCGGTGTAACATCGCTAATCCATTACGCTGGCCGTGATCAAATGTTTGCTTAAGCAAGGATTTTGGTCGACTGTCGGGGCTTGCTTTGTTTTAGTTGCGCAGTTTGTGTGGTTTACTGCGGTTCTGTTATTAACTTCATTTAAATGCTGACCATAGGTTTCAAACCTTGTTGGTTTGTGTTTATTTTGTTAGGTATTAACTGTCGTTAGCGTCGGTGGCGCGTTGTGGAGTGGTATCTATGTACACTAAATCATGACGGTTCGGGTTCGAATCCGCACGGACGACATGCCATGTACTATGTGTTTTCAATCCGTTCCTTCTTAATATGCTGACCGTTTTTTAAGGGGATGATCAGACCATCAAACTGAACAACTTTTTCCATGGGACCAACATCGAAATCGCGAAAAAGAATCAGCTATACTATACTTTTGGCTCGAGTAGGTTTTATATGGAACAGCTGATTTTTTTTCGCGTTTTCGATGTTGGTGTCATAGAGAAAGTTGTTCAGTTTGACTATGGAACCCTAAAAAGCTTATATTATTCATATTTTTGTCAAATTTTCCACAAAATCCTACTCATATCTCAAAGTTCATGGATAACTATTTATTCTAACATCATACTCGAATCGCATTGTGTGGCATTTCTCATAAAAAGGGAAACACTGGCATCTGTCGTCACATCAATAAGTGAAGTTGAACAAACAGACGGACGGACAAACAGTCGGCTCTGTTTGAACTGACAACGGGTTAGCTGCGGGACTCGTTGCGTAATGGACTCTGGGCTTACATTACTCGCTTATTATATGAATAAAGTGGCTCAGGGGGCCTAGAGAAAATGCACACGCTACTTATTCTACAAAAGTTAACGCCGCAGCGTTATCGACGATAGAAAATTGACAGAATGCTAGACAATAATGTCACAAATTACTGACCACAGAACATTATAAGACCCCTCTTATAATGTTTTGTGTTACTGACAATCGCTTATTAGAGAAAAAAAGCTAAATCTGCTCTATGATTAGCGTTTAGTCTGCGCGCTGCGTTTAGTTCACTCAATCATTCACTCTTTTTTCTTTTTTATATGCTGGATCGTGTTCGATTTACAAAAGCATTTGAAAATTTGAAATTGCTGTCAAATTTTTCGCCCGCCATTTTTCTAGCGTTAAGGTGCACTTCCGATGCCAGCGGCCGATGCGACTGACGCGCGCGTCTGAGGCGTGGTTCTGTCATATGCCATATGTCTATCGCATCGGCCGCAGGCGTCAGTTGCTGGCATCGGAAACGGCGCCATACGTTTTCATAATAACTAGTACTGCGCGCGTCAGTCACATCGGCCGCTAGCATCGGAAGTGCACCTTTATCTACAAGGTTTTGTTGATTGACAAGAAGCGTTCAAAACGAAACGCTCACTGTCGAAAGCAACTGTCAAAAACTGCATATTGTCTAGGCCTTTTCTATTCGTTTTCGTTCTTTTCTAGAGGCCCATACATTTTTTATGTTTTCTACAGTCGTTAACGCTAATCGAAAGGTACTTTGTCTAGGCCCCAGGTTGGAAGCAGAAAAACACAGCTGCAGACAAAAGAAAGGCATTCAATAAAATTTTATTAGATTAAGACAAGTGGTAACAACCAGTGGCAAGTAACCTTGCTTGCCGTGCAGGAGGCGATGGTTCGATCCCCGTCCAGGCCGACTTGTACCAATGAGTTTTTCGCAATTTATATACGATTTGTAACACTACTGGCTTTTCGGTGACGGAAAACATCGTGGGGAGACTTGCATGCTTCAATTTCAAGGCATGTATTGTACCCACTGTCCATTACAAGTGGCGACGGGCTCACTCCCCGTCACACTGGACAGAAGTTTCGGTACTACTAGTGAAACGTGGATGTTCTGAGTTTTCAGATTATCTCTGATAACCCCCTCGGGGAATATAGTCGTGAGCATATGCTATGCATGTGCATGTAGACATCCATACATGCCTGTATACTTCAAAGGGGGTACGGTAGAGCCCCCACCAAAACGATGAAGTTAAACCAGAAGATATTCTATCAGTTTGCAAAATTTTATCCTAATTCGTTCAGCCGTTAATACCTGCCATCTTCACATCACAATTTATATTACACTATTTTTAATTAGGTACTAGAAAATTCGTAAGGTTGTATTCAGATTTCAGATAATGAAACTAAATAACCTTCCCTAAGAAACATGGGTCGAAAAAGCAAACCAATAACAAACAAAAACAGATAGGTAGCTACCTAATAACATTCAAATTGTATTTGCACAAACAAAATTGGTATAGCAGAATAATAATTATAGAGCTTGTTATTGTCTTTTCAGTAAATTTGACTTGGGAGTTCGAAATCAGACTTAAAAACATCCCTGAATCTCTGCTAGTCACATCATACGATACTCACAAGAAGAAATGTGTTATAATTCGTTGCTGAGAATGACACGGCAACATATTGCAATTTCAATTAATCCACTCTCCAAACAAAGACAAATACAAATGAAATGATGTATCATGCGACAACCCTTCCTGTCCAGTCGATGTGTCCCGATGTCCAGATAATCCTGTCTACACACGACTAATTGACAACCTGTGACATCAATGGGGTGGACAGTCGCTAATTTTCACTTTTGTTTTAGGGAAAAGTCGTGTTACGGGATGGTAACATCCGGACTTTTGTTATATAGATGAAGTTGGCGCCATTGCTCTTGCTGTGTTTCGTGTTATTTGAAATTCGTGCTGATTGTGTACCAAACAGTTGCGTAAAGCGACCGACAGGAATCTCAAATAAATACGATAACAGAACATAAGTTTTGGTTCAAGTTAACTCGTACATGGTCATTTTGGCGGCAACGCGCGAGATTACGAAATCGACCACAGATTCTTCGTCATCTATCATCCCATCATCAAAATAAAGAATATAAAGAAAAAAATTAACGAATGGCTAAAAAAGGACTAGTATCCAAAGCCGTTAAAGACATTAAAAGAAAATAATGTTATATAGATTTAATGATAATATTTAAATTGTAGTAAGGTATGTAGTCCGTGCGGATTCGCAACGCGCCACCGATGAACTGCTAATGAAATTTGGGTATTCTGAATATTTACAATAGGTACCTCCAACTATCTTTACCCCTAAGAAAAATATAGTCGCGAGCATATTATGCTTGTATATCTACAGGGTGTAAGTGACAGCCTAGCAAATACTTATACGATGAACTCAGACCATCAAACTGAACAACTTTCTCAATGGAGACTACCTCAGATGACCAGAGCTGATTTTTTTTCGCGTGTTTTGAGTTATGCTCCATAGTGAAAGTTGTTCAGTTTGATCGTCTGAGTTCACCGTTTCAGTATTTGCTAGGATGTCACTTACACCCTGTGTAAGTAGGTACTATTATAACATTTTAACAGAAATGTGTCTGAACATTGAAGATATTTACAAGAAAATGATCACGATAATGGTTTTTAGGTGTCCCTGACTACAAATCATTCTTTATTTTAGAATTTTTGTTTGTCTGTTTGTTTGTGTATTTGTCTGTGTGTTTGTGCGAGCATCACGCAAAAACTAGTGAACCGATTTTGATGAACCTTTTTTTTCTTTGATAGCTTATGATCTGACTTAAAATCTGGTAGGTACATATATAATTTGTGCGGACGAAGCGTAAACTCTAGTTACTCATAAAAAAACTATTTTTTTACCTCAAAATTTTGCAGACCTTTGTTTTATGCTCAATTATTTGATACCCACTTCCTCCTAAAATATTATTCACAAATAAACCACTAGAAAAAAAAAATCTACAACAATTAGATAATATCCGTGACATTTGGAACTCAATTCTCTTCACTTCCCGTTCAATAAACGTCAAAACCACATGAAACTACGTCTAACGCACTCTTGCGCAGCGGGATGCCTTTTAGGCCAATATTGAAATGTCTTTTATATCTCTCCCTTTTTGTTTAGAAAAA
Organism: Agonopterix alstromeriana; assembly: GCA_963924505.1. NCBI lineage: Eukaryota > Metazoa > Arthropoda > Insecta > Lepidoptera > Depressariidae > Agonopterix > Agonopterix alstromeriana. The sequence goes on along the minus strand of OZ004671.1, from coordinate 17,325,745 downwards.
AAATGACACCTGTCAAAATTGTACAGAGGATTGCTCCCACGAATACCTTTGGTTGTAAAAAGATTATCTTGGCAATGAGGCGTTTGTGTAAACAAACTACATTGTTTGGTGACAAAAGGTATCAAACGCAGTCAAATACTGAGGATTTCGTCAAAATGTGCTTAGATTTTGGCATCTTTTTGCCTTTATAATTAAATATCTGTAAACACAAGTACAGAACATAATAGAGAGAGTCGGTGGACTAACGCCCATACACCTTCCCTGAGTGGAAAGTTTATAGGCTGATGATGATGAAACATAAGTATGTAGGTATTTACAAACCACTTTTAGCAAAGTACCGATACAGTTTTTGAGATTGTTACGCGGTTACTATAAAACTTTGTAAAAACCCGTCAAAAATGTTTCAGCAATTCGAAAATATCGACTACCTTAACATTATGATTTGAAAAAAAGGTGTGTTGGGCGAGACTCGAACCTGTCACCAGTCTCCGTATCCAGCGGCCGTAGTATGATTCACGCGATAAGGTTATATCACGCCTTTTATATCGTTCACTCGCGCGCAAATAGATGTCATACTACTGCCGCTGGAATGCCTGAAACGTAGCTCGTAGCATAAAAATCAAATCATGGCAATAAAAGTTTACTTATTGCCATGATTTGATTTTTGTTACAAAAACAAACAAAAAAAATTAAGACGGGATAACCGCTTCTAATAACGTATTAAATTCCTGTTAGGTACCTTACCCTTTTGATTTACCAACCTCTATACCAATACTCTACAATTTCTTGAAACACTATAACTAACTCTTTTCTTTCTCTCTTTCCAGCACCAAAACTGATGATACCTCCAGCGGACTTCGTCAACCAGGGAGTCCTAGGTTCCCCTCAAGATGGCCTCCGCACCCCCACCGGCAGCCAAATGATGGCCAACCCCCTCCTCAACTTAAACAACACTGGCCGAACAAACTTCACTAACAAACAATTAACAGAATTAGAAAAAGAATTCCATTTCAACAAGTACCTCACGAGAGCGAGAAGGATAGAAATAGCGTCCGCTCTTCAGTTGAATGAGACGCAAGTAAAGATTTGGTTTCAGAATAGAAGGATGAAGCAGAAGAAGAGAATTAAGGAAGGTCTGATCGTGGCCCCTGAGATCCCGGCGGCGGCATCTATCGGCTCCTGTGAAAATAGTAGGGAATCTAGTTAAGGCGACTTGATTTTAAAATCGCGATACATTTTTAAAACGATAGGAAATTTATGGTTTGTGAATGTTGTTCCGTCTGATAAAGTCATTGTAATTTTACACTTATTTTGTTCATTTATGACGTTTGCTGATCCGTCGTTTTACGAAAAACCAGCACGTCTAGCATGATTTTTCTACTTGCGCGCGACTCGGCTTTTTCCCACACTACAAGTCGCGGCGAACAGCGCGGGAACAGGTTATTTTCTATGCAGCGAAAGCGCGTTGCGCGCGTGTAGACAAATCATACTAGACATGCAGGAGCCCGATTGAGCTACTTTAAAACATCTAAGTTCTATTCTTATCCAATTTCAGTTCTAATCACATTACAATCCGATTACTATTCAACTGTGCTGAATTACGCATCACGCTAAACTCAATGTAACTGACAGCCTTTACGACGGGCCGATAGCACAGTCGGTAGTGAACCAGCCTGCTGTGCCGAGGGTCGCGGGTTCGAATCCCGTAAGGGACCAATATTTGTATGATGAATATGAATATTTGTACCCGAGTCATGGATGTTTGTATCTATATATGTATTCTATGTCGTTGTCTAGTCATCATAATAGTCCAGGCTAGATTCTGGTACTTTAAATGTGACTAGATCATTTGTGTGACAATGTCCAAGATATTTATAAAAAAACGTCTGAGCGATCTGTCAAAACGGCTCTAACGGCTGTCATGAGCTGTACCGCGATTAACGTAATATCAAATGTGTCAAAAGTTATGGTTCGTACGTAGTCCTGTCACGGTTCAATCATCGAATATTTACCGCGATTGCAGCCCAGATAGCTTTTATAGTAACTGAACATCAAAATGCATTATGTTACTTTTAGCACGATACAGTATGGGCGCATTCATTTAATTTTATTCAAAATTAGATAAAATTGAGAATTTCAAAAAGATGCAATCAGATGAATTGTTGTACAGTGGTTCGATTCTGGAGAAACTCATCAAGTTTTGTCGTCGACTAGATAACAGAGACTACATAACACCCTCGATTTATCTTTTTTCTTTTAACTAAGTAAATCAAGAAAAGATAAAATGGTCACGTGAACATTACAGTGATTTAGTTTTGTGACTATGAACTTGGTAACATTAACAAATAGTGTACAAATATTTAATGCTAAGACTGTTGTGTATAGTTAATCTAAGATTTCAGACGACTCGCAAAAGAAATGAACTATTATTTTAATATTAGGCCCTGTGCAGATAAAACAGAAAATCTGCGACATACTTTTTTGCCCACGAAAATATCACTATGGAACTAGACCATTGCTTAGAGTTCCTACCAACTACGGTTCAATTTCACGTACTTCATTCAGCAGTGGGTTGATGTGGGCTGGTTGATTTTTACTGAGAAACATAAAAAGCTTAAAGCTGTGAACTATAATGATTGTAGTCCGCGCATGGCACAGAACATTATAAGAGGGGTTAGAAATGCAAAGTACCGCTTTTGCTTCGGAGACGGCTGTCGCCACTTGTCTTCCCACTCACGCTGCTACAAGTACTTATGCGCTCTCGCTCGCACCACGCCGCGCGCCTTATGGTGTTATGTAAATCATTGCATAACCTGTGGCGACACTTTCCACACCTACTGTGCACTTCTAACCCCTCTTATAATGTTCTGTGGCGCATGGCCTAACAATAAGCTTCAATTGCTTACCAATATTCTTCTGTAGAGTTGATGGCATGTCAGTTGGACTTGCCAAACATGTTGAAGAGATTTTCTTACGAATAATGTAAAGTTAGTGTAAAGAATACAAGTTCTTTTCCTGTGAGCCTAGCATGCCAACCCCGAGAAAACGACAAAAATCGAGACGTGCTTCTTAGTTACTTTGTCGTGTGTGGCATGCTAGCCCTACTGCAGATAATTTATTAACCAGAGGCCGTAGCATGGTGCGCGTAATAAGGCCATATCACAGACTTTGACTAATTATTATAAGGACTAGCCTTGCGGTAGCATTTCCCCTCTGCCACGGTATAAGCACAATTGATCTTGTGCATTTACATTCAATTTTACACCTTATCAATAAACGAGACAGCCTATAATTGCGAAATAATAACTTCGAACTTAGAACGTTTGGGGTTCACACGAGACTACTTTTCATGATTTTTAACATTCAAAATTAGAATCTAAAGTTATGGGGAATAAAATCCAAAGTTGCGGATTTCATGTTACCTCGCCCCCCCGCAAAAAGTGGCAGAAATGTTTGTTAGTAGAATTACACGCGTAACCAGTCCACATATAAATAGTCAAAGATCACAGATCATTAGGAATATGTCCAAGGAGGCCATATTATCACGCCTTTTATCTCGTTGCAAAGAGAGTGCGTGCGCGATAGCGTTATATCACGCTACGGCCGCAGATAGATAGGGAATCAAGGATGTGTCAATAAGTTTTCTTATAATAATAATTATGTACAATATTAAGACTAGATGTAAGAACAAACGCTTTAGTTTCTTTTATTTTTAACTATTACTTACCTACCTAGTTCAAAAAAAGAAGGATGTCTTTTGTAGTACTATTTGTTCATTTGATAAACTCAAAATGTGGACCGTAAAAACTCTGTGTGTAGGTACAAAATTTGTATCTGTCTAAAAATAGTATTATTTTAATTAAAACAACAAATTGTCTAATGTCGCCAACATTATGGAGTTAATTTATTTTTTCTCTGTCACAGTTTTTGATCGCTGTCTATACAGAGTGTAAAAAAACCCGGTTGGAGCCTTTACGGGGTGCTTCAGACCATCAAACTAAACAAATTTCACTACGTTATTCATACGTTACGTTAATCATTGATTTGTTTTACTGTGACAAAGCTTTTAGTTTTTTTAAATGTAGGTATATACACAAGTCAGTGATGAAAGTGACTGTAAGAGACCCCCACACTAGCGTCTTTCGAGTGTCGTTGTCGTTCCAGCGTCCGCGCCAACGCTGGCTGGCTGCCGAACGCCGCATTACGCCGCTTACGCAGCGTTGGCGTCGCGTTACCACGTCTCGTCAGTCATAAAAGAGAATGTAGGAGTAATGTTAAGACTAGTTAAGAGGTTGGTTGTACGCTGTGTAAGCAGCAGGCCAGCGCCGGCGCCGCGTCGACGCAGCGCTGACGCTGGCACGACGACGACGCTCGAAAGACGCTAGTGTCGGGGGCGAGTCTCTAAGATATGTTTTTAATTTATTTCTTTTAATTTTAGACCAAAGCTCATTTGAATCATTATAATTTATTAATTTAAACTTCCATCTTGTAATTAAATGTACAGTAATCAAAATAAATGTAATTTTATAAATAAGATGTATATAAAAGATGTGTGTTTGTGTGTGTACATTCGTGAATACTAAGTAGGTACCTATTATAGTAGTGTATCATTAAATTAATTATATCTATTTTCATGTTGAAGTTTCATTTTATTTGACAACCGTTTTATTTATTGTGGCATCTACAAATAGGTTTCTTAAATCGTAGGAATCAGGTTACCCATCCAAGGACTGGTGACTAAGTTTCCGATTATACAAGGTGTCTCAAAAGAAATTTTATATTTATTTAGCTTACTGCGTGAGCGCAACGTATCCGAGGGGCGCGGGGGTTATGTCAATCGGTAGCCTGGCTCTTGGGAATTCAGTCGCTATGGAGCGTTTCTCGGGAGCCGACCGCGCGTTGTGCGTGCGAGAGTTTTACAAAAACGGTGATTCGGCGACTGTAGCGCGTAGAAAATTCTGCAGTATTCGAGGTTTTCGCCACTTAAATGATGCGCCAAGCATTCCTCTCATTCGACATTGGGTTAAAAAGTTTGAAGAGACCGGTACAACGCTAGATAAATCATAATCCGGGCGACGTAGGTCATCAAGAACGGTAGAAAACGTGGAGAATATTAATCAGTCTGTTCGTGACGACCCGAACCTTTCAATTCGGAAGCGCGCAAGTGCTTTAAATGTGCATAGATCATCATTACATCGCATCATGCACAAAGACCTAAAGCTGCACCCCTACAAAATTCAATTGGTGCAAGAATTAAAGCCCCAAGATGCCAGTCAGAGGCTTCATTTCGTAAATCAGGTGATTGAGCGATTTTCAACGTTTACCAACATTTTGTTTTCGGATGAAGCTCATTTTCATCTTAATGGCCACGTAAATAAGCAGAACTGCCGCTACTGGAGTGCAACGAATCCAAAACGCAAACATCAGAAACCCCTACATTCGCCTAAAGTGACCGTATGGGCTGCGATGTCGGCGCGAGGAATTATCGCCCTTACTTTTTTGAAGACGAAAGGGGGCGTGCAGTTACAGTGAATTCAGAGCGTTATGTGGAGATGTTAGACAACTTCGTGGTACCTGAACTGCAAAACTTTCCTGGCTATAACCAAAGAACATGGTTCCAACAGGATGGAGCAACTTCACACACGTCCAATATGTCTCTGCGACGTGTTCGTGAAATTTTCTCAGGCAAATTGATCTCCCGGAGAGGTGACATAAATTGGCCTCCACGCAGTCCAGATTTAACCCTTATGGACTTTTTCCTATGGGGTTATCTTAAATCTAAAGTTTACGCCAGTAAACCGACTTCACTGGCCCATTTGAAAGAAAATATCCGTCACGAAATGGCAGCCATCCCTGAATCCACCTGCCGAGCCGTCATAAGTAATTTTACTGTTCGATTAAATGAGTGCCGAGAACGCGAGGGTCTACATTTAGACGATATCATTTTTAAGAAATAAATCCCCAAAAAGTGTATTTCAATAATTAATAAACATTTTTTCTATATACGGCTTACTTTTTTTTTAATCGATCCACTAAATATAAAATTTCTTTTGAGACACCTTGTATCAATACCAGGAACCGTAGCATGTTGAGCGTGATACACGCCTTTTATCAGGACACTTTACACTTTTTTTACTGGACAGAGTTTCGGTACTACTGGTAAAACGTGGATGCTCTGAGATTTCAGAACATCTCTGACTACCCCCTCGGGGAATATAGTCGTGAGCATATACATACATACATACGCCTTTTATCTCGCAACTCGCCTTAGCAGAATCGCCACAGAACTGCTAAAAAACACTATAGTGATTTGATACCGAACTACAGAATAGTATATAGTTCTACATACAGAACGGCCACTCCCCGCCCCTCTCTGACTTCAGATCCCCCACCTCACCTCTCACTTTCTGGGAAACTTGAGGGAAGCCGAGCAAGGGAATGCAGTCAGGCGCGCGAACCCGTAGTATTTTACTACATAAAATTGAGTCTTTTCAGTGCATAAAGAACTTTGAAAAACAACGCTAAATTCACATTTTCAGTAATTCTTTAGCTTAAATACTATTTTTAATAATAGAACGAACAATAAAAGTACGAAATGTAGATGATGTTCATACGATGCGTGGTTAGTCAACCCTACACATATGTCAAAGACAATTTGCACCAAATGCGCATGTGCGAACACCATCATGTCAAATCCAAAACGTTGTTTGAAGTGCCGGACCTGTGACCGAACACCACCAAAATTAAAAGCTTTAAAAAAGTACCTACGCGAACGAACTTCGATCAGTGCTTCTGCCTTGCTTTCCGCGACGGCGGTAGTCATTTTTCAAACGCGACGGACTAATTCGTCGTCTGCTCAGCGCCTTACAATCATCAAATAAAAATCAATTTAAACTGAAATTCCACTTTATTAAAAGATCAAAGGCACTAACATCAACAAATATATTAATTTTTGGTTAATTAACTTTCTTTAGCTAAGATGCTATTGACAAAAAGTACAGTCGCTTCACATTGTTAACTAAACTTGTGACTGGATTGACTGTACAGTTGAAATAACAAGACTAGATTTAGAGCTAGATTAGTCTTGCAGACTTAGCACGCTTGTTACACTAGAAATCTTTATTACAATTACAACAGTATGGAAAATATTATTTTCTAATGCGCGGTTTATACAGAAGAGACGTGTGGCGGTGGCGGATAGTTAAAGTAACACAATTATAAACCTTATAGTACGTAGCATATCGTCGTTTGGAGAATTACGCCCGCGCCTCCAGGCGACGTCACCTGGAGGCGCGGGCGCGATTCTCCTTTACGACTAAAACGACGCTATGCTACGTACTATAAGGTTTATATTGTGTTACTTAGATTATCCGCCACTGCCACACGTCTCTTTTGTATAAACCGTGGCTAACGATGGAAATGTAAAATAGTTTCGCAGTGTACCTAAATGTAATAAAAACAATTTGCATAAATGCGTAACGGGACGTAATTTAAAACACCAACCAGCGAAAAGCGATGCTATTACGACAAAAACATAATGTCATCTCTAGCTGTTGATAGGAATAAAAGAGACAACACTAACATTTAAATAGAACTTTTGGCGCACCATTACAAATGCAACTTTTTAAAATGGATGTTCTTAGTGTTCAGAATATCTCAGACTACCCTCTCGGGGTATATAATCGTGAGCATGTGCCATGCCATCATTTATAAATCAAATGGGGATTTATATTCCCATTTTCGTCACCTTACTAATACAGGGTCCTTCTTAATATGCTGACAGTTTTTAAGGGGATGACCAGACCATCAAACTGAACAACTTTCTCTATGGGACCAACATCGAAATCGCGAAAAAAAGCTGTCCCATACATTTCGCTCGAGTTGGTTTGCAGTTTTGAATGGAACAGCTGATATATTTTTCGCGATTTCGATGTTTGTGCCATAGAGAAAGTTGTTCAGTTTGACCGTGTGACCATCCCCTTAAAAACGTGTCAGTATATTAAGACGACATACAGGGTCCCTGTATGGTGCGTCCAAGATAGCTCCGTGTTTTTGACAGGCGGTTTTAGAGATTTTATAGTACTTGTTAAAGCCGTCTAAACTTCATAACAAACTAAAAATTACAAGATTAATTAACATTTAACATAAAATTAAAGGTTTTTCGGCTCAAACCATTACATAAAGTAAAATAATTGCTCTACGGAGCTATATCGGGGACGCCTTATAGTAAGTCAGCAGGTCTAGTATGATTTCTCTACACCTTTGCTCCATAGAAAATAACCTGTTCCCGCCTCCCGCGAAAGCCGCTTGCCGCGATAAGTAGTATTGAATAAAGCCGAGTCGCGCGCAAGAAGAGAAATCATGCTAACCGTGCTGATTGCTTTTACTACATCTCTTTGGACTATATTTACTTGCCAAAAGTTAAAAGGCACACTGTTCATTTCTTGTTATATTTAAATATATCATGCAAGTCTGCGTATAGGCACAAAGAACAATACAAAATAAATAAATGCTATACATTTTAATATTTGGAATGATTATTAGATATAATAAAAGTTTGTAATATTAAACCCTTCTTATGTTAAAAGATTAAGCGTGAGAGCAACAATTAATGTAATATAGTGCAAGAGTTATAAGGCCATCAGTTTACATCTTGAAACACCCAACTGTTTACCCTCTATCCAAACGAGACTGATAAACTAGTACATTCTTAAATACGCTGTTTCCTCGTGGAACCGTAGAGAAAACAAAACGAAACGTGAACGAACGAACTCCGTTACGTGTTTGAATCTCAGAATTATAATGCAGGTCCAATTCTTTGCTAAAACAGTATAAACCTATTATTTCCAACTTAACTCTCATCTTTTTTAGAAACAAATGTATAACTGTACCCTCTATAAGGTCTACTATTTTATGGGGATAATCAGACCATCAATTTGAACAACGTTCTCTATGGGACTAACAATGAAAGCGCGAAAAATCTGATGATGAGATCTGATGTCCAATACATTTCGAGTCATGTTTACAGTTTTGTATGGTACAGCAGATTTTATTTTTAGCAATTTCGATGTTGATCCAATGGAGAAAGTTGTTCAGTTTGGTGGTCTGATCATCCCCTTAAAATAGTTTCAACTAATTTGGTTAGACCTTGTATAACACTGAACCTTCCCTAATATTTGGTTTGAATAGCCCCCATCATACAATCCCAGGCGTGAAGCAGACACACGCCATTTGGGGTATAGCACCAATCTTCACCACGACCGATATTATAATTATGTTCATTGAAGTCAAAGTTTTGGAACGGTTCGTTGTTCGTACATCAAGGTCATATGACGAGGTCCGTACCCATTCTGGGTGCCTCTAGGTCGGTTGTTTAAGTTCATTCACTGGCTCGGTAGACCCTTCCTGGTCCCTCCAATAATCCGCAGTAATCGCTCCCTGAGCAATGCTGTAATTGGCAAATGCCCTGGGCGGCACTGTACTAGGGGCGGAAAATTCGTGAAAAATATAGATAGATTGAGCTCTGTCTAATTCATAGAGCAGCGAAAAGTCGAGCTCGCTTCGCTTGCTCTTAGTTTCTGTTTTAATTACTGTGCCTACACATAGTCCCAAAGAGTTCTGACTACAGCTAAGACGAAAATTTATAGCTTGCTTCGCTCGATCCATAGCTTTTACTCATGTTACTTTGTACATGTTTTGTAGGTAAGAAGCTCTGGCTCTAACCGATTCGTATTGAGGAGAAAAGTCGAGCTCGCTTCGCTAGCTCAAGTTTGCATGAATGACCCAAAATATGTCTGACCACAACCCGAAACGAGGGGCAAACAAATTACGAGGTCGCGTCGCTCGCTCCGTTATTTTTTGTGTAAGTACGATAAGATGGCGGCAAAGAAACCCACGGTACTCCACTGCACAGCTTGACCATAAAACGTTGAAAAATTAAGGCAACTTTCTTTTCAAGAAAAGTTATCGAACAATTACAAATCCCGAATGGTTCCGCAGCTTCAACTTCAATGAACAGTAACTTGCAATGTGTATAACATAAGGTCATATAATAAGTAGGTTAAATTTATTGGGTCTCAACGACGGTAAACTTAAGATTGTTGTCATTGAGGTGTTTGATGAGATTTGTCTTATTGAACGCAACCCCTGTTGTATACACTCCGCCTCTGTAATAAAAAAACAATTGTAAACGACTATTCTGCAAGCAACGCCGCAGATGATTATTAGTGTATTGTATTCTAAAAACCTTCCTAGAAGAGAGGGGAATTTATATTTCAAATAATCATTGAAATCGGCTTAGTAGTTTTCAAGCAAGCGAATACATGCATACGGGTCAAACACAGATCCCCCTTTTTTCATACCAAGGACGGGTTATTTCAGCAGTGTCAGTATTGTGGAGGCTGGCAAACCAGTAACACTTGAACCCGATGGGATCTTTTGTGTTGACCCCACGGACCTGAAAAAAAGACGGACGTAATCTCGTCTAATCATAAGTGAAGTGCCCATTTGTGTGTGCGTGCTGTCGCACTGTAACGCGGTGCATAATGGCGGCGGGTTGTCGAACCAGCGCCCAGAACTGGTGTAGGTGTGTGCGTGTAGGTCCCTTGTAGAACAATCAAAATTGTAGGACCTTGCATGCTTCACATCTTTTTAGTGTCACATTATGTGAGTCTTTTCATGTCCGTGGTTGACCCCTAGACATTTATTTTCTTCACCCATCAAAGACATGGTAAATGATGGGAGGCAATACCGTTCAAGGGAAGAAACCTGTTATCTCCTAGTTTAAGGATATCCATCTCAAAGGAGGCACATGCGTTTAGCAGCCAAGACATTGCAGTCGCACAGGATATGTTCCATGGTCTCCTCTCCGCACGCTCGGCAGCTGGGGTCTAGGGCGATCTTCATCTTGTGCATCATTGTGCCTGTGGCGTAGTGCCACAGATTACTAATTACTCCGTAACAGATACATCACTTCCTTAACCAAACGGTACGCGCGAAAATGTATCTAATGGCGCTTGACTCAGCGTTGTTATTACTTCGTACAGCGCGCGGCGTATGCGACGTTGCCGTCTAGAGCGAGTGGCAGAATTCATACAAGCGCATCGCTTACGATGCGCCAAAGTGTAGCTACTAATCTTGGTTCCTACGGTCGAGTGAAGAAGGCCTGGTACCTACTAGTCACAGTACCTACAGAGTAATTTAGTTCTAGAATGAAACAATAAGACAGCTCACGTGGGAGGCATGTTGTCCTTTTCCTTCAGTACGGTGATGGCGGAGAAGACGAGAGCAGTCACTGTCGCGCCGTATCCAGGGTTCACACCAGACACCTGTGGGATTAACAACATTTTTTAATGAGCATTTTGTCTCACGACTGTTTTCATCGATGTAGTCAGAGGTGTTCACATCCACACTAATATTATCAATTAAATTAACTAATTCAATAAAAAATATTAATTAAATATTATAATATTTGTGCGGACATTTTTAGGCAGACGTTTTCGCTCATTGATAAAAACCAGTAAGTGGTAATGGGAGCAACTGTTAGCTGTACCTTCCGAAGCACGAGGCGCTTGAAATGAAATAGCACTGAAATGGTAGCCAATCCAAAGAGATTATTGATTTCGAACATTTTACAAATCAAATTAAAGATTGATCACGTCCCCTTAAGACGCAATAGATTGAAAATGTCGTTCTCTGGGTAGTGGGCTCGATGGCGAAAGTGGTTAACGCAATTCCCCGGTTTGGAAGAGTGCGGGTTCAAGCCCCGCCCGAGACAAACTTTTTCCATATTATTATATATTTAATCCAAAGATAGACTGGTATAAAATTATCATAATCCTACATAAAATCCATTGTAGAGCACTTGCCTCCTCTCACTATCAAAGTGAGAGGAGTGGGTCATACTTCACCAACCTTGGTTAGCGCGGATTGATGGTATCAGTAAACAAGTATGAAAGGAAATGGATCATACTCCTCTATGAGTGCGAATGAGGGATTTTCCGAAAGTCATTTAAAAAATCCAAATGGCGTTTACGCGAGATGAATGATCAATCTTGCAGATAATAAAACACAAATAAGTAAAAATTTTAAGGGCATGTTTTACCACTTCTGAATAAGTTCTTGATAGCTTATTAGACGGGTCATTTGACTTATTTTTTATACAAACGAGCTGTCAGCTGTCGCTGTCGGCTAACAAGAACTTATTCAAAAGTGGTGACACAGGTCCTAAGTAAGCAGAAGGGAGTCGCGTTGCAATTCTGGCGGAGTACGGACGCTTGCGTATCGACGCGTCGGGATTGCACGTGGCTCCACCATTTTGTGAACTCTTTTGTGTTTTAACCTTAAAACAATCACTTGAGATTATAACCTACTTACATTGGCAAAACTGCCACTCTAGACTTAATAAATACCACTGATCATTTTCCTTCATATAATATCCACATAACGAGACATTGGCTGAATTGTGATAACGCATCGGATGCCACTAAACAAAAAATTGAATTGAATTGAAGTAAGCAGAAAAATATGAACGTATACTTCGTCAACAGATGTGTCTTTTGTTTACTTTTTAATTTAAAATACATTTTAATGAAATTGTTTGTTTACTTTTAGCCTAAATTTCCGTCTCCGCATCCAAGTCACGTCAACGCCATCTAACGCGGTATGTTGAACTACGTTTTAAAAGCTATTAGAAACCTCCTCATTGGTGGAAGCAAGTTAGTAGTCATGAATACTTCATTTCAAATAAGGACGAAAAGATTTTCCGATTCCTATATAGCTTTCTGGCCAATTCTGATTTGCAAATATAATTTATTAATCAGAAAGATAATATACAATCCGACATAATTGTTGGACGTTACTAAAGCTGTTCTATGAATAAGTGAGAGGAAGTGTTTCAAATCTGTTTCTGTAATTCAAAATAGCCTTAAAATTTCGTTGCTATTTGAAAAGGAGTGTAACTCTCAAAGGCTCAACAAAATCTGCTGTGAAAGTCCCTACTAACATCATCAAATCACAAACCTTGACAGCGATCTTCTTATCAGGCGCCTGCGCGTCGACATCGACGCCCTTACCCCACCCCTCCCCATACAGCAAGAACTTAAACACGGTCCCGTTCATAACCTCCTCCTTAGGGCCCTCCCTCGTTATCATCCCGAAGGAGAACAACCTCGGGTGGTTCAACAGCAGGTTCCTTGTGAAGCTCGTCATTCCCATGAGGTATATAACGGCGGAGGCTATGACCGACAGGATGGTGAGGGTTAAAGACGGTAACTTGACGTAGGGTTTGAACTGTATGGGACGTTTGTGGTCGTTCTCGTATAGATGGCGCTGCGTGCGGTACACTATGGAGCCGTCTGAGCCGAGGAACGGGATGCAATATCGGTTGTCTCGCTTGTGGATTGTTGAGCTGGAATAGAAGATTTTTACGTCAGAAACTGATGCAATACCAACTAGTGGACGAAGGGTGCGCGCTCAAAAGTGTCCGAACCAGAAGAGTACCAAAACGTAAAAAGAGAACCAACTACGCGACAGTCTTTATTTGATCGGGCGACTACGCGCACGCGTACCGTGTTGCGATAGGGGTGGGATGGAAAACAATTTCATAATTTTCAATGTTTTTAGTTGATTTATATTACTATACGTTCTTAGATTTGTGTAGATTAGTATCGGACACTTTTTTTCGAGAGTTTTGTACTAGACCCGGCGTCCATAGTGTTCTACGTCAATGTGCAATGACATGAACTTACTTACGACTAATCATGTTTAGAGTATAGTTTGTGGTTATATTATGGATGGAAAGTCAATTCAATTCAATTATACTGTATTGCACACCAAAACAGAACATACATTTGAATACAGATTTAAGTCAAGGGAAAGTCTTCTTGATTTTGACATGTTTAATTAAGTGCATACTACATAGTTAATAGTTCAAACTACATAGTTGATCTAGGTCGTCGGTAGTGTGGGAATGACAAGCGAATGTTCCAGTCGCTCTTGCACACCGGTACAGAATAGGTATATAGTTCTACATACAGAACGGCCACTCCCCGCCCCCCTCTGACTTCAAATCCCCCACCTCACCTCACACTTTCTAGGAACACTTTAGGGGAGCCGAGCAAGGGAATGCGCGCGCACCCGTTGGAATTGACTACACAAAATTGGGTTTTTTCAATGCATAAAATAAATGAATGAATGAAATATAGACCGTTATAAAAACCGTTGAAAAATAACGCTAAAATCACATTTTAAGTCATTCTTTAGCTCAAATACTATTTTTAATAAGTGAACGAACAATAAAAAGTATCGTAATATAGATGACGCTAAAATGCAAAGCGCGGCTTTCAAACCTACACGCAATGTCATGGACAGTTTGCACAAAGTGCGCATGTGCAAACGCCATTTCGAACTTCAAACGTTCTATAGAGTGTCGGACCTGTGACACCGGTATAGTATTACAGCGTAAACAAAAAAATAATACAATGGAACACATGATAGGTGAAGTCACTCAAAGTGAAGGAATATTCACTTTTGAGACTTGTCATTCACCCCTCGATGGGGATCGACCGTCAAGCGTACCTGAGCTGTGGAGTGAGACAGGCCTGGCTACGTCAAAGTTGGTCGTCGAATAATTAGGATACAGAGTTTTATAATGTACTCACCGCGGGAGTAGCTTCGGCTTGAATGTCGGCAATCGTTGCGGATAGAGTTTCTTGCGCAGCGCTGGCAAATCTCCGAAAGATGAGAGACTGTAAACGAAATTATTACAATAAGGGACTTGATATATTCAGCGCCATAGCACAGTATAGGTAATACATACAGAACGGCCACTCCCCGCCCCCCTCTGACTTCATATCCCCCACCTCACCTCAAACTTTCTGGGAATCTTGAGGGAAGCCGAGCAAGGAAATGCAGTCAGGCGCGTGCACCCGTAGTATTTGACTACATAAAAATTTAGTCTTTTCAGTGCATAAAAACGTTGAAAAATAACGCTAAATTCACATTTTCAATAATTCTTTTGCTCAAATACTATTTTTAATAACAGAACGAACAATAAAAAGTAACGACATGTAGATAATGTTCATACGATGCGTGGTAAGTCAACCCTACACATATGTCAAAGGCAATTTGCATCAAGTGCGCATGTGCGAACGCCGTCATGTCAAATCGAAAACGTTGTTTGAAGTGCCGGACCTGTGGCCATAGGCAGGCAGACCCGGGGCGCTGTGAGATTAAAATGAATGGCGCTCTCTGGAACGAAATATAGCGCCCGACGAGCTCTCCCTACGCTTGCAATGTTGTTTGTACTTGGCTCAGTGTGACAACATACAGGGTGAAATTGATATCATTAGCATCCTTTTAAACTAAGAGTCTACCTATCAAACTAAACAACTTTTACTATGGGAGCAAACGGATCGGAGCAAAAAAAACTGCTGTTGCATACCTATACATTCGAGGCTAGTAGCATTGCAGTTTAGTTGCAGATTTTTTTTTGCTCTAATAGGTTTGCTATAGTAAAAGTTGTTCAGTTTGATGGGTAGACTACTTTAAAAGGATGCAAATGATACCAATTTCACCCTGTATACTCAGCGGACAGGGCGCGCATAGGGGGGCCAAATATCCGACACAGAAAATTGTATTTTAGAAATGGGTAATAAAAAGAACATGGACACAGAATTCATTTCATGACTGCTATTGGCTATGAGCACGACTCTAGCGCCACCTAGCGCACTACGGCCCCGTATTTGTGCATAAAATCTTGGGATACAGTTTGTTATTAATAAAATCAAGTGAAAAGTAAATAAATGAACAATATTTTTGATATTAACAATATTATATTACAGAATTAACTGGAATTCCAATTCTTTGTTATGAAATTCTCATACAAACTTTCACCCCCGTTTTCACACCTTTGGTGGTTGAATTGCTAAATCTCTCTTTTTTCTGAACACCTAGATTGCAATAAAAATATCCTGCGTAGTTTTAAGTTAGTAGTCTTTGTAGTTTTGGGTATTTTAGTGTTGAGTAAGTGTGCGGATTTACATAAATTCAAGCAAATCTGACACAGCTTCGCCGAAAATAGTTCAAATTTCTGTCACAGCGAGCGCTGCGATCGACTTGACAGTTCCCAACATCCACTTCACACATAGCCAATAGTAACAAAATTATTATAAGTAATCGGACCGAAATTTGTGAGGAGATGTCCCCCGAGTAGTCGTCTTTATCTAAGTACTGTTTCGGCGGTAACAGACATGTTGACGTTTCGGGAATTCTCCGTAAGAGACGGTTCATTCTTCTCTTCTTATCGTGTGTAGCAAGTCCTGGAGTCAGAGTTTTTTCAGACCGCTTTACGGCCTCTGACGTGGTTTTTATGTAACGACTACTACCACCCCAGAGATAGTAGCCGGTACCTACGGCTTAACGTGCCATCCGAAGCACGGAATCATCTTTTTTTCAGACATGATTTAGCCTGCAATGTCCTAACCAACTGGGGAAAAACATATCATACATGGTGACATATCACTAGGTGTCCCCCGTGGGAATCGAACCCACGACCTCCGTGTCAAGAGCCCAATGGTCTTAACCATTAGACCACGGAGGCGATTCATTAAAAAAGTATTTTGTTGTTAAGTGTCATTATCTTGAAATAGTCATATACCTGTAGACCAGAGACTCCCACGTGCCGTAGTTGATAACTCCACTCTTAGAAGCCTCGCCACGAAGCTCCGGTACCACGTTCACACTCAGATACGACTCCACAGAGTTCAGCGTTCCTGCAAAATTAAGAAACAATATTCATAGTTTCAATAAAGGCACGTTGGTCAGACGACCAACCTACTGGACTCAAATGAACTTATAAACCAGCTTACCCTCAAACTGTTGCTGCATATAAACGACTCCCATATCGTTGGGTATGCTATCGAAGCCGCATGCGCTGATGATGTAGACTCCAGCGTCGCGCGCCGCCTTGTCGTACTCTAGTTGCATCGTCTCTATGAACTGGAAACAAGATTTAAGTTTGTTTAGGGTAGACACATTGACGGACAGCTAACGACGGCGGGCCCATATAAAAAACCACGATAATTGACAACATTACATTTTTAACCACCTTTTTCTAATAAAAATGGGTTAAAAAATATGAGATACGAATTTTTCCGATTTAATTTTTGACCGATATTTCTATTTTTAATTTACTTTTGAATTTTCTTAAAAACGTAGGATTTATGGCTAAGATACCTTGGCCGCAATAACATTAAAAATAAAAACTGTCAAATACAATAGAAAAGCCAAGCAGGCAAAGGAATAAAATCTCATTCAACCTCTATTATATTTTTCAGTATTTTTCAAATAACTCGAGAAATAATGGATAGAAAAATCTGATAATTTTGATATAGGCTTTGAATAACATAATCTCCAAATGGTTTTCTTATTTTGGTACCTTTCTTAAAATGAAATGTTGTCAATTATGGGAACGCGTTCGGCACCGTTCGCCTCGTCGACGGCGAAGGATGCGGACGGCGTCAGAGGTTACTATTGCTTCGTAACAGATACATCACTACAATAAGTTTTCACGCTTTAATTATTTACTGCCAGACGGTACGCGCGAAAATGTATCTAATGGCGCTTGACTCAGCGTTGTTATTACTTCGTACAACGCGCGGCGTATGAGACGTTGCCGTCTGGAGCGAGTGGCAGAATTCATACAAGCGCATCGCTTACGATGCGCCAAAGTGTACCTATAGATACTTATCTCGGTTCCTACGAGCGAGTGACGTCCCATACTAAACGTGCTTTTGCATACGAAAAGGTTATTTTCTATGGAGCATCGCGCGCGTGTAGAGGAATCATACTAAACGTGCAGATCGTGTTTAAAACGTTGACAAAATAGTATCTAACTTCGTTGGTATGCAGCGCGCAATGCAGATTGGTAGACTTCACATACGCATCAGAATTTCTTCTTCAGCGAATGCAGGTTTTCTCACTATGTCTTCCTTGACGGCTTGAGAGCAGTCACTCATTGGTACATTGCATATCGTCCGTTCAGATTCGAACCCGAACCCTCATGATTGAGCGTCCATCCATACCTCTCCACAACGCGCAACCGACGCTCCTACGGCCGCGGGATGGCGGCGCGATAAAGCGCTATCGCGCCCCAGCTCTATTTCTTTTTGCGCGCGAACGAACGAGTTAGCAGGCGCGATACATCATTTATCGAGGCGCTATGCCGGGGCGCTGGTCTCGTGGCGCGAGTCATAAAGTGTGTTGCGTAAATTCCAAAGTACCAACAACTACTACGTGCTGATGAACTAATAACGAGCGTAGTTCTATTTCCACGAGCTGAACTATGTTAATAGTGTGAGCACACTGGACGTACGAGCGCTAACATAAACAAATTGGAACTGTTTCCTTCGCTCAATATTTTATTTACACTTTGCCGGGCGAATATTTATATTCCGTTTTTAGATTATGGTCTCAGTGGATCGGTTATTACGGAGGAAGCTGTTTAGTGTTATCCACCATTGCTGAGCGACAAAGATATAAAGGAAAATATCAACAAATAAAACCCCTCCCAAGACATTAGAATCATCCCCAGGTTTTTAGTGTAGTATTCTAAGTGACCGCTGTATATCCCAGATTGCAGACGAGGTGGAGGAATGAAATTTTACTGTAACATGGCGAGCAATTTTCTTCTTATCGTATGGGCAAGCTCTGGTGTCAGAGTTTTTTCAGACCGCCTCTGACGTGGTTTTTATGTAACGACTACTACCACCAGAGATAGTAGCCAGGACCAACGGCTTAACGTGCGATCCGAAACACGGAATCTTCTTTCTTTTCAGACAATCAGGTGATTTAGCCTGCAAAGTCTTAACCAACTGGGGAAAAACGCACAAAGTGACATATCACTAGGTGTCCCCGTGGGAATCGAACCCACGCCCTCCGTGTAAAGTCAAGAGCCCATGGCTCTTAACCATTAGATCACGTAGGCAGAGAATTTTATGTAAGTAACGACTACTACCACCAGAGATAGTAGCCGGGACCAACGGCTTAACGTGCGATCCGAAACACAGAATCTTCTTTCTTTTCAGACAATCAGGTGATTTAGCCTGCAAAGTCCTAACCAACTGGGGAAAAACGCACAAAGTGACATATCACTAGGTGTCCACGTGGGAATCGAACCCACGCCCTCCGTGTAAAGTCAAGAGCCCAATGCTCTTAACCATTAGACCACGTAGGCAGAGGTGGCAAGGAATGTAAAGGATAATCAGAATAACAAGTATTCATTCCCAAATCACTTCTCATAATTGAAACCTATATCACATTATAAGAACGAGTATCTAGTACTAAAGTACGGACACTCACCCCCATTGATAATTTCATAACGGTTCCGTTTTTCCAATTCATAACGGTACGCTAACAATTTACACAATTTACCAGTTCTTCATTTAGTCTACTTAGAAAGACTTACCTATAATGTTACGCGCGAGCAGACGCCCGTCAGCGCTTGCATGCAACTTACGTGAATCTTATTATGAATAACTAATATTTATGTAGGTACGTACGTGCAACAAATGTACGAAACAATTGAAATAATTTGCAGGGCTATTTAGACCCGACACGGCGCAAAAGTATTTAAAATTATGTATGCAAATTAGTAGCTTTTGCCCGTGAGGATTTCAGAAACTTTCAATACCCTTTAAGGGTTGATTTTCGAAAAATCCTTTCTTAGTGTACCCTAGACTATGTATTATTGTATACATAACTTTAGCTTAAGAATTTATATTGTAATAGTATGTTTTGGAGTTTCTGGCCGCATCTTCTCTACAGCGACAACACGTTTCGTCGCGGTGGTAGCTTTAAAAAAGATTTGACGTTTGATAAGTGTGCTGCAAGCTCCTATATTGAATAAATTATATTGACTTTGACTTTGACTTTGACCCCTACATCCTTTATACAGGGTGAAAATGATATCATTAGCATCCTTTTAAACTGAGAGTCCATCAAACTGAACAACTTTTACTATAGGAGCAAAACAATAGGACCAAAAAAAAATTCTGATGTTGCATACATTTAAGTCGAGTAGGCATTGCAGTTTAATAGGTGTTGCTCCCATAGTAAAAGTTGTTCAGTTTGATGGGTAGACTCTTATTTTAAAAGGATGCTAATGATATCAATTTTACCCTGTAGAATATGTATTCTTCTCATGTTTCTATCGTCAGTGGTAGACTGCGTTGTCTGTCAGTCTTTCATGGAAATATTTATATTTCTAGATAGATGGATGTTGAAAAGGCTAGATATGTGTGTTAGAATCGCCAAGTTAACTTATATCTACGTACCGCGTAGAAGTACCGTACCTTCCCCAATGGGACATTATATTATCACGCCTATCCCCTGGATACGTGGTTGTTTCGAAATGAGTTCAATACCACTGTCCCATTTAAAATCGTATTGTGTCCAATTGAATGACCTTTTGACACGCAGCGAGTCACTGCTTAATATGGTTCTCTAAATGCAACGCCCCAAATAAGAGTTTCAAGTCTTATGACCCCGGTATAAAAACGAAAATGGCTTGATTCAGGGCAAACAAATCGAAGATTCATTTAATAAGCACCACACCAAAACTATTTAAAATCGTTATTGGTTCGGCACACATTGGGTACTTAGTTTACCTCTTTAGTGAATTTCACATAATGCCGAAACAATGTCGATATTTATAGGGCATATGCACACGACTATATTCCCCTAGGGGGTAGTCAGAGATATTCTGAAACCTCAGAACAACCACGTTTCACCAGTAGTACCGAAACTCTGTCCAGTGTTACGGGGGTGAGCCCGTTGCCACTTATAATGGGCAGTGGGTACAACACATGCCTCGAAATTGAAGCATACAGGTTTCCTCAGGATGTTTTCCTTCACCGAAAAGCCAGTGGTGTTACAAATCGTACATAAATTCCGAATAACTCATTGGTACGAGTCGGTCTGGACGGGGATCGAACCATCGCCTCCTGCACGGCAGGCAAGATATTTATAAATACTTAAATAAACTCGCTACCATAACCCCTTTAAGGGTATATTTTCGTTCGTGAAGTCATCACTTGACGTACAATGGAAAAAATCAGAAACAAGTACAGTTTTGCAGTTGTCAGAGGACGTCAAGAGATTTAATTTGTTCGCCATTTTGTATGGTAATCAGAATGTTAGATTTTTACTAAAATGTTTTCAAGTATATTGTGTGTTTCCGACTCATATTTCAAAAAGTTTTTTACATTTATATAAACTTTACTTTACGTAAGCTGTATTTTCAACCGTGTAACGTAACCATTCTAAAAATGTTCCTAAAGTAACCCCATTTTTAGAAATTATTCGACAAACAGTGTCTGGATTTTACGCGATTGCTAAAATAAATTATATGAAACATACAAAAAAACTATTCATTTGAGTTTTAAGTAAAGGGAGGTCTTTTATAATAAATATAATACACTGGATATGCAATAGCATATCACTAAAAACAATGTTCCTGAAAGAACATTAGGGTTTTAGAAAATATACCCTTAAGGATGAAAACATGAGGCAGTATAGGCGAAAAGCTAGCCGGTCACCACTTGACATCTAATTCCAGCCCGAAACCAACAATAATACCACCACCAACCGAAACCAACAATATAACCAGCATTGCTATAAGCTTCTCACAACTCCAGTGGAAATTGTTTACGTTTAGGGGCTTCAATCAACAATTTGGGGGGTCGCTTATGGGTGTAATCAACATTCAACGTCCCATACATTTGAGTTCGGTAGGTACAGCATTTTTGTATGGGACAGGTGATTTTTTTCGCGTTTCCTGAGGTAGGCTCCATAGTGAACGTTGTTTAGTTTGATGGTCTGAGTTCACCGTTTCAGTATTTGCTAGGCTGTCACTTACACCCTGTATTCCCAAAGGGGGTAGTCAGAGATCTAATCAATCTATGCAGAAAACGTTCATTACAAAGATTAAGTGAGAGAAAATCTATGTTGTTTTTGTTTTGTCAAAATCTTGCACGTAAGCCAATCAAAGGCACTATTTTTCATGCATTTTTGTCACTCCATCCCTTTCCATTATACGCAGCTTATAATAAATATGACATCAGCCTGCATCGCCAATTGACTGCGTTTTATCAGGTTTTTGAAATACATTCGTTTTTAAAAATAGCGACGTTGTTATCATTCGATTGTTGTCTTTTTAGGATTCTGTAGATATACAAGATCGTCCCTATCTGTCTTCTAAATTTATGAACCGTAATGCATGTCCACCGCAATACATACAAGCGTCAAACTTGGTGTGATTATAGATCAAACTCTACAGTATAACAACAAATAATAAAAACCTGCCAAGTGTGAGTCAGTGTCGCGCTAAAGGTCTCGGAGAAAACAAAACTTTTTTGTAAATTAAAATGTTGTGTGGTGGTGTGGTACGGAACCCTCGGTGCGCGAGTAACCCGACTCGCACATTGACCGGTTTTATTGTTATGTGTTTGTGTACACACGGCGACACGTCAAGCTACGCAAAACCAACATAATCTGGCCGTGCGACGTTATACATTACTCTACCTACGCGCGGCCAGCTTATATTTTTTTTGCGTGTCGATGTGTACCTAATTTTTTTTTTTATATTATAATTTACCTGTGGCTCTCCGCTAACGTCAACGTAGTTCGTCTTGGAATCGATGGCTGCCTTCACGACGGGTTCGCCGTAGAGGCGGTAAGGGCCGCAGCAGTTGACCAGGACCTTCGCTTGAGCACACATCGCCTTGAGAGATGCCTCGTCCGATACGTCTGCTACGATCAGCTTCGTGGATGAATGGTCTTCACCTGTTCATAGTTTATATTATTAGCATACATAGATTTATTTGTTTTTTTTTTAACTTGGACATTTTCACACCAATTATCTAGTCTCATTTAAAGTAATCAGCTATCCCATACATATCCCTCGAGTTGGTTTGCAGTTTTTGATTTCGATGTTGGTGCCATAGAGAAAGTTGGTTAGTATGACGGTCTGATCATCCCCTTAAAAAAGAAATGTAGTGTCATGGATATTCCATCCAGGGTACCAATATTCATATTCATCATACAAAAATTTGCCCGTTACGGCATTCGAACCCGCGACTCTCGGCACTGCAGGCAGGTTCACAACCGACTGACCTATCAGGCCGTCATTTTATTTGTGATGGTTCAAATGTGTGCTTTGTTCAAGAACGATCCCCAAGATCACCTCAATATTAATTACCGAACAACGTCAACCACATAGGTAATTTGCTATTGAAACTAGACATTGGCAAAATAATCTATACCACGATGGACACACAATTTTAAGATTATACTCCAGTCCAAATAACAACTAAATTTTAAGGTTTTTCAGAATTACAGAAACAGAGATTTGAAACACTTCCTCAAACTTATTCTTAGAACCGTTTTAGTAACTGAGATAAATACCTGAAAAACATAAATTCTGAATAAACCCCAATTTTTTATTGTGTATTATTGAATAATTAAGACATTTACAAAACATTAAATTTAGGTATGAACAAAAAATGGAAAACTGGTGATTTTGTACAGGATGGCTTCATTCAATACGTTTTACTTATAACAATAATAATCCCCGGTTAATATCGTAAATTTGAGTAGATATTTAATATTTTGTAAGTTTTCAAAAATTATAACCTCAAAACCAAATTATTTACTGTTTGTTTGTACACATTAAATTTGCCTTGTTTTAATTAACTGTCTATTTTGCTAGTATGCTGGAAGAAATATCTTTCGAAAAAAGCTTGCCATTTGTATATTTAAATCGATTTTAAGGTATTTCTCAGGTTCCTGAGCCAATATAACCACGAAATCTCGACAAAAGTGTTATAAATGAACAGTAATATTATTTCAAACACAATTTACTAAAGTGTCTTTGATGCAATCTCAAACCTTATTTTTCCTAGACTATAATGTCGACTGAGATGTATGCGAAAGCCTATTTGCGAAATTATACTCAGGCCTTTGATTAAATTAAAATAGGAAGATAGGTGACGTTCTTGCATTATTTACTTGAAAAATGGACCTGCTCTTCATGTCTCTTACGAGTGAAAAGTAATGCCGTTTGATTTGTTTTTTCTTTTTGAATAATGTGTACAATGAGTAAAAGCACACGAAGGCATTGTGATATCTTTATTCCGCCTAAAATGAAAAAAAGTTAATTAATCACGCAATGCCGCTCATATTGCAACTAAGGAAAGTAGGCGAATGGGGTTCAATTTATGGGGTCCATACGCTGTATGTCGGTCACCTATCTTCCGGTTTTAATTAAATCAAAGACTTAGACGTATTAACTCAACTCGTATTTACTGGGTAGTTCAAAGTGCATAAATAGATTAGTTGTGTACCTTAACTACTCTTTGATTTAGGTCATCCATCATAGAAGTTAGAATATAATGGACTCGGATTACTAACAAAATTATGTATGTAATGTCGCAGTCAAATTGATTAATTCGCCAGTTTACTTAAAACGGCTAGACTTATTGTATTACGGCGTGTATTAACATCTGATCTGACTTCCACCACATTATATCAGCGCTTCACGTTCTTCAATACGGCTAAAACGCGCTAGCCGTAATGTAATTTAGATAGTCATCAATCGCCACTTTATCCTTTTTTATTAGTTTCAATTTTCTAACAATAATGGCGTCGAATATACATTATAATAATAAATTGTGTCCTTAACTTTAAGTGCAAGTTTAATGTGCAGCTAAGTAATTTATATCGATCTCAATGAGGAAGAATAAAACAAAAACAACCGTAGCCGTTTATTTCATTAGCGTTGACACCTAACAATGCAACTTGATAACAATGCGGCTAAACGGGGCAGCCGTATTGTAAAACGAATCGCACTGTCAATAAGGTCAATAAGGCTGAACGTTGATAATAATACGGCTCTGATTTTAAAACTACTAACCATTAATTTTATGTAATGCGTCGGGTTCTATAAGTTTTCTGCGACATAACACATAGTTGCACAATTTGATCATTATTAATGTCATCTAGGTATTTTATTTAAAAAAACGTGTTCAAACAACTGTTCATTAAAACGCAATCTTGCATCGTCAAGGACTAGAGCCGCATAGTAATTACAATGTTCTGTAATTTTTTTTTAACCTTTGTTTCTGTAATTATGTTGATATGTATCATATCAATTATTTTATTAAATAGACTATGTATTATTGTATACATATTCGTAGCTCAAGAATTTATGTTGCAATAGTTATTTAGTTGTGTTATTTTGTAGAGTTTCTGGCCGCATCTTCTCTACAGCGACAACACGTTCCAACGCAGTTGTAGCTTTTAAAAAGATTTGACGTTTGATAAGTGTGCTTCAAGCTCGTATATTTAATAAATTATATTTACTTTGACTTTGGCCTATGATATTTATAATTAATAATGATGTAAAATTTTGTCTTCATCACAATCATGAACCATTGTATGTAAATTTTTGTTTATTTTTGTTTCATCCATAAACCGCACAACATTATACAAATTAGTGAATTCTTTGCAAATATCGATCTATGAACAGTAAAAAAATCGATTATACAAAGTTATTAAAGTCCAATGTTGTAGAAGGCCCCGAGAACCTACTCTTTGGTATTAAAAAGATAAGCTCTTCAATACGAATTTAGCAGATTTTTACTTTGATTGTGAAAGGGAGGCCCCCGGCCCCCACTACAAACTTTTGCCAGGGGCCTAACACGGGTGTAGTTACGTCGCTGGTAGAAACCCATGTGATATTCCACTTGCTGGCCACCCTGGCCTTCTCCTCCACGGCCTTCTTCCCCATGAAGCATATTGCGCCAGATATCACCAGGTCTAAGTAGTTAGTAAGTAAACAAATAGTTACCGGTCTTCTTCGACACATCGGTGATCAGATCCTCAAGTTTCTTCTGAGAGCGGCCGGCTATCCCCCACGTTATGTTCCACTTGCTGGCCACCCTGGCTGTCTCCTCCACGGCCTTCTTGCCTGTGAAGCCCGTCGCTCCGAATATCACCAGGTCTAGTCGTGACATCTGTCCGAAGAAAAGATTAAACATCAACAATGAATCTAAAGGTAAAGGTAGGTAAGGTAGTCACGTAAAGGTAGACTTTACATACAAAACAATTCCATGACTGACAGACAGACAAAAACAACGCACAGCCTAAGCCACTGAAGATTGAAACATAAATGATATATTCTACACAGGATGTAGGGGTACATGAACCTCATCGCTCTTTCACTTAGCGCGTATCACAGCGAGCGAAAATGCGCGAGATAATGTTATCGCGCATTTCTACTACTCCTCCACGCGGGGTCAGTACAGATCAGCTGATTTTGTTATCGTTATTTCGACACACAGAATTCAGAACAAGGGTTCAAAATAACATACTCAGGACCATTGCCAATGCTTCCAAGTTCTTTCGCAACTCAGAAATCCACGAATACCTGGAAATACCTACCGTTCTCCAAGAAATAGAGTGGCACAAATTAAAATACAAAGAGCGGTTAAGAAATCACCCAAACAAGCTGGCCAACTCGCTGCTAACAGCCAGCAACACTAAAAGGCTGAAGGGGAGTCATCTGCTCTCAAACGAAAAGAGGGTAGGGCGCTGGCCCTGACACTTTAAAAAGCCATTAAATCCCTTATCAACACATCTGATTATAGTCTTTCAACTGAAGGCAGATGCAAGTTTAAAAAAAAAGTCCAACAGAGAAAGTGGTTTAGATTGATGGTCTTATCATCACCTTAAGGGCCTATGTCGAAAAATAATTGAAGCGAAATGGGCGTGTGATAGCTTATATTACTGCCTGATGCGAGAGAAAGAGATGGGGCGGCGCGCGCGCCTGAAACGACGCAATCGTAAAACAAACTTTATTTAATTGTGATTGTACTATTTATGTAAGTTCATTTCTACTCTAATCAAACTTTATAAAATATCAATCTCTTTTTTTTAAATCAGTCTCGTGTTTCTATTATTCACCGTTTAGCAGTTCCAAGCGTTTATCGATAAAGACGGAGGCTACTTTGGCTTATTTTTCTATCGAGAAAATGTCGCTTAATCGTGTTTTGGCTCTAATCAAAACTTCAATTATATGTTCAATTTACACATATCCGCAAATCATACTCCTACTGTTAGTACTTCATGATATATGATGCTTTGAAGAATCCTATTTTTTCACATATCCTCTTAAAACACCATCAGCATATTAAGGAAGACCCTGCAAACGAATGCCTCTAGAATCACTTATTGAATAAACAGATAGGTAGTTGACTCATGAAGATGATGTAATTGTATTTTATTTCAATGTTGTTGTAGGTGGATATGTATTTATGTGTGTTGAAAATGTGTCATCTTTATACTTTTAAATAAGGATATTTGCACACAAGATAAACCTACCACTATGTATTATTATATCCGTCGTAATCATTGATATCTTATATAAAACTGAACTAGATTGACAATCAAGAGATTGAATTACTGAAGAAGAGATTTGTAACATTTATACTTCATTCCAAATAAGGACGACGAGATTTTCCGATTCCTATTTAGCTTTCTGGCGAATTCTGATTACCAAATGTAATTAATTTATTGGATACATATACTATTTGACATATCTTGGATGCTACTAAAGCTGTTCTAAGAATAAGTGAGAGGAAGTGTTTCAAATCTCTGTTTCTGTAATGCAAAATAGCCTTAAAATTTCGTTGCTATTTTGAATGCAGTATAGGTACTCTTAACTTATTCTTAGAACAGCTTTAGTAATGTCCAAGATATGTCGGATAGTCTTTCTGATACATAAATTATATTTGCTAATTAGAATTGGTAAATCTTTTCGTCGATATCTGGAATGAAGCATAGCTGCTGTAATTTTTATTTTGGATTTTTTTGTTTTTGTTTTGTATGAGAAATATTAAGTTCATAAAATAATAGAAACGTAACTCCAGCAGTACCTACTAATGTAGA
The DNA here is from genome assembly GCA_963924505.1 of Agonopterix alstromeriana. Lineage (NCBI taxonomy): Eukaryota > Metazoa > Arthropoda > Insecta > Lepidoptera > Depressariidae > Agonopterix > Agonopterix alstromeriana. Next base: position 17,297,740 of record OZ004671.1, on the reverse strand, counting down.
ACTGTGGAGGCGGGCGCTGGTACTTATCCTACAGGCTGGATCCCTACCGCTGGTACCAACACACCAATACCTTACAAACCGCGAAATTTCACCCAATCTCGGCTGTACATTGTTAACAATGCCTGCTCTGGGCCATGTCTAGGTGTAGGAAAGGTTCCTTCTAAATATGGTGACAATCTTTTATGAGGATGATCAGACCGGCAAACTGAACAACTTTCTCTATGGAACCAACAGTGGGAATCAGTTTGTTTAGTATGGGATAGCTGATTTTTTTTATCGTCATTTCGAATTTGGCCCCATAGAGAAAGTTGTTCAATTTCATGGTCTGATCATCCTCTCAAATAACCGTCAGCACATTAAGTTGGACCCTGAATATGGACGGATGTGGTAGGGAGAGTATGGTACAGACATTACTGACAGTGCGTTTTTGCCAATGTTGTGTCGTTGCACATATAATTATGTATGAGATCAAAGTCGGTATTTAAGGTTGACTGTGATACGATCATAGATTAATAACTGCTATAGCACAATGGTCAGGGGTAGATCCAGCACTCAAAATAGGTTGTGGTCACGGCCACCAGAAAATGGGCCAAGTGCAGGTCAGACTGTGAACTTGCTCACAATTGCTACAATGCATTTCTACAAAGATGTTTACAAAATGTGTGACACCCCAGCCAAGACCTTGTACAGGGTATAGGCCAATGCAGACAGAGCTACGGGGATAATACTAGTAAAATAATAAACCTGTAAAATATTAGTCTGTTTGGTCACAAACATTACAAAAGTAAATGTGTCAATATCTCATTTAGACTCTAAACTTCTGAACCGATTTTGATAAAACTTTTACAAAGTGAAAGCCTATCGACCTCAATTTTATTAGGGTTGTAGGTATGCCCACGTCTGACGATAGATTGCTACGATTGCTACTTGGCAGGGGGAGGCACTATGGCTTATGGCCAAAGCCAACCTTTGTACCAGGAATCATCCACAGCGGGGTCACAATACCTATTACAATATTATAAAACTGTGGTGAGATCACATCTCCCCTCACAAACCGTGACCTATCGTAAATTCAAGGTAAAAGTGAATTTTACTTCCATCATTTACGAATCGATAAAATATAGGTACATAAAAACTACATGTATTTATCGTAGGAACATAATCCATACACATTAATCGTACTGTAGGTTATCTACTTACTATTTTTATCGTTTTATCAATAGTAAGTACACCTACATAAAATAAAATCAATTTTATAACACCGGCAACTATGCAGAGGTGCCGGTGAAGAAATAGTGTATTCTTGCAGTTTATCGATCTGATTTTAAAACAATAAAAAGTTTAGAAACAGGAATGTTAATTACCTTTGAGCTTCGTAGCGTAAAAGTGGTTAAATAAATAAATCCGTATTTCAAAATTTCCGCAGTAATAAAAATCAACAAACAACACGACCGTCTTCCTTCGCTCCACTTGGACTTGTAGTGATGTACTTTACTTTACTTTGACTTAAACGAATTCGTGAGTTAAGTGATGCATATCATTGAAAACATTCTAATAATACGAGTCATCCGAAATTGCTTTGAGTCGACTATTGGTCTATTGTCATACGGTCCGTCTTTATTTCAACTTTCGACTTTTCAAGCAGCCTATTCATTGACTAATAATATGACGGCCGATGTTACACATAATTTTGTGTCTTTTAATGATTATGATTGAAATTGAATGAATGTGCCTTAAGAAATTATCATGGCTATAACAACAGTAAAAACAACAAAAACTTCAGTGTACCAAAAATATTGTTATTATAAAGGCGTGTCTCCTGTGCTACAAAGAAAACAAAACGTAGTTTCTGTGTACTTTTTGTGTTCCGCCATCTTGTTTTAAAATAAAATTGTATGGGGCGATGACATTTTGTTTCATATTTTTGTGTAATGTTTGCTAAAAAACATGAGCAGGAGTCACCACTTTAAATAAACAAAACTAAAACATTTTCGAAGGTCAAAGCGAGGAGCGCTAATGTCGCATGTGGTGTGAGAGTGAGTCACATAATAGGATCGATTGTAACTAACTATAAAAGATCCAACAATATGTTGGAAATCCCTTAAAGATTTGAAAATTACCGTTTAGTTCCAAAAAATATTCTGGGACCCTAAAAACTTTTTCTTGATTCAACACTCCACATCCCATCACTAGATATTTGTGACAGCAGTCAGGTAGTGACGATTTTATTGATCCATTTTCGAGCTCTGTAGTACCTTAAAAAGAGACGACGTTATTTAAACTTTTTATGTTTACTACTTCCTCTTCGGAAATAACTTTGCAGAATTTGCGCCAGAAAATCGCATCCAGTGGCAACATTCGTGGATTTTCTAACCTAAATCGAGTTGAAATAATTACAAAAATTAATCGAAATGGAATTAAACGAAAGGATTTTGCATCACCTAGCTAAAGTAGAGAACGTGGATACTTTGTTATTAGCAAGTGAGTTCAATGAGGACCATCAGAAAATAGTCGGAGCAGTGAAAAGTTTAGAAGCACTGGAGATGGTGACTTCAGAAGCCGTGAAGGGTACGAAATGGGAATTAACGGAGGAAGGGCAGTTGGTTGCTGACAAGGGCAGCCATGAGGCCGTCCTGTACAGGAGCATTCCCGACGGTGGGATCCCACAGGCCGAAGTTATGAAGGTGAGTTGATAACCTCTCGAAATAACAGATAAGATGATTTTAAAAGTGTAAAGATGAGATTGGTGAGTTAATAATAGGTAGCAATTGTTATCTGCAAATGATATAAAGTGGAATCAAATATTTGGTATATTTTATTGTGCCTTTTATCACAATACACTTCTTATTTTACATGCTAAGTGGTAATAAACAAATTTCTCGAATTTAAATGCCATCTATTCATAAATCAACAAAATGCCATCTGGCAGTGGCAGAATTCAAGTAAGCAAAATGCTTACGATGCCCCCAAGTGTAGGTCTCGGTACCTGCGGCTGAGTGACGGAGGACGGAAAGTATAAGAGGAGAGTGAAGAAGTTAAGAGGTGGCCTGTCTCAGGACAAACAGACCAAATGGGTGATTAAGCTAAGTTTTATGTTAATTAAGGAGATTTTTGAGTTATACAGATTAAGCCTTTCGCTGCTGACGACCTACGTCGTAGGTCGGTGACAAATGGGCTGCAGTGCTGAAGAACCCACGTAATGTGTCAGTTCTATTGCATTTCGGCTGTGCTTATGACATACCACGAACCGACAACCTTACGCCTGCGCGGGTGACCCATGAGACGAGCCACGTTTACCGTTTCAACATTACAACTGTGCGCATGACCTACGAGGGAGGTCAAGTTATGTTGCATTTCACCTGTGCTCATAACCTACAGCGTGAGTCACCCAAACCTTACGCCTCTGCGGGTGACCCGACCTGGTGAACTGTGTGCACGACCTACGAGTGTTAGCACTGCGCAAGGAAATTGGTTTTGAGCTTAGCAGCAAAAGTTTTAAGGAAAAAAATTGTATGCTTGAATAAAGGCTGTTTTATGTTATTGTCCAAATAATATCCATTTACAGACCGTCCCAAATGCGAAAGTAGGCTTCAGTAAAGCAATGTCTTCTGGCTGGATTCAAATAGATAAATCAGGAGGAGCACCCCTCGTTAAACGGAAAGTAGAAACCATCACCGACACCGTCCAAGATCATTTGAACGAAATAAGAAAGGGCATAGACAACTTACCTGATAATGTACGGAATGATTACAAGAAACGAAAGCTGCTCCAGGAAATTACCATTAAAAGCTTCCTGTTATCGAAGGGACCACAGTTTGCGACTACAATTAAAAAGTTAGAGACAGATTTGACAAGTGAAATGTTGCTCACGGGATCATGGAAAAGTTTGCAGTTCAAACCATATAATTTTGATGCTTTAGGTAAGTTTCATGGGCATTTTATTGATAAAAAAAAGTTGTTATGGTGTTTCTTGTAAGGATCAAAAACTCTTAAAGAACAAACTGAGGGTAGAGTAATAGAAATGTCAGAAATAGCAAAAAATCTTTTTTTACATATCGTAGAAAGTGAGACTCCAACATACCTATTTTTATGCTAAGCAAGTGTGGGAACCCCTCACATTCCTCCGAATGCGAGCTTTACAGAAGGACGTAAGGAATCTGACATTTTCGTACTGTAACCTCGGTTGGTCCCATATAGTTTTTTGATCCTTATAAGAAACAGGATCGAATGGCATCAAAAAAGTTTTTGTGGAAATTGTAAATTTTCTTGCTGACAGTTCATTTTTTTAAAAATCTTTGAATGCAGATCTAAATATGCTGCAAATAGTTAAGTATAGTCTTCTAAGTTCGTTTTCCTGTAGCTACAACAGTTAAGGTACCTACTGCCGCGTCCAAGAACATTTACCCTGTATATCTCGGCTCCGATATAACTTACAGCAAATTTTATTAGTCAAACAGGTTTGTTAGAGGTAATGCTACAAAACTATAATAAAATTATCGATGGCCGCAACAAAAAAATTTGACGCCATTGGTCCATATTAAGTTACACAAACCCCTTTCACGTTTTAAACAGTGCAATCACAATTTTACCTATACACTTTTTTAAACAGGTCAACCGCCAGAATCCGGTCATCTCCACCCGCTGCTAAAAGTGCGTTCAGAATTCAGAGAAATCTTCCTCGAGATGGGGTTTACGGAGATGCCGACCAACCAGTACATTGAGAGTTCGTTCTGGAACTTCGACGCCCTCTTCCAGCCTCAGCAGCATCCGGCCCGGGACGCTCACGATACATTCTTCATTAGTTCCCCGGCTAGCTCAACAGATTTCCCGATGGATTATTTGGAGAGGGTCAAGAAGGTTCATAGTGAAGGCGGTTACGGATCTCAGGTGGGTTTTGATTTTTTTATGAAAGTACAGCAATACCATGTTTAACAGTCAGTTGAGTTAACGCTAAGCCGTAGGACTCGACTAATATCTCTCGTGGTAGTAGTCGTTACATAAAAACCACGTCAGAGGCCGTAAGGTGGCCTGAAAAAACTCTGACACCAGGGCTTGCTGCCCACACGATAAGAAGAAGAAGTCAGTTGAAAAATTTTAATAGTGCGCGAAATGATATTGGCCAACCAGGATGTACTTCGCGCGCTTAAAATCCCTTGCCGCTATTTGCTAATAGCTTTCGCGGGCTCGTAGCTGGCGAAGCGTCCTTCAGTCAGTTATTCGACTTAGAGCGAGATAAAGAAAGATTTAGTAGCACCCAATTTGGCAGTGCCCCGTCCCCCGCACACCGCGTGAGCATAGACGCCGCGACGGCGACGCTGAGCTGTTTCACTATATTATAATTACGCTATGCTTCGGGTTTTGACGGGGACTGGTCTGGTCTGCGCAAACAAAGATAGACGAGCTTGACTGAGTGAAACACAGACAGAAATTCGTGCCTTTGGCAGCTAGCACTTTCGCTGCTGACGACCTACGGCGTAGGTCGGCGACAAATTGGCCGCAGTGCTAAAGAAACCACGTAACGAGTCAATTATATTGCATTTCGGCTGTGCTTATGACTTACCGCCACCGACGTCACCGACAACCTTACGCCTGCGCGGGCGACCTACGAGGTGGGTCAAGTGCTATTACATTTCGCCTGTGCTCATGACCTACAGCGAGAGTCACCCAAACCTTACGCCTGTGCGGACGACCCACGATGTGAGCTGCATTGGTCGTTATTACGTTACGACTGTGCGCACGACCTACGAGGGGCGTCAGTTTTAGCACTGCGTGAGGATCATGATTTTAAGCTTAGCAACGAAAGTGCTAGTAATTTTAAGTATATCGCATGAATTCGACTGTCATCATCATTATAAAGGGCACAGGCCTCTCACGAATATGCGTGAGAGGGAGCGGGTCGTATTCCATTACTAATGTACTTGAACATTACAGGGTTACAGGTACAACTGGAAGATAGAGGAGGCGCAGAAGAACCTACTACGTACCCACACCACGGCGGTCAGTGCACGCATGCTGTACAAACTAGCTCAGCAGAAAGAGTTCACGCCACAAAAGTACTTCAGTATTGACAAGGTAAGACCATTAAACTGAACAACTTTCTATATGGAACCAATGTTGAAATCGTGAAAAATGCATACTAAACTATATCTTCCTCAAGCCATATGTATGGGACAGCAGATTTTTTTTCCAGTTTCGATGTTAAGAAGGACCCTGTACAGATAACTGTAACACTACCAAATGTCACTATTAGTCAATAAACAAACTATAGACAACCAGGAAGCTGGCATAGGTATTAGCATAGATTTACTATATACTACGTTAGATCGGCTACGGATTATGCAAGGCGAGACAAAAAAAACGAATATTTTGGAAGAAAAAAAAGCGGTATTCGTTCCGTTGACAACTGACGCTAGGTCCATACAAGCTCATAGCGTGTTCGTGAATCGTCTATCTATCTAGCTCTAACATACGTTAATGCTATGCCCTTTCTCTTTCGCATTTCCGATCTAACGTCTAGTATATAGTAAATCTATGGGTATTAGACAACCAGCCTTTTAACCTTGAAATTGACAGTATTTTTTTGTTAAATTTACCAACGCCACCTGCAGATTTTTATTATAACTACCCTTGGAAAACACCTCATTGAACTTGAAGGGTATCTGTCCCGCAGGTGTTCCGCAACGAGACGCTGGACGCGACGCACCTGGCGGAGTTCCACCAGGTGGAGGGCGTGGTGGCGGCGCGCGCGCTCGGCCTGGCCGACCTCATCAGCGTGCTCGACGCCTTCTTCAAGCGCCTCGGCTTCGAACAGATACAGTTCAAGCCCGCCTACAACCCCTACACCGAGCCCAGCATGGAGATCTTCGCTTTCCATACCGGTGAGTAAAGTAACCTGATTAGCGTGCTCGACGCCTTCAGGCGCCTTGGCTTCCAACTGAAACTGTTCAAGCCCGCCTACAAACCTTACAAGCCCAGCAAGGAGATCTTCGCTTTCTATACCGGTGAATACAGTAACCTCATCAGCGTACTAGACACCTTCTTCAAGCGCCACGGTTTCGATCAGATACAGTTCAAGCCCGCTTACATAACAACCGGTACACTCACCGAACCCAGCTATTAGATATGCAAATGAACCAGTGACGTCATAACTTCCTATTGTCCTACAAGCAAATTACATGTAAACATTATCAAACATTTTGCAAGATCAATATAAAAACAATCATACTAACTCAATCCGATTTCAGATGGTTCAATACGTGACATGTACCACAGAATAAATAACAGTACTACCCGTACAGAAATCACTTCGAGAACAGATTTAAATAAATAGCGACTCTCTCCGCACGGCAATAAGGTGCAAAGTTATTCGCACCCGTCCTATTGTACAATTCGCGAATAACCTACCAACCGTCACAACGGCGCGCCTGCAATCCTTTAATTAGTCTCCCTCTTTCATTCTTTCACGTGCTGGCAGCGTGACATCGCAGGGGTTTTCAAGTCTCGCATTGACTACTCACAAAATGGCTGCAAGTCTAATGAGATTTGACCAAGAAGTTCACACGGTATACCTAACCTATTGCCATTCACCCCTCGGTGGGGATCGGCCGTCAAGCGTACCTGAGCTGTGGAGTGAGTCAGGCCTGCCTATACACCCTCGCAAATATACCACATATTCAAGCAGCATGGCAACCGTTAAACCTCGACTTTTAACTTTGAGGAAGGAGAAGCGGTAATACTAACTGAAACATTTCTTTCTATTCCAGGTCTCAACAAATGGATAGAAATCGGTAACTCGGGGGTTTTCCGTCCAGAAATGTTACTGCCGATGGGTCTACCCGAGGATGTCAACGTTATAGCCTGGGGTCTATCCCTAGAGAGACCTACGATGATCAAGTACGGCCTGAACAACATCAGGGACCTGGTCGGACCCAAAGTGGACCTTCAAATGGTCCAGAACAACCCAATTTGTAGGCTAGATAAAGATTGATTTTGTGAATGAGTGATAGCTTTGAACAATTTGATTTTAAATAATTGCTTTCTTAAAAGAAAGATAGTTCTTCGATGGCGTTGTCTCAAAAATTTGCTTGTCTATCACACTGAGTGAGCATTTTTCTCGGTTATTTTTGGGGAGACATTTTGTAAATTGATAAAAACTATTAAGATCAAATTAAAGATTGAATAATTAAGTCTCGGGCGGGATTGAACCCGCACTCTTCCAAACAGGGGAATTGTGGTATCCAATTTCGCCACCGAGCCCACTACCCGGAGAACGAAATTTTCAATCTGTTCAATCTTTAATTTGATTTGAGATAGCACAACATTTCTGTAACATGTTTAAAATCAATCATATTTGAGACTATTGAGATCGTAAAAACTTCAAAGATGTTAGAAGTGTAAATGTATTTTTCAGCATAATACAGATTAATTTTCATCTATACTCAATGCTCAATACTTTATTGCGTATAGGCCAAGATCCGACCGTAAATTTATGCACCTATTTGTTTGGTGAACGAAATGTAATTTAAGTGGAAGTTTGTACAGGGGTTCATACAACGCCGCCGGGTTGCCTAGGAAAATCTTGCCGCAAGTTCCTTTACCATGATGGTTTATGGTACCAGTTTTTCCACCGATCTGTTTGGGAAGTAATTGAGGTGCCATCTGAAGGAGACCGATGTGAAGAACTGGCAAAACTAGGTTTGCCATCTGTCAGTCTATATATTAGTAGATAGGTGGAAAAAATGGTACCATAAATCATCGTGGTAAAGTTACTTGCGACAATATTTTGCTAAGCAACCCGGCGGCGTTGTATGAACCTCTGTATAAACTTCCACTTAAATCACATTTCGTTCACCAAATAGGTGCATAATTTACGGTCGGATCTTGGTATAGTATCACAATGGTATAAAATAGGTCGCGAAACTTTCAATAGTTCAACCCTGTTAGGTTGGGCACAGAAATTTTAAATAAAACAGAGGAAACCTTGAATAGACACAAGTTGTCCAAGATATTATTTTTATTTATTTTAATTAATATTATTTTACTAACGCCATCTATTATTGTTTGCCTGGAAAATGCCTTATTGCTTGAGAATATTCTTTGGAGGGCTGCACGGCATATTTTTGTCATAATAAACTTAGCGCAATTATATAAGTAGCTCAAGCGGTTTCCAATTGAACCGATGAGATAGATAGACAATTCGACAGTAAATTAAATTCTAAAGTGCTATCACTTGTATAAGATATTTATTGATTACAGTAAAAACTACAAAACAATTACCTATTTTATTTATTTTTAATGTTATTTAGAGTTGTAGCAAAGTTTCTGACCGCCCTGAAATAAAATCCTGGGTTAATTTGATATAAAACTTTATACAAGGTGTTACAAAAATAAACATTTAATGGTTTAGACCATCGAACTGAACAACTATCACTATGAGACCAATATCGTCATCGTAAAAAATTTTTGATGTTCCATTCTAAACTTCAAATCTACTCGAGCTAAATGTATGGGATAGCTGATACTCTTAAGCAGGCACTTCATTCTCGCCGAGAACAGACTAGAAAGACTGAGAACGAGAGTGTGGATGCCCTTCATTCTTCTCGTGGCGTCGTGAGGCCTAGTAATTTTCCTTGAAAGTTCCCGCCGAGAAGTGCCTCCTTTATACTGTGCCATGGATGGTTTGACGGCCCGATAGCACAGTCGGTAGTGAACCTGCCTGCTGTGCCGAGGGTCGCGGGTTCGAATCCCGTAAGGGTCAAATATTTGTATAATGAATATGAATATTTGTACCCGAGTCATGGACGTTTGTATCTATATATGTATTCTGTATCGTTGTCTAGTCATCATAATACAAGTCCAGGCTAGATTCTGGTACTTTAAATGTGACTAGAGAATTTGTGTGACAATGTCCAAGATATTTATATTTATATTTATGGATGTATTCGTGGAAAAGCCTCTATAAAATTGGCAAAGAGATTTTATTACTTTATTTGCGTCTGGCCAAAAGCTGTCAACAATTTCATCATAAAGAAAAACCGTGTTCCACACACAAAATTGACATCTCCGTCATTACATTTATTTCAAGTTTTTTTTCAACGCTAAGAAAAACATTTTATTTCTATTCTTCTCACAATTAATTAATTAATCATGAATAGTAAGTTAAAAAGTGTTTCAATTGTAAAAAAATGCCTTACAAAGAACTTTGGTCCGACGACTCTGAGCGTAAGATGTTACGATATCCCAGAGCATTTGTGTAAATTGCCTACCGACACGAATCCGAGTTTCTACCGAATGGTAGAATATTACTACCACAGAGCAGTGCAGGTATGCGAGCCTGCTCTTATCGATTATCTGAAGAAACATACACACTTGTCTGATAAGAAGAGAGTACAACGTGTTGCCGGGATCTTGAAGGTATGCTATTTGCTATTGTTATTGCTATTAGATTGCCTGAGGACGCCACACCATGTACTAACTCAAGCCGTCTAGCATGATAGTGATAGATAGTGTAATAAAAACCAATTTAGGTTTATCTATACACTATCGACTCGTCTAGGACGTCTTAATTAACAGTTAGGATCATTAATGACGTACAATACAATTACATTACTTGCGCGCGACTCGGCTTTTTCTCAATCATACTACAAGTCGCAACAAGCGCGGCTTTCACTCTCCGAATAGCGCGGGAACCTGTTATTTTCTATGCAGCGAAGGCGCGTCCCGCCCGTGTAGAGAAATTATACTAGACGTGCAGGTCGGGGAAGACTGGGTTTGGGTCCTAGAGGAGGGGCAATCTCAATTCAATCTAAATATAATCAATTAAATAAAAGAAAGGAGTGTTACCAACTGGCTGTCCGCTGCAATATGCTGGCTCGCAGATTGCACATTGAGGTACTATGTTTGCACAATGTACAAATGAGATAGAAGAAAGATAATATAAGTATTACTCCGACATGTCTTGGATGTTACTAATGATGTTCTAAGAATAAGTGAGAGTAAATTTTGCAAATCTCCATTTCTGTGATTCTAAATAGCCTTTAAATTTTCGTTGCTATTTGGAATGGAGTATAGATAGTTTAGATACGCGACGCCTTATGTACTTACTGCAGCTGTCAAACACGAGTGACGGAGCCTGGAAGCTGGCATGGGTATTGTTTGTACCTGGAGAACAGACTGTCTTAAAATTGGTGAAACATGAAAATAGGCCATGGCGGTCGGGAATATTCGTCCTTCTTTTATAAATTTCCGACCATGTTTCCAGCGTGTTAACTTTGTCTCTTTCTATCATGCGAAAAACCTAGGAGAAAGGATATTGCGTCGTTGGATAAAGGGACAAAGTAAAAACGTCGAAGAAAGAAGTACGAGCATTACCGACCGCTAAGGGCAATTTTTCGTGTTTCGATGCTTTTAAGGAGGATTGGCATCCATTGATTTATATCCATGAAAGGAGCACTGGCACTTTGAATACTGTGATATCTTTGATAGATAATGATTCCAGGTGATGGGGTCGTGCAACAGCTCGCTCCAGTTCGAGTTCCCGCTGCAGCGCAAGAGTGGCGAGTACGAGATCATCAACGGCTACCGTTCCCAGCACAGCGTTCACCGCCTACCCTGCAAGGGAGGTTGGTACAGCCTCGTAGTGTGTGCCTAAACTCAGTAGGACCCCATATCCTAGAACGATACGAGTATGTCTGGCATTTAGTTCCAAATTTATTCTATCGAATCCAATCAGAATTAAAATTTGATCCGTGAAAATGGAAGGGCATTGGTTTGAAAAAACCTCCAACTAGCGGGACACTTTTTATTTATAAGTCACAGGAAATCCAAATGGGTGTCAAACTTTAGTTCTACTTTCCTATATTACGTTATAAGTGAAAACAGTGCTCTAGCGTATGTAATTTCAAAAATAACAGGATTTGAAAAAACCTCCAGCCTCCTAGGATCCCGCTGAGTGTAGGCACATCCTTGACCTTATGACTAAAATTAGTTTGGGGGAAGCTTACTCCATTGAAAATGGAAGATCTTCCGCAAGGATTGGTGGGCTGCCTGAGGACCGGCCGTCCTCCAACGGTTGTTACTTAGAACTTGTGTAATATAAATCAAATCTCTGAAAACTTAATAGCTCGATATTAGACTTTCGATTAATATTCTGCATAATGGTATTTGGTTTCAGCCCCGGATCTAGGGGAGGTCAAACCGGGGCTCACGCCCCGGGCGGTAGGTTGAGGGAGCGCCAAAATCAAGAGGTTGACAAATAATTTATTGCAATGAGATGCAAATTTTAAAAAAAATTTCCAGCTCACTTCTCTCTCCTAGTTTTTTACTTTATTGAAACTACCTAGTCATATCTACTGCAAAATTCGATCCAGATTATAGATCATAATTATTGCGACGAGATATACCGCAGTAAAATCTCGAGCTTTCTTTGCTCCCTCCAAGATTTAGGTACCAAGTATTATTACAACGACCTAACGTGGACCTGGCCTCCGTGGGAAAAAATTTATATGCAACGTATTTAAACCTACACCCTGTAGAATTAGCCGTCCCGTGATTATGGCGCTAATAAAAAACCCTTGTTTTTCAGGTATCAGGTTCTCGCAGGCAGTGGACCTTGGAGAAGTGAAAGCTTTAGCAGCATTGATGACATACAAATGTGCTTGCTTGAATGTGCCGTTCGGAGGAGCTAAAGGAGGTATTACCCATCTAAGTATTCTGTTATAACTTAAATCATTTTTGTCATACTTATACTTATATTACTTTGTTACATACTATTTTATACTTTACTAGAGTTAACCCGCGAATTCGTCCGCACAAATAATAACCATATTTTAATTCAGATCATAAGCTATCAAACAAAAAAAGTTTCATAAAAATCGTTTCAGTAGTGTTTGCGTGATGCTGTTACAAATATACATACAAACAAACAAACAGACAGACAAAAACTCTAAAAAAGGTTTATTGTGAGTCCGGGATACCTAAAAACCATGTCGTAATCTTATTCATGTTACAGTTTTATAATATAGTTAAGACTGGATCACTAGACGAGACAACCTATAATTGCGGAACAATAACATCAAACTAATCACGTTTGGGGTTCACACGAGACTTTTCATGATTTTTAGCAATCAAAATTAGAATCTAAAGTTATGGGGAATAAAATCCAAAGCTGCGGATTTCATTTAACCTCGCCCTCGCTAAAAGGGGCAGAAATGTTTGTTAGTAGAATGACACACGTAACTTGGTCCATAATATAAATAGTCTCAACATTAACTCGTACGTGGTGGGGAGCTGAGGTTGCAAGAGATTACATTATATTATAATCGCGTTTTAACTATCTTCCGCTGTCTCAGCACCTTACGTGAGGATATGTGACTACTATATCACATCTGCGGCCTGAAGGATTGGAAACCTGCATACGCTGAAGAAGAAATTATAATACTTATGTGTAGTTCTGGAAGGGTACGCGTGGTGGACTAACACCCCCATAGGCCCTCACCTAATAGAATGACGATGAAACATTGACCCAACGATATTTCGATCGCAGGAGTTTCCATCAACCCCAGAAAGTACACGGTAGCGGAACTGCAGAGGATCACGCGACGCTATACGCTCGAGTTGGCCAAGAAGAACTACATCGGTAAGACACTCGAACACGTTTTATACTTCGGTCTGAGGGCAGAGTGAGGGTTGAACCTCATCAGCTTTTCTGTCGCTCAGGAACGTCATTTGCCAGAGCGTGGAAGATAGCAAGAATGCGAATGCATGCGGGAGCACCGGCAGTGCTGCGACCTTTCTTGCTCTAGCCAATGACTTTCCTGAACGACAGAAAAGGATGTAGCGTCAAAAAATGCAATTCCGTGCTGCCAGATGAGGTTTAATCCTCACTCTGCCCTCAGGCCGAAGTCATAGCGTAAATTTTGTATTATAAGAAAAAGAGTACGTAAACGTATATATATAGGTACTTATACAGTACGGACACTCCCGACCGCCCAACAATTTTGATCTTACCCCCTCGTTGGTTCGAGTATACGGGTCACTCGCACTCACTCAGCTTACTTCTGCTAGCCTCTTTTAGCCTCTGTTTGCCCAGGTTTTGACTCGACTATAATTACAGAATCGAATCTAAGAAATCATTGGCAGCTTTTATAGGTAGGCAACTAATCGTACTTAGAGCAGCTTCAAACTTTGACTAATTATTATAAGGACTAGCCTTGCGGTAGCATTTCCCCTCTGGCACGGTACAAGCACAATTGATCTTGTGCATTTACATTCAGTTTTACACCTTATCACTAACCGAGACAGCGTATAATTGCGAAATAATAACTTCGAACTTAGGACGTTTGGGGTTCACACGAGACTACTTTTCATGATTTTTAACATTCAAAATTAGAATCTAAAGTTATGGGGAATAAAATCCAAAGTTGCGGATTTCATGTTACCTCGCCCCCCGCAAAAAGTGGCAGAAATGTTTGTTAGTAGAATTACACGCGTAACCAGTCCACATATAAATAGTCAAAGGCTTCAAATGATCACAAATATCTATTCCAGATTTGTCTTCCATCTAGTCCAGACTTGATTATAACACTTTAATTGAAATTTAATGTTGTGTGACAGGGGCAGGCATAGACGTGCCGGCTCCCGACGTGAACACGTCTGGACGCGAGATGTCTTGGATCGTAGATACCTACATCAAGACCCTGGGTAAGCAGTTTTTTTAATTACCCAGAATGAAATAATGATATGATACATTATTAATATACCAAGATCCGACCGCAAACTTATGCACCTATTTGTTTGGTGAACGAAATGTGATTTAAGTGAATGTTTATACAGAGGTTCATACAACGCCGCCGGGTTGCCTAGCAAAATCTTGCCGCAAGTACCTTTACCATGATGATTATTGGTACCATTTTTTCCACCTATCTGTTTGGGAAGTAATTGAGGTGACATCTGAAGGAGAATGATGTAAAGAACTGGTAAAACTAGGGTTGCCACCTCAGTCTGCCCGAACTCTAGGGTTGCCAGTTTCAATCAGTCATTTTTAACCCTTAGAGTTGCGAAGTTTTGGCAGACTGAGAGGTAGCAACCCTAGTTTTTCGAGTTCTTTAGATTTTTCTCCTTCAGATGGCACCTCATTTACTTCCCAAACAGATCGGTGGAACAAATGGTACCATAAATCATCATGGTAAAGTAAAGGCACTTGCGGCAAGATTTTGCTAGGCAACCCGGCGGTGTTGTATGTTCCTCTGTATAAACATTCACTTAAAGCACATTTCGTTCACCAATCAAATAGGTGTATAATTTAACGTTCGGATCTCGTACCATAATGATCGGTCTGCAGGTTACAACGATATAAACGCCGCGGCGTGTGTAACGGGCAAGCCTATCAACGGGGGAGGTATACACGGACGCGTCGAGGCGACCGGCCGCGGCGTGTTCATGACCATCAGCGTGTTCATACACGACCCCAATTGGATGAAGCTGGTCGACCTGGAGCCAGGTTTCCCGGTGAGGAGACTATGTTCATTTATCTTGGACGAGTTAACCACGGGACACCGTTTACGTAGGCCTCCGTTTTCGAGATATTCACGAAAAACTGAAAAAAGGAACCTTTACCCCCCCTCCCCCACCCCGTAGCTTCACCCCCACCTATCAGTACTTTTAGTATGTTGATAAGACACCTTTCCCTACACCTATGCCAAAATTAGCGTTTATGGTCTTCGTACAGTGAACTAAATGTCTTAACTCTTCTTTTAATTTTTCCCATTTCTATGAAATGACAGCTATCAGCTTCTTCTTATCGTATAGGCAAAAAGCCCTGGTGTCAGAGTTTTTTCAGACAGCCTTACGGCTTCTGACGTGGTTTCCGCTATCAGCTGACAGTGTCCAAGGATACACCGTGTGTAAAAATTAATAAAAATGAGAAACGCTAATGTAATTGGTACTTTGACTATTTATATGTGGACTGGTTACGCGTATAATTCTACTAACAAACATTTCTGCCACTTTTGGCGGGGGGCGAGGTAACATGAAATCCGCAACTTTGGATTTTATTCCCCATAACTTAAGATTCTAATTTTGAATGTTAAAAATCACTAAAAGTAGTCTCGTGTGAACCCCAAACGTTCTAAGTTCGAAGTTATTATTTCGCAATTATAGGCTGTCTCGTTTAGTGATAAGGTGTAAAATTGAATGTAAATGCACAAGATCAATTGTGCTTATACCGTGGCAGAGGGGAAATGCTACCGCAAGACTAGTCCTTATAATAATTAGTCAAAGGATTGGTATGGTTTCAAAATGCAGAACAAGACGGCGGTGATAGAGGGTTTCGGCAACGTGGGCAGCTACGCGGCGGTATACCTGCAGCAGCACGGCGTTAAGATAATCGGCGTCATCGAGTTCGACGGCAACCTCACCAATCCCGAAGGCATCAACGCCAAGGTTTGACTCTTTTTATATTCTTTTATTCGTTCTGTCTGTCTGTGTGCCCTGCCTCAATTAGGCTCCATATAGGTGCATCGGCTGAGTTAGTGATGACGGTGACACGATTTATTGCATTAATTAGCAAATTTTGTGTCTTCGTTGATTGAACTAGTTGTCAACTAACGGGTTTCCTGTTTGCAGGAACTGATGGCGTTCAAGGCCAACAACAAAGGCAGTGTGAAAGGTTTCCCGGGCGCCAAGGAGTGCGACAAGGACATAATATTCGCCAAGTGCGACATACTCGTCGTCGCTGCCATGGAGAAGACTATCACCAAGGATGTCGCTTCCAAGCTCAATTGCAGGGTAATGGGAAGGATTTCTTTATCTAAATTAATAATCATGAATTGCGGCCGTGCAGGCAGGGTGTCCGGCTTCATAAAGTGTCCTTCTTAATTTCACTTTTTGTTACTCTTGAAGTAAAGGTAAAATCTCATTACCTCTGCTGCATTTATTATGCGCTGCCTTAAGTCTTCTCCGTCGTTTACTGGGGTTTGATAAACAAGGTCTTTCATTGTGTCCCCAGACATAAAAATTACACGGGGTCAAGACGGGGCGGCTTCTTGCAGGCCAAGGAGTGACCCACCTCTACCAACCATAGAATAAAAATATATTTTTTTATTTAGGAATAAATGTGTTTTTTGGTAAAAAAAACCTTAAAATCCAAATATCTCGAAAACTATTAGTTTCCGTCCCCACATATGGGGGTTCACATAATTGCATTTAGGCTGCCCTCGTCCTGGACGGAATAAGTCGAATTACAAGTAACCCTTTATATCATCATCATCACAGCCTATATACGTCCCACTGCAGGGCACACGCCTACCCTCAAGGAGGATGTATCGGCGTTAGTCCACAACGCGCGCCCAGTGTGGATTGGTAGACTTCACATACGTATCGAAATTACGTCGTTATTACGTACATTAAGTTAGAAAAACTCATTGGAATATGGCATGTTTATGGAGCGCGCAGCAAAAGCTATCCTCTTAATAATGGAACTGTGAATGCATGGCGGTGTATTTAGATATTGGCGGAGGGTGCAAACGGTCCGACTATACCGCTGGCCGACGTAGTGCTCCGCGAGAAGAAGATCCTGGTGCTGCCGGACCTGCTGGCCAACGCTGGCGGCGTCACCGTCTCCTACTTCGAGTTCCTCAAGAACCTGAACCACGTCAGCTTCGGCAAGCTGAGCATCAAGTTCTGGAAGGATTCTAACGCTGCGCTGCTCGGTATGTCCATATCTTTTTAAAAAACATATTTGTGTCCCCCCGAGTGCCCCTGACGCATGAGCGCGTTTTGCTGACTTTATAGCCATACCACATCGGGTCCTTTTTGATAAATAAAGGGTGTCCCAAAACTCAACTTTAAGCCAACTCAACCCAACTCAACTTTAAACAGGAGATACGCCATTTTATAACTAGAAGACTATTCAACTATTCAGAAGTGGTATTTTTGAATCCTAATTGGGTTATTATTTGGTATAAAATGTTTTAGATTCCGTGGAAACATCTCTGAAGAAGTCGCAGATAAACGCGAAGATAACTCCGACGGAAGCATTCCAGTCCATGATATCCGGCGCCAGCGAGAAGCACATCGTCAACTCCGGCCTCGAGTACTCCATGACGAACGCTTGCCATGTTGGTATTCATCTACTTTATTGTAAATTCAATATATTTATTTTTAGCCACGACGGAAATGAGAAGGTTTGGGGTGAGAGATTGTTTGTTTGTGTGTGCAAACGAATGTTCCCATTTATCTCCCAAAACGGTTTGATCGATGTAGATAAATTTTTTCTGTAAACTGTTTGTGATTCATCGGCGATAGTTCTTTCGCAATTTCGATGAGGCATACCCATACCTACACATTTTTTTTGCAGTTTGATATGTCATGTGATGATGATGTGTGTACCTCTCCTCTATTCCTGGTAAGGTATAGTAACTTCCAGACTGACATACTTAACCCATATGCCCACTGGCATTTCATCGACCCAACGACCCAAATACAGCCATAGGTTGTATTGGGTCGTTTCTGACCCAGTGGTCAAATATGGGTTAAGTATTTCTTTTAGACAGGCAACTGATCGCAGGCTTTCTGTCAAGACCAAAAAGCAAAAATGGTTGGATGGGAGCAGCGGCGCGCGATCCCTACTGCCTGAGGCCAAATTTGCGATCAGCCTTTACACGTGCAATTTGGCTAACGGGCGATTTGGCCTTAACAGAAAGCATACAATCGATTGCCCGTCTAAGGCTGCTTGTCCACTGATGCGGAGCGAGGCTGCGGAGCGGAGAAACGGAGAAATATTAACCATTAAGATTGCATAAAATAGATTGCAGAGATTTTATGCAATCCAATTGGTTAATATTTCTCCCGTTTATCCGCTCCGCAGCCTCGCTCCGCATCAGTGGACAAGCAGCCTTAGGGTACTTAAATCGACTCGGTTGTCAACAGAACGTGATGCGCGCGGCGAAGCAGTATAACCTGGGCCTGGACGTGCGCACCGCCGCCTACATTACCTCCATCGAGAAGATATTCGTCACCTACGACGAGCAGGGCCTCGCCATGTAGACCGGCGTCGCGGTAACCGCGCGCGCGGTTGAGTTCACACTATGCGAGTACCTTCACTACCGTATGTCACGGTTTATACAGAAGCTTCGTGTGGCGGTGGCGGATAATCTAAGTAACACAATATAAACCTTATAGTACGTGGCATAGCGTTGTTTTTGTCGTAAAGGAGGATCGGCGACGTCACCTGGAGGCGCGGGCGTAATTCTCCAAACGACGCTATGCTACGTACTATAAGGTTGATAATTGACAACATTTCTTTAGAAAGTTACCAAAATAAGAGGTTGAATGAGATTTTATCACTCTGCCTGCTTGGCTTTTCTAAAAAAAAAATTGCTTTTCTATTGTATTTGACAGTTTTTATTTTTAATGTTATTGCGGCCAAGGTATCTAAGCCATAAATCCTTTAATTTTCAGAAAATTCAAAAGTAAATTAAAAATAGAAAAATCAGTCAAAAATAAAATCCGAAAAAATGTCTCTCTTATTTTTTAACCTATTTTTATATTTTTTATTAAAAACAGGTGGTTAAAAAAATGTAATGTTGTCAATTGTGTTAATTTGACTATTCGCCACCGCTACACGTCTTTTCTGTGTAAACCGCGCCTAAGGAGCCTTATTTCATATAATGGTTATACAACATTACAACATAAAAATAAGAATGTCACATTGTGGTCATTGCTAATTTTCAATTTATCGGGTCATTGACGATTTATTTTTATAATTTTTGTACATAGTTACTATCTTTTAAACCGCCAAAAGTAGAGCCACTTTTTTCGGTTTTAACGATAATAAAAAAAAACATTGTAGTCCGTAATGTTTCGATAAATCGAAAACCAACAATGATTACAATTATATTAGAGCCTAGCGGTCACAACACACCGCCGTATAATGTTGCTGTACTCTTTTTACGCACGCAAAGTTACTTAAGCACGTCTCTTTCCTGCGTGTGCGTAAGAAACTAAGAAGAGATCAGCAACATATAGCGACCGCGTGTTGTAACCGTAACAGCTCAAAATAATAACAATAAGAAGAATTTGTAAAGGTTCGGTATTTTTTTACATTGTTTAGCTACTTCGGGTAGTTCCTATCTCTTCTGTGGAACATGACGTCATCAGACAGGATGAGATTTTTTTTTCTTATTGGTTCCATACGACAGATATTACATTTATCAAGACTTTTTACACCGCCACTTTACCTGCAACCTGCAAACATGGAACAATTTGGGAAAAAATGTGGATCGATGACGTCATATTCTATAGAACATAATATGGCAAGTACCTTCCATTATTTACAATGTCCTTAGTTATTTA
The DNA here is from genome assembly GCA_963924505.1 of Agonopterix alstromeriana. Lineage (NCBI taxonomy): Eukaryota > Metazoa > Arthropoda > Insecta > Lepidoptera > Depressariidae > Agonopterix > Agonopterix alstromeriana. The sequence continues at coordinate 17,277,388 of OZ004671.1, read as the reverse complement.
TCTTAAAGTGGCTTTCAATGTGTCAGTTTTAATATGGCGTGCTTGAGTGCATAGCTACTTAAGATTCTACAGCATGAGTTATCGACGAACACTGCATTTTATAAGCGTAGCATAGAATATTTTGAAACGTACGTAGCTTTTAATTAACTTAAATTATGTTATATTAATAAAACTAATTAACATTATAATATTTTTATTTATACTTTTCTAAAACTGCTGATAATAATAATTTAAAACTTATAATGAACTTTAGCAGGTTATAATTCTATTATAACAAACTCGATCACATAAGGGTCAGTTCACATCAGGTGGAAAAATGCCCGAGCAGTTTATTGAAATACGAGGTGAATATAGCGTGCAAGATATAACGCGAACACGCTTTTATTTTCAACTCAATTTTTATTAAGTTGTCAACTTATCACAAACTGCTCGAGCATTTTCCCACGTGATGTGAACTTAACAAGTATTTCCCACGTGAAGTAAATTGGGCAAGTGTGTTAGGCGCATCGCACATAGCCAGAGTCTAGATGCAGTCGAGGCCGCGACTTGCCCGTGGTCTCCCAGCGGGTACCACGACCAATTTTTTTTGCCCGAGGAACCCCCAAGGGGGACAATGGTGTACCATGGGCAAATTATTTGACCCCCGCTAATCGCTTTTTATGTCAAAAAAAGGTTTCACGCGTGGTACGAGCAATAAACATATATTAAATAAGAAGATTATTATACAGGGGGTTCCTACGGCAAAAAAAAATTGGTTGTGGTACCCCACAGGGGTCTAGGCTGGGGGACCACGGGCAAGTAGTCCCGGTCGAGGCGCGGTTAACTCTTCTTTTGTATGCTACACGCCTTACTCTCCTCTCCTCCCATCTCCAATTTAGTAGATACCGGACCAACACACCTCTTAAACCCTAGCCAGCTCCCTATTATTCCTGAACCACGTGACAGTCTCCTCGATGGCCCGCTCGAACGGCGTGAACTGGAACTGTTTGTGCAAGGACCGCAGCTTGCCGTTGGACGCCGTCTTCTTGTACTGGCCGTCGGCCTTCTCCGTGTCGTACACTATGGCGCCCTGGTAGTTGTGAGCTTTCTTTATCGCTTCCGCGACAGCACTGATCGGTACTTCGTCGGATTCGTCCACTGGAAAAGTCATTAATTTTTTAATTAGGAACCATTTACCAACGTCGTCGTAACCGCGTATGAGATAGCGATATTGACACTCATTTGTCAATGTCAAATCTATTCTGTGGCAGTGGTAGCAAAACCGCTTGCGACAACCGAGTAAAGGTGCACTTCCGATGCCAGCGGCCGATGCGACTGACGCGCGCGGCTCGCGGCCGACGGCCGATGCGGCTATACTAGTTACTATGAAAACGTATGGCGCCACGTCCGATGCCAGCGACTGACGCGTGCGTCAGACGCGCGCGGCCGATGCGATAGACAAATGGCATATGACAGAACCACGCGTCCGATGCGCGCGTCAGTCGCATCGGCCGCTGGCGTCGGAAGTGCACCTTAAAGTGGAAAAGGCTACTGGAGTGAGTGTCAAACCGTCAGGGTGGTCATCTCGGCTTCTAGATTTTCGACATATCGAGAACAATTACGTTCAAATGTCAACATTATAACAGAAATCGAAAGTCAGAGTTTCGGACAATACCGAGAAGATGATCCTGTGTCATAACATTTTGGGTTTACACGCATTGCCGGATACGCAAAATGGCAAATACTTAGAATATGGCGGAGACGTAAAAAGGATAGATTTTATATCAAAAACGTAATTATCAAAGCCAGTAAAGAAAGCTAGCAGCAACACATCGTTCAATTCGCTATTTCACAAATTCACTCTAGTCGGAACATGCTCTAGTTGAGTTTTGGGAAGTAGACGTTTTGGGGATAGGTAAGTGGACATTTCAGGAGTAGACGTTTCGGGAAATGGACATTGTGAACCGAGACAAACTGTATTCAATACTTACCAGATAGAATTATAGGTTCCACGCTGTCATAGTGCCTCAGTACCCATACAAATAGTTTGGCAAGGTCCAACGAGTATATGAACTGACGAAGCGGCTTGCCAGTACCCATCACCGTGAAGGTAGGCTCACCTGTCAATATAACAAAACAACTTTAGGGTCTAAAAAAAGCCATGGTGGTCCAGTGGCGAGTAGTCTTGCCTGCCGTGCAGGAGGCGATGGTTCGAGCCCCGTCGGGACGACTCGTACCAATGAGTTTTTGGGAATTTTTGTACGATTTGTAACACCTCTGGCTTTTCGGTGAAGGAAAACATCGGGAGGAAACCTGCATGCTTCAAGTTCGAGGCATGTATTGTACCCACTGCCCATTATAAGTGGCGACGGGTTCACTCCCCGTCACACTGGACAGAGTTTCTGTACTACTGGTGAAACGTTGATGTTCTGAGGTTTCAGAATATCTCTGACTACCCCCTCGGGGAATATAGTCGTGAGCATATGCTATGCTTTAAGGTTGAGACACATTGATTTATCTCATTATATGGCATGCTAGGCCCACTGGTCAGGTCTCACCTGTCTTGATAGCATCATCCATTCTCCGGATGAGGGCGGGGATGACGTGGGACGACTCTAGCCTGAAGTTGTCGTATGGCCCAAACACGTTGCACGGGATCACCGACGTGAACATACAACCGTGCTGCTCGTGGTATCCTCTGCGATACATTCGTCTTACATTAGCCACAAGTTCAGTATGTTACGCATTTAGGGACATACACAAGCTATTTTTGAGAGTAGGGTTTGACGGAACGATATCGCCGCAATATTGTCGCACATCGCCGCGAATAATTATTTTTGAAATCAATCTGTGTCGCGGCGGAAGCGCGGCGAAAAATCGCGGCGATTCAGTTCCGACATCGCCTACGCTCAAATATAGCTTGTGTGATATGGCTCTTAAATGACAACTGTGTCTAAAATATCCAGTAAAACAATGCCAACAAACAAATAGTTGTGAATAGAACATTACTTCTTCTTATCGCGTGGGCAGCAAGCCCTGGTGTCAGAGTTTTTTCAGACCGCCTTACGGCTTCTGACGGGGTTTTTATGTAACTAAATAGAACATTACTGAAAGATTTATTCTAAAGTTTTTATTTTTTACGAAATATTTAATTATAAGTTTCGTGGATCGGAATAATTTCAAACACCAATCAGGCCAAAGAGACGAAGCGATTAGCACCTAGCGTGCGTTAGAAGAGTACGGCAACATATTATAGCGGATGATTTGTGATGAGCTTCACGCGTTATGAAAAGGAATGACGTCACGTCATCGAGTGAGCGTTTTGGCGCGGAATTTGGAAAGTCCATCCAGGTGTCATATTTTACCATTTTTGTTTTTGGTATTTTTATGTCAGCCTTAAATCTTAATGATACACTAAAAATATAAAACTGTGCAAGTTCCCCATTGGCTCATCATTATCAGAATGACCGCCATTTTATCTTATTAGATCTCTACGTATACACAATAGAAGCTGCAATTAAAATAATAATTTAATCTAGAATTAAACATTTTAACGGGTTCTTACCGCGTTTAGGAATATTTGAATTCCCGATATTACCTAAAACCAACAAATACCTCAAATATAACTAAACGTGATAAGATTCCGTTAAAATGTTTAATTCTAGATTAAATAATAACCGCGTAACTCTCAAAAACTGTATAAAATAATAATTACCTATTTAAAACGTCAATCATTCTTTTTGCATAACTATAACCATAATTTGAATCATGTGGTGGACCATTGTGTACCTGTAATAATAAAATTATTAAGAAACAAATTGGCACAATAATTCGTTTGTTTTTTTACAATAGCAAATGTGTATAGATAATCAATTAGTTCTGTAGACCACCTTAGAATCTTGTCAGAATCACCTGCTTAGCAATAGCAGTCCCGAGAATCTCTGAATAAGATCAGCTTCAAAGAGGATCGCACACGTTGGAACAGCTTAGCTTACTTGCTCTTAACAAAGACAAAATGTGCACAATAGTGAGATCTCTCACGGCCCACTGCAAACTAAATTAACATATGCACATGCTGAAACTAAATGACTCAACCAGCTACAGAGATGGAAACTCCCTTGCATCTGGTATGCAATTGTGGCCCACTCATGTATAAACAAAGTATCTATCTAGGTAGGCAGGTTCTGGCACCAGATGAGATACAAACTGTCCCTGTTGGAAATCTGCTGCAGTGGGGATCAATAAGGAACTATAAAAAGGGGCTTTCACAAATGACAAGCCTTGGTGGTCCAGAGGCGAATAACCTTGCCTACCGTGCAGGAGGCGATGGTTCGATCCCCGTCCAGGCCGACTCGTACCAATCAACATCACTAGCTTTTCGGCGAAGGAAAACATCGTGAGGAAACCTGTATGCTTCAATTTCGAGGCATGTATTGTACCCACAGTCCATTATAAGTGGCGACGGGCTCACTCTCCGTCACACTAGACAGAGTTTCGGCTCTAGTAGTGAAACGTGGATCTTCTGAGGTTTCAGAATATATCTGAATACGTCATATCGTGTCGTGAGCATATGCTTAAATGCTTACGACTATATTCGCCGAGGGCGCATTCAGGAAGCTTGATAGTATCATCGTTTCATTTGTAGTACTGAAACTGTCCAGTGTGACGAGCAGTGAGCCCGTCGCCACTTATAACGTCAGTGGGTACGAAAAATGGCTCCAAATTGAAGCATGCCGGTTTCCTCGCGATTTTTTCTTCATCGAAAAGCCAGTAGTGTTACAAATCGTACATAAATTCCAAAAACTAATCGGTACGAGTCAGCCTGGACGAGATAGAACCATCGCCTCACAACACTTTTTTTTGCAATTTCCCTATTGGCTACATATTGAAAGTTGTTCAGTTTGATGGTCTGAAGCATCCCCTAAGTATGTGACGCATTTAAGTTTACATCCTGTATAACTCGCATGCCGGAAAAAAATTTTAAAATATGAAACTCTGTTGGTTCAATACATACCATGGTCTCGTCGATAGGGTAGGTGGTTTTATCAGGAAAGATGCAAGTTGAGAGACAGGAGACAACTTTCTTCACTTTGTGAGTGTAGCTGGCGTGCAGGACATTGTCGTTTATTGCCATGTTCTCTCTCTGCAATTACAATAAGCATTCACTTGTTAATAGATAATTTTCTATTTAATCGCTAGCTTTTGCTCTTTGACTTTAAAAAATTATCCAATGTTTTAATACTGAGAATAATAGTAGATGCTCTGTAATTCACCACGATCTTTGCCTACCAACAATAAAGGAAGAAATCAAAATAAGAACTGCTATGTCTATATGTAGTATTTGTCTGAACAAAAAGATCAAAAAACATTCACAAGATTAAAAAGCAAAGCACCTCAAGATCTTCCTAAAGATTAGAACATTGGGTAAGGGTGGAACAGTGGTTCTATTCTTTGAAGGATTTTTAAAGAAAATAACTTTAATGGGTATGAGTAAGGTTTTATGCAGAAAATTTTAATTTTTTTTATTGATTGGCCAGTAATAAAACTTACTTAGGTTTTTAGAGGACCTTTCAAAATACATTAAAAACATCACATTCATTGTTAGGCTGCATCAGAGGTGTGCTATTAATGCACAAATAACTTCTAAGGTTGTATGGGAGAAATCAGTTTTTAACACTAAGACTGCCTTCTTTTGTATCTTCTGTATTTCTTTACGGTATATTTTGCTGAGTAGGTAATATGTTTCGATTGATTGATTGATTGAAAATGAGTTGATTCTTAAAGCCTTTTGGTTACTTTGTCATGAACCTTTAGAGTAAAATATCTCAGCTCCGATGTGAGCTTGGTCATAAGTATTTATAACAATACATTTGTTTTTATAGTACTATTATTATACAATCCTTTGATCGGTGGCCGAGACTGTTAAAAAAATGAGAATACCTTTACTCATACCCATTAGTGCCGAAAGATCAATACAGATTGTATTAGTAAGGTCAAAGACTTGTTACAATGATTTACAAAAAACACTTACAAAAAAATCCAAGTTGTGTGCCATGTTATGGAACAGGCCACCCACCATGGCTGCTAAATGTATCACATGGGTCGGTCGATGCTTGTCAAACAATGCCTCCGTTTGTGCCTTGTCTCTGAAATTGTCAGTGTAACAATACTTAATGGAGGAATAAGATAGTTCAATGATTCTGTTTTCTAAAACTAAACTAAAGTAAACTGTTTTCATTTATAAACAGTTATCTACATTTGTTTTACTTCTTTTTTTTTAAATTTAATTTTTGTTTAGGTTTACTGTGGTATTTAATTATGTATTTACTATACAAACAATCATCGTGAAAACATCGTGAGGAAACCTGCATGCTTCAATTTCGAGGCATGTATTGTACCCACTGTCAATTATAAGTGGCGACGGGCTCACCCCCCGTCACACTGGACAGAGTTTCGGTACTAGTGGTGAAACGTGGATGCTCTGAGATTTCAGAACATCTCTGACTACCCCCTCGGGGAATATAGTCGTGAGCATATACATACATACATACATATTTACTATATATACTAGTCATTTGATGTTCTTTTTCCATTATGTATGTATGTGGTAGTATGTGAACTTATTTAGGTACATTATAGTTTCTTCAGTTTATGTTATAATGGTAGGCTAAATATGTTATAAAGATTGTACATTATATAAAATATGTTGTGTAAGTGTCAATGCTGAATGTTTGTCTATAGTTATTAAGCATATAATATTCTATTATGTTCTATTTATGTTTAAGGGAGGGACAGAATAGCAGTGGCAGTCAGCAACCACAACTGTTAAACTGAGTCCTTTACCTTTTTGTCTCCATGCTATTTTTAAAACAGTGCTAAATTGTATTATGTAACTGTAATAAGAGACAAATAAATACTTTTTAATTTAATTCCTAAAGTACCCACGGGTTTCTCGAAAAAGTCTACAGTGCACCATGAAACAGTGTCATTCATAATAGGGTATTGACAGCATGAAAAATATAGGATCTATTGATATCCATGGCATATGGTCAGGAAAAGTGTTTTCGCTCATAACATTTTTTGTTAACTTTATTTCTTGCACTATATGTAATGGAATGTAAAATATAAATTTTCATGTCTGGCGGAGTACGGACGTGTGCGTATCGGCGCGTTGGGCTTGCACGTGGCTCCACCATTTTGTGAACTCTTTTGTGTTTTAACCTTAAAACAATCACTTGAGATTATAAACTACTTACATTGGCAAAACTGCCACTCTAGACTTAATAAATACTACTGATCATTTTCCTTCGTATACTCTCCACATAACGAGACATTGGCTGAATTGTGATAACACATGGGATGCCACGAAACAAAAATTGAATTGAATTGAAAATATACATTTTTATAGAGTGCTCAGATATCAGTGATTAACGTAGAACTATTTCTAAAAACCTGTCAAATACCCTATAGGTGAATGAAACTTAAGAGGATATAATTCGGAGCGCGCTCCATACAAACATACTATGGTGATATTTACAATACTAACCAATTATACTCAATGAAATTTTACAGAATCAATCTTAAAACAAATTTCTATGCTTGTATAGAGTCCGATTTTCTTTAAAATGTATAGTTTTAAAGTTAAAGTGCCTCAAAGATTTCCATACAAATCTTAAATTAATCCTAGCATTGAAACTGTATATTTTAACAAAAATCTGACTTCATACAAGCAAAGATATTTTTTTCAAGATTGTTTCAGCAAAATTTCATTGACTTTAATTGGTTAGTATTGAAAATATCACCATAGTATGTTTGTATGGAGCATGCTTCGAATTATATCCCCTTAAATGTGAGCATGCTCATTAGCATTAATTTTTTTTTAATAATAAATGTTTTTATTTGCATCACTCCATATTCGGTGCATATTTTTGTATGGCTACGGTTGGTCTTTTAAATTTTGTGACAGCTTTTTCCACAACTTTTACTTAATTTTTTTATTTATTTCTTATGAAACTTTGCAAACAAAGACTAGGCTAAAGTGGTCTATAAACCAATAGCCTAACCGCCGGTGCCATCCAAGAACACACAATAATACTGATAAGATGACACTCTGACCTTAAACAGAGAGCAAATGGAACTAATTGAAGGACATTGAATACAAAAGAATAAGGGTACCTTAGATCTGCATCTTTGGAGCCACAGAATATCCAGGTTTCATTTTTAGAACTTTCTGCGTTTTGGTCATCTTCAACAATTTTCTTGATAGCCTGACCGACGAGGCCTGAACCTCCAGTCACTAATATCACGCTTTTATCACCCATCTTAAATAATAAAATGGTATTTGATACAAAATATTAATAAAGCTAATAGGACACCGGTCTTGGATAAATTTTGTAAACATAACCAAATATACCGGATACCGGTATAATACAGATAGACTTTGCTAAGCTAAATCTTTAGCGAGAAATTATTATGTCGATTACCTTGTATATCAAAACAATATTTTCACAATAAGGCCTCAAAAATTGGATATGTGGCAAAGTTTATTTGCGGTGTGTTCCGATTCATAAAAACAGTGCTGTGATCGATTACAGCGCTAAAACCCGTTTCATTTGCGTTAGCGCGCCGACAGCGCTGATAGCGTTCTACCAATTCGGAACGCTAGATATCGCGCTCACACCGTTCACACCACAACATTCAAATATTCACATTATTTTCTTCATCACTAATCGTTATTAAACTTTTATTCGTCTTTTTTAGAACATAATCAAACCCAGTACTACTAAAGAAACCTAAATCGAGACCTAAACAAACCAAAAATATAGGACAGCAAAACTGTCAAGCGTCACTTTTGAAAATTCGCTCAAAAATTTACTAGAACAAAACTATCAAACGTCACTTTTGACAACTCGCTCACAGTGCTAACGCCACGAACCGTGAGCACTGTTATTGCAAGATGGCGTCGGTAGTGACGTCATGAATGACGTCACGTTTTCGATTGTGGACGCGCTCACGTCAAATCGGAACGACATTTATCGCGCTCACAGCGCTGTCGGCGTAATTCGGGACGCAGCGTTGACGACAAAAATTAAATTTTTGACCGATAGACCGAATGGTTGAATGGTTAAAATCACACAGCAGATTACTGATAAAGGTATATGACATTTTCACTTAGTTCCAACAGGTCTGTTTTGGCACTGCTGTTGCTGTCGTCAAGCTAATTTGTACAGAACTTGATGTTCACAGTGATTCCAGAATGCAAAAAAGGATATTTAACCAAGGAACGAACTAATCAACGATATTATTATGTCATAAAACGTAGAAGAATTAGGTGTTCTCAAGGAATCTCAAAGTTCAAAATGGATGGCGTCTTATGATAGCTTTTGAGAGCAAATGTGACTGCAGCGCCAAAACGAACCTATCGGAACTAAAGCTATCGTAGGCCTGGTTGGAATGTACTATTCTTTTTTAACGTCAAAAACTGCATGATTTCGTTCACTCATTCAAAATTGACTTTGTTTTAAAATGATAATGTGTAATCTACACCAACACAATATAGAAGTTTTTAGCGAATGTCAATTCTGTGTAAAAACAATAGTGCAGGTACAACCTTTTGCTTCCAAATTATTCAGCTCCAAGTTACGGCTCCAAGAAATTCGGTCATAGAGCTTTTTCTGATTTAATCGAATAGTAGGTAGGTAATCAATGTGGTGATCCATTGGTGATTGATCGATTAATTTGCTCAACTTGTTTTATTTACTCGAAAAGGTACCTAATAATAATAAGCGTCTTTCTGGCAATTTTCCTGTAGATCGCTAGATGGCGCTACAAAACTGTGCCAATCTATCTCGAACTATGACAATATCGTTCCTAAACATAAAATAAAAGAGGGAAAAGGTAGTTAATAAAAGATGAAAACATATCTTTTAATGTACTCGTAGTATTTAATAGACTGTTGGGTCTCTATCCCTTTGCTCGTAAATTTGTTTGAGATTGATAGTTACTGGCTCCAATGCAAATGTTCTATGGAGTCTGTTACTGGGCGGTCGCCTGCTCTCAGACTTGCTACGAGGCTTCACCATTTCTTGGTGGCTCAAATTTATGTTTTTGTGCATAAAAAGGATCTTCAAATTGCCAAATCAGTATTTATTTTATTACCGAATAACGTCAAGCACATTTTGCTGTTTATACCTACTACCTACTGGAGATTATAATCAATCAATCAAATCTTTTATTTAAAAATCCCCCAAAGTGCCCTTTCAAAAAGGTTGGTTATCTAGTGTTGTCAATAAATCAACTACTAATTTCCATAAGCACATAATAACATCGAAAATTATATTTTTTGTTGTGCATAAACGAATTAAACGAATATCAACTAAAACGTTGATCAAATTCAAAGTATCAACAATACGTCTTTTACATTGTAACCATCGAAATCTTATTAACATGATCAAATCTTAGTGCAAGCTAAGTGGAACGCTGAGTTTCCATAGACAGCTATCGACATCTATCGGTGATATATCGAAGCAGTATGTATTGAATTTGGGTTCGTATCTAAACTGGTGTGAAAGCGCGAAACATCTCACCGCTATAGTAGTTAGTGAGTCGGTTGGTTATGGTTCGATTCTCGTATCGGCCGACCGTCTTTTGCTAATAAGCGGTAACGCTAATAATCAGACGTCCAAAAATCCTAAGCGACTTACCTATTTATTGCCAATATACATAAAAATCTATGATTATTGATGCAATAAAAAAATTCTCCCTAAAATGAGGAAATTGAGAAAAACATTGCCAATCTGACAACAAAATGTTTAAGAATAGAACGCTATCCATCCAATCTCTCTAAACAATTTTTTAAATGAATCTCATGAATCGTAATAAAATGTTTCAAAACATGCCGGGCATCATTTTATGATTTTATTTTCTTACTTTTATTTCAAGGAAAACATTTTGAAAGTTCAATAGTGCCGCTCTACGGCGCCATCTAGTGATCCTCAGGAATATTGCTGGAAAACACTCATTTATTTTCCAGCATTTTAATCATTTTACGATTTACCGAAATCCGGGAATTCCGAATTCAAAAACAATATGATCATCGATGAGTCATCTCGTTCGATCATTAGCCAGCACTTTTGAAAAAATAAAAAAGTTATTGTCTATGTTCCAGTTCTCAAAAGGGATTGGTCAATGGATTTTCTGCGAGCGTTCGTTCTTGCTCCGAAAACGCCAAATACGCTTTCAAACCAAAATGGAGGATTTGTCGGTCGAGGTGTACGGTGAAAATGGTGCTTATTATAAGGTTTGTAAATTGTGAAGTACTTTACATTTCCACTAAATAGTCGCTATTTTTATTAGTGAACCATATAGTCAATGATTTATGACCATCTTTATCATGTTTTATCTTATACTTACAAAAATATTTTTCCGGGAAGATCATCGCGGCTGGAATGGACGCCATGTCCGTCTGACAGGGCGTGAATTTTCCATGTGTTGTAATTGTGCCGATTTTTATATTTTTAGCGACGATTGCCAGAGAAAATTGGGGACGTTCCGTGTAGTTTTACTGTATATGCGCATTTTAGCATGTGACCCAGTTTAGTTATTTATTTCTAGCGCATTACCAAGTTGCTTGATGATCAGAATGTTCTAAAATTCTCCTGTATTTATAGGCCATTGTCACCGACGTGCTCGACAACGAGGTTCTCGTAGCCTTTGAAAATGAGTGAGTTTGTTTTTTTCACAATATTTTGTCTTTTACGCAACTAATTTTTTGCTACTTTATTCTTATTTTTGATATTGTTTTGTAGCTGGCAGCCGGAGTCGAAGTTTCCGTTTTCTCAAGTGTTCTTACCACCCAAAGACTCGGGAAAGCACACCACAGAGTTTGTGGAGAACCAGGAGGTGGAAGTCTTCGCCCGTTCCAATGAAAAGGAGGCATGTGGATGGTGGACAGCTAATATCAAGGTATTCACTTGCATTACTTACTGGACATATCGTGTAACGCGAAATTTTTAATTTTAGAGCAAAAATAGCATCAATTTATCAAATCTGTTTTTGCATACCTCCTTTTTTTCAACAAAATTTACTAAAAACTATACAATATAGGTACCTAGGTATAGAAAGATCAAAGCAAACCAGTATTTTTTAACCCTCTTGTCAAAACTAGCCAGGTGCTACTTAGCATAAAGCACTTACAATAACAAATTCGGAGCTACAGAAATCAAATTTATTCTAACTACAGGGTAAAATTCGGTATGTCAAGTTTTTTTTGGTCTTCATTTTGTATTTTTTATGGATAGAAGACAATTTTTAAGAAACCAATTTAAATTTCTAGAGTTTATCAATATAAATTTTATTTTTAAATTACTTTGATCTGGAATGTCTAAATGCAACCATGGTGGAGAGAAAATAATTCAAACTCCATGGAGAAAAACTACTTACAGCTAAATTAAAAAAAAAATCTGCCTTCTCTTTCTAACTCCATGCTGGAAACAGAAATGGCAACATCAAATGTCCAATTCTGATATTGTGAATGTATTTGCTTCATAATGGCCAGTTATTTTATGTTTACCAAGGAGTTCACAGGTACTCCAGTGACGGACCGAAAAACGATGTTATTTTATTTAAAATATCTGTAATCCTTTCGTTTTAGAATCTCTGACATAGAAAATCTTTTTATTGAGACAATTATCTCAAAATGGATTCAGCCCTCCAAGAAAAAACTTGACATATCGAATTGATATCATTAGCATCCTTTTAAACTAAGGCTGGCTTGCACCAAAAATTATTTAGGCTTAAACATGTTTAAATATGATGCTGTCACTGTCATTTGTATGAGCAGTGTGAAGGATGGAACTATCACTAAATATGTTTAAGCCTAAATACATGTTGGTGCAAGCCGGGCTAAGAGTCTACCCTTCAAACTGAACAACTTTTACTATGGGAGCAAACCGATTGGAGCAATAAAAATCAGCTGTTCCATACTAAACTGCAATGCCTACTTGACTCAAATGTATGCAACAGCAGATTTTTTTGCTCCGATCGGTTGCTCCTATAGTAAAAGTTGTTCAGTTTGATGGGTAGACTCTCAGTTTAAAAGCATGCTAATGATATCAATCTTACCTTGTGTATCCTTTTATAAGAAATAAAGAGTAGGTATTTTTCAAGCCCCATTGAGTCCACTTTGCATTTTTCCATCCCACTCTATTTCATACAAAACATTTATTTCATGAAAGCACACAATACACATACAAAGTTAACAATGAACCCCACACAAAAAACAAAAACAATGAGTTTTGTCTCGATTTGCGGGCGGCCTGCTAGGGATATATTTACATAGTTTTGAAAAACAGTGATGTAATTGAAGAATAGCAAAAATATACAGGGTGTAACAAAAGAACCTGCCTAGTGCAGTGATCCAAGTAATAATATGAATTATGCAATGCAATGTGTCTTTGACTGGCAAAATAAATATTACTATGTATTACTATTACATACTGATATTAAAGAGGTGTGTTAGACCATCAAACTGAGCAACTATCACCAAGGAGCTAACAAAAAATTTGCATTATACAAAACTGCACTACCAACTCTAATCAAATTTCCCATGCATTTGATTAGAGTTCACAGTGCAGTTTTGTATGAAAAATTTTGTTGTTGGCTCCTTGGTGATAGTTGTTCAGTCAGTTTGATGGTCTAACACAGCTCTTTAATATCAGTATGTAATAGTAATACATAGTAATATTTATTTTGCCAATCAAAGACACATTGCATTGCATAATGCATATTATTATTTTACAGCAGATTTTTTAAAATTATCTTTATTCATTGTCTCCATAGTGAAAGCTATTCAGTTTGATGGTGTTTTGTTACACCCTGTATATTTTTGCTATTTAATTAAATCTCAGTTTTGTCAAACTATTAACAGTTGCAGAAACGCTCATTAAAATTAATCCTCCGTTAAATGTCTTGCTGTCACTTTTTGTCTCATTGACATAGTAAAAGCTAGCAAGAGATTTAATGGAGGATTAACTTTAATGAGCGTTTCGGCAACTGAGTGTTAGTAAATAAATCGAATATGTAAATAATCCCTAGCAGTCCTGTCTTACTATTTACAGTATATAGTACAGTATGCTACAAAAATTAACAAACATATTACCTAATATCTATATTTATATGGGGAATAAAATTCGTTCAGAAGTCAGGAGTGTTCGACTTTTGCCGACCATACTTATATTTTAACAGTGTACAAGATTTGTACTATGAAATGAATTATTTGAATTCTCTAAAGAAGATATACTTATCTTTCTTTTTATAAACATAGTCTGATTTCAAACATAAAGGTTGAACTAAACGACAGTATAAGAAAGAGTATTCAGGGTCCTTCTTAATATGCTGACGGTTTTTAAAGAGAATCATCAGACCATCAAACTGAACAACTTCATGGGACCAACATCAAATCGCGAAAAAAAAATCATACAAATGTATGGGACAGCTGATTTTTTTTTCGCGATCTTGATGTTGATCCAGTAGAGAAAGTTGTTTGGTTTGAGGGTCTGAGCATCCCCTTAAAAACCCGTCAGTATATTATGAAGCCTACATACAGGGTGTCCCAAAACTCAACGTCTAGCCGAAAACCGGAGATAGGTGAATTTATAACTGTTCGGGAAGAATAAAAATAAAAAAAATTAAGTTTGCTAGTTTTCGAGATTTTGAAAAAGTATAATGCCAAGATAGCACCATACATTTTTATACAGGGTGTAATCTCAAAAGATGCCAAAGAAAATAATTTTACCGCAGTAGTATGACAGAAGATGGTGTTTTCTTGAAAAGTATGACACTAATACTTTGTTTGAATTGGATCCACTGAAAAGATTATTCAGGATTGCGTAACAAGTATTTTCATAAAAATCTACAAATTTGTAGTTACTACATCTAAAAATTGAGCGCAGGGTGGCGATATTCCCATTGTGTAAAATAAATAAAATTACGACAACTCGAAAACTATAAAACTTGTACTTATTTTTCCCTGAACAGTAAGGGTTGAACCTCATCTGCCAGCACCGCATCGCATTCTTCCGTCGCTCCATCCTTTCTGTCACTCAGGAACGTCATTTGCTAGGGCGAGAAAGATAGCGGGAATGCATCCCACGCGGGGTGCTGCCGCGTGCGTTCGCGTTCCCGCTATTTTATTTGCTCTAGCAAATGACAGAAAGGGATGGAGCGACGGAAAAATGCGATGCGGTGCTGGCAGAGGAGGTTCAACCCTTATAAAGTCACCTGTCTCCTTTTTTCGGCTTGACGTTGAATTTTGTGGACACCCTGTATATCACCATTATATTTGGTTTGGCTGCGCACCGCGCCCCGTCTCCCTGGACAAGGCCTCAGCTTACCTGTTTCACCAGATCTGAGTGGAGAAACAAGACGCCGAGGGAAGAAAACATATATCGATAGTTTATAAGAGAAAATAAATGTATGTGTACTTTTTAGGGTTCCATACCCAAAGAGTGTAGTTTCTGGCCGCATCTTCTTTACAACGCAACACCTTCCGACGCGGTGGTAGATTCAAAAACATGACGTCAAAAAGTTATCTATGTGATATTATTTTGAATATAAAATTTTGACTTTTGAAAGGGTGAAAACGGGAAGCTATTATAGTTTAAAAGAAACAACCCTTTATAGGTAGGACAGACAGACAGACCGACCCTAAAATCATGTTCCACCCAGTACACCCAGCAACATAAGTTGATTAACATTTGTCTTTACTTCTATAAGAATAATGTTCAGAATTGTTTCCCTTCATCAGGCAGTGGCCACCGCCAATGTAGTAATGAACTTTCAAAAATGAACCCTTATGATAAAGTGGTAAAGTGTAGTCTGCACGCAATATGCTAGTCACCACGTTAAAGACCGAAGACTGAAAATATTCTATAATGTAGCTACTAGTAGTCTACACTTCTACACTAATATTATAAAGAGGAAAGATTTGTACCTATTTTTGTATTTTGTATGTTTGTAATGAATAGGCTCAAAAAGTACTGGGCCGATTTAAAAAATTCTTTCACTAATAGAATGCTACATTCTTCCAATTTGACATAGGCAACATTTCATTTTGAAAAAAATTAGGGATCCTTGGTAAAATTTGAACAATGTAACCGAAGGTGTAGAAAAATGAGTCTTAAAATTTATTTGTCTACCCCGTGCGAAGCCGGGACGGGCTGCTAGTACTTGATAAAGTGGTATAGTGTAGTCTGCACGCAATATGCTAGTCACCACGTTAAAGACCGAAGACTGAAAATATTCTATAATGTAGCTCTTAGTACTTTCAAATTAAAGATTATTGGAAACTGTCGCAAGTTTTAATACCTACGAAAAGTAGCTTTTCATTTGTCAGTGTTTTTTGGATCCACCTACGTTTGTGAAGCAGCGTTTTCCACAATAAATGCGATAAAAATGAAACATCGATCTCAGTTTACAGACAAGAATTTAACTGAATAAGACCTCCAGGGTGAAATTGATATCATTAGCATCCTAAACTAAGAGTCTACCCATCAAACTGAACAACTTTTACTATGGGATCAAACCGATAGGAGCAAAAAAAAAACAGCTGTTGCATACATTGGAGTTTAGTATGGAACAGCTGTTTTTTTTTCTGGGATCTGGTTGCTCCCATAGTAAAAGTTGTTTAGTTTGATGGGTAGACTCTTAGTTTAAAAGGATGCTAATGATATCAATTTTGTCGACCCGATAGCACAGTCGGTAGTGAACCTGCCTGCTGTGCCGATGGCCGCAGGTTCGAATCCCGTAAGGGACAAATATTTGTATGATGAATATGAATATTTGTATGTCATGTCGAGTCATGGATGTTTGTATGTATATGTTTTCTATATCGTTGTCTAGTCATCATAATACAAGTCCAGGCTAGATTCCGGTACTTTACATGTGTCTAGATAATTTGTGTGACAATGTCCGAGATATTCATTTATTTATTAATTTCACCCCGTATACACCCAAGTGTACTTTATCTAAACCACAGATTACCTAATACAGCACCCATAAAATATGTAGTTGCTTTAAACCGGGCGTTCAAACAAACGCTCTTAAATATACACCCACTTGCCAATAATAAACACAACCGCGTGAAAATTTTCGCGCCGTCTGTCTGCGCGATTAGCGCACGAATATGTTACACAAAAAGTATAGGTCGACCAGAATCTGATGGCAAATAAGGAAATACAATTTTAGAGTAAGCAACACGCGGGGTAATTGGATTAGGGCCCTTTACACTCTGTGACTTTTTGCAGCGCATCTGCATCGATTCAGTCGCGATGCTGCATCGATGCAAACGCGATACAGCAATCTGCATCGGTACATACGTGCGTGTGCATTTCTACAATCACGCGTTAGAATCGATATAACGCCTAGTGTAGAGATGCATTATCGCGATTGAAAAACGCGCGTTTTTTAGCTGCAAAAAGTCTCAGTTTGTAAATGGCCTACTTTGACTAGATAGATGACAGTTTTACACTACCATGTGAAAATCTATAGGGTCCTACTTAATATGCTGACACTTTTTTAAGGGAATGATCAGACCATAAAACTGAACATCCTTACTCTATGGGACCAACATCAAAATCGCGAGAAAAAAAATCTGCTGCTCCATACAAAACTGCAAACCTACTCGAGCCAAATGTCTGAGGACAGGAAAGCTGATTTTTTTTTCGAGATTTCTATGTTTGTCCCATAGAGAAAGTTGTTCAGTCCACCATCAAACTGAAAAGCGAAAAAAAAATCTGCTGTCCCATACTATTGGGTCGAGTAAGATTTCAGATTACTATGGAACAGCTGATTTTTTTTTCGCTATTTCGACATTGGTCCCATAGAGAAAGTTGTTTAGTTAGATGGAATGATCATCTCCTTAAAAAGTGTCAGCATATTAAGAAGGACCCTGTATATCTTTTTTACTTTTTTTCAAGCCACGAGATTCTGGTCGACCTATAACATTGCAGACATTTACAAATGTCTGAGCTTATTTTGTTTGTCATTGTTAAATTATTTACAGATGATGAGGGGCGAGTTCCTGGTGATAGAGTACTTAGAATGGGACAACTGTTACACAGAGATTGTGCCAAAGGACCGTCTCCGCGTCAAGACCACCAAGACACCCATCGATAAGAACACCTTCCACAAGTTTGAAATCTCCGTACCTGAGGACCTTAAGGACTAGTAAGTTTATCTTGCATGCTTGGGCCTCGTTTAGGGAGACGCGGGGCGGCACAAGGGCCTCGCGCGACGCGTTGGGCGGGCAATAAATCGATGACAATTTGACGCGTGCAAAAACCCTTCTCCGTGAACGCTCTATACATCGCTGTATGTTTGTGTTTCCGGCAGCTCGATCCGCACACAGCGGCTCCTGACGCCCCGCGTCTCCTTCAACGAAGTCTTACTATCTTACTCACGACCGAATCGCCTTCTAGAGCGGTCGGAAACCTTTCTATAACTTATTACCACAGAATACATAAATAGTGTGTAATTGAAACAGAATTCAATTTTTTTACCCGCCACTTCGTCCGCACACATTACACAGGGTATAAAGAAAACTATCATTAACCTTTAAACCACATACTCTACCAATCAAACTGAACAACTTTTACTATGGGAGCAAACGTGTCAGAACACAAAAAATATCAGCTGTTCCATAGTAAGCTGCAATGCCTACTGTACTCAAATGCAACAGCAGATTTTTTTGCTCCGATCGGTTAGCTCCCATTGTAACAGTTGTTCAGTTTGATGGGTAGACTCTTAGTTTAAAAGATGCTAATGATATCAATTTCACCCTGTAGAGGTACATATACACTTTTGTTACAGTTTTATAATAGTTTAGATTTATCACCTTTTTACTCTACCACCGCGTCGGAAGGTATTCCGTTTTAGAGAAGATGCGGCAAGAAACTACAACACACCTTTTATACAAAACAAAATCTACCAATAACAAGAAGAACATCTACAAAACATCTAAATCTTAATAAGTGTTTGGGCTATCATAATCATGAATAATTCGACAACTACCGCTAGCTTACCTATTTATGCATTAATTTTATTGTTTGTTCAAGTGATTTGAACCTGAGACAGATGTGGTCAATGCTATAATTACATCCACACGATTATGTATGTCTTGTTTATTGTATATAAAGTTGCATTACACTGTATTTTTAGGTTACCTGTAACTGTTATACAAGGTGTTACAAAAATACAAATAAACATTTAAGGGGGTGGTTTAGACCATCAAACTGAACAACTTTCACTGTGGGACCAATATCGAAATCGCGAAAAAAAAATCGGATGTTCCATACTAAACTGCAAATCTACTCGAGCTTAATGTATGGGACAGCTAACTTTTTTTTTCGCGATTTCGAGGTTGGTCCCATAGTGAAAGTTGTTCAGTTTGATGGTCTAAACAACTCCCTTAAAAGTTTTAAATGTTTATTTTTACTTTTGTAACACCCTGTATAAACGTGTTATTGTAGCGATTTGGTCCGCATCGGCTCCCGTCATCGTAGCGAGATAAAATATAAGCAGTACCTACTAATGCGTACCATTTATGTCTAATCGTAAACTGTTAAACACCAAAGTTTAACCGAAAAAAGGTCCAGTAGTTTTTGAGTTTATGCTTCAAACAACCTTGGCTAAGAGGGAAAGGATTTCAGGGGTGGAAAATGGTCAGTAAGAGTCCGTTTTTTGGCTAAAGTCAGTAAAAGTCAGTTTTTTCGAAAAATGGTCAGTAACTTAGTATTTTGAGGATTAAGGGCTGGTTTCAGTAGATTGAGGTGAAAAAATGCCGTTTTCGGAGTGGGAGTCCCTTAAAAATATCTGAACATATCTTTTTCTTTTCGTTAGGTCCCTAAACTTACCTTAAAAATTAAGAATTTTTTCTCTTAATCCTTTTTTATATACCATTCACTATCACTTTAGAACACTGAATGTGGGCCACGTGATGATGGGTCCCAGTGATGATTTTTCTTACTTATTTACAAAAATTTAGCACTTATTCACAGTAAATGGTCAGTATTTTAGAGGGTTTTAGTCAGTAAAATCAGTATTTTTGGCCATGGAATCAGTTTCCACCCTTGGGATTTATGTAAAATTACAATGATATTGTTGATTTTGACAGATCGAAGTACATCGAACAAAACAGATGATTTATTAATTATAAGAAAGTAGGTACTAGCTTCAAATCTCACGCTTATGCAATAACACTCTTCTTCAAAATGGAAACATGTCCGTATCTGCAACATGCTTCGTCAAAAGTTAACCAAAAAATAAATACAACAGGATACCAAATAGCAACATGCTTCGTCAAAAAATCTGCTACGCGTTTCGTCAAAACAAAGACTAATGCATACTCCAAGGCCCAGCCCCACGCAACCCCGGCCTAATGGTCCCCATGACACTGGCGGCATTTCCCCTTTGGATGGTCAAAGACAATCTCTGCACCAAAAAAGCGCCAGAGCGCGGGTCGCAACTCGAATATCGAACATAAATTAATATTTTCTATTAATTTAATTTCGTGTAGCTTCCATCTCTGCAAATTAAGCAAGGTTTCTTTACATCGTATTTATAAAATCAATAAGACTTGTGACTATGGAATTTACTAAATTACTAGTAGTTGCCCGCGAGTACGTCTGCATAGACCTTAAAAAAAGTATCCTATGTGTTAATCCAGAACATAATTTCATCCAAATCCGTTCAGCTGTTTATGCGTGATTGCGTTACAAACATACAACCTTACAAATCCTAACATCGTCACAAACTTTCACATTTATAATATTAGTGAGATGATATAGTGTAATGTGAATTATACGTACATATTTACGTTGTAAGAATTTATATACTGTAGAGTTTCTGGCCGCATCTCCTCTACAGCGACAAAACGTTCCGACGCGGTGGTAACTTAAAATCAAGATTTGCCGTTTAATAAGTGTGCTCCAAGCTCCTATATTGAATAAATAGTGTTGAGTTTGAAATCGTAGTGTCTAATAATCGCCCTTGCGTGTTCGGCAGCCTGCACGATATGCACAGCGCGAAGGTGGAGAACGCGCACAAGGAGTTCCAGAAGGCGATCGGAGCCGCGCTGGTGTGGTACGTGCCCGAGCGAGCCTGTCTCGCCGTCATCTCGCGCTGCGACACCAGCCAGCGCCGCGCCACCATGCTGCAGGAAATGCACTTCAGGTACTATACAATATACACTATGTGCAATGACATTCTATACACAAGGACTTCGCTTCAGTGCGCTATTAACGGGACCACTATGTTATCCCTAATTGACAACATTAAATTTTTTTAACCACTTGTTTAAATAAAAAAATATAAAAATTGGTTATAAAATAAGATATACGTATTTTTCCGATTTTATTTTTGACCGATATTTCTACTTATAATTTACTTTTGAATTTTCTGAAAAACGTAGGATTTATGGCTAAGATACCTTGGACGCAATAACATTAAAAATAAAAACTGTCAAATACAATAGAAAAGCCAAGCAGGCAAAGGAATAAAATCTCACTCAACCTCTATTATATTTTTCAAACAACTCGAGAAATAATGGATGGAAAAATCTGATAATTTTGATATAAGCTTTGAATCACATAATCTCCAAATGGTTTTCTTATTTTGGTACCTTTCTTAAAATTAAATGTTGTCAATTGTTTTACATTACTGTTTTGTGACCGCATACATTTGAAAGATTTGAACAGACTGAAATGTCAGCGGCAATGTATGCATACAATGGTGGTATTAGAGACATGTGCCATTTTTTAGTTCTGTTATTGTATAACGTGGTGAGTCTTATTGTATAGAACGTCATTGACTATGTGGTACTAGACGTGCCCAAGCGCGCCTGCCTCGCCGTACTAGGTGGTACTCGGGTACTAGTTGTGTTATTTTGATGCAACCGATATGCTAACGATTATAATCCACGAGAGGGTAGGTCGGATATGTTCTAAAATCTCAGAAACACCCAGGTTTCAGTAATAGCACCGAAACAGTATCCAGTATGATGGGTAGTGAACCCGTCGCAACTTTTAATGGACAGTGGGTACAATACACGCCTCGAAATTGAAGCATGTAGGTACTCGACGTCAATAACTATGTTTCGAAACCAGGACATCTGTGGCTGTTGAAGCACTAACACCCTGTGTATAAGGATATCTGTCTCATTTCAATTCAGCACTTATGAGGATTTCATTTGTCAAGTTTCAATAGGAATCCTCTTTGTTTGTCCAGCAGACTCACTGTGCAAACAAACCATGTGCTAAAATTAACTAAGGAAAACGTGTGTAATCACTCTTAGCAGAAACACTGTGATTTTATGTCATTTCCTACAAATTGTTATTAGTTTCTAGTTTATTCCTTCCTATCGATCTATACATGTGCTCAGAGTTAATGTATTGTTGCAGGAATTTAACTCAAAAGTTATTACTGCTGAAAAAGACTGAAGAAGCAGCTAGGCAACTCGAGTCCACTAAAATTCACAATCAGGGAGGGTGAGTACACTTAAAAAACAAACAGGTCTTTGATACATTGTTACTGACAAATAACCCATGATATGTAAATAAAACACATGATTTACGTTATTTACCCGCCGAGCCGAATTTTCCCGTATCGCCATCCCTTTCTGTTGCTCAGAAACATTCGCTTGAGTGAAAAAGATTGTTGGCCAACGCCCACACTCCGCTGCCCGAAGAGTCAGGCGTCGACAACATATCTAATACCAAAGTACATATAAGATATAGTAGGCGCTTCTAAGAAATCGCGCGATGCGACACCGATGCGACAAGATGGCGGCCATGCTAAAGGTTGTTACAATCATGTTTAGGGGATATGAAATAAATATAAGATAATCAATATGATATAAGTATAATCGTTTAATATTTTATTAATTTGTAGTGATCATAATATCTACCTAGGAATTTATTTTTGTTATGAACTATTATTTACGTTTTTAATTCAACGTTATGTAAGAAAAACACATTATTTTTCAACTAATAACATTGTATTATGTACAATACAATAATGTAGCAGCGTAGCTTACCTATTTATAGTATTACCTTCAGTTTCAAACGGTTTCTACAGTAAAAACAACAAAGTTTCAAATCGCGTTAAAAATGTTTCAAACCACTTATTTCCAACAAATCTTTATTTTGATTCAATGTGGAATCACATCCGTACACAATACAACCAGTTCGAACCATTTTGGTACGTGCGCGTTCGCAAGTATAAATGAAGAGACTGCTGCCGGCGCGTACCCCAAGTCTCTGTAGACTTAGGGTACTGCCCTGCTGCTGCAGGCAGAGCGGGCCGAGACGCGCTCCTCCCGCGCCCCGCGCCCGCGCACGGTAGACCCGAGCGACCCGAGAGCGCGCTCACTATTATTATTATATTCACTTTGCTGAAACTCATTAATCGGAAAATAATCAGAACGTTTGATTGTTAGTAGAAAAATGATCGAGTATGTTCAAGCAGTAGTTCCTCGCTTGATATACGCTGATGTTGATACCCGAACTTAAAGAGACCAATCACACAAGCTATTTTTGAGCGTAGGCGTCACAACTGAATCGATTGACGCGATTTTTAAGCACATGCGTTGACGCCGCGACATCGCCACGATTCCAACGGATTCCAGCTGCGTTCACAAGGTCGTCGGTCCACCTTTTGGGGGGCCTACCCACACAAGATATTGCAAGCTAATCCGATCTCTATTCCCTCAGGTACACGGATGAGTTCTCAGTGCGCGAAGATCTGATGGGTTTGGCGATAGGCACGCACGGCGCAAACATCCAGCAGGCGCGCAAGGTGCCCGGCGTCACCAACATCGAGCTCGAGGAGGTCTCCTGCACCTTCAAGATCTGCGGAGAGGTTAGCTACCGATACCTTTATTTTAACTTATACTACCATCCCAGAGGGGTGTCGTAAGATAGGCAAGCACGGCGCGAATATCCAGCAGGTGCGCAAGGTGTCCGGCGTCACCAACATCGACCTGGAGGAAGTCTCCTGCACCTTCTACCTTAACTTATAGTACCGACCCAGAGGGGTGTCGTAAGAAGCTACTAATCCTTCCTTCCGTCGTTTACTCCACATAACATTATAAGAGGGGTTAGAAGTGCAAAGTAGGCGTGGAACGTGTCGCCACAGGTTATGCAATGATTTGCATAACACCATAAGGCGCGCGGCGTGGTGCGAGCGAGAGGGCATGAGTAATTGTAGCAGCGTGAGCGGGAAGACAAGTGGCGACAGCCGTCTCCGAAGCCAAAGCGCTACTTTACATTTCTAACCCCTCTTATAATGTTCTGTGGTTTACTCACGGAGGGTAAGGATGAGAAAGTGCATCTGTGTTGACACTTGCATTTAAATATATCCTGCGTATGGCTACTATTGCGACTAACCAGTTGATGTAGTCAAAATCAGCTATAAGTCGATGTATGTCGTATATAAGTTATAGACTGACCACAAGGACTGCATCGCTTCTTAAGTACTTGCGCGGTGAGGTGTTGGGGCAGAGGAATTCGTTCCGCTCTGCCATTCCATCGAAGACTTTAGCGGCGGCTACTCGGTTTATATGCATCCGACTGTGTACATATACGCACATGAGATAACCTATTCAGAACACTGTCGCACTCAATGAGCGGGTCAGACTAGGCGAGGCGAGTCCCATTAGCGGTAACTTCACCATTGGATTGTGCTTTGCAATGAGCCTAGAAGTGTATGAGAAAAAAAAAACCTCCAAGTTGAATTCATCCACAGTATTAGTAACGAATTTTATCAACCTGGATCCCTAAACCCTATTCCTAACCAGCACATAACTAGGATGTCATAATGCTCTTCATTTGACGTCCTTTTGTCTATTGGCTAGTCCAGTGGCCGTGCTAATATTAAACACGAAGCTTCAGGGCCTACGGTACTGAGATACCTGCCGTTTTGGTAGTATTAAGCTTCTTACAAAAACGACTTGATATTTTCATTATCAGCCTATATCTTTAATTAGCTGACAGCTTACTGTAAATACTAAGTTTATAATAAGATCATATTGACACAATAAATTTAAAAATCTCCCAATAATAATTCGAAAGATTGGGTGTATCAAATGTTATTAAATTAAATGTTTTACTGTGTATTCTTGATGGTACTCAGAATAGCGAAATGACAAGTTATTTTCAATGCAATGTGGTCATTATTATTAAAGAGTAACTGGGTAAAACCGTCACCTTATTAAAGTGGCCACACCAACGTCTTGTGACAATAATTATCGAGATAATTGTAAATTTTACATGTAATGCTACGGCTCCACCTGCGCCTAAAGTAATAATTATAGCTTCAATCGACATTAAAGATGTACCATATGCTACTGATGTCTGATGATGTGAGTCACTGGCGACTTATAATGTGCATCACTGCCAGCATGAAAGAAAGTTGGTAGTTGTAAAGTTTCAGACTGCCTCGAAAGAGATTGCTTTATTTATGTACATAGTAAAACATTGGTTTGTTTCGCCGGCACCGGCAGTCTACGGAGGCGGTTCGTTCGGCGCGGTCTCTGCTCGAGTACGCGGAGGAGAGCATCAAGGTGCCGCGCGCGCTCGTCGGCAAGGTCATCGGCAAGAACGGCAAGGTCATACAGGAGATCGTCGACAAAAGCGGAGTCGTGCGCGTGAGTGTAGCTGTAGCTCTACCGTACACACACACACACACACACACACACACACACACACATCTACACTCATAGACATCTACATCGTCGCTACTTGATACTGATAAAATAATGAGTGCAATATCGTGGGTATAAATTATCATTGATAATTATTAAGATCTCATGATAATTATCTTGAAATATACAACGTGTTAAAGAATAAACGCAAAACTAGAAAGGAGTTTGTTTAGAATCAAGAGCAGAATCAAATTAATATCATGGTTTCAACATAGGTAATTTTTTCCAAAATATTAAATTATTTGTTTGAAAATTAAGAATTTACTGAACTCGATCTCAACCCACCGCACAGGTACACAAATCATTTTTGCCTGAAACTTAGAAAGCGGATAACTATAAATTTTAACTATCAAAATAATGATATTATTTTTTCAATCTAATTACTTTGTTATAAATCAGTTGGGGTGTATGCGATTTTGCGCTTATTCATTAACACGTTAATGATTATCGGATGGTTTTTTGGTCTGAATATGAGTGCAAAAACTGAAATTTAAGAACATTTATTTGACTAGAAATTTTACTCTAATCGAAAATAAGAATTACCTTGGATTATTATCAAAGAACCCAGGCTAGCATTCAAAAACGCGCCTCATTTCTCCTTGACTTAACGCGTTACAGAGCGAGATAAAAGGCACTGGATATCGTTGTCAAGCGCATCATGCTAGGCCCTTTTAAATTTTTACTAAAACGGTATTAAGATATGAACATACTCGTATTAATGAAATTCATGTAGAACACTAAAAAATAAGATTTTCAGATTTTTCATTGTTATAGTCTTGTGCAGCGTACAAGTATTGTCTAATAATGCCAGTTTGTTATTTTTGGATTTCGGAGACAACACGCGAATAATCCGTATAGTTGCAAGTAGTGACCGACCGAATTTCCACCGAAGCCGAATTGATTAAAATGATTTAAAACCGTAGTATTGTAACAAACCCAGGTGGCTGAATACAAAGCATCGGCTTCGGCGAAAACTTTGTTTGATTTTGGCCGAAGCCGAAGGCTGAAGGTGCCTTTTTTGACCGAAAGTGGCTGAAGTTGAAGCCGAAGTTTCGGTCGGACACTAAATTGTAAGCGAGAGCGAGCGTGACATTAATGATAGCCCTCTCCTCGTGTCTCTTTAGAGATAAGCTCGCCCTTTGTAATTGTCTATTATGCTGTTTTCATATATATTTCCGTGTGTACAATTAAGAGTTAAAATAAATAATAATAAATAGCCGGCTTGCATTAAATTGGACTTAAAGTATTATATTAACCGTAAATACATACAGGGTCCAATATAAAATGCTGATGGTTTTTTGAGAGGATGATCAGACCATGGAACGAAAACATTTTTAATCGTCAAGAAAAAATCAGCTGCCGCATTCGCGCGCGATTGGGTTGAATAGGATTGCAGTTTTGTATGGAAGAGTTGGTTCTTTTTTCGTGATTTTGTTGTTGGTCCAATAGAGAATGTAGCTCGATTTGATGGTCTGATTATCCCCTTTAAAAACCGTCAGCATATAAAGGAGCACAAGATAATGTTGAGTATCGCGCGTCCATGTGGGTACGGCTATATAATATGTAATAGGTAGATATGCGTGTTGCAGGTGAAGGTGGAGGGGGACAACGAGCCGCAGCCGTCAGCGCCGCGCGAGGAGGGCATGGTGCCCTTCATGTTCGTGGGCACCCGCGAGAACATCGCCAACGCTAAGGTGCTCGTCGAGTACCACGTGGCGCACCTCAAGGTAACACTCACCCACTGACCGCCACACTCTACACATGGGCACGTGCCCTTCATGATCGTGGGCACGCGCGAGAACATCGCACACTTTGCACCTTATGATTACTAAATGACTTGGGGTTTAGACGGGGACTTGGGTCTGCGCTGCGCAAAAGAAGATTGACGAGCGAGCAAGCGGAATTATTTTCTTTTCGAGATAGTCGTACCAATGTACATATACGATAATAGTAGGCGCGCTTCTAAGAAACCACGCGACGCGCCGGCGACACGGCAAGATGGCGGCCATGCTAAGGGTTGTTGCAATCATGTTTAGGGGATATAAAATAAAATAAGATAATCAAAAGTCTAATCGTTTAATATTTTATTAATTTGTAGTGATCATAATATCTACCTGGGTATTTATTTTTGTTATGAACTATTATTTACGTTTTTAATTCAATGTTTTGTAAGAAAAACACATTATTTTTCAATTAATAACATGTATTTATGTACAAAAACAATTATGTAGTAGCGTAACTTACCTATTTATAGTATTACCTCCAGTTTCAAACGGTATCTGAACGGTATCTGTATCAGTAAAAATAACAAAGTTTCAAATCGCGTTAAAAATGTTTCAAACCACTTTATTTCCAACAAATCTTTATTTTGATTCAATGTGGAATCACATCCGTACACAATACAACCAGTTCGAACCATTTTGGTACGTGCGCGTTCGCAAGTATAAATGTAGAGATTGCTGCCGGCGCGTACCCCAAGTCTCTGTTGAGTTAGGGTACTGCCCTGCTGTTGCAGGCAGAGCGGGCCCAGACGCGCTCCTCCCGCGCCCCGCACCCCGCGCACGATGGACCCGAGCGACCCGAGAGCGCGCTCACTATTATTACATTCACTTTGGTCGTACGTACTTTTCCGTGTGCTAAGTATCGAGTGCTAAAGTAGTATAACTGATGTTTGCAGGAGGTGGAGCAGCTGCGGCTGGAGAAGCAGGAGATAGACCAGCAGCTGCGCGTGGTGATGGGAGGCATCAGCAGCTCGTACCCGCCCCCGCGCGGCGCCCCCGCCCAGCGCGCGCGCCGCGCCCGCCCGCCCTCCCAGCGCTACCCCACCGGTACGTGCACCCTACTCTGTACATATACACTACATCACCAGCTCGTACCCGCCCCCGCGCGCCCTCCCAGCGCTACCCCACCGGTACGTGCACCCTACTCTGTACATATACACTACATCACCAGCTCGTACCCGCCCCGCGCGCCCTCCCAGCGCTACCCCACCGGTACGTGCACCCTACTCTGTACATATACACTACATCACCAGCTCGTACCCGCCCCCGCGCGCCCTCCCAGCGCTACCCCACCGGTACGTGCACCCTACTCTGTACATATACACTACATCACCAGCTCGTACCCGCCCCCGCGCGCCCTCCCAGCGCTACCCCACCGGTACGTGCACCCTACTCTGTACATATACACTACATCACCAGCTCGTACCCGCCCCGCGCGCCCTCCCAGCGCTACCCCACCGGTACGTGCACCCTACTCTGTACATATACACTACATCACCAGCTCGTACCCGCCCCCGCGCGCCCTCCCAGCGCTACCCCACCGGTACGTGCACCCTACTCTGTACATATACACTACATCACCAGCTCGTACCCGCCCCGCGCGCCCTCCCAGCGCTACCCCACCGGTACGTGCACCCTACTCTGTACATATACACTACATCACCAGCTCGTACCCGCCCCCGCGCGCCCTCCCAGCGCTACCCCACCGGTACGTGCACCCTACTCTGTACATATACACTACATCACCAGCTCGTACCCGCCCCCGCGCGCCCTCCCAGCGCTACCCCACCGGTACGTGCACCCTACTCTGTACATATACACTACATCACCAGCTCGTACCCGCCCCGCGCGCCCTCCCAGCGCTACCCCACCGGTACGTGCACCCTACTCTGTACATATACACTACATCACCAGCTCGTACCCGCCCCCGCGCGCCCTCCCAGCGCTACCCCACCGGTACGTGCACCCTACTCTGTACATATACACTACATCACCAGCTCGTACCCGCCCCCGCGCGCCCTCCCAGCGCTACCCCACCGGTACGTGCACCCTACTCTGTACATATACACTACATCACCAGCTCGTACCCGCCCCCGCGCGCCCTCCCAGCGCTACCCCACCGGTACGTGCACCCTACTCTGTACATATACACTACATCACCAGCTCGTACCCGCCCCCGCGCGCCCTCCCAGCGCTACCCCACCGGTACGTGCACCCTACTCTGTACATATACACTACATCACCAGCTCGTACCCGCCCCCGCGCGCCCTCCCAGCGCTACCCCACCGGTACGTGCACCCTACTCTGTACATATACACTACATCACCAGCTCGTACCCGCCCCCGCGCGCCCTCCCAGCGCTACCCCACCGGTACGTGCACCCTACTCTGTACATATACACTACATCACCAGCTCGTACCCGCCCCCGCGCGCCCTCCCAGCGCTACCCCACCGGTACGTGCACCCTACTCTGTACATATACACTACATCACCAGCTCGAACGGTTGCGCAAATCTTGGCTATTGGCGAAGTGGGTTTCGGGAACTGTCAAGTTTATCGCAGCGCACGTTGTGGCTGAAATTTGAATTATTATGGACGAAGCTGTGTCAGATTTGCTTCTATCTATTCGAATCTATGCAAATCCGCACACACACTCAACATTCAAATATTAAAACTATAGGGACTACAAATTAAAAATTTGGTAAGGGTGCTTTTTTTTAATTGTTATCTATGGTGTTCACAAAAAAACGCAATTAAACCCCCAAAAGGAGTGAAAACTGCGGTGAAAATTTGTATGAAAATTTCGTAACAAAGAATGGGAATACTACACTATGTAATTCAATATTGTATTTGTAAAAGTGTACTTTGCATATTTTGTTTTCTTTTAAAATATGTGTGTTGTAGAGTTTCTGGGCGCATCTTCTCTACTGTACTCTCAGAGGAAGGATCTCTCTTTAAGACTAGAGTGAGCCATACCAATTGTAAAGTGTCCACTTTTTTTGACGTTTAGGTTTGAGTGTGTGGTGTCAAGTAGTATGAGTATGGACAAAAGGCACCAAGTGACATATGGCCTTATGTTTACGGTCACTTTTCACACACACTAGCTCAAAAAAAAGTGGACAGCCGCATAAATAAATATCTATAGTTCCATCTCCTTCTACTATTAAAGGTACGTCATAAGACAAAAGAGACCGACTACAATCGTAAATTGATGCGGACTCTATGGAGATCCTTCCTCGTAGACTGTACAGTACCGTTGTTGTATATAGTATGTTGTGTGTCGGCAGGAGGTCGTCGCATGACGCCGGAGCTCCAGGAGGAGCGCGGGGAGCGCGGGGAGCGGGGCGAGCGCGGCGAGGGGTACCGCGGGAGGGGCGGCCGCGCGACCAGGTCCAACACCAACACCAACAGGTATGTCTGTTGGACCTATTACAGCTCCAGGGTTGCAGCACTGGATCCATAATCAATGCACTGCTGATGAGTTAACTAATTTCATTTTCGTTGATGATTCCACAAAATATATACAGGATCCAACTTAATATGCTGACACTTTTTTAAGGGGATGATCAGACCGTCAAACTGGCACCAACATCGAAATCGCGAAAAAAAAATCAGCAGTCCCATACAAAACTGCAAACATACTCGAGCCAAATGTATAGGACAGCTGATTTTTTTTTCGCGATTTGATGTTGGTGCCATAGAGAAAATTGTTCAGTTTGACGTTCTGATCATCCTTTTGTGGGGACTTGCCACAGATGTCAACACCCACAAGTTATAGCAACGAAACTAACAGATGTCGCTACGGTCGCACTCGCAAATGTGCACGAAAGACAACTTGCAAGACATGAATCGCGCAAGAGAAATAATCACAGAGATTCGATATAAATACAAGGTCCAACTGAGATCTGTTGGACCACAGCCGGTCCCCAGGCTTCACACCTAGCCTGGCGGAAGATCTTCCCTTTTCACCGGAGGAACCTTCCACAGTAGTTCCTCCACACCCTTAAAAAAGTGTCAGCATATTAAGAAGGACCCTGTATTAAAAAGAACTCAGAGCGTCGTGAAACGCAAGAGTGAAAAGCAATTGTTTCGTCTCGTACGGCTGCTCGCTCGTTTCTGAGCCCCGGAAGGGCATACGGCCGCTTTTATACTCATTGCTCGGTGGTGGCGCGGGTTGGTTACGATAAGCGCACGCGCACTGTGCACGTGCGGTGTACACGTGCCGCTTTCTGTACGAGAAACGTACTACCGCTGACAGGTCTGTGTCTATGTTTTTATGTTGTACGTGTACGGGAGCTAGCTCTTCGCGGGCTACCATAAATGTGTATGCGGGCGACCGGTAGACCTCGGTAGAAAAAATTGGTTTTAGTGATATTTGTGACATAACTTCGTGCGGATTTTGTACCAAACAGTTGCGTAAAGCGACCGACGTAACAGGAATCTCAAATAAATACGATAACAGAACATAAGTTTTGGTTCAAGTTAACTCGTACACTTTGACTTATTATTATAAGGACTAGCCTTGCGGTAGCATTTCCCCTCTGCCACGGTATAAGCACAATTGATCATGTGCATTTACAGTCAATTTTACATCTTATCACTAAACGAGACAGCTTAGAACGTTTGGGGTTCACACGAGACTACTTTTCATGATTTTTAACATTCGAAATTAGAATCTAAAGTTATGGGGAATAAAATCCAAAGTTGCGGATTTCATGTTACCTCGTCCCCCGCAAAAAGTGGCAGAAATGTTTGTTAGTAGAATTACACACGTACCAGTCCACATATAAATAGTTAAAGCTCGTACATGGTAATTTTGGCGGCAACGCGCGAGCTTACGAAATCGGTCACAGATTCATCGTCATCTATCATCCCAACATCAAAATAAAGAATATAAATTAAACAAAATAACGAATGGCTCAAAAGGACTAATATCCAGAGCCGTTAAAGACATTAAAAAAAAATTATAGTAATAACAGAGTGTGAATGTTTCGCAGGTCGAGTGAGCGCGGGGAGGCGCGGCGCGTGCCGCTGGAGAACGGTCGCGCGCACCCCCCGCGCGGCCCTCCCCGCTCCGCCGACACGCGCCTGCCCGTGAGTACACACACACACACACACACACACTCGAGCCAGACCGTTCTACCCAAAGAGATTATACCTAACAGAGTGAGCCATACCAGTTGTAAAGTGTCCACTTTTTTTGACGTTTAGGTTTGAGTGTGTGGTGTCAAGTAGTATGGGCAAAAGGTACCAAGTGACATATGGCCTTATGTTTACGGTCACTTTTCACACACACTAGCTCAAAAAAAAGTGGACAGCCGCATATACAAATATCTATAGTTATATCTCCTTCTACTATTGAAGGTACGTCATAAGACAAAAGAGACTAACTACAATCGTAAATTTATGCGGACTCTATGGAGATCCTTCCTCTGAGGTTCTACCCGACGCTGCCTCTAAACCCTATCGTAACTGTTATAAAACTGTAACACAAGTGCATCTGTCTATACATTGAACACATTTACATGAAAAAGTTTACGATATGGTTTTTAGGTATCCCTGACTCCAAATCAACCTTTTAGAATTTTTGTCTGTCTGTTTGCTTGTTTGTTTATATGTTTGTAACAGCATCACGCAAAAACTGCTGAACCGATTTTGATGAAACTTTTTCTCGTTTGAGTTTTTTGCGAATTCCCTATAGGTTTCTTTGGGAAAGTTGTTCTGTATCATGGGTACAATCAGCCCTCAAGCTATGGCAACTATGCAAGGTAACACCCTGTATAAACGCTTACAGACATAATTTGTATAAAACCTCACGCACGCCCGTTTTGTTTTATTCGGTAGAAGCGTTAGGCTCAATCTAGACATATACTTTTTCTAAGGGTCAAACCTGATAAATATCGTGTTCTTTCAATCTGTGAGGCCGCATGTTAATATTAAGGGCCTATGTCGAAAAATAATTGAAGCGAAATGGGCGTGTGATAGCTTATATTACTACCTGATGCGAGAGAAAGAGATGGGGCGGCGTGCGCGCCTGAAACGAAACAAGCGCAAAACAAAGTTTATTTAATTGTGATTGTACTATTTATGTAATGTCATTTCTCCTCTAATCAAACTTTAAAAATATCAGTCTCTTTTTTTTAAAATCAAGTCTCGTGTTTCTATTATTCACCATTTAGCAGTTCCAAGCGTTCATCGATACAGACAGAGGCTACTTTGGCTTATTTTTCTATCGAGAAAATGTCTCTTAATCGTGTTTTGTCTCTAATCAAAACTTCAATTATATGCATTCAATTTACACATATCCACAAATCATACTCCTACTGTTAGTACTTCATGATATATGATGCTTTGAAGAATCCAATTTTTTTCACATATCCTCTTAATGTAAGTAATATGTGTTGGTATCGCAGAGCGGGCGGCGGCGCGACGACCGGCGGCGGCAGACCGACGACGAGAGCTCCGTGCTCGACAGCCAGGACGTCTCCAGCGCCGACAGGGGTACGTGACTACATGCCGCACTACACTACACTACACACAACACTACACACAACACTACACTACACTACACACATAGCTACGAGCTACACGATACACACGACCTAGCCTCGGATCTGTGTGGACTGCGTACTGGAAGTGACACGACAAACAATAGCTACGGCATACCCATTCACTTACTAACTAATGGACGCCGGGTCTCATACAAAATTCTCTAAAAATGTGTCCCAGACTAACTTACGTAAACGAAAGTACGTTTTAGTTATATAAATAAACTAAAAACAGTGAAACTGTTGAATTTCTTACCTTTTCATTTTGATTGCGTATTTTTTTTCAAATTCTTAGCGCACGGCACTATAGACGTACTCGGAGTCGGTCGATCAAATGAAGACGAGCCTAATTGTTACTCTAAGCGTTTTGTTACTGTTTTGGTTCGGGCACTTTAGAGTGCGGACCCGACGTCCAGGTAGTTGGTAAGTCAATGGGCATAGTGTAATAGGGTATTTGACATGTAAAATAATACAGGGCATTTTGAGAGAAAATCTACATAGAAAATATTGATTTTTGTCTACTTTAGTCACGTGATCGTAAACGACTGGGATTGGCCGAATGGTTGATGACGTCAACTGCTTGTAAACAGTTGCGTGTAGAGTGTTAGTGTGGTACAAAGTTCACGTCAAGGTCACCTGCTTGTTGCCACGTATATTGTCAGGAAAATCGTGTTCGCGAAATATACAAATAACATTTTTTGTTTTCGTTTTTTCTTGCACTAATATGTGATGGAACGTAAAATATAAATTTTCTATAGAGTCCTTAGACATCCGTGATTAACGTAGAACGGTTTTTAAAAACCTGTCTGATACCCTATTATATTATAATGGTTGCGTTCAGCGGTCGCGGCGGGTCTATGTTCTGCTCTCCCCCCCGCCCCCGCGAGCCCCGCACGATTGACCTGTCGCGACCGCCGAGCGTAACCACTAGTTTAATTACACAATGGCTACGGGCAACACTCTGACACGAGCTAGCCTCGGATCTGTTATGTACTAGTTACGTACTAGAAGTGACACGACATGCAAATGTCACGCGCCACAAGCTGGAGCGGCAGAGATAGCGATAGGTGTGGTGATATCGCCATATTGAATGGGACAGTCGCTTCTAGTACGTATAACGTAAACAGGATGTTTCTTAATATGCTGATGGTTTTTAAGGGGATGATCGGACCATTAAACTGAACAAACTTTTTCTATGGAACCAACATTGTAGCCGCGGAAAAAAAATCTGCTGTCCCATGCATTTGAGTCGAGAAGATTTGCAGTTTTGTAAGGAACAACAGATTTTTATCTCGCGATTTCCATGTTGGCTCCTTAGTGAAAGTTGTTCAATTTGATGGTCTGATTATCCCCTTAAAATTCAGTCAGCATATTAAGAAAAACCATATAGTTCAACGGGACTAGCATGCCGCGTACGACAAAGCGAGAAAACCGTCATGCGCGCTCGTTTTGGCATGCGCTAATTAACGAAGACAGAGGCATATATCAAGTTTTTTCGAAGGAGACATGCTAATCCCACTAGTAGTACAGTACTGTTCATTGAAATAAATGCTTAGGTTTTATTGTTATTCGTCAATATTAGTAGATTATAAACTGCTGATTATTTTCTAGTACGACAGCTGATCTCAAATCATGAAATTATAAAAAAAATGATTGCGAATAAACCGTTGGATAACAAAAAAAAAACAAAACTGGTTAGAAGCTTGAACTCAAATGAACAGTACTCTACCCTTATTTTGCAGTAATTTTATTCTCTTATTGAATGAGTTCAAAGATAGGGACAGAATTTTTTGAATTGTTGATCATTTTTATAGGGTCCTTTATCAATCCCGATTTTTTTGTAGGACGGAAACTGTAGTTTTTTGCTTAATTAATTACATTTATAATTGTACATAAAACCTACAATGAGCGGGATAAATAAATGACCTTTTTACTTGTGATCTTGAAAAAAAGCAAACTTTTGGTCAAGTTTTATAAAATCTGAAAATATTACTGAATGTGCTAGTTAAAATGTAGTTAGTAGTGTTTGGGTCATGTAATACTTTGATACGTGTATTTATGCATCATACTGTTTATATGTTTATTATTTTGTGCACTCTGTTTATTATTATTATTATTACATTTTAATTAGTACATTAAGGTCTGCCGTAGTTTTATGAACGGGGTCTCCTTCCGATTCTTTTTTAAAACTAAAATTCCTAGACTGGGTAAACTAGGTGTTTGCTATTTTTGGACGAATGCTTCTTTCTTTAATTTTGATTCGTAGCTAGTGTGGTGATGGTTTTAAACAGAGATGGATTTATTATATTAGCTCAGTTTTCAATATGAATTTTGCTTGATATTTGCATCCAATCGGTCTTGGCTTCGATACCGTGAGGTAAACCTATGAGGCGATGTGAAATGAAACATTTCTTTACTGCGTTTGCAATTATTTGATTCCCACCTCGACTTAATTTAAGTTAATGCCTCAACTCGCTAACATAATGCGCGCGTCGTCATCCCGCGCCTTTTCTCGCTCTATTATGGTACCAGAGATAAGACGCGACTTAGCTTGATCGCGCCATCCTAGCCATAGTGTTTCTGTTACTATTTAATATACCCGCGTAATTATTTAAAAAAATCTTTTAAATCTTCGACGACATCCAAAGAAAACTTACATAAAATGTGATGTAACAACAACTTGGCCTGGCTTCGCCTTAGATAGCAAACACCCGGTCGCATATCCGGGAGTTATAGCATACAGCGTACAGCGTATAGCGATAGTCCTAGTGTATAGTGCATCAGGCATGTGTGTGCGCAGAGTCGATGTCGTCCGAGGAGCGCGCCGCGGGGAGCGTGTCCAGGCGCCGGCGGAGGCGTAGGCAAGGTACTGCGTGCAAAGCAGCTATGTTTACTGATTGGGCCCTCACTCTCATATCCGCCTGTATATGTAGACCTTACGGACTTTCGTTCACCGTCATTACGTTGAGAATAGTTTCGTTACAGTACTGTTCGTTCAAGTTTCGGCATCGGTACCATTCGGGGATTATTGTTTTTAGTCTATTGTATTTTCTCTAAGTGAACTGTAATTGCTCTTTTTTAAATGTCTTTAAACAGAACCAATTTCCTCAAAGCTATTTACCAAATTACTTACGACAATATTTGTGCAGATCGCGCAACGAAACATGAGCGAAGACATTGAATGCGCAGAAGCTGACAAGCGAACGCCATTGGCCGATTAGACTCCTTTTACGTCATCAACACGCGCGAATATTCCTACCACTTTCCCTCAGCGGTCATGATTCGTTGCGCGACCTGTAATTTTACCAGAATGATGCCCAAGTTTCTATGAACAGTAATGTAAATTGAGAGTGCTAATTTTAAATTTCACGCATTCTAATTAGTATTCGAATAGTCCATAAACTTAATACATTTTCGAAATTAGAAAGTGTGAAATTGAAAAAATAGCAGTCAAGATAGTCATGAATAACACCGCAGTAGTGAGAGGAGTCATTCAGATAACTCCACTACTTGTTTCGCGCTTGGTTTAAACGTAACGATTTGTGTTAAGTTTCCCGTGCACGAATGTTCGTCGGGTCTCGATGCTATGTAGCTTTTAGTATAAAAACATATAACAGTGCATAAAATACACGTGCATGACTAGTTTATTGGCTTTTTATCATTTCATTTTATTGTTATGGTTTGATATTTATTGTAGTTACTATTTAGATTTGCAAGTTAATAATTTTGCATAAATATTCGTTATATTCACACGATGTAAGATTTTCAGATTTAAAATGAATTTTATTCTGATGCGTTTTGACAAAATATCTACAAATACAAATTATACATTTAATAAATACGTTTTTATTTATAGACTCAAATAAGTATACCTGTTTTATTTTGTCAAAGCGTTTATCTGATCATAGTAAATAACATTCGTGTAACTCATTGAACCTACTATCTTAGGTATAAATACGACCCCATATAGCACCGCAGCTTATTGTCCGCTTTTTGTGATTACTATTCCTCATAAATATTTGTGGAAATTAACCGTTTATGCATCATACAATAAGATAATTTTAAATAGTGCTACTGAATTTATGATACAAGTTAACTAAGTTGGTCATTACAGACGAGGCTGAATTATAAGTTCGAGCAGAAGTCGAGAGCGGTAAACAGCTGAGACTGTAATGGCCAACGGTCACGCGTTTCATGCGACGTTTTTCGACAGACTTGCGAAGAAAAAAAATAAAGTTTCATAAATAGGACTAGACAAATATTTGTTAAAAATGACAAGTGGATTTCATTTCTCGATTTAGTACTGCGCGCGCAGATATTACCGTATTAGTGCCGTAAAATAAAGTAAAAAGCTTGTTTTATAAGCTGCATTATGAGGTTCAAAGCAGTGAAATAAGAGCTTCTTTAGGTTTGAGAGTGTGTTGGAAAAGTATTTATGCATAGTGTTAGAACTAACAAAAGATAAAGTTCGATGATTTCTCTGTCAATCATAATCCTAGCTAATCGTGCCATATTATTTGGACGTCAACCTAAATTCAGCTCGACGCCGCGCCGCGCCGATTCGACGCTGTTTTACTTATAGTACGCTCGATATTTACGTCATAATGTAGGTAGAAAAAATACGACTTGGTTGCTTGGTTTTCATACAAATAAAGGTGCTTTTAGATCCATATCTGCATTCATGAATGTGTTTGCAGATTGGAATGCTTGTTTAGTTTCTCAACATTCGTTCTCTCTGGTTTTATGAATTAAGTAGGTAGGTAGCGTTCGTCGTATGGGATCGATAGTGGATCAACGCTGTAATATATGTATATCATGTCATCACATCACCAATCATTAAATTAAACAGTGTCAGCGCTTTTACACGGGAGTTTTTGATGTGATACAGGTTATGTTCGCGTACAACTTTTCGGCCGCTTTGAAGTTAGCGCGATTGATTTATTTTATTGAATGTTTCCTATTCCGCCGTGATAGGCGTTAACATTAGATCAGCCGAGAAGCTTGGCGTCGTTTGTAACTGAGATATAGGACAGTTTTAAATTGTTAACACCCGTTTAATGCGATGGCAGCAACGATCGGCAAAACAGAATATTCTTTTAACGATTTTCGTCCATATTTTAAGTTTTCGAGGTTCGTATTTAAATTAGTTTATTTAAGACTGTTCTACAGTACTAGAGCACATGATTCAATATGAGTACAGATCGGAAACTTCAACCGAGCGGCCGCCGTCGGTGCACTCACACAGCGCATTGCGGGACTTACGTGTGTACATAGGCGGCCGCTCGTATGAAGCTTCCGATCCGTATGGATATAGAATCATGCAGTAATAGATGAGGTCACTAAGAGGATGTGTGATGTTGCAGGCGGCGGTGGCGGGTGGAAGAACGGAGTTAGCGGGGCGCCGAGCGCGGCGCCGTCGACAGCTGCGGCGGGTGTGGGCGTGGGGGCGGCGGGCGCTGCCGGTGCGGGGGCGGGGGCGGGGGCGGGCGCGGGAGAGGGCGCCGGGGTGGGTGCGGGGGCGGCGGGGGCCGCGGGCGGGGCGCCGCGCGAGGGGCGGTCGCCGCGCGGCTCGGCGCGCGCGCCCGGCTCGAAGCGCCGCTCGCCGCTCGCCAAGCCCAAGCCCGAGCCGCTGCTCAACGGCACCGCGTAGGGCCCGAGCCGGCCCCCAGATACTCTTTTTACGTTTGTTTGCGAGGCGGCCTGCTTACCGGCCCCTCTCGTGCTCGTCTCCCGAGGAGGACGGCGCACGCTTACGCGGACTCGACCCGACAGCCCTGACTTGACGCCGACGCCCCGAGCGAGACAGATATTATTATCCTAACGTAACGTAACGTAACATGTATCGCGCCCGGCCCGCCCCGCGCCCGCTCCCGCGCCGCCCGGCGCCGGACGCCGGACGCCGGCCGCCGGCCGCCGGGCGCCGGTCGCCGCACGCCGGACGCCACTAGACTTACTCGTATTATGCTTTTATAAGAGATTCGTGATTTGTATTCCTGATTATTCGATAAATATGAAAAATTAAGATGTGTACGTCACTCCCCGGACGATACCGCCGACCGCGGCCTTTCGGCACCTTTATGGGAGATCGGACATACAGTACGTACGTGTGTCGTAGTCTGTACTCTGTGAACATGTGATTTCCTATAAAATAAACATTTCTGTACATATTTTCAATCGAATTTTTATTTGTACAAATATTCGTCGGATCGCACCGGCACGGTTACATACTATGTTTCCCGATGTACCCGTCCCGTACGATCGTATGCGTAACGATACATTACTTTATAAAAATAGTATGACTAGTGGAATGTTTACAATGAATTTAGAATTAATAATACTTAGAGTGGAAGATACCGTGGGATCTGACTGGGATGGGAAGGCGAGGGTCACATTTATTGGGTGAATTTTTAAAATTCTAACCGTAAAATGACACATTTTACAAATATTTACATACGTCTAACATTAACTATCAGTCATTATAACTGCTTGTGATATGCATTATTGCCGGGATATCACGAAGTATATTTACAAAAGTATAGAATACATACATAATGCTTTCAGCTAATGATTTTAAAATACAATTGAAACGTGTATTTTTACTTCACTTACGCGCTTTTACATTTTGATATGTATAAACGTTTGATTTTACATTGATATTTGGTTTAGGTTTTATCTGACATAATTTGATTTAATCGATATAATACATGGAATCACTAAACATTTAGAAACAAAACTATGCGGGTTTTTGTACAATGATTAAAGTTTTAGGCAAGTCACAGTGTTCAATCGATTTCGTAGTGTTCAATCGGTTCAAATAAAGACTTTATTAACAAATTTGTACCGTTTGATATTTTCACTCAATGCCCACTCTCTATTCGTTCGCAATTCGCCCATACATTTATGTACGCATATACAGGG
Source organism: Agonopterix alstromeriana (assembly GCA_963924505.1). Lineage (NCBI taxonomy): Eukaryota > Metazoa > Arthropoda > Insecta > Lepidoptera > Depressariidae > Agonopterix > Agonopterix alstromeriana. The sequence goes on along the minus strand of OZ004671.1, from coordinate 17,236,406 downwards.
TGTTAGGGGTAGACATTTGCATTATTTTAATGGGTGATTGTACTCAAGATACTGAACAATTTTTCCAAAGCAACATAAGGGAAATTCGCAAAACAAAATATTGACTTTCATACAAACGTTCGATCAGCTGATTGCATTTAGCCCAAAAAGTTTTTTGCGAATTTGCTGTAGGTTTCTTGGGGAAAGTTGTTCAGTATTATGTGTACAATCATCCCTTAACCTTTGTAGTGTGACCTAACCGGCTCCCGGTATATGACATTTGTTCCTTGTCTGTGGTCACACCGGCAGCCGGTGTAGATGTTTTTTTTAAACTACCATTATTTTATATTCTCTCTCTATCGGAATTATCACAAAATGTATAAGAAGAAACAGGCTAGCTAATTCAACCATTTGTTCTGTGTGCTTTTGTTCGAAATATGTCACAGAGGCAAAATCTCATGACTGTGGCTATACCGGGAGCCGGTTTCACAGATAGGGTTAAGGTGGATGGATGGCTGCTCACTGTCAAGAGGTTATAGTAACGTTACTGTCTACCCTAAAACCTTATAATGGGTATTATAAGGTTTGAGCACCGCTATGAAGTCCGCAAATAGCTCTTATGCGTCAGGGACTTAGACGATATAACTAGGGACCAGCCTTGCTGTAGCATTTCCCCTCTGTCACGTTACAAAATCAATTAATCATGTGCAACATACGATTTTATACCGTATCACTAAACGAGACAGCCTATAATTGCGGAACAATAACTTCAAACTAGTCACGTTCGTGGTTCACACGAGACTATTTATTAACAATAAAAATTCGAATTGGAGAAATTCATGTTAGCTCGTCCCCCGCAAAAAGTGGTAGAAACGTTTGTTAGTAGAATTACACGAACTTGTCCATAGTTATATTGTCCACGGTCAGGGGACACAAATGTGTAATAAAATTTTAGAAAGATTTGGGCGAAAAACTCGGCGATAATCAAGAACCGATACATTCGTGTAGTGCCACCCACCTACATGCTAATTTTAGCCAGGTTAATCAACTTTTGACTCCAATTCAAGAAGGTTATTCAACCATTCCGTGATCTCGTCAACATATTTTGGCAATTCTCCCTTTAACTTTGAACAACATTTTAGAGCTCATTGCACGGTCGTAATTATATCGAGATCTGCACGTCTAGTATGATTTCTCTACTCGCTCGCTTCGCTGCATAGAAAATAACCTGTTTCCGCGCTTTTCGGAGAGGGAAAGCCGCGCTTGCCGCGACTTGTAGTATGGAAAAAAGCCGAGTAGCGCGCAAGTAGACAAATCATGCTAGACGTGCTGGAGGCTATTTTCTATTGTTTTGTATGAAACAAAATGTTCGGTTTTAATAATATTGGTTCATACAAAACAATAGTTCTTATCAATATCTTCTATCTTTTGACTAACTAAATTACTTATTGAATTTCGATTTTATTGCACTTTTCTCTGAATTTCATCTTTGAATAGTAGTCACATGAAACGAGGAAGTGTTTCATTTTTCAAATGGCGATCTGTTAGGCTGCCTGTTCACTGATGCGGAGCGAGGTTGCGGGGCGGAGAAACGGATAAATATTAACCAATAAGATTGCATAAAATAAAATATGCAATATTTTATGCAATACTAATATAATATTTCTCCGTTTCTCCGCTCCGCAGCCTTGCTCCGCATCACTGGACAGGCACCCTTAATCTCTGCCTTCTTCAAAAGGAAAAAACAAAACCGATAGAACACTACAACCAAACCGAAAAATTTACACAAAAGTGCCCAATTTATTCGGCTTGTCCCCGGCAATAATGAGGTGGTGGCATTATAGAAGCCTATGCCGGTCCTCGTGGCACTCCGCTTCGCTCTCGTCGGAGTCGGACCGGGAGCAGCAGGAGGAGTCGCTCCAGTGCTGGAATTCCTCCTTGTGGTGCTCCAGCGCCATGAGCGATGGGAACAGGCTGTCGCAGGCGTTGCATCTGGCGGGGAGAATTAATATGTCAAATTATGTGATAGGTGGTGTTGAAATTTACTAGGAAAGTCTGACGAAGTTTATACAACGTGTTAATGAATTAACGCAAAATTAGAAAGTAGTTTGTTTAGAATCGAGAGCAGAATCGAATTATCATGGTCTCAACATAGGTAATTTTTTTCAAGATATTAAATAATTTGTTTGTAAAATTTCAAATTTACTGAACTCGATCTCCACCCACCGCACGGGCACACTCACCATACTTACTACCAAAACAAGATTCTTAAAATGTATCCATGAGCACGTTAGCGCTTTCATTCATTGCTGAAATGATAACAAATCATTTTTGCCTGAGAACTTAAAATGCGAATAACTTTAAATTTTAGCTATCAAAATAATTAAATTATTGTATCAATCTAATTAAACTAATTATTTTGTTATAAATCAGTTGGGGTGTATGAGGTTTTGCGCTTATTCATTAACACGTTGTATAAGGACGTGCCGCGGGGCATAGACGTTGGACCAGGCCTGTCTCACTCCACAGGGCAGGTACGCTTGACGGCCAATCCCCACTGGGGGGTGAATGGCAATAGGTTAGGTATACCGTGTAAACTTCTTGGTTAAATCTCATTAGATGTCTTACTTTCAATAGATAAGTAATCACAGAATGAATACTAGTACTACCCGTACAGAAGGATCACTTCGACAACAGATTTAAATAAATTGCGACTATCTGCACGGCAATAAGGTGCAAAGTTATTCGAACTCACCGAACGTCACAAAGGCGCGCGTGCAATGCAAAATTGAACCGAGTCATTAGACATGAAAGCTTCCTTTACATAGCTCCCTTTTTATTTCTTTTACGTGCTGACAGGCTGACAGCGTGACATCGCTAGGGTTTTCAAGTCTCGCATTGACTACTTACAAAATGGCGACAGGCAAGTCTAATGAGATTTCACCAAGAAGTTAACACGGTATGCCTAACCTATTGCCATTGATCACTCGGTGGGGATCGGCCGTCAAGCGTGCCTGAGCTTTGGAGTGAGACAGGCCTGCTATAATCATTCGTTTTCGAGATATTTAAAGGTAGAAGAACTTGACAGTACCGGCCTACTTTAGGGTACTTCCTAAAGTAGGTCGGTACTGCCTAAGTTCTTATAACGTGTTTTATGATTGTTACATACATAACCTACTCATAATCTGTAAACAAGAAATATGAATGGTAGTTCCTGAACAAGGAACTATGTATGGCGTTCCTGCCAGGTTCGAAATTTGACGTTCTTGCAGAAGTGGTGATTCTTTATTTTTTCTACCCTTTAATACCAAGGTTACTGTGTGGTTAGGGACACTAAAGGTGAATCTCTCACCCGAAATGTCGTTTCTTCTGCTGATGGTCTGCGAGCTGACGCCGCGTCGGGAACGAGCGGTCGCACACGTTGCAAGTCAACGCCTCTTCTGAAAATGTACCAATATAATAATCAGTTAGGTAAAATTGAGCATCATCTGTCTCATAGGGTTTACTATTGAATGACAATTTTGATGACTATAATCATATACAAGGTGTGTTAACAAGTGAAAACAGGATTTTATTACTATTACTTTTTAGTGTTCTGTACCAAAATTGGCAAAACGGAAGACTAACATCTTAACTTGATACACAATTTGAAAGTGTAGAAAACAATTGCTCAAATGATTGATCAATTATCGATTCTAACTACAAGTAAAATTTTGTCCCACAAAGTTCGTGCAATCCGAAACCTATTGAGCTCAAAAGGTACTGTGTGGATATTATGTACGTGCCCAATGCGAATGGGTGTAAGTTATCACTAGCCTGGGTACAAGCAAAAGTGCTTGTAGCATTATGTAGAAATTTCACGAACACACGGAATTCTTGATGAAAAAACAGATTTCGCGGAGGGCTACTTCCTACTTCTTAACCGCCCGCAGTATGTCTTTTGACGAGTAAGGGTTGAGCTCTTTAGCCTCATCCTGTCAGCAAGGAATCTCATTTTTTCAAGATCTTTCCTTTTCTGTCGCTCAGGAACGTCATTTGCTAGAGCGAGAAAGGTCGCAGCATTGCCGGTACAGCCGCGTGCCATCGCATTCCCGCTATCTTTCTACTCTAGCAAATGACGTTCACGAACGATAGAAAAGGATACAGCGTGAAAAAATGAGATTCCGTGCCGCGGGTGTCGCTACACTTAACACACCGACGAATTTTGGGACGAGCAGCATATTTCTGGTGTTCAAATAAAACAATATTGATTTTATGCATGATTTAATGATTTATTTAAAATGGTTTCATCACAGAGTAGTAGTATTATATAAGAGCTAAAGCGGCTATAAAGAATTGCGTTTTTGGTATAGCTACCCCTTACAAATTAAATAACAGCTAAGGTAATTGAAAAATATAATTGTTCAAAATGTAGAAAAGGAAAGAAAGGTCTCCATAGAGTATCAGAGTGAGGGTCAATGCAGATTAGGCTGGAAAATGCTCGAGCATGTTATTGGCCGCCATTTAAACTTAGCGCAAAACGACGCTGTTATCCGCTGGATTCGATTTTACTATTGTATACTATTTTCAGCTCTGTTTGAATGGTATACGGTTGAGATTTAATTACCACTTAAAGAGTGCTCGAACATTTTTCCACCTAATCTGAATTGACCCCAAGGAATGAGCAAAACAGATGATTGTCAAGATATAAAAATAGCCTAACTGATGTTCGATTGATGTCCTTTGAACTGTAGTAGTAAAAGTAGAAAATCTAAGATTGAGCTTTAGAATATTATACAGGGTCCTTTTTAATATGCTGACACTTTTTTAAGGAGATAATCAGACCGTCAAACCACTTTCTCTGTGGGACCAACATGGAAATCGCTAAAAAAAAACGTCTCTTCCATACAAAGTTGCAAACCTAATCGAGCCAAATGTATGGGAAACCCGATTTTTTTTCACAATTTCGATGTTGGTCCCATAGAGAAAGTTGTTCAGTATGATAGTCTGATCATCTCCTTAAGAAAGTGTCAGCATATTAAAAAGGACCCTGTATTATCAATTAATTTTATGAAGATTAAGTATAAATACGAGTTACAACTAAAATATGTGGGCGTCGCAAAAAGGCTCCAGTTGTCGGCATTTTAACCCAGCTATTTTATTATTCTATATGATCATGTGACTGATCTAGATGCCGAATCTAACCTCAACTCAAAACCCGACAGACGGACCCTTTTTGCATGGACGCACAAATATTAATTTCATTAACTAAAAATGTAGATAAAACCAGTTGGAAAATCTCTCATCAACATCATTCCTTTTGGTTTTATCTGGAGAATACAGTAAAGCCTTTGACTAATTATTATAAGGACTAGCCTAGCGGTAGCATTTCCCCTCTGCCACGGTATAAGCACAATTGATCTTGTGCATTTACATTCAATTTTACACCTTATCACTAAACGAGACAGCCTATAATTGCGAAATAATAACTTCGAACTTAGAACGTTTGGGGTTCGCACGAGACTGTCATGATTTTTAACGTTCAAAATTAGAATCTAAAGTTATGCGGAATAAAATCCAAAGTTGCGGATTTCATGTTACCTCGCCTCCCGCAAAAAGTGGCAGAAATTGTTTGTCAGTAGAATTACACGCGTAACCAGTCCACATATAAATAGTCAAAGAGCAAAGCAAATAATTAGAAGGATATAAAGTAATAAACTAATAAATACAACTAAACTAAGAAATTTTAGGTTTAGGCACTTGCATTTTTCATTTCACAGAAACATGAATAGTTTCTACATCAAGGCTAAAGACACCCAGTAGCCGACCGACGACCGACAAGAAAAATAAAAACTTCGCCATGTTGCAGAAAATCATTGCAATACATTTTTGTACCTGGAACACTGACATTAAAGTTTATAGTCGATTGCAGCGCCCCCAAACCAGGTTTTTATATTTCTAGTCAGGCTTTACTACCATACAACATTAGTTTTACACCTTTTTTTTCCCAGCGCTCTTGAACTAATTTTGATACATCAATTGCCGCGCCGAAACTGCAGTAGTAACTACAGTGACCTTTAAATCAGTCATTTAGGGGTAGTCCATCAAACTGAACCACTTTTACTATTGAAGCAAACCTGAAATCTCGCAGTTCATACATTTGAATAGAGTAGGCATCGCAGTTTACTATGGAACTAACGATTTTTTTTGTGATTTCTGGTGATCCTAAAAGTTGTTCAGATTTATTGTCTGAACCATCCCTGAACATGAGTGGACTAATTGCAATGTCACTATGAATTGTTAACTGTTGATGGGCCTACCAGTTGTGCTCCCTTTAAGTGGACGACCTCGAAAATGAGAGCAAATGAGCAAATTGAGTAAGTTGTACAATACAGATATGCAGACAAAATTGGGGGAGGCTTATGTCCAGAAGTGGACATATTTGAGATTATGACGAGAAGCCTTTTTATTCGACTGTCCTATACTTCATTTCAAATAAGGACGAAAAGATTATCCGATTCCTATTTAGTTTTCTGGCCAATTCTGATTCGCAAAAAGAATTAATTTAAACACTATCCGACATATCTTGGACGTTACTAAAGCTGTTCTAAGAATAAGTGAGAGGAAATGTTTCAAATCTCTGTTCCTGTAATTTAAAATATCCTTAAATTTCGTTGCTATTTGAAATGGAGTATAGGAGGGTAATGTTTTTGTATTGAGCGTATTTACAATAATTTCTATAAGACATTTAGACAAGGCAAGATTAATAACTATAATAATAAAGAGTTAACGCGTCTCTCGTCCGGGTTAACTTGGCACCAAAGTGATATGGGGTGCCCGATTTATTAGGTGCCAATTTAATTTGGACTAGAGTCGTGTTACCAACGTTTTACATTTAAAATTTACAAAAATTTTAAAGAAATACATTTTAAGTGGTAAATTTTATATTTTATTTTTGCATTATTTTAAGTGATAATTTCCGTATAAAACCTTAATTATTTACATTAAAGATTAATTTTTGAATGTGCATTTGGACGTTGAATTTATCAATCATAAAACAGCATTCAATTACTAGCACCAATCTCTAGGGGGCGCCACTAACACTAGTTAATTCAAAAATGTTCCGTCTTTCTTAATAACACATGTGTAAAATGGAAAAAGAGGTTTTTGTCATATGACGCCTGGCATATATTGGGATCAGTATTGAATGGTATTCCAGACCCAAATTGAAACCAGTGTTCAGAATCATAGAGGCCGTTTATTTACTGCATATCTAGCGCTGGAGCTTGTAGCAGCCATTACCTAAATTACCTTCTACCCTACTGATATGATAAATTTTGGATCACTCGTAGCCCGGCTTGCACCAACATGTATTTTGGCTAAAAACCTGCTCATACAAATGATAGTGACAGAATCAAATTTAAACATGTTTAAGCCAACCTTAAATGTTAAAATGTGACACGTATTTTTTTTAAAGGACAGTAGATTTTTAATGATGCATTCAGACGTGCCACCCAGCCTGGCACGCAGACCAACGCGCGTCGCCGGGCCAAGCAAGTTATTCACAAACAGACAAGCAGAGGCAAGCATATTTTCACGCTGGTGTTTGTGTTCGTGCCCGTTGAATGTCGCTTTGAACGCTAGCGTGTGAACGCACCATAAAATATTACTGTCCTATTGGAACTTAATATACTTAGTTAAAATCACATGAGTAAATACCTTACAGAGACAAACATTCTGAGGAGCTCACAAATGTATCATGAGACACGCAACCTTTTAGATTGTCCACTGGCCGAGCCCTTTTAAAGTAATCAGATTATACAAAATTTAAAAGTGGTTCTTAAAACTTCTTTCAAATACCGAATAAGGTTTCAGACACATTTACCGACGGCGACCGACGGCCGGCCCATACAAAAATCAATCATTTAGTATGGGAAGGCATCCCATATTAAGAGGTTTCCCTGCCGAACGACCTTGACCCTTTCAGAGCCGCCTCACGTCAACTACACTCAACACACACATACAACGACTGGCTTGTACTTCATTATGTCACTGTGATGCCTTCTAATCCAAGGAAATTGAATTCGAAAATCATAACAATTAACATCAAATGTTACAATTATCTTATTAACTCATTAAATATTGATATGTAAAAAAAAATGCTTTAGCATTTTTAGATCTTAATATTGTATACACAATGGTGTGTGTCGCAAGTGACTTTAACCTATAAAGTAGATACACATGATACCGATTTTTTCAAAAATATGGCCCGGCCCTGCGTTTACCTATGGAGAGCGTCTATGACCTCTTCAGGCGCCGCGTTGCGTGGAGTGGGCTGCTGGAAACACAAACATACAGCGATGTATCAGAGCGTTCAAGGAGAAGCGTTGTAACACGCGTCTAATTGTCATAGATTTATTGCCCGCCCAACGCGCCGCGCGACGCCCCGCTTCTCCCTTAAATTACATATTTGTATGGGCCGGCCGTCGGTCGGCGTCGGTAACTGTGTCTCAACCCTAATACCATAAATAAACAGCCTCTTCAAAAACATAAAAATACAAACATTCAACGAACTCCAACCATTCGTTAAATCGGCAGCGTATTAGAGACCGAAGACTTAAACATGTTCCCAAAGAACCTAGCACCCGAAGATCCTCCGGGTATAGACCCCATCATCATCCACAACAGCGCTATGACTTGGAAGACAGCGCATACAATTGTCCACGGTGTGCTCTGAAGGTGTAACGCACAGTATAATGTTGCTATTAACGTGAATGTGTAGAGACACGTTGTGGGTGCTCGTTCTACGGAGAAGAATGACTTTAAATGATTCCACGGGCCGTAGAGGAAGCTGAAACTGTGGACAAAAGAATAGGTATGGTTTCAACATTATTGTATTGTATCCCACTGCAGGGCTAAGGCCTCCTTATACAGGCTGTTACAAAAGTAAAAATATACATTAAAAACGTTTAAGGGTGTTGTTTAGACCATCAAACTGAACATCTTTCACTATGGGACCAACATCGAAATCGCGAAAAAGAAAATCTGCTGTGCCATACATTTAGCTTGAGTAGATTTGTAGTTAAGTATGGAACATCCGATTTTTTTTTCGCGATTTCGATATTGGCCCCATGGTGAAAGTTGTTCAGTTTGATGGTCTAAACCACCCCCCTAAATTTTTATTTTTGTAACACCTTAAGAGTGAAAGGTACTGGCCCAGTAGAAGTCATTCAACTATAATGTTCTATGTACTAGAATAGAAATAACACTGCACGTCACAATGTTGTCCCAATCAATGCGACGATATCGCCACTTTCTTAGTAAATCGGTATCTCTTTCACCCTCCCGAGCTTCTCCTACCCGCCTGTGGCGCATGACATTTGTTTGTCGTGTTACTTCTAGTATGTAGTGCATAATAGTTCAATGGTGGAAGTATAGTCTTATAAAATTTGTTCTTGTTCTGTTTCATTATTTGTATTATACAGGGTGTAATTGACATCATTAGCATCCTTTTAAACTAAGAGTCAAACCGATCGGAGCAAACAAAATCTGCTATTCTATATTAAACTGCAATGTCTACTTGACTCAAATGTATGCAACAGCATATTTGAGCGGAAGCGGAAGAAGATTTTAATAACCGGTCAATCAACAAATTGTAACGCGTGTCTCTCAACTTTGACATTGGCAGAATCATCGACAAACCGATGGAGCCATAATCTCCTAAAAAATAGAATAGAACAGCAAATTTTTTTTACTCCGGTCCGGTCGCTTTGCTCCCATAGTAAAAGTTAAGATAAGATAAATATAAGATAAATATTCTTTATTTGCACACCAAGAATAGAAAAGTTGTTCAGTTTGATGGTTAAGATAAGATAAGATAATAATTTATTCATTTAAAACAGTACATAATACATAAAAGTGAACAAAACAAGAAAGAGTACAATCAAAACATTAGGATATAATCATCTCTCTGACTAAACTCCGGGTAGACTCTTAGTTTAATAGATGCTATTGATATCAATTTCACGTATTTTTTTGTACGCACTTGTAATTCTTTATCTTTATTCAAATGTATGTTCTGTTTTGGTGTGCAATACAGTATAATTGAATTGAATTGAAATAACTAATAAACAAGTACAAAGAGCGAGCTTATCTCTGAAGAGATGATAATATTGTTTATTTTATTTCAAGTAACTATCAAATACTTTTATAAAAATACTAGAGTTTTCCTGCAATTTCGACAGCATCAGCTTCTGTCAACGTACCGCGATAAGTCTCATCATAAGCTTTTACACTAAAAGATTCATCAAAATCGGTCCAGTCATTTTTGCCTGATGTTTGATCGAAGAAACTGTACAAAACAAAGAAAATGGGTGATTTGGAGTCAGGGATAAACCGACACCATATCGTAACCTTTTTTTTATATATCTTATATGTACAGACACACTTTTGTTACAGTCTTATAATAGTGTAAAAGACCAGTTATTCAAAAAGATGAGAGACACACAATTAACTTTATAAACCTTACCTAAATATGAAAAACAAGCTGCCCAATGTGAACAACAGCGCAAACTTCCTCGCTTTCAGCAGCAACAACGGTATGTACAGAAAAGATAATGTAAAGCACAGGATGCCAAGGAACAGGCACACTCCGAACCCCATGAAACGCTGCGTTCGACTCTGAAACATTCATAATCATTTTGTTAGCTAAGGAATAAGGTTCATTTTGCATTGCCTTTGTGGCTGAATGGCTAGCTATTATTTTCTCTGTCTAATACAAGGGCAGATCTAGGATTTCATTTTTGAGGGCCCTTATTAAAATAATTCAGTATGTCAAGTAATTCTTTTTTGTCATTTTCAGTAATTATTTTGTATTTATTTCATATTTTTACTCATAATTTTCAGAAACTAATTTTATTTTATAAACAATTAATTGAATTTACTCGTATCAATACAATTTTAATTTTTCTAATATTTCTATCTCATCATCATCATCATTCTCTTGCCCATTTCCCATTATTTGGGATTGGCGCAATATGTCATCCACATCCATTTATCGTCTAATATTTCTATCTGTAATCTCTAAATGCAAATGGTCATGAGTAAATATTTACTCTTAGGAGAAAACCTACATATAGATAAAAAATAGGAACCCCTTCTTGGCACATTATGAATACATTTTTTAAATAATGGCAAGCTTTATTTTTTTTTAATATCTGTAATCTTTTCCTTTGACAAACTCTCACAAAAAAAATTTTTATTCAGACTATTATCATGAAATGGTTTTAGATTCAGCACCCAAAAAAATCTTAACACCAAATTCTCATTTCCCTCCTACCATGGCGGCCAGTGTTTCATTGTCCTAAAATCCGGTCACCAGCAAGGGGCCCATGAACCCCAGGCCTCTTCTGGATCCACCCCTGCCTGATACATTTGTCTTGTGGTGGCTTAGGGTTGAGCCTAATCTGGCAGGACGGAATCAAATTTTTTGATGTTCCATCCTTTTCTGTTGCTCGGGAAGATCATTTACTAGGTCTGCATGTGCGGCCGCATGCAATCGCATTCCCGCTATCTTTCTCGCTCTAGCAAATGATGTTCCTGAGCGACAGAAAAGGATGGAACGTAAAAAAATTTGTTTCCATGCTACCAGATGAGGCTCGATGTCGTCCTGTGTCTGACTGCTTTTGTATTCAACTAGTCGTTGTAGTCAAATTTGGCTACAAGTACCCATTGTTTTATCTGAGCATTAACTTTACTACAACTGTATGTTTAAGGGCGTCGCCAAGGGGGGGCAGGGAGGGACACCCCGTTGCATTGCATTATTCTTAATGCAAAATAAATGCACATAATGTCACTTGATGATTATCCGTATGAACATTGTTAAAACCACCTACTGCCCTAGGCTTGCCTAGTGATGAAGCACTGTTGCTCTCAATGTACAAACTGCTATCTACTTTGTGCTCCTTTTTGTGTATTGTGTCGGCACTAATTTTCTTTTGTACAAGTAACATTTTATTTTACTTTATTTGTTTATTGTAATTAATTCTGACACCAAAAGGATACACCAAAAGGATGATCGTGGGTTTATTTATATGTATTAGTCGACTCAAAAACGTGAGGAAAAACCAGTTAATGACTCACTCACTTTGATTACTAGTGTCAAGACACCCAAGTTGCTAACTAGGAAATCCAGGTCATGCATTCAAGTTAAGTATTTAAAGAACTTGAGGTACTTACCAATGTGAAGTATTCCTTCTGAACTTCTTGGAACCAGCTTCCGTTACTGCTCGTGCTTGTCGGAGTTTCATCATTGCTCCGAGAGAAAAATTTTGGAGTTGAAAATGGTAAACTGAACGAGTAGCTTTTACGGTTCTCGCTTTGCAGCAAATATTGATCTAAATCAGACTTCAAGTTCGCCATATTGTACGCTTTTAAATTTTCTAGTAATCTGTTAAAGTTTTACGCGAGTTCAGACGTAAAATAACACAAATTTCACGAAAATATCGTCACCACAGTCCTCGGACAACAATGGATGAATTTGACATTGACAGCTGCTGTCAGATGAAAAAAGTAAGTTAGTGAAGTGCAGTGCGCATGTCTAAGTCGACTATCGATTTTAAACACAATCGAACTTCTGACGATTATTTACGAACGTTTTTTTTCAATACATTCATGAATAACGCAATAAACAAATTAATAAAACACTTACCGTAATCTGTATCGTCGCTATAATCGTCGTGGACGTGCCGTCGTATGTTGTTGTTGTATCGGTCATGCGCACATGGAGGGCAAACACCTCGAGCCTCGCGCTCATCTAAGTCCGTGCTACTCGCGTCCGATTCCACCTCTTCCGCCTCATCGATGTGAATCTCTTCATTCTGTCTGTTATCGAGTTTCTCGTTCGATGACAGTTGATTGTAATTCTTTCGAGGCGGTCGCGATTCTGTAAACAAATTGATAGCTATTTTTAGAAGCCGCTATAAAGTCGCATTGATTAAAAATAGGATTGGAGTAGAGAAAGGTAAACTTTTCATTCGTTAATCACGTTATTCTCATTGAATTAATTTCTTTATTAACTCATACAGAACAATATATACGGAATAATTCCACCTTGCGTAAGGTGAATTTATAAATAAATTCTTATCTAAAATGTAGGTTTTATCTTTTAGATCCGTAAAGACTCATAACTACGGTTAAGTTTAGTTTGTTTATAATTTGAATACCTAGCTTTTATTTATGTGTGTACTTTCGATTTCGTTAATTGCTTACATTTCATTAATCTATCTAGATGGATGCGATGCTCAGTCATAGGTGTCGCATCGAATAGTAAACACCATTTACATTTGATTGAATTTCGAGTAGATTGGTTGTGTGACGCAAGACTGGTCATTTAGTACAGTTCGGACTTTATCGCAAACGAACATTGGCTCTAGTATTATTGTCAAACTAATTATCAGCTTTTATGTGAGTATTTTTTTAACAAAAGACTTCTCGTTACTGACTTTCTATAATATTAAAACAAAGATCATTTTTGCGTATAATGGTACAAGGTAACAATTTTTTGAAAATGTAAATAGGTATTAAAATTGTTATTAGGTGCTAGTTTTAAATATAGGTAGATCATAACATAAATGTCATTTTTTTTTTTTCGAATTTAAGATTAAACTTTCGATCTAAGTTTTAAATTCGCATTTTTATTACAGTAGTAAATAACAAGTATTGGCATTTATTTATATCGTCATCTCGATTGTTTTAGTCAGCAATCTCAAAGTCAGCAATGGATAAAAATTCTCCAAAGATAGCCGTACTCGGAGCAGGCGTAGTGGGAATGACGGTCTCAAAAATAATACAAGAAACACTGAGAAGCGCAGATGTAACTATTATTGCTGAAAGATTTAAAGAAGATACTACAAGCATGGTTGCAGCTGGAATATTCAGACCTGGGACATCTTTCAAAGGCCCGTCAAAAGAAATAACCAAGAAGTGGATTGACGATTCTTGGTTTTACTGGCAAAATATTTTGAAGTCTTCCGAGGCACCGCAAGCTGGAGTTATGGCTCTTTCCAGTTACATTTTTTCTAAAGAAAATTATCATATAACTAGGAACCATTTGATTGAAGATTTGGTACCAATCTACAGGCCAGTAAAACACGAGGAGTTAAAAATTTGCGGAGAAGGATGGAAATATGGCTCATTTTTCTCAACGTTAAAAATTGGATGCGAAAAACATTTACCATGGATAGAACGAGCATTCATAGAAAAAGGTGGTAAAATCGTTTCAAGGAAAATCGATAATTTCACATCACTCAAAAACTTTGATTTAGTTTTTAACTGCACAGGCTTGGGAGCGAAATTTTTGTGCAACGATAACGATTTGGTTCCTATCCGGGGGCAAGTAATAAAAGCTAGAGCTCCATGGTTGAAAACAGCTTTCTACGGCGATTACGACACGTACATTATTCCCGGGCTAGACGGTGTCGCAACTTTGGGTGGTGTCAGGCAATACGATAGTTACAGTTTGGAAGTTTGCAAGCATGATGCCGCGGCAATTTTCGAGCGGTGCTGCAAACTGTTGCCTACGTTGAAGAAAGCTGAGATTGTGGCACATAAAGTAGGGTTGAGACCACACAGGGTGCCTGTTCGTGTCGAGCCGGAGTTGGTGGACGGTGTGAAGGTAGTCCATTGCTATGGCCACGGTGGATACGGTGTGACATGCGCCCCTGGTACTGCCATGCATGCTGTGCAAATAGGGGTTGATTTTTTGAAGAGTAATGTTAGAAATAAATTGTAGTCTGCCAAATTGTTAATGATAATTTTAAAACAAATATTATATACATTAGGCATATTATAGGTAATAAGGTACATACCTATTTAGTTTAGATAGAACTTTGTCATAATATAAGTACCTAAGTACCTACCTACCGTCTTCGTATCAAATCGGCATGGTGTTATTTGTAGTTCTGCTTTATTTTCAGAGAATGGATAGGATGAGCACATTAACAAAATATTACTTAGTACAAGCATCATATAGTCTGTTACCGATCGTGTAAACCTTGCTATTGTGTTCTTAAGTTGCCGACTATCGATCGAAGTGTTTATATGACGTTTCTAGGCAATTTAAAACATTACATTTTTTAACCACCTGTTTTTAATACAAAATATAAAAATAAGTTAAAAAATAAGAGATACGTATTTTTCAGATTTTCTTTTTGGACGATATTTCTATTTAAATATACTTTTGAATTTTCTGAAAAACTTAGGATTTATGACTAAGATACCTTGGCCGCAATAACATTAAAAATAAAAACTGTCAAATCCAATAGAAAAGCCAAGCAGGCAAAGGAATAAAATCTCATTCAACATTCATTCAATCTCATTCTCTATTTTTTTTTTCAGTATTTTTCAAATAACACGAGAAATAATGAGTAGAAAAATCTGATAATTTTGATATAAGCTTAGAATCACAATCTCCAAATGGTTTTCTTATTTTGGTACCTTTCTTATAATGAAATGTTGTCAATTATTCAGTTGTTTTTTAGATCATGTCTAAAATTGATTAGAAGAAAACACCATATTGATTCGATATCAATTGAATCTGGTAGTTACAAATAGGTCCTTAATTCCTTTAACAAGGTTCAATTTAGCGATACCTACGTAATAGTAGATACCTATTAAACTAAGTAGAAAATAATGTTTCTATTAAGTAAATAAATATATTTTCGCTTCGTTGATGTGATTGAAGTTTTATTAAAAGCACATAAGCAGTAAATGTTCATGCATGTTATATTATTATTTAACATAGTATGATTTTCGGGTCGTAGTCCGGGGTATTGTGTGACCTTAAGGTAAAGGGAATATTATTCGTAGCGCGCTCCATACAAACGAAGTCTGGTGATATTTTCTATGCTAACAAATAAAGTCAATGAAATTTTTCTTAAAATGTATACTTTTAAAGTTACAGTGCTTCAAAGATTTCCCTACAAATCTTAAATTAATCCTAGCACTAAAACTTTATATTTTAACGAAAATCTGACTTCATACAAGCATAGAGATTAATTTCCAGATTGTTTCTGAAAAATTTCATTGACTTTAATTGGTTAGTATTGAAATATCACCAGACTTCGTCTGTATGCAGCGCGGATTTACGCATTCGGAATAAACTTCTCTTAACATACCAAACCATTTTAAAAGTTACAGTGCCTCAAAGATTTCCATACAAATCTTAAATTAATCCTGATATTTAATCTGTAGATTTTAACGAAAATAGGACAAGATAAAAGCATAGAGATTTGTTTCTAGATTGTTTCTGCAAAATGTCATTGACTTTAATTGGTTAGTATTGAAAATATTACCAGATTTCGTTTGTATACAGCGCGCATTTACGCATCCGGAATAAACTTCTCTTAAGTAGCGTTTCGGTCCACCCTACCTGAATCTTCCTATGCCCCACCTTAAATTCCGCCCTTTGTACCCTTCTTATTCTTGTTTTAAATTGTATTTTTCTATTCTTGGTGTGCAAATAAAGAATATTTATCTTATCTTATCTTAAATTCAGTTCTAACTACGGCCCTGTATGCAATTACTGAGTTGACTGTTTGCTTCTAAAATTAAACAGTTGTTTTAATATAAATTAATTAACAGATGAACACAAAGTCAAGAACTTAGGTACTAATTAATGCATTATACGAATGTATGAAACGTTTGTTGTGGCTGTGTCATCCTGGTGCGGTCACAGTTGAGCTTTATTAATTACTAGAGTTAACCCGCGACTTCATCCGCACAAATTATATACGAGATTTTAAGTCAGGTCATAAACTATCAAACAAAAAAAGTTTCATCAAAATCGGTTCAGTAGTGTTTGCGTGATGCTGTTACAAACATCCAAACAAACAGACGGACAAAATATTCTAAAAAAGGTTGATTTGGAGTCCGGGATACAGGTGATGTCGCCTGGAGGCGCGGGTGTAATTCTCCAGACGACGCGGTGCTACGTAGGTACTATAAGGTTTATAATTGTGTTACTTTGACTATCCGCCACCGCCACAAGTCTCTTCTGTATAAACCGTGGCTTACACGCGATACGGAACTTCCACCTATTTACCTACATAAAGCTTTCATAACCTAAACCACCTAAGGCTTACAATAGTAGGTATAATAATAATATTATATAGCTACTTTATACAACGTGTTAATGAATTAACTCAAAACTAGAAAGTAGTTTGTTTAGAATCGAGATTAGAATCAAAATATCATAGTTTCAACATAGGTAATTTTATCAAAATGTTAAATAATTTGTTTGTAAAATTTGAAATTTACTGAACTCGATCTCAACCCACCGCTCGGGCACTCTCACCCTACTTGCTTCCGTAACAAGATTCTTAAAAAGTATCCATGAGCACATTAGCGCTTTCATTCATTGCTGAAATGATAACAAATCATTTTTGTCTGAAAATTTAAAATGCGAATAACTTTAATTTTTAACTATCAAAATAATAAAATTGTTGTTTCAATCTTATTATTTTGTTATAAATCAGTTGGGGTGTATGAGGTTTTGCGCTTATTCATTAACATGTTGTATACGTCTAATAGCTATTTAGAATTAGCTGGGAGAGTTCACGTTAATCTCCGCCCGTAGAGTAGAGATAGGTACAATGTATGAATTATAAACTAACCACATTTTAGCGGTGTTGGTCGTTAATATGTACAAACCAGTGCTTCATTAAAATTATATCCACTATAATTTACTCTTCTCTTCATTTATATATAAGGTACATGAAAATGAACCGTGAAAAAGGATGAAATTAACCCACGAATAGAAAGGCCAGCATAGGTAGCATGCCACCGTGATACATCGCTATCACACCTTCGCTCTCTTTCTATTTGCGCGCGAACGAACGAGACACATACACGTGATACGGCTGTATCACGTGTAGCATGCTACGCATGCAGAAGCCGTAGCATGTTACACGTGATACGGCTGTATCACGTCTTTTATCTCGTTTGTTCGTACGCAAATAGAAAGAGAGCGAAGGTGTGATAGCGCTTTATCACGGTGCCATGCTACCTATGCTGTTCCCGAGCTACTGAGCGCTACCAATGCAAAAGTGAAAACTGCAGCTCGGACAGATTTTTCCTAGGTACATAAAATGGACAAAATCACGATTTCGTATCGCTCTGTTTCCAACTCCATAACGTGTTTATACTCGTAAAATTTTCTTGCTGGATGTTTGAATAAAGCGGTAAAATTGAGAAATTTTTTGTCATTATCGATGGCTCTATTTATGGAAAAGAACAAAACATAGTGAGGGACATGGCAGAGGTGTGTAGTACTAGATACCTACTCTTTCTTATACTGTGGCAGAGGTTAGGTTATATAGATTAGCATATGCTCACGACTATATTCCCCGAGGGGGTAGTCAGAGATATTCTGAAACCTCAGAACATCCACGTTTCACCAGTAGTACCGAAACTCTGTCCAGTGTGACGGGGGGTGAGCCCGTCGCCACTTATAATGGACAGTGGGTACAATACATGCCTCGAAATTGAAGCATGCAGGTTTCCTCACGATGTTTTCCTTCACCGAAAAGCCAGTGGTGTTACAAATCGTACATAAATTCCGAAAAACTCATTGGTACGAGTCGGTCTGGACGGGGATCGAACCATCGCCTCCTGCACGGCAGGCAAGGTTACTCGCCACTAGACCACCACGGCTTTCTATACAGATTATGGTAAAAAATTTTTGCTCTTATCGTGTGGGCAGCAAGCCTTGAATTTTTTAGATTTTTCCAAAAATTTGCTCGAGTGTGGAAACAGGCATACGTTTTTATGGACTAAACCCACCTTTCCTTGTAAAACCAACAATCTACCTAAACAAACAACAAAACTATTAGCAATTCCTATGTTCACAGTCCAGTTGCACACACACATAGGTACAGCGACGGTTGTACAACACAAAATGGTTGGGTTTCAATTGTGTTTGTAGCGGCACACGTCTAGTCGTGTATTGTTGTCGATCAACATTGACTGGCGGTAGGGTTGCCACCTGTTACTTGATGAGCCGGATAAAAGAGCCAGAGGATCGCTATAAATTTTAGTTTCCATATTTTACATACAAAATAACATAGATAGGTAAGGTAGGTACAAACATGTGACCAGAGGGTCTTTGCTAAAACTAAACCACAGTATCAACTATCAAGATGTTGCCTTCCGGAAGGTCGATCAAGGTCCTTTGATCAGAAACACATACTAATTTAAACAGTCATCATCATCAGCCTATCATCGTCCACTGCTGAAAATAGGCCTCTCCCAAGACGCGCCACGAAACACTGTTCTCGGCCTTCCTCATCCAATCGCTCCCCGCTACCTTTCTTAGGTCGTCGGTCTAGCAGGCTGACACTACGCCTGACAGTTCGTGGTCTCCACTCTAGAACTTAAGTATTTGTATGGGAAAAGCCGAGTCGCACGCAAGTAGAGACAAATCAATCAATCAAGCTAAACGTCAATCATGCTAGACGTGCTGGTTATGTTGTTCAACGATGAAATTAGTATGATTTTTTCCTGCCTCAGATATTCAGGGACGTGTGAAAGACAACCCTATTCTCAGAGTACCTAGTTATTCGGCAGGTGAACAGTTAGTTCGTAAATGGAAAACGAAAACGTCCATCGAACAAAGTGCTATCGTATCGTACTTGATACCTAGTGTTTTCGACGCGACACGTGTTTCCTTTGTTTAGGTGGTATTGGTAAACGTAAATGTTTCTCATTTTTGTGTATGGGCTACGGATTAAAGGTATTCAAACTCGAAATTCGTTTGTGGGTTTGTTAGTTTATAGTCAATAGGTACATAGAATTGTGCAGGGAGATTGAAAGGCCGTAGTGTTTTCGCCTTTTCATTGTCCTGTCCCCCGATTGCACTAAGTTAAAACATCGAAGTTCTATTCTTATCCAATTTCAGTTCTAATTACATTGCAATCCAATTACAATTCAAAAGTGCTGAATTCCGCATTGCGCTAAACTCTATGTAACTGCCAGTCCTTAACATCTGAGCGATCTGTCAAAACGGCTCTAATGGCTGTCAAGAGCTGTACCGTGATTAGCGCAATACCAAATGTGTCAAAAGTTATGGTTCGTATAGTATACGTAGTCCAATCACGGTTCAATCACCGAATATTTACCGCGATTGTAGCCAAGATTGGCCAGGTATTACTTTTTTTCTTTCATTACAATGTCATATCAGCATATATCAATAGCATGGATTTAAACCGAATACTGATGCCAGCTTCCTGATCAATAGTTGTTATTATTATAATCGATAAAAACTATCGATTTAAGCATGACATTTTCGCATGGTACCTTTTCCAGCGTCCTGCCTTCTAACTTTATCAAACCTAAACTGTACATAATTTTATTTCGTTGTTCCGACATCAAAGCACATTTAATACTTACCTTTAAAAGCTACCTTTTCCCAATGAATTATTCCTCAATTATAATTTTAGGCAGTGCTTTAATTTAAATAATCTGTCATCCAATAATGAAGATTATCTTATCGTAGGTACCTACATTATTCATACTGCCTCACATTCAATTAAACATTACTATAATTTGCTAAAATTATGTCAACGATTCTGATATGGGTCCAGACAGACCAGACGGGCACATAATTTATTGGGTCTTTAGAAATAATAATTTATGTTACGTCGAATGTATTCGGTATTTTATTGCAGTATCACAAATAAAAAAGTATACATGCTTATATTATTTTATTACGATTTTCTTATCAACTTTTAACAATTATCCGCTATTTCAAAGATTTTTCATTATTAAAATGATCTGTAGACATCTTACCTAAATACGACGACAATGTTGTTATTAAGCAAATTTTTATATTATGTAATTTTTTTCTATACATACACATAAACTCACGACCGTAATATACCTTTTGGGGTGGCCAGAAACATTGCTACAACTACCAACTTTCTGTTTAAGAATGTAGTTGTAGCAATGATCACATTTAGCAATTTAATTTTCAGGATGGAATGTCACATCAAGTGGTGAGCGGTGGCTAGCCTTTCGCCCACATAAACACTGCATAAGAAACCTTTAATCCCTTAATTACGCCTCGTACGACACCCACGGGAAGAATTGGGGTGGTCCACGCCGGAACCACACTTCTTAGAATGGATCAAACCTCGGAAAACTTTGCCCTATCTACGAAGAAACTACCACTTTTTGAAATTGACTTCGGAGTGACTTAAAGTGACAGGATAGGAAAGAAATATATTTTTATCAATTTTTATGGAGACATTATTAAGCTAATGGTTATTAAAATAATGGTGTAATAAATTCCTACGTGAACGTAGACCATAATTTTATTAATTGGTTTATTGAAAGCTTAAAAAATCGATTCTTCTTTATAGGCAAAGTTATGCTCAAGTTTTTAGAGCGTGCATGAATTTATGAGCAACGCTCTTGTCAATGGAAAGATATCAAAATACCTATTAAAATTATAATTTTCTTTGAACCTGACTTTACTTAGGTACCTATGTAGGTAGTTGATTATGTTATTTACCTTCTTCAGAGCCTTGCATGCGACCTTGTTGGTCTATTTAGTGTTAAAAAATTAAGTGCCAATAATATGTGTTCTAATTTGCTATATGTGCAATATGATAGTTCTAATGGAGAACCAGATGCAAGAGGCACAAACAGTAAAACTTCTCTAATCCTTCGTTTTTTCATACATCTGGTTTTCACAGAAATGCAAGTAATTTTTTTGTCATCTGCAGTGTAAGTTTCCTCATGACGTTTTTGTCACTCCTTAAAAAAAAGACATTTACAGCACTGCACCTGCTGCCTATTACTGCGGGCAATGGATGGGACCACACTTATGCCAATAGTGACCACGAAGCGTCCTGATAGTAAAAGAACGGATGCAAGCGGCCGGCCTAAGGGTACCAAAAGGGGTACGAATCTCGGCATAGAGCGTTGCTGAGGCTACACGATTGATGGAATATCGTTGAGGTGTTTTCAGAGCAGTCAGTATTAAAATACGAAGGTAAGTTAGAAAAACTCATTGGAACATCCGACGTATACCTATTCATTCCTCACCGCCTTAAGCTAAAGAAACGAAGTAACATTTTTTCTTTACAACTTGGAATGAATTCGTAGAAATTACATTAGTTTCATGCAAACTGAAACCCACTCTTAAGTCTTAAGTAATAAGTCTCTAGTTACAGCCGCCAGCGAAATGAAAGACAAATAGTCTACACGAAAACCAAAAAAATCGACCAAGTGCGAGTCGGGCTACTCGCGCACCGGGGGTGCTGTACCACACTCCCACACACAATAATAACTTACAAATAAGTTTCGTTTTCTCCGGGAATTTTAGCGCGAGACCGACTCACACTTGGCCGGTTTTTATAATTTTTTGTTATACTGTAGAGTTTGCTCCATAATCACACCAAGTTTGACGCTTGTATGAATTACCGTTTTTACGGTTGAGCAAGAAGAAAAAAAGTCGATAAACACTAGTTTCTTGTATGAGGACTTCCCTTAATTTTTAACTTTTTGACTATTTTATTATTTGTTAGATAATTCGACATAATAACGCACATTCTGTGAAAATTACAACTGTTCAGCTATTACGGTTCAAAAGTTACAGCGCTAAATAGGTAGGACAGACGGACGGACAGACGAAAGGATGGACGGACGGATAACTAATAGTTTTCACCCTTTGGGTACGGAACCCTAATAAAAGAAAATCTATTATTGGTACTAATTCGGCGGCATTCAGCCTCGGTCGTTACGAGCATATTGCTGACTGACTAATCTTTCCAATGCAGCATTTTCATGCGATATAACTTGTAGGGAGTCACAGATGTTGTAGGGATAGAAAGAAGTTCTTGTTTTTTTGTATACACAGCATATGCTCACGACTATATTCCCCGAGGGGGTAGTCAGAGATATTCTGAAACCTCAGAACATCTACGTTTCACTAGTAGTACCGAAACTCTGTCCAGTGTGACGGGGGGTGAGCCCGTCGCCACTTGTAATGGACAGTGGGCACAGACAATAGATGCCTCGAAAGCATGCAGGTTTCGTCATGATGTTTTTCTTCACCAATGTTTTCCGATGTTTTTCTTCGATGTTTTTTTTTCTTAACATTAATAATAATTTATTTAGAACAATAAAACGAAAGTTCACTTATTTCTGAATTATATAATTGACCTAGTACTAGGTACTGAGATTCTGAGTGATTGTGAGCGAGACAGGAATACG
Organism: Agonopterix alstromeriana; assembly: GCA_963924505.1. Taxonomy (NCBI): domain Eukaryota; kingdom Metazoa; phylum Arthropoda; class Insecta; order Lepidoptera; family Depressariidae; genus Agonopterix; species Agonopterix alstromeriana. Next base: position 17,213,174 of record OZ004671.1, on the reverse strand, counting down.
CCATTGCCTATATTTTCTGCCACGGTTCCAGCCAGAGGGAGCGAGGTTAACATTTGTGGGGGGCATAGAGTGTCCATACTGTATGAAATCTAGATACTGTTTTAAGAAAGAGTATCGATGTTGGTCCCATAGAGAAAGTTGTTCAGTTTGATGGGCTGATCATCACCTTAAAAAATTGTCAGCATATAAAGAAAGACCCTGTATAGCAACACGCAACATATTACCTTACAAAAAAGTATAAGTACTGTGACGAGAGTTGATCTAATAAAGGGGAATCCTTTCCTTTTTTTAGGGTGCGGAACCCTAAAAAAAAGGTTCCTCGTAACATTTTAAAATTATAATTCCGCAGTTACATTACAAGCAACATTTCACGTCCGTATTTCTATCTCTGAAATGAATTTTAAGTCATTATCATTGCCATGTCCGACCCTCGTTCTGTTTGCAGACAATTAAGTAAATTACGTAAAATTCAAGGGTAAAGGGCAAAGATAACGGGGGTAAATATTGTATCAATATTGGCACAGGCTCTTAGAATAATTTACTGTTACAATCTCACTGAGATTCTGACAATTTCCACGCTGGGACAAAGTAGTAAAACAGTCGGGTAGGCAGGATATTGTGGGCGCTGATAAAAAAATAAATAAAACACGGTCAAGTGCGAGTCGGGCTCCTCGCGAATCTAGGGTTCCGTACCACAAAACATATAGGGTCCTCCTTAATATGCTGACACTTTTTTAAGGGGATGATCAGACGGTCAAACTGAACAACTTCCTTTATGGCACCAAGATCGAGAGCGCGAAAAAAAAAACAGCTCTTTCATACAAAATCGCAAACCTACTCGAGCCAAATGTATAGGACAAATGTTTATTTTTTCGCGATTTCGATGTTGGTCCCATAGAGAATATTTTTCAGTTTGATGGGTTGATCATCCCCTTAAAAAATTTTGATCATAATAAGAAAGACCCTATATAGCAACACGCAATATATTAACTTGCAAAAAACTTTAGTTTTCTCCGGGACGTTTAGCGCGAGACCGACAAACACTTGGCCGGTTTTTATTATTTGTTGTTATGCTGTACAGTTTGCTCTATAATCACACCAAGTTTAACGCTTGTATGTATTACCGTTTTTACGATAGAGCGAGAAGAAAAAAACGTTGATAAAAACTAGTTTCTTGTCACAATTTTATCTGTCTAGGTTCAAAAGTTATAGCCCTAAATAGTTATGATAGACAGACAGACAGACGGACGGACGGACAACGTAGTCTTAGTAATAGGGTCAATTCAATTCAATTCAATTTTTGTTTAGTGGCATCCGATGTGTTATCACAATTCAGAAAATGTCTCGTTATGTGGAGAGTATACGAAGGAAAATGATCATTAGTATTAATTAAGTCTAGCGTGGCAGTTTTGCCAATGTAAGTAGTTTATAATCTCAAGTGATTGTTTTAAGGTTAAAACACAAAAGAGTTTACAAAATGGCGCAGCCACGTGCAAGCCCAACGCGCCGATACGCACGCGTTCGTACTCCGCCAGACTTGCAGCGCGACTCCTAGTAATAGGGTCCCGTTTTCACCCGTTAATACGTCACGTACAAGCGTCAAACTTGGTTGATTATAGATAGCGCAAGCTCTATAATATAACATCAAATAATAAAAACGGCCAAGTGTGCATCAGGCTCGCGCTAGGGATCCCGGAGAAAACCACACGGAACTCTCCGTGCCGTGAATTTTCACGCTCGTATTATTCCCATGGCATCATAATAAGAGGAAGCCACTACGTTCAGTGTTCCGTGCCGTAATAGCGCTAATTGCCATCATTATTTATGTAACAAACATCCTACTTATAATAGATTCAAAGGCACGCGCTCCGCTGTAGGTATAATAATCCAAATTATTAGTACTCTAAGCATCACATTCCCATTTAATATTTCATTGGCAAGAACTGTTTTTTATTGTATCGCCATACTCTTCATCTTTTAGACTTCATTTCGATTCACACCAGAAGAGCATCGAAGGAGCATTTGTGCGGCGCTGCGCTGCCTCGCTTCAAATAAATTTGACCTTTAGTCACTAGTGATAAGATTGCCGCTGCGAGCAAATGCTCTTCGATGCTCTTCTGGTGTGAATCGACCCTTAATTTTAAGTTAAAAAAACAATTTTCATCTTTTTGACACTACAAATAGATGAGGCGTGTTGTTTTATTTTAAGAGATATCCCCCACTGATCGACCTTGACCCTTTCAGAGAAGCCTCGCCTCTCCTAAACTACGTAATTTTAGTTATACCTATTTTTGACTGGCTCGTCCTTTTTTTTTTAATTCAAATATATATATTTTTTTATAGGGGCTTTTAACCCAGAGGTTATGCCAGCCCGGCTCGTCCTTCATTATGTCACTGTGTTGCTTTCTAATCCAGGGAAATCAAATTCGAAAATCATAAGAATTCCCACTTTTTACAATTATCTAATTAACCTATTAAATATTGGTACAGAGAATTTCTTTGGCCATCCAGAGGGGCAATGCGGCCAGTATCTTTGGGACCTTTGAGCCGGGGTTGCGAAGGGCAGTGCCTTTAGATTAGTTAGTGATAGTCTGACGAAGCTTGCATGCGGATTTTATCTTGTGTGCTGCCATTGACGAAGCTTGTAGCGGATATAGATGTATGCGTTGCGGATTAGACATTGTTTTGAATTTGAATAAAACACTAATGATTGACTTATTAAATATTGAACTTATTTTTTTTTGATAAATAGCAATTTTAGATCATAATATTGTCTACACAATGGTGTGTGTCGTAAGTAAAAGTGACTTCAACTTATAAAGTATAAGCACAGGTTTCCTCACGATGTTTTTCCTTCACCGAAAAGCCAGTGGTGGTAATCACGTTTTAGTCAATAATAATTTAAGTTAGAGGATTAGGTAGGATATGTCATTAATTTAGTAATTCAAGTCTCATATCCATCGGTGTCGCGGGATCCGGGCTTGTAAAAGAATTATTATGTCCATCCGTCTTGAAGATTACGGGCTAATCTGAGGATAATCTCTACGAAAAATGTACCCGGAATATTTTCCTTTTATAGGACATAAAAGAGTTCGGGGAATTGGGTACTGAAGAGGGAGAAGGAGACGAAATTTTAAGTCACTAAGGCGAGTTTTCTAACTTGATACAATAAGTTTATTATTAGCATGCATAGCATAGCATAGCATAGCATAGAATATGCTCACGACTATATTCCAAGAGGGGGTAGTCAGAGATATTCTGAAACCTCAGAACATCCCCGTTTCACCAGTAGTACCGAAACTCTGTCCAGTGTGATGGGGGGTGAGCCCGTCGCTACTTGTAATGGACAGTGGGTACAATACATGCCTCGATAGTGAAGCATGCAGGTTTCCTCACGATGTTTTCATTCACCGAAAAGCCAGTGGTGTTACAAATCGTACATAAATTCTGAAAAACTCATTGGTACGAGTCGGCCTGGACGGGGATCGAACCATCGCCTCCTGCACGGCAGGCAAGGTTACTCGGCACTGGACCACCACGGCTTTATTATTAATTATTAAAATGTGTGTGGTTAGAAAAACTGTTGTACCTACGGGCTGCTGTCAAACGGTGGAGGAAAACATCCAGAGGAAACCTGCATAAGGAATTGAAGAAAAACTTGTGATGCGTGTGTATATTCTTTGAATACGCATTGGGCACGCGTGGTGGATTCGCCTATACCTGGGTATACCTTCACCCAGCAGTGGGGACGTATATGCGCTGATGATGATGATATGTGGTAAGATATACAGCCTAGAAGCCTGGTGTGACTCACGGAATGAAGTTGGTTTATTCTTATCAGTGGTTTATGATTAACTGTAAATAGGTACAGTAGTTATAGCTGTTTGTTTGCTCTCTGTATATTATGTTTTTTTGGGTGTAAAATAAAGTATAATGGATTGATTGATTGATTGAGTAGTACCAGATTTATAAGTTCCCCCGATGTACCTGTGCAGTTGACAAATTTTAATAGCGCGCGAAATTATATTGACCAATCAGGATGTGCCACCTTCAATGCCTTGCCACGATTAGCTAATTTTATTCGCGCCCTTTTCGCTGTTATCTACTTTGCCCTCTTTGATTACTAAACGACTTCGGGTTTTGTCGGGGGACTCTGCCCAAACGAAGAGTGACGAGGGTAATAATTTTCCTGGTCGTACTGTAAGTCCGCTCCAAAGTGCGTCTTGGCCTCCAAACGAGCGATAGAACGACACTTTCCCCAACCCTGCGCGACCAAAAGTACTCTGTGACTAAATCCGATCCAAAAGTAGGTAACAAATTCTGACTAACATTAAATATAAATGGTTCAAGTAACTATATTTTTTTCTTGATCTGTGCTCGTTCAAACAGACAATACACTAGATGTTCCGACCAGACAATGCTTACCATTTGTCTCTCGGAGGCGCGTTGCGTTACGTGCTTGCGTTTGACATCTTACTCAGATCTTGCCCATTAATTAAACAGTAGCGATACTGTAACTAGGTACCATTTGACGCAACGCTAGCGCTTGCTATCACTGTAGGGGTGTCTGAATGCACGGTATCCCAGAATATTAAGAGAAACAGTACCTATTCCGTAGAAGCATCTCACGGCGGCGGCGCGGCATGTCTATCAGTGGTAAAAGACTAACTTTTAACTTGACAAGTGTGTGACCGAAGCATTAACATAATAATTACAGACTAGTGTTCATATAACGACGAAGTGAGCTCGGTTTTTTTTTACAGAATGACACATTTGTGACATTATGAGACATCAAACCATATTATAAAGCCGTCTCCTGCTCTTCCTGCCTGGATACCTGCACGCGAACAGAGCTTATGAACGCTGCCGGTAATTTTACCCATGTGGCAAAATACTGAGCTGGAAAAGTTTAAAACGACATGCCATCGACATGATAGAAGAAGAAGAACCGCCGACGCTCGTCATGGGCATGGTGGCGAATGGCGCCAGCGTAGAATTCTTACAGAATGTCAATTTGCTGTCTCACTACGGATTTTCATGTCATTTGAAATGTTCATGAATTTATATCCAATGAGCTTTTGCCTGTGACTTCGTCCCTATTACCCCTTTAGGGGTGAATTTTTGAAAAATCCTTTCTTAGTGTACCTCTATATCCTCTGTAGGTACAATATTTCTTCTATCTTCAGCGGTTTTGGCTGTGCGTCGTTGTCTGTCAGTCAGTCAGTCACGGAACTCTTTTATAAGAATAGATAACAACATACATTCTGATTCGAGTTGTAGAAATACACTATGCGACCGTATAATTATACCGGAAGATTTGTTTTACCGTTGTGAAACATTCAGGGGTGGTTCAGACCATCAAACTAATAGTAAAAGTTGTTCAGTTTGATGGACTGAACCAAACCTAAAAGGTTCGGAACGGTTAAAAAAAATCAACCGTATACTCATATTAATATTTGCCTAAACCATAGTTTTGTTTGGCACTGTTTGATTATTGTACTGACTGCGCTACAAATATCTTCAATTCTTTTTCTTCATGTCCTTATCATGACTCTTATGTGTACTGCATAAGCACGAAAATAACTAGGTTTGAGAGACTTTGCCCGTGGACCATTGGTTTTTTTGCCTGCTCATGTATTATATAGGACAGTATCGTTGACTAAAGACCAAAGAAATGGGTAAAAACTACGTTTTGTGTTTCTATCTGGTCTGTGACATTTGTTATCTGTTGAACAAGAAAAGGATTTGTTGTTTTTTACCATTTTTTACCAGAAATAGGGGTCTTATTATAATGAGGGGTCTCATCGACTGCCAGATAGGGGCACTTGGGGTATAGAGATAGTGAAGCTACCAAGGTAAGCGCATATTTAAAAAATGGGGCAGTAAAATCCGCCCAAATCCCTTCTCTACAATTTGTTATAAACTATTTGCATGCAAAGAAATTTATGTTTCTGTGTAGTGAGTGTGTGTGTGTGTGTTTGTTATGTAGGATACCGTATAACTTTTTCACAGCAAATTATTTGCAGTTTATGTTTCACTGAAGCTTAAAGATGTTAATGCAGGTGATTTTGTCAAGGTTTTAAGGTCTGATAGTCAACCAATTACCAACTTTAAATGTAGGTCATTGGAAATTGGTTGACTATAGGTAAGAACGTTATAAAAGTAAACAAATTTGAAGAGTATTTTTAAATTAGTGCTGGGTAACCTACCCAAAAAAACACTACATAAGAAACCATATAGTCATCTCGTATGAAATCCACGGGAAGGAATGGGATAGCCGGAACCACATGACTAAAATAAATGTTAGCATATGCTCACGACTATATTCCCCGAGGGGGTAGTCAGAGATATTCTGAAACCTCAGAACAACCACGTTTCACCAGTAGTCCCGAAACTCTGTCCAGTGTGACGGGGGGTGAGCCCGTCGCCACGTGTAATGGACAGTGGGTAATACATGCATCGAGATTGAAGCATTCAGGTTTCCTCACGATGTTTTCCTTCAACGAAAAGACAGTGGTGTTACAAATCGTACATAGATTCGGAAAAACTCATTGGTACGAGTCGGTCTGGACGGGGATCGAACCATCGCATCCTGCACGGCATGCAAGGCTACTCGCCACTGTACCACCACAGCTTTTAACAAATATACTTGTATTAAAATAAATTTTAATACAAGTATATTTGCTTACTATCAGAATTCCGCAGAACTCCTTAAAATTTTCCGACGAAAAAAAACGTAGGTAGCGAGAAAATGATGTCAGATTTAAGTCTGAGCAAAACGCGGTGCGATTCCTCAGGGAACATCCCCCGGGAACTTGCAAATAGATTACTGAGAGAATATCATGTTCCTTGTAAACGTTATAACCAGTTTACTTGACATTTATTTGCTGAGGCACCAGTATTGTCTGATGTTTTCTACATAGTGATAATAATATCTCAAACAGGAGTCACTTTCCAGGTTCTGACCCGAGCACTTGTCGCGTTTTTGCCTACCACGAGGCTCCGCAATCCGCAATCTCTTCCTGTTCTTGATCAAAAACAATCCCTGAGATTGGGATAGATACTCCAATAAACAACTTGTCACTGGCGGAAATGCAGTGCTAACGCACAAGCAAGAGTCTATTAGTTATAAATAGAAAAATATATACAACGTGTTAATGAATAAGCGCAAAACCTCATACAACCCAACTGAATTATAACAACATAATTAGATTGAAACAATAATTTCATTATTTTGATAGTTACAATTTAAAGTTATTCGCATTTTAAGTTTTCAGGCAAAAATGATTTGTTATCATTTCAGCAATGAATGAAAGCTCTAGCATGCTCGTGGATACATTTTAAGAATCTTGTTTTGTTAGTAAGTAGGGTCAGTGTGCACGTGCGGTGGGTTGAGATCAAGTTCAGTAAATTTTAAATTTTACAAATATATTACTTAATATTTTGAAAAAAATTACCTATGTTGAAAACATGATAATTCGATTCTGCTCTCGATTCTAAACAAACTACTTTCTAGTTTTGCGTTAATTCATTAACACGTTGTATATCTCAAACAAAGATGTTCGGTCTTCAGCGAAGACAGGGCGAAGACCAAATACCATATTTGATCTGAAAGCCAATTTCGACTACAGCGACTTCTCAATTACAAAAGCAGTCTGATGGACTGGATATTTTTGTCTTGTTCTAATCCTTCTGAATTTGATGAACGCCGCAACGATCAGAGGTGGGGTCCAATGCAATGACTCTCACCTCACCAGGGCCGTCTTTGCCATATTGGGCGTTAGGGTGCGAAAAATAATCCTGCGCCCCCTTTGTCCATTTTATTTGATTTCGATATTGGTCCCGTAGTGAACGTTGTTCAGTTTGTTGGTCTAAACCACCCCCTTAAAAGTTTATTTGTATTTTTATAACACCTTGTATATCACGGTGGATGGTCAAACTGAAATTGTTAGTATGTTACTGAAAAAAAAAAAATTTGATGTAACTGGCATAGACCTTGCTTCTTACCGCAGCATATGCAGTTCGAAAAATTACACAGCTTACCGATATAGCTACTGCAAGACTGGTGTACTTCAGCTACTTCCATAGTATCATGTCTTATGGTATTTTGCTGTGGGGCCGTGCTACAGATGTTGAGTCTGTCTTTATATTTCAAAAGCGGGCAATTCGAGCCATTTATAATCTGCGTTGTCGAGATTCACTACGAGATCTTTTCAAAGATATCAATATTCTGACTTTCTACAGTCAATATATTTACGAAAATATTTTATACGTTCGCAAAAATTTGTCTCTCTTACCCAAAAACAGTGACGTTCATAATTACAATACAAGAAATAAAAATAAATTAGTATTCCCACATTTTCGACTTAGTAAGGTCATCTTTCATGGGGCACTGTGTACGTTATTATAATAAGATACCAGCAACAAGTTTAAGTCCCATGTTAAACCAGTCCTCTGTAAAAAAGGTTACTATAAACTCGATGATTATTTGACTGACCAAAATGTCTGGTCTTGACAATGTTACACTATGTAATTGAATATTGAATTTATGTAATTGTGCTTTGTATATTTTGTTTGTTTAAAAGAAGTGTCTTGTAGAGTTTCTAGCCGCATCTTCTCTACAACGGAACACCTTCCGATGGTAGATTCAAAAACATGACGTCAAAAAGTTATCTATGTGATACTTTTTTTTCTAGGTCAACCGGTACCTGTTTTGATTAAATAACTTGCATGTTGCAAGTATCAAAATATAGATTTAAACGGTCGTATCTTATGATTGCGTTGACTGTAGAGAGTAGCATATTCCTTGCTTTGAAGCTTGAAGTTTTGACACTTCCAAGGGACCGAAGACTACTATTAATTTCAACTTGATACTTCTACTACCCGTTCCTGAGAAAAATAGTCTTGACAGAGGGATAGATAAAAGGGTTCCGTTTTTTTCTTTTGAGGTACGGAACCCTAAAAACAGTCGCGTTGTCCTCCAACAGAGCTATTAACTGGGGCTTTCCCTAATAACCTATTAAAATCTAAGCTGCCAGTCCCTGGTGTGTAATAAAACACATTGAGGAATTTATATTGCCACCGAATATTACATCAATTTTTCTTACTACCTACCCACCTACGAAGCGAGCGAGTTTCATTTTCTTCTCACGTCTTATAATTTTATGTCAAAACTCATAAAAATTGTACATAAAGTGAGTACCTTCGTTTCGAGTACCTACCTATTATGTAGGTATACTACTTATGTATGTAGAACAACAACATGGTTCTAACCCTATGTTTAAGGAAGATTTCTTATAAAGTTTTCCAATATAAAAGCAGTTTCCAGTTTATGCGTATCAACCGAATTGTGAAAGTTTCAGTTTAGGGTACTCGCCAACTTTATTTTGGGCATAACTTCAAGTCGATTTTAACTTTGACTAAAATATTTTGGAAGGCTTTAAGTATAAAATTAATGTTCATTTATTTAAGAGAGTGAGAAAAGTTTTAAATTGAGATTCTTTCATAATTGAATTAACTAAGTAGGTACAAACAAATGTTACAACATTGAAAATGTTTTTTTTATCGCTTCGGCCCAATTTTCAGCGAAAGTGCGACATCGTCCTGGAGTCGTGGGTTTTGGACATCGACTACGTGGATGACTGGGGTGTCAAAAGACGCGGCTCGACATGGGCTACAAAAAGCAAAAAAAATTTGAAAAACTCTAAAACTTTTTTTGACAATCAGTAAAATGTTTAAAATGCGGCCGTTTTTTACCCGGTTTCGGTCAGAAAAAATTCATATCTCAAAAACGAAATGAAATATCGAAACAATAAAACGAAAAACCCTAGAGATATGACTTTGGGATATATTCTAAAAAAATATTGTAGGTGCGTATCACTGATGGATTATTCAGAAGATGTTCAGAAGACCTTTGTGATAAATTAATTCAGTTTATTTGGCAGATTCATTTTCAATGTACCCTATAATTCATTCCAAATAAGGGTGACAAGATTTTCCTATTAGCTTAGCTTAGCTGTGTTAGCTTTCTGGCTAATTCTGATTACCAAATGTTATTAATTATTGGATACATATACTATCCGACATATCTTGGACGTTACTAAAGCTGTTCTAAGACTAAAGGAGAGTAAGTGTTTCAAATCTTGTTTCTGTAATGCAAAATAGCCTTAAAATTTCGTTGCTATTTTGAATGGAGTATAAGGTCGTAAATTGTTTTGGTGTAGTAGAGCTCGTTATCATTAAGTGTGTCTTCGACTAAAGAAAAATGAAGTATGTTGACATCAAAGTGACGACTTAAAAGACACCCCTCTTCACTATGGTGTGACTTGTGTACCACACGTAGAAAAATTAAACCATGTTATATTTGCTGGTGTAATAAAGTTTACGAAAATATTTTAGTCACATCTCTTCATCTCAGCCGATTGATGTCCACTTTTGGACATAGACCTCCCCCAAGGATCGCCACAACGACCGGTCATGTGCTTCTCACCGATCCCCGCTTCCCAACCCGTCGCGTAATCCCGGCAACGCCCATTGCCGAGGTCCGTACCCCCCTGGGGTGCCCCTTGGGCAGGTTGCTTAACTCACTGGTTCGGTGACCTACCAGGGTGCTTCGCCGTCACTGGTATGGCCACCCCCAAAAGCCCGCAGTAAAAAGCAGTAAATGCTCCCTGAGCAAACTGTATATGTCATTAAAAAAAAAAAAATAATAATAATAATTTAAAAAAAAATAAGGTCATGTGCTGCCCTCATCCAACATGTTCCCGCCGCCTTCACCATGTCGTCAGTCGATTTAGCCCTCCAAAAAAAATATTGACATACCGAATTACAACAGCACTCTAAATTAATTTAAACTGTAACCTTACGTAGTTAAAGTAAATTTTGAGAAAGCAAACTTCAGTTTCCATTTGAGTTGGGAGTTGCTATGAATATCGTGTAAGGCGGCAGGTGACGCTGGGCGGGGAGTTGCAGCTACTTGAAGATACATTTTAATAGCAGGACCGGATTGAGATATGTTTGAAATCGATGGTGGATATAAAAATACACCTCGAAAAATGTAGTTGTGAAAAATGACGTTGAAGAAAACACGTTCCACTTCGAGCGCTATAACTTCGAAGCATATTGCGATTAAATAATTGAAACACAAAGTATAGAGTAGACGACTAATATCATAAAGTTATAACTTACAGGAGTAGAGGAACTGACATGAGTTGTAAAATGAAACTGTTTTTGAAGGTTTTAAGGAGATTATCGACAGGGTAAAAATTCGAGTTCTGTGTATAATTCACAATTATTCACAGAAACCAAATTTTTATCCTGCAATAAGGTCCCCAAAAACGGTTCTAATGCCTCGTGTCACGTATCTCTTTCTTTTATACAGTGGTGGCTAAGTACATCTCGCTTACAACACGATCACCGCCGACGGTAACACAATCATAGCTATGTTGCGTCGTCGCCGTAATACTCGTAATCCCCATCGCCGCCACGGGGAACAGTCGCGATCTCTACCCATTCCTTTTTCTTCTGGCGTCTACAGACGCTACCGGCACACCGCTGGCCGGCTCTCACCGATCCCCGCTACCCAACCCGTCGCGTAGTCCCAGCAACGCCCATTGCCGAGGTCCGTACCCATTATGGGTGCCCCTTGGGCAGGTTGCTTAATTCACTGGTTCGGTAGACCTCGCCGTCACTGGTGTGGTCCCCCCAACAGCCCGCAGTAAAAAGCAGTAACTGCTCCCTGAGCAAACTGTATACGTCAGTCAAAAAAAAAAACATCTCGCTTTCTCAGCAGTTAGTCACTCTATTAGTAACTTTATGACTAATATAAAGCAAGACATGAAACCACAACCATTCACACTCATGACAACCGTACATTAGAATAAGCGAGATGGCGAAACCAAATAAGAAAATATTGACCTAAATTATACTTAGTAAGTAGGTAATTTAGTTCTTTAATACACTTGATAAAATCCTCAACGTCGGCCCTAGTTCTAAGTATTTTCTTAAGTTCATAAACATTTAGTAGGAATACTTCTTCGGAGCTTTAGTAAGTACGAGAACCTTTACAAATAAGCTTCTAGAAACCACAAGGGATCAAAATGTAGGTTAGACTTATTTACTTTCAATTACACGATGTTATTCTCGACTAGTAAATAAAAATGTTTATCCGACTTCCTATAATATTCCGTTAGATGTAAAACAAATTGTAATTTAGCTGTAGGCAAGTGCTAAGATAAGGAAATATAAAAAAATACGGCTAAGAGCGTGTCAGACTCGCCCATGATAGGGTTCCGTAGCCATTGTGTAAGTAAAAAAAGAAGAAAAGTTTTTAACTTGTTTATCTTACCTAAGAGACATTTTTGAAACACAATGATAGCGCGATGTTTTTATTTATAACTATTACATTTCTGTTTTTGGGTTACTGTTATCTGTCTTCATGCCAAATTTCAATTCAATAGGTGCAAAAATGAACGAATAATTGGCAGAGGCATACAGACAGACAGACGGACAGACAGAATGGACAAAGAATAAAAAAATGGATGGATAAAGTATATTTCATTCATTCATTCAATGGACGAAAGTTCCTATGCGTGTAGAGCGCGCGCGGTGCGTTGTAGTTGCTGGGTTCCTTTTTTGACTACGTAACCCTAAAAACACATTTCACTCAGAATCCGTGATGATACAGTGGCTAATAGTCGCGCCTTAGCATGAAGCGGCAGTTCGATCCCAGATCACAAAAGTGCCTAAAGATACCTACATAAGGTCCAATAAAATAAGCTGAAATGAAACAATTTTAGAGGGACGATCAGACCAGACCATCAACCTGAACACGTTTTCTATGGGACCATAATCGAAATCGCAAAAAGAAAAAAGGGTACTCCTATAATTTTGATCCAGTAGGTTTGCAGTTTGTATGGAGCAGCTGATTTCTTTTTCGCGATTTCGACATTGGTCCCATAAAAAAAGTTGGTCGGTTTGATGGTCTGTCTGGTCTGGTCATCCTGGTAAAGGTACTTGCGGCAAGGTTTTGTTCACATTTCGTTCACCAAATAGGTGCATAATTTTACAGTCGGATCCTTAGTATACAGGTTGTAAGTGACAGCCTAGCAAATACTGAAGCGGTGAACTCAGACCATCAAACACTGCTGTACCTACCCGACTCAAATGTATGGGACAGCAGATTTTTTTTCGCGTTTCCTGTGGTAGGCTCCATGGTGAAAGTTGTTCAGTTTGATGGTCTGAGTTCACCGTTTCAGTATTTGCTAGGCTGTCACTTACACCCTGTATAAACTCCTCTGAATGTGAACCTGTCGTCACAAGCGCAAGGTGAGTATTAAAATTTGCAACAAGTACACAAAATTTGCGATTCCAACGAGGCTACCGTGTCAAACGGAGCGACATTACCATATTCCTCAACTCTGGACGCATTGACTGGAGTGCCGAGAGTTTTCTGTTTGATAAATTGTATACAGTTATACTTCATTCCATACAAGGACGAAACGATTTTCCGTTTCCTATTTAGCTTTCTGGCCGATTCTGATTTGCAATACAATGTATTTATCAAAAAGATAAAGGTACTATCCGACATATCTTGGACGTTGAGGATAAGCGAGAGTAAGCACTTCCGAATAAGTTCTTGTTAGCTTAACCGACAGCTCATTTGACATATTTTTATGAAGAATATGTCAAAGGTTAAGTTAACAAAAACTTATTCGGAAGTGGTGAAACAAGCCCTAAGTGTTTCAAATCTCTGTTTCTGTAATTCAAACTAGCCTTAAAAATTCGTTGCTATTTGGAATTGAGTAAGGCACGCATAGCATATGCTCACGACTATATTCCCCGAGGGGGTAGTCAGAGATATTCTGAAACCTCAGAACATCCACGTTTCACCAGTAGGTACGAAACTCTGTCCAGTGTTAAGGGGGGTGAGCCCGTCGCCAGATAATGGACAGTGGGTACAATACATGCCTCGAAATTGAATCACGCTGGTTTCCTCACGATGTTTTCCTTCACCGAAAAGCCAGTGGTGTTACAAATCGTACATAAATTCCGAAAAACGCATTGGTACGAGTCGGCCTGGACGGGGATCGAACCATCGCGTCCTGCACGGCAGGCAAGGTTACTCGCCACTAGACCACCACGGCTTTCTATACAGATTTCTATACAGATGACGCGGTGGTAGAGTCAAAAATGACGTCAAACAGCTATCCATGTGATATTATTTTGAATAAAACACTTTGAGTTTGATTTCGACCAAAATTGATAGAAAGGAACAAACGTAAAATCAGGAACATCGATGACGGATACGTACGAAAGAAGGACTAACAATACGGCCTGTCATGGTCAATTTTCGTGTTTCCATGCTTGTAAGGAGGTTATGAATCCATTGGTTATATATCCATGATAGGTACCTACCTACTCACCTGTAAGCGAAGTAGTATTTTTGAATAGAACAGATATGTCTACGTTTATCAGACTATAAAAGGAGGTTATCAATTCTCTAACTACCACAGAATACTTAGTAGTGAGTACGCACAGAATATTTTGCCTTTTGCAAAAACAAAAAGACTTTTCACAACCGCGGTGAGTAGCGAGTAGTGAAAAGGTACCTATTACGTCACGGAGTGACGGATGACTGGTCAAAGGAAAACCGAAAGCGAACTTTAGCTACTTCGGCTCCTATTCCCATGGATTACTTAATTAAAGCACTGTATGTACAGTCGGCCAAGAAAGTTGTCTGTTAGTATTGATAAAATTTCGTAGAGATAATGAAAATATCGCTTCTATTGTAGGTTGAAACTAAGAATATTATTTTTATTTGTAATTAATGGACTTGTTATGTGCATTAATAAGCACCACATTTCCGCCAGTGTCAAGTGGTTTGAGGGAGTATCTATCCAATCTCGAGGATTGTTTTTGAGTAAGAACACAACTGAGAAGGATTGCGGAGCCTCGTGGCAGGCTGAGACGCGAACCGCGCGAACACCACGCGAAAGACAAGTGTTCGGGGCAAACACAACGTGACTCACTAAGAATATTATAGATTTAAATGCACAGATGTAACAATGATTGCAAAAAAAGTATATTAAGTTAGTAACTAGGTTTTTGGTAGCATCAGCACAACATTATGGACCGTAGTCTGACAAAAGTTGTTTAAATTATTTATAACTTTTGTAGATACTTATTACATAAACACGAAACAAACAGAACTGTATACGCTATTATTCTCGTAATAAGATACCAGAGGATATTTCGAACTTGCCAGACAAAAAGTTTAAGTATCATATTAAGCAAGTCCTCTGTAAAAAAGGTTACTATAAACTCGATGATTATATGAAGGATCAAAATGTCTGGTCTTGACAATGTTACACTATGTAATTCAATATTGTATTTGTAATTGTACTTTGTAAACAACGTGTTAATGAATTAACGCAAAACTAGAAAGTAGTCTGTTTAGAATCGAAAGCAGAATCGAATTATCATGGTTTCAACATAGGTATTTTTTTTCAAAATAATTAATAATTTGCTTGTAAAATTTTAAATTTACTGAACTTGATCTCAACCGACAGCACAGGTACACTCACCCTACTTACTAACAAAACAAAATTCTTAAACTATATCCATGAGCACGCTAGCGCTTTCATTCATCGCTGAAATGACAACAAATCATTTTTGCCTCAAAACTTAAAATGCGAATAACTTTAAATTTTAACTATCAAAATAATGAAATTATTGTTTCAATCTAATTATTTTGTTATAAATCAGTTGGGGAGTATGCGGTTTTGCGCTTATTCATTAACACGTTGTATACAGGATCCTTCTTAATATGCCGACACTTTTTAAGGAGATGACCAGAACATCAAACTGAAAAACATTCTCTATGGCACCACCATCGAAATCGCAAAAAAAAATCTGCTGTCCCATACATTTGGCTCGAGTAGGTTCACAGTTTTTTATGGAAGAGCTGATTTTTTTTCGCGATTTCGATGTTGGTGCCATAGAGAAAGTTGACCATTACGTTGGTACGATAGGGTGATTTATAAGTGTAGAGATGTCAACTATTGTTATAGAATTTTTACATCCGTTTTTAATTGAAATTGTTTTGGAATTGAAATTTTAGGAATGATCTTCACTAAGCGGCGCGTTCGCGGTGTTTTATTAACTATACAGGCTCCAGCTTAATATGCTAACACTTTTTTAAGAGGATGATCAGACCATCAAATTAAACATCTTTCTCTATGGGATCAATATCGAAATCGCCAAGAAAAAATCAGCTGTCCCATACAATTGGGTCGAATAAGATTTTAGTTTAGTACGGAACAGCAGATTTTTTTTTTCGCGATTTCGATGTTGGTGCCATAGAGAAAGTTGTTCAGTTTGACGGTCTAATCATCCCCTTAAAAAAGTGCCAGCATATTAAGAAGGACCCTGTATACATATTTTTTTAAAGATGTGTTATAGATTTTCCGGCCGCATTTTCTTTACAACGGAACACCTTCCGAAAGTGGTGGTAGAGTCAAAAATGACTTTCGAAAGCTATGAATTAAACATTTTGATGTTGATTTTGATTACATATTAACTTTATAAGAATTTACTTTTGTAATTATTGTTTAGGCAAGTCATTATTTATTTTATTGTGTAATAATTTATAAGAAGAGTTGTAGAGTTTCTTTTCTGACAACTTGACCAATTTCGTGGCTGACGGTACCTATATAAGATTTTCTGGCAGTGGTCAGTCAGTAAGATCTTATTCCCCAGTAATTGGTGCCTTCTGTAATCTGATATTAAACGCTTAAGCCTATCTTGCTCGCTTGAACCCTCGCTCTTTGAGATACTGGTATATATAATTGGAAACCAGATATCGTTCTATTAAACGATTTAATCGTTATGTTGAGGAGATAAGACAAGAGAAGATTTAGCTATTGATTAAATATTTGAAACAGACTCACTACCTGTCACCCTCGATAGAGTTCGAGCAATGTTAGTGAAATATCGGAAATTCGACGCAATGTAAGTGATGTCTGTTTTTTAATTGGTCTCGTGAATAACTCTGTCGATTGCCCTATTTTGTTAGAGATGATAGGCCTCCGCACTAATACCCTGAGCTTAAGGCAGCGCCCCCTTCTCCACATTCCGTACGCAAGGACTAATTATAGACGAAACGCATTCACAATACGTAGTTGTGACGGCTTCAACGAATTAAGCACAGAGCATAACTTTGACCTATTCCTCACGAGCAAGGCAACCGTTAAACGCACAATTGCACAAGCTTACTTTGGCAACGTTGGCAACACCAGTGACCGTAGTAATAAATGATAATTTTAAGTTAACATTAATTAATATATATTTTCCAATTTATCTATATATCAAATGAGACGTGTGGCATATATTGTAATTTTAGTCTTAGCTTTTGCTTTTTAAATGTGGAGATTTTTAAATGGCGTTTAGATTTGTATAAGAACGTTTATCAAAATGTAATGCTGTAAATCTTCCTAAAATAAATAAATAAATAAATATGGCTATTTTGAATAATACGCTACATCTTTTTTTATACAGGGTGTTAACTTAAATGCGTTACATACGGCGGTGCTACAAACTGAAAAACTTTTATTATTGGACTAACGTTGAAAAGGCTCTTCAAACCTATAAATCTGCTGTTTCAAACCTATTGGTCAAGTAGCTATTAACATTTTCTATGGAACAGCAAATTTTTTTTTCGTGATTTCGATGTTGGCTCTATATTGAAAGTTGTTTTGTATGATGGTCTGAAGCACCCCCTTTAATATGTAACGCATTTAGGTTTGTGGGGAAGGCATCGTGAGGAAACCTGCATGCTTCAATTTCGAAGCATGTATTGTACCCACTGTCCATTATAAGTGGCGACGGGCTCACCCCCCGTCACACTGGACAGAGTTTCGGTACTACTGGTGAAACGTGGATGTTCTGAGGTTCAGAATATCTCTGACTACCCCCTCGGGGAATATAGTCGTGAGCATATGCTATGCATTTAGGTTTACATCCTGTATGTATATTTCTGATTCCACGGGGAACATATCCGTGACCAAATTATATTCCATATTATGCTTAATTCATTGGACTTACTAATTCTAAGCTAGGTTTTGGAAATTTAATCTTCTTCTTATCGTGTGCAGCAAGCCCTGGTGTCCGAGTTTTTTCAGACCGCCTTACGGCCTCTGACGTGGTTTTTATGTAACGACTACTACAACCAAAGATAGTAGCCGGGACCAACGGCTTAAGAGGATATAATTCGGAGCGCGCTCCATACAAACGTACTATGGTGATATTTTCAATACTAACCAATTAAACTCAATGAAATTTTTCATAATAAATCTTAAAACAAATTTCTATGCTTGTTGAGTCAGATTTTCGTTAAAATGTATAGTTTTAAAGTTACAGTGCCTCAAATATTTCCGTACAAATCTTAAATTAATCCTAGCATTGAAACTGTATATTTTAACGCAAATCGGACTCCATACACGCATTGATATTTGTTTCAAGATTCTTTCAGCAAAATTTCATTGACTTTAATTGGTTAGTATTGAAAATATCACCATAGTACGTTTGTATGGAGCGCGCTTCGAATTATATCCTCTTAACGTGCCATCCGGAGTACGGAATCATCTTTCTTTTCAGACAATCAGGTGTCCTGTCCAACTGGGGAAAAAGGCACAAAGTAACATATCAATAGGCGTCCCCCATGGGAATCGAACCCACGACCTCCGTGTCGAGGGCCCAATACTCTTCGTCACTAGACCACGGTGGTAGGAAATTTAATGTAGGTAGGGCACAAGTCTTTCTGTCCTTAAAAGACAGCACACCATGGACACTACTTACAAATGGGCTCGCACTGACAAGAAGAGGTTAGCACATATATGCTAGTGCTGAGTGCGAGTGAGACAGGCATAAACTATTCCGTCGTCCACTTGTGTACCACCGATGAGGTCGAAAGTGGTAAGGCGGGAGTGTCTATATGTACGTATTAAAAATAACTGAATAAGACGATATTCCCCGAGGGGGTAGTCAGAGATATTCTGAAACCTCAGAACATCCACGTTTCACCAGTGGTACCGAAACTCTGTCCAGGGTGACGGGGGTGAGCCCGTCGCCACAAAATCTGGTGTTCCATACAAAACTGCAAACCTACTTGAGCCAAATGTATGGGACTGCTGTTATTTTCGCGATATCGATGTTGGTGCCATAGTGAAAGTGGTTCAGTTTGACGGTCTAATCATCCCCTTAAAAAAGTGCCAGCATATTAAGAAGGTCCCTGTATAGTCCCGGTACCAACTGTAGTCTTTGAGACAGCTCAATACAAGATCGACACGAGATGTCAGATCTAAGATTATTTAAATGATCAAAATGCTTGGGTCTGAGGTCACTAGCTTATAGTTTATATTATACATAAATTTAGCTTAAGAATGTATATTGCAATAATTCTTAAGTCAAATCCATCGCATTGCCTCAAATGACGAACAAAATGCCACCGTAAAATAAATCCGGGAACAATGTAAAACGATTTATTAGAAAGCGGATAGTATGTCCAAAGGTTATCCATCCATCACTTCGTATCCGTACTTCGTATACGGTGACATTATTCGGACCCTAGAGTGACCATTACGTTCGTACGGTAGGATGATTTATAAGTGTAGAGATGTCAGCTATTGTTATAGTATTTTTACATCCGTTTTTAATTGAAATTGTTTTGGAATTGAAATTTTAGGAATGATCCTCACTAAGCGGCGCGTTAGCGGTGTTTTAGTACCTATACAGGCTCCAACTTAATATTCTGACACTTTTTTAAGAGGATGATCAGACCATCAAATTGAACATCTTTCTCTATGGGACCAATGTCGAAATCGCCAAGAAAAAATCAGCTGTCCCATACAATTGGGTCGAATAAGATTTTAGTTTAGTACGGAACAGCAGATTTTTTTTTTCGCGATTTCGATATTGGTCTCATAGAGAAAGTTGTTCAGTTTGACGGTCTGATCATCCCCTTAAAAAGTGTTAGCATATTAAGTTGGACCCTGTATAGTGTGTAAGAAAAAGTATCATTAACCTTTAAACCCTATACTCTACCCAACTTTTACTATGGGAGCAAACCTGTCAGATAAAAAAAACATCAACTGTCCCATACTAAACTGAAATATCGATTCAAACGTATGGGACAGCTGATATTTTTTTTGATCTGACTAGTTTGCTCCCCTAGTAAAAGTTGTTCAGTTTGATGGGTAGAGTATATGGTTTAAATGTTAATGATACTTTTCCTTACACCCTGTATACTTAACAATTCTCTTGTCCTCTTCCTTTGTATGTTTCGATACCGTACTTAACTATTTGAAACTATCAAAATAGATATACAACGTCTTAATGAATTAATGCAAAACTAGAAAGGAGTTTGTTTAGAATCTAGAGCAGAATCGAATTATCATGTTTTCAACATAGGTAATTTCAAAATATTAAATAATTTATTTGTAAAATTTAAAATGTACTGAACTCGATCTCAACCCACTGCTCGGGCACTCTCACCCTTCTTACTACCAAACCAAGATTCTTAAAATGTATCCAGGACCACGTTAGCGCTTTCATTCATTGCTGAAATGATATCAAATCATTTTTGCCTGAAAACTTAAAATGCGAACAACTTTAAATTTTTAGTATCAAAATAATGGAAATGTTGTTTCAATCTAATTATTTTGTTATAAATCAGTTGGGGTGTATGAGGTTTTGCGCTTATTCATTAACACGTTGTATAGCTACATATTTCATTCATTCACTTTAATATTCATTCCAAGTAGTTGCCATTTCGGTTGTCTGCCTTTTTATCTACCCACTATTAATAAATAAGCACTTCTGTCTAGTTTTTACAATTCAAATAAGAATATTCTAATTCATTGCATTTACTTCCCACGATTTGAATATAAAACTTCTTTCTACTTTAAATGTTTTAGATTTATTTTCCCTTTTTTCAAAGCTCATTCAAAATGAATCTTACTTTCCTCTATAAAAGATATATTTTACTTTAATTACACGCGAGTGCACGGAATCTGGAATTGAGAGATATCGGTGGCGAAGCAACTTTGTAGGCAGAAAATTATCGACTTACTCGTATGTCCTGATAAAGCGCTCCATACAATTTATTATTTATCAAAAACTAAGACAGATCGGCATCATTCAAACAACAACATAATCTTTCCAATAACGTTAACAGAGGATTGCTATTGCCAAATTACGGGGGTCAAATTATTTGATTTTAATATTTTGGTGTATTAAGTGCATTAAGAGAGGCTCTGCGAGTGATGACGATGTATTGAGCCCCTGGTATGTTCGGCTTACCCTCTGCAATCAGCAAGCCTTACGCTAAGAAGCTGGACTTCTCAATACGAAAAGCCAAAACGTTTTTGATGATGGCTCTTCGCGATTTGTTGAGTTTTGTAAAATTTTAATCAAAGTAAAGATTGAAAAAGTCGGGCGGTGAGCGGGATTCGAACCCACAACCTGCCTATCCGGGGCATGCTCCACTCCAACAGAGCTGTCATCGCCCCGCAGGCCACGACGAAATTTTCAATCTATATCATCGTCTTTAAGGGACGTCAGCGTCATCTACCAGAGTTTGTGCAAACTACTGAGAGTTTATGCAAACTACTGACTCACAAGTCTAATGTTACAATTAGAATTCATGCGATATAGATGTCACACCTTATTCCAATCGAATTTATTGATTCTACATGTATGTCATGTTAGCTTAATCAAATTAAAAATTGAAAAAGTCGGGCGGCGAGCGGGATTCGAACCCACAACCTGCCTATCCGGGGCATGCTCCACTCCAACAGAGCTGTCATCGCCCCGCAGGCCACGACGACATTTTCAATCTAAATCATCGTCTTTAAGGGACGTTAGCGTCATCTACCAGAGTTTGTGCAAACTACTGAGAGTTTATGCAAACTACTGACTCACAAGTCTAATGTTACAATTAGAATTCATGCGATATAGATGTCACACCTTATTCCAATCGAATTTATTGATTCTACATGTATGCCATGTTAGCTTAATCAAATTAAAAATTGAAAAAGTCGGGCGGCGAGCGGGATTCGAACCCGCTCAGAACAGACAGCTCTGTTGGAGTGGAGCATGCCCCGGATAGGCAGGTCGTGGGTTCGAATCCCGCTCGCCGCCCGACTATTTTAATCTTTAATTTGATTAAGCTAACATGACATACATGTAGAATCAATAAATTCGTTTGTGAAAGTTGTTCAGTAAAACCACTACAATCCGTGGTTAGAGTTTCCGCACTGACTAAAAATGTATCCTGTATAATATACTAATAGGCACTTATTACTTTTTCTGGCTCACCCTATAAAATATTAACTGTTCGCCACTGCAAGATTTTAAAGACAAGAGTTTTTTCAGTTTCACAGCCAGTAGCTCCGCAGTCGTGCGCGGCAGGAACCGGGTTTAATCGCTAGTGAAATTCCACGAGGATTTGTGTTCTTTTTGGAATGTTTAACTTTAGAGAATGTCTGGTAGAAAATGGAACCTGGAAATGAAGCATGTATTTTCAGATTTTGTTTTCGTGTTATCTTTGGTATCATTGTAAAATTTTTTGGGTTCCGTACCCAAAGGGTGAAAACGGGACCCTATTACTAAGCCGACGTGGTCCGTCCGTCCGTCCGTCCGACCGTCCTACCTATTTAGGGCTGTGACTTATGAACCGTAATAGCTAGACAAATTTTCACAGAATGTGTGTATTATGGCGGATTTGCTAACAAATAATAAAAATTTCAAAACGATAAAAAATTAAAAAAGATAAAATTTGCAAGAATCTGGTTTTTTATCAACGTTTTTTCTTCTCGCTCTATCGTTAAAACGGTAATACATACATGCGTCAAACTTAGTGTGATTATAGAGCAAACTGTACAGTATAACAACAAATAATAAACACCAGCCAAGTATGAGTCGGTCTAGCGCTAAAGATCAAGAAGAAAAACTATTTTTTTCTGAGTTAAAAATGTATGTAAGGGACCCTTGGTGCGCAAGTAGCCCGACTCGCACATGGCCGGTTTTATTTAAGTTTGATGGTCTGAACTACGCCCTAAAGTATGTAACGTATTTCAGTTTCACCCTGTATATAAACAATGACATAATGTAGAAACATCCATTTCTATAACTTTACTATAGTTTTTTCTCTGCCTCTACCTAGTGTCATTTAAAGGAGATGAGAAAGCTAATGAAAGCGGTAATATGTCGTGAACAAAGTCGTTAACCTCAGTTTACGATCAGTTACGGAGCGCAATCAATCAGTGATGCGATGCGATGTGCTAGCACTGATTAAAGGGTTGATTGAGTCCAACCAACGATAAATGAATACATTCGTTTAACTTTATTAGTTATGCAACACGACTTTATAACAGTAAGGTAAAGTTTACTCGCATAAATATAGTCAAGAACGTGCGAATAAAGAAGGTAAAACAAAGCGAAATTATCTTTTTGACACACTTGCTTGTAAAGTAGCTCTTATCGCCCCGCTTTTAGGTTCACAATACAACTTATACAATATTGAGTGCGTTACCGCACTAGCAGATGCACGAAAGAAATCTAGGCGCCATTTTTTTCATGTAAGTGTATCAAATAACGTCGTATGAAACGCTTAAGCGTTGCTCACTACAGTCTCGGCTCGTTTACAACCCTCGTCTGCGCCTCGTGCTGAAATCCAGTCTCGATTGTACTCACCGTACCGACTTAGCTCACTTGTATCATAAATTCATAATGTAGTACCTTCTATTAATAACGTTTCTATAGCAACATAATTTAATCTATACCACAATTCTGTTTCAATAACTTAATATTCACAAAGGTCAAACGACAGGTCTGCTGCCATTGTGTGTACGAATACAAAGTGAAATTCACTAGAAGCACAAACATAGCTGATCGGTCTACAAAGCCTGACCATCTGCTTGTATCCATAACTGCCGATCCAATAGTATCTTATATATCTTGAATACAAGGCATAATTTCCTTTAATAGTAAGTTTTGTGTCTGGAGGCTTTTAGGGAAAAGGGTTATACCCGGCGTGTTTACGGAGACAACAGTTTTTGTTATAGCAAAGCTTGTGGATTATTATTATTATAAACGTTGAAAAAGAGATAAACTGTTTTTTTTATTTTTATTTTTTCTTTCTCTTTGTCACATTATACTGCTGAAATTGAAAAATTCGATGTGTTTTACAAATAAACAACTTTTTCTGGAATAAATCCATACAAATATTATATCTTGAAAAAGGTTCAGAACTTCTTTGTATTACTGGGTTTGGTCTATAAAACGTGTTAATAAATAAGCGCAAAACCTCATACGCCCCAGCTGATTTATAACAAAATAATTAGATTGAAACAATAATTTCATTATTTTGATAGTTCAAATTTAAAGTTATTAGAATTTTAAGTTTTCAGGTAAAAATGAATTGTTATCATTTCAGCAAAGAATGAAAGCGCTAGCGTGCTCATGGTATCCACGAAAACTTAAAATGCGTATAACTTTAAATTTTAACTACCAAAATAATGAAATTATTGTTTCCATCTAATTATTTTGTTATAAATCAGTTGGGGTGTATGAGGTTTTGCGCTTATTCATTAACACTTATAATATGGGGTATAGGGTGTATAGGAGGTTCTAATGAAATGTACAGTATTCTAAATATGGTAAGTATATCATAATATATTTGCCACCATGTGTGGCAGAATATGTCTTGCTTCATTTTATATTTAAGTCCTCAATGTTCTGGCAAATAAATGTGTTCTCTTCTATTCTATTCTATCCCTTCAGAGAATATAGTTATGATGTATGCAATATGCATACAAACATTTCTTTATGCACATAAACGTTAGACAAAAAAGTTTTTCTTTATGGTTTTCTTTGAGTGGAACGTACTCGTATAAAAGGTGTTCAAAATTATTTTAGAAATGGTCTATGAAGTTGAATTTGCTCTTTTCAAAAAGTTACATACCCTTAGACTACTTATATGAGGACTAGTTACGCGTGTAATTCTACTAACAAAATTTTCTGCCACTTTTTGCGGGGGGCGAGGTAGCACGATATACGCAACTTTGAATTTTATTCCATTAGTTTAGATTCTAATTTTGAATGTTAAAAATCATGAAGAACAGTGTCGTGTGAACCCCAAACGTCATAAGTTCGAAATTATTGTTCCGCAATTATAGGCTGTCGCGTTTAGTGATAAGGTATAAAATTGAATGTAAATGCGTAAGATTTTTTGATCTTGCACGCTGGCAGAGGGGAAATGCTTAGGCGAGGCGGGTCCGCATATAAGTAGTCTAAGTACATACCTAATAAAATGCTGTACCAAACTATTTTCGGGGTACTTTAATTTGAACTTGAGGAAAACGCCTACAACAATTTTCAAAAATAAAATATCTCCCTAGTCCCTACAGAAACCTTATCTGTCGTAATTTTTAGAAATGAATTGCTTTCCCTAATTAAGTACCCTCTTTTATCAATGTCCACCTTAATTATTTCTCTCTTTTCATAATTAACCGGACCGAATAACAATGTTTTGTCTGAAATTAAATTACTCCTATTACCCTCGGGTACCAGCACAGCAGGATGTGAAAGAAATTGTTTAGTTCCTAATTAAGTTTCACTTAAGCGTCTACAAGGCAATTTGGCTTTAGAAGCTGGAAGAAAAAAGGTTGAAAATGGTTCGTCTTGTCACTCACCAACGGAGAGCTTCATTACAACGTACTATAAAGGACCAAATTAATGAGACCTCCCTTGTTTCTACTGGATTTAGAATAAAAGGAGGTGTTGTTTAGGTTAGCGGGTCAGTGTATTTTGGTTACTCTAAGATAATAGCGAAAAGAATTATTCTTAAGGGAGCGGTTTTATGTTTCGACTCATTTTTTTTAGGTTGTAAAATTAAAAGCAACATGCGAAGAGTCTCTGTTCAACTTTTTTATGCAATACTTTGCTGAAGTATAATATCAAGGAGGTTTATCATGCGTGGGGAAGTGTCCCAACAGACACAACAGACGGTGTGAGTTTGCAATCGCAAACTCACACGACTGGTAACACGATATTTTATGCTTCGTAGCGAAATTGACGTCCCCGCCGGCGAGGACAGTCACAGCACAACTTCTCCCCACGTTTTTTCTCACTAGGAATTTTCCTGAAAAAGTAGGAATCTACTAAAAGTGGTCACACTGCTTACGTATTTATGTATTTTAAACCGGGAAGTACGTGAAATCAATTTCAATCTTAATTTTTTTTAGAGATCAATAATTCATCACAGGCGTTTTCATATTTTTGGCGAGAAAGGAAAGTCGCCGGTAACTATATACATTTATTTACACGTGTTAAAGTATTTACATTCAAATGAATTATTTTATAAGGAACAATAATGTGTTTTCAGTACAGAAGAAAATATAAAAGTATTTAACGTGCCATGTCAACTGCATTCTAAATAGACTTAATCTTTTTCTAAAATAAAGCGTGGAGTTTGGCAAGCGTTTAACAAAGGAGGTTGCCACATATAGGGTCCAACTTAATATGCTGACACTTTTTTAAGGGGATGATCAGATCAAACCGTCAAAATGAACAACTTTCTCTATGGGACCAACATCGAAATCGCGAAAAAAAACTGCTGCCCATACATTTAGCTCAAGTAGGTTTGCAGTTTTATATGGAAAAGCTGTTTTTTTTTTCGCAATTTCGATGTTGGTGCCGTAGAGAAAGTTGTTCAGTTTGACGGTCTAATCATCCACTAAAAAAGTGTCAGCATATTAAGAAGGACCCTGTATTTATAAATGGTTATCCTAAATCGGTTCGTTGATATTCTAAATCACAATAATTGGCCTTGTAACACTACCCTTGATGAAACCCTTTGTCTATATCGTCTCCACGAATTAATCAATCGTAGACAACAATCAATTGAGTAGTCTATTATATTTTCTGACGGCTTCTGAGGCAGTAGAAGTTTCAAGGTTCAATCAAATTTCCATCGAATTATTTATCATGATACAAATAATATAAGAAGAAAGGTATTATAGAGAAATTTTATCTGACAGGGAAAGAAATATCATTAAGTACCTACGTTCTATTGCTGTGTACTTGTCTATAGGTAGATAAATAAGGATAAAATAATTATGTAAATCTCGCCAACGGTAATATTTAAGGTGGTTGCAGAGTTGTCAATTTCATACAAAAGTTTGACGCATAATACGCGTACACGGTACAATTAAAAGTAATATTTTATGTATGGAAAAATTGTTCAGGAAATCTAGAAGCCGCGTATCAAACAACTTTTGAAATTTATAATAGAATTATGAAGATATAAAGCTTTGAACTTATCCATAGAAAATTACAAAGCTTTTTTCTTCGTAATCTTAACTATTATAAAATTGTAACAGAAGTGGGTCTGTAACGAAAAAGATTACGATATGGTTTTTAGGTATCCCGGACTCCAAATCAACGTTTTTAGAATTTTTGTTTGTCTGTTTGTTTGTTTGTATGTTTGTAACAGCATCACGCAAAAACTACAGAACCAATTATGATGAAACTTTTTTATATGATAGCTTATGATCTGACTAATCTGGTATATAATTTGTGCGGACGAAGTCGCGGGTAAACTCTAGTTATATTATAAATTGCAAATTTTGTTTGATACGTGGCATCTAGATTTTCTGCACTATTTTTCCATATGTAAAATTTTACTGTTGTCAATACCGTCTACACGTATTATGCGTCAAACTTTTGTATGAAATTTACAACTCTGCAACCACCTTAACTGAGAAAAAGCCCACAGGCACATGATAAAATATTTATACTACCTTTTAATTTCTCGTACTTCAATATCTTTTCGAATTACCTGCGGAGAAGAAAGGAATTATTAGTTTAGGTACCTTATTTAAGAAATACTTAACCCACTTTGAAAATAACCTTGTGATAGTCAATATCCCAATCGGAGAGTTAAACAGTGTATTCCGATCGTAAAACTCAATCGAATTGAGTTTTCACCCCCTTGACTTTTATTGTGTGGCTCGTCCAGCAAATGCCGGCTGTTTCGCTCCATAACTGAAAACAATCACGGCAATGGGGCGCGTCCGGATTTAGACGGATGAGTCCGGGTTTTTTTTGGAGAAAATTTTTAAGTATGAGCTTGTGTAGTCCACGTCAAGCGCGTATCCAAGCTATTTTTATTGAAAAACGGTGAAAAAATTAGAGTTCCAATCACTGTTCCACGCAAATATTAGGATTTTTGGGATATATCCCACCTATCCCTCCCTGGATACGTGCTTGGTCCACGTAGTAGGAAAATCATACCATCTACAGGGTGAAGTTGATATTAAATTAAAGATTGAAAATTTCGTCGTGGCTTGCGGGAGTTGCGGGGCGCCGACAGCTCTGTTGGAGTGGAGCATGCCCCGCAGGTCGTGGGTTCGAATCCCGCTCGCCGCCCGACTTTTTCAATCTTTAATTTGATTAAGCTAACATGGCATACATGTAGAATCAATAAATTCGATTGGAATAAGGTGTGAAATTTATATCTCATAAATTCTAATTGTAACATTAGACGTGTGAAATCAGTAGTTTGTATAAACTCTCAGTAGTTTGCATAACTCTGGTAGATGGCGCTGACGTCCCTTAAAGACGATGATATAGATTGAAAATTTCGTCGTGGCTTGCGGGGCGCCGACAGCTCTGTTGAAGTGGAGCATGCCCCGGATAGGCAGGTCGTGGGTTCGAATCCCGCTCGCCGCCCGACTTTTTCGATCTTTAATTTGATTAAGCTAACATGGCATACATGTAGAATCAAAGAATAAATTAGATTGAAGTTGATATTGTTAGCATTCTTTGAAACTAAGAGAGAATTAAAGAAAATTCTGTAGTTCAAATTGCTTTTCATGCTGAACCTACTACAACATTGAAGAGTTTTTGCCCGTTCTAATTAACTGATAAGTTGATAACCTAAGTACAGCGACAGGTTTTTTGTTCCGGCTTTTAGACAAGTCCGGAGTTTTGTAATACCGTAACAGACAGCCGTCAAGAGGCTCGTAAACCGTCCGGTTTCCCGCTAGCACTTTGTTTTATTTCATTGCTTATTGCCCCATTGTTTTTGTGGATCTAATTCAATTTGTCTTTACGAGTATTTTTTTACATTGTTACATTATTAGCGATCGAAATAGAAATACGATTCGATTTGAGGTATTCTATCGTTAAGTTGATTGCATTTTATTGTTACAAAGGAAATTGATAGATTTTCGTTTTCTATTTATTGAATTTTGGATTTATGTGATTGGACTTTAACAGTAGGGCTTTATATGTGATAGGCAATAGATTTCATTTTACAATTCGGTTAGGTAAAAATGCAACCGGAATTATGAAATCAATATAGAAAATGCACCGTTTTGACTATTTTGCTAAAATTTTTTTTCCTGTTAAAACGTCACATGTACAATGCGTGTATAGGAACGTCTTAGATATTCATTTGACAATAAAAATAAAAAAACAACATATTTTGCCAAGACAAGAAGTGCGCCAACTGCAATTACGCGACTCCGCTTAGATGAGGTATAGCTAATATTACCACTATAATATAGAGATTATGAGAGACAAATCGACATCCCATAACTAAACGCTAACTAGATCATTTTTTATGGTCGAATTCCCATAGCTAGAGAAATTAACTCACTGCCAGTTGCACCTACATTCATTAAAGTTAATCCTCCATTACTAACAAAACAAGATTCTTAAAACGTATCCATGAGCACGCTAGCTCTTTCATTTATTGCTGAAATGATAACAAATCAATTTTGCCTTAAAACTTAAAATGTGAATAACTTTAAAATTTAAGTATCAAAATAATGAAATTATTGTTTTCAGTCGAATAATTTTGTTATAAATCAGTTGGGGTGTAAGAGGTTTTACGTTTATTCATTAACAAGTTGTATAAATGACTGTCGCTTGCGCCTAACGTTTATTAAAAACCTAAGAGGAAGGATCTCCATAGAGTCCGCACAAATTTACGACTGTAGTTGGTCTCTTTTGTCTTATGACATGCCTTTAATAGTAGAAGGAGATGGAACTATAGATATTTGTTTATGCGGCCGTCCACTTTTTTTTTAACTAGTGTGTGTGAAAAGTGACCGTAAACATAAGGCCATATGTCACTTGGTGCCTTTTGTCCATACTACTTGACACCACACACTCAAACCTAAACGTCAAAAAAAGTGGACACTTTACAATTGGTATGGCTCACTCTAGTCATAAGGGGATATAATTCGGAACGCGCTCTATACAAACGTACTATGGTGATATTTTCAATACTCACCAGTTAAACTCAATGAAATTTTGCTAAAACAATTTTGAAACAAATATCTATGCTTGTATGGAGTCAGATTTTCGTTAAAATATACAGTTTCAGTGCTAGGATTAATTTAAGATTTGTATGGAAATCTTTGAGGTACTTTAACTTTAAACCTATACATTTTAACGAAAATCTGACTCTATACAAGCATAGAAATTGGTTTTTAGATTGATTCTGAAGAATTTCATTGAGTTTAATTGGTTAGTATTGAAATTATCACCATAGTACGTTCGTATGGAGCGCGCTCCGAATTATATCCCCTTAAAGAGAGATCCTTCCTCTTAGTTAAAAACAAAAAGCAAACAAATTAAAATCTCTTTATTAACACCCAGGTGCTACACGGACGCTCCCGAACAGTGCCGAGGCGGAAATAGCCTTATTATTATTCTGTAAGAGTTTCTTTTTCTTCGCAATCAGAGATAAATTGTTCTCCCTGGAGCTTGTAGCTATTTATTCTTTATTTACGTGTTAATGAGTCCATTGAGGATACGACGGCATCATGTAGCTTTGGTTTTTAGGGTTCCGTAGTCAAACAAGGAACCCTTATACTTTCGTCCATTCTGTCTGCTGTCTGTATGCCCCGCCTCAATAACTCCCTCATTTTTGCACCTATTGAATCGAAATTTGGCATGAAGACAGATAACAGTAAGCCAAAAACAGAAATGTAGTAGTTATGAAGAAAACATTTTTCTTCGAACCCCTTACATACAACGAAAGAGGGTTTGGTTTTTTTGTTAAAGTCTATATTATGTTTACTGTCTCGAGATTTCGGCGCTCTAAGTCAAAAATAGGGCGTACCCCCCGTCCGACACGCTCTTGGCCGGTTTTATTATGGATACCAGGCATACAAATATTTAAAACATCCATGACCGAACCGGGATTCGAATCCAGTAGGCCTACCATGAGTTTTCACTGTACTTTACTACTGTAGTTACGTCACCAATTTCGTATGGCAGATATTAGTTCTCAACGTAACCACTAGGAGCGCTGTACGAAATTCAATACAAAATTGGTGACGTAACTTCAGTAGTAAAGTACAGTGAAAACTCATGGTAGGCCTACAGTGCCCTGCATGTCTAGTATGATTTCTCTACACGCGCGCGACGCGCCTTTGCTGCATAGAAAATAACCTGTTCCCGCGCTTTTCGGAGAGCGAAAGCCGCGCTTGCCGCGACATGTAGAATGGGAAAAAGCCGAGACGCGTGCAAGTAGAGAAATCATGCTAGACGTGCTGGTTTGTCATTCCGGCGTGGTATCCATTACACCAGCAGGGTCGTCGAAAAAAATATAAATTATTCTTTTCATGATTACTATAAATTTCTATTACGAGAAAACATAAAAAAACAGAAGGTACAGGCAGTGCCTTAGGCCTGGCGTTGGAAAAATTTAATAAAACACGGATTAACCTTAATCTGAAGGCTTTCTTCGGGAAAGTACAAAAGTTGTGCTTCTGTGTGAGGCACTACAGAATACGTAATAAGTTACATTGATTATAATGCTCACGGTTGACTTTTTAAGTAGAGGGTACAGATAACAAAAAAAAAACAATAGCCGTCTTTCAAAAAAAAATTGGCAGCATGATTTCTCTTCTTGCGCGTGACTCGGCTTTATTCCACACTACTTGTCACGGAAAGCGTGACATTCGCTCTGCGAAAACCGAGGGAATAGTTTATTTTCTATGGAGCAAAGGCGCTTCGCGCGCGTGTAGAAAAAATCATACTAGACGTGCTACAGCCAGATGGTTGGATGGAATAAATGTAGATTAGTGGGAAAACAGTGGATGAGACCAGGCATAATGACAGCATTAGTTCCAATAGCTCCGTCGTGGCGCTGAAGTCACATTTTCCCTCATGAAACGTCATCATTGGACGATAATAGGACGCCATATTGAATTTACAGCAACAGCAGCGTCATGCCGTGTTTTTGCGTCAGCAGCTTATGTCTTGTGATTTTCCTGGTATTTTCGCTTGAGTTGAGAATCCTTGAGAAGCCCTAATTCTTCTCCGATTTAAGACATAATATCGTTGATTAGTTTGTTCCTTGGTCAAATATACCTTTATTTATAAATATATTTTTGCATTCTGGAAAAACTGAATAGATACCTATGACTACAAGTTCTATACAAATTAGCTTGACGACAGCAGCGCCACAACGGAGCAGTTGGAACTAAGTGCAAATTTCACTGTCGCATCTGTAGAAATGTCGGCGATGCTTTAATAGTTCCGACTTGCTCCTGGCCCTCAGATCCTCTTCAACACCGACGATTCATCTCTTTTTCGGCCATCCTCTCAGTTTCTTTTCTTGCGGTTTCCAGTGGGTCACTATTGTGGGCGCCCTGTACTCCTCCATTCTTTCATGTGTCCGGCCTATCTGAGACGTTACGATTTGATGACTCTTCCTAAGATCACCTGCTGCATTAGGTTATCCAGTTCATGATTGATCCTTACCCGTTAGGTACAATCTCTGACTGGACAGAATAATTTCCTCAGCACTTTTCTCTCGAACATGGCAAGTTAAAGTTTGAACCCACATATTTAATATTATTATTTTTGTAGGTATAAATTATTATATATATATGTATATTATTATATTTATTAATTTTTTGTACAGTTGTATCTTAAATTGTTTCTTATTTTATAGGTATATTCGCTATGTGCGAAGTGGTGATGTGAACTTATAAATCGATCGCAGCGCCCGGGTGGTAGAAATGTGTACTTTTGTTGGACAAGCTGTGTAAAATATGCTTGAATCTATGCAAATCCACACACTGACACAACTGTAAAGACTACAACCTTAAAATTTGGCATGGAAGTTTCTATTGGCATCTAGGTGCTCACTAAAAAGGGTTTTTTGAAATTTTATCTCCAAAGGTGTGAAAACCGGGATAAAAGTTTGTAAGGAAATTGGCACTGCAAATATGGCGGATTCGCGATAATGTTGCTAATTTCTTTAGTTTTTACATTATTTTATTATAAAATAACAAACTTTTAACTAACATGTTACTTGAAATAATTCTCGGCGGTCCGACACCACTAGGGGCGCTAGTGTCGTGCACATAGCCAATACCTTTTACTATCTTAAACTTAAATAGGTAGATCTTTACTTGTGTGCACACTGATTTTCCCACACACATTAGTTTTCCTCTCACTCAACGGTTTGCTGGAAGTAAACTCTTTTACAGTTGTAGCGACACAGTGTGTATTTCAAATCTGTTTGTTCAGCGATATTGTATCAGTCCTACGGAGCGACTGGAACATTCGCCAGCAGTGTTGCCAATGCTACCGAAAAATCGGTATTTTAACCGATTTTTTTAACAATCTACCGATCTACCGACACGTCTATCAATCGAGCTAAAATGTACCGATTTTACGGGCATTCGAAAAAAAGAGCTAAAAGTGAGCAATTTTTTGAAGATTGGCTACACATTGATTTGTTTCATGGGGGCAATATCTAGATGGCAGCTCCTTCTTTGTAAAATACACTTTCCAAAGAATTGTCCCCCTTGGCTTTATTTTTATTTTATGTGGTATCGGGTATTCCCCAAATCATGGACAAGGCAGCCTAGGCGATTTTTTTTTGTTCCAAACGATTAATCTATTGGATATTTTCGCAAGTAAATTTATTGAAAACAAAAACCCGGAATAAACTGAATACCGAATCATTAATAGCCAATTTACATACAAAATGCCTAATAAGTAAAAATAATTGCTTCGATTTTGCTATAGACAGTAATTTACTAATTCAAATGGACAAAAAGTGGAACATTGAAGAAGGTGAAAGTGACGACGATAAATGAATAGTAAAAAATAAAGGTTAATTGCAAAACTACCGATTTTTTTTTCAATATACCGATTTTTCAAATCATTTCTACCGAATTCTGATTTTTATGAACGGCAACACTGTTCGCCAGTCGTTCCCATACCACCGTACCGCTAGGTAGCATGTAACTTAGATTAAGTGCACTTAAATAAAATATGTAAATCAAGAACTTCTTTTATATCATCCACGGCATCAACTTACGTCACCCCCTACAGTGGTGACCACCGACAAAGAACACGCAACCTTCAAGAAAATTTCGGCGGAACGACTCTCCTGCGCATAGCGGATGGCAGGATAGACCTAGCGGCGTGCCGACTCAGCTCAACGTGACACCAACATGGAAACCACACGTGACTACCGAGAAATACAAGTGATTTGCGGGTCCCAGAGAGACGTCAAGATAAGAGGAATGGAATTTTGCTCCTCATGGCGAATGACGACGTGAGTACGGTACAGCAGCTGTCGCCGTTCGAGGTTTGCTGGCTTCCCTCCGGGACGGGCGCCTGCTCCTGCTCGACGTTTCCTCGCACGCACCGAGTTTACGACGTTGACCCAGTCCTGTACATGTGGTGCACGCCTTGGAAGGTATGGATACCAAGCTGTACGCACATCATGGACGTTCAAGAAGACGACTTCGACTCACGCTACGTACCTACGCTACAGGGAAACAGCGTTGAATCTTAAATGTGTCGTGTATGTTATAGTGTTTCGTGTATTTAAATTTTTTTTTCGGTTTCCATGTCGTTAAAATTTTTGTATGTACATGATAACGTATGTAAGCTTACAATATAGCGAATTATGTTGATCATATTTTGTATAAGTACAATTATTAAGAATTCACTATCTAAGGCTGTAATTGATAGTTTGTAACAGTAACTTCCGTCATTTGCGATAAACACCTGGATCAAATTTCATTTTAACTGTAATGTGCAATGTGCAACTTATGCTGATTTAGCATCGAGATTGTTTTGTTATACTTTGTCACCTATTGTAATTTAATGTGAAGTATGATTTATGATTGTTGAAATATTTTAGATTATGTTTTATTACTGTTTGTTAAAAAAATTGGGAATTTTTTGTTGTTAAAGGGGGGGAATATTGTAGCGACACAGTGTGTATTTCAAATCTGTTTGTTCAGCGATATTGTATCAGTCCTACGGAGCGACTGGAACATTCGCCAGTCGTTCCCATACCACCGTACCGCTAGGTAGCATGTAACTTAGATTAAGTGCACTTAAATAAAATATGTAAATCAAGAACTTCTTTTATATCATCCACGGCATCAACTTACGTCACCCCCTACACAGTTAAGCTCGCCTTTTTACGATCTAAGAATCTACGGTATTTAAATGTAATTCAAAAGGCAGCCCAAAGAAATTAGTGTGCGCCCTTCTCTATATATGAGTGAGGTCATTGGACGTTTTTCGAACGCACTTTGTGTGTAAATGACCTATATAAATCTTTGAAAATATCAGAAGACGACCTTCCAAGTACGGTTACATAAATAGATTTCCAATTATACTTAGATTAAATCATCCAATTACTACATAGAACAAGGCTTAAGCCTAAAGAACATATCATTATTAGTTGAATAGGGGATTTACTGTAGAAAATTGAAAAAGGTTTATGTTAACAAAAAAATGTGTGGTTGCAGAAGTCAAAATTGATAATATGCGATATAAGATATATTTTGAGAAGCCTATGTCAGGCCATGGCTTAAAGCGGATCGTTTTAGGTAGGTATAATAAAAAGCGAATAATACTCAATACTCAAAGCTTGTTAGACCAACAAAAATATGCTGTTGCATACATTGGAGTAGAGTAGGTATTGCAGTTTAGTATGGAACAGCTGATTTTATTTTTGCGCTTACAGGTTTGCTCCCATAGTAAAAGTTGTTCAATTTGATGGGTAGAGTATGTAGTTAACAGGTTAATGATCGTTTTCGTACCCTGTATAGCATGATTTCTCTACTTTCGCGCGACTTGGCTTTTTTCTACGCAACATGTCGCAGCAATCGCGGCTTTTGCTCTCGCCGGAGCGTGGAAAAAGGTAATTTTCCAGGTAGCGTCGCGTCCGAGTAGAGATACCATACTAGAGGCAGGAAGTGGATGATAGTAAGCAGTGGTTTATTCCTCTCTCACTCGCACTCACTCAGTTTAGATGTGCTAACGTCCTTTTGCCAGTGCGAGTCCGTTTGTATGTAGTTTCGAAGGTGTAATAAAGGAAAGTCTTCTTCTTATGGTGTAGGCAAAGCCATGGTGAAAGTGTTTATTCAGACCGCCTTAAGGCCTCTGACGTGGTTTTTATGTAACGACTACTGCTACGAGAGATAGCAGCCGGGACCAACAGCTTAACGTGCCATCCGAGGCCCGGAATCATCTTTTTTTTCAGACAATCAGGTGATTCGGCCTGCAATCTCCTAGCCAACTGGGGAAAAACGCACAAAGTGACAAATCACTAGGTGTCCCCCGTGGGAATCGAACACACGACCTCCGTGTCCACGAACATTAGACCGTTGTCGAGAGAAAAGTGCTGAGGAGACCGTAGAACATTGTCCACGTTCCCGTGTGAACATTAGACCACGGAGGCAGGTATATAAAGGAAAGTGAAGGGTTTTCGGGGAGATTTTAAACTTTGCTACAACTGTCAACTTAAGTACATTTTTATTTATTTAGTTACCAGATACTTCATTTAAACTAACTTTAAATTAAAACAAGTGTCTTTGTGTGTTCATAAACAATGTGATTACAGCAATTAAACCGAAGTTAGTAGCGTTTTCGGGGAACTCTTCAGATACGTGTAACCGAGCACTCGGTTAGAACAAAGTAACTTAGCTTCTGACTTGTGTTGGAACTTGGAACTGTGGTTATTTAACGTTCGTGTCAAGGTACTAAAGCTTTCCGCCAGAGTTGTGCGAGGAAGGGAGGCTGTGAGCGTAATAGCTCGGTCGCTCGATCGCGACAAAAGCAATGAGAAGCTATTCTATTGGTGGATACCTTCTCACACACCGTCTCGTCACCTGTTTTTAGGGTTCCGTAGACTTAGAGACGCTTAGTACCTACTAGAAAGCTGTAATTTGATATGGGTATACAAATTAATCACGTCGACAATGTGGTAAAATACAATTTAGAAAAAATTTTTTTTTACGGTAGGCTACCTACACGAAAAGTGGATATGCAATTTTTTTTTCTCGTCTATCCCATGGTGTGGGGTATCGTTGGATAGGTCTTTGAAAATATTGTGGGTGTGGGAAAACCATATTTCGATTCCGTTAGCGAAATATTAAGGTTTAAAGTGAAAATTGTTGTTAGAGTCAACTGTCTGTTAAACGTTATTTTTAGAATGGAAAGAGATATGGAAACCTCTCTGGATTATCTTCAAAAGTAAAACCTTTCAGATGTAAAGTTCGGAAGGACATTTTTACAAATAGAAGAATCGTACACTTTGTTGATGAGGAATACTACAATTTATTTCACATGATTGTATTTTTTGGGATTAATCAATACTCAATACTCAATGCTTTATTGCGTTTCACAATGGTAGATACAAAATTTGGTGTAATCTTTAATTAGTACAACATTGTGAACTCTGTTATGTAGGGCACAAGGTCAATTTTAAAAGAGAGGAGGACTTGAATAGACAACTAATTAAGATATTTATATTAATAGTATTTTATTAGTATGGTATCTTCTAGTACGTATATTATTATATTTACTTACACAATTATTATATTTATTTCTATAAGGAGTAATTATATTACTACTTATAATATACCTATAATTATTTATTTTTTTAGCATTCAGGTATTCGTCTAAAGTATAGTAGCTTTTTGTATTAATAATTGTTTTAAATGGTATATTAATGTTTTGTCATTTTTTATATTTTGAATGATTTTCAGCTTCTAATAGAAATCGTCTTGAGTATCTCTTTTGGGCCCAAAAATCACTCAGTTTGTATTATTATTAATACTGTATATTCAAATAAAAAATAATAAAAAAATATATAATATAATAAACTATTTTAAATTAATAATAAATATTCGGTGGTAATACAGTCGAGAGTAGAGGGCTCGGTGGCCCGTTGCAGAGATGTATGGATTCTCGATTATGTGGTCCGGGTTTAAATCCGCACGGACAACACGCCACGTAGGTACCAATGACTTTTTTTAACTTAAGTACGTAATACCGACTGCTCTCAATCGGCGAAGGAAAACATCGTGAGGAAACCTGCAAACGCTGAAGAAGAAAATATGATGCGTATGTGAAGTCTACCAATCCGCATTGGGCACGGGTAGTGAGGGCCCGCTCGCTCCTAGAGGGTAGGCCTGTGCCCTGCAGTGGGACTGATATAGGCTGATGATGATAATGACAGTCGAGAGTACCTAGTAGATGTCTAATTCGCAATTTCATCAATTACAGATAATTTCAACGTTCAATACACTCGGTCCATTTGCATACGTTTAAAATTTCATACAATCGATTTGCATGTATTAATTGAGTCTGTAAGTTATTGATAGGTTTCAAAATGAAATTCTGTTTGTGAGTCCTCTCTTGGAAAGGTTAATGTTAATGCGTTTGTGGAAGGTTAGGCACATTATTTTGATTGATAATAAAGTCCTTTGTCGGAAGAACGTGTCGTTTTTGATTACAAGGGTATAGGTAGGTAAGGGTAAGGGTACGGGTAAGGGTAGCTATTTTTGAATTTCGTATATGAAAATGGTCTCAAGTGTTAATTTAAAATTATTTAAAAATCATTGCCTTGGTGGTCCAGTGGCGAGTAACCTTGCCTGCCGTGCAGGATACATATAAGCGTCAAACTGGGTGTGATTATAGATCAAACTCTACAGTATAACAACAAATAATTAAAACCGGCCACGTGTGAGTCGGTCTTGCGCTTAAGGTCCCGGAGAAAACAAAACTTTTTTGTAAGTGGAAATAATATGATGTTGTGTGGTACGGAACCCTCGATGCGCGAGTAGCCCGACTCGCTCTTGACCTGTTTTTTAAAGCATGCATATGCTCACGACTATATTCCCGGAGGGGGTAGTCAGAGATATTCTGAAACCTCCGAACATCCACGTTTCACCAGTAGTACCGAAACTCTGTCCAGTGTGAAAGGGAGTGAGCCAGTCGCCACTTATAATGGACAGTGGGTACAACACATGCCACGAAATTGATGCATGCAGGTTTCCTCACGATGTTTTCCTTCACCGAAAAGCCAGTGGTGTTACAAATCGTACATAAATTACGAAAACCTCATTGGTACGAGTCGGCCTGGACGGGGATCGAACCATCGCCTCCAGCACGGCAGGCAAGGTTACTCGCCACTGGACCACCACGGCTTTAAAAGCCTATATAAAAATACATTAAATACAATGAAATTGAAAAAAAGCATTCAAAGTATTTTTAAGTCGATTAAAATTTTTTGTCATTGCAATGACCAACTAAGTAAAGTTTTCGCGCACAAAAAAATACGCCGCGGCCTATCTGACGTCTTGAACCTTAAAGTGAAAAGTTCACAGACACTTTGTTATCTTGAACTTAAATAACCTAAGTACAATTTATAATTATAGCCAGTCGTAGTCCCTGTGGATTCGATACAATTATTTCAACTTTAATGATCAAATATTGCCATTTACAGTATTCCAATTAATAGGAATAATGCAATCTCGATCTTGAGACCAGTCCGTTATGAATTATCGGGCGAAATATTGAGAGATTTTCGAGATTTAGCGACAGTAGCATGGGTGCGGTTATTCTGTTATCTAGGTATAACATTGTAACTCAATTTGTAAGTATTAATGAATAATTTAGTTTCTTTAAATTTAGAACATACGTGAAAGTACAGCCCCCCTAGACAAAGTGACATTCTATTGGCGTTGACGCTAGTAGAAAATGACAGAATGTTTGACATTAGCGATCGTCAAAATGTTTCGATCGCTAATGTCAAATCCATACATTCTGTCATTTTCTACTAGCGTCAACCCCAATAGAATGTCACTTTGTCTGGGGGGGCAGGGCTGCAATCGCGGTAAATATTCGGTGATTGAACCATGATTGGACTACGTACGAACCATAACATTTGACACTTTTGGTATTGCGCTAATCGCGGTACTGCTCTTGACAGCCGTTAGAGCCGTTTTGACGGATCGCTCAGACGTTAAAAGCTGTCAGTTACATAGAGTTTGGCGCGATTCGGAATTCAGCACAGTTGAATAGTAATTGGATTGCAATGTGATTAGAACTGAAATTGGATAAGAATATAACTTCGAAGTTTTAAATTAGCGCAATCGGGCTCCAGTCAGTTTTAAATTATCGGGCGATATATTGAGACATTTTCGAGATTTAGCGACATCATGGGCGCGGTTATTCTGTTATCTAGGTATAAACATTCTAACTCACTTTTACGTGTAAGTACAGGGCAATTTTAATAAATTTATTTGTATCTTTGATGTGCGGAAACCACACAAATATTACTACGTAGCCAAATTGAGTTAGGAATGATATTCTTAGTGAGTGTCGAAATAACCGCGCCGCGCAACCTCGAAAATAATTAATTGGAAATAATTTTGGAAATGGTCACACATCACTTATCTAGTCCCATTCAAACTTTTCACCAGAATAAAGCCTAGACTTGTATAATGATGACTAGACAAAGATATCGTAACCTTATTGCAAGAACCAACTATCTACAACCAACTATTCTGATTTTTCTATAAATCTAGTAATTTTTCTTCAATTATTATCCTACTTAGTGAAACTAGAATAATTCCTTATTTATAAATAACCATTAATATATAAAATAAACGTTATTATAATATATTTTTGTATCGTCAATCTTTCAAGTGCTTAAATCTCAAAAAAACATTTTGGTTAAAATTTCTAGTAGATAATTGGTTTTTGCGATATAGAATACGTACATAGATACAAACATCCATGACTCGGAAACAAACAAACATATTAATCATAAAAAGTTTTGCCCCTTACAGGATTCGAACCTGCGACCCTGGGGCAGGATGACTACCGATGAAATGCCGTTAATGTATTGTACGAAATGTAAAAATAAACTGTAACATTAACTTTTTACATTATGATTATATAATTTGTAATTAATCTCAAATTACAAAGTACACAAGTAATTAGTTGAGGTTAGTTTCTTGTGTACATCTCAAGACTAATCCTGTTGGAATAGAATATACATTTGAACATCTTGTGGTTAAACACCAGAGCCATGACGTCATTAATACGTCATCAACGGAGAATTATGCAGTTGATTGTGAGCTTTAGATAAATAGGTTTAATCAAGGCTTACTACTATAATAGACTTTGTTTTCTCAGCGTTTACCTTAGATCGAGGATGGCGAACAGGTGTGAATGTGAAATTGCCGGCACAGTGGTATTCAGATATCCAGAGACTGAAACGGTGAACACAGACCATCAAACTGAACAAATTTCACTGTGGAGTCTACCTCAGGAAACGCGAAAAAAAAATCTGCTGTCTCATACATTTGAGTCGGGTAGGTACAGCAGTTTTGTATAGAACAGCTGATTTTTTTCGCGTTTCCTGAGGTAGGCTGCATTGTGAAAGTTGTTCAGTTTGATGGTCTGAGTTCAAAGTTCCAGTATTTGCTAGGCTGCCACTTACACCCTGTATAAAAGTGTCTTATCGTGTCTTATGCTCTCTCTCTCTCTGTATAAAAGTGTCTTATGTATCTCAGCTGTCAGTTCCTCTATTCCTGTCTCAGAGGAAGGATCTCCATAGAGTCCGCATAAATTTACGATTGTAGTTTGTCTTATGACGTACCTTTAATAGTAGAAGGAGAAGGAACTATAGATATTTGTTAACTTGTCCTTTTGTAATTTGTTGTTGTTTACTTTTTTTTGAGCTAGTGTGTGTGAAAAATGACCGTAAACATAAGGCCATTATGTCACTTGGTGCCTTTTGTCCATACTACTTGACACCACACACTCAAACCTAAACGTCAAAAAAAGTGGACACTTTACAATTGGTATGGCTATCTATTAGGTATAATCTCTTTGGTTTCTGTACATTAACTTTATGATGTAAACTATGTAGAGTATGTTAGGTTAAATTAATTTCATCTACACTAATATTATAAAGAGGAAAGATTTGTACCTATTTTTGTATGTTTGTATGTTTGTAATGAATAGGCTCAAAAAGTACTGGGCCGATTTAAAAAATTCTTTCACCAATAGCATGCTACATTTTTCCAATTTGACATAGGCTACATTTCATTTTGAAAAAAATTAGGGATCCTTGGTAAAATTTGAACAATGTAACCGAAGGTGTAGAAAAATGAGTCTTAAAATTTATTTGTCTACCCTGTGCGAAGCCGGGACGGGCTGCTAGTTTAGTATAAGTTTGTTCATAACAACAAAAAATAGGGACTAACGAGCGCAACGCCTACAAATTGGTCAGCAGTTTGGCGATATTAAAATTTGTAAACAAATGTTCTGAAATAAAAAAATAAATAATAAAATCCAGGGGGCCTGGATTAATTTGGCCCTCACCTCCTTTCTTGTCTTAACCGGCCGGCCAGGAGTGGAGTTGCAAGAGCGGAACCTATGCTCCAGGTTGGAAGTGTAAAATGCTTTGACTATTTATATGTGGACTGGTTACGCGTGTAATTCTACTAACAAACATTTCTGCCACTTTTTGCGGGGGGCGATGTAACATGAAATCCGCAACTTTGGATTTTATTCCCCATAACTTTAGATTCTAATTTTGAATGTTAAAAATCATAAAAGTAGTCTCGTGTGAACCCCAAACGTTCTAAGTTCGAAGTGATAGAGATGCGAAGTTGATAAGGTGTAAAATTGCATGTAAATGCACAAGATCAATTGTGCTTATACGGTGGCAGAGGGGAAATGCTACCACAAGGCTAGTCTTTATAATAATTAGTCAAAGGTAAAATGTCATAACGCCGGGGACCTGCTGACTGGTGTGCTTAGCACCGGGAACTGGCGCCCCCAGACTCACCTCTCTAATACCTTAGCCGCTCACTAGATGCTGTCACCTTGTCGCTCCTTGCGAGCGGCCTTTTTGGGGGGCCCATTCAATGAGTTGGCGAGTCACCGACTGCCATTTTTGACATACCAGAGACATTTGTTACGGCAGGCGTCCCGAGTCTCTCCGCAATAACCCAGATTTCCCGGTCCACCCAGTTCACCCCCATAACTCGAGTCATTTTCTGTCCTTTCTGCAATAGTCTCTGCACTGAACGTGGTTTGTCTTCTAGTGCATTCATATAATGTATTCAGATAAAGACCACGCTTGGTGCATCCCCTCACATTTAGATAAATGTATCTCGAAGGGGCCTCTACGTGTTGGACCAGTGTCCCCACGCGCACGCCTTCCAAAGGTCCGGGCTACGGCCCGTAAAATACCTGCTGACATACATAATAATAAAGAGTAATGGTAAAAAGCTGGAAAATTTTTGGAAAATTGGAAATCATTCCAGCCTCCTATTGTGAATTTAACATGCGAGCTAGGTCTTTTTCCTCTCGTCTATTTTTGTCTATTTTCGCACGCTTTTGTATTGCTTGTTGGTACGTCTAGACCTTTGCAATTTTTGGACCATCTTTGGCACGTAGATATAAAAAGGTTTGCATCCCTGTTTTATTTGTGACTAGCAGCCCGTCCCGGCTTCGCACGGGGTAGACAAATAAATTTTAAGACTCATTTTTCTACACCTTCGGTTACATTGTTCAAATTTTACCAAGGATCCCTAATTTTTTTCAAAATGAAATGTAGCCTATGTCAAATTGGAAGAATGTAGCATTATATTGGTAAAAGAATTTTTTAAATCGGCCCAGTACTTTTTGAGCCTATTCATTACAAACATACAAATACAAAAATAGGTACAAATCTTTCCTCTTTATAATATTAGTGTAGATAGGGCGGACTTTTGAGTGTCAAGTGGTGATAGGCGGCTAGACCTTCTCCGTATCAACATTGTAAATAAATAAAGAACATAAAAACACATTGCGTAAGAAATCATAACAAGTTAACGAGTACTAGTCGACCAACTAATAAAATGTACTTTTTAGACTTTAACCGGTTTTAACCGTAGTATAAAACAAAAAGCCCTCTTCTAAGTCCATATATGTGACGGGAAACTACGGAACTCTACGCTGCACATAGCCCCACAAGCATTAGGCCGATTTTTTAATCTAAAAAACGAAATCAGAGCGTGGCAGGGAGTGACCTTTCTGTAACTATATACTAT
Organism: Agonopterix alstromeriana; assembly: GCA_963924505.1. NCBI lineage: Eukaryota > Metazoa > Arthropoda > Insecta > Lepidoptera > Depressariidae > Agonopterix > Agonopterix alstromeriana. The sequence goes on along the minus strand of OZ004671.1, from coordinate 17,168,709 downwards.
TATCTAGTCTATGCCTGCATGCAAGAGATATTTGATTATAATTAACCGTCTAATCACCCTGTTTACCTAAACCGAATGGGGCCATAATCTTTCTTCGTAGGGATTACGTTAAAAGGATTAACATCGCTGCTAATTTTGATCAATTTACCTAAAGCGGAAGCTTTAATAATTTGTTAATGAGGGGAGAGATTTGGTAAAATGGAATATTAGAGAAGGTGGCCATGATGGAGGTGAAATGATAAAAGTGGAAGTAACGAGTGAAATTAAGAAATATGATAAAGATCTCGAATATACCTAAGTACCTACATGTATGTTAGAAAACGAGGGTTTCCATGGTATCAGGTTAGGATCACGTCTGGCGAGAGTATAGTGTTCCAAGTCATCAGGTCTATTAGGTCAGGTCAATTCCATCATTTAAACTTAGTTGGAACGGCAAGTTCGTTTATTTCGATGTTCATAGTCCAAGAGCTTACAACGGAATACGTCATTGTTAAAAAAACGATTTCACCGATTTTGATGAGTTTCGCATTATGGGATATCTATATTTCCAGGAAGACCTTAGTACATAAAACCGTGGCGCTACTTGCGGATTATTCGTTTTCAAATACAATTTTTGGGGTTCCGTAGTCAACAAGGAATCCTTATAGTTTTGCCATGTCCGTCCATCCGCGGCTTAGCTCAGAGATGCTTAGTACTAGAAAGCTGCAATTTGACATGGGTATACATATTAATTACATCGAAAAACTGGTAAAATAAAACCTTAAAAATTTTTTTTACCTTAAAAAAGGTAAAAAAAATATTCATCCCATGTATTCTTTTAAACCGACTGGAGTTATGCAGGCAGACCACATCCATACTGAATCAGCCTTGCAGCTGATGGTTACCAAAATTCCTCTTATCTCTTATACTATCTACGGATAATCCAGTACTAAGCAGGATTTTAATGTAATACCCTGAACTGAACAGAAATTAGATTCTAAATTACCTTCGCTACAGTTTCAGTACCTATTAAATAACCATTAAAATTAGTTTTACCACCCGTGAAGAGGTTGAGGACCTATAAACGACTTTCATGTAAGAAATTACCCGTCTTTCTTCGGTTTATTATCAATTTGTACGACAGAGCTCTCGGGTGAAGGATTGCTAGAGAAACTTCTGAGACGTTATAATTCAGTTTGGATGTGTAGTGTTGAAAATTAAGCTTTATTAAATACTAAACATTCAGCGGCTTCGCGTTGAATCCAAGAACAATTACATAATTTAAAAAAACTCTATTTGAAGGTTCCGTACCCAAAGGGTGAAAACGGGACCCTATTACTAACCCTCCGTCCATCCGTCCTACCTATTTAGGGCTGTAACTTCAGAAATTTTCACAGAATATGCGTAATTACGGCAGATTTGTATTATTTATTAAAAATGTCAAAAAGTTAAAAATTAAGGGGGGTCCGCATACAAGAAACTAGTTTTTATCAACGTTTCTTCTTCTCGTTCTAACGAAAAAATGTTAATACAAGCGTCAAACTTGGAGTGATTATAGAACAAACTCTACAGTATAGCAACAAATAATAAAAACCGGCCAAGTGTGAGCTCGCGAAAAGATTCCGGAGAAAAATAAACTTTTAAGTTAATATGTTATGTGGTGGTGTGGTACGGAACTACGAAACCCTCGTTGCGCAAGGAACTCGCACTTGACGGGTTTTTTAATACATTACTTTTTTATAACGTTTTTTAGCCGTGTCCGGCTTAGAATGGTGGTTGTCGTACGAGGCAACTAAAGGATTACGGATTAATCCAAAGGGTGACTCGGCATCCCAGCACTTCTCTACTTACCCTATTATTTTAAAAAATTAAATTATATAAACTCACCATCTTAATACCTTACCGGGTGGTTTAATACCAATACCAATGTTTCTGACATTGCTACAACGATCAACTTTCTGTTTAAGAATGTAGGTAAGTAGTTGTAGCAATGCTCACATTGAGTCATTTATGTTTCAGGGTGGAATGACGTGTAATAAATTGATGATGATGGAGGTTTGCCTTTCACCCACATAAAAATCAGCATAACAAACCTTTTCCCAAAGAGATTATACCTAATAGAGTGAGCCATACCAATTGTAAAGTGTCAAATTTTTTTGACGTTTAGGTTTGAGTGTATGGTGTCAATTAGTATGGACAAAAGGCACCAAGTGACATATGGCCTTATGTTTTCGGTCACTTTTCACACACACGAACTCAAAAAAAAGTGGACAGCCGCATAAACAAATATCTATAGTTCCATCTCCTTCTACTATTGAAGGTACGTGATAAGACAAAAGAGACTAACTACAATCGTAAATTTATGCGGCGTCTATGGAGATCCTTCCTCTGAGGAAAGAAGGTTCAACCAGGTTCAACATTACCGACCGCCAAAGAGTATTTTCATGTTTCACCGCTGGTAAGGCAGTCTGTACTTCAGGTAAAGACAATACCTATTTCCAGCTTCCTGGTGTCGACACATGCGAAATGGACATTGTAATTAGATCTCACAAGTTTACTGTTGCATGCATTCGGCTGAGATTTCGCCATCGAATTTTTGTACCCGAATTCCCACGATATTCGGGCAGAAAAACAATTTCATTAACGAGTCGTCACAATTTGCAATTTGATATTTCGAATCCAATTTTCACCTGAAGTGACATTAACCTTGCTAGACGAAAATTGAACCGCTCTACCACCCCGCACCCCCCTTAAAGTGTAAATGATCCGCGAAAATTGGAAATTGTTGCCAGAGTGAATTCTGTTTCGGAAGTGATCCGTATATATTATCTGTTTTTGAATAAGGATATAATTTACTTGTTTTAGCCACACCCTAGACTGGATATACTTTTGACAGTTTTTTGCTTGGCGCCATTGCTCTTGCTGTGTTTCCTATTATTTGAAATTCGTAAAAAATTGGTTTTAGTGATATTTGTGACATAATTTCGTGCGGATTGTGTACCAAACAGTTGCGTAAAGCGACCGAAGTAACAGGAATCTCAAATAAATACGATAACAGAAAATAAGTTTTGGTTCAAGTTAACTCGTACATGGTCATTTTGGCGGCAACGCGCGAGCTTACGAAATCGACCATAGATTCATCGTCATCTATTATTTCAGTCGGATAATAGTGGCCGCAAATATCCAGAGCCGTTAAAGAAATAAAAAATAAAAAAGATATACTTTTGTATATCAACTGCTGCTGGGCTTGCACTGACAGAAGAGGCTAGCGCATGCATACTGAGTGGAGTGAGTGCGACTGAGAAAGGACTACACCACTGCATACTGTCATCCACCTGCCGTACCACCGAGATGGGATGAGGTCAAGATTGACTGACAGCTTTGTCTGGTGCTAGTAACTTCCAGGTGTGATTCTAAATATATAACATTTCGCATACTTCGGTATACAGGGTGTAAGGAAAAGTATCATGAGGTAATGCAGTTTAGTATGTGACAGCAGATTTTTTGTTCTGACAGGTTTGCTCCTATAGTAAAAGTTGTTCAGTTTGATGGGTAGAGTATGTTGTTTAAACTGACTTCAACTTATAAAGTAGATGCACGTAATGCAGACTTTTTCAAATATTTAGGCTTTCCTATGAACACAGGTTTCATATGTATTTTATAGAAAATAAGAAATATACTTCATAGCAAATGAATCCGGGATCATTGCTTTATTTCTCATTAATTTGTATGTCTTTCAAATAGGTAACTAGAAGGTAGATTCTAAAAATTTTGCCATAAACAAATAAATTCAGAAATTGCTACATTTCGGTCACGGATCGCTAAAAATGGAGGTTTAATTAAACTTTTTTACCTAATCAAACATTGATTTTTAAAAACTCTCTCGCTCTTTATTACTAAGAGGAAATTAAAGGCCATCTTCAAGACGAAGTTGTCTTTTTTCTCTTCTGGTGTTTTATTTTCTTCAATCTCAGCTCGTACCCCCTGGACTTAGGTCTAGGACATATTCTGATTTCTTTCCGATCCGATCAGATTCAAGAAATTTAAAACCGGCGAAGAGCATGTCGGACTCGACCATGAGAGGTTGTCATGTATCTTAGATTTATTTGGGAAATCTTCGAACGCAATCGATAGCGTGATGTAATTCGGGCCAGTGTGATCTAGTGACAAGCGAGAAAATATTTTTTTAGTGTTCCGTAATCAACAAGGAACCCTTATAGTTCCACCATGTCCGTCTGTCCGCGGCTTAGTTCAGAGACGCTTAGTATTAGAAAGCTGTAATTACTGTTCAATAGGTCTTTTAAAAATATTGTGGGTGTGGGAAACTCATTTTTCGATTTTTTTTGATTTAGGGATTCGTTAGCGAAATATTAAGCTAATGCACATTTTATGAGAGGAAAGACTTGCCCTGCAGTAGTTTAATCCTACAGGCTATAATAATACGTAAATGGTAGTTATTTTCGTTCTAGCCTTGACAACTCTGCCTACCTCAATTTAACCGACAAAGCGATGTTTCGGTGTCTTTCATTTAAACGGCTCATTTCAGTGTAAATGAGGCATGCGAAGTAAATCGACAGTCATCCGTAAAGGAGCGACCACACAGCCACCAAGCGCGTCACACGCTACGTGTAATACATGCTTCGATCTACCGATTTATATCTACAAACAATAAAAGGAATGCTATTGGAAAACGATTCAGAAATAAAAACACTCGTGATAGGTAGGAAATATTATGTACCTATCTACTAAGTGGATGGCTCTGGAAGAGTCATCCGATCCCAAGGCAATGCACTAGTCGTAGGTCTAAGGTCAAATTCAAGTTTTAAACTGTTAAGTTCATTCCATACTGTAACAAACACACGCACACACGCACACTCACACATACTCACACGCACTCATTCATAGGTAATATTCCCACACACTTATACAAATTACATAATCAAACTTAAGATATCATTCAAAATAAGAGTAATGTTTAAAAACGCTGGTAATTTTAAGTTTATGGTTTAAAACCATTTATCCCCATTAGATTAATAACTATTCTCCTAGACAATGTTCTAGTAAAGGTTTCTACTAGACTAAGTTTTAGTAAGGGTAACCGTGCGGTTGGAGGCCTGGTGTCCTGTGAGACCTTATTCAAGCTCACCGTCAGGTGAACTTAGTCGAGGCACCAGTCTCCACACTACTGTAATAATGTAAATAATATTAGTTCAGAGGTACCTAAATCACTTATTGTTTATTATTGTATGAGAAATAAATAAAATTATACTAATCAACACAGTAATTTAGGTATATAACCCGGGCAAAAACTTGACTGCGCAGTAGCGTTTTTGTCTAAAAATTTCTTCTGCGCAGTCAAGATTTTTGACAAGTTTGTTTGCAGGCTATTATAAGTTGATATTTTCCCCCGGAAGTGTATTTTGATAAACGTTTAATTACGTTTTTGAAAACGTGCCGTATTATATATGTTTGAAAAAAATACAGCCGGGATGAATGTAAGAGAATGTAAAAATGCCTTTAGCAAAATGATTATGGGTTTGATAAGAAAAAATAACAATCCAAAAACTTGTAACGCTCTGAGTTTTAAGTCCTATTTACCAATCTTACTTACGAACTACTTACAAAAATCTTGTAGAAAAACATACAAAACTTTGTGTACAGTCGCCATCAGATATATCGTAGCATACAAGGTGTTCAAATATTTCTAAGCAGTTCTTATTTTCAATAATATCTTTACACATAGCCAATCAAAAATATCTGAAGGCCTAGAACATCAAATACAACGTGTTAATGAATTAACGCAAAACTAGAAAGTAGTTTGTTTAGAATCGAGAGCAGAATCGAATTATCATGTTTTCAAAATAGGTATTTTTTTCAAAATATTAAATAATTTGTTTGTAAAATTTACTGAACTCGATCTCATCCCACCGCACGGGCACACCCACCCTACTTACTACCAAAACAAGATTCTTAAAATGTATCCATGAGCACATTAGCGCTTTCATTCATTGCTGAAATGATAAAAAATCATTTTTACCACAAAACTTAAAATGCGAATAATTTTAAATTTTAACTATCAAAATAACGAAATTATTGTTTCAATCTAATTATTTTATTCTAAATCAGTTGGGGTGTATGAGGTTTTGCGCTTATTCATTAACACGTTGTTTATCTACGCAGTCGGTGATCATAAATATCTGAGCAACATAAGAAAAAAGACTTTATTCCGTTCTTATACATTTCAATTTTAAATAACATTTAAAGACATCATTGAAAATTTGCTGTTCAGATATTTATGACACAATTCACGTTTAGATATAATTGGTAACATTTACTGTAGTGAATTTATTGAAAATTAGCACGGCTCAGAAATATTTGACAACCTTGTATGATGCGATACATCTGATGGCGACTGTACAATAAAGAACCTACGAGTCTAAATTTGCATCTATAATTATTTAATTTAAATTATACGAGTACTCTTAGGCGGGCGTCGCCGATCTCGCCAATGTGGTAACACCCCAAACTCGCGTTCCATTCGAAGCAAAATTACAACACTGTTTTAATTACATCCTTAATTGATTTCATTATTCTACGTGAAGTCGCGTTCCGTATCACGCTAGGATACGGAACGCGACATAATTGGTTTTACACCAGAGCGCTTTGTAAGTCTAAAAATTTAGGCAGTAACATTCCTTTGTTCTTATTTTATAGAAAATTGGCAAAAATGTGTTATGGTAATAGAAATTAATATTAATGAGAATTTTTTATGAAAGGTTGGCGTGTTGAAATTAATTTGTGGAAGCGTAAGATCAAACTGTTATTCGGCTTCGACTTGAACGTAGTACCAAATTTTTTAGGGTTCCGTGTTCCAAAGGGTGCTCTGGTTTAGTAGTAGGCTATTCATAGGTAGCGAGTTAAAATTTTCACACAATATGTGTTATTATTTTGGATTTGCTAACAAATAATAAAAAATCCTTAATTTTTTACTTTTTAAAGTTTCAGTTGGTTTTTTGTATTTGCTCTATCGTAAAAACGGCAATACATAGCAGCTTCAAACAAAAAAGTGGTTCAGTAGCTAAATTGGAAAAAGTGTCCCGGTTCGGAAGATTGCAGGTTCAAGTCCCGCCTGAGACTTAATTTTTCAATCTTTAATTTGATTTGAAATAGCCTTTGACTATTTATATGTGGACTGGTTACGCGTGTAATTCTACTAACAAACATTTCTGCCACTTTTTGCGGGGGGCGAGGTAACATGAAATCCGCAACTTTGGATTTTATTCCCCATAACTTTAGATTCTAATTTTGAATGTTAAAAATCATGAAAAGTATTCTCGTGTGAACCCCAAACGTTCTAAGTTCGAAGTTATTATTTCGCAATTATAGGCTGTCTCGTTTAGTGATAAGGTGTAAAATTTAATGTAAATGCACAAGATCAATTGTGCTTATACCGTGGCAGAGGGGAAATGCTACCGCAAGGCTAGTCCTTATAATAATTAGTCAAAGATAATATCTGATATATCATCTTGGTATAAATTTTGTACGAATTGAATTATCTGCGGGATGGTGCATAAAGCAAGCAATTTTCGTACTTATAGCGATGGCATAAGAGTCCTATTGGAACCCTTCTTATTCCATAAATCTGTACCTACCTGCAACTCATCAATGGCAATATAACGTTTCAGTTGTCAATAACGGACATAAAAACTGAATAGCCTCGAGACTTGATTTAAAAGAATAATGGATCATAAAGCACCTTTACCTTCCTTCTAATAGCAGTTATTGATTACCTGGCGTTCACAAAATAAATAGGTAAGTACAGAAGGCCGGCTCCATACAACGACCGATAAAGGCGAACGCATACACAGATGGGTTTACGTACAGCGATCACGGATCACATTTGAATTACGAACTGCTGGATATCGGGTACGCGCTCAAAAATTGCGGAGCCAAAAGAGTAACAAAATGCATAAAGAGTAACAATTACGCGCCAGTCTTCGTTTGATCGACCGACTATGAGCACGCCAAAAATGCCGCAAACCGTGCGGCTGTTCTGTAAGACTTTGTAAAAACTACTCAAGCAAAATTCAAACATAATTTCAACAGTTTCAATGTTCTAGTTGGTTTATATTACTAACACATACTTACGTTCAATTAGGTTAGTCTGGGAATTGTTTTTCAAGAATTATTATTAGACCAGGGGTCTTATTATAGCTACCCGATTAAATCGGTATCAAATCGACATGGTGTTTTATGGCATTTCTTAGTTAGTCTGCTTCTTAATATTTAGTTAATTTATCTCTGACAATGGACACGATGATCACAGAAACAAAATTTTACTATTACTAATACGTTATCGATGTTTTAAACGATATAATCAGAAGCTTACACAATAGCCTACTGGGGCGTCCATTAGTTTGTCAAATCAACTTGATTCGAGCTGTACCTACACACGGCGACACATCAAGCTATATAAAACCAACATAATCTAGCGCGCGGATGTCGAGTAACGTATAACGTCGCTCGGCCAGCTTATGTTGGTTTTGTATAGCTTTATGTGTCGCCGTGTGTACATACTGTATTGCTCGTTGTATGGAGTCAGCCTTCTGCACCTATTATTATCTGTCTCTATTTCATGTTCAAACAATGGAGAGATATTAATAAGCAGAGGAAATTGGGTGCGAAGAGTTTATTATCTTTTTACTCTGTTTTTTATAAGGAAAAAGATAATTTAATTTCTTGAGAAAAAGTGAGAGGGATTGGATTCAATTTTAGTCTTATTGTTTTAATTTTTGCTTTTATTTTGTTGACTGAGACCGTAAAGTCAATATGCAATGTCAAAATTGTTTGTGGGACGTGCGGATTGGTAAACTTCACATACGCATCAGAATTCGCGCGCTGCATACAAACGAAGTCTGGTGATATTTTCAACACTAACCAATTAAAGGCAATTACATTTTTCAGAAACAATCTAGAAACTAATCTATATGTCAGAAGTCAGATTTTTGTAAAAATATACAGTTTTAATACTAGGATTAATTTAAGATTCGTATGGAAATCTTTGAGGCACCTGTAACTTAAAAATTATACATTTTAATGGAAATCTGACTTCATACAAACATAGAGATTAGTTTCTAGATTGTTTCTGAAAAATGTCATTGACTTTAACTGGCTAGAAAGCTATTGAAAATATCACCAGACTTCGTTTATATGGAGCGCGCTCCGAACTATATTCCCTTAATAAATTAAATAAAAAAGTTAGTAAAACTCATAGGTGCATGGCATGTAGTCCGTGCGTATTCAAACTCGGACCCTCATGATTGAGGGTCTACCTCTCCACAACGCGCCACCGCCGCTCTTCGTTACAAAGATGCCTCCGGAAATCCGATAAAATTTTCTATATCCTAAATACCCAATTTTCACTAGTAGGTATTAAAGATTCAGCAGTTCCAATCACTGACAAAGTTGTCCCTTGTCAATAAAGGTCAAAATCATGTAATCTTCCAGAGATCTTGACGAGGGTATCTGTTCGAAACAAAGAAGCTGTTGACACGTGACCGTGAAGGCAATTTGAACCATATTAGTTTAAAGAAGGTACAAGTTGCGTGTGACTTGGGCTCGAACGAAATAGATTACTAAAGATCTAATCTCTGGGGAGCATACCTGCCTGTGCGATGTATAACAATCGATTTTTTGATGAATTTGAGTTTGAACAGCTGATTTCATTTCCCGCCGTCCCTTCGTTCTTCCCAACCTTTGACTAATTATTATAAGGACTAGCATTGCGGTAGCATTTCCCCTCTGCCACGGTATAAGCACAATTGATCTTGTGCATTTACATTCAATTTTACACCTTATCACTAAACGAGACAGCCTATAATTGCGAAATAATAACTTCGAACTTAGAACGTTTCGGGTTCACACGAGACTACTTTTCATGATTTTTAACATTCAAAATTAGAATCTAAAGTTATGGGGAATTAAATCCAAAGTTGCGGATTTCATGTTACCTCGCCCCCCGCAAAAAGTGGCAGAAATGTTTGTTAGTAGAATTACACGCGTAACCAGTCCACATGTAAATAGTCAAAGTTCCCAACGAATTTCCTATACAAACTTTAAGCTCACACCCGTTTTCACACCTTTAGGAAGCACTTAACAGGGTCGTTTTTACCGGGGATGCAAGGGGTGCGTGGTACCCGGGCGCAGGGATCTATAGGGCGCAAGCTGATCGCCTTGTATACATGCAATGTGTAATCTGCTAGTTTTGAAAATAACTTAACAAACTTTCATTATACCTACCTATAAAGATATAGGCACCAATATTGTTTACAAATACGGCTAACACGTTTCGACACATTCGGCTTTGTCAGTTGCGACTGGCGATACCAATTTAGATCATAATTAAATTGATGTTCTAACAAACACGGGTCGCAAATTCGGAGAGCGTGGGCAGGCCTGTCTCACTCCACAGTTCAAGTACGCTTTACGGCCCCCCACGGTATCCCCACCGAGTGGTCAATGGCAATAGGTTAGTTATACCGTGTAAACTTCTTGGTCAAATCTCATTAGACTTGCCGAGACATCCAGTAATCAGAATGATTCCAAGAACACTTTTTAGTGAGCACCTAGATGATAAATGCATCACCCATTCCCAATTACATGTGGGTAGTTTTTGTAGCTTTAGAGATTTCGTGTTAGGGAACACTGTGATTCTATCCTGTCGATATGACACTTACTGGAATGCTCCTTGCCCATGTAGGGGTAATCGCAGCTGGTTCTCATGTCGCTAGCTAAACAAACTTTGTGTTTTACTTCTCATAAACTTATATTAAGACGACATGTTTATAACGAGAGGTTCTTTGCCAAATTATAACGAAAATATATTTATTTCTTTGGTGTCTATCTGCTATCCTGTACACAAGTGAAACGTTATGATAATATTTAATATTTTGTTCTATTGTATTCCTATTACAGTCACCAACCCCGGATCTAAGATTTTTCCGAGCCGGGGCAAAAACTTGACTTTAGCGCTCCCTTAACTTGCCGCCTAGATCCGGGGCTGACAGTCACCGTCAGAGATATCGTAGTATACAAGGTGTTCAAATATTTCTGAGCTGTGCTAATTTGTAATAAATTATTTATAGTAAATGTTACCAATTATATCTAAACGAGTATTGTGACATAAATATCTGAACAGCAAATTTTCAGAACTTTCTTTACAATGTACACCAACGAGATCTTTTTTCATGAACTGTTCATACGTTTATGATCACCTTGACTGCGTATATATATTTGATGTTCTAGGCGTTTAGATATGTTTGATTGGTTATGTGTAAAGAAATTATTGAAAATAAGAACTGCTTAAAAGTATTGGACCACCTTCTTTGCTATGATATATCCAATGGTGACTGTACAAGGAGTAACCAAGAGTAGAATATACAGCTTAGGGATTTGTCTATTTCTGAATAACCTACGTAAACAAGGTAGACAGAACGTAAATAGAAAGAAGAGGTAAACACGAGAGTTTGCTGTGTTTTGTTTACCTTATATTGGTTATACCTTTATACCTAGGTATAAGGTAAATATGTTTGTGTTTGGAACCTTTGATCAGAATTTCCAGATAATTGGGTACAATTAAATGTTTTAATAATTTATTTTATTTATTATGTTTATTATATAGGGTGTAAGTGACAGCCTAGCAAATACTGAAACCGTGAATTCAGACCATCAAACTGAACCACTTGCACTATGGAGCCACCCTCAGGGAACGCGAAAAAAAATCAACTGGGTCATACATTTGATTCGAGTAGGTGCAACTGTTTTGTATGGAATAGTAAAAGCTCCATAATAAAAGTTGTTAAATTTGATGGTCTGAATTCACCGTATCAGTATTCGCTAGGCTGTCACTTACACACTGTAGATGGCAATGGGGAATGCACACGTGTTGCAATGAAGAGATTTTAGGCACTCCTAGTGAAGATGTGGATAGGTATTGAATGCACGCCCGTGTTGCATACATTTGAGTCGAGTAGGCATTGCAGTTTAGTATGGAAGAGCAGATTTGTTTTTGCTCCTATCGGTTTGCTCCCATAGTAAAAGTTGTTCAGTTTGCTAAAAGAATGATATCAATTTCACCCTGTATATATTAATCCAAACTATGCTTTTGTGAAAACCCCATCCAAATCGGTTTAGTATTTTTAAGTTATACGTGCACAAACAGACAAACAGACAAAAATTCTAAAAATGATCCCAATGCATTCCATTACGTATCCCGAACACCCCAATACATTTTTTTGCAAATACCTTCTATGTACAACATCGCTAAGTTTAAAATTTTATTATATGTATAAATATAGATAAATAAGTATAATTTGACCATTTTTTAATTTCGTTAATAATTCTTTTTATATCAACACATACACAAAATAAAATAAAGTCAACACTGTTGCGATGCCGCGTTGGTGTAGTTGCGACGACTGTTGCCTGCGGTCAAAAATTCGCATGTGATATGGCTCTAATCTAAACTCACATACTACGTACCAATCACTAAAAGTGCCCAAACTCTATCGAAGTGACAGACGATTCACATTGTAATATCGCTTTTACAAAGGAGGTAACGCACATATAAAAGATTGTCGAGACGTATTCATGTTCAAGAAGGAATATTGTAGACAAATTGCCGAGAAATACGACTTCAAAATGAAAGTCTAGATTTAATCTGACATGTCAAGAATTGCTTCGGTAAACCGAGTCAGCCCGGGTTTGAGATGGATAAATCTTTACTCAAGATCTATAAGTTCAATTCAAATAGCAACGTTTAAGGGAATATAATTCGGATCGCGCTCCATGCAAACAAAGTCTGGTGACATTTTCAATACTAACCAATTAAAGTCAATGAAATTTTTCAGAAACAATCTAGAAACTAATCTCTGTTTGTATGAAGTCCGATTTTTGTTAAAATGTATAGTTTTACAGTGCTTCAAAGATTTCCATACAAATCTTAAATTAATCCTAGCACTAAAACTGTATATTTTAACGAAAATCTAACTTCATAAAAACAGAGATTCGTTTCTAGATTGTCTCGAAAAAATGTCATTGTGTTTAATTGGTTAGTATTGAAAATATCACCAGACTTCGTCTGCATGCAGCGCGAATTTACTCATTCGTAATTAACTTCTCATAAGGCTATTTTGAATTACATACAGAAACAGAGATTTGAAACACTTCCTCTGACTTATTCTTAGAACAGCTTTAGTAGCCGAGATATGTCGGATAGTATATCTTTCTGATAAATAACGAGCCACGGGCACAGAGATTAATATCTAGATCGCGTTAAAAAATCACTGCCTTTAATTGGTTAATGGAAAATAGGATCTAACTTAGTTTGTATGCAGCGCGCTCGTTCGCTCTGCAACTTTGACTAATTATTATATGGACTGGTTACGCGTGTAATTCTACTAACAAACATTTCTGCCACTTTTTGCGGGGGGCGAGGTAACATGAAATCCGCAACTTTGGATTTTATTCCCCATAACTTTAGATTCTAATTTTGAATGTTAAAAATCATGAAAAGTAGTCTCGTGTGAACCCCAAATGTTCTAAGTTCGAAATTATTATTTCGCAATTATAGGCTGTCTCGTTTAGTGATAAGGTGTAAAATTGAATGTAAATGCACAAGATCAATTGTGCTTATACCGTGGCAGAGGGGAAATGCCACCGCAAGGCTAGTCCTTATAATAATTAGTCAAAGCTCTGCAAAGACTTTCTTCTTAAAAATTGATGTGGATGCAGTGACTCTACTTGCATCAGTAAGGACAGTATGTTTACGAATCCTAAAGGGGTTAGTAGCCTTGTATGACACACTTTTGGTGAGATGTCGTGAAATTTGGCTCGACCCTCTCCCCACTCCCTAATCTCACGTGAGATTTGTAAAAAAATGTATATTTTTAGTTAAAATACGTATACAATACAGTTTATCACATTATAACACTGCTTCTTGCTGGAAAAAAAATACGTGGTATTTGCCAAACCACTCTTACAGATTTTCCTGACCAATTTTATTTGTGTTGTTAACACGGTAAATGTGAAATGCTACTGGAACTAAACCAGCCGCGTAGTCTGCCTTTCTCGCCTCTTCTCACCTTATCGAATTATCAATTTTCCCTTTTGGAAACAATAACCTTCGCTAACGGTGTTTAGTACCAGCTTGAATGATTGTTGTCTTTACCTGTTCCCAGAGGAGACGTGAACACAAACACGGGTAGTTTATTCTGAGCATATTGATTGGGTAGATAAACATGGTATATTCGGAACGGTAAGTTAATTAAAGCCAGGTTAGCAAACTGTGTTCGTGTTGGAATATAAATAGCACCTGAGACTATCTAGAATTTATTTTGTCTGATTATGTAACTGTCTGTTTGTTTGTGCATGCATCACTTAAAAACTACTGCAGCAATTTGGATGTTTTCACAAAAGCATAGAGCTTAGTTTGGATTTGGTTTTTCTTTCAGCGCAAATCAGTACATTAAATCAAAAGTTATGAGTAGTTAAAGTCAGTGGTCGCGGGAGCCGTAGTCAGTAATAAAGTTATAGTTACGCTCTTGTCGCAAGATTTTCCAATCCAGAAGTGCGATTTTTGAAAGTAACACGATCAAATCAGTAGTAGAAAATGACAAAATTCGTTGTCAAGTTTTTTTTGGAGGGCTAAATCAAAAACCATTTCGAAATAATTGTCTCAATAACAATATTTTCTATGTCAGAGATTTTAAAATAAGACGATTACAGATATTTTGAATTAAATAACGTCGTTTTTCGGTCAACTCCTATAAACCTCCGGTAAACTCCTTGGTAAACATATAATAAACTTAAAATAAATGGCCATTAAGAAAAAAATATATTCACAATTTCAGAATTTGACATTTGATGTTGCCGTTTCTGTTTCCAGCATAGAATTAGAAAGAGTATGCATGTGATTTTTTTTTAACTAAACAAATGTTTTCTTCTATGGAGTTCGAATGATTTTTCGCGACCACTTTTACCATTTAGAGATAAAAGTTAAAAATTGAAATTATATTGATAAACTCGACAAATCGCAAAAAAAAGAAATTAGTTTCTTAAATGATTCATTTTATATTTTTTTACGAATAGAAGACTCTATTCGTAAAAAAATATAAAATGAAGACCTAATGACTTTGTAACGCATTTAAGTTAAAACAATATAAATGTGTTTACTGAAACTCATTCATTACAGACATTTCTATCTTTGTAACTCCCAAAGGGAATTTAACCACTGCGTGTAACATCAAAATCGTCCATTCTTTTGTAAAACATGTTATTGTTATTTAAAAGGATCTCTAGATACCTTTGTCATTTCTTTGAGTCGCGTTTTATAATGAGATCTCGTTTCGGTAATTTGCTTATTTATAATGCGGCTTAATTTTTTGTTTTTAGAATATTATAGGAAAACGATTTCAGGGTGTAAGGTAGGTTTAAATATATTACATTTAATGTAAGCAGAAAAATATGAACAGATACATCGCCAACGAATGCGTCTGACTCTGTAATATCCTAAATTTTTTGCTGACTTTTAGGCAAAATTTCCGTCTTCGGTTCGGATCTAAGAGGAAGGATCTCCATAGAGTCCGCATAAATGTACGATTGTAGTTGGTCTCTTTTGTCTTATGACAAACCTTTAATAGTAGAAGGAGATGGAACTATAGATATTTGTTTATGCGGCTGTCCACTTTTTTTTGAGCTAGTGTGTGTGAAAAGTGACCGTAAACATAAGGCCATATGTCACTTGGTGCCTTTTGTCCATACTACTTGACACCACACACTCAAACCTAAACGTAAAAAAAGTGGAAACTTTACAATTGGTATGGCTCACTCTAGTCTTAAAGAGAGATCCTTCCTCTTAGGTTCGGATCCAAGTCACCTCAACGCCATCTGTTCGTTACTTTGAACTTTATCACACTCTAGTCTCATTTAAAGTACCAGAATCTAGTCTGGGCTTGTATCATGATGACATTGATGACTAGAGTCTAGTCACTAGACAACGATCCTACTAATATTACAAACGCGAAAGGTTGTAAGTATGGATAGATGTTTGATACTCTTTCACGTAAAAACTACTGAATGGATTTTAATCAAATTTGGCACACAGATAGAATATGATCTGGATTAACACATAGGATACTTTTTTAAGGTCTACGCGGACGGAGTCGCGGGCAACAGCTAGTATAGAAGACATCCATGACTCTGGTACAAATATTCATATTCATCATTCAAATTTTCGGGATTCGAAACCGCGACCCTCGGTACGACGGGCAGGTTGACTTCACTACCGACTGACTTTTCGGGCCATCAAAGTAGGTACCTATCTATTTTACTAACTGGCTAAACTAAACTGGCTGCCAGGTGACGAAGTAAAACATAAATCAAAACATTTAATTTTTGTATTTTATGAACAGAAGGAAAAAATAAATTAAACAATGCGACGTCATAATGATTTATATCACAATCCGGATGAAACCCAGCCACTATAAATTACCTTAAATGAAACAGCCGCGTGACAAAATGGCGGGAAACTCGACTGAATTACGCGAGGCGAAGAAAAAGGGCTGTATAGAAAGCAATCACCTCGGAAATATCTACGGCGTGGTGGGTGGATTGATTTCATTACTTAAGCCAATATCGGAAGCGGTATGGAGCGCTCGCCGGAAAAAACATTATTTTACGGCTCCATGAAACGAACGCGCTAACATGGCGCGTTCGTTTCATGATTAGAAATTTAAAAAGAGTCGCTTCTTCTTCTTATCTTGTGGGCAGCAAGTACTGGTGTCAGAGTTTTTTCAGAACGCCTTACGGCTTCTAACGTTGTTTTTATGTAACGACTGTATGGAATGTAACGGTTCGATTTCGCCCCTTCCAACACCCGATTGGAATAACTATTCGAAGAAGGATACCACACGGCTATGTGTGGGTGTATATATCTATGTTTCGCGCATACACTCATGTACTTAAAAAATTTCTGCGTACCTGACAGGTTTCAGATCAAACCTAAAAGTAGGTTGTGGCATATGAATAGATAATAATAGGAGACTATGGTTACACCACAGAATAAATACTAGGTTAAACCAACACGATTGGTAGGCGTATCTGCGTAAATATTTCTATAATGTACTATTATTATCTATTCAGTATGGTTGTGGACACAAAATCTTTTGAGTTTCTTTTTGAGGTAAATAACTTTTAAAAGACTCGTGAAATCTACCTACTCATAAAATAATTCCATGACTGACTGACATACACAGCCTAAACCGCTGAAGATAGAAAGAGGAAAGTTTTTTTTTTCTATATAGCCAAGAAAGAAAAATAATTTAAAAATCTGCTGCTACATACAAAACTGAATAACCTACTTGCTCAATTCAAAACCGCTGTTTTTTTTTCGATGAGGCTCCATTAGTGAAAGTTGTTCAGTTTTTAAGTCAGTCAATTTACTAGCACATTTTGTTTTAACACTTTTTTTTGCATCCTGTTTGGAACGGAACACTAATTACACAAATGCGACTTGCACTTGGCGGGTTTTTATTAAAATGTTAAAGTTTAACCCTTTGAAGGAGCCCGAGGGCTGCATGAACTAATTAAGATAACAAACGGTTGAGCCAAAACTGAACGATTTAATTTATCTTTCATTCATTTTCGGCATATTAAATTTTGCGTTACAAATTTTCATCTATATTAAATAGGTACCTACTTTGTGAATTAATAAAGTTTTAAGAATTTAGATTAAAATTTTCGTGTTTTGCTCACTGCATAGGAATGATTGTGTCAAATGGTAATAGTTGAATAGGTTTTCGCATAAAACACACTGTAAAGAAAACAGTGGTCGTCTACCCTATGGGAAGAAAAATGGGGTAGCCTATGTCAAGGATATGTGAAAAAAATAGGATTCTTCAAAGCATCAAATATCATGAAGTACTAACAGTAGGAGTATGATTTGCGCATATGTGTAAACTGAACATATAATTTAAGTTTTAATTAGATTCAAAACACTATTAAGAGACATTTTCTCGATAGAAAAATAAGCCAAAGTAGCCTCCGTCTTTATCGATAAACGCTTGGAACTGCTAAACGGTGAATAATAGAAACACGAGACATGATTTAAAAAAAAGAGATTGAAATTTTATAAAGTTTGATTAGAGCAGAAATGAACTTACATAAATAGTACAATCACAATTAAATAAAAATTGTTGATTTCAGGCGCGCGTGCGGCCCCATCTCTTTCTCTCGCATCAGGCAGTACTATAAGCTATTACACGCCCAATTCGCTTTAATTATTTTTCAACATAGGCCCTTAATGTTACTTTTCATAGATTTACAGCTAGCACTTTTAGTATCGTATCCTGACTAATATTATAAATTTGAATGTTCGTGAAGATGTTTGGATGTTTGCATATTTGTGACTAAGGGTACTGTGTTCGGCGTCCCAAACTAATCGTGCTTTTTGTATGAACAATCCGTCGATCAATGGGTCGTAATCCATTTTTGTATGGGCCCGCCGTCGGTCGCCGTCGGGTAATGTGTCTCAACCCTAAATGGCGCATAAATGGCTCAAAGGATTTAGATGAAATTTGGTACACAGATAGACTATGTTCTGAATTACTACATATGATAAGGTTACGTTCTATTATTCTGTTTTTGTTGCTGTATGTTTTTGGTGTGCAAATAAAGAATATTTATGTTATGTTATGATACTTTTTTGAAGTCAACGCAGCCGAATTCATGGGCAACAGAATAAATAATAAATTTAATCATCGATATATGCCTACAAGGTGTTACAAAAATACAAAGGGGATGGTTTAGATCATCAAACTGAACAACTTTCCTATGGGACCAATACTGAAAAATGATGTTCCATACTGAACTACAAATCTACTTGAGTTAAATGTATGGGACAGCTGATTTTTTTTCGCGATTTCAGTGTTGATCCCGTAGTGAAAGTGGTTCAGTTTGATGGTTTAAACAAGTTTTAATGTTTATTTTTACTTTTTTAACACCTTGTATATTACATTATCGTTATATCACACAAAAATTATCAATAGAAGTTAAGCTAGTAAACTAATTTAGAACTAACGTGAATCCAGTTATTTCATTATGAGATACTGGCACAAAACTACAAAAGAAACTGCAAACGCAGAGAAAACTGTGAACCTTTGAAATGCAGTATAAAAAGCAACTCCAACCCGGCACGGCCGTCCTTTCATCGTTAATACAGTAAGAGTAACAGACAAACAAGAGGATTGAAAGAGAAACGCAATAGAGATACAAACTGAATGCAACCCGATCCCACATCAGGCGGTCTAGCGGATGCATGCATGCGACAGCATTCCCCCTTTTTCTTTTCCGCCATATACATGCGGAATTGCCTTCTGGAATTCTGATTCAGAATTAGGTTTTTGTATAGAACACGAAATATGAAATCCCAATTCCGCCTGAAAGAATCCCGCAGGACATGCGGAATAAATCCGTTATTTTCCGAGACGGAATTCAGATTCTGAATTCGGTATTTCATGTTTTTTTTGGTCTTCATTTTGTATTTTTTACGGATAGAAGATATCACTTTAAGAAACTAATTTCTGTTTTTCACAATTCATCGAGCTTATTAATACAACTTTAATTTTTAACGGTAATTTCCATGGAAAAAACCTATCCAAAATTTAAGAAATAAAAATCACCTGCCTTCTCTTTTTAACTCTATGCTGGAAATAGAAACGGCAACATCAAATGTTAAATTCTGAAATTTTGAATTTATAGTTTTTTAATGCCAGTTATTTTATGTTGATTTATAGTTTACCAAGGAGTTTGCAGGTCCAGACGTCAATTGCTGGACCGAAAAACGACGTTATTTTATTAACAAAAATTCTGTAATCCTTTCATTTTAAAATCTCTGTCTTCGAAAACATTGTTATTGAGACAATTACATCAAAATGGTTTTCGATTCAGCCCTCAAAAAAAAACTTGGTATACCGAATTCTGGAAGGGGCAAATTAACAGAAAATCAGAATTCCGTTACTGAATTCCGGATATTTGTGACAGGTCTTTCGCGTATGTCGTGCTGCCGTGCTATTACGCAGTTGTGCATATTATTATTATAAGGGCTATGCAAGCCACATGGTGCTCTCCGCAACGCCATGATTTTATCGAATTAGAAAGAAATAGTAAATGCGGGCGAATGCAGTATTAAATTATAAAAAGAAGTTCTTGCAGCTATTTTTACAGATAAAAAAGAGGGTTTATGAAAGAGAAACGCAATAAAGATACGAACTGAATGCAGTCCGCATCAGTTGTGCATGTTACGCGACAGGGCTGCGGCTTTTATTGTAATTTGGTAGTTTTAACTGAAGTTTATAGCTTGATCTCGCCTTTATTCGAGAGGCTTGTGGGGTATTATATCGGTACCAAACAAAATATTTACGTTAGTTAGATTGAGAAAAGAGATGTAGTACCCGAATTGGGTACCGGTAATTGTCAGGCAGAGTACCGGTACGCGTCTGGGACCGGTAACCATCTGGAACCGGTACCCAGGTACCGAAATGGCAAGAACCGATTTTAGTACCAGTTCCAAGCACTCACGTGTAGTGTTTTTAATATATGCTGATGACGATGATATCACTACTAATAAGATTTCGTTTAGTTTTACCAATTCAAAGTCTGGTTACCCATTTCAGGACAATTGACAACATTTCATTTGAAGAAAGGTACCAAAATAAGAAAACTATCCCCCCCCCCCCCGCCGTGTGCGGTGGTCGCAGATTTGTGTTGCTCCGTGTTTAAAAATTAAACCCGTCGTTCAAAGTACCGTTTAACGGCTAAAACAAGGTTATTACGGAAGTTTGTTTTAATTGTGGTGTGGGTGTTCAGAGTGATCGCCCAACAGTGAATACAATTCTTGAAAATAAGAAAGCAGCCAGCAGCAGTTTGTGGCAGTGATTCCGAATGCAACGAGTGGCGGGTAGTTGAAGTGCATTGAGCTCTAGAGCCAGTGTGACTCATCCTAAGTGTGGGGTGCATTGTTGTAGCAAGGCTTGACTTATTTCGCTGACTCCAACGTAACACCTGCTGGTCGAGTGGTCCCGATAGTCACCTCCATAGCAGTGCGGTGGTGTGGCGCGGCTGTCGCGAGTTCGATTCCGACCGCTGGCCAAGGTGATTCACAATCTTCGTGGAGGAGCTTGTTCGGACTATTTTTTTGTTTTGTTTTTTGTTTTTTATTTTTGTTTTTTGTGTTTGTGTTGTGTGCACGGATGCGGATGCGTCATATCAGTATGATGTTGACGTAGTGTTTTTTTGTTATGTTGCTTGTAATTGTTTACCTTTCAATAACTGACATAGATCTGTAAAAATTTTTTGACTTTGTTTGAATGTATTTTTTGTTTGTTTTTGTTTATGGTACTGCTATTATTATTTTAAATTATTTTGAATTGTACCTACCTTCTTTTTTGTTTTTTTTAATGTGTAATTCTTTTAAACATGACTTTAAACTGCTTTATATTTATGAATAATGTCAGATTCAAAAGTGGTTTGCCCGTACTGCCCTGGTTCAGCAAAATTGTATGTAGCGCCCAGGGGTTTGAGTGTGCATATTGGTCGGGTTCACAAGGATGTGGCCATACAGGACAGAGATACCGCCGTGAGGCTTGCTAGTGCCTCCCCGACACCGGCTAATGTTACTAGTTTTGACGGCCTTCCGGAGTTAAAAAGAGGGGTCCGTGTTCTGAAACACATTCCAAAGGGTGCCCGGAACTTGGCCGCGGGTAGATTTTGTTCGCTGTTGGAGGAATGTGTGCATAGCAATGGCATTGATGATTGGTTCGCTTTGTTCACTTTCGCTTATACGGCTCTGAGGGTTCCGGATGGTGCTTCTCGTGAGTCACTAACCACTAGGGTGAAGCGGAACATTTTTGATCCGAATCCATATTTACCTCTGGAACAGTCGCGAAGGCCTCCATCTTTTCCTCGGTCAGTGGAGACGAAGGTGTTCGATGGTGACTTGCGGGGGGCGGTACGTCTTTTGCTCTCGGATTCTTCTTTGGCCGCGAACAGCGCTGGGACCTTGGCTTCGCTAAGAGAGAAGCATCCAGCCCCATCTAGGCCTCTTAATTTCCCCTCGGAGCCCGACCTTTCTAGTCCCAGTTTGACTGTCACGGCTGCTGAGGTGGCTGCTGCAATGGGGACCTTCTATAACGGTTCAGCATCGGGTCTGGATGGTCTCCGACCGCAGCATCTCAAAGAGATGATATCCCCTTCTGCGGGGGATAACGGCCCCCGTCTTTTGGAGTCATTGGCGGGTTTGTGTAATTTTCTTTTGAAGGGTATGCTTAATCCTCTGGTGTGCCCTTTTTTATATGGTGCTACTCTGTGCGCTCTTACTAAAAAGGACGGCGGTGTCAGACCGATTGCTGTCGGGAGTACACTTCGTCGTCTTGTGGCAAAGCTTTGTTGCCGTGCGGTTAAGGAAGACATGTCCACTTATCTGCAGCCACGTCAGCTGGGCTTTGGCACGCGTTTGGGCTGCGAGGCGGCTATTCACGCGACTCGGTCATTTGCTGTGGGGTCTACCCTTGGCTCTAGCACCGACACCGTGATTGTGAAAGTGGACATCAAGAATGCGTTTAATAGCGTAGAAAGGGATGTAATACTGAATGAGGTGAAGGACCAGGTTCCTGCTCTGTATCCTTTTATTCATCAGTGTTATTCGTTGCCATCAAATCTGTTTTACAACGATCAAAAGCTTTTGTCTCAGGTGGGTGCGCAGCAGGGGGACCCTCTGGGTCCTTTGATATTTTGTTTGGCAATCCAGAAGGTGCTTAATACTTTAAGTTCACCCTTGAACGTCTGGTATCTGGATGATGGCATTATCGGCGGGAGTGCAGATGAGGTGGTCGGGGATTTGAACAGGCTTCTTTCAGCGCTCAGTTCCATCGGTTTGGAAGTGAATACGGCCAAGTGTGAATTTTTCCCGTGCAATTCGGGGGCTTTGGATGCGCGGGGCGAGTTGGAGGAATTGTTGCCTGGTTTGAAGTCAATTAATGAGGAGACTTTTCATTTATTGGGGGCACCAATTTTTGCGGCGGGGTTGCCATCAGTTCTGAGCGCTAAGACGGAGCTAATTTCTTCGATACCACTTCTTTTGAAGGATATTTCGTCTCATGTGGCGTTGATTCTTTTGCGGAATTGCCTCTCATTGCCAAAACTTACATACCTTTTGAGAACCACACCAACTTGGATGTTTTCGCGAGAAGTGGCTCATATGGATAACGAACTCAGACTGGCGTTAGAATCAGTGATCAATGTCAGTCTGAATGATGAGCAGTGGGGGCAAGCTTCGTTGCCTGTTCGGTATGGGGGTTTGGGGGTGCGTCGTGTGCAGGACATTGGCCTGGTCGCTTTTTTAGCCTCTTCTCATGGGGTTGCGGAACTCGTCACTCGTATTTTACCGTTTTATGGTGGCGGGTTCCTTATTCCTTATGTGACGGAGGCAATGGCAGCTTGGGAAATCAGGACTGTAAGCGGTGAGCGCCCTGAAGGCTTGACCATTCAGAGAGGCTGGGACGAGATCGCGGCGAGGCAGTCATTTTCGCAGCTTATGGGCAGCGCTGTTGGGGTGGATGTATCGCGATTGAAGGCAGTTTCCGAGCCAGAATCGGCCGCTTGGTTGCATGCGCTTCCTTCCCCCAATATGGGGACACTGCTGGATAATGATACGTTGAGGATTGCTGCGGCATTGCGTATCGGTTGCAAGGTGTGCGAGCCTCATCGGTGCATTTGTGGTTGTTGGGTGGAGGAAAATGGCCATCACGGGTTGAGTTGCCAGCGTTGTGCTGGCAGGTTTCCCCGACACCAAGCCCTCAACGATATAATTCGCCGTGCCCTTGTCTCGGTGGACGTGCCGTGTATCTTGGAGCCCCTGGGTTTGAGCCGAACCGATGGTAAGCGTCCCGATGGCCTGACCTTAATCCCCTGGCGAAGGGGGCGTTGCCTGATTTGGGACGCGACCTGTGTCAGCACTTTTGCTCCTTCTTACCTGAGACAGACAATACGCGTCGCTGGCTCTGCCGCAGAGCGGGCGGCGAAGCTAAAGCGGGTGACATATGCCAACCTGGAGCAGGGGTATGATTTCGTGCCAGCCGCTTTTGAGACTGGAGGCCCTTGGGGGGTCGATGCCAAGGACTTCATTAGAGAGATAGGGCAGCGTATGAGGACTAAGGGGGGGGACCCACGCTCGGGAGCCTTTCTGGTACAGAGAATTTCTTTGGCCATCCAGAGGGGCAATGCGGCCAGTATCTTTGGGACCTTTGAGCCAGGGTTGCGAAGGGCAGTGCCTTTAGATTAGTTAGTGATAGTCTGACGAAGCTTGCATGCGGATTTTATCTTGTGTCCTGCCATTGACGAAGCTTGTAGCGGATATAGATGTATGTGATTAAGATTTGACGAAGCCTGCGTTGCGGATTAGATTATTTTTGTTATAATGTTTTGAATTTGAATAAATAGTTTCTAGATTTATACAACATAATTAACGCAAAATTAGAAAGTAGTTGGTTCAGAATCGAGAGCACAATCAAATTATCATGGTTTCAACGTAGGTAATTTTTTCAAAATATTAAATATTTTGTTTGTAAAATTTAAAGTTTACTGAACTCGATCTCAACCCACCGCTCGGGTACTCTCACCCTACTTACTACCAAATCAGATTCTTAAAATGTATCCATGAGCACGTTAGTCATTCATTCATTCATTGCTGAAATGATAACAAATCATTTTTGCCTCAAAACTTAAAAATAAGAAAACCATTTGGAGATTATATGATTCAAAGCTTATATCAAAATTATCCATTATTTCTCGAGTTATTTGAAAAATATAATAGAGGTTGAATGAGATTTTATTCCTTTGCCTGCTTGGCTTTTCTCTTGTATTTGACAGTTTTTATTTTTAATGTTATTGCGGCCAAGGTATCTTAGCCATAAATCCTACGTTTTTCAGAAAATTCAAAAGTAAATTATAAGTAGAAATATCGGTCAAAAATAAAATCGGAAAAATACGTAACTATCTCTTATTTTTTAACCTATTTTTATATTTTGTATTAAAAACAGGTGGTTAAAAAATGTTATGTTGTCAATTTTAAAATTCGCAATATCATCAGTATTTAAGTAAAAACACGGTTAGTTTATAACGAGAACAGAAGGTTGGTGAATCCGAAGTCGAGGTGGGTTGCAAATTGAAAACAAATGAAAAAAAATTCAAACAATTTTTTTCAACACGGATGTGGTTTCATCTTAATCCGTTAAGCCCTTATACAGGGTGTAACAAAGCACCCTAGTAATTCTTAAGAGGGTGTTTCAGACCATCAAACTGAACAACTTTCACTATGGAGCCAACGTCGAGAAAAAATATAAAAAATCAGCAGTCCCATACATTTTGAGTCGAGACGGTACTGCAGTTTTTTGCTATTTCGATGTTGACTACATAGTGAAAGTTGTTTAGTTTGATGGTCTGAAGTACCCCCTTAAGTATTACTAGGGTGTTTTGTTACACCTTGTAATAGCCCAGCAAACAATAATAATACACCCTGGACGCAATACATAAACTATTGTTATCGGGGCATACACGTTCCATCTATGCCTGTGTTACCTGACAAGTAAGCGTTAGCACTTATAAACGTACCTATATGAATATAACAAACTGCATTGGGTAGTATTTAACAAGGAGGCCTCTCCAGTTAACTAACACGAGAGCTAAGGGCGTTGAACCGTTACGTTAATAGCGCTGCTGCCAGCCCTAACCGCAGAAATAGGGTTGTCAAGTTACGACAAAAAGGATATCAATAATATAGAAAAACGAAATTTAAATTAAGTTATAGTAATAGTAAAACGGATCCTGTTGTAGAATGCAAAAATTAAGTCAGCTGTACCCCATACATTCGATTTTTTCATGATACTGACGATTGTACCATATAGAAAATAACTGTCAGCATATAAGTGGTTAGGGTGTACATATAAGAAACGTGTTTTTTTACCATATTTGTTTTTTGTTTTTGCTCCATCGTAAAAAATAATAATACATTTCAAAAAATAATAAAAATCGGCCAAATTTTAATCGGGCTCGCGCTAAGGATTATGAAGATGAGGAAGGAAATAGAGTGAATGAAAAAAAAATTGATTAATACCTACATGACACAAATATACAAGGTGTTACAAAAGTAAAAATAAATATTTAAAACTTTAAGGAGGTTATTTCGACCATCAAACTGAACAACTTACACTATGGGACCAACATCGAAATCGCCAAAAAAATATCTGCTGTCCCATACACATACTTTAGATTTCTAGTTACTAAACTAGAACATCAGATTTTTTTTTGCGATTTCGATATTGCTCCCATAGTGAAAGTTGTTCAGTTTGATGGTCTAAACCACCCCTTAAATGTTTATTTGTATTTTTCTAAAACCTTGTATTGTGTCCGGTGTGCAAGTCAGACCTGGCAGATTTTCTTGTTTGTTTAAGCCTTTAAGTTACTAATAGAGTGACTAACAGCTGAGAGAGCGAGATGTACCTAGCGGCACCACTGTATAATAGAAAGAGATACGTGACGCGAGGCAATAAAACCGTTTTTGGGGATAAAATCACAGAGTAAAAATTCGGTTTCTGTGAATAATTTTTTGAAATATACTAACACTATTTCATTAAATTATCCACGATTTCAATTTAGATTCCGTTTTTTTTTACTTAAAATTAATTGACTTTTTTTTGTTTGATTGTGCGTTAGCACTGCATTTCCGCCAATGCCAAGTAGTTTGTTAGAGTATCTATCCCAGTCTCAGGGATTGTTGTTGATCAAGAACAAGAATAGATTGAAGATTGCGGAGCCTCGTGGCAGGCAAAAACGCGACGCGCGAACAACACGCGAGACAAGTGCTCGGGTCAGAACCTGCAACGTGACTCTCTAGATTCAGAATTATACCTTCAAAAAGGGTTTCATTTGACAACTCATGTCAGTTCCATTACAGAAACTGATAAAATTGATTTTACTATTATTATTTTATCTTTGTGTAGGAATACTAGCACTAACGGGAATAATCAAACTAAAAATAACGAGATGGCAGCCCTATTGTCAGTCAAGCCATATGCCACCGCACTGCATGCGAAATGCACTCGATGCACTATGTTACTGCACAGTAGTCAGCCACGAAAAGTGGCTTTGCTATACTATTTATAGTATACCTCTGTCGAGTTTAGTTCACTCGATCTACACTAAAGTAGCTTTTATGACTAAAGTGGTTTCTTTGTTATGTATAATTAGTTTTTAGAAGTATTTCGGAAAGGATTTTGATTTTATTTTATGTCGTTGGTTGGTGTAAACCTGGGACTGGATTAAGGGAAGAAAATATCTTCTTATCCAGCCGAGTATGAAAATAATACTCTTCAATCATAAACGACATTCAATAGACTCACGTACATATCGGAGTGATGTCACATTGCTACAACTATCACATATGTTTAAATTAAAGCCTTTGATTAAATTAAAGTAGGAAGATAGGTGACGTTCTTGCATTAGGTACGTACTCGAAAAATGGGCCTGTTTTTCATGTCTCTTACGAGTGGAAAGTAATGCCGTGTGATTTGATTTTTTCTTTTTAAATGATTTGTACATACATACATACATATACTCACGTCTGTGTCCCATTGGGGTAGGCAGAGACAATTGATCGCCATCGGCTACGATCCTGACATACCTCTTTTGCCTCTACCACAGTCATAAGTCGTTTCATACACGCTCGTCGGTTTCGGGTACATTTGATCTGACCATTTTAAAGTAACCTATCGATTTGGTCTGCAGAATTACGTCTAGGGCGACCCCTTTCGACTGTTCCATTCACTCTCGCTTTATACATTTCCTACGTCAGTCTACTATCACTCATCCTTTCCAGATGACCAAACCATCTCAACATTGTACAACGATTAAAAGCACATGAAAGCATTGTGGTACCTTTATTCCGCTTGAAATAAAAAAAGTATCTCAATTAAGAAATGCCACTCGTTTTGCGACTAAGGAAATTAGACGACGGCGGCTCAATTTATGCGGTCCATACGCTGTAAGCCAGTCACCTATCTTCCTGTTTTAATTTAATCAAAGTGTAAAGCATATGTTATATATTAGCATAAAGCATATAGCATATTGAGGGTTTCAAGCTAAAATGACAATGTCAAGTAGTAGCTAGCCTACTTACACCGAAACACGAAATAAGAAGCCTTGCAACACCCACGGGAAGAAATGGGGTGGTCTATTCTAAACGGTAGCCACACGCCGATCCTAGCTATAAAAACACTTTAAAGATCCTACAGGCTATAACTTAACTTAGCGTTTAGTTGGTTCTTTGGACATGTTGCTGGTAAACGCTTAAAAGTAACAATATTCAAAACCTATTATGCGACCTCTCAACAGTCACTGGCCATCTAAAAAACCTCTTAGCACTTGATGAGGGAAATTTATTCACAAAGGAGAATAACTGGAAGCGGTTTAGCTATCAACGTTCCGCATTATCTCTAATTGCTGGGGAACTGTCATTGTGGCCGCTCTAGTCTAGATAAAAGTTGAATTCCTGGATATTCACTTTGCAAGTGTCGGGAGGGCTTTAGTTTGTGGCTAACGAAGAGCGAGCACGTGAATCTTGATAAAATTACATCCTTGAAAAGGTAATTTATTGTTAGATAGCAAAGGTTTTCAAATGGCTGATATTTTATTTAGGAATACATTTTGGTTATTTATGTCGCATGTTATAAAATAATACCTGTTCAGCTCTATAATTATGAGGCTGAGTTTGGTATTGTTTTATGTAAAGTTCGAAAACTATTATTAAGACTGTATCCTACGAACAAACTGTCAGTTTTTGTATTCTAGTTTTGTAAGAAGAAAGTTTGGGAATTTTAATTTATTTTTCTTGAACTTAGATGTCAATTTGAGGAGCTAAAACGTCAAAAAATTATACTTCTGTAGTACACCTAACCCTTCACAAAATCAGTGTTCACAGCCCAAATTAGGCATTGTGAACAATTCACAACCGGGGTCGGACGATGTCCGCAATAATGGGAACAAATCAACTTAATCAAAGCATAGTGCTAACAATGTCCACTCTGCAAACTTTGCGAAAGCTGCCTAAAAAGCTAAAGCTGTAAAGCAATGTTGATAAAGAACGGGCATTGCCGACAATGCGGCTCTACGGATATTACACGCAACATTATATAATAAGCAATGAGTAAAGAAATAAATAGCAATCACACATAAATCATACACTAGTTTTTCTACAAGTATGAACATAAAATATAAACAAGGGCGAAAAAATAAGACGCAACATTTTTATAAGCAAATAACTCGTAAATATAATTCTGGCAGACATCTGTGTCTGTGCCTATTCGTGCCGGGACGTAGATAAAACCGCTAATCCGAGTAAAGTATTGCCTCTACACAGCTCTGCTGTCAGCCGATAGCGCCACGCGATATGATAAAATACAATTTAGATTTAATCCTAGAAGACTATTTCTGTTTTGCCAGAAAAGAATGAGTTGTTAAGTTAGAACTTAAATCGCATGCATTCGAGAACTAGTGTGATGAAGGTTTGACCAAAAAAAACAAAAAACTAAGCACAATTATCTGAATCTTAATAAAATACAATTGTATTGTCATAGTAACTTATGGTTATTAGTCTGTTAATTCCTCTACCCTAAGGTTGTCTGGAAGAAATCGCTTTTTAGCGATAAGACCGCCTTTTTTTGTACCTACTTTTAATTCTTTATCTGTATTCAAATGTATGTTCTGTTTTGGTGTGCAATAAAGTATAATTGAATTGAATTGATTATGAGTTATTGAGGATATGAACTATTAAAAACAATACGAAATCACAGTATAAGAAAGAGTATCTAGTACTACATAACGAAATGAACTTAGAGTATGGATGTATTTATTTTATTAACAATTAATCGACTTTTGCTTGTGCGTTAGCACTGCATTTCCGCCAATGTCAAATAGTTTATGGGAGTTTCTATCCCAATCTCAGGGATTGTTTTTGGTAAAGAACAAGCAGAGATTGAGGATTGCGGAGCCTCGTGGCAGGCAAATACGCGACGCGCGAATACCACGCGAGACAAGTGCTCGGGTCAGCACCTGCAACGCTTAGAGTATGTATGTAAGCTATATGACGCACCTAATCAAGTACCTATGAACTGTGATGTGAGCACGACTGCTACGTATGAACAACAAGTATCTCGTTCAATTCAATTAGTGTGATGACCCTAGGGGAGCGTGTAAATTCTTTATGGTGATGACACACCTGCCGAATTTACGCAGTCGAAAATACGCGTGACCACAGAATAAATACCGGTGCAAGAATCACTTCGAAAACAGATTTAAATAAATAGCGACTCGCACGCTCGCTAGCTCTCTGCACGGCAATAAGGTGCAAAGTTATTCGCACCCCGTCATCATACAATTCGCGAATAACCTACCGACCGTCACAACGGCGCGCATGCAAACAAAAATGAACCGAGTCATTAGACATGAAAGCTTCCTTTTGATAGTCTCCCTCTCATTATTTCATGTGCTGATAGCGTGACATCGCTAGGATTTGCAATTGTCACATTGACTAATCACAAAACGGTGGCAAGTCTAAACCTAACCGGTAAACCTAACCTATTGCCATTCACCACTCGGTGGGGATCGCCGTCAAGCGTTCCTGAGCTGTGGAGTGAAAGAGACCTGGCGTGACTTGATTTTCAGTACGCGCCACACACTGTTACGCGCCATTTTTCCTAGTAGACGCGTATTACGTCGCGTAATTTCGGCAGATGTGTCATCACATTTAGTAACAAAATAAAAAAGCGCCCTGATTTGTGTTAACGTGAAAATTCAAGAGCAAAATTCAACCATCTATATTTTCACATAAACATCTGTCTATCATGTAAATTTTAAAGAAAATCCTTTTATTGAAACGCTAAAAAAATACATACTTTATTAAAATAAAACCATTTAAGTGCGAATCGGGCTTCTCGCGCACCGAGGGTTCCGTACCACACCACAACACAACATAATAACTGAAAAAAATGTTTTGTCCTGGACCTTTAACACGAGACCGACTCACTCTTCGCTAGTTTTTATTATTTTTTGTTATACTGTAGAGCTTTCATTATAATCACGCCAAGATTGACGCTTGTATGTATTACCGTTTTAACGATAGAGCGAGAAGAAAAAACGTTGATAAAAATAGTTTCTTGTATGAGGACCCCTAATTTTAGCTTTTTGTCATTTTGATTATTAACCGCCGTAGTAACGCACATTCTGTGAAAATTTCAACTGTCTGGCTATTACGGATCAAAAATTACAGCCCTAAATAGGTAGGACGGACGGACGGACGGACAACGTAGGATTAGTAATAAGGTCCCGTTTTCACCCTTTGGGAACGGAACCCTAAAAATGAAGCTCTGAGTGCGATGAATTAAGGCTTACTCCTCTAGTAACTCCATTTACTGTGCTAGAGGTATGCGGACTCCACCTACATGCTATTTCTATTAAGGCTACCGGGTTTTCTGTCCACATTTCTAGTGAAATACTGTTGCGCATAGTGAGTCCACCTACATTTTTGATATATATTCTATTTTGAACACAATTTATCTTTGACTACTTACTAACAAACATTTCTGCCACTTTTTGCGGGGGGCGAGGTAACATGAAATCCGCAACTTTGGATTTTATTCCCCATAACTTTAGATTCTAATTTTGAATGTTAAAAATCATGAAAAGTAGTCTCGTGTGAACCCCAAACGTTCTAAGTTCGAAGTTTTTATTTCGCAATTATAGGCTGTCTCGTTTAGTGATAAGGTGTAAAATTGAATGTAAATGCACAAGATCAATTGTGCTTATACCGTGGCAGAGGGGAAATGCTACCGCAAGGCTAGTCCTTATAATAATTATTCAAAGATTATTGATTATAATCATGTTACAGCCATCTTGCGCTATTTCGAATCAAATTAAACGATAACGATTATTTGGATAACGCACTTCCCCGGTTTCGAAGAGTGCGGGTTTAAGTCCCGCCCGAGACAAATTTTTCAATCTTTAATTTCATACTGTTATGTAAATTGAGTCCACCTACATATTTGATAAATATTCTATTTTGAACATAATTATCGATAAATGTGCATCTCCAAATTCGGTTTTCCTACATTGCAAAACTTGATACAAATAGATACTTTTTTGTGACCTCGATCCAATATTTTCCAAGTGTATGTCATCATAATCATCATCGATATGACTTTACTCTAAAACAAAAATCTAGATATATCATCTCTTTCTTTCTTATTTACTTCTCTTTTTTCCTTCTTTAACTTTTGTTGCCTATAAATATTTGACTATTTATATGTGGACTGGTTACGCGTGTAATTCTGCTAACAAACATTTCTGCCACTTTTTGCGGGGGGCGAGGTAACATGAAATCCGCAACTTTGAATTTTATTCCCCATAACTTTAGATTCTAATTTTGAATGTTAAAAATCATGAAAAGTAGTGTCGTGTGAACCCCAAACGTTCTAAGTTCGAAGTTATTATTTCGCAATTATAGGCTGTCTCGTTTAGTGATAAGGTTTAAAATTGAATGTAAATGCACAAGATTAATTGTGCTTATACCGTGGCAGAGAGGAAATGCTACCGCAAGGCTAGTCCTTATAATAATTAGTCAAAGCAATTTATCGATATTTGCATCTCCAAATTCCTACATAGCAAAATTTGATACAAATAGGTACTTTTTTATGGTCTCGATCCAATATAAGAATATTTATGTTATGTTATGTTATTATAAATTGTCGTCATCATCATCATCGATATGACTTTACTCTAAAACAAAAATCAAGATATATCATCTCTTTCTTTCTTTCTTATTTACTTCTTCTTTTTATTCCTTCTGTAAATTTTGTCGCCTATAAATATATCATTCATTACTTCGTTATAAGTTCTTCTTGTCTATTATAGTAGTTTAGATCTAGTTTAGATAATTATTAGTTTATTTATAATTGTGTATCCCTCTTCTTTAAATGAATAAATTTTAGTTTATTTTGTCATAAAACAAAGATTTGTTCAATAATTGTATAATACTACGAATATCTACGCGATAATTAATTCCCAACGGCTGCTAGTAATCATCGTTCATATTCAATTTCAATCATATTCTAATCATTCTTTCCTATACCTACATACAAGTCGTAACAATAAGACACAATATTAATTTATATCTCATTTATATTAACGTTTTGAACGCATTGAAATCTCGCACAATCCTCTCATTAATGTGAGATGTAGGTATTTCTGAAGCCTTATTATCAACATTTTCGAGAAAGATAATTGCATTTTCGACATCAATGAGCCGTTTCTCAGTTTATTAATATACTCGAACAGAAAATGTTGTATTACATTTTGTGCAATTCAATCAAGATTTTTTTTAACACAGGTTTCAACTTTAATACAGGGTTCTTATTATAAATCTAATCGCATTTCGCGTCTTAATTTATGATTGTAACTGAGAAGAAATCTAAATATGTTTTTGTAGGTGGGTATAGTTTCTTTTTCTGCCTTTGAATTAATTTTGTTCTTAGTTTGTTAAGGCAGCACTACATTCTTGCCGAGAACGGACGAGAAGGGCCGCGAACGAGAGTGTGGATGCTCTTCATTGTTCTCGTGGCGTCGAGAGCTATAGTAATTTTCTTTGGAAGTTCTGGCACAGAATTTTCGCCGAGAAGTTCTCGCGAGAGTGTAGTGTCTGCTTTAGTGTAATAATAATGTTTAGTAAGTAGGTACTTACTTCTCGAGATTCATAATATATCCGGCGTAGATACATGACTGCTTTTCTAATAAGGCGGTCGCTGTAGTCAAATTCGGCGATGAGAATTCATTCATATTCTACACAGGGGTCCATTTAGGGGGTATAGAATGTGTTAAGTACAAAAGCTCAAATTTTAAGAGTCCTTTTACCGTTCAGTGTCACCATACAGAATATTAAAGATTTCTCAATAATGAAAACCCAAAATGAAAAAGTGCTACTTAAACTTAATACGAAAGCCTAAAAGCTATTTTATATAATACTTTTATAGGCTTGAATCATTTCAGTTTTAAGAATATTGAAATAAATGTAAAAGTGGCCGATTTTCATTTCTTTATTAAAATTTGGATATTTAGACCTATGGAAAACCTTTAAAAGTATTATATAGTAAAATAAATTACTCAAAAATAAAATCCGACTTGAATACTAAAGTAATATTATTTTTGTCCTTTTTTAGTTTTGATTTGTTTTTTTGGTTTTTATCTCTTTTTTTTAAATTTTGTTTATTTCTCGATTTTTCAGTGGTGTTGAATATATTATTTCGACTCAGATATCAGTTTTACAAGCAAGGGGTACATCGATAAAAGCACTTTTCAATCGCCGATGACTTTCTGCAACTTTTGAGGAGTACTATTGTATAGCAGAGCTCCAAAGCGCGTCATCAGATCTTCACAACAATAAAATGGGACCTTATACCTTGGGAGTATACCTACCCATTAAAAAAACTATTTTATAGCACAGTGTGACCTAAACCCGCACTTTACGCACGCTTTTCCGGGACCTAAGTTGTCTATTTCTGCACGGTGCGTAAATGAATCGACTACCTTCACATATGTAAAAAAAATGAAACAAAACCCTTTGAAATGTCGTTTGAAGCTTGGAAATGCACAAGAAACAATTTTGAATGTTTTCAATGTTTGATCCAATGAATGATCCAATGTTTCAATGATTTCAATGTTTGATGATCCAATGACTGGTTTCAATGTTTTTTTTTCAATAAATCAATTCGAAATCAAAATCATTTCAATGTTTCTTTTAAAATAGCAATTTTAAAATAGGAATTTTTTTAACAGTTTCTAACTATTACTAGGGCCTTTTAAGAGTCGTATTACCGTTCAGTGATACGAGTGACCAAACTTGCCTATTAATGCTAACTTCACGCCGTGCAATAATGGGCAACTTAGGTCACTCGTATCTATCGTATATATCGGTCACTAGTAATAGTTAGAAACTGTTAAAAAAATTCCAACTCAAACGAAAGAGCACTGTCGTATTCTAAGAGTAACTAAAGGGAAGTTTTCTTTTCGAACAAACTGTCG
The DNA here is from genome assembly GCA_963924505.1 of Agonopterix alstromeriana. Lineage (NCBI taxonomy): Eukaryota > Metazoa > Arthropoda > Insecta > Lepidoptera > Depressariidae > Agonopterix > Agonopterix alstromeriana. The sequence goes on along the minus strand of OZ004671.1, from coordinate 17,133,495 downwards.
GAGACCAGAAACAAACATCAATCACGGCGAAGAGTTCCCCAAAAGTTACCTTCTGTTTTGTTAATATCGCTAATTTGGTTCTTTTTGACTGGCTACCTGTCTCGAACGGCACGGTTCGTTAATTTATGCGTTTCGAACTTTATTTTTAGTTCGATAAGAATTTTATCAAACTAAAAATTGTATCAAGAACTCAAGACACTAGCGGAAAAGACACAGGATTGGCGAATACTCCACCGTCAAGAGCGTAGCTCTTAAATAAGATGATGAAGAATTTTATAAGGATCGAGCTGATGCCACGATTTCATCCGGCTCCATTCATCTTTGCAAGATAAAATATAAACACCAGTTTTTAAGACTAATCATAAGCTATCAAAGACAAAAGGTCTCATCAAAATGGATGCAGTAGTTTTTGCGTGATGCTCGAACAAACACACAAATAAACAGACAGCAAAAAATAAAAAAACCGCTGATTTTGAGTCGGGGACAACTAAAGACCATATTGTATACCTTTTTTTTGTAAATATCTTTAATGTACAGACACAATTATGTTACAATTTTATAATAGTGTAGATAGGAACTTGTTGGAGTTACCTATTACATAAACTTCAAGTCAAGGCCACAAACTTTGCTACAACTACCAACTATGTAGGAAAGGCTCTCTAGCCTTAGTCAATCTTTGGCAGAAACCCTCATTAAAACCTAAAAACCAGCCAAGTGCGAGTCAAAAGTTTGACCAAAAAAATTTTTCGCCGAGACCATTAGTGCGTCCCGGTTTTTAAGATTTATCTTACGGCTTTCAGACATTCTATTAAGTATTATAATTTTCCTTTGCAATTTTCCAAGCAATTATAAATAAAAAGAATATAAAGCCGAAAGAGAATTATTTAATTTTGTTATCAAATTTTTCATTAACTTAATTAATTCGTATTTCGCACGTAAATGAAATAAAGATCTTATAATAGGTATCTACTTTATTTTCATTTATTCTCTATTAAAAACAAGAACATGAAAACCTAACTTTTACTGTATACAGGGTGTTCGGCAGATCGTTGAACATACGAAAATGGGGGGTAGGTAGGGTCATGTGCTACCTACTCAGCCCCAAAAATTTAATTTAGACCCCAATTTTTTTTATGTGAATGATTTTTTGAAATTTTGGAAATTCGTCACTAGCACACCTTTTTTTTAATGGACAGATCTGGATGTATTTAAAAAAAAATAACCATATTTAAATTGATGGTTTCATTATTTTCATGTTTGCATTGAGAAATTTCGTAAAACTTGCCACATAAGTCGAATTTCGACGAAATGGTCCGGCTAGGTAAAGGTCCTAGGTCAAATCTTTGGGGCCAAGTAGGTAGCACATGACCCACCTACCCCCCATTTTATTATGTTCAGCGATCTACCGAACACCCTGTATATGTGTACTTATAGTTTTTCAGTTAGTATCATTATACGAAAGGTTCGTTTAGATTGTGTTTTTTTTCTGTTCATATATTATTTTAGTGCTAACGAACGTGTTGTGGATTTTTCACTGTACATCTTTTAACACGAGGCATGTTGCTAATTGTATAATTAATTATTAATTATGTTAATCATTATTAATTTGTATGAACATGAATCATGATTTTCAAAAATCAACTCTACATTCTTCTTATCGTGGGCAGCAAGTCCTGGTGTCAGAGTTTTTTCAGACCGCCTTACGGCCTCTGACGTGGTTTTTATGTAGCGACTACTACCACGAGAGATAGTAGTCGGGACCAACGGCTAAACGTGCCATCCGAAGCACGGAATCATCTTTCTTTTCAGACAATCTGGTGATTCGGCCTGCAATGTCCTAATCAACTGGGGAAATATGCACAAAGTGACATATCACTAGGTGTCCCCCGTGGGAATCAAACCCACGACCTCCGTGTCAACAGCCCAATGCTCTTAACCATTAGACCACGGAGGCAGTCTACATTGATAAACTATAAGACTGAGTGGTAGTAGGTATTAATTTTATTTATTTAATTTAATTTTATTTCAGGCGTACAAACTTAATTATAACATGCCAATATTATAAATACCTTAATCTAGAATATATATAACAGTATAAGAACAATATATAAAGCGAGAGTGAATGGAACAGTCGAAAGGGGTCGCCCTAGAGAAGCCGAAAGAGAATTATTTAATTTTGTTATCAAATTTTTCATTAACTTAATTAATTCGTATTTCGCACGTAAATGAAATAAAGATCTTATAATAGGTATCTACTTTATTTTCATTTATTCTCTATTAAAAACAAGAACATGAAAACCTAACTTTTACTGTATACAGGGTGTTCGGCAGATCGTTGAACATACGAAAATGGGGGGTAGGTAGGGTCATGTGCTACCTACTCAGCCCCAAAAATTTAATTTAGACCCCAATTTTTTTTATGTGAATGATTTTTTGAAATTTTGGAAATTCGTCACTAGCACACCTTTTTTTTAATGGACAGATCTGGATGTATTTAAAAAAAAATAACCATATTTAAATTGATGGTTTCATTATTTTCATGTTTGCATTGAGAAATTTCGTAAAACTTGCCACATAAGTCGAATTTCGACGAAATGGTCCGGCTAGGTAAAGGTCCTAGGTCAAATCTTTGGGGCCAAGTAGGTAGCACATGACCCACCTACCCCCCATTTTATTATGTTCAGCGATCTACCGAACACCCTGTATATGTGTACTTATAGTTTTTCAGTTAGTATCATTATACGAAAGGTTCGTTTAGATTGTGTTTTTTTTCTGTTCATATATTATTTTAGTGCTAACGAACGTGTTGTGGATTTTTCACTGTACATCTTTTAACACGAGGCATGTTGCTAATTGTATAATTAATTATTAATTATGTTAATCATTATTAATTTGTATGAACATGAATCATGATTTTCAAAAATCAACTCTACATTCTTCTTATCGTGGGCAGCAAGTCCTGGTGTCAGAGTTTTTTCAGACCGCCTTACGGCCTCTGACGTGGTTTTTATGTAGCGACTACTACCACGAGAGATAGTAGTCGGGACCAACGGCTAAACGTGCCATCCGAAGCACGGAATCATCTTTCTTTTCAGACAATCTGGTGATTCGGCCTGCAATGTCCTAATCAACTGGGGAAATATGCACAAAGTGACATATCACTAGGTGTCCCCCGTGGGAATCAAACCCACGACCTCCGTGTCAACAGCCCAATGCTCTTAACCATTAGACCACGGAGGCAGTCTACATTGATAAACTATAAGACTGAGTGGTAGTAGGTATTAATTTTATTTATTTAATTTAATTTTATTTCAGGCGTACAAACTTAATTATAACATGCCAATATTATAAATACCTTAATCTAGAATATATATAACAGTATAAGAACAATATATAAAGCGAGAGTGAATGGAACAGTCGAAAGGGGTCGCCCTAGACGTAAGTATGCAGACCAAATTGACAGCCTACTTAAGAAGGGTCAGATCAAAAGTACCCGAAACCGACGAGCCTGTATGAAACGACTTATGACTGTGGAAGAGGCAAAAGAGGTATGTCAGGATCGTAGTCGATGGCGATCAATTGTCTCTGCCTACCCCAATGGGACACAGGCGTGAGTATATGTATGTATGTATGTAGAACAAAACAAACTTAATCATTACACGCACTCTCTAGGGTTTTTAGTCCCCGCTTCCCTAAAGCGTCTAAACACGACTCCAGTGGAGCCAGGAACCTCTTCAGGTGAGTGGCGGGAACACGGAGCTTGAAGGCATTTAAATCCAAAGACGTGCTTTCCAGCTCCCGCACCTTCACCGGCAGAGGTCCGTTTATAACCTGTTTTGGCTCATAGTTGGGCAAATGTATCCCCCAAGGTTTTCCAGCCTTCTCTATCCTGTGACATCATTTACCATTCTACTTCGTGGTCATACAGTTTGTTGCACCATCTCTATCTTGATCTGCCCCGGCCCTGGCCCGGCCGCCATCGTTGGTGTAGGTACTTGAGTTTATGAAATTTATTATTAGACAAAGAAAACGTTTGCCCCAATTCCTTTTGTTCTATTCTCAGATTCAAGAAACTAAGGGTACCTACCTACAACAAAGCTAACTTAATTTGTTTGCAGAGAATATGATTCCATGTTCACAAGAATAATATGATTTTTATTAAAGAAATCTTATACACGATTCAATAAATCGTACCGACTCCGATATTAAAAATAGGCTTCTTTATAAATGTTTCGTATATACCATCATCATTCTTTATTTTCATTTGGTATGGATCAATGGGTTTTATATTGAGTAGGTAACTACCCGATTCAATCAGTATTAAATCGACTTGGTGTTTTTGGCAGTCCTAACAATTCTTCTTCTTATATTTAGTTAATTCATATCAGACAATGGAAATAATCACAAAAACAAAATATTACATTAAGGGAATATAATTCGGAGTGCACACCATACAAACGAAGTCTGGTAATATTTTCAATACTAATCAATTAAAGTAAATGAATTTTTTCAGAAACAATCTAGAAACTAATCTCTATGTTTCTATGAAGTCAGATTTTCGTTAAAATGTATAGTTTTAAAATTACAGTGCCTCAAAGATTTCCATACACATCTTAAATTAATCCTAGCACTAAAACTGTATATTTGAACGAAAATCGGACTTCATACAAACAGAGATTATTTAATAGATTGTTTCTGAAAAAAATCATTGACTTTAGGTTATTGGTTAGTATTGAAAATATCATCAGTCTTCGTTTGTATGCAGCGCGCATTTACGAATACGGAATAAACTTCCCTTAAAATTGCCTAGTACAAGCATAATAGGTACGTTAACGATCTTTTACACGATATAATTCCGAAACTTACTCAATAGACCTACAGGTTTGTAGGGCTGTAGGTACTAGGCAATTTTAAGTAAGTAATATCTTGTTTCTGTGATCATCAGTTCCATTGTCTGAAAAAAACTGCCAAAAAACATCATGTTGATTTGATACTGATTGATTCGGGTAGTAACACAATAAGCATAAGCATATGCTCACGACTATATTCCCCGAGGGGGTAGTCAGAGATATTCTGAAAAAAATAATAAAAAAGAGGTTCTGAGACGGGCAAGCGACTTGATAGTTTCATCTTTCATCGTGCTTGCTCAAGCGGCTTGATGCACACGTCAAGCCGCTTGGGCAAGCACGATACATTGTAGCATGTAAACGTATCAAATATACTGTTGTCTATATTTTTTGTATTACAATGGTAGGATTAAACGAACTTACCTGAAGTGAAGTTCTATCCTAATTATATGAAGTACTTAGTCCGAGACATAACTATGTAGTAGTCGCTATCTTGCGTGTATCCGCGTCCTTTAAATCTATGGAAAAAAAACTAAAAACGTGTCTCCGAACGTCTTCTACCTGTCAATGTCATTAGTTCAGAGCTAACTGGTAGTAACTGGGTATGCGGAGGGTGGGAAGTAGGTATATGTCTCGGACTAAGTACTTCATATAATTAGGATAGAACTTCACTTCAGGTAGGTTCGTTTAATCCTACCATTATATTTCGTACTTAGTCCGAGACATAACTATGTAGATGTTTAGAGGAAACAACATCTTAAACTAAAACAAACTCGTCTGTTGTGAACTTAAGAGTCACAACTAAGAACAACACCTTGTAAGTTATAGGTAGGTATAGTAGTACCTATCACACAAAATGAGATTAGTAAATCACAATCATACAATATTAGTCAAAATCAGACAGTAATAAATTAAAAACATTTTGTTAACTAATATTATGTATAATTAGGTACCTATGTGAGTACCTCAAACTGCTTCTCCCACTTTAATCTGTCTGATCACTGTCAGACTCCAAATTGTTGAGGTTCTAGTAGAACGACATAGGTATTGTTTTTAAAATATTATCGACTGTAAGCCTTCTATGTGGGAGGGTGCGCTGCAACCCATATAGTCGAGTGGGACGATGACATGATGACTTACAAAATAAAAAATAAAACTTTCGAAACTAATATCTGTACCCTGAGCAGACGCCTTTAAAACAGTATGGTATAACAATCTTCTATCATGAATTGATTCATGGCTTATGACTCATAATATGAGAAATACACATAATTAGGTGCAGGAATACTAAATTTGATTTCTTAATCTGAAGATTAAGTAAAAAGTAGCTACTATACTAAAGTAGCTAACTTTCGGATAGTTTACCTAAATTTTAGGACATAACGCGTTTAAGACATTTTGCGTTTAGGACATTCCGCGTTTAGGACATTCCGCGATTAGGTCATTCTGCGATTAGGACATTATAAGTTTAAGTCATTTCGCGTTGACAAATTAGGTCATTATGCGTCGACACCAATCACTATTAAGCATTGTAAGACATGATGTGAGTCCCATATACTAACATAATTTTGTTTAGAAGGGCGTAATTTGAATAACCTTTAAACCCGCGTTTTATTCTAGAACGCGTTTCAACAGAACATTGCCGATATGAGTGTTATTATCCATTATGAGATGTAGGATAGGTGATGCATTATTTCAGAATCACCGTTATCAATAACAGAAGTATGTAAAATACATTAACTCAAATAGAAACCTATAAAAATACCTAATTTGACTAACAAAATGGCCTCCACTGACGTAGACTATAGAATTCTATCAGTGTTTTATATAAAGAGGTTCTGAGAAAATTTGCCCGATATCATTTTGACATTTATTTAACCTAGGAATAAGTTTCCTGTCTAGGATCTCATGATAATGTAGAAGACAGAGAGTGTTCAAATATAACTGTTTCTGAGACTGTCCAGTTCTTTCAGCAGTGGGTACCAAGGCTGAGAGAATCTGATTGGAACACTAAAGAACATAGAAAAATGTTGTCTACTTAACCCTCTACATTCCATACGAAAGGGTATCTAAGCAATGAAACATACTTTTCACACTAAACCGAACTTAGAATTAATCATATCTAAAACTTTCTGAGAAAAATCTCATTCAGTAAGTCGACCTATAATTAGGTATCTTTGTGATTCTCTCCTTTATCTCTTCAGGGATAAGGTCTTGTAATGAAATTAAGTGTAATGTAGACTGAATTGATCCACACACTGTCAGATATATTTGGATTTGGCTACTATTTAAAATAGGTTACTGACTGTCTACACAATACACTCTTTAAAAGATATCTCCGTTGTGTTATGTGTGATTTTACCTTATTAAAGTTTCACATTGATTCTGATTCTTTAAAGTAAACAATGCTACGAATGGCTTAGTTCGTTTTCATGAAATTCTTTCTCTAGTTCTAATAGATTAGAACTATGTAGCAGGAGTATGTTGGACCTATGATGTAGCAGGCTTCGGAGTCCTGAATTTATACTAAATAAAAGTTGTTATAATGTGCCTACTATGCATTTTTGATTAAACCGAAACCCTTGAACTTTTAACCCATTTAACTCAGTATATTTTTGCACATGTAGGTGACATAGGTACATATTAATATCCAGATTCTTTGCGTAAACAAAGCCCTATGCTGCCACACAACTGATACCAAATTGTATAACCACATTATAAAATCTTTAATTGATCATGACTATGGTCAGATATTGGTTAAGTAGATTGAGCAGTGGATGATAAAAATATATTACTTTTAATAGAACCTAGCTATGTTTATGCTAATGGAACCTAGAGATTCCCAATAATCTTTAGCCTTATACCATTATTTAAGCTTTAAGCATTCTTGGTAAGTAAGTACCATTGAGGTATAGATACATTATCATGGTATCAGGTATTGTCTTAAGAAAAGGACAGGACATGCTCCATTTATGGATTTTAACTGTTTTGTAAATACAGTCAGAGCCGGCCTAGCCAGCCAGGCTAGTTTATTGGGTAGGCCATCCCATTTAAATAATGAACCATTATTTAAGTAATTGAAATATTCAAATACTTTTTATGAGCCATATTATTTTATTGTTACTAAATAGTTAGAAAAGAATTAATTTTCAGTTTTAATTATTTATCAGCATTTATTATTTTCATTTCAGACTTTTTATAATATGTTATTAACATGAAGGTTATGGACTACTCAAAGGATGGAGCCCCTTTTCAACCTAAATACAACTTGATCATTAGTGATATTAGAATAACAAATGAGAAAATATGATGAGTCTAGCAGCAAATTTTACCTAAAAGGGTATCATTTGTTATATTACTACAATTATAAAAATGTTTACGTGGATGTCCTGAGGTTTCAGAACATCTCTGACCACCCCCTCGGGGAGTACAGTCGTGAGCATATGCTTATGCTATAATACTTTTAAGTGGCGGCAAACTCTTCCTCAAAGGGTATTTTATTTATTAGATCATTAGTGATATTACCAATATTGTACAACTAAGTAAATATTTGAGTCTAGCGATAAGCTTTATCACAAGGATACTGCACCCGTCCCTATCTGGTGGATAGGGTAACAGTTTGGGTTGATGCAGAGGTTGGTGTTACCAGAATGGCTTGTGACCAGCTACAATAGATCTGTTCAGGTTGCGGTAGCTATTGATCATTAACCAAGCCCTTACCCCCAAATAATAATGGCTTGTGACCTCTGCACTTTCTTTCTGTACTGTATGGCGAAAATTTCGAGGCTGGATTTACTTTGGGTTTCATACTGTTTGAACCTTTCTTAATTGTTAGAAAATTAACATGTCATCCAGCTTTGTGCAAAGGAATTCTGTTTACTAATTTTCCTTTTATGAACTAGATAAATATTTTTGTTAACAAAAGGTGCAATAAGCTGTTATCAAAACCCAATTTGCCTGGAGATGCAGCATGCTAAGCTTGGAGAATCTGTCAGCAACTTTAATTGGTGCCAATTTATTGAAATCTTCTCTTGAGAGAAGGATTATTGTGTTGTAGGCTGTGTGGCTGACGCTACCTTCAGTGCCGCTAACATTCTTGTAATAATGTATCTTAGCCTAGTACCAGATTGTTTCAAAATGCCAGGCAATTCCAAAATTATTTAGGGTGCAGTTTTATACTTAGATAATGCAATTTTTATCTCTTTGTGTTCATACTATTGACTGTAACATGCTCAATCTGAGAGTAGATTGTCTCTGTCACCTTTCCGAGCTGTCTTCTAACCTAACCTAGTTAGGCGAGTAGCAGTACTTGAGGCTAATTTAATCGGCTGAGTGTGACTAATGTGCAGTTATTAATTAAATACCGAATATTGTAATTATGATTTGATATCTTAGGATTTCGCTCAATGTCTATCTCAGGATCAACATAGAGGTATTACCTACTTACAGAGTAAAAGCTTTTTATCAACTAGCCCCAAACACGTTAATACCCGGAACATAGCTACAGGCAACACCCACTGTTCAGAGTTATGTCTTCCCAATGGGAAACAACCAGGTTTAGATAAATGAGGCATCAATGACTATCTTATAATCAGGCAAATAAACGGACAAAAACAAAAATACTTTCCAACGGAAAGATTTATAAGTGTCACACAATTACGAGCAATATATTAATACAATTACAAGCTGAGGGCAGTAACCTCTTTCCCAACGGGAATTTGTATGGTAAGAAAGAATAAACATTCATCCTCATAATAATTCAGCAAATATTACGTTATTCTGAACACAATTGGTCACTGGGCACCGGAGCCGGTGTCGGCTGTCTTTCCAATTAAAGATTCTGTGCCATAAATGATTCTATTCTATCCCCTACGGAAAAGTCATCATCATCATCATCAAACCTAGAACCTTTCAAGGGCTAAGGGCACAGGAGCTGACATGATCTTTCCCAACGGTAGAAGTGCATGCGTGGCTAATATGCAAAAGAGCTGTAATGACTACCTTCCCAACGGGACCGTGTCTCTTTGTTTGAAACTCAAACCAGCTTGGGCAATGGGAAGTACTGGCATGATCTTTCCCAACGGTTAAAGTGCATGCGTGGCTAGTAAGCAAAAGAGCTGTAATGACTACCTTCCCAACGGGAACGTGTCTCTTTGTTTGAAACTCAAACGTGCTGGGGCAATCGGCACAAGTAATGGCATGATCTTTCCCAACGGTAAAAGTGCATGCGTGGCTAATAGGCAAAAGAGCTGTAATAACTACCTTCCCAATGGGAACGTGTCTCTGTTTGAAACTCAAAAGTGTTTGGGCCATGGACACAGTACTGGTATGGCCTTTCCCCACGGGAAAACAAGTGCATGGTCGAAACTCAAGCATGCATAGTGCAACGGGCCCAGGGTCTGCCATCGGCGTCGGCTGTCTTTCCCCAACGGGGAAGAGTATGAACGTAACACGTTAATACGTGTGCCGGCAAGGGCACGGGAACCGGCTTTCGTATACTTCTTTCCCCACGGGAAAGCGCATCTTCGAAACTCGTAAATGCGTGGACACATTGTGTCGGGCCGGGGAGGGGATCAAATCCCCCGTAGCATGTAGGTAAACTTTTTCAATAACAGAAACAAAAAGAATAAATTGTGTACGTACCTTGTCGTAATTTACCATAATTTACTAAGTCAATCACTCGTCCAACTTATGTATCCTTCTCTTCCATCTTTCCTGATTGTCTTCACACTTAATTCTTTCCATTTTATACACAAAAGAACTTATAATTTAACTATAAAACTTTAAAATTTTCATTTTCAACAAGGATCGCGTTTACGCGCGATAAACGAATGACATTGACAGGTAGAAGACGTTCGGAGACACGTTTTTAGTTTTTTTTCCATAGATTTAAAGGACGCGGATACACGCAAGATAGCGACTACTACATAGTTATGTCTCGGACTAAGTACGAAATATAATAAATAAATGAAAGATGAACCGCGTAAAATGCAGTGCGAACAGTGAAAAGAGTAATTAAGAAGGCAATTCGTCAAAATTTAAATACACACGGAACACTGCACTACCGGCGAGACACCGGCATCGCTGATGCTAGGTCGTAGGCTACGGACTAAACTGGACGCTCTAAGACCAGATAGAGAGGTTAAGGTCAGAAACTGTCAAAGACGTCAACAAGAGAACGCGGATGTCATGAAAATGAGCAAAAATCCCAAAATTGACTGTTTTTCGAAGAATTACAAATTATGCAAGGTCCAACTAACAACCGTTGGAAGATCTTCCTTTTTCAATAGAGAAACCTAGTTCCTCCATAGCATTCAGTAACAATTTATTAGGTCTATACCTAGACTTTACTAATACAGTTCATAAAGCTTTTGTATATCTTTATGAAAAGATTTCATCTTGATATTAATTTTCAAAGAAGAAAGTTTTCTTAGAAAATGTTGATTAGAAAATATGTTTTATTAAGACTGCATTTGCACATTGTGGAGGCGTATTATACAGATATTACTTAAAAGAGAGCTAGATTAGAAAAACTTGTTTTTTTTTCTAATTTCTTGAACCTACGTAGAACATTCTAAAGCTTGGCGCAAATGAGCCACTGGCCGCAGCTACCGGAGGCTATCGAGGTCGCGGAAACTGCTACAGCAAGTGTCAGCCATACGTGGTGCGGTGAGTCCCTACAAAATGTATGAAAAAAAGGCCACCGGTGGCTGTGGCCGGTACCTCGTTTGCGCCGAGCCTAAGGGTCAAGATTAGTCATTAATATAAATTCTAAATCGATGTAAATCTCACATATACACCCCTTGGATTCGTGCTTGTTCACACACTTGAAAAAATAAATATTACGAGCAATTATCTGCAAGTCACACCCAATGTAATTTTTTGTTAGTTTTATTTTACTCTACACGAATTGATAAGTTTCATTTATGTACAGTACTTTTAAGACTGGGCCTAAATCGACAGGCCTGTCCACCATCCTTCATTCATCAAAATGCAAATCGCTTTACACGTATTGCTTAGTTTCAATTATGTACGGTACTATTAGAACTGGGTCCGAATTAACAGACACGCCCACCATTCATCTTTCATCAAAATCAAATCTTTGTGATATATTATCAGTCCTTAAAATAAACTTGATTAGAAATGTTTAAAGTTTTGTATAATAAATTGAATAAATGATAGCTCTTTGACCTTAATATTAAACATTAAAATAATATTAAACCACGGCCCATCCAACTATTAAGCAAATAATATTATCCTTTCATAAGCAAATGAATTTACCTTTCTAATTGTTTCAAATAATTTTGAGGTTACAATGTAACATTAAACTCATAGAGGCCTCAATTAGTTCTGATGATATTTGCCCAAAGCTCCTTATCTGCCTACGAAATAGCTACGGCGTAGTAACATGTACTACGACTGCTACGGTATTCGGAACGTGCTCACTGCCTACACACGAAGTCTGGTGATATTTTCAATACTAACTAATTAAAGTGAATTAAATTTTTCGAAAACAATCTTGAAACTAATCTCTTGTATGAAGTCAGATTTTCGTAAACATTTTTAGCTTTAATGTTACAGTGCCTCAAAGATTTCCATACAAATCTTAAATTAATCCTAGCATTAAAACTGTATATTTGACCGACAATTTGACTTAATACAAGCATAGAAATTAGTTTCTGAAAATCTTCATTGACTTTAATTGGTTATTATTGAAAATACATCCGTATACAACACCGTTCCATTTGCACCCTTTCGTTAAGAACCCCTATAAAAAAAGATAAATAACTATGGTACCGACAAAAGAGTTTCTAACATTTCTCCTAATATCTCGGAAATTATTGCATTGTAATCTCATAATATGTAGCAAAACAAATTGTAAGACCAATAACAACCGATCTAATAAACAGAAATATTGCCAGCCCATTTTGAACCTTATCTTCTAAAGATAACAATCGTTTTACTTTGCACCTACGAATAATAGTGATTTATTCCTTTGTATTGGTATTTCGTTTGAGCAGACAGTCGTGAGAGAAAGTCGAGAGGTATTTCAGAACTCATAAGGATAAACTGTAGAAAAAGAAAACAGATATCAGCAAGTTTAATATCGACATCGGTCTTTATATTCTGTTTATTTGATTTTTTCGAACTTTCCTACAGTGTCGTAACCCTTAGGCGCGGTTTATACAGAAGAGACGTGTGGCGGTGGCAGATAGTCAAAGTAACACAATTATAAACCTTATATTACGTAGCATAGCGTCGTTTGGAGGATTGCGCTCGCGCCTCCAGGCTGGAGGCCCTCCTGGAGGCGCGGGCGCGATTCTCCTTTACGACAAAAACAATGCTATGCTACGTACTATAAGGTTTATATTGTGTTACTTAGATTATCCACCACCGCCACACGTCTCTTCTGTATAAACCGTGGCTTAAGGTCGTCGTAAAAACGGGAATACCACGAAGGTAAGTAAGATAAGTCCCCATCCTCTCCTTTCTGTCCACTGTGGGTAATACATACAAGCATCAAACTTAGTGTTATTATTATATTCTAAAGTAAAATAACAAATAAAAACTGGCCAAGTGTGTGTCGGGCTTGCTATAAGGATCCCGGAGAAAACCCTTTTTTTTAAATATTGTAGGGTAGTACGAAAACCTCCGTCCGCGAGTCCGACTCGCACTTGGCCGATTTTTTTTTTATTATCTCGATAGTAGTCCACTGCTGGACATAGGCCTCCCCCAAGGATCGACCGGTCCTGCACTGCCCACATTCAACGGGTTCCTGCCGCCTTCACCAGGTCGTCGGTCCACCTTGTCGGGGGCCTACCCACGCGACGCTTTCCGATACGCGGTCGCCACTAGAACTCTTCGGCCTCATCGGCCATCAGTTCTGCGATCAATGTTCCCCGCCAATTGCCACTATGGTTTAGTAATTCTTTGGGCTATTTTATTTAGTCTTATGAAATTGTACTTCGTTTTATTCACTTTAAACATTAACAGTACATATCCCATAGATGTTAGTTTCCATATATCGACATAAAGACGAAGCTTCAACACAAAAGGTAACAAGTCCCAAAGACATCAGTCGACAAAGGAGCTGCTCCGGATTGTTATTCTTTAATTATATCCTTTTGTTAACATCCTGATACGATATGGGATAATCAGATAGGCAAACAAAAGAGTAATATACATATAATATGCTGGATAAACAGAATAGAGCGGCGGAAGGACAACCTTTCGACGACACTTATGGGAGAAGTTATTAAGGTGTTTAACTGTGCATTTTGACTATCTTAATTTAATCTCCTAAGATTTTAACCAACAAGCCTTGAGAGCACTTTCACGTAACTGATTTGCTTTGAGAACAGTAGGCCTACCATATGTTTTCGCTGTACGTTACTACTGTAGTTACGTCATCAATTCGTATGGCAGAAATTAGTTCACAGCGTCAAAACTAGGAGCGCTGTACGAAATTCAATACAAACGGTGTGTCCCGAATTACGCCGACAGCGCTGTGAGCGCGATAAATATCGTTCCGATTTGACGTGAGCGCGTCCACAATCGAAAACGTGACGTCATTCATGACGTCACTACCGACGCCATCTTGCAATAACAGTGCTCACGGTTCGTGGCGTTAGCACTGTGAGCGAGTTGTCAAAAGTGACGTTTGATAGTTTTGTTCTAGTAAATTTTTGAGCGAATTTTCAAAAGTGACGCTTGACAGTTTTGCTGTCGTATATTTTTGGTTTGTTTAGGACTCGATTTAGGTTTCTTTAGTAGTACTGGGTTTGATTATGTTCTAAAAAAGACGAATAAAAGTTTAATAACGATTAGTGATGAAGAAAATAATGTGAATTTTTGAATGTTGTGGTGTGAACGGTGTGAGCGCGATATCTAGCGTTCCGAATTGGTAGAACGCTATCAGCGCTGTCGGCGCGCTAACGCAAATGAAACGGGTGTTAGCGCTGTAATCGCTCACATCACTGTTTTTATGAATCGGAACGCACCGAAAATTGGCGACGTAACTACAGTACTAATGCACACATGGCGACACATCATTCTACGCAAAACAAATGTAAGCTATCCTGTAACATATAACATCCGTTACACTACTTACGCGCGGCCAGCTTATTTTGGTTTTGCGACAGCTTGATGTGTCGCCGTGTGTAGAGTGACAACTCATGGTAGGCCTACAGAACTCAATTAGCATAGCGCAAATTCGATTGAGATTCAGCCGATTTTTTATTGATATTTCAAACGGCGAACCGAACAAGATAGAAAAAATAAAAATGAGCACTAAAACATATTCTACTTCGTCATATGTTTTTTTTATAGGACAGAAACGATTTGTCCCAGATCCAGATGAAACGGGAATAAAAGGGATTTTATGAGGATAACTGTGTGATTGAGTGTTTGAGTGAGAATGTGTTACGGAGAGATACTGAGGTACCACTGCGAGGAAACAGATTTCCGTTACTTTATACAGGGTAAATTTATATTGGAATTTTTTATGCGGATAACTTCAGCATGTATTCTACTCATCAAACTGAATAATTTTCAGTATGGAGCCAACATCGATGTCGCGAAAAAAAAACATCTGTCCCATACATTTGAGTCGAATAGGTACTTCAGTTTTGTACGGGGCACCTGATTATTTTTTAGCGATTTCAAAGTTGGCTCCATACTGAAAATTTTTCAGTTTGATGAGTAGAAATACATGCTGAAGCTATCCGCAGTGATATAAAATTGACCCTGTATTCAAGAATAATTAGTACAATGATAAGTTTGTTTTTAAAGTTGAACAACATAGTAGGTATTATTACAAATTACATGAATAACATTACATTGTAGATCGCTTTTGCTAATTTTCAGAATAAAACATCTTTGGCAGATTCAATTATTTATTAATTGACTTTTATGTATCACATTTAAGGTATACAAAAATGATTGATTAATTAATTAATTGATTGAATATTTTATTGATTGATTAAGCGTGATTTTAATTGTGGAATTATTTAACTTTGAAATACCTACGTTAATTCGTCGTAATTAAAAAGCGATTCATAATTTTATTCCTGTCCAATTTATATGTACAATTGGCAACGAAAGTCGATTAACATTTTTACCATTATTTCTATGATTCAACTTTCATTGCCCGGTTATGCTTTGTTTTTGAATTACAATTTGAGTCGTTGGTGCATACAGTACATACCTTATATTTTTTCGTCAGTGGAAAGCAAAGAAAGCAAGTTTGTTCATTTCTGTGTTGTTGCGTACCTGAAAGAAAAATATAGTTAGAGAAACTTGAAATGAGTACCTAAATGTGATATCGCATACAAAACTGCAGTATTTACTCTACTCAAATGTATGGGACCGCAGATTTTTTTTTTTCGACGTTGGCTCTATAGTGAAAGTTGTTCAGTTTGATAGTCTACAGCACCTCCTTAAGTATTACTAGGGTGTTTTGTTACACAGTGTATAAAAAAAATAATGTTTGCGCATTTCCCTTATGTTCCTTTGGGAAAGTTGTTCAGTATCATGAGTACAATCACCCTTTAAAGTAATACAACTGTCTTCACTAACACCCTGTATAGACAAAATTCACCATGAAAGTTGGTCCGTGCCTACGTGTCCGTCGTCGTTGTTTCTAATTTTAAGATTGTCCTTAGCATAGCATAGCATATGCTCACGACTATATTCCCCAAGGCGGTAGTCAGAGATATTCTGACACCAAAGAACATCCACGTTTCACCAGTAGTACCGAAACTCTGTCCAGTATGACGGGGGGTGACCCCGTCGCCACACAATGAACAGTGGGTACAATACATGCCTCGAAATTTAATTGTCGAATAATTGAGTGTGTCCTTTCTACTATCATTTTTTGTCGTTGGGTTAGAAAGAGACAAAGTTGAGGTCAGAAACAACGACAGGAATTTACGAAAGAAGGACGAACATTACCAAGGAGTATTTTCATGATTCACCGCTTGTAAGGCAGTCTCAAAGAGATTATACCTAATAGAGTGAGCCATACCAATTGTAAAGTGTCCACTTTTTTTGACGTTTAGGTTTGAGTGTGTGGTGTCAAGTAGTATGGACAAAAGGCACCAAGTGACATATGGGCTTATGTTTACGGTCACTTTTCACACACACTAGCTCAAAAAAAAGTGGACAGCCGCATAAACAAATATCTATAGTTCCATCTCCTTCTACTATTAAAGGTACGTCATAGGACAAAAGAGACCAACTACATTCGTAAATTTATGCGGACTCTATGGATCTCCTCTTAGGGCAGTCTGCTCTCCATAGACAATACCTATTCCAATTTCCTCAGTTTAATTTACTAAAGTAATGAAATCGAAAAGAGCCTGTGCGAAGTAACAACTTGTCAATAAGTAATCTCAAACTAATATTTCATTACTGAGAACCGATGTGACGACAAAGTACTACGAATACAATAAGTCTTATCTGTTAGTTTGTAAGACCTTTGTAACATGTTTTTGTACGACCTTCCTATTCGTATCGTTTTAGATCGCATCATATCTCATGTCACTTACGATATTACTGTTCTCCCACGATACTTAATAGAAGAAGTAACGACACTGAAGTGAAATTTTGTCGCGCACAAACGATATCTTTTACTAGATATTGTATCTTTCTACAAATTTTGTCACAACATTTTTGTGAAATATTGTTAATTATGTAAAAGATTGTATGTGCGTCGGAGATAAAAATACTTAAATGGTTGTTCTTTTTACCCGACTGCGCCAGAAGGAGGGTTATGTTTTTGGAGCGTATGTATGAATGTATGTAAGTATGTATGTAAGTATGTATGTATGTATTTATGTTTGTATGTCTATTTCTTTGGCACGCCCTACAGCCTAAACGACTTGATGGATTTTAACGTATGAGGTATCATTAGAGATATAGGCTATATTATTTTAATATGGAGTCTGCGAATCAAAAAAGAGAGGGGGAATAAACAATTATTTTTGTTAAAAATTACGATATGGGTATCAAATGAAAGCTAGTGAACAGACGATTCCAAATATATAAATATTGTATTACTTTTATGTTACCGTTTCGACATAAGACTAAAAAGTATGAAATAAACTAAATTATTAAGAAAAACAAATAACCCGACTGCATGAAAAAACCTATTAACTGAAAAGAGAAAAACAAGCTCTATAATCACTAATCAGCTATAACAACTTTGTTTAAGAAAATATATTTTGAATGTTATTAGGTAGGTTGCTCTTTGTACTTTTATATCGATTTTAAGGTATTTCTCATGTTCCTGAGCCAATATAACCACGAAATCTCTACAAAAGTGTTATAAACTAACAGTAATATTATTTCAAAAACAATTTACAAAAGTGTCTTTAATGCAATCTCAAACCTTATTTTTCCTAGACTAAATCTAGTAGATCTAAAAATACAGATAGAGCATGCGTACTGTATTCAGTTGTCCGTTTTGCACTAGCCACGAAGATTACTGCTTGATTTGTGTCTTGGGTTTTTGTGTTGGAATGAATTTAATTCTGGAAGCTTTTATTGATTACTGATTCATTAATGCTGCCGACATTGACTTACAAACTAATGGACGCCGGGTCGCATACAAAATTCTCGAAAAAAGTGTCCCAGACTAACTTACGTAAACGTAAGGACGTTTTTGTAATAAAAAAACACTAAAAGAATGAAACTGTTGAAATTCTTTTTTCATGTTGTTTTCGTAGTTTTTACAAATACTTTTGGCACATTGGCACGGCACTATAGACGTGCGCGGAGTCGGTCGATCAAACGAAGACTGTCGCGTAATTGTTACTCTTTATGCGTTTTGTTACTCTTTTGCTTTTGTCACTTTTGTTTGTAATTAAATGGCTGCTGATGTTAGTTGTTTTCGTTTATCCACTATGAAGAAAAAGTTGAAAAAAATAAAAAATTCTGCTGTCTCATACATTTGAGTAGGTATTGCAGTTATAAAAACAGCAGTTTTTAAACATTATTAGGGTGTTTTGTTACTCCTTGTTTAGGGTATTGCTTAGTACATTGACGGTTTTTAAGAGGTTGACTAGACCATCAAACTGAACAACTCTCACTATGGGACCAACATCGAAATCACGAAAAAAAAAATCAGCCGTTCCATACATTTAGCTCGAGTAGATTTGTAGTTTAGTATGGAACATCAGATTTTTTCTCGCGATTTCGTTGCATTGTTTTCGTTCGCGTGAATGTTGTTCAGTTTGATGGTTTAAACCACCTAAATTATTATTTGTATTTTTGTAACACCTTGTATAGGTATAAAAAGCCGTGGTGTTCTAGTGGCGAGTAACCTCGCCTGCCGTGCAGGAGGCGATGGTTCGATCCCCGTCCAGGCCGACTCGTACCAATGAGTTTTTCGGAATTTATGCACGATTTGTAAACACAACTGGCTTTTCAAGGAAAACATCGTGAGGAAACCTGCTTGTTTCAATTTCGAAGCATGTATTGTGCATTACAAGTGGCGACGGGTTCACTCCCTATCACACTGGACAGAGTTTCAGTACTAGTGAAACGTGGATGTTCTGTGGTTTCAGAATATCTCTGACTACCCCCTTCGGGGAATATAGTCGTGAGCCTATGCTTGTATAAAACTGCAGAGTACTACCTGAAACGAATAATTAAATGTGTCAACAAAGTTTCGGTAATGCCTCTATTGTTTGTGACGGGTCCACAGTACAGGTTAATTATATTACGTTCTCGGTCTGTCACTGTCACTCTTAACCAATTTCAGTTTGACAAGACGGACTAAACTAATTATCTGAACTAACTATTTTATTAACATAATTTCTTCGTCGCCACCACAGAACAAAATGGTAAAGTGCTGTTATTGTAATTTAAATGTTATAGAATTTTTGGTGTCTGTGGTAAAATATAGGGTCCATCTTAATATGCTGACACTTTTTAAGGGGATGATCAGACCATCAAACTGAACAATTTTCTCTATGGTAGAGTAAAAACCCGAAGTCGTTTAGTAATCAAAGGGTACAAAGTCGGATAGCAGCGAAAAGGACGCGAAAACAATTAGCCAATCGTGGCAATGCATTGAAGGTGGCACATCCTGATTCTTCATTTTAATTTCGCGCGGTCAACTGCGCAGGTACTTATAAATCTAGGAATTATTCCCGGCACGCCGCTTTCCCCTTACGCCGCTTCTCTTTATAGCACTACTCTGTAAGTGCAAAAATTCGATTGATCAAGAAAAAAAAAACACTGTTATTGATCATAGTTTTGATATTAGGGATTTGTAATAAATTATCCTCGTATCAAAAGAAAGCTATTTTTTGTCGTATTTCATCTCGAGCGTCACGATGCTTCAAGGGGCTCATTAAGCAGTTAGTCCCGAAAAGTTCAGTTAGATGGCGGTGTAAGTAAGTATTCGTTTAGCAAGGTCAGAGGCCTATTATCCGTTTGTTTCCCGTGGTCCTACCGCGTAGTTCTACTTGTAGTTTTTTTTGCCCGTGGTTCGACTGGAAGAACCACGGGAAATTCACAATATCAGTGGTTTGACTGGTAGTACTAGTAGAAAAGTTTGTCCGTGGTTATAAACGTGGCCTATTAAGGGTATACATTCTCAACGTGGCCATGAAAATGTGATTAACAAGATGTTACAATTTTAACGTTTCACTCCCCTCCGGGAACTTATTAATTTAGGCAATTTATATTTTATTCTGTTTCCAACATAAAATGTTCGGAACGTTTCCCGCGAGATTCTTTCGGAATAAATTATTGTTTCTTTTGATTAATTTTCTGGGTCTCGTAGTCCGACAAAGAAACCATTTCATAACAGAAAGCCTGACTACCAGGATGTACAGTATCACTATGAGAATGGTGTGGTCATATGCTCGAAAAGAAAGGTTCAGTATTATTTTCCTAAACGTAGGTAAGTAATATACACGTATATACTTTTTACCGACGATGGTATGAAGTGAATGGTATGGAATGAAGTTTTTCGGAGTTTATGTACGACTAGCTGTTGCCCGCGACTCCGTCTGCGTAGACCTTAAAAAGTATCCTATGTGTTAATCCAGATCATATTCTATCTGTGTGCCAAATTTCATTAAATTCCATTCAGTAGTTTTTACGTGAAAGAGTAACAAACATCCATCCATACTTACAAACTTTCGCGTTTATAATATTAGTAGGATAGGATAGGATTTGTAACACCACTGGCTTTTCGGTGTTTGAGAGTTGTTGATATTACATGAGTAAGAAAAAACTAATTGATACATGGCATGTCGTGCATGGGGATTCGAACCTAGAGTTTCAATATTGAGTATCCATATTTCTCCGCATCGCGCCTCCGACCCTCTCAGTATACGAGGTTACAATATAAATTCTTAAGCTAAAGTTATGTATACAATAATACATAGTCTATTATAAATATAAAATAATTGATAGTATACAGTACAGTTTTTGTTACACCCTGTAGATTTACAGTAATCTCATTTTGAAACGATCCCGAACAAGGATTATTTAAACGACCCAATTTAAAACTAAGTTCTAATACGATAGATTTTAAAGTTTAAACTGAAATAATAATGAAGGTTTTAACATACAGTAACAGCCGTAGTGTAGTCAGAGATATTCTGAAAACTTCAGAACATCCACGTTTCACTAGTAGTACCGAAATTCTGTAGGTCTACGATGAGTTTTCACTATAATTTACTATTGTAGTTACGTCACCTATTTTGAATTGAATTCCGTACAGCGCTCATAGTGGTTACATTGAGAACTTATTTCTGTGGGTACAATACATGCCTCGAAATTAAAACATGCCGTTTTCCTCACGATGTTTTCCTTCACCGAAATGCCAGTGGTGTTACAAATCGTATAAAAATTACGAAAAACTCATTGGAATGAGTCGGCCTGGACGGGGGCGGATAAAACTATCACCTCCTGCACAGCAGGCAAGGTTTCTCTTTTGGACCACCACGGCTTGATTTGGAGTCAGACAATAGTAGCACCGTCGTAGTAAAATAGCTAATCAACATACAAACTGAACATTCTCCCACAGATAATTTTCTTTGCGAACTACACAAACGTAATCAGGCCTGTCTCACTCCACAGCTCAGGTACGCTTGACGGCCGATCCCCACCGAGGGGTGAATGGAAATAGGTTAGGTATACCGTGTTAACTTCTTGGTCAAATCTCATTAGACTTGCCGCCATTTTGTGAGTAGTCAATGCGATACTTGATGTCACGTCAACCCTAGCGATGTCACGCTGCCAGGACGTGAAAGAATGAAAGAGGGAGACTATGTAAAGGAAGCTTTCATGTCTAATAACGCGGTTCATTTTTGTTTGCACGCGCGCTTTTGTGACGGTTGGTAGGTTATTCGCGAATTGTACGATAGGACGGGTGCGAATAACTTTGCACCTTATTGCCGTGCGAAGAGAGCAGCTATTTATTTAAATCTGTTTTCGAAGTGATATTTCTGTACTAGTATTTATTCTGTGACGTAATACTCTTTCTATCATCAAGCACTAGTATTATACAGGGCCTTAAATCCCACGCGCCGCCGAGCGCAAGAAGGCCTTAATTGACGCTGGGCCTCATAATACAGTTTTTGTGTAATTTGCGAGACTAATTAAGTTAGGGGCCCGCATCGTTGTCCTTGCGTACATACGCGGTGTAATGAATGCTATTAGGCATTTTCCCTTCATATTTTCTCGTACAAAACGTATTATGTTAAGAAATAATGACTTTATGTTTGTGTGATATACAGGGAGATAAATTTAATGCGTTACGTAATAAAGGGGTACATCACATCATCAAATTGAACAACTTTCAATATGGAGCCAACATCCAAATCGCGAAAAATAACCTTTTGTTCCATACTTTTGGGCATATCTTGAGGGCACATTGGTCCTATATTGCATCTCGCTGAAAACACTGTCAATTCGGACAAAAATGTTGGACTATTGAATATTCGAAAAAATGGCCTATTTCACTTTTAGAGAGGTATCGTGCTTTAGCATTATGGTTATTTGCGCAGGCATCATTCACAATAACTAAGGATAATCCTATGAAACGGTGAGCGTCGGTGGCACGTTGTGGAGAGGTATGGACACCCAATTATGGGGGTCCGGGTTCGAAATGCCATGTACCAATTAGTTTTTCTAACTAATACCGACTGCTCTCAAATGGTGAAGGAAAACATCGTGAGGAAACCTGCAAACGCTGAAGAAGCAATTGTGATGCGTATGTGAAGTCTACCAATCCGCATTGGGCACGCGTGATGGACTAATGCCCATACATCCTCCCTGAGGACAGGCCTGTGCCCTGCAGTGGGACGTTTATAGGCTGATGATGATGATCCTATGAAGCAACACACAATTTATCGCGTCGACAGCCATACTGTTTTTTTGAGGAAGTTGTTCGTAGTTTATCTAACGCACAGTATGTTGTTAGAGATAACAAACAGGCACTCGCCCTTTGTTTTTGTCTACTCTGTTGTTAATCTCTCTACGTAAATTTGCATATAGAGGGTGAACACACAATACCAAAGTCGGTGGACAAAATATCTCTGATGATATGCGGAGAACGCGGAAATGTTTATTTCTTAGACAGTAGGTATAACTTAAAATTAAATTAAAATGCACTTTATTGTTACACAAAAATACAGAATAGGTACTAAAACAATAAACAGATTCATCACGCAGAAAAAATAAAAATGACCACAGATACGACTATCGGCGAGTTACGCGTGAATTCTACTAACAAAATTTTCTGCCACTTTTTGCGGGGACGAGGTACACGTAGCATGAATTCCGCAACTTTGGTGTTTATTAAATTATTTTGATTGTTAAGAATAGCCTCGTGTGAACCCCAAACGCGACTAGTTTGAAGTTATTGTTCTGCAATTATAGGCTGTCTTGTTTAGTGATAAGGTATAAATTGTATATAAATGTACATGATTAAATGATCTTGTAACGTGGCAGAGGGGAAATGCTAACGCGAGGCTGGTCCCTAGTTGTATGGGATTTCCTGATTGCCTGAATTGATTCCGATATTAAAATTATATTGTGTTTTCTATTACGTCCGATAACAGGGAACATTCTCTTCGATATCAAAAGGGTGATTGAACGAACAGTTATACCTACAGGCAATGATATCATAAGGGGTGAAGTGACAGCCTAGCAAATAGTGGAACAGTGAATTCAGACCATCAAACTGACAACACAATGGAGCCACCCTCAAGAAACGTGAAAAAAAATCAACTGTTTCATACCTTTGAGTCCAATTGACTGCTGTTTTGTATGAAGCAGATGATTTGTTTTCGCGTTTCCTGAGGGTGGCTCCTTAGTGAAAGTTGTTCAGTTTGATGGTCTGAATTCACCGTGTCAGTATTTGCTAGGATGTCACTTACACCCTGTACACCAAACAGGGAATTTTTTTAAAAATCACTTTCCAAATTTTCAGGGGTGATTTAGAGTTATTCTGAACAACTTTTACCATGGTAGCAAATCTGAAATCGCAAACAAAGAAATCAACTGTTCCATACTAAACTGGAATGCCTATTCAACTCAAATACCAAATCCTGTGGTTTGCTTCCATAAATAAAGTTGTTCAGATTGATGGTGTAAACCACTCCTGAAAATTGGCAAAGTGATTTAAAAAATCACCCAGTCATAAAGAAGAACATTATGTTTTTGTAAGCCATGCAGGCGACTGTAAATCGCAAAAGTTCTTTTTCCCACCAATATCCGTCACTAGGAACAAAAGTGTTCCATTAATCAGGGGACTAAAAAGGTAACCCTATCGGGACGTAAATTAATAGCGATCTCATGTTTCCGACGACAGATCGACCCTTTTTCGCTAAGGACTCGATTATATTTGACAAGAATTTCATTATAAATGCATAAAGAAAGACGTTTGTATCGTCAGGGTGTATCAGTGGAAAAAAATGTACCATAAATCATCATGGTAGAGGTATGAACCCCTGTTTCACCACAACCATTTCGATCACCAAACAAAAAAGTAAGTAAGTTATAGGCTGTAGAATCCCACTGCAGGGCAAAGGCCTCCTCTCACGAATAATGGTGAGAGGAGGCCTACGCCTTCTGAAAACCAAACCAAACCAATAGTAGCATAATTTTGCGGTCGGATCTTGGGCTATTATTCTCAATGTTAAACCAATAAGACTAATCAGTTAGAACCATTACGAATTCTACACTTGACATATAATTCTACATCAAATCAGACCAGCACTCAGAACACAAAGATAATTTCTTAAACAAAGCTTTAAGCCTCGCTAATGTAAAGACAAGAATTTCCACTCGGCATATTAAATGGGTTTTCGTTTGAATATGGAATTACACTGATGTCTTCAGAATCTGGAGCATTGGGAATTATTTTAAAATACCTTCGTTTTTCAAAGTTTCTGTAGAAGCTCTAGAGATTTTGATTCTTTCTTCAGCGTGCGCATACCGTCACGGTACGACTATATTTTCCGTTTCAGTGGATAAATGTGTCAATTCACATGAAAAGGTACTAAAGGTGGGTCGGTTAAGGCGATATCATTTTGATCGCTATGCTATCTTAGAATATTTATCTTATCTTCTCTAACACTATCTGAGGATGAATCTTCAGCATTTGAACTCCCTATTTTATTATATCTGGAAAACATCGTGAGGAAACCTGCATGCTTCAATTTCGAGGCATGTATTGTACCCACTGTCCATTATAAGTGGAACGGGCTCACCCCCCGTCACACTGGACAGTGTTTCGGTACTACTGGTGAAACGTGGATGTTCTGAGGTTTCAGAATATCTCTGACTACCCCCTCGGGGAATATGGTCGTGAGCATATGCTTATGTACTTATACAATTTTAAAGCGCAATTATAAAGCTCTAGGACGTTTATAACAGAGCTTTAGCTTGCGCAGGACAGGTCGTTGTGGCGATCCTTGAAAGAGATCCACCCCTGATGCCTGTGACTTCGTCCGCGTGGATATAGGCTTTATGCACCGTGGAATAAGAGTCGTTTTGAAGCCGGAACAGGATGCCTCAGAAGATGAAACTGAACAACTTTCATAATGGAGCCAATGGTGAAAAAAACCGCTCTAGAGCGTGTCGGACTCGCCATGGTAGGGTTCTATAGCCATTATAAAAGAAAAAAAGTTTTAACCTGTTTAACTTACCTAAGACAAATTTTTGAAACACAATTTGATAGCGATATCATACAGGCTTTTTCCGAAATTGGTTGAGTTAACGCATCCGTTAAAATTTTCACAGAAAATAGTACTTTATAACATTTTCAGATTTTTCTCTCCCGTATTTAAGAAGTTAAAAGGGAAGGGGGTGGGAGTTTCCATTAGAGAAGACCTATCCAATGACACACGATTTAAAAAAAAACTAATTTTACCAACACCTCTCAAAAAAAATTGTTTTTTTCATAACTACTTAATTTCAGTTTTTTTGGTTACTGTTATGTGTCTTCATGCCAAATTTCGATTCAATAGGTGCTAAAATGAGCGAGCTATTGAGCCGGGACATACAGACAGACAGAATGGACAAAAGTATAAGGGTTCCTTGTTTGACTACGGAACCCTAATCAGTAAGAACAGTTGGACCTCTGAACCTCAGGCATGGATGATCTTTCCATTTCGGTATAAACATGCCCAATAACTATGCCACCTTCCTGGGTATAACCAACCGCTGTGTTCAACAGGCCTACCATGAGTTTTCACTGTACTTTACTACAGTAGTTCGTCGCCAATTTCGTATGGCACAAATTAGTTCTCGATGTAACCACTAGGAGCGCTGTACTAAATTCAATACAAAATTGGCGACGTAACTATAGTAGTAAAGTACAGTGAAAACTCATGGTAGGCCTGCTGAATCCGGTTCTAACATATTATAACTTTATTTTTGTCTCCAACAGTTTGACATTTCGCGTGTATGTAAATATTTTATGAAAAGTTTAATGGAACCTTTGGTTTGAACTTCGAATAGGTAAAGGTCAGTTTAGGGTTTAAAATATCCCTCATACAAAGATGGGAAATGGACAAAAACACTCAATTTTTTAGGGTTCGTAGTCAACAAGGAACCCTTATAGTTTCGCCATGTCCGTCCGTCTGTCCGTCTGTCCGCGGCTTAGCTCAGAGACGCTTCGTACCAGAAAGCTGTAATTTGACATGGGTATATATATTAATCACGCCGACAAAGTGGTAACATAAAATCTTGAAAAACCATTTTTTAGGGTACCTCCTCTACACAAAAAGTGGGGATGCAAATTTGTGCCATGTCACTTTGTGCGTTTTTCCCCAGTTGGTTAGGCATTGCAGGCCGAATCACCTGATTGTCTGAAAAGAAAGATGATTCCGTGCTTCGGATGGCACGTTAAGCCGTTGGTCCCGGCTACTATCTCTGGCAGTAGTAGTCGTTACATAAAAACCACGTCAGAGGCCGTAAGGCGGTCTGAAAAAACTCTGACACCAGTGCTTGCCCACACGATAAGAAAGAATGACTGCGGTTCGATGTCAGCATGATCAAACCAGTACCAATTAGTTTTTTTAGGAACTTCGTCACAGATTACTAGTTACATCGTAACAGACACATCACTTCCTAAGAAAACGATAAATTCTTACACTTTAATTACCTACTGTCAGAAGTTACGCGCCAAAGCGTAGATGCTTATCTCTAACCCTACGGCCGATTGACGGAGGCCTGACTTCGGTACGATTTGCAATAAAATAACACTTCTGGCTTTTAGTTGATGGAAAATATCGCATCGTGAGAAAACCTACATGCTTCTAATTTAACTCATTCACTGCTACGCTCGACGTCGAACGCTTGTGCTGACACCGCGGTATGCGATACAATCCGAACTCGCCTCGTGGGTTGTGCGCACCGCGTTTATTGCAGACCTACGACATTGGTCGTCAGCAGTGAATGTGTAAGGCGCAGTTTATACAGAAGAGACGTGTGGCAGTGGCGGATAGTCAAAGTAACAAAATTATAAACCTTATAGTACGTAGCATAGCGTCGTTTGGAGAATTACGCCCTATTTTCCTTTACGACAAGAACGACACTATGCTACGTACTATAAGTTTTATATTGTGTTACTTAGATTATCCGCCACCGCCACACGTCTTTTCTGTATAAATCGTGGCTAAGGGGTGTATTCAGATGTCCATTACCCGTTAAAAAGAGGCGACGGGCAGACCGTCACACTGGACAGTATTTGGTTTTCTGACCAAAACCTCTGATAACATGATCGTGAGCATGTGCTTTATTGGCGTATAGTTTGCTTTGAGTCACCATCATTATCATCAGCCTATCATCGTCCACTGCTGAACAAAAACTTCTTCCTAGGTGCGGCTCAAAACCCTATCTTCAGCCTTCCTCATCCATCGCTCCCTGACTCCTTTCTTAGGTCGTCGGTCCAGCGGGCCGCATGACGTCCCACACTAGGCCTGCCTGTTCGTGGTCTCCACTCTAGAACTCTGACTTTCCCATCGGTTGTTAGTTCTTCGGCAGATATTTGACTCACTTTGGTTCGTGGAATAGGCAGCATTTACTAGTGTACTATTTTTATTCACGTACATAACATACACATTGTATTGAAGAAGTTGTCTGACAGGCCTCTCCGTGTTGGCTTCGGCCCCACGCACGCCTCCCAAAGTTCCGGAACACTTATGTCCCGAGATAAGGAAAAGATAAACATATATATAACAGAGGACACATAGAGGAGAACACAAAGCTTAATAAAAGCTTGTAAAAAGCAAAACAAATGTCGAAACGAAATTTTAATAGAATTTTCATTCTGTACTGTATTTTTGCAAACATACAAGTTTTCAGTTTCTCTTTTAAAAGCTTTTTCTCCGCAACTTTATTTTGTACGAAAATGTTACGAAACAACATTTAGTTTGCCTTATTAAATTCATAAAGTAGACTTATGATCGTTTATTTTCTGACGTCATTTTGTGGATTCTCGCATTTAATGAAAATGTTTTTCATTATGGTACTACAAAGGCACAGAATGTTAAGTACTATGTATAGAACGGCCACTCCCTCGGTTAAGATTTTCGATCAAAGTAAAATGAATGGATCGATCGGTTCAAAAAGCATTTAGTTGAAGCACACAAAGTAGGCTCGCCACTCCGGCGTGCAAATGGTCTTTCATCTCGGTTCCTATTTGAGGTATACCTGACGTTTCGTCAAAGTAAAAGCATTTTTTGATTAGCAATTGTTTTAACTTATTTTACTCGTTTGAAATGTTCGCGTAATCCCATTTTACTTTGACCGAAAGCTCAGATAGACATCGCGCACCGAAAGGGGAAAGTGGGAGGCAACCGTCGAGCTTACGCCATTGGCCGATTTGCCTTTTATATCATCATAAACAAACTATTTGCGCGGAAATCCCTACTACTTTCCCTGAGCGCTCATAAAGCGTAACACGACCTGTACCCTGTACCGCACTACACTCCTCACCCCCGCACTTCCAGGGAGATTTTAGAGGAGCAGAAAAAGAGCACACAGGTAGGCGCACGCGTTCGAGCGATGATGCCTGAACAACATCCACTATTTCACAAACATTGAAGTCGCGAAGAAAACCCGTTGTTCCACAAATCTATGCTGAGTAGCTATTGACATTTTCGTTTCTATAGAAAAACAAATTTTTTACAGATCTTGTTATTGTTTCCATAGTAAACGTTTAGTTTGATGGTCTGAAGTACCTACCAAAGCAGGGGTGTCCAAACCTCTCAAATAGGCGGTCTACATTGGAACTCGTAGAGATTATACATGGCGGTTTATATTTCAAAAACTGTGTTTCAGATAATATTTATTCAATCAAACATTTCATATTTGGCCGGTGGTTGTTCTGCGTTAATGTTAAATGCTCGTCTGTAAACCAAGATCAATGTTTCATTCTTATTGCAGTAATTGTTGAATATACATATAAAGCTACTTTTCGTGGGTATTGAAATATGCGATAGTCTCCAAAAACCCTCCTTTAAAAATTTTCTAAGGTATCTGATATTTAATATTTCCTCCTCTACCCAGAACAGAACCGCAAAATACTTATAAACAGTCCAACTGTTCAGGATTATTCTCAGATTTAAAAATATATTCTTGTTTTAATTGATTGAATTCTTTGCGGGCTACCGTAAAAGTCGACGGAGTCGATCGGTCGACCGCGGTCGACGTCTTGGCCACCCCTGTTCTAAGGTATGTATCGCATTTATACATACACCCTATATTATTATAATATCCTCACGAGGTTTGGTAGGCACCATCAATCGTACCACCGACTGATTTTGATTAAGGTATAATCACTACCCCCTCAGGGAATACAGCAGTGAACATACATACAGGGTATAAACATACAGGATGTTACAAAAGTAAAAATAAATATTTAAAACTTTTAAGGGGGATGTTTAGACCATCAAACTGAACAACTTGCACTATGGGGCGAACATCGAAATCCAGAAAAAAAATCTGCGGTCCCATACATTTGACTTGAGTAGATTTGTAGTTTAGTATGGAACATCACTTTTTTTTTCGCGATTTCTATATTTGTCCCATAGTAAAAGTTGTTCAGTATGATGGTCTAAACCACCCCCTTAAAAGTTTATTTGTATTTTTGTAACACCTTGTATACACCGCTAGTTTTTTGGTAATTAAAATTACTTTAAGGGTTAATTCAGACATTGAAACTAAACAACTTTCCAAGAAAGGACGAAAAACGAGCAACATTTTTGGACCTCCCATAGAAAATCGGCTGATTCGCACTTTTGTATGGAAGGTTCAAATAGTTTTCTCGTTTTTCGACCCAACTGAAAAACTAGTGGCTACGTTACATACTTTAGGGGGTGCTTCAAACCATCAAACTGAACAACTTTTACTAAGGGACAAACATTGAAATTGAGGTCGAGCAGACCCCATATTTTTACACCATGTATTACTGTGCTCACGACGTTTTCATGCTAGAGAATTCTAGCAAACTAAATCCTCTCTAGTAAACAAAATTGTGTGAAAACTTTAATGAATTTCTGTGCAAATACTCAAAGAAGACTTCAAACGGCTCTAAAGTTAATCTTGTGGTGGAATCTCTTCAGAGATTGAATATTTGATAGCAGTTGAGAGATATTCCGATGGAATTTTGTGATTAATTGCCAAGAAGGTAAGTACAGTCGTATGCATCACGTTTTATATTGTCTTTAAAGTTGAATTAAGTTTTGTATTCAATTTATGATAAAAACCAGGTATCATTTCGTTTAAGTCTTCTTCTTATCGTGTGGGCAGAAAGGCCTGGTGTCGAGTGTTTTCATACCGCCTTACGGTATCTTTTACGTTTACGTTCTATTTTTATGTAACGACTTGTAAGTACCACGAGAGATTGTACTTTTAATTCTTTATCTGTATTCAAATGTATGTTCTGTTTTGGTGTGCAATAAAGTATAATTGAATTGAATTGATTGTAGCCTAGTAGTAGATATGAGATAGTAGTAGATAGAAGCCAACGGCTTAACGTGCAATTCGGAGCACGGAATCGTTTTTTTTTCAGATCCGGTGATTCGGAATGTCCTATCTAACTGGGGAAAAAACGCACAAAGTGACATATCACTAGGTGTCCCCCGTGGGAATCGAACCCACTACCTCCGTGTCAAGAGCCTAATGCTCTTAATCATTAAAAGTGAGGAGCACAAAGAAAACCGCTCTGAGTGATGTAAGTGACGTAATGAACTAACTGTTGTATAACATAACGTGATACAACTTTGTCTACTAGGTATTTAGAATATTCCTCATGGATTTCCGCAAAACAAGCCTTATTCTATGGGGAACTTGAACCAAAATTATAATGAGAAATTATCTTAATAATTCAATAATACTAGTTGTGAATAGAACATTACTGAAAGATTTATTCTAAAGTTTTATTTTTTACGAAATATTTTAATTATAAGTTACGTGGGTCGGAACGTAATTACAAACACCAATTCAGCGCAAAGTGACGAAGCGATTAGCAACTTGCGTGCGTTATAAGAGTACGGCAACATATTATAGCGGATGATTTGTGATGAGCTTCGCGCGTCATGAAAAGGAGTGACGTCAAGTCACGGCAGTGAGCGTTTTGGCGCGGAATTTGAAAAGTCAACTTTTGACTTGCAATAAATAAATGATTTGTGCATATTTTCCCATTTTTGTTTTTGGTATTTTTATGTAAGCCTTAAATCTTTATGATTCACTAAAAATATATAACTATGCAAGTTCCCTAATGAATACTTGATGCGTCTGAGCACGCTGAACAATCAATACTATAAACGCTTTGGCAAATCTCATCACCACCAAGACAAGTCAAACTTACTGGCATGATATCGACCTGACAGAAGAATTGTCATTATTCTTTAATAAATTACGTTCAATATGTACGGTCAAACTGTAGCGGGTTTTAGACCATCAAATTTAACGTTCACTATCAGCCAGTGGACATTGAAGTTTTCTAAGGAACAACCGATTTCTCTTTCTTAATTTCGGTGTCGATTCCATAGTGAAAGTGGTTCAGTCTGATAACGTATATATAGAAGAAATAACATCGTTATAGTTTGACAGAGTTTCAAACTCCTTTCCTCACTTACTATACCTTGTTACTTACTCTGTTTCTTAGTATCAATATCCTTAACCCTTAAACTCTCATGTATGCGATATTATTGACATACATACATATTCTCACGCCTGTCTCCCACTGGAGTAGGCTGAGACAATGGAACGTCACCTGCTACGATCCTGACAAACCTCTCTAGCTTCATCCACATTCATTAGTCCATTCATGTATGCTCGTCGGTTTCGGGTAGATCTGACCTGGCCGTTTTTAAGCACTTCGCCAATTTGATATTATTGAACAGCCCACTATTTATCTATTGTTATCTTAATGCCAGGCTAATACAATTTTAATAATTCGGCTGAAATTTCAAAGTTTCCAACAGCAACAATTTTGAATTTCAACCGTGCGGCGATGAAAATTACTAAATTGTTTTCCAAACTCTTATCCATTACTTAATTATGCAACGCCCGTCTTAAGTCCATCGGGAAACAATATTTACCTATAATTGATTTAACCACAATTCGTAAGACCGTTTACACAAACTCTGATTTTGATGAGTGTTAATTAAGTTTCGAGAGCGAGCTTAAATGTGAAACGAGCTTCGTTTAAGCGAAAATTAAACAATTTAGAAGCTTAAGTACTTGAGATTGTTAAAATTACTGTAATTGTGGTGCTTTAGAAAGGTTTTCGGGAACTTAATTACTTGTTATCTTAAAGGTTAAGAGACTATTAGGAGTGGCGTTGTGGGTCTGTGATTGGGTGGTCTACAACGAAGCTCTAATTGTATGGTGACACAAGATTGTAATTTTTTCGAAAAAGATAAGTCACCAAATGTTTTCCGTACACCGACAAGCACTTAATTGCTATTTAAACTACACACTGACAAAATTATCAGATCAATTATGTGCACGACGCTAGCGCCCCTAGCGGTGTCGGACCGCCGTGAATTACTTTAAGTACAATGATAGTTAAAAGTTTGTTATTTTTATAATAAAATAATGTAAAAACTAAAGAAATTTGCAACATAATCGATATTAAAAATTTTAAAATACCTATTTGCTAGAATTCACAATGTTTGCAGTGCCAATTTCCGTACAAACTTTTATCCTGGTTTTCACACATTTAAAGAAAAAATTTCAAAAAACCATTTTTAGTGAGCACCTAGATGCCATTTCATGCTAAATTTTAAGTTTGTAGTCTTTACAGTTTTGGAGATTTCGTGTTGAGTTAGTGTGTGGATTTGCATAGATACAAGCATATATTACACCGCTTGACCAACAAAAGTACACATTTCTGTCACCCCGGGCGCTGCGATCGATTTGTCAGATCCCATCACCACTTCGCACATAGTAGAATTTCAAACAATACATTACAGGACAATACAGTTCAGTACACTATTCCTAAGTCACACAGGCTATATCTTACGCGAACGAAGTCGCGGTCAAAAGCTAGTACTGTATTACGTATTGAAAACATTCTGATACAGTGATATTTCTGTAGTCGAGACCGGCTATGAGTATAATTATAATCTACACAAAACTGTTGTTAATAACATTTCTAGAAAGGACAAAACAACCCACTAAACACAATTATGGGTAAACAAAGGGATAATGCGAAGTAATTCTATTAGAACTGTAGGAGAAAGTCGGCCGGTTCGAATCGACTGGTCCTTCTCCTGCAGTGTTTGTGGTTAGGAGGCGAATGAAATCTCCTGAATATCTTGAAAACTGATATATTAGGTTCCTTTTAACCACACAATGATTTTCTGAGACGAAAGTTATAAATTTCGACCGTCCCGTGAGAATGGCGACGAAAGAGAGAGAGAGATGTTGCCAGTTACAATTACTGAATAACTGATTTAATATAATGCAAATTGAAAACAACTGACTGGCAACATTAATGATCGTTGATTACATTGAAGTTCTGATGCATCTCACTAGATGGCGTTAGTAGTAGTTTCTGAGCTTTTTAAATAATGAAAACATGTTAATTTTGCGTTAACAAGAACTAAGTACTGCAAATACCTATACTTTGTTTTCCAATTAAGAGAAATGCTGGGAGATCCACACAAACAAAGTTTGATCCTATTTTGGGACCTAAAATAATCTACTGAATGAAATATTTCAACTCTCTCAAAAAATCCATCCAATTTACGAAAGTAATCAATGGAAGAAGTACCAAGTGTGATACCATTTTGAAAACTTGATTAAATGGGCCAACTTTTGAAATAATTTGCCAAGTTTGCACCATACATTTTGTATACAGGGTGTAGTCTCAAAATTGCAAAAGAAAACAATCTGCAGAGCTCTGACGGAAGATGGTGTTTTTTTTTACAAAGTATTGCACTAATTCTTTATTTTTGAAATGGGTCCAATGAAAAAATTATTGAGGATTGCGTAGCAAGTATTTTTATGAAATTATGTATAAATTGTTGTTATTTTGTTTCCAATAAATTGTTCAGGACCTAACTACATTAGAAAATGTACAAATTTGTTGTAACATCTAAAAGTTGAGCGCAGGGTGGTAATTTATCTAATGGTAAAAAAATGACAAAATCTTGAAAACAATCAAACTTGGATTTTTTTTCTATTCTTCCCTGAACTTACCGATCTCCTGTTTTCTGCTTGACTTTGAGTTTTGGGACACCCTGTGTGTAAACATCTGTTTTGGAAGAAAGTGAAAACGATAGAGTTTTTTTGTTCAATATAACTTAAAATTGTTAATCGATTCTATTTTTCTTTATCATATTTTTTGCCAGTTTTTAGTTACTTAAAAAATCGGAGTTACCAAGATCAAGCAACTGTCCTACTTACCACACTTTTCTCTTCTTCTTCCTGCCCTTATCCCATTATTTGGGGTCGGCGCAATATGTCGACTTACCACACTTTTAACATATTGAATAAAGATTTTGATAATAAAATAATTTTTTGACCACAACACAACATTTTGAAGATTAACTACCGCTAATTTGCATAAAAACTCTTTAAAAATAAAAACCTCAGATACTGCACGTGTAACATCGCATCACTTCACATAGAAAATATCGGAAAAATATTTTAAGTGCTACATCGCTACGTTGCTACGCCGTAGCCGCATCGTAGCCAACTTTGTAACTAAAATTGTGTTTTATTACGTCTAAACTACGTTGGAACAAGTTAGGTACTAAAGTGGATGGTTTAGTCCTTAATCACTGGGCAGTAGAGGTCACTTTGGAAAACTTCTAGAGAAGTTTATAATTATGATCCTGGCTATTTGGAAGCAAACATTTGTGCTAGGTAGGTTTGTTGTGTAATTTTAAGCTTTGTAAACTAGAAAATTAGGCAATCACTTTTCAGTGTAACTAAAACATTAATTAGGATGATTAGGATTATTTAAACACTATTTTTAATTATTGGAAACATTTTAAGGATGTGTTCGCAGATAATAATACTCAACAAAACAACTTTCCCAAAGGAACATTGGTAGAAACACGAGATTTTTTTTTGGACCTCGTATAGTAAAAATCGATCGGCCGATCCGCACTTTTGTATGGAATAATTAAAGAAAATTTATCGCTTTACAATTTTACCAACTTAGTTTTAAGTATACATATATTAACAATCTATGGATTATATTTATCAATAAAATAAAGTTTTTAAATCGACGAAGCGACTAAGGGAAAATTTTCTGTTGAACTGTTTTTGTGGTCTAAAGTCTATGAAACTGTGTATTTTATAATTAACTACTATGTAAAATAAAAGCCTCAAATAAAGACAGATTAATACAAACTTTAATGTCAAAGTTTGCTATTCAATATAGGACCTTAGCGAACCATGATAAAGCTTTATTCACTTTCATAAAATAAATTCTTCAGCGACAACTCTCGAGGGCATACGAGTGATCTCTCAATGTATTTTTTGCTGAACAATCATTGTCCCATTTTTGCTGAGAAAAAGTTACTTTTAGAGAGAGAAAAATTGGATAATCGATCGGATATCTCAGTTTAGTATCCGTAAGGTCATTAGGTCGCAGAGTACATATTTATATTCTTTCATATTTTATTCACAAGCATTTCTAAGCAATCATTTCGAACTATTGTTACTGTTTACTGTTCTCGTATCGCAAACTATTGCACGAGAATCAACATGAATCTCGCCTTTACTCAACTAAGTTTCTCACCTCGACTTACCGTCTCTCGAACATAAAGAAAACAGAGTTACAGAGGCACATGACATGAGTAAATAACTCACAGAGACTACGCTTTTTACAATCGCGCTAAGACAGGTACACGTGCAATGGCGACCGACGAGTTCACCTACACTGTGTAGTACTAGATACTCTTTCTTATACTGTGTCTACACGCCACCGCCACCGAGTAAGATATCTTACAGAGAAACAGCTCCATACAAGCTGGCGACGGCAGTACACTACCGTTACCAGTTATTAAAAATAGTATCCAAGCAACAGAGTTACTGAAAATGTGAATTTAGCATTATTTTGATAAAACTAAAACATATTTTATGCAGTCAACTCCCCATTTAAGCTCCCGAGCCTTTACGTCAAAAGTTCTTTCAACACTATCTTTAAGGGCTTAAAGCCATCTACTGGTGTTTTTTAGGGTTCCGTAGTCAACAAGGAACCCTTATAGTTTTGCCATGTCCGTCCGTCTGTCCGTCTATCCGTCTGACCGTCTGTCCGCGGCCTAGCTCAGAGACGCTTAGTATTAGAAAGCTGTAATTTGACATGGGTATACATATTCATCAAGCCGACGAAGTGGTAAAATAAAATCTTGAATAATATTTTTTAGCGTACCTCCCCTACACGAAAAGTGGGGACGACATTTTAATTCTCGTCTGTCCCATGGTCGACACGCACTTGGCCGGTTTTTTCAAACTACCAAGGCTCGGTAGCTTAATTATACGAAAACACCGCTTTTGGCAGATTTCTGATTCATATTCACAAAATTTTCACTCAATCACACAATATTTTAAGGCCGTTGGACATCTATCGGCTAGCGCATCAATTTATGCACTCCTTAGATTGTTTCTGTGGAATATTTACCCACATGACAGAGGCTTAAATATTTCACAGAGAACTAAATTTTCTACACTTTTATTTTATTATCCTCGCAATTCATTGAATTTCATACCATTGGTTCTCTCGAGTGACATACTGACATATATCGAGCGTTCTCAAATACCATGACATGTCGACGTATTATTCCGTGAACATTTGAGAAATGGACGGTAAAAATGGGTATTGCCGGTGAAATGGATTTTGTCGGAAACAGCTATAATATCGGTTTTTCTCAAAAGCATACGGTCGCTCCGACGTTGAAAAGGAAATAGGTATATGATAGAAATCGTTTCGCTTTGAGGTTTTGCCGTTAGGGATGTTTTCCGACTAATCGACGCTGCGCAGGTGTCTGTTGATGAAAGTCTGATAGATAACTGAGATGGTAAAGAGAGCAGCAATGATAAATTTAACGAATGATTCAAAATTGTGTACTTATCTATATTTTGTCAACTGAGTTAATTTTATTGTTAGACGAAATGGCAAGAATAAAATCACATCTCAGATTCTTTATTTTGCCTACAGATAGTTCAAAGCATAACGTCGACTAAAGTGTCAGACCTCGTAACTCCATTGGATCAAATTTTACAGGAGACACAAAAACTTCACCATGTTAAATGGCAGCCTTGAGTTATATGGTTTTCTATTTATCATTTTAAATTGTAACGGCTTTTTAAAAGGATTTAATATTTGTGCCATGGATGCATTCATTAATTAGTAATAAAATTGTATAAAATGTAATTTAAAAATGAAATGGAGTTACGAGGTTTGATAATTTAGCCAACGATAAAGAAATACAACTGACACGCTTTCGTATAAAATTAACTAAAGGTAACTGCTTCAATCGCTAAGTAAAACCGACGTTTTTTATTTGTGATCGAAGAAAGAAAAACTATAAAACCATTGTTACATTATTTTACACTTTTGGCGCTAGTTCTTACAAAGGGAATCAGATAAAATGCAAATGTTTTAAAAGAATAGACCTCAAACGGCGATATAAAAGTAGCTAGTAGTTCGATAGTATTTGAAAGCAGAATTCTTTACAATAGCTGAAACCAGTGAGCTAGAAACTGCCTTTCAAATGGAACTTCATTGGCTTTTAGAAATCTTGTTGAAACAGATGTTTCATGCAGCAAGGACTGCATAATATATTAGGTATAAGCGTAGAAAGAGAACAGCTATAGAACGGGCATTAATATAATAATAGTCGCGAAAACGAGACAGGCTTATTCGCTAATAACACAGAGTGAGCAAGAGAAAATCTTTACTGTTTGTCCCTTTCTGCGTATGCGATATTTTTGTTTGACTTACTTGAAATTGCATACAAAATCTTGCAACTAAGTCCTTTTCCAGGATACGCGGTCAGCAAATCTATATAATACTCAATCTACGGGTATAAGGTACGAGCTATGTCAGCGTCTTTATCCTAGTGAAATCAACGGATTTCTTTTTGGGAAAAATAAAGGTAAGCGCATATTAAGACAGGCCGCATCGGGGCGGTGCGGGTCTCATTTTTGCGCGGCGGATTTCCGTCCGTACGATGCGGCCCGTCGTTGTGTTTTATACCAAGCTGGGCTTCTTATAACGTCTTCTAAGCCTCGATATTTTCACAAAGCTTTCATTCCAATGTCAACTCTATTCTAATAAATAATAAATAAAAATAAAAATTATATATTTCAGACATTACATCCATTTTGATTAGTAACACACTTAAATAACTATGTTAGTACAAACACTTAAGTGTAAACTGATCCAGCGCCTAATAACGCTACTGTCACAGTATCTACTGTCTACCATGTTCAGAATGCTATTGGTGCTGGCGCGAACCCTCTGCTGTGCTGCAGCACAACGTTTGTGGAGCGTGGTATAAACCCATCGTACACAAGCTTACTATGGTAAAATTTTCAATACTAACCAATTACTCTCAATGAAATTTTTCAGAATCAATCTAGAAACAAATTTCTAAGCTTGTTTAGAGTTCGATTTTCGTTAAAATGTATATAGTTTTAAAGTTACAGTGTCTCAAAAACGAAAAGAAGAAGAAGAGAAGAATACAAATCTTAAATTGATCCTAGCATTGAAACTGTATATTTTAACGAAAATCTGACTTCATACAAGCATAGAGATTTGTTTCTAGATTGTTTCTGCAAAATTTTATTGACTTTAATTTGTTAGTATTGAAAATATCACCATAGTTCGTTTGTATGGAGCGCGCTCCGAATTATATCCCCTTTATCCATCCTTTCCCCATCAATGCGTTGTGACCCGGTCGGTCCCGAAGTAGGTTCGCATTTTCCGCTGTGATGCGGTGGCGAACTTTTAGAGTAAGAAAGCTTATGATTAGACATAAAATCTGGTATATCATTTATCTCGCTACTTTGAAGGGAACTCTAGTAAATATGTATTATTGCATGAATAAAACTAAAGTTAAACCAAACAATAACCGAGGCAGTAAATGCTCCGACCTACAAAATAAACTTTCTCAGCTGAAACAAACTGTGTGTTTTGTGGTGGCTTTGGTATATTTATTTAAGACCCGAATCAAGTTATGCTTGTGTTTATTAGAATTTGAATGGCTGTTTGTTAAAACATCATTAAGTTTGTATTTGTGAATCGTTGACACGTTTTTTTTTAAATTTATAATTGTAGAATACACCTTTTCTACAGGGTTGGTTGAGATTGATGTATATAATAAAACACAGATATAGTATTCACTAGTGAATGTGGCTAAGCGTACGTCCGCACGGCACGGCGGTCGGTGAGTGAATACCAAGCGAATGCACGATAGATATTCACCATAGACCGCACGTGCCGATAGATGGCGCTACCGGTACTTTCCACATTAACTACTCTTTATTGCTGTACACTACAATAATTAACGGACTTCATGCTTGTGCGTTAGCACCGCATTTCCGCCAATGTCAAGTAGTTTCTGAGGGATTGTTTTTGTTCAAGAACAAGAAGAGATTGACGATTGTGGAGTCTCATGGCAGGCAAAAACGCGACGAGCGAACAACACGCGAGACAGGTGCTCGGGTCAGAACCTGCAACGTGACTACGCACACGTTATTACATGGAAAACTATGACACATCTCTGGGGCTATTGTGTAAGTTTCCATTTATCCCATTTACGATATCGGTAACGTATTATAACTCTTCTAGGCAATTTTTAAATTATATTTTGTTTCTGTGGTCATTATAGCCATTGTCTAAAATGAATTAAGTAAATATTTTAGGAAGCAGAATCGATAAGAACTGCCAAAAACACCATGTCGATTTAAAACCGATCGAATCGGGTAGTATGAAACCCCCTGGTTCAAATGTTGATCCATGTGTCAAGAAAAATCGTGAGTCACGTTGCAATTTTTACCGCGAGCGGTTGTCTTTCGCGTGTTCGTGCGGTTCCCGTTTTTGCTTGCCACGAGGCTCCGCAATCTCTTCTCAACTGTGTTTTTGAGCAAAAGCAAACCTTGAGATTAGGATACTACCAGAAACTACTTGATACTGGTAGAAATGCAGTGGTAACGTTCATTAATTTATATTTCAAAGAAAGAAGAAACGTGTATATGTCTAATATTTTAAATGTGTATAATATCATAGAAATGAAAGCATCTTACTCGAAAGGAAAAAGAAAAAGAAACGTGATAAATGTACTCGTAACTGAGGCGAGTGTGCATGCAACATAATATACGAGGAGCGGTGAAATGTGTAGGGTCTTTAATGATGGACATCTGTCAAGACTTCCTACGCAACGGAGAATTTGGCATGTCAAGTTTTTTTTGTTGGGCTGAATCGAAAACCACTATTTTCTGAGATTTTAAAATGAAAGGATTACAGATATTTTCTATAAAATAATGTAGTTTTTCGTTCAAACGAGTGACGTCAGTCGAAGACCTGTAAACTCCTTGGTAAACTAAAAATGACAGAAAAAAATCTGCTATCCACGCAAAATGTATGGAACAGCTGATTTTTTGGTACCCCATTGAGTTTTCAGGAGAGTTCTACTTACATCCCGTAGGTCCTTCGTATAATATATGCTGACGGTTGTTAAGGGTATGATCGGACCATCAAAGTGAACATAATTATCAACAGCTGTTCCATACAAACTACCAACTCGAACCAAATGTAGGGGACGGCCAATTTTAAGTCATATATAGGGTGTTCGAGTAAACAGTTGCATTACTTTAAGGGGTGATTGTACCCATGATACTGAAGAACTTTCCCAAAGAAATTCGCAAAAAAATTATTGGACTCTCCATACTAAATGGAATCAACTGATTTTATTAAGAACGTTTGTATAATAAGCCGAAAAATTTTTTGCGAATTTCCTACAGGTTTCTTTGGGAAAGTTGTTCAGTATAATGGGTAAAATCTCCCCTTAAAGTAATGCAACTGTTTACCCTAACGTCCTATATAGAAAGATGATGAATGATGTCTGATCATCCCCTTTAAAAGCCATCACCATTTAAAATTGTTATGTAAGTCCATACTTACAAAAGAACTAAAAGTCTAGATTTTCGTATTCCTATTTGGAAGCCTCCAGGCGTTTCATAAATTCCCTTTGAGCGACGTTGAACCGGAAGCCGATTATTTATTGTCAGTCGCGGCCCCGTCCGCCGCGGCGAGCGGATGTGGCGTGAGACAGGAGATCACAGCGGACCTGGCGGATATAATACTCGTTGCTGTGTGGTGTTCGGCCACAGATTACGACAGAGTTGCATTTCGTAACAGATGCATCACTCTAGCATCACTCCCTTAAATTACCTCTCTTTCTCGCTGCGAGATTTTGTTAGGTGCTCTCTTTTTCACTCGTGGCAAATGCAATGCGTTGCAAGTGTAGGTACTTATCACGGTGGATACCGTTTGGACACAGAGGCTTGGTTCGGGTCAGAGCAGCACCCAGAACAGTACTATAGCCCAGGGACTTTTTAGTTACCAAAAAGATTACCGTTTAGAAATTGTTGTAAGGTAAGAAATTACTAATATAAAAACCTAAGTCTTACAGATCACAACCCGCCGTAACAAACAAAAAATATTTCTATACTGTCATGTTCTTCACCTTAGTTCAATACCCATACGTAATAAATAGTAAGACTGTCTTTTGCCATACAAACCTATAAGACCATATGAACAAGTCAACATCTTTCTCTATGGGACCACCATCGAAATAGGAAAAAAAAATCTGCTGTTCCATACTAAATTGCAAGCTTGACCTGAATCTATGGGACCACAGATTTTTTTAGTGATTTCTATATTGGTCTAATAGAGAAAGTTGTTCAGTTTGATGGTCTGATCATCCCCTTAAAAAGTGTAAGCCTATTAAGAAAGACCCTATATACTGGATGGGTTTTATTGTGATCTGGAGAATAAAAACCCTTAAGAGACCTTTCACCACTCATTAGCGGCCCTCATCAAAAAATAGTCCCTGATACAGCGTACCCCATTTTTTTTTCAAACAATAGAGGTCAGTGTGAATTTGCCACCCTAGGGG
Organism: Agonopterix alstromeriana; assembly: GCA_963924505.1. Lineage (NCBI taxonomy): Eukaryota > Metazoa > Arthropoda > Insecta > Lepidoptera > Depressariidae > Agonopterix > Agonopterix alstromeriana. The sequence goes on along the minus strand of OZ004671.1, from coordinate 17,090,522 downwards.
ACAGGGCTCTACCTATAAATCCGGCTGGCCCCAAGTTGTTCAGTTGGCAAGTTGGTCAGTTCAGATAGCTGGAGTTTCCAGTGGGCGACAGATAAAACCACAGTTTGAACAGTCAAATGTTCAGTAGATCACGGGCGGTCGCAGAATGTCCGAACATAGATAGGTAGGAATGTGTTCGTGTTCACAATTTACATACGTACTCGTATCTATGTTCGGATTTGGATTTCCCTCTTATATGTATTAATCTATTCATTTTATTTTATTCTATAAAGTTAAAGAAAACATTTTTAACGAAAATAGCTCTTTCTAAACTTATTCTGCTGTACCTGAATTAGACGTATAACACGGTCAAAGCAAAGTTGAACAATACAGGGTTTTAGGGTTAGTCAAACAAGGAACCCTTAAACTTTCATCCATTCTGTCTGTCTGTCTGTATGCCCGCCTCGATAACTCGCTCAATTTTTCACCAATTGAATCGAAATTTGGTATGAAGACAGATAACAGTAACCCAAAAACAGAAATGTAATAGTTATGAATAAACAAATTGCTCCAATACAGCGAAAAATGGGTTAGAAAAAAACGGTTTTTTTTTTAAATTTAATAAAGAGTGAGGTATCATTGGATAGGTCTTTTCCAATGGAACAAAACATCCATAAAAACTAAAACGATATAATGCTTCGGTCTCGAGATAACTGCGCTCAAAGTCAAAAATAGGGCGTACCCAAATAGACATCAATGAGCGTAAATATATTTTTTAATACAAGATGGCGTAGCAGAAAATTAAACTTTTAGGTAAGAGAATCGACATTACTACTATTTTCTTATTCGACTTATGCAATGGCTACGGAACCCTATAATGGGCGAGTCCGACACGCTCTGGGCCGGTTTTTGTTAACGATATTTTATTTCAGCATAATATTACTGGAGCAATATTTCGAAGAGCCAAATGCAGCCACTCCACTACCTTGGTACAATGCCTTTGAAGGTTTTGGAATCTACATACCTACAGACAGATTGGTTATAAAATAGACTTGAATAACTCAACTCGACTCAGTAGTAACGTAACAGTTTATAAATTCCATACTACAGTTGTCACTCTCAGCAGTTGCTAAAGTAGCCCAGTCAATTTACGGAGTTTTCTTAGGAGGAGTAGGAAGTAATTAAGTAGTAAGTATCGTTTTCTGGGTAGTTGGCTCGGTAGCGAAATTAATTTTCTCGATTCTTAATTTTTCAATCTTTAATTTGATTCGAAATAGCACAACATGGCTGTAACATGTTTAAAATCAAAAATATTTGAAATTGGAACAGGGTGCGTCATCTATATCGTATGAATTCCAGTTGTAATGCTGGACTTGCGAATTGGTTAGTTTGTAATAACTTCCAGTAGATGGCGCTCACGTCCCCCTTAAGACGCAATAGATTGAAAATTTCGTTCTTTGGGTAATTGGCTCGGTGGCGAAATTGGATAACGCAATTCCCTGGTTTGGAAGAGTGTGGGTTCAAGTCCCGCCCTAAACTTAATTTTTCAATCTTTAATTTGATTCAACGACGTATTTCGTTCTTCGACGTAGAAATCCGTCGAAGAACTAAGGTCGACGACGTTGGAGACCGGATTGCAAAGTTGAAGTGGAGATGGGCGGGACATTTGGCTGGAAGGGAAGACGGGCGGTGGACCAAGGCAATATCGGAATGGTGGCCAAGAGAAGGAAGGAGGTCCGTGGGTAGACCACCGATGCGATGGTCAGACGACATTGTAAGGGTTGTGGGTCGTACATGGATCAGATTGGCACAGGACCGTGCTTATTTGATTGATTGATTCAATCAATCAATCAAATTCGAAACTCGAAACTATACTCGCTATAAAACTATATAATATAAAATATATATATAACTATAACTGTATAAAATCAATAAGTTGAATTTCGAATATCGTTAACATCCCTTTCACTCATTAGCACTAAAGAGGCTAACAAACTCACTCTTTTTACCCCTGCTGTTGGTGGATTAGGTATGTTAATAAGAAAGACAGTTGACAGTTGTAGCAGGGTTGGGTCTGACTACCCCAAGATGGGAAAAAATGAGTTGTATTTGTTTCTAAATGTAATTTCTGACGAACGACCTGACAGTGTGTATAGATTTCAAACCAGTCCCAAACACAACGAAATATAGCATTTTATAATAAACGAGTCTGTCGCCCAAAGCTCTTTGTTTTCCCGAAGGATACCTACTCAGAAACCTAAATTTAACCCAGAATGTGGTCTTCAAGTTGCCCAAGAAAAAAATTGGACCACAGAAGTCTGACAGAAAATAGTGTTTGTAAAAATATGACTCGAATCCTTAGTTTTTGAATTGGGACCACTGTAAAAATTATACATGATTGCATAGCAAGTATTTTAATGAAAAAAATTTTACAAATTTGTAGTCTCTACATCTAAAAGGAGGCGATTTTAACAATGTTAAAAATGTTTCAACATTTCGAAAACTATAACACTTAGATATGATTTTGTATTTTTCCCTGAACAGTCATAAACTTGCCTATCTCCTGTTTTCGGCCCGAAGTTGAATTTGGGACACCCTGTATACAGGGTGAAATTGATATCATTAGCATTTTAAACTAAGAGTCTACCCATCAAACTGAACAACTTTTACTATGGGAGAAAAAGGAACGGAGCAAAAAAAATCTGCTGTTGCATACATTTGAGTTAAGCAGGTATTGCAGTTTAGTATGGAACAGCTGATTTTTTTTGCTCCGATCGGTTTACTCCCATAATAAAAGTTGTTCAGTTCGATGGGTAGACTCTTAGTTTAAAACGATGCTAATGATATCAGTTTCACCTGTAAAATCGTAAAAACAGAATTTTTTACTTTTTACATTTTATCGCATGCTTGATTGCGCTGCAGATTTCATCAAGTCATGGTGTTAAGAGGATATAATTCGGAGCGCGCTCCAAACAAACGTACTATGGTGATATTTTCAATACTAACCAATTAAACTCAATTAAATTTTTCAGAATCAATGTAAAAACAAATTTCTATGCTTGTATAGAGTCAGATTTTCATTAAAATTTATAGTTTTACAGTTACAGTGCCTCAAAGATTTCCATACAAATCATAAATTAATCCTAGCATTGAAACTGTATATTTTAAAGAAAATCTGACTCCATACAAGCATAGATATTTGTTTCAAGATTGTTTCAGCAAAATTTCATTGACTTTAATTGGTTAGTATTGAAAATATCACCATAGTACGTTTGTATGGAGCGCGCTCCGAATTATATCCCCTTAAAATTTCACAATCACCAATAAGGACATCAACATGCACCGTGTTATTTGAGATGACGCATAACAGCACAAAGATGCACATCAGCAGCACTTTTATGTGAGAAGTTGATGCAATTTTTTCCCCTTAGCTGACGAAATGTTTGCTGCTTCTACGGTGGAGTATATTTCTGTTGAACAAATCTTCAGTTTGATAAATGTGAAGACGTTTCACATACCTAATACGAATATCTCTCTCTGTCCTACCTATTTAAGGCTAACTTTTGAACCTTAATAGCTGGACAGTTGTTTCAAAGAATGTGCGTTATTGTGGCGGATTTGCTTAAAAAATAATAAAAATTTAAAAAAGTATAAAGTTAAGAAACAGACATTCATTTTTAAAAAAACATCTTCCTTCAAAATAAAATAATGAAAAGAAATAGACAGAGCAATTTAATACTATAATATATATATAACATTTTTATAATATAACTATTATTAAATGGATAAGATCTGTACCTACTTTATCGTCTAAAAAAAGGTAAATTAAAAATTACACAGCTCTACAAAAAAAAAGTTTTTTGTTGTTGCCCTGGATATCATCGCAAATTTTTACGTTTTCAAGTGCCCAGATTACGAATATATTCATGAAAGTTCTCAATGTGCTCGTATTTTCATGATTTTTGATAAATAATTTCCTCATACAAGAAACTAGTTTTCAACAACGTTTTTTCTTCGTATAGAGCGAAACTCTATCGTGAAAACGGTAATACATACAAGCTTCAAACTTGTGTCATTATAGAACCAACTCTACAGTATAAGAATAAATCATAAAAATCGGCCAAGTGAGTCGGCCTTGCGCTAAAGGTCCCGGAGAAAATAAAACTTGTTTGTAAGTTAATATGTTGTGTGGTACGGCCTCGGTGCGCGAGTAGCCTGACTCGCACTTGACCGGTTTTATTTTGAAGCTACCACTACGGAACGTGTTGTCGCTGTAGAGATGCGGCCAGATTAACTATTACAATATAAATTATTATATATAGGGTCCTTCTTAATATGTTGACTCTTTTTAAGGGGATGATTAGACCGTCAAACTGAACAACTTTCTCTATGGCACCAACATTAAACACGAAAATAAAAATCTGCTCCTCCATACAAAATTGCAAACCTACTTGAGCCAAATGTATGGGACAGCTGATTTTTTTCGCGATTTCCATATTGGTCCTTTGGAGAAAGTTGTTCAGTTTGATGGTCTGATCATCCCCTTAAAAAAGTGTCAGCATATTAAGAAGGACCCTGTATACATTTGGCTCAAGTTGGTTTGCAGTTTAGTATGGAACAGCAGATTTTTTTTTCGCAATTTTGATGTTGGTGCCATAGAGAAAGTTGTTCAGTTTGATGGTCTAAAGTCCCCTTAAATGTTTATTTGTATTTTTGTAACACCTTGTATACATTAATACATACAGTCTATAGTATCAGACCCACTTTGCGGTCATTTAAAACCATCAGTTCCTCGAAAAGCATCCGTTACATTACCTCAATATCGATACCTCGTTTCCACTGAAACATATTTCGCTTCCATGTAAATGAGAGTAATATTTCATGGAATTGGTCGTAAAAGACAATGACTGGCGTTAAATTCATTTGATGATGATTGCGCTAGACCGATCTAGGCAAATTGAGGTTATGTATTGTCATCCGAGTGGTACTGGAATATTCGGTATCTTGAGGACTTTTTCATTATTTTGTTTTGTTTTGTTATTGTTTTGTTCGAGTAAATATTTACTTCAAATTAAAGAAAGACAATATTTATTAAATTCAAAAATTATAGAAAAAATACAATATGCGTATCCACAACAGGCTTCGTCAAAGGTAATACAATACTCACATCCGCAACAGGCTTTGTCAATGGTAATACATCACTCACATCCACAACAGGCTTCGTCAAAGGAAATACACCACTCTGATCCACAACACGTTTCGTCAATAAACACATCCCGTATATTTGCAACAAGCTTCGTCAAAAAAAAAGGGGGGGGAGGGGGGACCTACAACCTGTAAACCTCCTCCAAAGCCTCTCCCCGAGGGACGGTTCCAAGAACGCTGGCAGCATTCCCCCTCTGAATCGCCAAGCTTATGCGCTGACGTAGGTAACTGCCAGCCCTCTTATCACCAGTGGTCTCTATTCAAATTAAATCAATAAATATTTTGGACGTGTGACAATTATGAGTCAATGTTTTTATTGTTATGTTTATGAGCTTTAGCCCGCCTGAATTGGTCTGAATCGGTTTTGCTGTCCCGCTGTTCCCGAGAAACCGAGCTGCCAGTGCTTAAGTGACAACTGGAGCTCGGACTGATTATAGTTACATACAATAGACGAAATCACAATCTCGTATTTCCTTGTTTCATCCTCTAAAATTACACCGATTTCAATATTTTAAAGAATAATAAATGAGAGATTGTTTATATTCGTCAAATTTGTTTGCATTTATTTGTTTGTTTGTTTGTTTGTCTGAACACGGCAGTAAAATCGAAAAATTTTAGTGATTTTAGATGGTTCCAATAACAAAGAACAATAATCAATAACAGTACATAGAAGACAATTATTTACATGCAGTTTACGAAAGAAAGTCACTATTTTACCTGCTGTTTACAGATAAAATATTCTCGATTCATTAAATTTATTGCATGCATGCATATGCTCACGACTATATATTCCCCGAGGGGGGTAGTCAGAGATATTCTGAAACCACAGAACATCCACGATTCACTAGTACCGAAATACTGTCCAGTGTTACGGGGTGTGAGCCCGTCGCCACTTGTAATGTAACTTGTAATGTTGTAATCAAATTTATTTATTTATAAATATATATATAAATAAATTTATTTATATACTACGTGTTAATTAATTAACGCAAAACTAGAAAGTAGTTTGTTTGGAATCGAGAGCTCAATCGAATTATTGTCACGGATGCTACCAAACGTCGAACGTAAAAAGGCATTCAAAAATTCGGACGGTTTATTAACAGTCTCCGTGGCGCAACCGGTAAGGTGCGATCCCTTAAATCGAGAAGTCCTGGGTTCGAGACCTCACTCCGATGAAAACATTTTTAGATTTTAATGTTGTTTAGGAATGTTCTAGAAGAGAGAGGGAGAAGGAATATTTAGAAAGAAACAGAAAATAACAAAAAGACAGTCGTGTTCAGGAATGTTCGGGAATGGGGGAGTAGAAGCGTTTGGAAGGGAACAAAGGAATAACGAAAAGACGATCGAAATTCAAATTGTCTAGAACATTCTAAGGGGTATATAAACCGGCGAGTCTGCGGCCACAGGCAGTATTGAGTTTAACAGTGAAAAGTGCTAAACAAAAGGAAGAAAAGTGAAAGTGAAAAAGTGAATAGTGACAAGTGTTAGTGAACAGTTAAGTGACAGTGTAGTGCGTTTTTAGTAGTGACATAGTGAACAGTGAACAGTGGTGTAAGGGGAATCCCTGCGCGGAGAACCGTAAGTAAGAGATACCTAAATAAACTCTGTAAATTTGGACTTGGCGTTTCACTCCAATCCCGGAACCCGTCGCTCGTAACATTTGGTGTCAGAAGTGGGATTGGAATAGGATGCCGCTGGTGCCAAAGGAGTTAAAGGGAGTCACCACTCGGGCCATGTCAGAAGCGCGGCAGGAAGGTGCGGCCCTTGCAACTGAGGTGCAGCGAACCCTAGTGAGAAGACCTGAGGGAGGTGAGGTGCAGCGCACTCCGGAGCAGAACCCAGGAAACTTCCTCTATCAGATCCAGTGCATGATGGAAGAGCAGGCTCGCCGTCAGGAGGAACATGCTCGCCGGCAGGCGGAACAAATGCGCGCACTGAAAGAGGAGCAGGCTCGCCGCCAGGAGGAACAGGCTCGCCGCCAGGAGGAACAGGCTCGCCGGCAGGAAGAGCAGATGCGCACGATGCAAGAGGCGCTTCATAAAGATATTTCGAAAGGCTTGCAGCAGGCAGTGGAGAGAGTCGAAGCCGTAGAAGGAAGGTTGGATCGTGTCAAGGGTGAGTTCGAAGGGAGGTTTGATCATGTTGAGGGTGAGTTTGCCAAAAGCAAATCTCATAGTCGTGTCGCCGCTGTTTTTAACTCACCCATGCAACCAAAGGGTGTCAAGACTCCGGTTTACGATGGACTGACGTCGTGGGCCGCCTTTAAGCTACAGTTCGAGGCAGCAATGAAGGTGAATGGTTGGGGCAAGGAGGAGGCGCAGCCTGCGTTGATATTAGCACTCCAGGGGCAGGCTCTCGCCGTGCTGGAGGCCGTAGGTGCTGGCGGAAATCTGACGTTCGACAATCTTTACGGAGCTCTGGAGGCTAGATTCGGCGACGGACATCTCGAACATGTTTATCGGGCGCGGTTGAAGGAGCGTAACCAACATGCTAACGAGAGTCTGCAACAATGGTCCGTGGAAGTAGAGAAGCTCGTGCGAAAGGCTTTCCAGTCACCACCAGCAGTCATCGACGACATGCTCCTGCAGGTCTTCACGGATGGGATACGGGACCCGGAGGTGCGAGCTGCAGTGCGACTTGGGCACCATGTTACACTCAGGGACGCTGTCGCTCATGCGTTGGAGGTGGAAGCTGTACGTCGGGATCCTCGTTCCGTTCGCCTCAGGGAGATTGTGGTAACTAGAGCATCAGTGCCAAGAATTCGAAGCGTCGATTTTGTGTGCTACGAGTGTGGTGAACGAGGGCATACTCGCCGCTCCTGCTCGAAGAGCACAGGCCGTCGTTATGTTTGCTACGAGTGTGGTGAACGGGGGCATATTCGCCGCTCCTGCCCGAAGCGCACAGACCGTGGTTATGTGTGCTATGAGTGTGGTAAACGAGGGCATATTCGAAGTTCCTGCCCGAAGCGTACAGGTCGTCGGAATATAGGAGTCTCGACTGATGAGCAGCAGGAAAACTGGAGAGCGTTGGCCGGTTATGTTGCAGCCCCAACCATTAGAGTCAAGCAAATGTCGGACGGAAATAGTCTGTTAGTTGGAGGAGTGGTCAACGGTAGAATCTGTCAACTAACTTTGGATACCGGAGCTTCGAGAACGGTGATCAATACTCGACTGCTCTGCGGAATGAAAAGTTATCAGGAAAGACGACTTCTGCAAGAAACCAACCTACAGTTAACAACAGCTACCGGTCAGTGCATACCTGTTAAGGGAGAGTTGGGAGTTTCGATTAAGATCGGGGAAACTTCTTTCAAACATGATGTGATTGTAGCCGAGATAGTGGACGATTGCATCATTGGCTTAGATTTCTTACAAAATCACCAGTGCGATATAGACATGAAAAACGGAGTGCTACGGTGTAACACGGAGGTAGTTCCGATGAAAGGTGGATCATCGGGAAAGGTCTGCTATGTGAGAAGAACAGTTCTCAAGCCTAGATCACAGACCTTGGTACCTGTTGTTTTGCCCAAGAATAAAGATGGGAGATTACAACGGAGATGTGCTGTGATGGAAAAAAATTGAAACTAAAACATGTTGGATTCCGGCGGCGAAAGCTGTTGGATCAGTTTCGTCTACTTCGATTCCGATACTTTACGTTGGAGATGTGGGCCTGACGATTGAGAAGGGGAAGGTTGTCGGTCACTGCGAGGAAAATCCTCCTAGGAAACATAAGGCTGAGGAGGACGTGGTATCGAAAGTTATGGAAGACTCCAGCAAGGATCTGACTAAGTCACAGGCTGGGAAAGAACGAAGAACTTGCTGTTGCGTTTTTCGGACTTATTCCCTAAGAACGGCGTGGATATTGGCAGAAAAGACCTGGTGAAATACACGATTAATACGGGAGATGTGGCGTCGGTCGAGAGGCGACCTAGGCGTATTCCGTTTACTCGTGGGAGCGAGCTGCGGGATGGAATGGTCGGCGTCTGTGAACGGCTTCGAGAAGCGGGTCAAAACTCCATTGACCGTTCAAAGACATGTTATGACCGAAAAGCGAACTATACAGGGTTCGAGGAAGGAACATTGGTTTGGCTGTATAATCCAGTACGAAAGAAAGGGAAGTGTCCGAAGTTACAAGCAAGTTGGAAAGGGCCGTATGAGGTAGTGACCAAAATAAATGACGTCACATATCGAATCCGACGGTCGCCAAGGAGCCCTTTGATCGGTTAGCTCGATATTTCGGGAGTAATGATGCTCGGGACGAGCAGAACTAAGGGAGGGGCAGTGTCACGGATGCTACCAAACGTCGAACGTAAAAAGGCATTCAAAAATTCGGACGGTTTATTAACAGTCTCCGTGGCGCAACCGGTAAGGTGCGATCCCTTAAATCGAGAAGTCCTGGGTTCGAGACCTCACTCCGATGAAAACATTTTTAGATTTTAATGTTGTTTAGGAATGTTCTAGAAGAGAGAGGGAGAAGGAATATTTAGAAAGAAACAGAAAATAACAAAAAGACAGTCGTGTTCAGGAATGTTCGGGAATGGGGGAGTAGAAGCGTTTGGAAGGGAACAAAGGAATAACGAAAAGACGATCGAAATTCAAATTGTCTAGAACATTCTAAGGGGTATATAAACCGGCGAGTCTGCGGCCACAGGCAGTATTGAGTTTAACAGTGAAAAGTGCTAAACAAAAGGAAGAAAAGTGAAAGTGAAAAAGTGAATAGTGACAAGTGTTAGTGAACAGTTAAGTGACAGTGTAGTGCGTTTTTAGTAGTGACATAGTGAACAGTGAACAGTGGTGTAAGGGGAATCCCTGCGCGGAGAACCGTAAGTAAGAGATACCTAAATAAACTCTGTAAATTTGGACTTGGCGTTTCACTCCAATCCCGGAACCCGTCGCTCGTAACATTATTATGGTTTCAACATAGGTAATTTTTTTCAATATATTTAATAATTTATTTTGTAAAATTTTAAATTTACTAAACTCGGTCTCAACCCACCGCTTGGGCAAACTCACCCTACTTACTACAAAAACAAGATTCTTAAAATGTATCCATGAGCACGTTAGTACTTTCATTCATTATTGAAATGATAACAAATCATTTTTGCCTCAAAACTTAAAATGCGACAAATTAACGAGCAAAATAATGAAATTATTGTTTCAATCTTATTATTTTGTTGTAAATCAGTTGGGTTGTATGAGGTTTTGCGCTTATTCATTAACACGTTGTATATAAATTTATTTAAATTATAAATATATTAATAATAAATAATATAAATTTATTTATTATTCCTATACAGGATGCAAAAAACCATACGGAGGTAGGTCAATTAGAACACAGAGGTAGTTTCATTATCCAGAGAGGAAATAGGCGAATACTGTATGGACTAAACGGCACCGGCTTTCCATTAATCTTCATCAACTTTACACCTAACTTTTTACGACTAGAGTAATAATTAGTTGAACTTCAAAACTCATCAGAAACTTATCCTAGCGGTCAACTTGAAGAGATCGTTAGGCCTAACGAGCCTCTGGCGTCATTCATACTGAGAACCGCACTTTCATTATAATGATCTCTTCCACCGGATCCACTTACGAGTACATACAGTAGACCACAAAAGCAAATAGAAAATGAGAGGTTTTTGTATTAACAGAAAATTATGTAGCTCAGTGCATCCAATGCGAGGACCCAGTGGGGCAAAAGGATCTTTAAAACCCTTAAGAGGATATAATTCGGAGCGCGCTCCATACAAACTTACTATGGTGATATTTGCAAAACTAACCAATGAAAGTCAATGAAATTATGCTGAAACAATCTTGAAACAAATATCAATGCTTGTATGGAGTCAGATTTTCGTTAAAATTTACAGTTTCAATGCTAGGATTAATTTAAGATTTGTATGGAAATCTTTGAGGCACTCTAACTTTAAAACTATAAATTTTAACGAAAATCGGACTCTATACAAGCATAGAAATTTGTTTTTAGATTGATTCTGAAAAATTTCATTGAGTTTAATTGGTTAGTATTGAAAATATCACCATAGTACGTTTGTATGGAGCGCGCCCCGAATTATATCCTCTTAACTATCCACGGGGAAAAATATTTATAATAGTAAGGCCGGATTCCACCAAACGCGAGTATACATTAGATTTTAAAACCACAAGTGATGTATAAACCTAACAAATTAAAAATTTATAACCTCACATTGCAATAACAATACAACGACCTCTTTCTTTAGGTTTTGTTCCTTGTATAAATGGTTTTAGCAGATTTGACTAGAAAATTTGTTTTGTAATCTAAACTTATAAACAAAAACACTAAACAATAGAAGTGTGTCTGTACATTGAAAGAATTTACAAAAAAAGACTACGATATGGTTTTAGGTGTCCCTGACTCCAAATCACCAATTTTTTTGTTTTGTTTGAGTATTTGATCGAGTATCACGCAAGAACTACTGAACTGAAATCACTCAACTCAACTCAAAAATTTTCTTCCTGCCCTTCCTTAATCGCATTACTTGGGGTCGGCGCAATATATAGCCATCCTCCTAATCTTTTAGTGGTCATTTCAGCGTTCACGCCTTTTCTATACGTATGTCATCTTCCCCACAATCTTTTCTTTGGTCGTCCTCTCTTCATGCAGCCATCCACATTCATATACACAAACACTCGTCTAGTAATATGACACTCATCTCTCCGCATCACATGCCCATACCCTAAGAACAAGAACACCGCATACCATCTGCAGTCAAAAATCGTAAAAGGTTTTGATCGGGATGGTTTGTGTCAATAATTTTCTGCCTAAATGAGTATCACGTTTGTACATCCGGGGGCCACAGTCCCATAGAAGGTGCAGAGGAGTCACCATATCCTCCTTGCAAAATCTGCAGCCGGTCGTATCACTTAGTTTATCTGTGTGAATGACCTTGCTATTGTTCAAATTTGATCCTTGATGAGAGCAAGGACACTGTTCGAAAGCAATTATATCATATAATAAGTGCTTGAAGAACACAAATGTCTAAAGAAAAACATAAGTACATAACATGAGTACCTACAACAATACCTCCACGACAATACAGCATCTGACATTTTCCAAGTGGGTACAACTTTCCGACATTTTCAAGGAAGTGAGTTCTTATGTGTTGTCAGATCCATTTATATACTTAATTTCAAATTCCAAGAGATCTCTGCCAAAAACAACCAATGCAAAAACGTCGACATACTTTTAAAATATCTTAACATTTTCACGAACGTCATAAAAAGTTGAATCAGCGAAGTTAAAGAAAGAAATGAACGTCGACGGAAAGTGCTCATTATTTTGGAGTGATCTGATCTCCGGTCGAGAGGCACTTGTAAGGGTTCAGCAGTTTACTTACAAGATGTCTGCTTGTATGAAAATCTGAAGCGGTTTTTTACTTGTTTGTCTACTACGGAACGAAATCGGGCGAAATGTTTATCTAATTTAGTAGGTAATTAGGTGTACTCACGATGATATTCAGAAATGTCTTTTGAACGTGAGTTAAGTAAGGTCGAAAACATACTGATTTTGACAACGGGAGTTCGAACTCAAACTCGGATTTCATGTCTGAATCTCAGCCTGAGGCCATTTTACATAATTTAAAGGGATGCTAAAAACCAGACCATTAAACTGATCAGCTTTCACTATGGATCCAACACTATTACAGCCTTCGCTGTTCCATTGTTGGGGAAAGGCCTCCCTCCGTTCTCTCTATACTACATTCCAAATAAGGACGATGAGATTTTCCGATTCCTATTTAGCTTTCTGGCCAATTCTGATTACCAAATGTAATTAATTTATTCGATACATATACTAACCGACATATCTTGGACGTTACTAAAGCTGTTCTAAGAATAAGTGAGAGGAAGTGTTTCAAATCTCTGTTTCTGTAATACAAATTAGCCTTAAAAGGACAATGCTCATGAAGTATGGACAAAAAACCCAGGCCCGGCGCAAACCGAATGTAACTCAAATTATAGATAAAAATGAATAGTTAAATACTGCATAGGGGCATCATTAAAATCGATGGCCAAGTGTATGAAATTGCTATTCGAATTTTCACAGGGATCATATGAATGTATTAGTAAAAGGAGCATTTAATAGTTACAGTTGCGGTTTAAAAGCGTATAATATGACAAGCATAAAGTAGCCCTTTTACATTTACAAGATTACCACTTAAAATAATATCAGGTACAAAAAACAATCCTTTGATTTAAAAAAAGTACGTTTATTTGAATATTCGTTTGCTTACAAGTTAGCGATTTTCCAGGTCTAACACTACATGATCCAAAAATGATGCGGGACGATCAAACTGCTCCTGATGTCTAGCCCGACTACGTGTGAGTGAAACAGAAAGCCACCGCGCTGTTGCGATTGGCCGCAAATGCGAGCTATCACGAAACATTACGACGGACCGAGTCACGAGTATATTCAATATCTCTTTGTAAATATAAAAGGGCTACTTTATTCTTTTCATATTATACAATTAAAAACCGGAACTGTAACTATTTAATGCTCCTTTTAATAATACGTTCATATGATCCCTGTTAAAATTCGAATAGCAATTTCATACACTTGGCCATCGATTTTAATGATGCCCCCTATGCAGTATTTAACTATTCATTTTTATCTATAATTTGAGTTACATTCCGTTTGCGCCGGGCCTGGGTTTTTTTTTAGCATTGTCCTTTCGTTGCTATTTTGAATGGAGTAAAGGCGTCCCGGTTTTGCGCTTCGATAGGCCAGTTCTTTGAGCAGCTATCGATTTTGTCCCGCCACCTTCTTCAAAATTGTAATCAAACACTCGAGGTCTATGTAACTCTATCGCTATAGTACCATTCGGTGCTAAAATAAAACACACGAAAAAATGTGTTACATTCCCATGTTGAGGAGAGCGAAGCCACTGGCAAAAAGCAAGTTAAAACGAACATTCGTCTGGCTCTTTGCCATTCACCGGGTTTTTAATTAAATTGTTTACTATTTCGAGTCTTTTCGTTTATAAAAGGTATCTGTAGGAATCCATGTAATTTATCGTGTGGTTTTACCATAGTAATACCTCCGTGGCCTAATGGTTAAGAGCATTGGGCTCTTGACACGGAGGTCGTGGGTTTGAATCCCACGGGGGAGACCTAGTGATATGTCACTTTGTGCGTTTTTCCCCAGTTGGTTAGGACATTGCAGGCACATTAAGCTGTTGGTTCCTACTATCTCTGGTGGTAGTAGTCGATACATAAAAACCACATCAGAGGCCGTAAGGTGGTCTGAAAAAACTCTGACACCAGGTTTTGCTGCCCACACGATAGAATAGATCATTCCTACCCTAAACCCCAACCAAGTTCCACTGTTGTAGACCCCACTGAGAGCGTCGGTGGTGCATTGTGTAGAAGTAAGGACACTCAATCTTGAGGGTTCGTGTTCGAATCCGCACGGATGACATGCGAAATCCAACCCCTTTGCGCTTATAAAGATTTCGGTTATAAATCTTATAAGCGCGCATCTTTCGGTTATAAGCGCAAGGGGCTTAGATCGCAGTCACTGACTGTACCAATGCATTTTTCTTAACGACTGCTCTCAAACGGTGAAGAAAAACATCGTGGAGAAACCTGCATACATTGAAGAAGAAATTCTGATGCGTTCGTGAAATCTACCAAACCGCTTTGGGCATACGTGATGGACTGACGATGAGGCCCATAAACCCTCCTTGGTGGGACGTAAATAGGCTGTTGACAAGACCCCACTAACGACCAAAGTAGCAAATAAGCTCTATAGTAGCTTGTGCCATTACATACAGCTATTGTAGAGCTATTAGGCGCGGTTTATATGGAAGAGACGTGTGGCGGTGGCGGATAGTCAAAGTAACACAATTATAAACCTTATAGTACGTAGCATAGCGTCGTTTGGAGAATTACTACCCGCGCTATCAGACGACGTCACCTGGAGCGAAACGACGCTATGATACGTACTATAAGGTTTTTATTGTGTTACTTAGATTATCCGCCACCGCCACACGTCTCTTCTGTATAAACCGTGGCTTAGAGAGCGTCAGTGGCTTATTGCGGGAGCTATGGAAACTCAATCTTGAGGTCCAGATTCGTATCCGCACGGACTACATGCCATGTACCGATTAGTTTGTTCTATGTATGTAATTACCGACTGCTCTTAAATGGTGAAGGAAAACATCGTAAGGAATCTTGCATTCGCCGAAGAAGAAATCCCGATGCAAATGTAAAGTCTACCAATCCGCATTGGGCACGCATGGTGGACTAACCCCCATACACATCATTGAGGGTAGGCCTATGCCCTGCAGTGGGACGTATAGGCGAATGATGATTGTAGAGCTTATGTACAGTCGCCATCAGATCTATCGTAGCATACAAGGTGGTCAAATATTTCTGAGCACTGCTAATTTTCAATAAATTCACTAAAGTCCGGCCGCTGAAAGATTGCGTTTCACAGTTACCATAAAATTGTAAAAAACTGAATGAAAACTATAAATGCCGATCATTATTTAGTAGCTTTTTGAACTTAAAAGGGCAGCTAGTGCCCTGTATACTAGAGTGAGCACAGGTAAACAATATTTTCATTCAGTTTTTTACAATTTTATGGTAACTGTCAAACGCAATCTTTCAGCGGCCGGACTTTAAAATAAATGTTACCAATTATATCAAATGTGTATTGTGTCATAAGTATCGGAACAGCTATTTTTCCATAATTTCTTTACGATGTTATTTATAATTGAAATGTATTATAATGGAATAAGGTCTTTTTTCCTACGCTGCTCAGATGTTTATGATCATGCTGACTGCGTAGATATATTTGATGTTCTAGGCGTTCAGATATTTTTGATTGGTTATGTGTAAAGAAATTAATGAAAATAAGAACTGCTTAGAAATATTAGACCACCTTGTATGCAGGGTGTTACAAAAGTAAAAATAAACATTTAAAACTTTTAAGGGGGTTGTTTAGACCATCAAACTGAACAACTTTCACTATGGGACCAACATAGAAATAGCGAAAAAAAAAGAACCATTTCATACATTTAGCTCGAGTAGATTTGTAGTTTAGTATGGAACATCAGATATTTTTTTCGCGATTTCGATATTGGTCCCATAGTTTAAGTTGTTCAGTTTGATGGTCTAAACCACCCACTTAAATGTTTATTTGTATTTTTGTAACACCTTGTATATCTGATGGCGACTGTACTACCGCTAAGTATTTACGCTCTGGTGCTACTAACGAAATAGGGCAAAAATATCAAGTCTAGAAATGTAAAAACTTAGCAAAATAACTATAGCTCATTTGTAATCACCAATAACCCCGATAAGAATGAAATATTAAAAAAGTTTTCTCTTTTTGTACTAAAGTAAAATACTGAAAACAAAATAAATTTCGATTCAGTTTCATAATACCTAACTTTGCCGACAAATTTTAATAAAACTCATAACGTTTGATCGACACAATAATTTTCTTAAAGTGAAAAAGTTGTTCAAGTTGTCAAACATTATCACTTTGAGGCAATGGCAATAAGTCAAAAGTTCCAGTCTTTGTTTAATCCACTTTGATGGCAGTAAAGTGGATTGCGATTGAATACAATACGAAAGTAAATAGACGAGAGAAATGGGCCATCATCAGCTCAGTTGTTAGTGCTCCTGCCTACTGATCCGCGGGTCGCGGGTTCGAATCCCGTAAGGAGCATAAATTTGTATAATGAATATGAATATTTGCACCCAGGTAATGGATATTTGTATCTATAGGGTCCAAAAAAATCAGCTATTCCATACAAAACTGCAAACCTACTCGAGCAAAATATATAGGAGAGCAGATTTTTTTTGTGTGATTTCGATTTTGATCCCATAGAGACAGTTGTTCGGTTTGAAGGTCCGATTATCCCCTTAAAAAAGTGTCAGCATATTAAGAAGGACCCTGTATACATTTTCTAGTAAAGTGTTTATGTTATAACGTTACAGTGATTATTGAATTTCAAAAAAAAATATATAACATAGTCTCACGCTCATTAACCCTAATGGAAAAATCAGAGCTTCAACAAAATTCGTTCGGGTACTTTTTAAAAAAAACCGTGCCGAGCCGTGGTGGTCCAGTGGCGAGTAGCCTTGCCTGCCGAACAGGAGTCGATGGTTCGATCCCCGTCCAGGCCGACTCGTACCAATGAGTATTTCGGAATTTATGTACGATTCGTAACACCACTGGCTTTTCGGTGAAGGAAAACATCGTGAGGAAACCTGCATGCTCCAATTTTGAGGCATGTATTGTACCCACTGTCCATTATAAGTGGCGACCGGCTCACCCCCCGTCACACTGGACAGAGTTTCTGTACTACTAGTGAAACGTGGATGTTCTGAGTTTTCAGAATATCTCTGATCACCCCCTCGGGGAATATAGTCGTGAGCATATGCTACGCTATATGCTACTTTTTTTAAAATAGATACGGGTGTAAAAAAGTGTAATCTGTGGTTTTGTTTTGTGAGTGGTCACCACTGTTGATCCGGACCTACCGCACGTTCTCACCATTGTAACTCACAATGGTGAAAACATGTGGTAGGCCTATTCCCATTAGAAAAAACTAAAGAAACCGTGATATTACTCTTAGAGGATTCAGACGATATTACAGTTTCGCGTCTAAGTCACTGGCGCGCTCCATACAAACGAAGTCCGGTGATATTTTTAATACTAACCAATTAAACTCAATGAAATTTTGCAGAAACAATCTATAGCTTGTATGGAGTCAGATTTTCGTTAAAATTTACAGTTTCAATGCTAGGATTAATTCAAAATTTGTATGGGAATCTTTGAGGCACTGTAACTTTAAAACTATACATTTTAACGAAAATCTGACTCCATACAAGCATAGACATTTGTTTCTAGATTGTTTCTGCAAAATTTCATTTACTTTAATTGGTAAGTATTGAAATTATCACCATAGTGCGTTTGTATGGAGCGCGCTCCGAATTATATCCTCTTAACAACTGAGGTTTCACTACCCAATTTACGAGATTCCGTTCTGCAAACCGGTTTATGCATCCGATATTTACCGATATACCAGGGATCGGATGCCGGCGGCAAAAAGCGGAAATTACGCTGCTCCGCCGTCTGCCGCTGACGTGAATGTTGACGGCCATAGTTACACAAATAGACAAGTACAGTTTGCTCGAAAAGAAAAATTTATATTACTCGTGCCAAAATCGAGTTGATTCGTGCGCGACACAAAAAGGTTGAGCGAGCACAACGAGCTCTAAAATTCGCAATATATTTTGACTTTACATCAGCAGGGCTGCAGTCGCGGTAAATATTCGGTGATTGAACCGTGACTGGACTTAGTACGAACCATTACTTTTGGTATTGCGCTAATCTCGGTACTGCTCTTGACAGCCGTTAGAGCCGTTTTGACAGATCGCTCAGACGTTAAAGGCTGTCAGTTACATAGAGTTTAGCGACATGCGGAATTCAGCACAGAATAGTAATTAATTGGATTGCAATGTGATTAGAACTGAAATTGAATAAGAACAGAACTTCGATGTTTTAAATTAGCGCAATCGGTCTCCAGGGCGGGCGGGGCAGCTGTTTCAGATCGTATTGTCTCGATGCAATGATCATATGATTTTATTTGTGGTAGTAAAATTTTGAGCTCGCTTCGCTAAAAACTTGCCCGCAAGGCCCGCAAAAATAGGAAAGCGATCCTACTTTCAATTAATTAAAAAGGTTAAAACGGTTTACATTTAATTACTCTACAATATATAACATAAAGAGAGGTAGGAGGTAAGAGTGAGGCATTTGAAAGCTTTAGAATTTTGTACTTAGATTAGACTAATTATTTAGGTCATTAATTATACAGAAAGCCTCAGGCAATGTCTGCGCGCAACTCAAAGAAGCGGGAACATTGCAAATAGAATACTAAAGACCTTTGTACCTAAACCACAAAATAGATAATAGTATACATACACTTAGTTTTACCAAAACCAAACCAAAACCATTAAACCAAAACTAGACAAAGGAGAATGGGCAGAAATGTATGGAGCTTGGTATGAAGCGGCAGCTTCTGGAATCAGCAGAATTAAAGAAGCACTATTATTCTAAGTCTACATTTAAAAAACCGTTTGAACGTGTATTTTTACAAAATAACATACCTATATTCAGTTTTTTTTAAATGTGGTGTTCAATAACGAACAATATATCTGTCTATCAGCGTGCTATAAATTGAGACAATGAAGACGTAGCAGACATTGAAGTACTTGTCCCTGAACTGAACGTCGTGCTTGCTCCAGAAGCTCCGGTATTAGTTTTAGGCCCACAAGATAAAGAAGATGCCGATAAGTCAATATGAATTCCTGTTGAAGTAAGGCTACCTCTGGTAGTGCTTGAGTACTCGCCTGCACCCTGCGCATCTGCCAGGTGTTTATACAACGTGTTAATGAATTAACGCAAAACTAGAAAGTAGTTTGTTTAGAATCGAGAGCAGAATCTAATTATCATGTTTTCAACATAGGCAATTTTTTTCAAAATATTTAACAATTCTTTTGTAAAATTTAAAATTTACTGAACTCGATCTCAACCCACCGCACGGGCACACTCACCCTACTTACTACCAAAACAAGATTCTTAATATGTATCCACGAGCACGATAGCGCTTTCATTCATTGCTGAAATGAAAACAAATCATTTTTGCCTGAAAACTTAAAATTCGAATAACTTTAAATTTTAACTATCAAAATAATGAAATTATTGTTTCAATCTAACTATTTTGTTAGAAATCAGTTGGGGTGTATGAGGTTTTGCGCTTATTATTATTTCGTCACCGTATCTCATATCTTAAGAGTATGTTCTTGATACTCTTCCCAGATGCTATAAGAGTCTGCCAGAAGCATTTAAATGGAAACGACTGGGATGAATGAACTGTTTGCTGCCCCAAATCTTTAACATGATTTTAACAGTGCGCAGATATTATGACCATAATTAATAAAAACAGTATTTTTTACACCGGAAATAGATTTTGATAATGTAGAGACCATGTATCCAAGTGATTTGCGCGTTCGAATAGGCTTTTCTCTATCTGAATTCAATCAAGTCCCAATAGAAACACGTTAATTGCCAGCAAGCTTTAAAAAAACACGTTGTAACAAGTTTATCCCCTTTATCGTCGTAAAGAGCGTGGGTGGAGTTTTGCGGGGACGTACTGAAATTCAATATTGAGGTCCAGATCGAATTCGCAAGGACATGCCATGCACCAATGAGTTTTTCTAACTTATTTACGTAATACCGACTGCTCTCAGACGTTGAAGGAAAACTTCGTGAGGAAACGTTCATATGCTAAAGAAGATATCTGTATGTGAAGTCTACCAATCAGCATTGGGCACGAATGCTGGTCTAATGCCCATGCACCCCTCCCTGAGGGTAGGCTTGTACCCTGCAGTACGACGTACATAGGCTGGTGATAATGAGGATTAGACTATCAAACCGAAAAACGTTCTAAACATTAAAAGTATTTACTCATAAAAGCATTCAGATTAGCATAGAGAGACATAAATCAGCAACATGCTTCGTCATTACAATAATGAAATACAAGCCCCCCTGGACAAAGTGACATTCTAATGGCGTTGACGCTAGAAAATGACAAAATGTATGGATTTGACATTAGCGATCGAAACATTTTGACGTTTGTTTTCGTCACCATACGTCAAGTCCATCCATTTTTATGCTTTCTACTGTCGTTAACGCTAATCGAAAGTACTTTGTCTAGAGGCCCTGCTCAGTCAAATAACCCGCCCCTTGTCGATCCTGGCGCAAAGGAGCCCATAATGTTAGCAGCGTTGCCACGTTGACGTTCTAAATGGGACTAACATCGAAATCGCGAAAGAAAAAATTAGCTGTCTCAGTTGGTTGGTTGTTTATTGTTGTTTTAGACCCTATTCTATTATATTGTATAACTATTCTTGCGATTGTACTGCGGTAATCATAAAATCGATGACGTAATACACACAGGTTTCAACTTCAATAACAGACTAGCACGTAATACCTTCGTAACTCCCTAGGTATCCTACGTAGACTAGACACTAATCGTTCGTGCTAGGTCGCTCGGAAGGTCCTAACGAATTGATCCTTGCTACGTGCCTGAATCAATGTCTGGTATCCTAAATAGCGGACTATGTTTTTCATAGGGCCTTGTAATAATAGTGATAAGTGTAGTTGGCACGTTCACCGTAGATCCCTGCCCCTGCATCTCTTGTAGAGGGCATGGTTTGTCCATCCGGGATCCTGCTAGTAACATATAGAGACATGTAAGTGTTTATCATTATCACTAGCTCGGCGTCTAATGGTTAAATGCATTGGGCTCTTGACACGGAGGTCATGGGTTCGATTCCCACGGGGGATACCTAGTGATATGTCACTTTGTGCGTTGTTCCCCAGTTGGTTAGGGCATTGAACGTTGAATCACCTGATTGTCTGAAAAAGAAAGATGATTCCGTGCTTCGGATGGCACGTTAAGCCGTTAGTCTCGGCTACTATCATCTCTGGTAGCAGTTGTTACATAAAAACCACGTCAGAGCCCGTAAGGCGGTCTGAAAAAACTCTGACTCCAGGGCTTGCCCACACGATAAGAAGAAGACTAGCTCGGCGGTGAAGAAAAACATCGTGAGGAAACCTGCATACCCGAGAATAATAAAAAATAGTTCGGATGTATATGTAAAATATGGGTGAGCTTGGGGCGAACATCGGACAAGATAGAGCGATGGTCGCAGTATTACAAAACGACCTTGCCTGCAATAGCCCAACCAACAATAATAACATACAATGAGTTTTTAGAAACTTATTTACGATTTGTAACACCACAGAGCCTTGCTAGAAACATTGACTTTATGGGAATTTATAGACGATTTGTAACACAGAGCCTTCAGTGAAGGATTTACGGTAGTAGAAGCATAACAATTTTTTTTTTGTTTTATCTTCTCAGTAACTAATAAACAAAAGTTTGTAAATAAAGAGAGAGAAAGAAGGGCTAAAGAGGTATGTCAGAGTTGTGGCATGTAGTGGTCGCTGCCTTTTTGTGATTTTAGGTTTGCTCCCATATTAAAAGTTGTTCAGTTTGATGGTCTGAACCACCCCTGAAAATTAAGATAAAGATTTTATTATCAACCTGTACCTATACAGGGTCCTTCTAAATATGCTGACACTTTTTTAAGGGGAAGATCAGACCGTCAAACTGCACAACTTTCTCTATGGCACCAACATCTAAATCGCGAAAAAAATATCAGATGTCTCATACATTTGGCTCTAGTAGGTTAGCAGTTTTGTATGGAAAAGCTGATTTTTTTTTTCGCATTTTCGATTTTAGTGCCGTAGAGAAAGTTGTTCAGTTTGACGGTCTGATCATTCCCTTAAAAAAGTGTCAGCATACTAAGAAGGACCCTATATAAACACAACACGCAAGTAAAACGTTAGCAATAAAATCTAGACTTTTACTAGCGTTCCAGTAATTACCTAGAGCCAGGTCCAGAATGGCACGACCTTTATTAGTATGTGGCCTACGAGTAGGTCAAAGGGTGTAAAAATATGTTTCTTATATTTCATAAGTACGTACAAAGGTGGATACGTACTTAGCTATAATTGCCACTCGCCTTTGAATGATGCAATTGTAAAGTGTAAACAACAAAGATTGTATTTGTAAAATGTGAATAGTTAAAGTGTTTTAGGTCAGTAGGCAGACTACCAGCATGTTGGTCTGATGACATTGTGAGGGTGACGGATTCGAAATTGGATCAGATTAGCATAGGACCGTGAAGAAGGGAGGCCTATACCCAGCAGTGGGTTGATGTGGGCTGATTTGATTGATTGATTGAGGGCCTGTTTCACCACTACTGGATAAGTCACTGTTAGCTTATTTGACATATTTCGTATGAAAGATATGTCAAATTATCTGTCATATAACCTAACAAGAACTTATCCAGAATTGGTGAAAAAGGCCCTTAATAATTATAACCAAAGTCTGGTTAAATATACAATATACCTAGTTTGTCTCTGTAGTTTTGTTACAGTTAACAAAAACATTTTTGCCGTATGTGGTCATATCTTATCTTCCGAAGCGGTATTAGTGCGTAGTAACTATTGAATAATCTGTGACTCTGCCGTCAAGCGTTTAATTACAAGTTTTTTAGTATTATTTATCCCGACAATGGAATAAATTCACTCCGGGAGATGTCCGAGGCTAAAGTTTGTACTTATTCAAATCAATCGTCTAAACTAAAACAGCATAATAATAAACGCATTGTGCTTGCTATGACACGTTTCATTTTGTGTTATTCATCAATAACGCAGAAGCAATAATGTCTAACAACAGAATCAGGTAAAAACAAGGCCAAAGAATAGGTAATATTTAACGACTACTTATAAGGTCAAGGCCAAACCGACAGTTGGCAGACTAAGTTACTTGACATTGTACGAGTAAAACTTTTGAATACCTACAAGTACTTAGGTTGTCCAGGAGTCAAACAGAATAACATTGACTTACTAGACTTGGCAGAATATATCTGTTGCGTGATGAATGTTTACGAACTTATTAGAAAGGAATCCAAGTTACCTCTCCACATTTTAGAGAGAGAATTTGGGCAAATAAGGGAAGGCATTTGCCCAGCATTGGGGCACATCAAAATAATATCAACAAGTTACATAAAAACACTTCTAAATTTGTAACCATCCGTCAGTATAATAGAAACGCAACTAACATTGTTATCAATAATATGTTTGTCATTTCCTTATCACGGGACATAAGAGTCCCAGACCTTTGGAAGGCGGGCGTGGAGCCGAAGCCAACACGTAGAGGCCCTTTAGATAAATTGCTCTGAAAGGTGATGTGACACCGACCGTTGGCAATCCGTGTATCGAACGACAGTAGCGGTCAGTGTACGACTATTGCAAGGCATGGAATGAAAGAAATCTGGGCTATTGGGTTGGGGTGCTAGTGGACTAGGTAATTGGGTTATGGAAAGGACTATGACGCCTGCCTCACCAATGTATAAATATGGGGAAAAAATGGCAGACGGTGACTCGCCAAATCAAAACGAATGGCCCGAAAATGGCCGCTCGCTCGGACCGACAAGGAGGCAACATTTCCTGAACGGCTTAGAGCGGAGAGGTGTTTCTGGACTTTTAACGACCATCATTTCAGTCTCCAACGGCTAATCAGGTGCCCACTCACCACTTACGCCACAAATCCGTTCTTCGGGCTATTATTATGAAGAAAAAAATTACAATAAATTTGTATTAAGCCTTGTCTTTTCAAGTTAGTTATTTCTTGCAAAATTAAAAAGAGATGGCGTAATAAAATTTATCGAGAATTTCGAGTACAATTATTTTTATTCGCACATAAAGCGTAAACTGTTCCCAACTTATCCGTTTTTGTTAACACGTCGTAGATAAGAAGAAACGTGGGAAGAAATGTTCAATCCTATTCCCCAGATAACACCAAACCCTTCAAAGATATGCCCACAACTGTCGGAATCTCAAGGCCCCATCGAAATATCTCCCTGCGAAGCCCATTCGAATTCCCGTAACTACGCTATTTGAAATTCAGTGCTTATTGCTATGCGATATCATACTTGGGCCTTCATCACGTGCAGATATTCTGCTATAAAGTGCGGGGAAGTCGTTATGGAAATTTTCGGGACAGGTATTGTGGGGAGTGTAAATTAATTGGCAGTAGATCGTGTCAGCGGTGGTGGTAAGCGAGATTAGAATAAAAATTCATATATCTCTTGTATTCCATGACCTCCGGGTACCTACATTGAAAATGAATCTGCTAATGAACTGAATTATATTTATTTATTCTCAAAGAATCACTTTTTCCAAAAACATTGTTATGCTCCAAAACATTTATTCACCGTCACTACGCGCTCTCCGCGTCACAAAGGTACAAATTCTGAATTACCCATCAGTGATACGCATATCCAATAATTTTTTAAATATAGCCCGAAGTCAAATATCTCTAGAGATTTTTTATTTATTCGATTTCTCGTTTCGTTTTCAAGATATGAAATGAATGAATGAATGAATGAATGAATGAATGAAATATACTTTATTAACACCAAACATAAAATACATTGCACATGAAACAAAAATTAGTTATGTACCATATATAAATAGGGCGGTACAACTAAGCGGTCTTATCGATATGTATTTTTTTCTGACCGAAACCAGGCGAAATACGACCGCATTTTTCACATTATGTTCGATTTCCACAAAAAGTTTTTGAGCTTTTACCCGACTGCGCCAGAAGGAGGGTTATGTTTTTCGAGCGTATGTATATATGTATGTATGTTTGTATGTATATTTCTTTGGCACGGCCTACAGCCTAAACGGCTTGATGGATTTTAACGTATGAGGTATCATTGTATTCGTAAAAATTGTGAGAGTGACATAGGGTATATTATTTTAAGATGGCGTCTACGAATTAAAAAAGAGAGGGGGAATAAACAAATTTTTTTTGTTAAAAATTACAATATGGGTATCAAATGAAAGCTAGTAATCAGACGATTCAAAATATATAAATATTATAGTACTTTTACGTTACCGTTTCGACACAAGACTAAAAAGTATGAAATAAACTAAATTATTAAGATAAACAAAAAACCCGACTGCATAAAAAAACCTATTAACTGAAAAGAGAAAAACAAGCTCTATAATCACTAATCAGCTATAACAACTTTGTTTGAGCAAATATAATTCGAGTGTTATTAGGTAGATATTGCAGGCGGGGACAAACCAATAAAAAACCAACCAAAAATTTTCTTTGTCCCCGTTTGCGATACCTACCTAATAACACTCCAATTATATTTGCTCAAACAAAGTTGTTATAGCTGATTAGTGATTATAGATTTTGTTTTTCTCTCATCAGTTAATAGGTTTTTTATGCAGTCGGGTTTTTTGTTTATCTTAATTCAAAATGTCGTTTTATTTTTTGTTATCCTCGTCAAGACGCTTCTTTTGACCCAATCAGCCACTTAGTCCCAAAACCCACGAAATCAGGGCGATGTCGCACTTTCGCTGAAAATCGGGCCTACACCGAAGCGACAAAAAAACACATTTTCAATGTTAAAATGTTGCTGTCGTCTCTTGCATTCGTATATGAATAACTAAAACTATATTTTTGTCCACGTGGAATCGATTACGCTGCGCAGTGTAATTCCAGTAAAAGTTCCCTCCTCTTTGCAGACGGATATGAAATATTGCAGTTTTAATTGGGATAATGATATTCAAGCCGTGCTGGTCCACTAGCGAGTAACCTTGCCTGCCTTGCAGGAGGTTACTCGCCAGTGGTAATGGTTCGATTCCCGTCTAGGCCGACTCGTACAAATGAGTTTTTCGGAATTTATGTACGAATTATAACACCACTGGCGTTTCGGTGAAGGAAAACATCCTGAGGAAACCAGCTTGCTTCAATTTCGAGGCATGTATTGTACCCACTGTCCATTACAAGTGCCGACGGGCTCACTCCCCGTCATACTGGGCAGAGTTTCGGACCTACAACGTAGGTCGCCAGCATCGAAAGTGTTATGGTTTGAACATGTTGCATATTGTACTGTCTATTCAATGTATACGGTGCATGACGGTGACACAAAATATTCAGGGGAACGCCATGCATATTTGATATATGGGTCGACCGGTTGATCGAAAATACGGGTTTTGTGTCCAACTCTATTATGTTTTGACGTTTGATGTGACCCGAATTTTAATTTAGTTTACTGTATCTACTGGTCATCTATGTGCTGTAAAGCAATTTGATAGCGTACGCCTCGCACTGAGCCTTGCATCAACACTTGTAGACCAAGATCCGACCGTAAAATTTATGCAGCTTTTTGTTTGGTGATCGAAATGTGATTTAAGTGAAATTTTATACAGGGATACATACAACACCGCCGGGTTGCCTAGCAAAATCTTGCCGCAAGTACCTTTACCATGATGATTTATGGTTCCATTTTTTTCACCTATCTGTTTGGGAAGTAAATGAGGTGCCATCTGTAGGAGACCGATGTAGAGAACTGGAAAAACTAGAGTTGCCACCTTTCAGCCGCAACTTCGCAAATAGGGTAGTGCAAAATTTTGCAATCGGATCTTAGAATATTGTAGGGAGTCACGTTTTAGGTCTGTTATTGGGTGGTCACTTCGTGTGTCGGTAGTCGGTTGCCCCCTCCCCGGCCTACAACGAAGCTCCAGTGGTGGCTCAGGATAGTGTTCTTTTATAAAAACAACCCTTGAAGTCACCAAAATTCATTTATAACCGCGTCAAGCACTTTTGCTACATAAAACTAGACATTGGCACAGAATAGGTGATAGTATCTAAGAGGAAGGATCTCCATAGAGTCCGCATAAATTTACGATTGTAGTTGGTCTCTTTTGTCTTATGACGTACCTTTAATAGTAAAAGGAGATGGAACTATAGATATTTGTTTATGCGGCTGTCCACTTTTTTTTTGAGCTAGTGTGTGTGAAAAGTGACCGTAAACATAAGGCAATATGTCACTGGGTGCCTTTTGTCCATACTACTTGACACCACACACTCAAATCTAAACGTCAAAAAAGTGGACACTTTACAATTGGTATGGCTCACTCTAGTCTTAAAGAGAGATCCTTCCTCTTAGGATAGTATATATAAATTGGCTAAATCATCTAAAACCAAGATGGATGCCACAATTTTAAATTGCCTCCTCTCACGGGCCTTGGCCCTGCAGTGGGATTATATAGGCTATAATTTACTATGTAAAATTATTACGATTTCAATGTGTCCCCATTTTCTAAAAAAAAATCCGCTTTTTAAAGAAATTAGTTTTGAAATTTCGTCGCGAAAAATGATCTGGCAAGCCACACTAGAAAAATGTTTCAGTGTGTATTTTGTTCCTAGTAAACAAAATTCTGTTGTGTTACCTTACTTTACTGCTTGCTGGCTAATTGTGACCCAATTTCGTACCTGAAAAATAAAAAAAAATCTGTTAAAAATTTTCGATCGTTTAGAGAGTATTTTTAAATGTGGTCATGTTTTGCGTTTGTAGTAGAAAGTTTACAAACTATTTTAGAATGCAGTTTTTAGGGTTCCGTACTCAAAGGTTGAAAACAGGACCCTATTACTAAGCCTACGTTGTCTGTCCGTCCTAACAATTTAGGGCTGTAACTTTTGAACCGTAATAGCTAGACCGTTGATATTTTCACAGAATATGTGTTATTAAGGCACAAATTTATTAATGACACAAAGTTAAAATTTAAGGGGAAACTCATACAAGTTTATCAACGTTCTTTTCTTCTCGCTCTATCGTAAAAACAGTAATACATACAAGCGTTAAATTTTTTGTGATTATAGAACAAACTCTATAGTATAATAAAAACCTGCCAAGTGTGAGTCGGTCTCATGTTAAAAGTCCAGGACAAAAAAACATTTTTTAGTTATTATGTTGTGTGGTGGTGTACGGAACCCTCGGTTTTCGAGTAGCCCGACTCGCACTTGACCAGTTTTTTAGTATCATGAGTATAATCACCGTTTAAAGTAATGAAACTGACCATACTTACACCCTGTATAATAAGTGTATAGTTGTTGCAAGGGTTTAGCTTATTGGAAGTTTCACCGACAACAAAACCAACACAAGTAAGAAGTTATCCACCAAGTAAATACCCCCAAGCAGGAATCAGTCTCCAGATCCAAATCTCACATTTATCTCAATTATATAAACTTCGTTCCCTCGGGTCTGACCGTAAGTTTCGCCGGTGAAGAGATATCTACAAGTATGAGTTTATACAGTTTATATAATTTGAATGTAGATGAAAGGATGTTTTAAAGGAAATAGACTTGTCGTTGGGATGTGCTTTGCGAGGTAAAGAGTGCAGAATGAACTTTTATACTAGTGTAAGGAAACGTAATGAAACCCGAAGTTAGCCATCTTCGAATCTACTTTATTTTTTCCTTTACTCTTAAGCAATAACACATTCATACCGTCCCTTTCACACCTGTCTTTCTTTACTTTTTAATCCATTCACTACGTTCCGAATCATGCATCTCCTCTTACCCAGTAAGCACTCTCTTTTACGTCTACGATCCAATTTACATACCTTACATGCCCCTTAAATTTTACAAAATGAAATCACAATTTTAATTTTTTTTATGATTACATTCATACATACCTTACACTAGACTTTAAAACTTTTCCATCACATAACTTTTAATTACGTATGCATATAAAAAGTGGCTGGCGCGGGACGGCAGATCATGAAACATCGAAATGCCGCACCATCCCACTTCCGCGCGTTTTTTTCGAATTTTGAACTTTGCGGGACGCCCGGCAGAAGTGAAACAGAAGAAGAGCGTATCATGCCATTAGAGCGTCATGCTATTTCCATCACGGCATACGAGTCAGTTTTACTGCCAAGGCACTCTCACCGATCCCAGCTACCCAATCCGCTGCGTAGCCCCAGCAACGTTCTATGCCGAGGTCCGTACCCCTCTGGGTGCCCCTAGGTCGGTTGCTTAAGTTCATTCATTTGGCTCGGTAGACCCTTCGTGGTCCCTCCAATAGTCCGCAGTAAAAAGCAGTAACTGCTCCCTGAGCAACGCTGTATTAGTCATTTCCAAAAAACCAAGCCGCGCCAATAGATGTTTCATATCAAAAACATAATGTTACTCCAAACAGCGATCTAGAAATCTATTTTGATTGATTCAGTAGTTTTTAAGTGATGCGTGCACAAATAAACATATTATAGTGAGAAATTAATGCATTGCGAACAAACACACGTACTCTACTTGTAAATAAAGTCGGTTAAAAATAGCCAGGCTTATAAACTCTTTGTAACTTTTGTTAACGTTGAAAGATACGCGTGACTATCCGCACAGCTAACGCCATAACTTTTATAATTTTGAAACAAATTAAATGAAAAGAATGAACACAATTCTTTACTTGTTAACAAGACCGTGACAATTTAATAATTTCGTACTTTTAGATTTACCTAAATTATTTTCATCAACCTACATTTCTACCGAAAAAAACAAAATGATCAGACACTTGATACGACCCTTTTTATTTACCCGACTGCGTGACGCAAAGGAAGGGTAATGTATTTATCAGCCTATGTATGTGAGTTTTCTCCTTTGTGGCACTCAAGAGACCAAACGCGTGTACCGATTTTGATGATTCTTACGTCAATCGATTTGTCCAAATTTTGCGAGTGAAAGACATGAAAGTAATCAAAATTCAATATGATGACAACAAGACGTCATATTGTGAAAAAGAAAAAATTAATGTCGACGAAATATGGGTAATAAGAGTGGGGCCTCATTGAAAAGGTATTTGAAAATAATCTCATATGTAATCTTCATAATCTTATCTCATCTTATAATTTTTTATTTCGAATGACCGTTTAGGATTTTTAACGATTTAAAGATAAAAAAACGAAAAAGAGTAAATTTAAGAAATCTATTAACCCGTCTGCGTAAAAAGTGTACTTTAAAGAAAAAAATAAGGCCAGTGTTAGTCTATAATTCCCAACCATCAAAAATTCTAGACCGGATAAACATTTTCCAATAATAGGTCCTGAAAATCGCTTCAATAGTAGGTACTTAACAGAATTCTATAGTACTAGACTTGTTTTTTTTCTTTTCAGTTTTTATGTTTTTATGAGGGTTATGTTTTTCGAGCGTATGTATGTATGTATGTATGTATGTATGTATGAATGTATGTATGTATGTATGTATTGTGAAGATACCTCAAACTGAACTCCACCGAATAGTTGAAATAGGATTGCACGGCGTTATTCAAACACTTTGATACACTTTTTACTAGTTTTATTCGATAACTGACACAGATTTAAATTCACAACTGTTCACTGTTACTTCAAGTACACGAATCTGAGCGCTTTTTCTAAAATCGTCAAAAAGGTAAACAACCGCTGACATCAAAACAGTTACCCTTTTATCTAATAAATAAGTAAATAATTAAAATATTGTTATAACCATTTACTATAATTAATAACCTGTGTTTTGATTATAATAATTATTATCTACATTATTGATTTACATTTATGATTTAACAAACTAACAACAATTAAACGGACTACGATTTACGGACACAGCTTATTAATTAAGTATTTTGTAACAACTCGGCCATCCATTCAATCAACGAGGCCCTTCGTTGTTAGGTAGGTATTGAAAAAAAAAAATCGTGACATATATTTCTGTGATTGAATCATCATTGATATTAAAACTAAAAATTTGCATGTGGTATAACTGGTCGGTCTGATCGCTTAGATCAGTAGTTCACTATCAGATCAGCAACAACACAAGCATCACTAATATTTTAAAAGTAGTATAACAAATAGATGCCTTTGACCTGGCAATTGTTTTAAATTAAATTGGGACATGACACTACCCAATACCTATGTATTATCTTTTTAGTCCATGACGTTGACCAAAAAGAAGAAATACTAATCCATGACCTTGATTAGCTTAAGTAAAATATGCCTTTGTCCTGGCAATTGTTTTTAGATCAATTCGTATAATATGCTAACTACTATAACCAATTGATTGACCTTATCTTTTAATCCATGACCTTGATTAAAAGAAGCAAGACTGATCCATGACATTGATCAGCATGAATGAAAACAAAACAAAACTTAACAATTATCAGTGTGAAACTATATTTAAACTTCATGACATTTAAACGTTTGTAAAATGTACATAACTTTGAACGTTCTTAACTACTACTGTTTAATCATGTGTATAAATTATTTCCGGTAACAATTAAATTATGATCCATGACTTTGACCATTTCTAAAATTGTTTAATATTTACAAACATGATCAAAGTTGTAATTACATGGTGACGAGTTGCCTCCAGCCATTATTCCTTCCCACTATCACTATGAGTCGACGAGTCATCTGAGTCCACAGATGCAGCCCCAGTAAAGGAAAGCCAAGGAAATATCTTGTCTATAGCTACTACCGCTTCATATGGTCTACCTGTTCTCGTGATAGGAGTGTCAACTATAACGAACCTATCGTTTGGTAAAACCTTCTTGATCCTATATGGTCCTTTGCATTTGGGTTCAAGTTTTTTTGATTGACCTTCAATCCCTGTTGTCGCCCTTATTACTCTCACTAAGTCTCCTTCGCTAAACTTAACACCCGTTTTACGATGCTTGTCATATCGTTCCTTGTCCTTCTCTTGCTGCTTTTGTATCAACTCATTTGCGTCTGACCTAATATCATCTAAAGATATTTCAGTATCTAATGTTACGTCAGCTATTACGTCATTGAGCAATCCTTGAGATGGATTAGTAACGTTTCGCCCAAATAATAATTCAGTAGGAGTTCTTTTCGTGGTTGCATGTACAGATGTATTAATGCCTAACTGGATATCCGGGAGATGTTCATCCCACACTCCGTTTGACTTATTGTGGTTCATAGCACCAAGGGCAGCCAGAATAGTGCGGTTATAACGCTCCACTTGGCCATTGGCCCTGGGCGTTGCAACCGCATTCAACACGTGTTTAATCCCAGTTGATTTCACGAACTCTTTAAAAATTTTACTCGTGAAACTTGATCCTTGATCGGTAATTAAGCGAGTCGGTGTCCCAAAATAACTAAAATGCTCACGAAATACTTTGATGCTCGAAGATGATTTTGTGTTTCGTACAGCAAACAGGTTAATAAATTTAGTAAAGGCATCGACTATAACCAGTATATAAGTATTGCCACGTTTTGTGCGTATAAAAGGACCTAAGTGATCTGCATGGATGGTGTGGAAGGGCATATCTACTTTTGGGATAGGATGTAGTTCACCTGCTTTTGAACCACTGGGCAATTTGTGATACGCACATTCAAGACATGCCGTGACGTATTTCTTTGTAAAACGTCTCATCTTCGGAAACCAGTAATTGGATTGCACCCGAGCCAAAGTCTTATCAAAACCGAAGTGTCCTATGTCGTCATGGTTGGCCTTTAAAATTTGCCATCTTGCTCCCTTGGGGACCACCCAGCGAATCTTGTCCTCACCAGTTATTCTATAGACTTTACCATTCAACAATTTATAGTTATGAAATATTTCGACTACGTCTTTTGTTTTACCGTCCCTTAGAATTTCAGCTATACGTTTAACCTCATCATCAGCTTGTTGTATTGTAGTTAGCCAATCATCATTATTGATAGTAAGAATGTCTAATACGTGGGTTACATTCTGGCTATCTTCGATAGCAGCCCTACTCAAACAGTCGACGTGCGCCATCCTATCACCTGACCTATACTCAATCTCGCAGTCAAATTCTAAAAATTGAAGCCACCAACGGGCAATACGGGGTACCAGGTCACGTTTAATCATTGTAGTACGGAGTGCATTGCAATCAGTTACAATTTTGAATTTTATACCTAATAAATAGACTCGAAACTTGTTAAGCGATGCAACTATTGCGAGTGTTTCTAGCTCAAATGAATGTAATTTTTGCTCATCGGGTGTAGTTTGTCGACTGTAGAATGCAATTGGTTTCAATAAGCCTAGCTGATCTTTTTGGAATAAAATACCAGCAACACCATTCTTACTAGCGTCAGTGTGAAGCTGTGTCTCCGCGTTGGGATCATAAATTGCTAAGACTGGTCTTTCAATTAAACACTGTTTTAATTTTTCGAATGCAGATGATTCCTCTTCACCCCACCTCCAGCCTACATCCTTCTTCAGAAGTGCAGTCAATGGACGAGCTATCACAGCAAACCCTTTGACAAATCTTCTGAAAAAACTGCTGAGACCTAGAAACCTCCTAACTTCATGTACGTTTGTAGGAATTGGGAACTTGGCAATTGCATCCGTCTTGAGTGAACCTGGTCTGACGCCTTCAGCACTAACCTCATAGCCTAAATAATTAATTTTACTATAAAAGAAATTGCACTTATTTTGTTTAAGTGTCAAACCACTCTCCATCAACAGATTAAGGACCTCTTCTAGTCTGGTTATACCTTCCTCGAATGACTTGGCGGGAATTAAGATATCGTCCATATATACGAGAGCATATGAACGCACATTCGACTTTTGTATGATTTTATTCATAGTGCGCTGAAAAACTGAGGGGGCGTTAACCAAACCGAAGGGCATCCTATTATATTCGAATTGTCCATCTGGAGTTACGAACGAAGTGAATTCACGAGATTCTTCGGCGATTGGGATCTGGTAATATCCAGATGCTAGATCTAGGGTCACAAATAGGGAACTGCCACTTAGAAGATCTAGTTGATCTTCGATCCTTGGGAAAGGGTAATGCTCACGCTTAGTTTTGCGATTTAAGGCACGATAATCCACACAAAGCCTCTTTTCGCCCGATTTTTTGTTAACTAGTACGATCGGGCTAGCGTAAGACGAGCTAGACTCCCGAATTATGTTACTGGCTAACATTTCTTGGATCATTTCGCGTACATGCTGGCGTTCAGAGAATGACAACCTATAAGGGCGATATACCACTGGTTGTGAATCCGTTAAATGAATCACCATTTCAGCTTCTGTAGTAAACCCCAAATCTTTTAGATTTGACGAAAAACAACATTTGTATTTCTCCAATAACTCAGTTAATAAATGTTTTTGCTCTATCGTTAAATTTTCGCCACAGTTAAGTGGTGATTCATCTACGGGAATGCTGTTCTCCAGTCGTACCTTACTAACTCTCAAACAAAAGCTAGATACGCGACTTCTAGTTATTAAACTCTCAGCATCAATTTTAAGGTCATTCGCACATAAATTTTGAAGCAATACACTGCCTAACCCTTGTTTTAGTTCATATTCACCAGGTAATAAATAATGTTCCATATTTGCACATCCCCTAACAGTCCCGTCAACATAAATCTTGCCGGTGTAATAATTATAACATTTGACTGGTACTACCTTGATCTCACCTTGTTTAATTACAGTATCGGTCGTGCAAATGAGTGCACATTTTGTAGTATCATCATCATCCATAACCTTTTGGAAAATAACGTTAGAGCCAGTTTTGATAATTCTAACGTTTGGACGCTCAGTGTATGTATGCCCTAGAAGTACAGGACAGTTAATGAGTGTATCGTCGACAATCAGTATTTCGACATTATCTTCAACGACTCCCTGAACATCTATAGATGTGTGTACTATACCAATAGGAAGATACGGAATGTTACCTAGTCCCTTCAACATAGGACCCTCAACAGTCTGCCACTTCAACTTTAAATTTACGGCATCACTATGGCGAATTAAAGTCCCCTCACTACCCAAATCTACTAAACATTCCAAAAACATACCATTAATTTTAATTGGCATCCTATACTTAAGGCTAGTGCCACCTAAGCTTTCTACTTGCAAAACATTTTTGATTTTAGTTTCTCCAGAATTTTGTTTCAACTTGGGGCAATTTGTGGATTGGTGTCCTCTCAAATTGCAATTTGTACACTGTATTTTTGGCTTAGTACATCTGAAAAATGGATGACCTGTTTCATTACAGTTATAGCACACCATGTTACTATAGTCATTCCTTTGGTTACTATTTTGCTGCGTTTTATTAGGACCGTTGGTGCCATTATTATTATTATTATTTTGAGTAAAGTTACGTCTATCTTTATCCCTTGCCTTGAAAGCTTCGGATGAATTTCTGTCCTGACCGACTTTAATAGATTTAAAGAACTTTAGTAACTGTTCAGGTTCAGTGAATTCAGCACCTTGGGCACCTAGTCTAACGCCTCTATCTTCTATACCAAATATCAAACAATCTACAGCTCGTTTACCTATAATCTCGCAACGGTTTAAAAGGTTCATTTTGTTATAATAATACATCTCATAGGATTCTCCAAAACGAATTTTCTTGCTGAGCATTTCGGTAAGTAGTTCAGCAAAATTGGTTCTAGAAGGAAAAGATTCTTGTAATTTTAGCTTCCACTCAGACCACGAGAAAAGGAGGGACGGCAAGCCCTGATACCAGGTTTTTGCAACCCCACTAAGCTTTGGTAAGGCGTAATGGACAATATGTTTATCATCCCAGTTATAAATTTGTGAGCATTCCTCAACCTTGTGAATCCATGTATCGATAGACTGTTCTTTACAAAGTGGGTCGAACTCAGGAATCACGTTATTAAGAGCAGGGAACTTGTCACCAACATTATTACCTTTAATACCTTTCATAACATCTAGAAACTTTTCAAAAAATAAATTTTGTGTATTAGCATGCCCAGCGTCTTTTCGTAAATCGTTTGCATCAACCTCAGGTTGCGATGGCGAGCGTAGGTTGCGTGGTTTCTTACCCTTATGTCCCACTGATGTTCCCAAATGGGTGCGCTTAGACTCAGACCGCGAGCGTCGCCTTTTGGAAGACCGTGAGCTAGGTCGGCGTGATTTGGACCTTGAGCGTCGCGACCTGCATTGTCTAGGCCTAGACCGGATGCTGCGTCGGGGACGCGCCGAGCTGCCCGATCGCGAACGCTTACGTCCGCGCGACCTGCTGCGGCTACGTGACGCGTCTCGTAGTACGGCGGATGACCTTCTTGGAGATGGCGTTCTAGTCCTCTTTCTCCGCTTCGAAGTAACGAACCTCCGCCTGGACTCCGGCGTTACGCTACTCCGATCACTGCCCATATTGTTTAACCTCGAAAAAATAGACAAAGGAAATCCTTTAGTGTCCACGTTATAACACAGTCTAGGAAAATCTAGATGTAACGGTTACAATTTTAATTTACTTCCGATGCTATGTCAATCCACTCTAAGCTCAATTATTTACATAGCTACGACTATGGAGGTCGTGCTGCTATGAGAAGAAAAAAAAAACCGTTTCGATTTCCTATGTTCCTTTGTAATTTAGTATAATGAGGATACACGAGATACAAGATTAGCCTACAATACTTTTATCATAATGCATGCTTAAAACTTATTATAATTACGTACTTACACTGTCTATTAGCCGATTACTGCGGGCGAGATTACACTGAGTATGAAAATATCAGTGCAATCCCACTTCTGAGATGTGAAGATACCTCAAACTGAACTCCACCGAATAGTTGAAATAGGATTGCACGGCGTTATTCAAACACTTTGATACACTTTTTACTAGTTTTATTCGATAACTGACACAGATTTAAATTCACAACTGTTCACTGTTACTTCAAGTACACGAATCTGAGCGCTTTTTCTAAAATCGTCAAAAAGGTAAACAACCGCTGACATCAAAACAGTTACCCTTTTATCTAATAAATAAGTAAATAATTAAAATATTGTTATAACCATTTACTATAATTAATAACCTGTGTTTTGATTATAATAATTATTATCTACATTATTGATTTACATTTATGATTTAACAAACTAACAACAATTAAACGGACTACGATTTACGGACACAGCTTATTAATTAAGTATTTTGTAACAGTATGTATGTATGTATGTATGTATGTATGTATGTATGTATGTATGTATGTATGTATGTATGTATGTATGTATGTATGTATGTATGTATGTATGTATGTATGTTTGTATGTCTATTTCTTTGGCACGGCCTACAGCCCAAACGGCTTGATGGATTTAAAAGTGACAAAAGGTATATTATTTCAAGATGGCGTCTACGAATTAAAAAGAGAGGAATATAGGAGATAAACAATTTTTTTTTGTTAAAAATTACAATATGGGTATCAAATGAAAGCTAGTAATCAGACAATTCCAAATATATAAATATTATAGTACTTTTACGTTACCGTTTCGACACAAGACTAAAAAGTATGAAATAAACTAAATTATTATGATAAACAAAAAACCCGACTGCTTAAAATACCTATTAACTGAAAAGAGAAAAACAAGCACTATAATCACTAATCAGCTTTAACAACTTTGTTTGAGCAAATATAATTTGATTCTTATTAGGTAGGTATTGCAGGCGGGGAGAAACCAATCAATAACCAACCAAAAATTTTCTTTGTCCCGTTTGCGATACCTACCTAATAAGAATCAAATTATATTTGCTCAAACAAAGTTGTTAAAGCTGATTAGTGATTATAGAGCTTGTTTTTCTTAGGTTTTTTAAGCAGGCGGGTTTTTTGTTTTATCAAAGGTTATTCGAATGGATAGTAAAATTAGAGAGAAGAGAGGTAGAGGAAGTTATCTAGCACAGATGTAAGAAAACTTCGATGTCATCTCTTATCAAGAGCGGCTGGGAAGGATGCTTCTCAGCCGCGCAACAAACATTGTTTATTTTCTCGTGAACCCGATGAGTATATATTTTTAATGGTAGTACAAAAAGAGTACAAATTGAGTACAATTTTTTGAGTTAACTGAAATTGGAGTTTGCGTCTGTGACGCGGCCAGCATCACACGAACACTTCACCGATAAGAGGCTCTTAGATTCGATGATGATTTGGTCATCAAAATTAAGAAATCACTGTGTCTTTGGCGGAAGTGTTGGGAGAGGCCGTCCGAGGAAAACATACCATGATCAAATCAATGATCTTTTCCGAAAAGGACAAGTGCGTAGCACCCTTAATGGACGGAAGTGCATGAAAAGATGTATGAATGTGAATGAGACTAAAGAGGTGTGTCAGAGTCGTAGCGTGTGGCGGTCCGTGGTCTCTGCCTACCCCCATGGGACAATGGCGTGAGCTTATGTGTGTGTGTATGTGTCTTTGGACGATTTGACTATCTTTATTGATCGAATACACATCAGAAAACCTTTCCGGTTATACCAAATCCCATATTTTGTGAAAGAGTTATGTAAACCGATGTTGAAGTTTTCCCATTGTCTGAAAAGAAAGATGATTCCGTGCTTCGGATGGCACGTTAAGCCGTTGGTCCCGGCTACTATCTCTCGTGGTAGTAGTAGTTACATAAAAACCACGTCAGAGGCCGTAAGGCGGTCTGTAAAAACTGTGACACCAGGGCTTGCTGCCCACACGATAAGAAGAAGAATACTGCTTATTCAAATTACACATCACTTTTATTAGTAACGCAGAAAAACCCGACAAAAACTTACTATCAAATCCCGCCAATATCCTACAAACTAACAAAGAAAATCCCTCCCGAGGAAAAATTCCAAAGGCAAGTAGTTCCTCGTAAAAGGGTCAGAAAAGGTAGGATGCGGATCCCTCGAGACCCTGCGATCCTATTGAAATAACATCTTGGTTCTTTCTTGAGGGACCTTGGGGTCAAACCTTTGAGTTTTCTCTTGATATCAATGCTTTTAATTCATATATAATAATAAAATGTTCCATACAAGGGTGTAACAAAACATCCTAGTAATATCTGAAGTTGTTTTAAGACCATGAAACTGAAAAATTGTTACTATGATGGGACCAACATTAAAATTGAAAAAAAGCTATATTGTATATTTTTTTAGGGTTCCGTAGTCAAAGGGTGAAAACGTGGCCCTATTCATAAGCCTACGCTGTCCGTCCGTCCGCCCGTCGTAGCTTCAGAGGGTTTTTACTAATTAAATAGTAAAAACCAGTTAAGTGTGTTCGTCTAAGCTTCGCTAAAGACCCCGAGAAAACATTTTTTTTTGGTAATATTGTATGGCGGTACGGAACCCTCCGTACGCGAGTCCGACTCGCACTTGGCCGGTATTTTAAACTTCAATGTAAAGAAACTTGTTCCGGTTTTATAACAGTAGTGTAGAGTAGAGTAGACTAACTGATGGAAGATTCCCAGTGCCTTTTAATTCCCATCGTACCCGTATTTACCCTCAAGTCAAACGCAATTAAAAAATCCTTAACAAAAAAAAACAAAAGCGTTTTTTAATTACAACTCATTTAGAGCCGTCCACTGCGTGACATCAGTGGTGCAGCTGCACTGAATGGCGTTCATTATTTAAATTGTACTCCAGTCGTAATGGCATGGCGGTAAAACAAAAGCTTTTAAGGGTATAAGGACTCCCACACAAAATTGCGATACGACGCCGCATCGCGGGAACATGCGATGCGAGTTGCTGCGATACGATTTCGTGGGGTAAGCGCAAGGTTCAGGTGACCATACATTCAACGGTAGTCAACCGTATTGGACGTGTTTTAGGAATAGTGACATGGATCGCAAAAATATTGTTGCACTGCTATTATTGTTAAATAGAGTTAGAAAAAAAAGAAGATTTTGAATTCATCTGTTTATTACGATTATGAACGAAGTATAAGGGGGTCGAAAATGACCTAAACTGCTTCGAGAAAAGGATGGTAAAGTACGGCTGTGCCACTTTTTTGCTCAACTTGACTCGTGGACCACCGTGCCCCCAGATTCAAAAACAACAATCCAAATAATAGCGACTACCTCGCTTCTCATGGGTTCCGTACGTAGTGGAGCTGTGCAGGAGGGGGTGAAATCCGCATCGCTCCCCTAAGGAACTTACACAGCTAAGATTAAACCTAATACAAGGGTAAAATAAATGTGCACACAAATAATAATATCAAATTTTGAAGATAACAAGTGGCGTCTTTTCCCTACGCTGTCTCAGCGGAATAAGTGGTAACCAAGTGTGATGTAATATCGCAGGAATGCGCGATGCGAATCAGATCGAAAGTTCTTGCGGTGCATTCGTGCGAGCTCGCAGATATTTGCGATGCGATGCGACGTCGCAGTTATGTGTGGGAGCACTATTACCGTTGGTGCTCTCCATACAAATGAAGTCTGGTTATATGTTCAATTATAACCAATTAAAGTCAATGAAATGTTTTAGACACGATCTAGAAACCAATGTCTGTGCTTTACATTTGTCAGATTTCCGTTAAAATATACAAAGTGCTAACGAATAAGCGCAAAACCTCATACATCCCAACTGATTTATAACAAAATAATTAGATTGAAACAATAATTTTATTATTTTGATAGTTAAAATTTAAAGTTATTAGCATTTTAAGTTTTGAGGCAAAAATGATTTGTTATCATTTCAGCAATGAATGAAAACGCTAACGTGCTCATGGATACATTTTAAGAATCTTGTATTGGTAGTAAGTAGGGTGAGAGTGCCCTAGCGGTGGGTTGAGATCTAGTTCAGAAAGTTTTAAATTTTACAAATAAATTATTAAATATTTTGAAAATTCACTATGTTGAAACCAAGATAATTCGATTCTGCTCTCGATTCTAAACAAACTACTTTCTAGTTTTGCGTTAATTCATTAACACGTTGTATAGTTTCATTGCTAGGATTTATTTAAGAATTGTATGGAAAACTTTGAGTCACGATTGGCAATTGTTGGCATTAACAAGATGGCGTCGGCACATGCGCATTTTGTGCATTACATTATACAGGGTGTCATTGATATAATTTTATAGCACAGTGTGACCTAAACCCGCACTTTACGCACGCTTTTCCGGGACCTAAGTTGTCTATTTCTGCACGGTGCGTAAATGAATCGACTACCTTCACATATGTAAAAAAAAAGAAACAAAACCCTTTG
The DNA here is from genome assembly GCA_963924505.1 of Agonopterix alstromeriana. Classification (NCBI taxonomy): domain Eukaryota; kingdom Metazoa; phylum Arthropoda; class Insecta; order Lepidoptera; family Depressariidae; genus Agonopterix; species Agonopterix alstromeriana. Next base: position 17,048,927 of record OZ004671.1, on the reverse strand, counting down.
AAATGTCGTTTGAAGCTTGGAAATGCACAGGAAACAAATGACAAGAAGGGGATAGGTTAGCGATTCTCCTGCAAAAACCTTCCTGTTGTAGAAAAAGTGACAGCGACGAAATAAAAAAAAAAACGCTGACTTAGTTCGTTTCGCGAAAATTGTAACTTTCGAGCAGCAATGGACTGTTCGAGCAGTGAATTTAGCGACGATGAGAACACCGAAATTGTTCCGGACGCGATCAAAGAAATGGCGAAAACGGTGACACTGAATTTGTTGCCCACAAAATCAAAAAATTTCAGTTCTATTTCATTTTCATTTTCGGTATCAAAAAATCATTTCAATGTTTCTTTTAAAAAAGCAATCTAAACCCTCGGGGGGGGCTGCGCCCCCCCCCCCGAACCCCCCTGCTTCCCCCCCCCTCCCTGCCATCCGTCCGGGGCGGGTTTAGGTCACTTGTGCTATAAAATAGTATACGATACTCGCGACCAAACTTGCCTATTATTGCACGGCGTTTAGCACCCTCGCTGCGCCCGGGCGCTAACTTCACGCCGTGCAATAATGGGCAACTTAGGTCACTCGTATCGTAATGTACTATTCAATGTTTCTTTTAAAATAGCAATCTGAACCCCCCTGCTGCCCCCCCCCCCCCCCCCCTGCCATTCGTCCGGGGCGGGTTTAGGTCACTTGTGTTATAAAATAGTATACGATACTCGCGACCAAACTTGCCTATTAATGCACGGCGTTTAGCACCCTCGCTGCGCTCGGGCGCTAACTTCACGCCGTGCAATAATGGGCAACTTAGGTCACTCGTATCGTAATGTACTATTACCATCCTTTTAAACTAAGAGTCTACCCATCAAACTGAAAAAAAATTACTATGGGAGCCAACAGATTGGAGTAAAAAGAAATCCGCAGATTTAAATGTTCCATACTAAACTGCAATGCCTCCAAAACTCAAATATATGCAACAGCAGATTTTTTTTTTTCGATCGGTTTGCTCCAATAGTAAAAGTTGTTCAGTTTTATGTGTAGACTCTTAGTTTAAAAGGATGCTAATGATATAAATTTCACCTGTATATCGTAGCGGTTGCATCAGACCATCAAACTGAATAACTTTTACTATGAAACCAATAACTGAATAGCGGAAAAACTAAATCAGCTGTTCCATTTGGGTCGACTAGCCGTCGCAACGTTGTCGTCAATGTTGGCTCCATGCTGACATTTTTTCAGTTTGACGGTCTGAAGTATTTAACGTTCTTATTAAATTTTACACCCCGTATATTAACTTCACATTTCTAGTTTTAAAGAGCACTATCTATGACGTATCCCCTTAAACGACAAACTTTTAAAAACTTCTGAAAGTTAGGTCTATGAGTAATTGAAAAGTGAGATTAAGTCTAGATTTTATTTTAAGTTCGTACTTTTTAAGTGTTCAACTTTAACTTCGCTCTGCAAAGTCTTGGCACTTCACTAAATGCAGTTTTAAGAACTGCAGAACTCTGGTTTTATCGACTTTGCACTAAATTCAATTTGAGTCGGTTTGTTATAAGCAGAAGATATCATCATCAGCCTATGTGCGGCTCACTGCTGGGCACAGGCCTACTCTCAAGGAGGGTGTATACTGTATAGGCGTTAGTCCACCACGCGTGCCCAACGCGGAATGGTAGACTTCTTTTTTTGTTTTATTTAGTAAACTTTTACAGAATGATTATAATCCAGAACACACAATTTCTCCCCAAACTTCGTAAGGAGTTTAGCGGGAGATCCACAGTTGCATGCTGCGTGACGATAGGCACACTAATTCATTCATGTCTAGGCCCCCAGCCAGAAAATGACAGAATGTATGAATTTGACATTAGCGATCGTCAAAATGTTTCGATCATCTAATGTCAAATCCATACATTCTGTCATGAGTCGCGCTGCAATTCTGGCGGAGTACGGACGCGTGCGTATCGGCGCGTTGGGATTGCACGTGGCTCCACCATTTTGTGAACTCTTTTGTGTTTTACCCTTAAAACAATCACTTGAGATTATAAACTACTTACATTGGCAAAACTGCCACTCTAGACTTAATAAATACTACTGATCATTTTCCTTCATATACTATCCACATAACGAGACATTGGCTGAATTGTGATAACACATCGGATGCCACTAAACAAAAAATTGAATTGAATTACATTCTGTCATTTTCTACTAGCGTCAACGCCAATAGAATGTCACTTTGTCTAGGGGGGTAGGACGCGAACCGCTCGCGAGCTGTGCATTCGAGGCGTATTCGCCATATATGGGCACACCCTTAGATTAACAGTCAAATATAAAGGCTATTAAGTAAATTGAGTTTTATTTAAGTGAACACAAATAATTTTTTATATTTACGGTCAAACTGTTCCAATCGTCCTGTAAGATACGTTGACGTAAGGAGAGTAAACTCAATTGAACGTACTTCGTACTCCGGAATCCAATCATCCTTTAATGCGAGCAGAGCTCCGTATAGAAGAGTTATGTATGTAAGTATAGAACAATTGGCCGGGCGTCCGCTATGTTAGGAGAGAGTAGGGTGACCACTCTTGGAAAGTTGTCAATTGAGAAATTGATTAGACTTTACTTTGCCCGTTAGCACGCTCCATACAAACAAAGTCTTTTTCTTATCGTGTGGGCAGCAAGCTCTGGTTGTTCAGACCGCCTTACGGCCTCTAACGTGGTTTTTATGTAACGATGACCACCTGAGATAGTGGCCAGAACCAATGGCTTAACGTGCCATCTGAAGCACGGAATCATCTTTCTTTTCAGACAATCAGGTGATTCAATGTCCTAACCAACAGGGGAAAACGCACAAAGTGACATATCACTAGGTGTCCCCCGTGGGAATCGAACCCACGACCTCTGTGCTAAGAGCCCAATGCTCTTAAGCATTAGACCACGGAGGTAGTTAAAACGAAAGAATAGTACTAGCAGTTAGAACGTTAGAATTAAATTTTGAATATTAACCAATTTGATTGAATGACATTTTTAAATATGTTTTTTGCGATTTCAGGTTTGCTCCCATACTAAAAGTTATTCAGTTTGATGGTCTGAACCACCGTAAAAAATCATCCAGTATAATTTTAGATATTATAGGATTTGAAATATGTTCTTTGGTGAGCTAGTATCCTTTGCATCATCTGAATCACCTCTTACAAACCTAGACTTGGTTCAGAAGAGGTTCTGTAGCAATGCACACTTTCTATATGGGGAGATTATAAAAAGCGAATATTTATATCAATGCTACTTTGTGTCATTATATATCTATTACATTTTACTTATAAAATAACACTTATCTGTATCCACGTAACTGGCAGAAAGCGTGGTTACATTATTAATACTTGGTAACCTAGTTCGTACCTAAACTATCTTTGATCTGGCGGTACGTGCCGCGACGCCTTCTAAACAGGTACGTGTTAAAACACACGCGCTCCCATTGCGTCCGTGCACTCGATTATTCAAGAACTACATGGCCAGTGTCGTGAATGATGACCATCTCTCTCTTACTATTTTTGATGATACCGAGCTCTACAATAAATAAATAATTAAGGGGACACCGAGCCTTAAGTGCTGCCCTCTCCCATCTACTAATTTCCAAAAGACATAAATGTTACATTCGTCCCACAACAGGTCAAAAAAAAAAAATTGTCGTTATTTCCAAAAAATTGTGATGTCCATAATTACAACACTCGAAACAAAAATAAACTGATATCTCCACACTTTCGGCTTAGTAGGGTTAACACGTCTTTCATGGGTCACTGTATACGTTGTTATAATAAAATCCCCGAGACCATTTTGAATCTTTCCGAAAACATGTTTAAAACTCAAATCAAAAAAGTCCTCTGTAAGAAAGCATATTATAAACTGGATGATTATTTAAATGATCAAAATGCTTGGGTTTGAGGTCACTAGCTTATAGTTTATTTACTTTACTGTATAGTATCAATTATTTCATTAAATAGACTATGTATTATTGTATACATAACTTTAGCTTAAGAATTTATATTGTAATAGTTATTAAGTCGTGTTATGTTGTAGAGTTTCTGGCCGCATCTTCTCTACAGCGACAACACGTTCCGACGCGGTGGTAGCTTTAAAAAAGATTTGACGTTTGATAAGTGTGCTGTAAGCTCCTATATTGAATAAATTATATTGACTTTGACTTTGACTATTGTAGTCATTGCAGCTTTTCAATTTATGGAAACATTGCGGCGACTACTGAAATTGAAATTGAAATTATGCGTTATACTGCGTTTTATGTTGGTAGTTACTATCTTTAAAATCGACGCCGCCGCCGTTTACTTTCTTTTAGTACTACTGGTGAAACGTGGATGTTTTGAGGTTTCAGAATATCTCTGACTAGCCCCTCGGGGAATATAGTTGTGAGCATATGAATGCATCTTTAAAACGGCCAAAAGTGGTTTAAAGTTATTAACTACAAATATTCAAAAAACAAATCGTAATGTTTAGATAAATTGAAAATCAGGATTTACTACAATGTGAAATTATTGGTTTTTGGAAATGCTGTATAGTTGTTTAGGAATTTAAAAACCCGGCGAAGTGTGTGTCAGGCCACGCGCAGGGTAGGCTTCCGTAGTTGCCCGTCCCAATATACGGACTTAGAAGGAGGCTTTAAGGGTATATTACTGTTGGCGCGCTCCATACAAACGAAGTCTGACGATATTTTCAATACTAACCGATTAAACTCAATGAAATTTTGCAGAAACAATCTATGAAATAAATATCTATGCTTGTATCGTGTCAGATTTTCCTTAAAATGTACTGTTTTAAAGTTACAGTGCCTCAAAGATTACCATACAAATCTTAAATTAATCCTGGCATTGAAACTGTATATTTTAACGAAAATCGGACACAGAGATTAGTTCCTCGATTGTTTCTGCAAAATTTCATTAAGTTTAATTGGTTAGTATTGAAAATATCACCAGACTTCGTTTTGTATGCAGCGCGCATTTACGCATTTGGAATAAACTTCTCTTAAAGTCTAAAAAGTACATTTTACAAGTTATTCGACTATTACTCGTTAACTTGTAAAGCCTACTTAGCGGTGATAGTTTTCCTTTTAAATCCGTTATATATCCGTATTCAGCAACAACCATTTAGCTGGCAGGGGGTAGGGAGGGAGGGGGGGGGGGGACATTTACAAAAATTTTCACTTTAAAGCTTATAAAAAAAACCACACAACTACGACACAAACATGATGAATTGATAGAACAAAACAAACCAAAAACAAACTATCACAAACACAACCAATCTTTAATGATGTTTAAGTCTTATATAAAAAACCTTTGCATATTTTTAGCCACGTTTTAAATGAAGGTGGAATAACCTAAAGTGAACTGACCCAAATGCATAATTAGGTGATGTGGCGTGCTTCACGCGGCTTGCAGTCATTTGTAAGGATTGCAGTTGACGTTTCTTATTAATCGTTTACAAAATTACAGCGACTAATATTATACTCTCATTGTCGTTTAAGGAAATAACAATGTTTGAATTTAATTTAATATACAAGTGTTACAAAAATACAAATAAACATTTAAGGTGGTTTAGACCATAAAAGTGAACAACTTTCACTATGAGTAAATATCGAAATCGCGATCAAAAAATCAGCTGTCCCACACATATAGCTCGAGTAGATTTGTACTACTCGAGCTATATGTGTGGGACAGCTGATTTTTTTTCGCGATTTCTAAGTTGGTCCCATAGAGAAAGTTGTTCAGTTTGATGGTCTGATCATCCCCTTAAAAAGTGTCAGCATATTAAGAAGGACCCTGTATAACCGACTTCAAAAAAGAGTTCCTCAATTTGTCTGTACTTTTTTGTATCTATGTTACGCGATAACTGATTCTTGATGATTCTTCTTTGTTCTAAAGAAACTACCCCCAAATTGATCTCATTGAATGAGCTTCGGAACTCCTCAGAAATTATAAAGCCAAAAAAGCCCATCCCCTAAGTTCATACCGCAGGATCCTATATATTTACCGGGTCTAGCTCTGGTGAAGGCATGTTACTGATATGTCTATCATTGCCTCTAATATACTTACTGTCTTCTTTACTTCCTCCTTATATCATCAAATATAAATTTTAGTTAGTATTCCATTTCCAAAAGTGGTAAAAATTTCCCAGAGCTGCTGGACAATAGTTCGTACTTTTAGTATATCTTTTCCTGGTTTTTAGAAGCTATCTTCTTGTTACTTAATAGACATACAAATTAATGAAAAATATAGCAATGATCTTCAACATCTCGGCTTTATTTCCTATGTATCGTATTTCTTATTTTACTATAAAATACAAAAAATGAAACCTGTGTTCAAAGGAAAACCTAAATATTTGAAAAAGTCTGTATTACGTGCATCTACAAGTTGAAGTTGAATTCACTTTTACTTGCGACACACACCATTGTGTAGACAATATTACGATCTAAAATTATACATTTACATTTTATCTATGTTAAAATTTTTGTATGACCAATACTTAATGAGTTAATTCGATCATTTTAAAATTTGGTGCGAATTCTTATGATTTTCCAATTTGATTTCCTTGGATTAGAACACAGTGACATAATGAAGAACAACCTAGTCAAAAATAGGTACTCCTACTAAAATGATGTGAGACTTAGTAGAGGTGAGACGGCTCTCGAAGAGTCAAGGTCGTTCAGTGGGGGTTACCTCTTAAATTGCCAAAGTAACCGGAATAACATATTCCCGTATGTTTCCACCACGTTACTAATATTTTACCGTGGAGGTGTCATGGATGCCATTCAGCTAAATTGGTTATTGATAATATAACGGCTCCTTCTGCGATGTAAGTAGCGAAACAGTTAGGCGAAATATAACCACGATTAAACTTACAATAATGTTTCTAAAACTGGGGCAATTTTTGTGTTACTTACTGCGAGAAAAGTAATAAAAGTCTGCTGTTCCATAGAACGTGCCGATTTTTACGCTACCTAATCATGTTTTTGCGATTTACTCGAAAATTAATGGACCGAATTGAATTTTGTTGTATATTTCATACTTCGTCTGTGCTGGAAAAGTATCATAATAATATGTGTTAATTCAGAACATTTTCTATGCGAGTGTTCAATTTCATAGAAATCCGTTCAGCCGTTTATGCGTGGTTGAGTCTCAAACATCAAAATTTTTATTAGTATAAGTATATGCTCACGACTATATACCCCAAGGGGGTAGTCAGAGATTCTGAAACCTCTGAACAGCCACGTTTCACTAGTAGTACCGAAATAATGTCCAGTGAGACGGGGGGTGAGCCCGTCGCCACTTGTAATGGACAGTGGGTACAATACATGGCTCGAAATTGAAGCACGCAGGTTTCCTCGCGATGTTTTCCTTCACTGAAAAGCCAGTGATGACAACTTTTATGAGGGAAATTATGAAATTTCATTTGTTCCGAGTTTCATTCACCGATGGCGTCAACATTTTTTATTTTTCTATGCAGATTTTTTGTAATCATGAACTTATTTTCTAAAAATAATCTGGATACATTTAACACTAATATTATAAAGAGGTAAAATTTGTAGGGGGTTAATCTTAGTAATAACAAAACCGTTTCTAAACGGTCGGTAGTGAACCTGCCTGCTGTGCCAAGAGTCGCGGGTTCGAATCCCATAATGGACAAATATTTGTATGATGAATATGAATATTTGTGGGTACAAATATTTATGACTCGGGTGAGTCATAGATGTTAATTATGTATTCTCTATCATTCTCTAGTTATCATAACACAAGTCCAGGCTAGATTTGGTTCTTGAGTAATAAAGGCTATAATGGGCAACCACTTGCTTTTCGGTGAAGGAAAACATCGTGTAGAAACCTGCATGCTTCAATTTCGAGGCATGTATTGTACCCACTGTCCATTATGTGGTGACGGGCTCACCCCCCGTCACACTGGACAGAGTTTCGGTACTACTGGGGAAACGTGGATGTTCTGAGGTTTCAGAATATCTCTGACTACCCCCTCGGGCAATATAGGCGTGAGCATATGTCTAATAATGGGTGATTTTTAACACACTTTCCAATCTTTCAGGGGTGGTTTCTGAACCATTCCAGACGATGATCTGTCATCAAACTAAACAAATTTACTATTGGGAGCAAATCTGAAATCTTAACAATAAAACATACATTTCGGTATGTTCCATACATGTCGGTACAAAAGTTTTGTATGAAATAGCAGATTTTTTATTTTTTTCGAAGTTAGTAAAAGTTGTTCAGTTTGAAATATTACCAGGGTGGTTTGTTACACCCTGTATAACTCACATGTCCATACAAACGAAGTTGCGTAATGCAATTGACTGAATACCTAAACTCAACTATACGCCACGAGCTTCTAAACCAATTATAACCAGTTACAGCACATCTCCTTAATCACGTTATAGCAAAGTTTCAGCAACAGTTTACACAAGAACGTCTTGCTGTGTATGAGAGATCTAGTTTGTAGCTTTACGTCAGGGGTGCTCAACATTTTAACTTAATTTAATTTAATAGCAGCATCGATTTGTAACATGCGTATAATTACGTGCCTTTCCGAGTGGACTGAATCGTAGGTAAATCTAGCATAAGCATGTGCCCTTATACTGTATTTCCCGAGTTGGTAGTCAGAGATATTCTGAAACCTCAGAACATCCACGTTTCACTAGTAGTACCGAAACTCGGTCCAGTGTGACGGGGAGTGAGCCTGTCGCCACTTGTAATGGATAGTGGGTACAATACATACCTCGAAATTGAAGCATGCAGGTTTCTTCACGATGTTTTCCTTCACCGAAAAGCCAGTGGTGTTACAAATCATACTTAATTTCCGAAAAACTCATTGGTATGAGTCGGCCTGGACGGGGATCGAACCATCACCTCCTGTACGGCAGGCAAGGTTAATTGCCACTGGACCAACACGGCTAAATCTAACAACAAAAAAATTGCCGTATTAATATTTATACATCATCATAATAATATACGTCCCGCTACAAGGCACAGGTGTAACGTCGAGGATGGTGTCAGAGCGTCAGTCTATCATGAGTCCCCAATGCAGATTGGTGAACTTCATATAGGCAGACCTGTCTCACTCCACAGCTTAGGTATGCTTGACGGCCGATCCCCACCTTTAGGTATACCGTGTAAACTTCTTGGTCAAATCTCATTAGACTTGCCGCTATTTTGTGAGTAGTCATCGCATAGAAAACCCTAGCGATGTCACGCTGCTAGCACGTAAAAGAATGAAAGAGGGAGACTATGTAACTAATGACTCGGTTTATTTTTGTTTGCACGCGCGTCGTTGTGACGGTTGGTAGGTTTTTCGCGAATTGTACGATAGGATAGGTGCGAATAACTTTGAATACAATAAAATAAAAAATCAGAAACTCTCAAAAATGTTTTAAAGAAAAAAATTCTAAAATCCTTTTTAAAAACGAAAAGAAACAACTGTTTAAGTCAAGTCACTCGCAAAGTAAAAGCTACTCCATTAACTACAAACAAGTAATTTAAATAGTGAAACAAAATTAAGTCAATGTTGAGGACCCCTGTTTAACATAAACAAGAACCCTCCAACGCTACGCCACTACGAAGCTACGAGTCAACGCTACGTTGCTACGCCGTAGCTCAAACAATGTAGCTGGAAGGATATAATATCCGGTCATTGGGCTTGAAAGCCTTCGCCGAGTCATTTCCGTTGGCGGAATAGATGTTTGAAACTTTCACGTTCTGGATTGTATGGAAATGTGGTTTCTATTCACCGTCGAATCGGGGTCACTTTGAAGCCGGAAAAGAGAGTTTCAGACCATCACGTTGAAATGGCAGAATAAAAATGCTGTATAAGTACAGCAGATTTTTTTTCGCGATTTCAACTTTGTTCAGTTTGTGGGTCTGAACAGGATGCCTGTTCCAGCTTCAAAACGACCCCGGTTCAATGGCGTATACAAGGTGTTACAAAAACACAAATAAAAATTGAATGGGACCAATGTCGAAATCGCGAAAAAAAACCTGAAAATTCCATAAAAATCTACTCGAGCTAAATGTATGGGACAGCAAATATTTTTTTTCGTAATTTCGATGTTCGTCCCATAGTGAAAGTTGTTCAGTTTGATGGTCTAAACAACCCCCTTAAAAGTTTTAAATGTTTATTTTTACTTTTGTAATACCTTGTATACATTTTCTAGAAAAGTGTTCATTGTTATGATGGTTCAGTGTATGTAGAATTTTAAGAAAATGTAAATATAACTTAGTCTCACGCAAGCCTTAATGGAAAATTGAGAGCCTCAACAAAATTAGTTCGGCGACTTTAAAAAAAAATAGATACTGGTGTTATTAATGTCCCATAGAGTAGAAGAACGCGCCATATATCGACCTTCCATCATATAGTTTCCTATTAAAATGTATTTCTACTATATCTACGAGTATATAATATATATATATTCTCTACTATTACTTAAAACTGTAACAGAATTATATTGAAAATTTTTACAAAAAAAGTTACGATTTGATGAATTTGCTGTCCGTCTATTTATCCGTTTCCGCACCACGCGAAATCTACTAGACCAATTGCGATTAAACTTGTTTTGTTTGTAAGCTTAAGTTTAGACTTAAAATCAGGTATGTCATTTATCTCGCTTCAGTGACGGGAACACGTGCGGCCGAAGACGAAGGTCGTTAAAAATAAACTAGAGGAGTCACGTTGCTGGTTCAGACCCGAGCACTTGTCTCGCGTGGTGTTCGCGCGTCGCGTTTTTGCCTGCCACGAGGCTCCGAAATCTTCAATCTCTTCTTGTTCTTGATCAAAAACAATCCCTGAGATTGGAATAGATACCTCCTACAAACTACTTGACAGTGGTGGAAATGAAGTGCTAACGCACAAGCAAAAAGTCCATTAACTATTTAAAAAAAGAACTAAACTCACTAGGGTTGCCATCCGTTATCCCTGCACAGCTATTTTTAATAAAAACAAAATCATTTTCTATCCCTGTAATAAAACCATGAAATAGATTATTTTGCAAAACATTTTAAATTTTGTTTTTGAATTCAGCGACGGGGAGTTTGGTTATTTCTACGAGTATAGTGCAGATTGTTATACTGAAAACTCACTAACATCTGTGTCACTAGGTATTAGTACCCGCTTGTTCGTGGTGGGTTAACAAAAAGTTCACTACCGCAACAAAAAACACAAAAAAGGCAACCAATAATACGATTTATGTTTTCCGTTACACTTCCTTCAACACAGCTTCCGTGTTGAAATAAAACAAAAAGATTACACTGGACACGGTCACGTTTTCAAACTTCGTTAAGGTCAAAGGTGAGAAAATGAAATAAGGATTATTTCAAAAATGTCTACCCGTGAATCGTGGATAAAACTTTAGCTTAGAATAACATCACTAAGGATCTGTTTCACCACTTTTAGATAAGATCTTTTTAGCTTATCTGACAACTCGTTTGACAATTAATTTCTGACCTTATAATTATTATGTCATGTATTATGCATGTATTATTAATATTTGTACGCCTTAGGGCAAGATTTGGAGAGACTTTATTTATAAATGTGCTTTGACTAATTATTATAAGGACTAGCGTTGCGGTAGCATTTCCCCTCTGCCACGGTATAAGCACAATTGATCTTGTGCATTTACATTCAATTTTGCACCTTATCACTAAACGAGACAGCCAATAATTGCGAAATAATAACTTCAAACTTAGAACGTTTGGGGTTCACACGAGACTACTTTTCATGATTTTTAACATTCAAAATTAGAATTTAAAGTTATGGGGCATAAAATCCAAAGTTGCGGATTTCATGTTACCTCGCCCCCCGCAAAAAGTGGCAGAAATGTTTGTTAGTAGAATTACACGCGTAACCAGTCCACATATAAATAGTCAAAGTAAATGTGCCACCTTAATGTATTATGTACCCATTTCTATGAATAAACTTTCTGATTTCTGATTTCTGACATATTTTGTATGAGAAATATGTCAAAAAATCTGTAAAACATCACATAAAAGAAGTGTCTGTACATTAAAGATATTTAAAAAAAGACGTTAAAATATGGTGTTTGACTAAAAATCTGTAATTTTTAGATTGTTTGTCTGTCTTTTGGTCCGCGCACCACGCGAAAACTACTAGATCGATTTGGATGAAGGAGTTTATTCAGAAGTGGTGAAATAGGCCGTAAATATACTAGGGTTGTGATAACTTAGTGATCGGACTATTACAGAATATGATTCGGCCCTTGTAGGGTATAAACTTAAATGCATTAAGGTTACAATTTAAAAGGGGTGTTTCCGACTATCAAATCAGCGAAATTGCGAAAATAAAATCAGCTGTTTTATGCACATTTGTCGCGGGCAACAGCTAGTATTATATAAATGATACCATTCTTAAGAGAAGTTTATTCCGAATGCGTAAATGCGTGCTGCATACGGTTTTTAAATAACCACCGTCTCAGAACGTGTTGTGGCTGTAGAGAAGTACCATTATAATTAAGTTAACTATCATTATTACCATCATAACTGTAGAATACACCTTTTCTACAGGGTTGGTTGAGGTTGATGTATAATAATAAAACACAGATATAGTATTCACTAGTGAATGTGGCTAGGCGTACGTCCGCACGGCACGGCGGTCGGTGAGTGAATACCAAGCGAATGCACGATAGATATTCACCATAGACCGCACCTGCCGATAGATGGCGCTAACGGCGCCTTCCACATTAACTACTCTTTATTGCTGTACACTACAATAACTACTTCGTCACCTCATGATATAATAATTAAAATGCAAAGTTATTTAGTGCATGGTGCAGACCGAGCTGACCGAAACAAACCACATTATACATTACCCCTAATAGAACGGTTTTCAATTAAATATGTTAATGTATTCGCTCCACTTTCATCCCATTTTATCTGCTTTTAATGTATTGAAAGTAGAAAAAGTGGTTGGTCCGGATTACATATTGAAATCGCCATTATCATGTCATGTCATCGAAGTATCTGCATTTGTATCTGTATCGACAGTGCTCAGTATAAAGAATATAAGCTGTATTGAAATTGGGAAAATTTGTTTTTAAAACCGAAATCTAGTGTTGTGCTGGTACAGCCGGTACTAAACAGATATTAATCTCAACGACAAGAAAAACAATCAATGAAACTATCAATCATTACTCTTGTTTATTCTATTTTAACACTTTATTGTACACACGGAAAGATCAATAAATGAAGAAGAAGAATAAATGAAAGCAGATAGACATGACTCTTAAATTTTTAAATATTTATAACCAAATGATAACCAGAAAATGAATTCTAAATAGGTGTATTGCTCACAAAAAGATGAATGAAAAACGATCAGATGAGACGATAATGGTCAATTTATTGATGTGAAACATCTATTGGTGCGCATTGGCAGTAAAACAGAGTTGTACGCCGTTACAAAATCGGCATGACGCGTGAGACGCTAACGTTCGAAAAGATGATGATGATTTCCAGCTGCAATTTAGTTCGCTGAAGCGCAAAGTTCGAAATTTTCGAAGAAAGCGCGCGAAATCGGGAGTTTGCGGTATTTCGTTGTTTCACATCTGCCGGGCGTCCCGCGATGGCCTCTTTTCTTATTTGTCTAAGTTTTATTAAATATTTTGCCATTAAGTACCTGTAGTTCAAATAAATAAACAAATAATTTTGTGATTATTTACTATTTCTAGCATTCCGAACGCGCTAATGACCGCTGCATACAAACGAAGTCTGATTATACTTTCAATACTAACCAATTAAAGTCAATGAAATTTTGCAGAAATAAGCTAGAAACAAGTCTCTATGCTTGTATGTTGTCAGATTTTCGTTTAAATATACAGTTTCAATACTAGGGTTAATTTAAGATTTGTATGGAAATCTTTGAGGCACTGTAACTTTAAAATAACTTTAAAACTATACATTTTAACGAAAATCTGACAACATACAAGCATAGAGATTAGATTCTAGATTGTTTCTGAAATTCTGAAAAAAATTCATTGACTTTAAATTGGTTGGAATTGAAAATATAACCAGACTTCGTTTGTATGGAGCATGCCAACGGTAATATACCCTTAATCTGTTCCGTTCGGACAAAACATAAACCATAAATGCCGCTACAAACGCGTTCAATCTACAGTATTAACTTCACACCACACAGTCTATGATAGTAACTATATCGCGAGCTAATTTACATGCAAAGCGGATTAGTGTTTAGCTTATGAATATTTTATAGCATGCACTAACCATATTAGTTGCGCCGGGTATGTGCTCAATCACTAATGCTTTTCACTTTTTTAGAATCCGTAATCCGTGGTGGTCCAGTGGCCATCAAACTGAACAACTCTCACTATGGGACCAACATCGAAATAGCGAAAAAAAAAATTAGCCGTTCCATACATTTAGCTCGAGTAGATTAGTATGGAACATCAGATTTTTTCTCGCGATTTCGTTGCATTGTTTTCGTTCGCGTGAATGTTGTTCAGTTTGATGGTTTAAACCACCTAAATGATTATTTGTATTTTTGTAACACCTTGTATAGGTATAAAAAGCCGTGGTGTTCTAGTGGCGAGTAACCTCGCCTGCCGTGCAGGAGGCCATGGTTCAATCCCCGTCCAGGCCGACTCGTACCAATAAGTTTTTCGGAATGTATGTACGATTTGTAACACCACTGGCTTTTCGGTGAAGGAAAACATCGTGAGGAAACCTGCATGCTTCAATTTCGAGGCATGTATTGTACCCACTGTCCATTATGTGGCGACGGGCTCACCCCCCGTCACACTAGACAGAGTTTCGGTACCACTAGTGAAACGTGAATGTTCTGAGGTTTCAGAATATCTCTGACTACCCCTAATATATACCCTAATATAGTCGTGAGCATATGCTATGCGTAATCCGTAGCCAAATGGTGTTAATTAACGGGACTCTATTACTAAGCCTACGCCAGCCGTCTGTCTGTCCGACCTTTCGAAGGTTCTCTCTTTCTATCTTTTAAACCGAAATAGGTAGCTAGTTGAAATTTTCACAGTATGTTATTATGGAAGATTTCGTAATTAAAAAAAACTAAAACGAAAAAACTAAGGGCACATTACATGTGTTTTTCCCATAGAAGATACTATTTTTTTTTAACTTTTTTTATTTTTATTTAAGTATTGTAAAAACGGTAACACACGCATGTGATTATAGTACAAAATGTAAAATTAAAGAAAAAGTAATAAAAACCGGCCAAGTGTGATTAGGGGTCGCGCTAAGAAGGATCTCGAACTCAATTATGGAAAAAAACTTTTATTGTCACAAATATTATTTGTGTTGGCACAAAAATCGTCGGTACGTGAGTGTCGACTCGCACCTGATCTGATTTTTAATTTTGTTAAAACATCATTTATGACAATTGTTGTTAGGGTTCCGAACCCAAAGGGTGAAAACGGGACTAAGTCTACGTTGTCCGTCCGTCCGTCCTACCTATTTAGGGCTGTAACTTTTGAACCGTAGTAGCAAGACAGTTGAAATTTTCACAAAATATGAGTTATTACGGAGGATTTGTTAACAAATAATAAAAATGTCCAAAAGTTAAAAATTAAGGTGAGTCCTCATACAAGAAACTAGTTTTTATCAAAGTTTTTTCTTCTTGCTCTATCGTTAAAACGGTAACACACAGACTCGTCAAACTTGGTGCGATTATAGAGAAAACTCTACAGTATAACAACAAATACTAAAAACCGGCCAAGCGTGAGTCCGTCTCGCGCAAAAGGTCCCAGAGAAAACAAAACTTTTTTCTATGTTAATATGTTGTGGTGGTGTGGTACGGAACCCTCGGTGCGCGAGTAGCCCAACTCGCACTTGACCGGATTTATTTTTGAAACGTCCTAAGCCCGTCACAATACAACGTAAACATTTACAAAGTTTATTTCAACTCTACCATGTTTATAAACTTAATGGAACGTAAGTACAAAGTCTCATAACATCACAACAAAGGGCTGGACCATGATGAATATTTTATCAGCTCACGACAAAGTTTGTGGTGTATAAGTAGCTACTGGAGTGGAAACCAGCACAAAAGTGTTTAGTAATGTTTTCTGAGAATGCAATCATATTTCCTTTTGATACCAAAGCAAATAAAAATAAGATAAAACTTAATAAATATCAGATAAATCTTATAAGGGGTGTAAGTGATAGCCTAGCCAATACTGAAACAGTAAACTCAGACCATCAAACTGAACAACTTTCACTATGAAGCCTACCTCAGGAAACGCGAAGAAAAATCAGCTGTCCCATACAAAAGCCCGACTTAAATGTATAGGACAGCTGTTTTTTTTCGCGTTTCCTGAGGTAGACTCCATAGTGAAAGTTGTTCAGTTTGATGGTCTGAGTTCACAGTTCAGTATTTGCTAGGCTGTCACTTACACCCTGAATAGAGATGGTGACAGTTTTTTAAGGGATTAACCTGACCATCAAACTGAACAACTTTCTCTATGGGATCAACATCGAAATCGCGATAAGTTTGAGTATGTAGCTTAAGCTTGAGTAGCTCGACTAAAGTGCAGTTTTGTATGGAAAAGCTGATTTTTTTTCGCGATTTTGATGTTGATGCCATAGAGAAAGTTGTTCAGTTTGACGGTCTAATCATCCTCTTAAAAAAATGTCAGCATATTAAGAAGGACTCTATGGCCGAGATTCAGAGACGATTTGTAATTCATAGTTCGGACTCCCTTATGTCAAAATCCATACATTTTCGCCACGATTAGCTCGAGCTAAGACCAAAAAAATCGTCTCTGAATCTCGGCCTCAATGTATAACTACGCTGGTTTACGAGTATAACAGTCAAATATACAGGGTCCTACTTAATAGCATCATCATGATCTCAGCCGATTGACGTCCACTGCTGGATATAGGCCTCCACCAAGGATCGCCACAACGACCGGTTCTGACCTGCTCTCATTCAACGGGTTTCCGCCGCCTTTACCAGGTCGTCGGTCCATCTGGGGGCCTACCCACGCTGCGCTTTGCGGTACGCGGTCACCACTCGAGAACTCGTTTTTAAGGGGTTTATCTGTTATCAGACCATCAAACGGACCACTTTCTCTGCGCCTATGGAACCAAAATTGAAAAAAAAACTACTTTTTAATGGAAGGAGTACCAAGTACGATACCGTTTTAAAAACTTGATTGAATAGGCCAACTTTTGAAATTTCTCGGCAGGTTAGCGCCATAACTTTTTTTTACACGATATAGTCTCAAAGTTGGTAATGAAAAAAATGATACCGCGCCGACAAATAAATTGTTTTATTTTTAAAAGTATGCCTAATGCTTTTATTTTGATAAGATTAATTTTATCCACGGACAGGATTGTTCAGGATTACGTAACAAGCATTTATATGAAAAAATTTACAAATTTGAAGTCACTACATCTAAATGTTCGGCGCATGGTGGTGAACTTCACAAAATGTTTAAAAAAATAATGTAGAAAACATAAACTGGCCTATCTACTGTTCTTGACTTGTCGTTGAGTTTTGGGATACCCTCTATACGTTTTACAAAGCCGTGTGTGGTGTCAGGCTGAAATTGGTACATTATGGATACAATTTATTTGCACATTGTGCTTGGTGCTAGGGCTTCTGGTCACGAAACAATAAAGCGCCAAAAGCGCTACCTTCAATGCATAGAAAGTTACACCAACGGCCAGCCGCAGCCTTTATTACAACTGACACGTGCTGCGAAATTGAGCTGTGACATTGTAACGAGGTCGAGGCTGTTAGATCACTGCACTAGTCCTTGTAATTGAGTTTTAACCTTTATAATAAATTAAATCTAATAAAGCTCTTGTGACGATTATTATCGAATAAATAGTGTACAACCAAGTCGCTTTCCGCGTCAACCTCATCCGCTTACTTCATCAAAACCACGCAACGGATTTTGATACAGTTTTCACTGTCATTAAGAGAAGTTTATTCCGAATGCGTAAATGCGCGCTGCATACAAACGAAGTCTGGTGATATTTTCAATACTAATCAATTAACCTCAATGAAATTTTGCAGAAACAATCTAGAAACAAATATCTATGCTCGTATCGTGTCCGATTTTCGTTAAAACATACAGTTTAAATGCTAGGATTAATTTAAGATTTGTATGGAAATCTTTGAGGCACTGTTACTTTAAAACTATACATATTAAGGAAAATCGGACAAGATACAAGCATAAATATTTGTTTCTAGATTTTTTTCTGCAAAATTTCATTGAGTTTAATTGGTTAGTATTAAAAATATCACCAGACTTCGTTTGTATGAAGCGCTCCAACAGTAATATACCCTTAAGATAATTTCTTCTGGAAGGTTTATGAGTATATTTAGTTATACAGTATGTAAACCAATTAAAAGCAAACCTTTAAACCACGTACTTTACCCATCAACCTGAACAACTTTTACTATGGGAACAAACCTGTCAGAACAAAAGAAATATCTGCTATTCCGTACTAAACTAAACTGCAATACCTACATGACTAAAACATATGAAACAGCTGATGTTTTTGTTGTTCTGACAGGTTTGCTCCTATAGTAAAAGTTGTTCAGGTTGATGGGTAGAGTACGTGGTTTAAAGGTTTGCCTTTAGTTTGTTTACATACAGTATTATACAGGGTGTAAGTGCAACAGCAAATACTGAAACGGTGAACTTAGATCATCAAACTGAACAAATTTCACTATGGAGCCTACCTAGTTAAGTGGGTTCTGCAGTTTTTATGAAACAACAGATATTTTTGATCGTTTTTCGATTTTGGCTCCATAGTGAAAAATGATCATTTCGATGGGCTACACCAAACTATGTTGTTGTTTAAGCTGATGATGCTCATCATTGTAAAATTACAATTCATTCACTCATTCATTGCACTTCCGCATAATAATGTGTGTACACACGGCGACACATCACGCTACGCAAAACAAACAAAAGCTGGCCTCGCGACGTTATACATTACTCTACCTACGCGCGGCCAGCTTACTTTGCTTTTGCGTAGCTTGATGCGTCGCCGTGTGTACCTATGTGCAAATAAAATAATCAGTGCGAAGCCTTTACAATCCGCAATCGGGCCGTGAAGTGAAAATATAGCTGGCGGCAAACAAAGCCGGTATCGTTTTTAGGATTGCCTGTCAACATGCTCCGCTTGCTTTTGCTGTCCCGTCCATCAACGGTCTGTGGCAAGTTTCAGTTTAAACAGCGTATATACAACGTGTTAATGAATAAGCGCAAAACCTTATACACCCCAACTGATTTATAACTAAGTAATTATATTAAAACAATAATTTCATTATTTTGATGGTTAAAATTTAAAGTTATTCGCATTTTAAGTTTTGAGGCAAAAATGATTTGTTATCATTTCAGCAATAAATGAAAGCGCTAGCGTGCTCATGTATACATTTTAAGAATCTTGTTTTGGTAGTAAGTAGGGTGAGTGTGCCCATGTGGTGGGTTGAGATCAAGTTCAGAAAATGTTAAATTTTACAAACAAATTATTTAATATTTTAAAAAAATTACCTATGTTGAAAACATGATACTTCGATTCTGCTCTCGATTCTAAACAAACTACTTTCTAGTTTTGCGTTAATTCATTAACACGTTGTATAGAATGGGAGGGTTGAAGTGTTTACACTTTAGTAAAGCGATAGAGCCTTAGGATTTATGTAATTGTACTTTGTATATTTTGTTTTGTTTAAAAGAAGTGTGTTGTAGAGTTTCTGGCCGCATCTTCTCTACAACGAAACACCTTCCGACGCGGTGGTAGATTCAAAAACATGACGTCAAAAAGTTATCTATGTTATATTATTTTGAATCACCAATTTTGACTTTTGAGGTTTGACTTTTAGACAATATAACAATTAACTAAAATCTGTTGTTCAATACATTTGGGACGAATAGCCAATGACATTTTCTATGGAATAGCTTTTTTTCGCGATTTCGATGTGGTCTCGATAGTGAAAGTTATTCATTTTAGTGGTCTGAAGCTCTCAATTTGATTTGTAACACATTTTAATCTTAGACACTGTATACGTCGCTATGGATCAGTCGCATAAAGTCACAAATTGCAAAAGTAGCAAATTGACATCCTGACGAAAAATCTCGCTTTTACGTAATGTCACATCACAATGTCAAATTCGAAATTGGCGTCATTTTAGCACTCACCCCTTTCTTCACATAATCATCTTTTACGTCATCGTGTAAAAATTTCGAAATCCTTCCAAATCTTATCTTAATTCTTCCTCTCTTCATACAGCTATCAATAATATAAGGTCCTTCTTAATATGCTGACGGACTGAACAACTTTCTCTATGGGACCAATGTCGATATCACAAAAAAAGAAATCTGCCTTTTCATACAAAACTGCAATCCCGCTCGATCAGGAGGCCGATTGCGCTAAGTAAAAACATCGAAGTTCTATTCTTATCCAATTTCAGTTCTAATCACATTACAATCAAATTACTATTCAACTGGCACTGAATTCCGCATCGCACTAAACTCTATGTAACTGACAGCCCTTAACGTCTGAGCGATCTGTCAAAACGGCTCTAACGGCTGTCAAGAGCAGTACCGCGATTACCGCAATACCAAATGTGTCAAAAGTTTTGGTTCGTACGTAGTCCAATCACGGTTCAATCACCGAATATTTACCACGATTGCAGCCCAGTGCCAAATGTGCAGCAGTGGGAAGCTGATTATTTTTCGTGATTTCCATGTTAGTTCCATAGAGAAAGTTGTTTAATTTGATAGTCTGATAATCCTCTAAAAAAACGCCCGCCTGTCAGCATATTAAGTTCCTTTCGGCCCATAAGGACCACTTCCCATAAGGAGCACTTCCCAAAAGGACCTCTTCCCATAAGGGCCACTTCCCAAAACGACCTCTTCCCATAAGGACTACTTCCCAAAACAACCATTTCCCATCTGGACCACTTCCCAAAAGGACCACTTAAGTAATCTTTTGGACCCTAAATAATATATTTTTTAAATGCTTGCAGAACCTTGCCCGCATAGCTGACTCACACATTATCTTTTCCACTTCCCATTCCATTCCATAAATTATACGCCAAATAAATCCGCTGACAAAAGCTATGACGTGGGTTCGTAAAACGGCTAAGGGATACAATATAGGCGATTTGTTAAGCCCTTTTCAAGTGAAGGTGAACATTGAATGTCAGGTCGACGACAGAGGAGAATACCAAGGATATCGAGTACACAGTGGACATCGAGACAATATACAGTGTTGCCGCTTGCCTTTCGTATTCTGTGTTGTTTGAAAGGTCTAATGCCGACGACAAACAACAGTAAGCAAGAGTCACGTTGCAGGGTTTGCCCCGAACACTTGTCTTTCGCGTGGTGTTCGCGCGGTTCGCGT
This sequence comes from Agonopterix alstromeriana, assembly GCA_963924505.1. Classification (NCBI taxonomy): domain Eukaryota; kingdom Metazoa; phylum Arthropoda; class Insecta; order Lepidoptera; family Depressariidae; genus Agonopterix; species Agonopterix alstromeriana. The sequence goes on along the minus strand of OZ004671.1, from coordinate 17,027,529 downwards.
TTCAGCCTGCCACGAGGCTCCGCAATCCTTCTCAGTTGTGTTCTTACTCAAAAACAATCCTCGAGATTGGATAGATACTCCCAAACCACTTGACACTGGCGGAAATGCGGTGCTAATGGACAAGCCAGAAGTCCATTAATTATTTAAAAAAAAAACAGTAAGCATAATTATGGAACAAACTAAATAGGCCAATTGTACCCACGAACATTTTATTTTTGTCTGAAAACAGCACTCCACTGAATGCATTTGTCTAGATTGGTCCTAAATGTATCACTAAAAACTGTTTTTTTAATTTCGATAAAACATTTTATTGAACGCCTGGAAGGTAAAGAAAACATAAGCCTAGGTTTTATAAAAGGGTGTAAAATACGTTACATATCAAAGGATGTGCGTCAGACCATGAAACTGACACACTGAACATCTTTACAATACGATGAAAAATACCGGCAGAAAGACAAATTACACAAATAAAACCGTCTCAAACTACAAATGTTTAGATCAGGGCTATATACAATGTCAATAAAAATCTATAACGCAATCCCTGATAACCTACGAATAAATATCTTTATTCGTAGCTGATAATATACAACAACAAGATGTCTTCAATATGTATATTCCTAAACTCACAGAGTACTTGTATCAAGTCCAGAAATGCTTTTATAATGTTGATGAATTTTTAAACCCATGTACCTAAATTTTAAATTATTCGAATTTGTTATACCTAGCTTTTAAGAATGTTTATGTAATAACTAATTAGTGCTACCAAATTGCAGTGCCCCACCGGCACCGGGGCTATATTGTGTTCTGAAACCTATTGTAATAACATATGCACCATATGGTAGCAATAATCAATTTGTATTTGAACAACTTTCACACGTAAACGACGTTTACGACATAAACAGTTGCATCACTATAAGGGATGATTGTACCCATGATACTGAACAACTTTCCCTAAGAAACGTATAGGAAAAAAGCATCACAATTTTTTGAGTTTCCATACAAAATGCCTAAATTCATCATCAATACATTCAATCATCAGTTTTTATCGTTGGCTAAAGTGTCAAATCCTTTTAAAAAGCCGTTACGATTTAAAATGATAAATAGAAAACCACAGAACTCTGGGCTATCATTTTTCGTAATGAAATTTTTTGTGCCTCCTGTAAAATTTGATCTAATGGAGTTACGAGGTCTGACACTTTAGTCGACGATATGTAAAGTTGTCATTTTTTCGGTCGAATGTCTAATAGGTAACGGTAGGTCTAGGTATAATATCGGTCGAAATACAATCGTTTATCATACATTTGTTTTGTTTCCTCCACAATCAACGTCCTCCCATATTTCTTCATCTAACATTTAATTTCGATTGCATTCTGCAGCAAAGTCACGTCTTTCAGATAGGAATGAATGAAGAAGAACGAAATTAAAGGAACCAGTTTATGTGCAGTTCTTTGGGGACAGTTTTAATTTTAAACTCTTTGTTTAGATGAGCTTTGAGGAATTCTCCTGGGGATTTATCTCCGTGCCAGTATTTTAAATTGATGGCAATTGAAAAGGAATTTTATTAGAAATGGATTGGAAAATGTTTGAAAAAGATTTTTATCTCCATTAGAACTTTCTTTTTTAATTTCAATGCTTTGCTTTTTTTTCTTTTGAGACCATGGCGTGTCCATACTAATAAAGTAGTATTATAGTACTCTAGAACATCTTGTTTCAATGAATTTATAATAATCGGCCAAGAGAGATGTGTGTACTCGCACATAGAGTGTTCCGAACCTAAAATGAAACATTATAATTATATCGTACTTTATAGTTTTAATAAGACATGAAATTTTACAAATGACTTGTTTGTTTTACAGAATGTAACAAAACACCCTAGTAATACTTAAGGGGGTGCTTCAGACCATCAAACTGAACAACTTTCACTATGGAGCCAAAATCGAGAAAAAATAAAAAAAATCTGCCGTCCCATACATTTTAGTCGAGTCGGTACTGCAGTTTTGTATGGGAGAGCAGATTTTTTTTTCTCGATTTTGGCTCCGTAGTGAAAGTTGTTCAGTTTGATGGTCTGAAGCACCCCCTTAAGTATAACTAGGGTATTTTGTTACACCCTGTATAGTATAAACCAAAACATAATCAAAGTTTGAAAACAAAGAACAATAAAAACTCAAACTTTTGACTTTATGTCCTTTGCAATAAGATAAGTAATAATCTGACTCGAAGTAAGAAAGCTATAAAAGCCCCCTTTCACTGATTGAGGTGAAACGTATTGTAACACTCGACTGTCGTGTGGAGATCGCCATTCAGGGATGTTTGGTACAGACTATAATAGTCTCTGGTGTGTAATAAAAATATAGATTTTTATTTTCACATGGTAGTGTCAAACTGTCATCTGTCTAGTCAAAGTAGGCCATTTACAAACTGAGACTTTTTGCAGCTAAAAAATGCACGTTTGTCAATCTCGTGAATGCAGGCGTTTGCATCGATTCTAACGCGTGATTGTAACAATGCACACGCACGTTTGTACAAATGCAGATTGCTTTATCGAGTTTGCGTCGATGCTGCATCACTGAATCGATGCAGAAGCGCTGCAAAAAGTTGCAGAGTGTAAAGGTCCCTAATCCAATTACCCCAGTGTTGCTTACTCTAAAATTTTATTTCCTTATTTGCCATCAGATTCTGGTCTACCTATACTTATAGCCAGCTTTCGGAGTATTTCCAATCACTCAACCAAAGACTAGCCACAAAAACATGTATTATAATCCAGTATGACTAGTAGTTAGCAAGTTGCTACTGTTAATAAAATTAATGCGAATGTTGAGATTTATGTGTGGTGTTACTAGAATGGACAAGATTAGGAATGAGTATGTATATTAGAGGAAGGTTGAAAGTAGCTCCTGGGAATGAAAGATGTGATGAGAAGAGATGAGTGCCATATTACATAAGACGAGTGTTAAATAAGAATTTGGAAAGCGGCATGAAGAGAGGACGACCAAAGAAAAGATGGACGGATTGTCTGAAAGATGACATGTGTAAAATAAGAGTGTGCGCTGAAATGACGGCTAAAAGAGATGAATGGAGGAAGACGACATATTGCGCCGACCCCAAGTAATGGGATAAGGGCAGGAAGATGATCATGGTTTCCCTCAATACAGGGCGTAAGGGACAGCCCTCCGCAAACTGACACAGTGAACTCAGACCATCAAACTGAACAACTTTCACTATGGAGCCAGCCTCAGGAAACGCGAAAAAAAATCAGCTGTCCCATACATTAGAGTCGGGTAGGTACAGCAGTTTTAAACAGCTGATTTTTTTTCGCTTTTCCTGAGGTAGGCTCCATGGTGAAAGTTGTTCAGTTTGATGGCCTGAGTTCACCGTTTCAGTTTGCGGAGGGCTGTCTCTTACACCCTTTATATCAGTTTTACACTTTGCCAAGTACAGTAACGAAGTACCTTGCATACTCGCAAGCTAACTTGCTACCACATTTGCTACTGTACTTGTGGAAGTGTAAATCGAGCTATAAAAGGTGTGTCGTAATATACCAAAAGCGTAAACTTGCTGCAAAACGCTACGTATCAAAGAGATGAGCAAATTGCAGACATTAAAGGCATTAGTTACACCGCGAGATTTCAACAATGTTATAAACTTTAGCGATATATTACCAACTTAGTTCGCTACTTAGTTTGCTAAGTACCTATATTGTAGGAACAGGGTGTATCATAGTTGTGATATAGTAAAATGAGATGATGCCATTATGGAAAAGTTTAACGGAATTTTCGAATGCGTCCAACTTATTATGCAGACGGTTTTTATGAGGGTGATCAGGCCTTCAAACTGAATAACTTTCTCTATTTCACCACCCATAGATATAGTTATTGTTAGTAGGTAGGTGTTTCTCTAAGGCGCAACTGCCTCTGTGGTCTAATGGTTAGGAGCATTGTGTTCTTGACACGGAGGTCGTGGGTTCGATTCCCACGGGGGACACCTAGTGATATGTCACTTTGTGCGTGTTTCAGTTGTCACAGTTGGTTAGTACATTGCAGGCCGAATCACCTGATTGTCTGAAAGAAAGATGATTCCGTGCTTCGGATGGTACGTTAAGCCGTTGGTCTCGGCTACTATCTCTCGTGGTAGTAGTCGTTACATAAAAACCACGTCAGAGGCCGTAAGGCGGTCTGAAAAAACACAGGACCCCAGGGCTTGCCCATACGATAAGAAGAATATGGGACTAAATGGGTGGAAATAAATTTTCTACATAAAACTGCAATCTTAGACCAACTGCAAGTCAAAAGATTTTGTTTTATTCGACCTCGTTTCCATAGTGAATGTTGTTCAGTTTGATCATCTAAACTACCCCTTTAAACATTACTATGGTGTTATGTTACATCCTGTATAGTTTTGAGCAAGAATTTGAGTTGGAGGCCAAGGTTGAATCCTAGACTTACTGAACCAGAATTAACTTAAAGTTTTAACAACTTATGTTCATAAGTTAGACACTTTGAAAATGTTTCAATGATTCGCAAGCTGCTAGCTATAGCAAAATAAAGTTAAAAATAACTTTTGCTGGAAGAATAGGTCCCTGTTCAATATTTAAGCTGAAGTTAAACGTTTTGACGGTCTCTTAACGTGATAGTCACTTCGGTATGTAAATTCAAAATCCGAAGAACAAGAAATTTCAACTTCAAAATCTTTTTCGAAAACGTGACAGCCTACCTTGCCTTGGATAGAGTTTGCATTGCTAGTAAAATGAGAATTTTTTTTAATATTTTGTTTTTATTTATTATTATTACATAGGTTACAGTGAACACTTATAACAATGAATCCCGCAAAACCAATTGCTCGGTTTGTCTGTGGGAGCTACTGTCACGCTCAAGCTATTTTATTACCCGACTGCGACAGAAGGAGGGTTATGTTTTTCGAGCGTATGTATGTATGTATGTATCTATGTATGTATGTATGTATGTATGTTTGTATGTCTATTTCTTTGGCACGGTCTACAGCCTAAACGGCTTGATTGATTTTAACGTATGGGGTGTCATTGGATTCGTAAAAATTGTGAGAGTGACATAGGGTATATTATTTCAAGATGGCGTCTACAAATTAAAAAAGAGAGGGGGAATAAACAATTTTTTTTTGTTAAAAATTACAATATGGGTATCAAATGAAAGCTAGTGATCAGACGATTCCAAATATATAAATATTATAGTACTTTTAGGTTACCGTTTCGACACAAGACTAAAAAGTATGAAATAAACTAAATTATTAAGATAAACAAAAAACCCGACTGCATAAAAAATCTATTAACTGAAAAGAGAAAAACAAGCTCTAAAATCACTAATCAGCTATAACACCTGTATTTAAGCTAATATAATTTGAATGTTATTAGGTAGGTATTGCAGGCGGGGTCAAAAATAACCAACCAAAAATCTCCTTTGTCCCCGTTTGCGATACCTACCTAATAACATTCAAATTATATTAGCTTAAATACAGGTGTTATAGCTGATTAGTGATTTTAGAGCTTGTTTTTTTAACTTCTTATTTTGTCTATTTAGGTACATCGAACGTTGCAATACAATAATTGTACCTGTCACTATACATTTTGGTAGTTTCTTAGTTTTTAGGTAATGCTATCCAATAGGAATTTCTTTAACAGTCTAGAAAATCTACGCTTATTCGACTCATTCCTAATAATAGATAGTAAACTATTATTTTGGTTTATTTTTAATTTGCATTTTTAGGGTTCCGTAGTCAAACAGGAACCCTTATAATTTCGCCATGTCCGTCCGTCTGTCCGCGGCTTATTTCAGACACGCTTAGTACTAGAAAGCTGTAATTTGACATGGGTATACATATCGGCCATGCCGACAAAAAATAAAATCGTAAATTAAAATCTTAAAAAATATATTTTTTAGGGTACCTCCCCTACACGAAAAGGGGTATCGTTGGATAGGTCTTTTAAAAATATTGTGGGTATGGGAAAACCATTTTTCTATTGAGGTATCCGTTAGCGAAATATTAAGCTTTAAAGTGAACATTTTTATTAGAGTCAAGTGTCGTCGTCGTCGTCGTCGTCCCCCTGCCAGCTAAACGGTTGTTTCTGGATACGTGAAAAAATTCACGGCAGTAGTGTATATAAGGAATTTAAAAGGAAAACTATCACCGCTAAGTTGGCTATACAAGTTAACGAGTAATAGTCGACCCAACTTGCAAAATGTACTTTTGCTTTTAGTAGTGGTTAAGCCGTAGTATAAAACAAAAAGCCCTCTTCTAAGTCCGTATATTGAGACGGGCAACTACGGAACCCTACCCTGCGCGTGGCCCGACACGCACTTGGCCGGTTTTTGTTTTATAGAATATGGTATAGATAACTTTTTCCATATAAAATTAGGGTATTTCGCTTGCGTCTAACATTGTAACTGTTTACGTCAAACATTGATAAGCTGTAACTTTAAAACGGCGAATTTTATACAAATGCTATACAATGTGAAATATTCGGGAAAGCCCCTCGTTCAGTGCTACCCAGTATAGATAAATCTTGGGAAAACCCCTTGGGAAATATAGCTGTTAACTTAAACGAAAGTTTAAAAAAGTAGGTAGTTAGAATTCCGATAATCTGATCTGAAAGCCAATACGGTCGAGGCTTTACCTACCTACCTATCTTTATGATAACGACGGCCTACATAAAAATAGAATAGAACACAATTTCGAGGCATGTGTTGTACCCACTGTCCATTATAAGTGGCGACGGGCTCACCCCCCGTCACACTGGACAGAGTTTCGGTACTACTGGTGAAACGTGGATGTTCTGAGGTTTCAGAATATCTCTGACTACCCCCTCGGGGAATATAGTCGTGAGCATATGCATACATAAAAATAGAAAGCAGACCGTAATGCGAACCCTTTTCATAAACGTATACTTCACCATAGTAAAGTTCATAGTTTTAATCTTTTAATACAAATGGATTCGAAGGGATTTATGTAACATTGGAAATACGAAAGTTGAAAACATAAAACTATCGCTGGCTTAGTTTTATTATCCGACTGCGCCAGAAGGAGGGTTATGTTTTTCGGGTGTGTGTATGTATGTTTGTATTCCTATTTCGTTGGCACGCCTAAACGGCTAAATGGCTTGATGGATTTTAACGTATAAAGGTGTCTTTAGCATGCATATGCTCACGACTATATTCCCCGAAGGGGTAGTCAGAAATATTCTGAAACCTCAGAACATCCACGTTTCACTAGTACCGAAACACTGTCCAGTGTGACGGGGAGTGAGCCCGTCGCCACTTATAATGGACAGTGGGTACAATACATGCCTCGAAATTGAAGCATGCAGGTTTCTTTACGATGTTTTCCTTCACCGTAATGCTAGTGGTGTTACAAATCGTACATAAAAGGTATCTTTAGATTCGTAAATATTTTGAGAGTGACATTGGGTATAGGTATTTTTTCTGCAAATTTAAAAAGAGAGGGGGAATAAACACTTTTTTTTTGCAAAACATACAATATGGGTATCAAATGAAAGCTAGTAAATAGCAAATTCCAAATATACAACGTGTTAATGAATAAGCGCAAAGCCTCATACACCCCAACTGATTTATAACAAAATAATTAGATTGAAACAATAATGTCATTATTTTTATAGTTAAAATTAAAAGTTATTCTCATTTTAAGTTTTGAGGCAAAAATGATTTGTTATCATTTCAGCAATGAATGAAAGCGCTAACGTGCTCATGGATACATTTTAAGAATCTTGTTTTGGTAGTAAGTAGTGTGAGAGTGCCCGAGCGATGGGTTGAGATCGAGTTCAGTAAATTTTAAATTTTGCAAACAAATTATTACCTATGTTGAAACCATGATAATTCGATTCTGCTGTTGATTCTAAACAAACTACTCCATTCAAAATAGCAACGAAATTTTAAGGCTACTATGCATTACTGAAAGCGAGATTTGAAACACTTCCTCTCACTTAGGTATTCTTAGAACAGCTTTAGTAACGTCCAAGATTGGATAGTATATGTATCCAATAAATTAATTACATTTGGTAATCAGAATTGGCCAGAAAGCTAATTAGGAATCGGAAAATCTCGTCGTCCTTATTTTTAATGAAGTATAGTTTTGCGTTAAGAGAAGTTTATTCCGAATGCGTAAATGCGAACTGCATACAAACGAAGTCTGGTGATATTTTCAATACTAACCAATTACACTCAATGAAATTTTGCAGAAACAATCTAGGAACAAATCTTTATGCTTGTATCGTGTCCGATTTTCGTTAAAATATATAGTTTCAATGCTAGGATTAATTTAAGATTTGTATGGAAATCTTTGAGGTACTGTAACTTTAATGTACACGATACAAGCATAGAAATTTTTTTCTAGATTGTTTCTGCAAAATTTTATTGAGCTTAATCGGTTAGTATTGAAACTATCACCAGACTTCGTTTGTATGGAGCGTGCCAACAGTAATATACCCTTAATTCATTAACACGTTGTATACGAGACGTGACGTGATAGACGTGCTAAGTTACGAAGTATAACATTGCATTGCACGTTTATCATGTCACGTCACATGCTCATTGGAAGTATAATAAATATGGTCAATTCGATTTATAAAGGTATAGTAAAATGTCAAGTTAGATTTCAGTAGATTAGTTATAGTTACCGTCTAGTAATTCATTCAGTGTGTAAAATGTTTCAATCAATCAATCAATTATACTTTATTTTACACCAAAAAACATAGTATACAGAGAGTAAATAAACAGGAAATACAGACGGTACAAAAATACGCGGTCTTATCCCTAATAAGCGATTTCTTCCAGACAACCTTAGGGTAGAGGAAAAGGTAAAAGAAGATTGGTAGGCGGTGTAGATAACAATAACAGTATAGGTACATAACATACACAAATAAAGTTACACAAATACAAACATACCGTAATTTAAAATATATACTTAAAAAAAATATATATATAACATAAATTACAAATACATATCCCCATGTTTTCTCAATAAGTTTAAATAGATTACAGTTGGTATTTGTAGTAATGTTTCTGAAATCCCCAAAAGGGATTATGTTCCTGAACTTATGAATGTGCCGTTGTACATTTTATAACATTAAACAATATAAAACTAACCAGTATCGACGAACACAACACTCTTCTTTTTCCCCACAGTCGGTTATAAAATATCAGATACCTCCGTGCCTTCTACACGGATTGCACCAAGGGGTGTAAGGGGTGGCAAGGGGTAGATTGAGCTGACTCATCCACTCCCTTAATGCTTCCGTAATGTGTGACGTCACGCGATTCTCGTAAACTATAGAGTATTATGATGACAGTACATTTTATAAGTTTTTACTCTTTGACTATTTATTATAAGGACTAGCCTTGCGGTAGCATTTCCCCTCTGCCACGGTATAAGCACAATTGATAATGTGCATTTACATTCAATTTTATACCTTATCACTAAACGAGACAGCCTATAATTGCGAAACAATAACTTCGAATTTAGAACGTTTGGGGTTCACACGAGACTACTTTTCATGATTATTAACATTCAAAATTAGAATCAAAAGTTATGGGGAATAAAATCCAAAGTTGCGGATTTCATGTTACCTTGTCCCCCGCAAAAAGTGGCAGAAATGTTTGTTAGAAGAATTACACGTGTAACTAGTCCACATAAATAAATAGTCAAAGTTTTTACTCGATTACGGTGTACATAAAAGGAGGGAACGGTAGTACAGTACCCGGCGGTAAATATTGCACATCGGCGACGACTGACGAGAGCGACAAAACATAACATAATGTACTAAGTGACAGAGACGTCGCTCTACGAAGCCGAAACTAGCCGATGTGCAATATTAAGGGTATATTATCATTTGCGCGCTCCATACAATTAAAGTCAATGGAATTTTGCAGAAACAATATAGAAAGGAATTTCTATGCTTGTATGTTTTCAGATTTTGAGACAAAAGATTTTAAAGTTACAGTGCCTCAAAGATTTCCATACAAATCTTAAATTAATCCTAGTACTAAAACTGTATATTTTAACGAAAATCTGACTTCATAAAAACATAGAGACTAGTATCTAAATTGTTTCTGAAAAATTTCATTGACTTTAATTGATTATTATTGAAAATATCACCAAACTTCGTTTGTATGCAGCGCGCATTTACGCATTCGGAATAAACTTCTCAAAACCGCGCGAACCAATCACGATAATCTAAGGCCAAACCCAACAATATGATCTGCTTCTATTGGTCGATTGATTTTTCTCCTGACGCATTACCGTATGACCGACACGATCTACATCCGGTCAATTGACTGCACGGCAATCAATTTCTTATTATCGTAGTTATAAGGTTGATTATATTATTAAATGTTTTCGAGTATCATCGGGCAATGTTAGTCCCTGCCTGCGCGATCGGAAATTGAACGTGCACAGGGTGTAAAATTAAATACGTTCGAGTAGTGGTTGACATTTTCTATGACACAGCTGATTACCAAAAACTTGCCAAAAACGATAACTTGCAAATATGTCACCACGTAAGTGTTTGATCTCAATGCTTTTCAATAATCCTCTCAAATATTCCCAGCAAATAATTCCATCAAGATTAGAAAACAAAACGGAGTGATTCGAAATTGAAAATAAAATGGTTCACTCTCTCAACTAGCGCGTGTGCGAGCGAGTGAAAATAAATAAAGTCTTAATCAACCCGTCCCGTGTGAGGTACAGAGGTAAACACAATTGATTCCCACAACGTATGCTGGTACAGTCGCCTCGAATAATACTAATTTGTTACATCCACTCCCCTCGAGAGTCCTCTGTCCGGAGCATTTAGAGCACCTTGCCTTGCCATATACACTGTCCATTTCTATTTGAGCTCTAAGTCCATGACTCTCTTACCGACGTCTTGTACCCTTAGGAAATGTATTACTAATGTCTCCCTCCGCGTAGAATTTATAGAAGACATTATAGTTATTTACCCGTATTTTGATTTGAATTTTTGAGATCTTCGGATCTTTTGGAATTTATGTACGATTTGTAACACCACTGGCTTTTCGGTGAAGGAAAACATCGTGAGGAAACCTGCATGCTTCAATTTCGAGTCATGTATAGTATGTCCCACTGTCCATTACAAGTGGCGACTGGCTCACTCCCCATTACACTGGACAGAGTTTCGGTACTACTAGTGAAACGTGGACGTTCTAAGGTTTCAGAATATCTCTGACTACCCCTTCGGGGAATATAGTCGTGAGCATATGCTTGTGAGATCTTTCGTTGTTTTCATTTTGTTTACCTAGGACAACTCACAGAACAATCTCAGTCTTACGTGCATTTAACATAATAATATAGCTGACTGTACTTAGATAGGAGAGTAGTTTTTCCGCCTCATTCTGAATCGAACCAACTGGAAGTTGGAAAGCAATTTGGTACGTTTGCCAAAGCGGAGTAATTTCAACTTTATAACGCTTTTGAATTGGTCACGAGAGTACATGATTGCATTTAAGGTTCGACTGTACATAAATGGTAATTATTGGTACACTGCGAAAGAGCGAGCAATATCCTGATTTCTGATCTCGCACAGGCCTATGACAGCTTTAGTTACGATATAGCCGTTTGGCGCTGAAGTCACATTTTCCCTCATGAAACATCATCATTGGACGATGATAGGATATTGAACTTACAGCAACAACAGTGTTATGCCGTATTGTTGCGTCAGAAGCTTATATCTTGTGTTTTTCCTAGTATTTTCGTTTGAATTGAGAATCCTTGAGAAGCCCTAATTCTACTCCGTTGTATGACATAATAATATTGTTGATTACTTTGTTCCTTGGTCAAATATTAGACCGATAGCGCTAGGTTTTGAGGTTTCAAAAACTCTAAAGTTTTTTGTTTTTTGCATATAGGTTCCGGACCATTTGCAAAACCTAATACATAAGTTTGTGTCATTTTAGGTACTTGCATAGGTAGAAATTTAGGTATTTGTATTTTCGATCAGTATTGGACGAAAAGAAAATCATAGATGAAAATTTTACTTTCAGGATAATAACGAAGTAGTAACTGATGTACATAGGCATTTTGTGTCACCTCTGTCCACGGAAATCCAAATATTTAACCAGTACCTAACATGTCGCCCAACTAGCTCAAAAAAATATTACAATAGGTTAAATAGGTGTTACGCGTTTTAGAGTACTGATATCTGTTGTTTAAAATATTTTGTGTCGAATTCATCCACGAAGTTTACAGATATTTTATTTTTTTATCTCAACACCCTGTAAAATCTACAAAAGAAAATGCAAGTTCTTCGAGTTTACGTGTTTTGATTATTATAGTGTAACAAAACACTATTCATAATTTGTGCTGTTTTTATCCACGAAATCTTATTATTTGAACAAAATACCAGACTTCTTCGCACGAAGGGCGAACGCGGGGAGGAGCGCGGGCGCGGGCGGCGGGCGCCGGCCGGCGAGACGAGCGGCGCGGGAGAGGGTATTTGTTTACATTATTCGTATTCAGTGCAAGTTGCGACAAACAAGTGCGTTCGTTTTTCAACCCACGTTCCTTAGGGTTGTTTAGTTTATTTTTTTCTCTTACACATAATTCATTAACAATTAACATTGTAGGTATTCGAAATTAAATAATTGTACATACATTGTCTGAATACATCCTTAAAAGAAAAGTCCCTCGTAACTTACATAAATAGTAAAATCACAACTAAATAAAGTTTGTTTTGGCGCTTACGTCGTTTTATTTAGTCAGACGCGCGCGCCGCCCCATCTCTTTCTCTCGCGTCAGGCAGTAATATAAGCTATCACAATCTATTAAAAAGCTCAGTCGGCTGTGGCCTTTGCCCGCGTCAGACCTGCGTTCGCATGCCCAATTTCCGAATTACGATTAATTATCCAGCTTACGTGTAAATATTATAGTGTAATATATTAAATACAATCTAAAATAAATTCGAGGCCATAGCAGCTTCACATTTAAGATAATATAATTCGGAGCGCGCTCCATACAAACGAAGTCTGGTGATATTTTCAATAGTAACCAATTAAAGTCAATGGAACTTTCAGAAAAAATCGAAAAACTAATCTCTATGTTTGTATGAAGTCAGATTTTCGTTAAAATGTATAATTTTAAAGTTACAATACCTCAAAGATTTCCATACAAATCTTAAATTAATTCTAGCATTAAAACTGTATATTTTTAACGAAAATCTGACTTCTAGATTGTTTCTGCAAATTTTTCATTTACTGATTGATTAGTATTGAAAATATCACCAGACTTCGTTTGTATGCAGCGCGCATTTACGCATTCGGAATAAACTTCTCTTAAGTATATTTCTCACTCAAATATGTATAGCAGTTTTTTTGGACTTCATAGACCAAGAGCTAGCTGTTATTACCTTTAAGTCGTCGGTCACGTAATTCTTCAAATAATTATATTTATTTGCCATAATGGAATCTGGTTATAAACGTATTTATGAACCGTTGTCAGTATTTTTACCGAGTTGAAGGATTCTATTGCTCCGGAACATCTTGCCTGGTATGAGAGTTTGTAAACTCTGTGGCCCTTAATTGTATGGGTCGTCAGTATGGTGAGCCAGGCTGGAGGGCAGGGTAGGGAAGGTGAGTAGTCGCAGAGAGTTTCTTCTTCCAAGTTGTTTCATTCTTGAGTGCTGGATCCGGAATGAATCTACGCCGATTTGGCGCCATTTTATATTATTTTCAAGCGACCACCCCTCCTTACCCCGCACTCTTGCCCTGAATACAAATCTCTTTATTTCTCATGCAATCTTAATTTCTACGCTTACAAACCAATATAATTATATAGTTAAGATACTTATTTTCTTATTCTAAAAATAGCATGTGCATCATCCGCCGGTGCATAACAGAGTGCAGAACGAAAAGGAAAGGTACAATATTTATATTACCCCGGCCCCCGCTTCCTCATAACACAGGTTCCGGATGCCGGGGCCCCCCTCGCTCGCCTGTATGCGCTGACAGAGATGGAGCGTTCTGTCTCTTTCTAACACTTATTTCTAATAGCATTCTACCCCTTCTAATGAGGTAGTGAAGGTTATTGGCGTAATTCCTAATTGGAATTTATAAGTTCGAACTCGATTCTAATTGTTTTATTTACTTGTGCTATGCTTTAATTTTAATAGGGAAGTGTACCTAATCTAATCTGGGGTAGAAGTCACTAGAGAAATCAAATAAGAATCCTATTAGAACTATTTACATAACTTATGTGCTAAGCCCTAATTCTAAAAAGACACATTTATTTATTGAAATGAACACTTAACCTAAACTTATCCTACTAGTATAAAAGGGTATATAAAACGAAATAAACGAAGTAATGTAAAAAACTATGTACAAAGGTAGTCAATTCAGGTTCTGTCGTGCACATTTCTCCTGCCGTCGCAGCTCTGCGATCCAACCTGTAGCACGACGATCCTCTTGGTCGGTCTCCGGATGACATGCCCGTTGCTGGTTACGACGTCCACGATCCTCACCTCGCCGTCTCGCCCTGGGTAGACCGCGACGATTCTTCCTGTCGGCCATGTGTTGCGGGGCAGGGTGGGGTCGCAGACGAGTACCAGGTCGCCGATAGCGTACGCTTGTCGTGTGAGGCTCCCGCCGGTTTTGGAGTAGAGGCTGGTACTCTTTGACCTAGCGGCTCCAGAAGACGTCCGCCAGGCGTTGAGCGCGCTGCGCTTGCGCGCGGTGAGGTCGTTTGGGTCCCAACAGGATGTGGTTGGGTGTAAGCGCCTCCGGTTCTTCTGGAGTCACCGCCACGTGTGTGAGTGGGTGGGAGTTGACGGTGTTCTCCGACTCGACGAGCAGGGTGAGCAGTGTCTCGTCGCTAGGGTACTGCTCGTGGAGTTTGACGCGCAGTGCCTCCTTCACAGTGCGTACCATGCGCTCCCACACGCTGTCCATGAAGGGGGAGGGCGGGGGTACGTAGCGGCAGGTGATGCGCCGCGCCGTCGCCTCCTCGCTGACCGCCGCCAGCGCGGCCTTGGCGAGCTCCTTCTCCGCAGCCTTGAAGCACGTCGCGTTGTCACTCCATAGCTCCTTAGGCACTCCTCTTCGTGCCACGAACCTCCTCAGGTCGCCGGTTGCCGGAGAAGTAGGCTTCGCTCTTCGTATCTTGCATAGTTGATAGTGTTTGATGACGTTCACGCACCGTGGGTCGTATCTTCAGTACCCATAGTCGCTGCTGTAGCTCATTCACGACGGTTTCGATACCGCCATGTAGTCGCTCGTGTACGTGTTGTATGTACAGTCGCGTGAAGTAGTGTTTCCCGTCGAGTACGGTCGGGCTCGCAGTGTCTTCAACGATGTCAGGTGCTACGTAGATTCTTCCGTTGAGCCATCTTCGCCCAGACCACTGATAGCGCCGACAGCTTGTCTCCTGGCTGAGGCGCCGCGCCGCTCCTTACTCGACGTAAATCTTCGGAAAGACAATCTTCTTGTACAGGTTTCCACCATAGTTTCTCAGCGCGAATGAGTTAGTGCGCTTCGATACCGATGGTGTTGCTATCTCATTTCTTCACGTACGGTGTCTCGCTCTTGCGTGTTTTCTTATCAATCTTTCAGAGTCGTTTTTATTGTTTTCTTTCGTTCGTTTGCGCTTCGTAGCCAATACTGTTTCATTGCTCTACTACTGAATTTGTATTGGACACCCATCCGCATAGCTCGAAGCCGGCTTGCCGATGAATGTAGTCGACTGATTTCGATACTTCATTGGCTTCTTTTTCGGTCGGAAAACTTGTTATGTAGTCGTCCATGTAGTGGTTCTTTTCAATGACTCGTCCGGCTGCAGGATAATTTTCTTTGAAGTCTGAATCATTTCTATTCTTCACGTATAGCGCGGTGCATGGTGATGACATCGCGCCGAAGATCACCGAAGTCATGCGGTACTCTCGCGGTCGCTGGTTCCCTCTCTCGTCGCCCCGCTATAGAAATCGTAGTGCCTCTCTGTCGTCCTCTTGAACTCATATTTGCATAAACATTAATTCCTTTATGTCAGCTGACACGGCGTGTTGGTGTTGACGAAATCGCATTACAACTCCCGGCAGAGATTGCACCAAGTCAGGACCGCAGAGTAGCATATCGTTCAGGCTGCGTCCGGCTGTCTTCGCTGTGGCGTTGTGTACTACTCTTATCTTCGTTTCGCGGGGTTAATGACCGCGAAGTGGGGTAGGTACCATGTTTTATTTGGCACCGTCGGTGTGGTAGCTTCCTCGGCGTATCCCAAAGTGAAGAGGGTTTGCATTCTTTCTTCATATTTCTTTTTCAGGTCTTCATCTCGGTCTAGTTTCTTCTCTAGGTTGTGCAGCCATTTGAGTGAGTTTTTGTAGTTGTTCGGAATCTTCATGTCGTCTTCTTTCCATATAAGTATTGTTTTGAAGCGTCTGTCGGGCAGGCGGTGACTGGTTTCATTCAATATCTTCAATGCGCGCTGCTCAGGGTCACCATTCTGTACTCGTTTTTCTATCCCGATTGATTCAAACTCGAAATAATTCTTCATCATCTTCTTTCGTGTATAGTTATTGAAATTATATATTTTCATTAATAACGCCAAATAATATTATACAGGGTGTAAGGAAAAGTATCATTTTACTATGGGAGCAAACCGTTCTGGGAGTTACAACTCTTTGCGTTCTACCTATCTATCTCAAGAACGGTTAACTATATTAAATATTATAAATGACCAAATTTGAAGAAAATTTAAAGTTCTACAATTTTTTTTAAAACTTCAAAGGTCATTTAGAGCATAGAAAAGAAGATATTTCCTAAAGACCTGTTTTTTGACATTTTACCTTGAATCTTTTGACCTGCATAAACGAGATTTTATGTGACATTTGACCTAACGTATAGGATGTCATAACGATGATTTAAAGAAGTTTGTAGCTTATTATCTCTCATTCCGAGGTTGACCCTTTTTTTCACCTAATTTTCCTGGGGTACTCGGAGAAACAGTGATAATGAAAAACAAAACGGAACAAAACATTAAATTTGAAACGTAGGCAGGAACATACCAGAAGTATGAGAGAAAATAAAAGGTAATAAGTTGTAAATAATTTTCCAGCACTCTGTAACCTAAACCTGCATATACGTTTAAGACGCTGTGCAATAATGAACTACTTAAGTCACACTTATCGTAATGTAAATAAATGTTGATTTTAGGTCATAAGATAAATATTATTAGTGATTTTGTAAATAAATGTTGATAAAATTCATTCATACCTGTTATAATATCCTGCATCATCCTCATCCTTCAATGCTATGTCATGCATCTGAGGGATGCGAGGTATTTTAGAATTACCTATGGATTTTCAAAATAGGTTTATGAGTGTTATACAACTTCTCAACCTGAAAGTTCTTGTGGTATCGAGAATAACTGAGATTATTGCAGTATTACGAAACTTATTTTTTCACGTTCTTCTTACATTTTTGTTGACGGCGTAAAATAACTTCCAGGTTTCATCTAGATAGTCGGTATGTTTTGACCATAGAATGTTTTGACTTGTCAATTACAAGTACAAAATAAGAAGTTGAATTGATTTGATTACGGGACCTAATGACGTAAAGTTACCAACAGGTAGCTCTCGTACTATAAAGTAAAACAAAATCCTGTAATGATAGTTTTTTTCCTTCTAGATAGGTACAGTGATTTTCGGTATGATATTAATGAGTTTTAAGTTTTTTAAGTGAAATCAATTAAAGAGTATCATTAGTTAGGTATTGTTTCTATCTATAAATTGGTTGTCCGTAATTGATCCTGTAATAAATTAATAATTGATCAAGGAGGATAAATAGAACGATACTTAATTATGATATATTGTGTTTTTTCATACGACAAAAGGTACTAATAATATCTTAACAGCGAAGCGTCTTCTATGCATTTTGAGTGATTTGATTTTCGCGGGCTAGTGCGCGACGATGTTCGGTAGCGGGGCGCGGGGCGCTTGCTGCGACTAAGCCACGCCCATTTCGCTTCAATTATTTTTCGACATAGGCCCTTAACGAAAAAGCGGTAGGTAGTTATGCCGTTATATTAGTTCAGAAGCACGTTACACGGCTTTATCACGCCTTTTATCTCGTTCGTTCATGTGAAAATAGAAAGAGAGCGAAGGTGTGTTAACGCTATAATATCACGGTGCCATGCTACCCAATAAATCCGAAGCGAATCGAAGAACGCTAGAAATCGTAGGTACCGAACGAACGTGTGTGCCGTGCTGTGCGTGCGTATGCCCCCCGCCCACCGCGCTGCGCCGCGCCGCGCCGCCGCGCTTCGACCGCAACCATTGTTTTTGTATTTTTATATTCATATAAGTAAATATCGTGGATGAAAATGACACAAATTTACAATGTAGATTTTTCATGCATTTATGATATTGAATATAAAACTCGAATAATTGTAATATTTTTTTGAAGCGATTACAGCTTGGAAACACAAAATAATTAAAAATCTTAAAATTGCGTGCCCTAATTTGGCACAAATTTGATAAATAGGCATATGTAAGTGATCTGAGAAAGGAAATAGCTATTTCACTAATTTGAAATTTTTTTTTGCTCTGTTTTTACATGATGACCCTATGTCAGTTTGCACTGGACGAAGATGACACAAACTGTGTTTTCACACTCCGCAGGTTACCCTAGATATGATACCATAATTATTTTAAACTTTAAATAAATTTTGCCAGTTTGGATTTGAATAAAAAGAATCAACCACAAATCATCAAATTACTGAAAATGCAAGTGACAGAAGTGACACAAAACTCGATAATAAGCTTCATATGTACAACTGTATCCACAGGCAAGAAATAAGCAACTTTAGAATTATTGAAACTTATGACATCAAAATAGGCCAGCGCTATCGGACTATATCCCTATTTTTGCATTCCTGAATAACTTGGCGACAGCAGCGCCGAAACGGAAATGTTGGAACTAAGTGCAAATTTCACTGTCGTATCTGTAGCTTGCTACTCGTACATATCAGTAATCTGCGATCTCGCGCGCGCAATCACAGAGGGGAGAGCGATTTTTGAAAGACAGTAAAAATGAGCTAAACATTATGAAGTTTTTCTCTTCTTTCGGTCATGATTTCGAATCACACGATTCAAAAATAGCACTTCTGGCATAGTACTGGTCTGCGGCCGTAGTATGGCAGCGTGATACAGCGCTATCGTACCTTCGCTATCTTTCTATCTGCGCGAGAACGAACGAGATAAAAGGCGTGATATTGCCTTATCACGCGCATCATGCTACGGGCTATATCATCGACGCAATCGCGCGTGATTAACTTGTTTTTCGCGCTCGAATATCCTTTAAAATATGAAGGTTATAAGTTCGCGGTAAAACAGGCCACGAAGGGTTTTTGGTGGCGGTTCATAGCGATTCTGCTTCTAAATATTTAGTTAATTAATATATTTCATTTGTTCATTGAGCATTACTAAGTTTATCATAAACAATTTTATTTAAGAAATGGAGTTAACAGATTTTAAATCAGATCATAAGCTAACAAACAAAAAAGTGTCATCTAAATCGGTTCAGTAGTTTTTGCGTGATGCTGTTACAAACATACAAACAAACAGACAGACAAAAATTCTAATAAAGGTTGATTTGGAGTCCGGATACCTAAAAACCATATCGTAATCTTTTTCATGTAAATATCTTTAATGTACAGACACACTTCTGTTACAGTTTATAGATATTTATATTCCTTATTAAATTTGAGACCAAAGAGTTTTTGTCTCAAATTTTACAGTTGCCTTAAAATCTGAAAGAAAACTTGTTTTTTTTTTCATTGAAGCAAATGGCGGCAAAGTAATTTTTTTTTTTTTACCAAAGTCGCCAGCGTTGAACTATCTGCGTGAAGTAAAAACTTTTTCGAATTTTATTTACTTCTATGATTTAATGGAATCACTACCACAGAATAAATACTAGTACGTTTGATTAACACTGTGATTATTACTTATTATTTTGACCAAAATTTTACAGATTAACACGCTAATTAATAATTTAAAATTTATTTAATGAAATTCCGTGAAATTAAGCATATAGATTATAAATAAATTAAAATACGTTACATATCGAACAGGGTGCCTCAAACCATCAAACTGAACAACTTTCACTACGGAGCCAACATCGAAATCGCGATTCGCTGTTCCATAGAAAATGTCAATAGGCACTCGACCAAAATGTATAAAGTAAAAGCAGCAGATATTTCTTCCGCTATTTCAAATTTGATCCCATAGTAAGAGTTGTTCAGTTTTATGGTCTAAACTAAAGCACCCTCTTAAGTATGTAACACATTTAAGTCTACACTCTGTATATGTAACACATTTAAATTTACAACTTGACACCCCGGAGACCAGGTCCACCAGGTTCCAGGGGCGACGCTTCGGAGTTTCACTTCTACGCGTAGCTCGGACTTCCGCCACGCATAAAGGGAGACTTGTGGTTAGGTACGTAGGTGTCCAGGAGAGCAATCACGCTAAATAAATCGCAACTGAACCATGATTGGACCGTATGCGAACCACAACTTTTAACAAATTCGGTATTGCGCTATTCATTTGACAGCCGTTAGAGCTGTTTTGAGAGATCTCTCAGTTTAGCGCGATACGGAATTCAGCACGGTTGAATAGTAATTGGATTGCAATGTTATTAGAACGGAAATTGGATTAGGATTGAACTTGGATGTTTTAAATAGTATAACTAAGTGTTGGATTGGACGCTTCGGCGCACGCGCCTACGCGGAGCTCGGCCTTCGTCCCCGCTTTTTCAGGGTTCCGTAGTCAAACAAGGAACCCTTATACTTTCGTCCATTCTGTCTGTCTGTCTATATGCCCCGCCTCAATAACTCGCTCATTTTTGCACTTATTGAATCAAAATTTGACATGAAGACAGATAACAGTAACCCAAAAACCGAAATATAGTAACTATGAAGTAACACATTTTTTTCCTACAACGAAAGAGGGGTTGAAAAAAAATTTAGATGTGGTTTAGACTTTAAACCACCCCCTTAAATATTACGAATGTGTTTTTTTACACCTTATTATACCCTGAAAACTACCAAAGTTAGTGAACTTAGTCAAAATATTTATAATAATTAAAAGGTAAAACTATTCCTAGAACATCCTCCATCGCCAACAGAAGCTCCCTCTCTTCTCTGCCCACCCCGGGGACCATCGTGTTTCAGCGCAAATTACCCAAGTTTATGACTTTCAAAACTCCCTGGAATTTCCTTAACGCACCCCGGGGAGTTATGAGAGACGTCATAAGGCTGTTCTTAGGGAAGTTGGAGAAACATTATGGCAAGTTTTGTGAGGAATGTTCTCGCCTCTTTGGTTTTTCGACTAGTCTACAATCAATCAATCATTTTAGTGGTACGAGATCCGACCGCAAAATTATGTACCTAATTGTTTTAGCTAGGCGACCCGGCGGCGTTGTTTGAACCTCTGTATAAACATTCACTTAAATCACATTTCGTTCAACAAATAGATGCATAATTTTGCGGTCGGATCTCGGGCCATAGGTACTGAATACATGGCAATAGTAGTTATGTACGCGCAGACCACTGACTTTAAATATTTATAACTTTTGATTGAATGAACCCATTGCGATGAAATAAAGCCTAAACATTAATCCAAACTAAGTTCTATGTGAATCAGATTAGTCGTTTTTATGTGATGCGTGCACAAACAGAGAAAATTCTACAAATTGTACAATGCATACCATTACGTAAACTAAATGCTCCCAATTTATACTTTTGCTAATAACTTCAATGTACATCCATGCCAAGTTCACAATTTGATTATAGGCGGTAGTAATTATAGTGCTTAAGAGGCTATGTGAAAAAATAGGATTCTTCAAAGCATCATATCTCATAAAGTACTAACAGTAGGAGTATGATTTGCGGATATGTGTAAATTGAACATATAAATGAAGTTTTGATTAGAGCCAAAACACGATTAGGACACATTTTCTCGATAGAAAAACAAGCCAAAGTAGCCTCCGTCTTTATCGATAAACGCTTGGAAGTGCTAAACGGTGAATATTAGAAACAAGAAGCTTGATTTAAAAAAAAGAGATTGATTTTTTATAAATTTTAATTAGAGCAGAATTGAACTTACATAAATAGTACAATTACAATTCAATAAAGTTTGTTTTATGCTTGCGTCATTTCAGGCGCGCGCGCCGCCATGTCTCTTTCTCTCGTATCAGGCAGTAATATAAGCTATCACACGCCCATTTCGCTTCAATTATTTTTCGACATAGGCCCTTAAAGGTAAGTATAGATATAGATATCTAAGGGTAGGTAATAATCTACACAAGAATTTAGGTATTTTATTCAAGAGAAGTTTATTCCGAATGCGTAAATGCGTGCTACATACAAACGAAAATCTGACTTCAAACAAACATAGATATTAGTTTCTAGATTGTTTCTGAAAAAATTCATTGACTTTAATTGGTTAGTATTGAAAATATCACCAGACTTCGTTTATTTGGAGCGCGGTCCGTATTATAAAAACTGATATATGTATTTTATCTCGAGAGCAGTCGGGGGTACAATACATTTGCCAGAGGCTAGAAACTCTGTTACGCTTTGTCGACGAGCGAGATTAGAATAAACTCTAATGTCGCGTTAAATTAACAATTCTGAATCCTGATTGGATGCGAATGGCGTTAAAATGGCTATCATGGATTTGTAATACATATTACACAAGGTCTAACAAAATTAGCTGAAACTATTTTAAGGGGATGATCCGACCATCAAACTGAACAACTTTCTGGGACCAATATCGCTAAAAAAAATTTTGCTGTCCCATAAAGCATCGTGTAGATTTGTAGTTTTGTATGAAACAACTGTTTTTTTTCGCGATTTCGAATTTGGTCCTATAGAGAAAGTTATTCAGTTTGACGGTCTGATCATCCCCTTAAAAAGTGTCAGCTTATTAAGAAGGACCCTATAAAGGATGTAAGTGACAGCCTAGCAAATACTGAAACGGTGAACTCAGACCATCAAACTGAACAACTTTCAGTATGGAGCCTTGGAGCTATTTGCTAGGCTGTCACTTACACCGCACCGCTTACTGCTCATACCATGCTTTGCAACAATGTCGCTGAAGTCGAAACTCAGAGAAAGGATCTCCATAGAGTCCGCATAAATTTACGATTGTAGTTAGTCTCTTTTGTCTTATGACGTACCTTTATTAGTAGAAGGAGATGGAACTATAGATATTTGTTTATGCGGCTGTCCCCTTTTTTTGAGCTAGTGTGTGTGAAAAGTGACCGTAAACCTGAGGCCATATGTCACTTGGTGCCTTTTGTCCATACTAATTGACACCACACACTCAACCTAAAGGTTACACTGGACACTTTACAATTGTTATGGCTCACTCTATTAGGTATAATCTCTTTGCGTCGAAATCTCATGTAATCTTTCACACAATCTTGTCTTTGGTCATCATCTTCTCAAATCTTGTAGTCCCACATTTTCGATTTAGTAAGGTCAACACATCTTTCATGGGGCACTGTATACGTTATTATAATAAGATACCAGAGAATATTCTAAACTTGACACATAAAAAGTTAAAATCCCATGTTAAATTAAACAAGTCCTCTGTAAAAAAGGTTACTATAAACTCTATGATTATTTGAATGACCAAGATTTCTGGTCTTGACAATGTTACACTATGTAATTTAATATCGGATTTATGTAATTGTACTTTGTATATTTTGTTTTGTTTAAAAGAAGTGTGTTGTAGAGTTTCTGGCCGCATCTTCTCTACAACGGAACACCTTCCGACGCGCTGGTAGATTCAAAAACATGACGTCAAAAAGTTATCTGTAAACTATTTAACAATATAAATAGTTTACAGGAGCCCAGCACGCCAGTACAGTGGTATATATCTCGGTTACCTATCTCACAACTATTTATATCCATCTCTACCCGACTCGGAGTTTATCTGAAGAACGTGACAAGCATCTGTTGCCCCACAGATACATACATTTATATTAACTTTATACCTACTCTGTTCCAGATAACAATTCAACTTTAAGCCTTAAAATTAAGGTTTCTTCTAATAAAAGAAAGATATGTTTAAAACATGTATTGTACCCACTATCCATTATAAGTGGCGACGGACTCACCCCCCGTCACATTGGACAGAATTTCGGTACTACTGGTGAAACGTGGATGTTCTGAGGTTTCAGAATATCTCTGACTACCCCCTCGGGAAATATATTCGTGAGCATATGCTATGCTATGCTATGCTATGTTTAAAACACTACTCTCATGTATTTTTAGGACGTTTTTAGAAAGTTTTTTTACATTGCCTTACTAAAGGGATGGTTTACAGTCAAAAATTATAGTGAATATTTTTTAGTTTTTATCAATAGGCCTTCGCTCTAGTGCGCATTAACGGGACCACTAAATTATGCCTAATTGTTTTACATTACTGTTTTGTGACCGAATACATTAGAAAGATTTGAAAGGACTGGAATGTCAGCGGCAATGTATGACAGCCGAGCATAACTGATGCATACAAAGATGATATTAGAGACATGTGGCATTTTTTGGTTCTGTATGACGTGGTAAGTCTTATGTATAGAAGAGATTATGTATGTGTATAGAGTTTGATGGTCTAAACTTTAGACATTGGTCTCAAAACTACGGCTCGCGGGCCATGCGGCCCGGGGGACCACCAATCCGGCCCGCGGCAGTGGGCCGGCTATACCCTATATCCGGCCCGCCCGCCATAGCTTATCATCATCATCATCTCAGCCGATGGACGTCCACTGCTAAAAATAGGCCTCCCCAAGGTTTGCGACAAAGACCGGTCCTTAGCTTATTTAACGTAAATAAATCATACAAAATAATCTCCGTTTTTACCCGACTGCGCGACGCAAATAAAGGGTTATGTGTTTTACAGCCTATGTATGTATGTTATGTAAGTTTGTTTCGTTGTGGCACTCTAGAGACCAAACGCGGGGGCCGATTTTGATGATTCTTACGTCAATCGATTTTTCACTAAAGACATGACAGTTATCAAAATTCAATTTCATTACCATTTACATCAATTCATCATTTTTCTTAACTTTGTTCTAAAGTGAAAGTTGTTGTTCAGTTTGATGGTAATTCAAATATTACTAGGATGTTTTGTTCCACCTTGTACAGGCATATAATATTTTTATTATTTCAAGTCGTTAAAACACATAATCGTTTAAAAAACACAAAATCTATTATTTTCGTTGAACACGCATAAGCATTAAGCATATGCTCACGACTATATTCCCCGAGGGGTAGTCAGAGATATTCTAAAACCTCAGAACATTCACGTTTCACAAGTAGTACCGAAACTCTGTCCAGTGTGACGGGGGGTGAGCCCGTCACCACTTGTAATGGACAGTGGGTACACAATACATGCCTCGATATTGAAGCATGCAGGTTTCCTCACGATGTTTCCCTTCACCGAAAAGCCAGTGGTGTTACAAATCGTACATAAATTCCGAAAAACTCATTGGTACGAGTCGTTGGATCTGCCTGCCTGGACAGGACGGAGATCGAGCCATCGCGTCCTGCACGGCAGGCAAGGTTACTCGCCACTGGACCACCACGAAATTCGTTGAACAAACATTTCTAAAATGTCTCCACTTTATTATTGTTTTGTAACGGATGGCTCCGGATTGAACTTTAGTCACCAACTTCATTTTACCTGAATCAAAAATAAATATTTATCATCAATCAATTTCAATAAGTTTTTTTAAAAAACCTTCAATCCTCAAGAGATTAGGTAGGGATTTAGTTATAAGCTTAAATTGACAGTAGAATCTACAGAGTGTAAGGAAAAGTATCATTTTATTTTATTTTTTACAATTATCATTATGGAACAGCTGTTTTTTTGCACTGACAGGTTTGCTCCCATAGTAAAAGTTGTTCAGTTTGATGGATAGAGTATGTGGTTTAGATGTTAATGATACTTTTCCTTCCACCCTGTATACCTACAAGGTGTTACAAAAATACAAATAAACATTTAAGGGGGTGGTTTAGACCATCAAACTGAACAACTTTCACTATGGGACCAACATTTCACGGAAAAAATCTGAGGTGTATGGAACAACAGATTTTTTTTTCGCGATTTCTATGTTGGTCCCATAGTGAAAGGTGTTCAGTTTGATGGTCTAAACCACCCCCTTAAAAGTTTTAAATGTCTATTTTTACTTTTGTAAAACTTTTACCTATAACCTAGTTTTTTATTTATTTATAATTAATGGACTCTTGCTTGTGCGTTAGCACTGCATTTCCGCCAATGTCAAGTAGTTTGCGGAAGTATCTATCCCAATCTCAGGGATTGTTTTTAATCAAGAACAAGAAGAGGAGGAGCCTCGTGGTAGGCAAAAACGCGACGCGCGAAAACCACGCGAAACAAGTGCTCGGGTCAGAACCTGCAACGTGACTCCTAAACCTATAGTTATAGGTTCCTTCAAAAGCGATGGTAGCTTCAAAAAAAGATTCGACGTTTGAAAAGTATGCTTCAAACTAACATAATTTATTCAATGTACCTATACTCCATTCAAAATAGCAACCAAATTTTTAGGCTATTTTGCATTACAGATACAGAGATTTGAAACACTTCCTCTCACTTATTCTTAGAACAGCTTTAGTAACGGCCAAAAAATGTCGGATAGTAGCTATGTGTATCCAATAAATTAATTACATTTAGTAATCAGAATTGGCCAGAAAGCTAAATAGGAATCAGAAAATCTCGTCGTCCTTATTTGGAATGAAGTATAGGTATTGAATAAATAATGTTGACTTTGACTTTTGACTTTTACCTAAAAAATGCGTATTGGGACTTGGACGATCGGATAGACTGGACAATCTTATAATGATTCCTTGTAAGCCTAAAATCTTTCAGAAAAAGTTGATTCAGAAAATTGATTCTCAATAGACGATGCTGGCAGGCGCGGTCGCAGACTGAAATTTGTGTGGGGGGGGGGGGTCACTATACACATTATGATGATTTTGGGGGGGGGGGGGGCAAGTCCCCTGCGACCCTCCCCTTCGGACCGCGCCTGGATGCTGGCTGGATGCATTTTAACCACTCGTTATTTAAACAAACAAAAGAATAAATTGAATTCTACAGAAGTCAGAAGCTGTTTGAAAATCGAATCATGTTGTTTTTCAATCGTGTAGCGGGAATCCGTTTGATTGGTTAAGAGAAAGTATCAGTTAATATTTTAAGATTTGTGTTTTTTTTTCGTTGATCAGCCGAAGGGAAATGGAAACCGCCTGAAAAGTTTTTAATTTGTACTTCACTTACTACGGACAGACTCTGGGCATGGATAAGTAAGTACCTACTTAAAGCTGGAAGGTGACGAAGCTCCTACATGAAGATATTGGGTTGTTTCGAACCTATAGCCGAAACCACCCAGAAAAAAACCGGCCAAGTGCGTGTCAGGCCACGTGCAGGGTAGGGTTCTGTGGTTGCCCGTCACAATATACGGACTTAGAAGGGGGCTTTTTGTCTTATACTACGGTTTAATGGTTTATAAAGTCTAAAAAGTACATTTTACAAGTTGGTCGACTATTACTCGTTAACTTGTAAAGCCAACTTAGAGGTGATAGTTTTCCTTTTAACTGCGTTATATACACTACTGTCGTGAATTTTTTCACATATTCAGAAAAAACCGTTTAACTGGCAGGAGGCTCCCTAAATCGAAAAATGGTTTTCCTACACCCATAATATTTGTAAAAGACCTATCCAAAAATACCCCACACTGTGAGATAAACGAGAAAACAAAATCCAACCCCACTTCATACTAAAAAAAAAAAAATTTCAAAATTTAATTTACCACTTTATCGGCGTGATTAATATGTATACCCATGTCAAATTACAGCTTTCTAGTACTAAGCGTCTCTGAGCTAAGCCACGGACGGACGGACGGACCAGACGTTCCTTGTTGACGACTGAACCCTAAAAAGAATACAGTTACAATACAGTTACAAGAGTAAATAGTAAGGTGGTGTCGCCACTACTTTTATACGATAGTTTTATTCTATTTATGTCCATAATAATGACCGGGCGATGCTCAATTTACATAAACTATCAGGATTTATCACACAAATCCATGTTAAGTAACTTCAGATGCCTTCAGGCGAAGTCCAAACTATATCTAACTTATAATAGGGACGGAACAATGTACTGGATTCCCACAAGTTCGCCGCAACACAAACTGTTGTGCAGTCAGCTGTTCATACTAATTATTTAAAATTACATGTAAAGGATCAATTTTCATCACTATGGGAAATAGGCCATCAAAAAATGTTAGCGTATAGTTATGAAACTCATATCGATTTTCTGGCCAGGCAAGATTTTTTAAGTTGAGGCGGCGCCGGGCCACTACTTTTAGTTAGAGGTTTTTAGTAGTTACCCTTTGTTACCCAACTACTAAAATTATACACAAAAAAGCCAATCATATTTAATTTATTTCTAGTCATCGGACTACTAATCAACATAAGAAAACAATATCACAATTAAGGGGATATAATTCGGAGCACGCTCAATACACAGGAAATCAATAATACCCAATTAAAGTCAATGCAATTTTTTAAACACGATCTAGAAACCAATATCTGTGCCATAGCGTAAATTTCATAAATAATCTTTCTCTGTTCTTTACATTTTTCAGATTTCCGTTAAAATATGTAGTTTCAATGCTAAGATTAATTTAAGAATTGTATGGAAAACTCTCCTGCAAGAAATACGAAGAAACATCAGTCCAGAATATCATAAAACACAGAAAACTACAAGCCAAATACGCGTCATTAAACGATCAACTTTACTTCAAGATTAGCGTATGTTTTCGACTGCAACCGGCCGCTAACGACAACACCTCGGCCAGAACCACTATTGAAATCATTATATTGAAGCAAACAGAGAATAATTTGATAAATTTACAAGGTAAATAAATCACATAACCTAAAAAGAAACCGTTAAATTAGCAAAACATCATCCAGCCAGACAGAACCCATGTACATGCAACGCCATCTAACGTGAAGCAGAAGAACCATCTCCCTACCCATCGAGTATAAAGACTTCGATCGATTTCTCAGCAATATCGACGCCTAGCCTACCGAGCAGTTAAGGAACCTACGCATATAAAAATTAGAGGGCGCCACAAGGATTTTTTTGCCACAAGGATTTGTTACACAAGTTCTATTATGGAAGAAATAAAGTCAATGTTGCTCAAAATCCATGAAGACATGCAGGAACAGAAAAAAGAAATAAAAGAAATGGAAGAAAAGATATTAAACAACATGAACGATAAATTTTCAGCTGTAGAAAATAAATATAACAATTTAGAAAAAATACTAAATAAACAAGAAATACGCATAGACGGACTTGAAAAACACATTCGCAAGAGAAACATAATGATATTCGGCGTCGAAGAAACAGAAAATAGCTACGTTGATTTGGAAAATATAATACTTCAAATTATAAATACTGATATCGGCATACCCTTGCTAAGAGCGGAGATAGAAACAGTCAGAAGACTAGGAAGAAATGATGGAAAGACAAGACCTATAGTGCTAACGCTTACGACAACGGGGAAGAAAATTTTATTGCTGAAAGGAAAGAAAAAATTAGAAAAAACCAACTACTACATCAAAGAAGACTTCCCCCCGAAGGTCCTGGAAAAACGCAAAGAACTCCAACCTGAACTGCAAAAAGCTAGAGACGAGGGCAAGAGAGCTATAATAAAGTACGATAAACTAATTATTACGGAAAATAAAAATAAAAACTCCACGAACACATACCAAAACAAAAATAAAAGGAACATGTCTAGATCTCCAGAAAACATTCAAAGGGAACCCACGAATAAAACGACCCCCCCTCCATTCCCAAAGGCGAAGAAAAGTAAAACTGGCATCAAAGATTACATGTCACCAAAAGTTATTACAGAATAGCATCAGCAAAAGGCCCCTCTCCCAACACGTTTCTCAACACGGCTTGTCACCGCGAGAACGAATGACTACAACCCTCCGAAACAACTCCAAAAACTGTATTTATGTACCTATAATGTCAGAAGTATCCTAAAACCAGAAAGACTACTGCTACTAAAAGAATCGCTGAATAATGTGAAATATGATATTATTGGATTGTCTGAAGTTAGAAGAATCGGCAATAACATTATAGAAGATGAGAGCCATATTTTCTGCCACACTGGTGAAACTCAAGGTCATCATGGTGTAGGCTTTCTGATAAACAAGAACCTAAAAAATAACATATTAAGCTATACGGGCCTATCAGAAAGAGTATGTTTACTACATCTTAAATTCGATAAAGAAGAATTTTCTATCATTCAGGCTTATGCCCCAACAAAAGAAGCGTCTAACGATGAAATCGACTCCATTTACGCCACCCTACGAGAAGCACAAAAGTTGGCAAAAAGAAAATGCATTTTGATGGGCGACTTCAACGCAAAAATCGGCCAAAGAAAACGCGGCGAAGATATGGTACTTGGACCGTACTGCTACGGTATAAGAAACACTAGAGGCGAATTATTTCTTCAATACGCAATGGAAAATAAACTAGCAATTATTAATACCCTATTCAAGAAAAATCCAAAAAAATTGTGGACGTGGCTTTCACCCAACGGAAAGGAGAAGAACCAAATCGATTTCATATCAACAAATATTCCAAAAAGATTCACTAACATAGAAGTCCTAAAAAACAAAGTATTTTCCAGCGATCACAATATGGTAAGAGGAACATTCACTCTGAAACAACAAAAGAAAAGTAGAGCAACATTTTCCAACGCACCTAAATCCCTAGAAGAACCTTCGAACAAGTTGGTATTCTTAAAAAATCTAGAACAAAAAGTAAAACAGCTAAAAACACATACAAACGAGGATATAGAGCCTTATTATGAAAGGTTGGAAACCACCATATTGCAAAGCTTAAATTCGGTTGTACCAAAATCTAATACCAAACAGAGCTTTATATCAGAAGACACAAGAAACTTAATTAAATGTCGCTCTGATTTACAGAAAAGCGGTCCTCTTTCCGCCAAACAAAAGAAAGATTTATCGATGCTGTACAAGGCCACCAATAAAAATCTTAGAAAAGATTATGTGAATCATAGACTGGAAATAATGAATAAGTATCTTACAGAATCTGGCAGTCTAAAGAAAGGCAATAAACAACTGAACACGAGCAAAATCTGGATACCCCACTTAAACCCAGGTTCAAATTATAGTCAACCAAACAAGGTACAAACAAGATCTGAAATTGTAAACTTGGCAACAAATTTCTACAGAGAACTCTATGATCCATCTGAAGCCAGAAATAAAGTAGACACTCGATCATCATGTATAGAGACAGAGCCCGAGAAAGAGACAGGGACGCCGTTAGAACCCAAACTGTTTGAAGAGAGTGAGATTATCCGAAATATAGAAAAATTAAAAAGTGGCAAAAGTCCGGGTCCGGATAATATTACAAACGAAGCTATAAAAAATGGAAAAATGTTACTAGCTCATCCACTAACCACACTATTCAACAAAATATTACAAGAGAAAAGAGTTCCAAAGAAATGGACAGAATCCAGAATCATACTTCTCTACAAAAAGGGAAACCCATCAGATGTTGGTAATTACCGCCCTATAAGCTTATTATCTTCTTTGTACAAACTATTTGCATCCTGTCTATTAAAAAGAATAGAACCAGCAATTGAAGAACATCAACCCATAGAACAGGCCGGCTTCAGACAAGGTTTCTGTAGTGTTTCGATCTTCTTTGAGTTCGTAGTTGACATTGTTGTTTATGATTAGTCTTGATTAAACGTCTAAGGTGACGGTCGTATTTATTTAACAAATGGCGACGAGGATAAAAATAATAAAGAAATAATGGAATATAACGGAAATTATTGCGATCTGGTGCGTGCAAAGCTAAATAATAAAGGAACATTTCGCTGGGTGAATACAACAACGGCACAACTCAAAAATTGGCAGTTTTGAGTTAGCACCGTATTCTGGTTCTACATCGCATACTTTATCTTGTGCAATATAGACCTGACTCGATATTTCACTGAATCAAGCGATAGATGGTATTTGTGCCACTACTACATTAAATAAAATTGTTATTTTGTGTTATGCAACAATGACACTTTTTAGTCAAAAAGTTGAATTAAAATTATTCCCGTCTGCAAAAACTACCCCTGTTATATTCTGTAAACCACAATGTGAAGGTTTGTGATGTCAAAGTAGGTCCTCCCTACTTCCAACTCTTCAGGGAATCATAACATCTCTTCTATAAAGTTTTGACTTATGATCATCTACCAATCTGCTTTTTGTACCATGGCTTTCTAGTATAGATAGAAGACTAATCTGTTGTATGAAGTTCCAGATCAGAAGATTAAAACAATGTGATAGTGTAATTTTGTGGAAAAGAGCGTAGCTATGTAAGCGTGAGGCTCTATTACTGCTTTCGTATGGTTACTTCGTAAATATATAGCTTTGGTAAATCTGATTCCTGCATATTCAATATTAACTTTATGCTTTTAAAATCCAGTTTTCTTTTCCTCTTACCTCTTCTTGTCTTATCATTCATCTTTCATCCCAAATGACTGATGTCAGGATGTCTCCATTTATTTCCTCTGAGATAATTTCCACATATCTTTTCATTGGCTTTCCCCAGATGAAAATATCTGACGACGTATTCATCCAATTGCAAACGAAGGTATTCAACCTGAACATCAAGGCAGACACATGAACAGTGACGATAGAACTAGTCCATCATTGTGAGCTATGGAAACATCTACTGGTTGGTGTTTTTCTAAGAGATAACATCAGAAATGAAGTAGTAACGTCTGAGAACTAAAGCAAATAACGCAGCCCTGAAAATTAGCAAGCTGAAGTGGCAATAGGCTTGTTATATCTGCTGAAGAACTGGCAACTGATAAGGAGTATGTGTTCTAGAACAGAAGCTACAAACTAGCGTGGTTATTTTATAATTAAATAGTATGGGACGACCACCGGCCAACTGGCCTGACTACGTAAAATGGGTAGCTGGTAAGAAGACCGAAGATAGAGATTGATAATTGTTTTACACATCGTTCTTGATTTAAGCAGTACTAAAAGATCTATTGAGATCAACATGTGATTGGGCTCACGAGTAATTTCTTGGTCTGGCTCTTATCATCGAACTCGTTGTGTATCTGTCCCGAAACTCTGTCCGAGTTTCGGTACTACTGGTGAAACGTGGATGTTCTGAGGTTTCAGAATATCACTGAGTACCCCTCGGGGAATACAGTCGTGAGCATATGCTCATATATTCATACAAGCTGAAGCGGCTAAGGCTCTTTACAGAATGAAAGTGACCCAAACCTGGCACAGTGATATGCCTAAGTTAAGGCACACTGCATTGAGACTGGACAGTGAGCTTGAAAGATGGTTCAACATGATCGGTGACACAATGCCGAGCACACGGATCTTCAAGAGAAACTACAAAATATATGTCCCAACAAGGGATGAATGGAAGCGTGGATTGCGTACCCCGGACGCAAACACTCTTGTTTGGTACACCGATGGTTCAAAAACCGAGTCAGGTACGGGTGCAGGCATACACTCCAAAGACTACAACGAAAGTGTCAGTCTAGGAGAATTTGCAACTGTCTTCCAAACAGAGACGTATGCTATCATAGCCTGTGCGTAGGAGAATATAAATAGGAAGGTAGCCAACAAGACTATATATATCCTAAGTGACAGCCAAGCAGCTCTCAAAGCCTTGAACTCCTATTATGTAAATTCCAAGCTAATTCTAAACGGAGTGAAGACCCTTAACAGGCTTGGTCTTCACAATACCGTAAGATTAGTTTGGGTCCCGGGACATACCGGTGTCCAGGGTAATGAGAATGCTGACGAGCTGGCGAGGGCTGGGTCAGAACGGAAGATGGTTGGCCCAGAACCAAGTGTGGGAATCCCGGCATGCAGCATAAGAATGGCCATTAGGGATTGGGCTGATAAAACACACAGGCTGGAGTGGTCCGGCCTTGCAGGGCTACAACACTCAGAAATTTATCAGCAATGTGACAACTTGTGTCTCAAAGTTCATACTGAACAACAGCAGGAGCAAGGCTCGTGCCATCACCGGAGACCTCACTGGGCACTACGCTACAGGCACGATGATGCACAAAATGAAACTAACCCTAGATCCAAGCTGCCGAGCATGCGGAGAGGATGAAGAGACCATGGAACATATCCTTTGTGACTGTGATGTTTTGGCGGCAAAACGCATGTGCCTCCTCGGAGATGGATACCCAAAACCGGGAGACCTTAGGTTTCTTCCCCTCAATGGTGTTGCCTCCTTCATTGACCATGTATTTGAAGGGTGGAGAAAGTTGGGGCTAACACAAAAGATCCCACTGGGTCGAAGTGTTGCTGGCTTGCCAGCCCCCACAACAAGATAAGAAGATAAGATAAGATTATGCTTATGCGTTGTGTATCTGATCTGATAGGATCTCATCAGACAACTTCCGCCAATTCAGTAACAGATCAAATTTTCTTTTCCTCATTGCTTTGTAAATTCCCATTTCTTCCGTCTCTTCTCTAATGCCATAATTGTGTTTTATTTTGGGTACTAATTACTATCACATTTCTTCATGTTTTCTCAATAATTAGCTGGCATAAATCTAAATCGTACCAAAAAGTTAATGCAAAACTGGCATAACTCGGAACCCCCATATTTATGGCCCTATAAATAAAAATATTGAAGTATATAAATAAAATTCTCAACTGTTATAGAATACTGATATAACACAGATATACAAAACGCCAACATCAACTATCTAACCCTTACTGTGTAGTAACTACAGACGAATTTGTTCGCGCGCACTCTCTCGCGCCAACTTTAATGTCATTTTTCTCAAAATCAACTTTTTTGACTTGTGCCGTTGTTGTATTCACCCAGCGATTTGCATCTCTTTAGTTTCATTCCGTTAGCCTGCACGCGATTGAAAACCTTTTCTAAGGTCGCTAAATGCTCCTTCTTATCCGAAGACCCAATAATTATGTCATCCAAAAAAACCTCCACATTCGGAATATCATTGAATAAATTGGACATGATCCTCTGGAAGATTCCCGGGCACGGATTCTTTCTGTACAACGGATCACATCCACACTCTGACACAAATAATAGAGAAGTATGTAGAGTTCAACCGCACCCTCTACTTGGCTTTTGTAGACTATAAAAAAGCCTTCGATTCAGTATCACATGCGAGCATCTGGAAGGCTCTATCAGATCAGAGTGTCCCCAACTCTTATATACAAATATTAAAAAACATTTACGACAATAGCACAAGTAGAGTTAAACTAGACCAATTAGGCCCAGCAATAAGCATACGCCGGGGAGTCAAACAGGGAGATCCTTTATCACCTAAACTGTTCATAGCGGTATTACAGTCCATAATGAAAAACCTCAATTGGGAACGAAAGGGAATTCGGATAAAGGACAGGTACCTAAGCAATCTAAGGTTCGCTGATGATATAGTTATCTTTTCCGAATCTCGCAAACAGCTCGAGGAGATGATCAACGAATTAATGACAGTAAGCAACAGCATTGGACTAGAAATGAACGCATCAAAAACTAAAATTCTCACAAACAGTGCCCAAACCCCAGTAACAGTAAGTGGTACAAAGCTAGAATACGTTGAAAGCTATATATACTTGGGGAAAGAAATTTCCTTCAAACGGTCCAGAAACGAAGATGAGGTAAACAGAAGAATATGCACGTCATGGCAAAAATTTTGGTGCCACAAAGAGGTCCTAAAATCAAAACTGCCACTGAAACAAAAGAAAAAGGTAATGGACTCATGCATACTTCCCTGCCTGACCTATGCTTGCCAAACATGGACGCTGAACAAGACCGTACGAAACAAAATACAAACGTGCCAACGCGCTATGGAAAGAAGCATCCTAAACCTAAAACTGAATGATAGACAAAGAAACGAAGACATCCGCCACAGAACCAAGGTTATTGATGCTCTGCAACACACTCATAGACTAAAGTGGAAATGGGCTGGACACGTAGCGCGCCTTTCAGACCAGAGGTGGACCAAGCTCTCAACTACTTGGCACGGTCCGACAGGAACGAGATCCGTAGGAAGACCACAGGAACGATGGAAAGACGAAATTTCCAAACTAGCCGGCGAAAATTGGATAGATAAAGCTCAACAAAGAGGAAATTGGATCCAAAAGGAGGAGGCCTTTACCCAAAGAGGGGTCCTTAATTGAATAATATTCAAAAAAATTTTTTTAAGTGTAATGTGTGTAAATTATTTAATTAAATGAAATGTATTGTAATAGAACTTATAACGAGATTGAAATAATAATTTAATTAATGCATGCTTAATGAATTTAATAAGATGATTATTTTGTATTCTGAATTTATTGTAATTGAAATTAAGGAATAAAGAGGCTTTATTATTATTATATTATTATGGAAAACTCATGGAATATTTTGAGACACGATAACTTTGAAACAATATTTTTACGGAAATCTAACAAATGTAAAGCACAGACATTGGTTTCTAGATCGTATCTAAAAATTTTCATTGACTTTAATTGGCTATAGTATTGAAAACATAACAAAATTTCGTTTGTATTTAATGCGCTCCGAATTATATCCTCTTAATGTGTTTTATGACGAGGTTTTTCTGATACTAATTTAGTATAGATAGATACAGTCGGGATATTGGCCTGCTGGCCGGTCTGCTGCGGCGGCCAGCCTTGCTCTAGATTATAGTCGTAATATTAGCTATACCTCATCTAAACGGAGTGACGCGTTATCGCACATCTCGTCTTGGTAAAATATGTTGGTTTTTTATATTTATTTTCGTATGAACATCTAAGACGTTCCTATACACGCATTGTTTTACATGTGCCGTTTTAACAGGAAAAAAATACTAGCAAAAAGGCAAAACTGCGTGTAGTGTACAGCAATAAAGAGTAATTAATGTGGAAAGCGCCGTTAGCGCCATCTATCGGCAGGTGCGGTCTATGGTGAATATCTATCGTGCATTCGCTTGGTATTCACTCACCGACCGCCGTGCCGTGCGGACGTACGCCTAGCCACATTCACTAGTGAATACTATATCTGTGTTTTATTATTATACATCAACCTCAACCAACCCTGTAGAAAAGGTGTATTCTACATTGGCGACGACGGGATTCGAAATTCACGTGAGTAAAGTGCTTATTAGTTTGTTGAGTGTTGAAAAATTTTAAAAATTCAAATTGCGTTTGCGTATAAACGCCACTAAGCGTTTTATTTATTTGCTACACAATCGAAGACGGTGTCTGCTAGCGTTGTTTTGTTTGTTGCCTACAGTTACACAGTGTTAAAAACAAAGATTTCAAAAAAAAAAAGTAAATATAGGTTTCAATCCCGATTGGAACTCGATTTGATTTGATTATGCTCACGACTGTATTCCCCGTAGGGGTGGTCAGAGTTATTCTGAATGAAGCCTCGGAACGTCCATGTTTCGCTAGTGGTCTGTCGAGCTCTGTCGAGTGTGACGGGAAGTGAGTGAACCGAGCCGTTAAATCGATTTATTTGGAATTACCTACATACTGTGTTTCTTTTCCCGGATGTCGACTGCCGAGTGCTGGAGGAAAGAGGGGAGACTCGAGACAGGAGGAAGGTGTGAGACAACACGTGACGACTACGCCTACGATGAACAAACGAACGCCAGCTGTGGACATCAATCTTTAAGGTCACGTGATCATTCCTTATTCTTCTTATCGAGTTTTTCAGACCGCCTTACGGCCTTACATGGGTTTTTGTAACGAGTACT
Source organism: Agonopterix alstromeriana (assembly GCA_963924505.1). Lineage (NCBI taxonomy): Eukaryota > Metazoa > Arthropoda > Insecta > Lepidoptera > Depressariidae > Agonopterix > Agonopterix alstromeriana. Next base: position 16,989,664 of record OZ004671.1, on the reverse strand, counting down.
ACCGTGAGAGATAGTAGCCGAAACCAACGGCTTAACGTGCCATCCGAAGCACGGAATCATCTTTCTTTTTAGACAATGAGGTGATTCGGCCTGCAATGTCCTAACCAACTGGGGAGGAACGCACGAATTGAGATGTCACTAGGTGTCCCCCGTGGGAATCGAACAGGCTAGTCATGTTGTAGTGTAACCATGATATGCTAAGTGAGTTTATTTCGATAGCTATTTATGCCTAGTGACGCATTACGAAATTATGCCAATGTTTATGCCATAATACCAGGTTGGCGTAGAATTAAACATTCTGCGTATTGACCATTATGCGGATCGAACATTCTACGTATTAATATTCTACGGATCGAACATTCTGCATAATGAACATACAGATTTCACAAAATCAAAATAGTAATCGTCTGTTCTATTTCAATTCAAACCTCAATTGTACCAACATAATTTGTTACCGGAACTTATTGGTCGTATCCAATTTATATACTTTATAAATTTGAAATCCAGTTCAGTAACCTTACGTTGATCTTATCTTTGCAACATTGTTGTTAGGGTCATATGGATACAATTACCCCAGTACAGGTGAAACTAATTCGTTTCTTTTGCTATTTAAGCAAAGAATTGGATGTTCGATCGATTCGATTTTCAGTCAACCTGAATCTTGTACCTCTTATAATACCAAACGGTACTAAAAAGCTATGCAATCTTATGATCAAACCTATATTACGAAACGTACTGTAACTTAAGGTTGAAGATCGGATTGCGGCCTGAAAATGATCAGGTGATTTCATATTAAATTGAGTGTTTCTGAAGTACCTGCCTACCCACATTTTAACAAAGAACACTCATCTCTGTTGAGAGTAGATTACAGATAAACCTTAGTGATTCAAGCATCATAACTGAACCGATAATACTGCTTCGAAATTTTGTTCTCAGATTGTATGTTCCTAGATGTCACAGGGAAACCAGCCTCCAACAGGACAACTGCCAAGGCGCCGATTGAACCATACCTACTTGCTTCAGTGCATAATAAAGAGAAAATGTCTTCAATTAATAGCTAAGAGTTTTGAAATGGTCAGGGCAATTACTCTCATATTGTCAGTCAGCTTGTAGCTGTTTAATCAGTTGCCATTTATAACAAATAATTATTACAACGCACAGCTGGTCATTCAATTGACATAAGCAGCTTTTAGCTGGTCATTCAATTCGATTTAGCAACTTGTAGCTGGTCATTCAATTGACATTAGCAACTTTTAGCTGGGCATCAAATGCTGTCAAATCAAACAATTTTACTATCAGCAGCTTGTAGTTGGTCATTCAGATGACAAGTCAAATAATTAATAATATAATTATTAGCAACTTGCAGCTGGTCATTCAATTGACATTAGCAACTTTTAGCTGGGCATCAAATGCTGTCAAATCAAACAATTTCACTATCAGCAGCTTGTAGTTGGTCATTCAAATGAGAAGTCATATAATTATATATAAATAATTATTGGCAGCTTGTATAGTTGGTCATTCAATTGACATTAATTGTGCTATGCTATACATGATTATGCTTAGTTACGCAAGGAAACTCTAAAGGTATTAATGACGTATTGCAATATCAATACTCAATATTAAATATTTTATTGCATTCCATAATGTACAACAAGATGTTAACTTATAAGCTATTAGATCATTATGGACCCTGTAGGGCACAGCAACTATGAAAATTACAAATGAGTAGGTAACTTATGTGGTGTGGTCTTGTTTGTATAGATTAATTATGTATCTTACCTAGTCACTGCAGGCACTTCACTGCACTGTTACTTTATTCATTTGTATGTGTTAAAGTACACTATACTGTACTTGAACCAAATCGGTTAATCATCAGTACCTTACCTGTAGGTATACGATTATATAGATAAATTATTATCATATTTTAAATGTACAATATATTTCTAGTGCCAAATAGTCTTCTATAATATTACGCCACGCAATAAAGTCGAAACAACAGTTGCACATAATTCATGTTCATTTAATTAAAAATAGTATTATTTTCCTAAAGCTTACCCAATGATATATATTTATGGTTTTTAGAAGGAAAACATTATTAGCGTAAATATATTTAAAAGTACCTAATATTTTAGGTATATACTTATACTTTATTTCAAGAAAGGAGGACAATATTTAATTATTTTCCTATTCCTATTTAGCTTTCTGGCCAATTCTGATTACCAAATGCGATTAGTTTATTGGATAAATATACAATCCGACCTTTGACTAATTATTATAAGGACTAGCCTTGCGGTAGCATTTCCCCTCTGCCACGGTATAAGCACAATTGATCTTGTGCATTTACATTCAATTTCACACCTTATCACTAAATGAGACAGCCTATAATTGCGAAATAATAACTTCGAACTTAGAACGTTTGGGGTTCACACGAGACTGCTTTTCATGATTTTTAACATTCAAAATTGGAATCTAAAGTTATGGGGAATAAAATCCAAGGATGCGGATTTCATGTTACCTCGCCCCCCGCAAGGGGTGGCAGAAATGTTTGTTAGTAGAATTGCGCGCGTGACCGGTCCACATATAAATAGTCAAAGTATCCGACATATCTTGGAGGTTCAAAAGCTGTTTTAGGAATTAGTGAGAGTAAGTGTTTCAAATCTCTGTTTCTGTAATGCAAAATAGCCCTAAAATTTCGTTGCTGTTTTGAATGGAGTATAGGTATATCTTACATTTCTTTTTATTTCGTGGCGTATCATGTAGCTAACAACTAGTTCCTAATTTGGTCATCATGTCGCGTTAATTTTGATGTTGTTATAGAAATATGGAGGTATGTAAACAAACCCAATTACAAAACTACTCTTTGTAAATTACCAAAGATCTCTTCATTGGAATTGTAATAATAAATATTGCAATGACCGAGATACATTTTAACTACAGATAACATGATACAGTTTTGCTCTAACGGATGTTGATATGAAGTTGTTGAAATGTATGTATAGGAGTAATTAACTATACCAAGTTAATCATTGTTGAACTGTAGTAATTATTTTGCCCATTTATAAATCTGATTCAGAATACTGCTTTAGTGACTGAATAGGTATTGTAGACAAAATAACTCCCTCATAGGGTAGGTCACCATCAGACCCTTTGATACATCAATCTTCGTGAGTAGGTACCAAGATAGCGGAATAAAATCCCAGGTTTCTAGTCTAGCAGACTGTTGTAGTAGGCTAGACTTCTTTTGTATTTTAGGTGTTTATGGACGGAATGATTTAACAATGGTAAAAGAATGACAAGCCTTTCATCCACATCAAATTCAGTCCAATTTCAGGAACAACCAAAGCATAGCATATCTAATGGGGTAGATCTTTTACAGACCAAAGGGGAAATAGAAGAATAAGATTTAATCGAAATTCATCTCACTATGGATGCCCAATTCGGCCCAACGCAGGGGAACTCGGGGCACAGGAGAAGTAAATGAGACATGCGCATTAGATTGCGAATATGTATTTGTTATGTAATTGCGTCGCTGTCAAAGAAAAGCATTAAATTGGATCTAAGAGCATTCAATTGCGACTGTGCATTAAATTGCGAATCTGTTAAGTAATTGCGACGCTGTCAGAGAACAGCAGCAAAGGTCAAAGAGCATTCAATCGCGATGTTGATATCGTCAACATGTTTTAATGTTTTGAATGTAATGAAAAGTTAAATTATTACGATTATTATTTCAATTTAGGTATCAGCATTTTATTTGGATATTTTGAGTAAAATAGTACCTATTCAAACTGATCCAATAAATAGATACTGCTGATTTGTCAAAACTAGTCTCTATGCAACATTCATGAATTAAAATGTATTATACAGTACTTCTTATGATTTTTTAGTTATGTATTATGTATTTTAAGTAACTACTGAACATAGCTGACAACAAAATCGACCTAGTGTACCTTACCGTGTATTGTTGTTAGTCAAAGTTATATCAGCATTCATGCAGGTATAATACACATCAAGTATTTATATTTATTATAACCAATAACAATATTCAATAATTCAGAATAGTCGTATTGATAACTTATAGTCTTTGCGAAGGTTAATAAAAATAAAAAAAAATAAAACCTGGAAAAGCTAGTGATAAAGATTAGGATAAGTAAAAAGGTTTCTTATTTAAGAATGGTACTGTTTCTTACCAAACCTAGCTTAATATTTATTTCTGGATTTAAATTTTATGTTGTCTATCCTGTGGTGATTAAGAATTTATTTCAAATTAAGAATGAATTCAACTGAAATTTACTTAATGATCAATTAGATGTTTACTCACACTAAATTACCTCAGAATTATTATAAAACAAGGTATACTTTACTTATCTACTTATCAATAGAAAAAAAAAAACTTTTTTTTTCACAAGGATGGGTAATATAGAACAGAAGTAACAAATAATTGAAATGTGTTGATACGATGAGATTGCATATTCCGTAGACATTGTTTATCGTTGAATTTAGTGTTTAACAATTTCAAATCAATATTTGAAAAATCTATTTTCTGTAAACAAAGTAGTCTCAATAAATGTTCAGTGATTTGTTTGAATGTAATAGCATTGATAACAGTCAACATGTATTGTTAATATGGTTTAAGAAATTAGTTTAACTGTGGAGTTTCTTGCGCCGCTTCTTCTCCACGGTTATACCTTCCGAAGCGGTGGCAGATTCAAGTAAATATAAAAATTAAATTAAAACAAGAAAGAGATGTAGTGTACAGCAATAAAGAGTAATTAATGTGGAAAGCGCCGTTAGCGCCATCTATCGGCAGGTGCGGTCTATGGTGAATATCTATCGTGCATTCGCTTGGTATTCACTCACCGACCGCCGTGCCGTGCGGACGTACGCCTAGCCACATTCACTAGTGAATACTATATCTGTGTTTTATTATTATACATCAACCTCAACCAACCCTGTAGAAAAGGTGTATTCTACACTGCGCATTTTTATATTGATTTCATAATTCCGGTTGCATTTTACCTAATCTTTCGTCCGATTACTAGGTATAATAAATTAACTACCTATAAGGGTATTGAATGCCACACAAATAAATTGCACATTTTAAAAAACATTTTTTGACAAATAAATTCATAAATGTTGCAGGGAAAATTTTAATTAATAAATCCGTAGCCACAACCGGTATAATTTAACGAATATCAGAGAGAGGACAGACACATTTCATACATAAAACATTTTCATTAAAAATAGCGCTCTCATTTCTATACGGACGGTTTTCTTTAATTTCACAATAAGTTGGATCTTTTTAGGGTTCCGTAGCCAAAGGGTGAAAACGGGACCCTATTACTAAGCCTACGTTGTCCGTCCGTCCGTCCTACCTATTTAGGGCTGTAACTTTTGAACCGTAATAGCTAAACAGTTGAAATTTTCACAGAATATGCGTTATTACGGCGGTTTATCAATCAATAAATCAATTATACTTTATTTTACAGCAAAAAACATAGTATACAGAGAGTAAACAAACAAGAAATACAGACGGTACAAAAATACGCCGTCTTATCCCTAATAAGCGATTTCTTCCAGACAACCTTAGGGTAGAGGAAAAGGTAAAAGAAGATTGGTAGGCGGTTTATTTACATGTCCGTCTGTTTCTTTCTTTGTTTGTTCGAGCATCACGCAAAAATTATTGAACCAATTTTGCTGAAACTTTTTTTGTTTGATACCTTATAATTTGATTTAAAATTTGATGTACAGGGTGTTAGGGTAAACAGTTGCATTACTTTAAGGGGTGATTGTACCCATAATACTGAACAACATTCCCTCAGAAACCTATACGAAATTTGCAAAACTATTTTTTGACTTTCCATACAATCAGCTGATCGAATGTTTGTTGAAAAAAAGTTGAAAAGTTGAAATTTATTTCCGCAAATTTTGTTCAGTATCATGGGTACAATCACCCCTTAAAGTAATGCAACTGTTTACCCTAACACCCTGTATAATTTGTGCGGACGAAGTCGCGGTAATCTCTAGCCACAAATAAAAATCTGCACTCTAAATAATAAACTCCATCGTATCTCTCGATTTCATTTAATATTTGATGGAAAACCTATGTGCGATGATTGATTTTCGAACGAAAACCTTGGGAGCTATTTTTGTATTCGAAGCCATAGAACAATATGAATAAAACCTATAAATATTGTTAATTATTTGTCGCTATAAATAGCTATGGTGGTCCAGTGGCGAGTAACCTTGCCTGCCGTGCAGGAGGTGATGGTTCGATCCCCGTCCAGACCGACTCGTACCAATGACTTTTCGGAATTTATGTACGATTTGTAACACCAATGGCTTTTCGGTGAAGGAAAACATCGTGAGGAAACCTGCATGCTTCAATTTCGAGGCATGTATTGTACCCACTGTCCATTATAAGTGGCAAAGGGCTCACCCCCGGGACGGTGTCGCCACTTGTAATAGACAGTGGGTACAATACATGCCTTGAAATTAAAGAATGTAGGTTTCCTCACGATGTTTTCCTTCACCGAAAAGCCAGTGGTGTTACAAATCGTACATAAATTCCGTCGTACATCGCCTCCTGCACGGCAGGCAAGGTTATTCGCCACTGGACCGCCACGGCTTCTTATTAAATTGGGTTTGTGGAAATTGTATTTTGCAATGTTTATTTGATGATACATGGTTTTTTGAAGCTGTTCTTTTTGAGAATGACGTTAAAATCACAAATTTCGCAGTACCTATATTTTATTACCATCTATAACTTGAAGACCAGGTTTATAAATCTAAATGTGTGCCAAAACCCATACACTTTTCTTCGTGTTTTTTTTAAGTTAAATAATTGCGTATATTGCATAACTTTTGCTTTAATTTAATGTTACATACACTGCAACAAAAAAGCTCGCCTTGAATGTGAAGTTCAGATCGTGTTTCTAGTAGTAAATTAATTACAAATATTTTGTTAAAAATTTTCGTTAATGGACATCGCTCAATAAATGAAGTGGCAATGACACAGATAGCAAATATTTCATAAAATGCAGTTTAGATAAAGAACTAATAAGAAGAGTCACGTTGCAGGGTTTGCCCCGAAAACTTGTCTTTCGCGTGGTGTTCGCGCGGTTCGCGTTTCAGCCTGCCACGAGGCTTCGCAATCCACCACTTAACACTGGCGGAAATGCGGTGCTAACGCACAAGCAAGATGTCCATTAATGATTAAAAAAAACGAATAAGAAGGCGGTACATTATGCATTGACTAAGTAGATTTATTGACACCCCTAAGGTTTGCCGAGAATTGCACAATAGTTACCGATCACTACACACAAGTATGCGCACTGTGGACACGTAGTTAAGGTACGTGACAGCCACAAATGCCATTAAACCTTTGATTAATTACCTTTCCGTGATGACTGATGACAAATTATTATTACAAACATTGTCCAACAATAGGAACAAAGACTGATTGGGGTTTTAGGGTAAGATTGTACAGATTTAGTAGGTCAAACCGAACAGAGAGTAATTAGGGATACGGGTTTGCGATATCCTAAACTACGTCAATTTCAAAGTAGGACCTATGTACGAGAATCAGATATATGGGCTTTAGAACATCTACATCATGAGAAGGGTTAATAATAGAGTTTTGACTGCATAATATATAGGGTCCTTCTTAATATGCTGACACTTTTTTAAGGGGATGATCAGACCGACAAACAACTTTCTCTATGGCACCAACATCGAAAGCGCGAAAAAAATATCAGCTGTTCATAATTCATAAATTCTTAATTGTGATACACAGGTTGATGGGTTGACATTGTGTTTTATATAATGTTCACTGTGATCCGCCAAAAGGCATACAATAGGTAGGTACATGAAATTTACACTAATATTTAGAACGCATTACATTAATTAATTCAATACAATAGTCTTTATCTGTTTCCATTAAAAACTGCAAACCTAATTGAGCCAAATGTATGGGACAGCTTTTTTTTTTCGCGATTTCTATCTTGGTCCAATAGATAAAGTTGTTCAGTTTGATGGTCTGATCATCCCCTTAAAAAAGTGTCAGATAACGTCAATCACTTTAATATTTAGTAAAACTTTTTATGTCGTGTTTAGTTGAATTTTGTAATTTGTGTAACAACTATTCATTTTAGTCACTGAGTTAGATGTATAAGATAAGAAAAGATAAGATAAGATAAGATAAGATAAGATTTGTTTGTTAAGAGTAGTTGTCACTGAAAATGGTGTAGTTACAGGATATTACCTATGATAGTTACAATTGAGTCCCCCTTATTCAACTATTTACAAATAGCATGCAAAATTTATTTTACAAGTATACATTAAATTGTGATTATAATGTCAAAATTAAATTAATGCCAATTTAGACCAAATTTTTAATGTCACTAAATTATATTATAATAAAATTTTTAATTTATAATACTATTAAATTCAAAAATTATAGAAAAAATACAATATGCGTATCCACAACAGGCTTCGTCAAAGGTAATATAATACTCACATCCGCAACAGGCTTTGTCAATGGTAATACATCACTCACATCCACAACAGGCTTCGTCAAAGGAAATACACCACTCTGATCCACAACACGTTTCGTCAATAAACACATCCCGTATATCTGCAACAAGCTTCGTCAAAAAAAAAAAAGGGGGTAAAAAATAAGGGGGGTGGGGGGACCTACAACCTGTAAACCTCCTCCAAAGCCTCTCCCCGAGGGACGGTTCCAAGAACGCTGGCAGCATTCCCCCTCTGAATCGCCAAGCTTATGCGCTGACGTAGGTAACTGCCAGCCCTCCTACTCATACTATTAATCTCAGAAGATAGTCATTAACAGAATAAAATGTGTGCTGCAGTAGCCAATTATACAGAACGGTAACTCTTTTATCGACTCTGACACACTATTGTAAATAGATATACACATAGAATAACAACTATTTTGAAACAACGCAGATTTTAGACACACATCCATTACTAGTCTGTTAGAGTTACGGGTATTCCTAGGAAAGCTATAGGATTATAAATGGATCGAATTGCCCGCTTTTGAAGGACATGTATTGTCTCAATATCTGCAGCTCAGCCCCAGAGCAAAATACCGAGGATGATTGAAATTAATAAATCACACTCTAATTTTTCCGTTCCATTAAACACGAAACGGGTCCCGAAGGACACTCGACGACGGCATCTCAAGCACGTTCCCGAAATCTCAGGAATAAGGGATAAAAGGCTGTTTTGCGTTCTAGTCAATTATTCACAACGAAAATGGTCGTGGAGATACGAGTCCTGTTGTAGACCTGTTATACAGGTTGTAAACTTAAAAGCGTTACATTCTTTAGGGGATGATATAGTTTTACCTCTCCAACATCTCACCATGTGCCAAAAAAGTGCACATTACATGGCTGGTAAAGTGTACAATCATTTGCCAAAGTCTCTGAGAAAGCTTCAAGGGAATAGTCCATTTTGTTGGAGAGATGTAATTATACAATAAATGAATATCGATTATGACGAATTGAATTAAACAAATATTATTATTTTCATGTTATGTTGTTATTAAGTATAATCGAATTATAAGGAGGAAACATTTAATTATATAATTAATGAATAGGTATCTAAATGACAAATCAAATTAAACAAATATTATGAAGTATAGGTAACCCAATTATAAGTAAGTACCTTTGACTAATTATTATAAGGACTAGCCTTGCGGTAGCATTTCCCCTCTGCCAAGGTATAAGCACAATTGGTCTTGTGCATTTACATTAAATTATACACCTTATCACTAAACGAGACAGCCTATAATTGCGAAATAATAACTTAGAACTTAGAACGTTTGGGGTTCACACGAGACTACTTTTCATGATTTTTAACATTCAAAATTAGAATCTAAAGTTATAGGGAATAAAATCCAAAGTTACGGATTTCACGTTACCTCGCCCCCCGCAAAAAGTGGCAGAAATGTTTGTTAGTAGAATTACACGCGTAACCAGTCCACATAATAAATAGTCAAAGGTAAGTACTAACGAAATTAAACTAGTATAAATGAACTGAAGATCCTACTAATCAACTAACACTGAATACTTGTACACCTCGACGAGGTAGATTGTTGAAACCTAAACTATGATAAGAACTCACTGTACACAATCAAGCAAGGAATTAATGATTATGATTATGATGCTTATAAAATTAAAGAATATAAAAAAAATGATTATTTCACTCACTTATGCCCTTTTCACACGAGAGCAAGGCATTGAGGGCAGGACATAGGCCCACCACACAGTCCCAACGCTGTAACTCCTGTGAACCAGGATCAACAGCAGCGACCATTCATAACACTAGACAATGAAGTCAAGTGAGCCCGTGGGATGTCTCTAATCTGTCTTGGAACACGCAATTACTTAATCAAAGAAGATAGGAGGAGTAAGAAAAAGAAATATCCGACTTCCCTCCATTGCAAACGGGATTGCGGTATAGTACTGCTTCCGTGTGAACAGCGGTGCCGAGACAGAACAGTGCCTACTGCCATGGCAGTAACCAGGGCAGGGCAGTTAATATACGGCCGGTCTATTTTTCGACGGCAGTTTGCTTCCCCCTCCACCTATTTATCTCGAAGGCAGTGCAGTGCAACAAGGTATGTGTTATTTTTGTTCATCCTTATTTAGGTTTAACGAATTTTATTCTCATTAAAAACATACAGACACTTACATGAGATCAGTTTTAAGATAATAAGATAAATATATATACATAAAAGAAAGTCGTGTTTGTTACAACACTTATAACTCGAGAACGGCTGGACCGATTGCCATGGTTTTTGATTTGTTGGATTTGTTTCCGTCCCGAATAGCAGAATACATCTTAAAACAATGAAAACTCGATATGTGTAATGAATGTTAGGCGGTACAAAGTTCGCCGGGTCAGCTAGTAATATATAAATATTTGTTTTTTTCATTACAAATGGATCCCTCCAAATAGACAATAGGTTACAGCTTAACATAAAACTGATGAAACCTTAAAAAGAAAATGAGTTTTGTATAAAAAGCGAAATTATTGAATATAAAAATGAACTCTTGTAGGACTCTCAGATTTAGAGGAAAACTAAATATGAATACCACAAACATTACTGTGAAAGTCATCAAAACGAAACTCAAAATTATATTAGCTCGCGGACTGACATGTCCCGTCTAGCTGCCCGAAACGTGAAGCCTGCCCCGCTGTCCTGCATTCACTGCCTTGCAATCTTGTGAAAGGGCATTAGACTTGGAGTTACATTTATGATGCTTCAGACCAGACTGAATAACTTTTACTTTGGGACCGATATCGAAATTGCGAAATAAACCATACATCTGTATTACGAACTACCTATACAGGGTGTAAGGAAAAGTATCATTAACCTTAAACCACATACTATATCCATGGGAGCAAACCTTTCAAACCAAAAAACTATCAGCCATCCCATACGTTTGAATCGAGTAGGTATTGCAGTTTAGTATGGGATAGCTAATGTTTTTTTTGTTCCGACAGGTTTGATCCCATAAAAATTGTTTAGTTTTATGCGTAGAGTATGTGGTTTAAATGTTAATGATACTTTTCCTTCCACCCTGTATAATGTTACCATTGACTTAGTAAGTAACGAATTATATTTGCTTGAACAAAAACGATAGTAGAAACTATTATGTACAAAACAATTACTTCACCACGCTATTGTTGCTTTGACTAATTATTATAAGGACTAGCCTTGCGGTAGCATTTCCCCTCTGCCACGGTATAAGCACAATTGATCTCGTGCATTTACATTCAATTTTACACCTTATGTCTAAACGAGACAGCCTATAATAGCGAAATAATAACTTCGAACTTAGAACGTTTGGGGTTCACACGAGACCACTTTTCTTGATTTTTAACATTCAAAATTAGAATCTAAAGTTATGAGGAATAAAATCCAAAGTTGCGGATTTCATGTTACCTCGCTTAATGTTTGTTAGTAGAATTACACGCGTAACCAGTCCACATATAAATAGTCAAAGTATTGTTGTTGTTCAATTTATCATTACGGAAAGGTAAAGGGTATTAGCCCATGCAGCCATCACTACTATATCTTGTTAATCATAATCAGTTAGTAGGCACCTACTTAAGTTACCGTATCTAAAAAGTTAAATCGTATAGTTTTACTTTTGAATGAAATGAAATGAAATTTAGACCTAGATGTACTCATATTACTCTGATTTAGACCTTAAAACTGAACAACTTTCGCTATGAAGACAACGGCGAAATCATTTTAAGAAATCTTCTGTCCCATACACTAGAGTAGGTAGGTACTGCCATTTTGAGTAAAACAATTTCTTTTTTCTTTTTCTACTTTGACTCCATAGTGATAGTTGTTCAGTTTGATAGTCTAAACCTCCCCTTAATATATTACTAGCGTGTTCTGTTCACTACATGTGCCTAGATACAATAAAGTAAGTTTGTATTAACTGAAAGTGATTTACAAGCTAAAGGCCTTTATTACAAGATGTTAAAACAAGCCTTTTTTGCTAATGCCTAAACGTCTGACCAACGAAACTAAACTTTAATGTCTTAGAAATAAAGACTACTCACTCAAGCACAAAGTGGTTTTGTAACGCTTTATTTTGTGTTGCTAAAATGTCTAACCTGCTAAATTAAACTTTAAACTCCTAACAATTAAGATTTAGTAAATTTTACCTGGGGCGTTTATTACAAGGTCTACGTTTTTGCCAGTTCTTAAGCGAAATTAAACATTCAAGTCTTGGCAATAAAGATTATTTTAACTTTAACAGAAATAATTTAATTCCAATCATGTTTTTCCTGTTGCAAAAATGTTCGTGGTGCTAATACAAACTGTAAACTCTTAGTAATAAAGATTAGATTACTTTTTTTCAGTTTTCGTACCTGTTTTTGTATTGTTGTTGTTATTGGTGCTAGAAGATGTGCTGAAGAGTGAAGCTCCCGTGAGACGAGCACGACGCAGGATCCACCACATTTTTATTAAATTCAATTAAAATTACAATCAAATTCAATTAAATTACAATTGAACTGTAATTCCAGAACACACTGTTCAAATCACGACCGAAGTTTCAACAATTTTAACACACAATTTTACGCCAATAAACGATATAAAGTACAATGTTTATTTTTAAATATAATACTTATTTTTAGTGTGAAAATCTTTTCAAACTCCAAAATTACAATTGTAATAAACAATTATAAGTATTTTCGATTTTATTACGGTAGTTTTATTATATGGAAACGTTGATTTTATTTCGATATTTACGTTTAGTTTCGAGTGTAGGTATAACACGGAGGGTATGAATGACTCGGCAGGACGAAAGCCGGCGCGGCACTGGGCCTTCAGATCTTCAGACTTTGACGCCTGCGCGGTGAGGACCAAAACACAGGTGAAAAATATACTAAATTTTTTTACACGTATCTAGATAAAAAAAGATACTTTTGATCTTTGAGAGTTAATACAAATTTTTGCTTTCATATCAAAATGTTAGTAAGAAACCTAAGAGGAAGGATCTCTCTTTAAGACTAGAGTGAGCCATACCAATTGTAAAGTGTCCACTTTTTTTGACGTTTAGGTTTGAGTGTGTGATGTCAAGTAGTATGGACAAAAGGCAACGAGTGACATATGTTTACGGTCACTTTTCACACACACTAGCTCAAAAAAAGTGGACAGCCGCATAAACAAATATCTATGGTTCCATCTCCTTCTACTATTAAAGGTACGTCATAAGACAAAAGAGACCAACTACAATCGTAAATTTATGCGGCTATGGAAATCATTCCTCTTAGTAAGAAACGTTGCTAAAGCTACCTACTCCCGCCAGTACGCTCCCTACAAACGAAGTTTGAGTCTATTTAGAAAACTAGGTACTCGACCAATTAAATTTAATGAAATTTTATCGGAACTGATTCAACTACTAGTGTGTGTGTGGTGGTTTTTCTTTTTAGTATATATAGAGTCACGCCTTTGACTATTTATATGTGGACTGGTTACGCGTGTAATTCTACTAACAAACATTTCTGCCACTTTTTGAGGGGGGCAAAGTAACATGAAATCCGCAACTTCGGATTTTATTCCCCATAACTTTAGATTCTAATTTTGAATGTTAAAAATCATGAAAAGTAGTCTCGTGTGAACCCCAAACGTTCTAAGTTCGAAGTTATTATTTCGCAATTATAGGCTGTCTCGTTTAGTGATAAGGTGTAAAATTGAATGTAAATGCACAAGATCAATTGTGCTTATACCGTGGCAGAGGGGAAATGCTACCGCCAGGCTAGTCCTTATAATAATTAGTCAAAGAGTCACGCACACGATGCTGATTGTCTTCTTTTTAGTACCTATGTATATAAGGTCTAACAAAATTAGCTGAAACTATTTTAAGGGGATGATCAGACCTTATAGACCTTATAGAGTCACTCACACGATGATAATTGTTTTTTTTTAGTATACAGGGTGTAACAAAATACCCTAGTAATATTGAAGGGGGTGCTTCATACCATTAAACTGAACAACTTTCACTATGTAGCCAACACCGAACAAAACTTTTAAAAAATCAGCTGTCCGAATACATTTGAGTCGAGAGGTACTGCAGTTTTGTATGAAACCACTCTTTTTTTCGTGTTTTCGATGTTGGTTCCATAGTGAACGTTGTTCAATTTGATGGTCTGAAGCACCCTCTTAAATATTACTAGGTGTTTTGTTACACCCTCCCTGTATATACACCGTGTTAATGAATAAGCGCAAAACCTCATACACCCCAACTGATTTCCAACAAAATAATTAGATTGAAACAATAATTTCATTATTTTGATAGTTAAAATTTAAAGTTATTCGCATTTTAAGTTTTGAGGCAAAAATGATTTGTTATCATTTCAGCAATGAATGAAAGCGCTAACGTACTCATGGTTACATTTTAAGAATCATGTTTTGGTAGTAAGTAGGGTGAGTGTGCCCGTGCGGTGGGTTGAGATCGAGTTCGGAAAATTTAAAATTTTACCAACGAATCATTTAATATTTTGAAAAAAAATACCTATGTTGAAAACATGATAATTCGATTCTGCTCTCGATTCTAAACAAACTACTTTCTAGTTTTGCGTTAATTCATTAACACGTTGTATAGAGACTATATATACTATAGAGACTAGAGATATAGAGACTATAGAGTCACGCACACAATGCTTATCGTTTTTGGCTTGCTTTACCTTCAATCTCTAAGTATTTTTATAACTGTAATCTGTTTTATGCTTTGACTAATTATTATAAGGACTAGCCTTGCGGTAGCATTTCCCCTCTGCCACGGTATAAGCACAATTGATCTTGTACATTTACATTAAATTTTATACCTTATCACTAAACGAGACAGCCTATAATTGCGAAATAATAACTTCGAACTTAGAACGTTTGGGGTTCACATGAGACTACTTTTCATGATTTTTAACATTCAAAATTAGAATCTAAAGTTATGGGAAATAAAATCCAAAGTTGCGGATTTCATGTTACCTCGCCCCCCGCAAAAAGTGGCAGAAATGTTTGTTAGTAGAATTACACGCGTAACCAGTCCACATATAAATAGTCAAAGGTTTTATGTGCCTAATAAAAAAAAAGTAGTAGGGTGACTTATGAATAATTTGTGATGAAGATTCGATTTACGAAACCTTTTAAATTCTTAATGAAAGAAAACATTTATTTCCTTCCAAACCTATTATCTACCTAACAATCACTAGGTATTGAAGGCTAGTTAGCGACCAATAGCCATCCATTACCGCAGGTTAGGTAAGAAAGCAAATAACACGCTTGGACCCAAGATAGTCCGAGAGATAGTGTTATATTATTCAACACCGTGATGAACGGCCTACGCCCGAACCTCTATAAATAACGTATATTTTACTGCTATTGACAATACAGACAGCTCTATAATGTGGGATATTTTCACGGATATAATGTTATTTTATTTCGGCACGTAAATCGAGATTGTAACAAAATTTTGGGCTGAATGATTTTATTATACTGTTTTTGCGTTAGATTGAGATGTTCCAATTCTTCAGAGCAGACGGTATTACTGCCTTACAACCATAGCAGTCAAGACCATAAATCGCTGATATCACATAGCCACGGCACAAGGTCCCTGACTACGAGCATGTTTGTTGTGCCTAGGGTCACAAACTATTATGGAGATAGAAGCCTTTGTAAACGCATACCTTATTTGTATAATAGTCTACCATCTATTATTAGGAATGAGTCGAATAAGCGTAGATTTTCTAGACTGTTAAAGAAATTCCTATTAGATAGCATTACCTAAAAACTAAGAAACTACCAAAATGTATAGTGACAGGTACAATTATTGTGTTGCAACGTTCGATGTACCTAAATAGACAAAATAAGAAGTTAAAATAGCTTGAGTGTGATTGTAGCTCCCACAGACAAACCGAGCAATTGGTTTTGCGGGATTCATTGTTATAAGTGTTCACTGTAACCTATGTAATAATAATAAATAAAATAATAAAACATATACTATTATTCGAATGCATGAGTCTCAAAACTGGAATTTCGTTCGAAATCATTTTGTACAAATTGTTTGATATATGCTAATTATTTATTGAAACGAAAATTAAATTTAAAATTACTCACATAATTCACTTCAGCAACATGCATCGTCAAATTTATACAGTACCATTCAACAACATGCCACGTCAAACACTTAATCAAAAAGACCGCCCCTTGCCATACCCGGCCCAAACGTGCCCATAACGCTGACCGCGTTTCCGCGCTGAATCGCTAACGACACGCGTTGGACCAAGTACGACCCAACACGGAAATCATTCCCCCTTTCCCTTAAACGTTTGCCCAGATCCCTCACAAAAGCCTTTGCTTCATGCCCCCACGGGCCATGTTCAAATAATAAATAAATAATAACTGGACCGGGGTGCCCAGCAGGTTTGAACGATGTCATATTCAGGGCAGAAATTGAATAGCTCAGGGGCTAGGGGGTCATGAGAGATTCCAGATAGGAGCCCCGTGCACAGGGAGGCGTTTTCAGATAAATTTCATACTACAAAAATTTTCAAAACAAATAACTGATGTCCAGCGCCAGTGATTTTCGTGCTAAAGTATGAGGCTTGACCCGTAATGACATTTAAATGCAGATCAACAAAAATGGTCCAAATCTTAGTCTTCGTACTCGTCAGAATTAGTGAAAATCGTCAATTTCTTGGTCTGCATTTAAATGTCACTACGCATCAAGCCCCATACGTTGGCATGAAAATCACTGGCGCTGAACATCAGTTATTTCTTTTGAAAATTTTCGTAGCATGAAATTTATATGTGCACGGGGTCCTATCTAAAGCTTCTCAGATGCTTTTTCAGTAATCTCTCATGACCTCCTAGCCCCTCATCTATTCAATGTACGCCCTGAAAATGACAACGTTCAAACCTTCTGGGTACATGAGTTGCATGCATACCGACCCTCATCATTCAGTGCCCATACCTACCCTTATGCAATGTGCAACCGACGCTCATAAAAAATGAGTAAAAAAATAAGTTATAGCCTGTAGAATCACACTGCAGGGCAGAGGCCTCCTCTCACGAATAAGCAAGCCCAGTGCGTGTTGGTGGAGGCAAGTTAGTCAGAGAATTTTCAAGCCGCCTTGGCAGGCCTCTGTGCCAACGCCATCTGACAGAACTATCCGAGACCTAACTGAGTCCCTTCTGAAGCACGGAAACGCTCGAGATGAAATACCACTAAATGGTCACCTATCCAAAAAGACTGGCCGGAGCTGATGTTGCTTAACTTCGGTGATCGTTTCCAATACCGAAACTCCACTACGCCAACGAGCGCTTCAGTAAAAACGGAATTCCACGAAAATTTAAATGTTCATAACTACAAACCTGTAATGAAATTGGAAAAGATTAAAAGCACAAGCTTAAAATTCTCCCCATTTGACCTTAACCCTAAACTGAAGGTACAGGGGGTATGGGTTAATGGGTGACCCGCCGCAACCCTCGTTACGTCGCTTACAACATAATTATAATGATTACAATGATGACGTAAAAGAGACGCGGAGCAAAGAATTGTGAACTCGTCGCCTACGTGTTTATACAACGTTTTAAATAATCTATCTGTACTTTACTCCATTCAAAATAGCAACAAAATTGTAAGGCTATTTTGCATTACAGAAACAGAGATTTAAAACACTTTCTCTCAATTATTCTTAGAACTGCTTTCCATCCAAATATATATCGGATAGTATATGTATCCAATAAATTAATTACATTTGGTAATCATAATTAGTCAGAAAGTTAAATAGGAATCGGAAAATCTCGTCGTCCTTATTTGGAATGAAGTATAGGTGTACCCATTATAAAACTGTAACTGAATTGTGTCTGTACATTGAAGATATTTTACAAAAAAAAGATAATGATATGGTTTTTAGGTGTACCTGACTCCAAATCCACCTTTCTTACAATTTTTGTCTGTCTGTTTGTCTGTTTGTGTATTTGTTTATGCGAGCATCCCGCAAAAACTACTAAGCCGATATTGATGAAGCATTTTTTGTTTGATAGCTTATGATCTGACTTAAAATCTGGTATATAATTTGTGCGGACGAAGGCGCAGGTTAACTCTAGTGTTATTATAAATGCTATAGCTGTAGCTGTAGTATGATGCGTGTGATAAGACTGTATCATGCCTTTTATCTCGTTCGTTCGCGCGCAAATAGAAAGAGAGCTAAGGCGCGATATAACGCTGCCATACTACGACCGTTTGTACACATAACTTGTGCTGATGTACGATTGATTTGTCGATAACTATACATGCGATGCAAAAAAGAAGCAATTTTTCATCAAAGCAAACATAGCAAACAGAGATTTGAAACACTTCCTCTCACATATTCTTAGAACAAAATAGTAACGCCCAAGATATGTCGGATAGTATATGTTTCTGATAAATAAATTATATTTGATAATCAGAATTGGCCAGAGAGCCATATAGGAAACAGAAAATTTTTTCGTCCTTATTTGAAAAGAAGTATAAATAGGGTATATTTAAAATTATATAAAGGTATACGTAATTAATTATTAGAATTATTGTTAGAATCTTGATTCTTTAAAAACGAAATTTATTGCGTTCATTTGTAACGACCAATTTATCCTTATAAAATCTTAGGGTCATATTTGAGGCTGACTAGGCAGTAAGTGGAAAGCGACATTCTTTTTCATTGCTCTGTAACAGTGACCTTCATTATCATATCGATCGTATCGTATCGTTCAGCAGGCCTACCATGAGTTTTCACTGTACTTTACTACTATTGTTACGTCACCAATTTTGTATTGAATTTAGTACAGCGCTGCTAGTGGTTACGTTGAGAACTAATTTCTGCCATACGAAATAGGCGACGTAACTACAGTAGTAAAGTAAAGTGAATACGACGGCCCGATAGCACAGTCGGTAGTGAACCTGCCTGCTGTGCCGAGGGTCGCGGGTTCGAATCCCGTAAGGGACAAATATTTGTATAATGAATATGAATATTTGTACCCGAGTCATGGTTGTTTGTATCTATATATGTATTATATATCGTTGTCTAGTCATCATAATACAAGTCCAGGCTCGATTCTGGTACTTTAAATGTGACTAGATAATTTGTGTGACAATTTCCAAGATATTTATATTTATATTTATATTTAATACTCATAGTAGGCCTACAGTATACTTACAAAGTAGACCGAGTGTTCAAAATGTATCACATCTTTAAACTAAACCTAATTATGAAACCTAATTACTAAGTAATATAACAACCGTTGGACCTAGGCTGCCTGACCACAGATCTTCTATTTCTATGGAACCATATACTAAACTGGTCTGATACACACTTGACCGGTCAGGGTTCCGTACCTCAAAACGTAAAAACTGAAACCGTATAGGATCACTTTGTTTTCCGTCTGTCTACACCCCTTTTCTTAGGAACGGGTCTCTTGGAGGTGTAAAAAGTTCGAGCTTCGAAGTCAACGCAATCAAAAGATAGGGTTATTCTCGTTATCCCCCACCTCTACGCCACCAGTGGGGCCAAAAGGAAAAAACTTCTAGCTGTTCCCCACTGGGGCCCACGAGAAAATTTATTATCGTTGTCCCCACTAAAATAGAATCAATTTGTTTTAGTTGTAATTAGTTTTGTAATCAACTGTAAGTATTTTGTTTTTGCATTAAAAATAGTGTGCTTTATACATCAATAATTAACTTATGGTGAAAATTAATCTTTAAATTAACTGTCGTATTAGAAAAGTACCTAAATACATATAACCTTGCCTGCCCTGCAGGAGGCGATGGTTCGATCCCCGTCCAGGCCGACTCGTACCAATGAGTTTTTCGGAATTTATGTGCGATTTGTAACACCACTGGCTTTTCGGTGAAGGAAAACATCGTGAGGAAACCTGCATGCTCCAATTTCGAGGCATGTATTGTACCCACCGTCCATTATAAGTGGCGACGGGCTCACCCCCCGTCACACTGGACAGAGTTTCGGTACTACTGGTAAAACGTGGATGTTCTGAGGTTTCAGAATATCTCTGACTACCCCCTCGGGGAATATAGTCGTGAGCATATGCTTATGCTTATGCTAAATACATATTCAGAATCGTTATCCAAAACATATAAATAATTAAAAATGTGGCAGGCCTAATTTTGCAGTGGAAAACAATGGTCTTCCATTATATCGGTCTACATCATGGTGCCAACTGAAAATGTCAGTTCGTAATCGAATAAAAAATGTTTACTGCTAATTGTAAGTGTAACTAAAAATTGATGATTTTCTGTTTTATTCCTATATTTGTGTTGTGAGACCTTGCTTCTTGCCCAAACCCATTACAAAACCACAATTTCTGTGGAATAACTGAATCCTGAGCATTGGGCTCTTGACACGGAGGTCGTGGGTTCGATTCCCACGCACCTAATGATATGTCACTTTGTGCGTTATCCCCCACTTGGTTAGGATATTGCAGGCCGAATCACCTGATTGTCTGAAAAGAAAGATGAATCCGTGCTCCGTGATGGCACGTTAAGCCGATGGTCCTGGCTTCTATCTCTTGTGGTAGTAGTAGTTACATAAAAACCACGTCAGAGGCCGTAAGGCGGTCTGAAAAAACTCTGACATTGACTTGCTGCCCGCACAATAAGAAGACTACAATTCCGAATCATAATTCCGTTACCGTATACATTACTTTAAGTTTGTACGGAACGCTAAGGGCCCGAGTCCGACACGCACATGACCGGTTTTTTCATCAAGCCACGTGCCAGAGCAATCAAATGTTAAATTCAAGAGACGGGACCTTTCGTGAAACAATCACCCAACCTCTCATTTCCACGGGGACAATCTTTTCATTTCATTTCTATTTCGTTCTCACACAAAGCAAAGACGAAATGAAAACGTTCCGTTTCGCCTCATGTTTTGTAAATAAACGAATTTTCTTTCGTATTGTTTTTGTGGTCGAAAGTCTAGCCTATCACAAACAACATTACACATCGTTGCGTCCTGAAAAACATGTAAAAATCAAATAAATAAGGCTATGGCTAGAACAACACTACCCGTAGATAGAGAGCGCACTAGATGAAACTACATGAGATGCAAATGAATCATAAAAATAAACAACATTATCCATAAATTGATTTTCATTCCTTTTTTATGTTTATTTTATAAGCCGTGGTGGCAGTGGCGAGTAACCTTGCCCGCCGTTCAGGAGGCGATCAATCAATCAATCAATTATACTTTATTTTATTTTACACCAAAGAACATAGCATACAGACAGTAAACAAACAGGAAATACAGAAGGTACAAAAATAGGCAGTCTTATCGCTAAAAAGCGATTTTTATAGGCGATAGGCATTGGTATATGAATAGATACTAATATTACACTATATATTTTTTTTATTTATAATTAATGGACTTTTTGCTTGTGCGTTAGCACCGCATTTCCGCCAATGTCAAGTAGTTTGTGGGAGTATCTATCCCAATCTCAGGGATTGTTCTTGATAAAGAACAAGAAGAGATTAAGGAATGCGGAGCCCCGTGGGAGGCAAAGACGCGACGCGCGGACAACACGCGAGACAAGTTCTCGGGTCAGAACCTGCAACGTGACTCAATATTACACTATAGAAACAAAACTCCCGCGTTAAATGTCAAAATACGCATACAAATGTCTAGAAACTCCTACGTCTCACGTGTTGGTTTAACCGTAGTTTCGCTTCTATATGGCGATAGTTCGATCAAAGTTAAAAAAACAGGGCTGCAATCGCGGTAAATATTCGGTGATTGAACCGTGACTGGACTACGTACGAACCATAACTTTTGACACATTTGGTATTGCGCTAATTGCGGTACAGCTCATGACAGCCGTTAGAGCCGTTTTGAAAGATGTTGTCAGTTGCATAGAGTTTAGAGCGATGCGGAATTCAGCACAGTTGAATAGTAATTGGATTGCAATTTGATTAGAACTGAAATTGAAATTTCGAACTTCGATTTTTTAAATTAGCGCAATCGGTCTCCAGAAAGTTAATTAAATTACTGAATAAAAAACAAGCCGTGGTGGTTCAGGTGCGAGTAACCTTGCCTGCCGTGCAGAAGGCGATGGTTCGATCCCCGTCCAGACCGACTCGTACCAATGAGTTTTTCGGAATTTATGTACGATTTGTAACACTACTGGCTTTTCGGTGAAGGAAAACATCGTGAGGAAACCTGCGTGCTTCAATTTCGAGGCATGTATTTTACCCACTGTCCATTATAAGTGGCGACGGGCTCACCCCCCGTCACACTGGACAGAGGTTCGGTACTACTGGTGAAATGTGGATGTTCTGAGGTTTCAAAATATCTCTGACTATCCTCTCGGGGAATATAGTCGTGAGCATATGCTTATAAAAAACAACATTTTGGATCGGCCCGTAGACCTACTTAAGCAAAATGCCGGTGGCGTAACTTTAAAATCAAAAACTTTAATTCCACAAGTCAGTAACACGGTAAAACTGTAACGTCTTCTTCTGAATACTTAAGTAGCAAGTTCAGATACCAAATTGGACCACTTAAGACTGGCCTTAGTAAAAAAACCTTTTTGTTACCTAGAAACACCTGGCAGTCTTATAAATTTACATTCTTTATGACTTTTTTTCTTTGTAAAAAAAAGTACCTACGCGTTTAATTTGTGAGACTAAGGGCCTTTTTACCAGTTTTGTATACGTTCTTAGCTTAGCTTATCCGATAGCTCTTTTGAGATTATTCTTCATACAAAATATGTCAAATGAGCTGTCGGATAAGCTAACAAGAACTTATTCGGAAATGGTGAAACAGGACCTAAATGTTTGTCTCCGGATGGTTTTGTTTTAGGTTCAATTCCCTAGCTTATTTCATATCGAAAATTAAAAATTTAAACTCTACTTAGGTACTACATATTTTTATTTAGATTAATAATGAACAAAATACATTTATTGAAATAAAAATTAGGTTTAAAATTACTCACATAATCAGCTTAAGCAACATGCGTCGTCAACAAAACTGCTTCAGCAACATGCGTCGTCAAATTTACAAAACACCATTCAGCAACATGCCTCGTCAAATACTTATTCGAAAAGACCGCCCCTAGCCGTACTTAGGTATATTAAAAATTCCGAAAGTTTGTGTCAATTCCTGAAAGTTTGTGTTTATGAATCAATCACGCATAAACGACTGAACGGATTTGGATGAACGCAGACGAAATCGCGGTCAAAAGCTAGAACAAAATGTAGATTTGTTGAGTTTCATTTTTACGATAGAATGGTGTTAAGCATTAAACACACTGAAGAGGCACGGGGCAAGGGTAAAGGACGAGCATGGCGCGGGCATCGTGCCGATTGGTGCCGATTTAAAACTTTTTCATACAAAATGTATGCAAGCGACGCGTCGTGAATTATACTCAGTCGGCATGGAACAGGCATACCGCTTCGATGCCTGCGCCTTGCCCGTCCCGTACCTTACCTTACCCTTACCGTCTCGCCACCAGTCGTGACCGGAATCTGCCTGTATAATGAAGCACGTTACCGTATCTTTGCCTCTTCTGTGACGCATCGGTGCCTTGTCCGTTCCACGAACGTCCCATACCCTTCCCATCCCCTTGCCCCATGACTGTTGTGTATGTTTCACGCCTTACAATAAATGATAAATTCATTTCCTCCATAAATTCTGAATAGAACCATCATGGATCTGGACATTGAATTTAACGGGAGTGAACCATGAAATAACTACTAAACCTCGAGATAGCTAAGATCCTAAAACGGTTTACTACCCAAATCACTTAACCTCTTGACAGTGAGCAGCCATCCATCCACCTTAACCCTATCTGTGAAACCGGCTCCCGGTATATATTACAGTCATGAGATTTTGCCTCTGTGACATATTTCGAACAAAAGCACACAGAACAAATGGTTGAATTAGCTACCCTGTTTCTTCTTATACATTTTGTGATAATTCCGATAGAGAGAGAATATAAAATAATGGTAGTTTAAAAAAAACATCTACACCGGCTGCCGGTGTGACCACAGACAAGGAACAAATGTCATATACCGGGAGCCGGTTAGGTCACACTACAAAGGTTAAGTAAAATGGTTAAAATAAACGCTAACAATGCAATAAGAAATAATATTAACAAACTGAACCGATAAAATCGTTCAGCTCAAATGATTTCTTAGTTCAAGGTTCCCGCTAATTAATTACAAAGACTGCAGCATTTCATTGTACCTATAAGTTAAAATATATATCGAATGGGTCGATTGGCCCGGCAGTAAATTAGGGCAAAAATAACAATGCTCCCGGGACCTTGGGGTCCGCCAAATCTACCCCGGATAGGGTTGCTAAAGTATGAATTTTTGTTCATGACAGGTCATTTTTCTTTTTCTTAGCATTTTATATGAAATTGCACGTTACATCGTTTAAGAATTTATAAATTTTAGTTTTCCTCGTCGTTAATAAAGAGTGTAAGGAAAAGTATCATTAAACTTTAAACCACATACTCTATAAATCAAACTGAACAACCTTTACTATGGGAGCAAACCTGTCAGAACAAATTATATCAGCTGTCCCATACTAAACTGCAATACCTACTCGATACGAATGTGTGGGACAGCAGATTTTTTTAAGTTCTGTCAGGTTTGCTCCCATAGTAAAAGTTGTTCAGTTCGATGGGTAGAGTTTGTGGTTTAAAGGTTACTGATACTTTTCCTTACACCCTGTACAAATAAGGGCACTATAATTTTGTAAGCCACGCCGACGTGCCCTAAAAGGTACCTACTTTTCTTTTGATAAATCCAAGCAAACAACCAGGTTCCAATTGCCTTATTGTTTCTATAAGGTATACGTAGCTTGGTTGGCTACACCTGCACGGCTAGCATGCCACCCACGACAAAGCGTTTAAACGAGAAAATCGTCATGCGCGCTCTCTCTCGCTTATGTAATATAATAAGGATGGAGGCACATCTCGATTTTTATCGTTTTCTCGGGGGTGGCATGCGAGGCCTATCGTAATCGTACTAAATTGATAACAATAAATTTTGGTAGACCTTGCTAGTCAATTCGTTGATAAAATAATTCTGGTAGATGTGATCTACCTGTTACCTAAATGTTAATAAATAATCATTTACGAAAGTGAACAAAATGCATTTTTCACTAAAAGTTATCATTGCCTTACATTCAAACTATTTAGGTACAAGATTTAGGATTTTCTAAACAACGACATGATAGAGAAAGGATTTGACAACCCTTATCGCTATCGACTAATAAATGACCAGGGATTGAATGATAAACATCGCAATACCTGACCTACGTATAATTAGACTTATCTAATGAAAATTCATTAAATTGTTGTCTGGTTACGTCGAAGCTTTTGTTTCTGAAACCTAATTGTTTTATCTATATCCTATACCGAAACTAGATAGTACCGCATGTAATCATGCAGCGCAGGGGGAGAGACAAGGTGGAATACCTATAGCAAATCATACGGCTCAACCGATTTTGATGAACTTTGCAAGGTTCGTAAGGGTTTTAAGAGGATATAATTCGGAGCGCGCTCCATACAAACGTACTATGGTAATATTTTCAATACTTACCAATTAAACTCAGTGGAATTTTGCAGAATCAATCTAAAAACAAATTTCTATGCTTGAATAGAGTCAGATTTTCGTTAAAATGGATAGTTTTATAGCCTCAAAGATTTCCATACAAATCTTAAATTAATCCTAGCATTGAAACTGTATATTTAAACGAAAATCGGACTCCATACAAGCATAGATATTTGTTTCAAGATTGTTTCAGCAAAATTTCACTGAGTTTAATTGGTTAGTATTGAAAATATCACCATAGTACGTTTGTATGGAGCGCGCTCCGAATTATATCCCCTTAACGGGACGGGGAAAAGACAACCTCCAAAACGGGCCATTTTTCACTACCGAATGTTATGTGCTGCGTTGTTAAAATATAGTAAGTTGCATAAAGTGGTAGTTTTCATAAAAATATTACTAAAAGGTTATATTTCAACGATATATTTTCTTGAATTTCATGATGGATATTTTTGTTCAAATTGTGCAAAAGTGCCGGAAAAATATCGGATCAGATTTAGTGGAAGGATCGTTTTTTTGTATCACTAGCTGCGCTATTTGTAATTACTTCCAGTTGTCATAAAATTACTTTAAATATTATGTAACACAAAACGACCTTATTTGAGGCAAGTTTTGCAATTGGATTGTATTTCTATCATATTCGTCTACATTATAATGCGTATAGCAAAGCTATCACATGCATATCACAATTTAGCCGAACGGCCCATACATGGACGCCTGTTGTCAGATTTTGCTATATTATCTGTGCAACTGTATAAGAAAGAGTATCTAGTAATACATACAGTACAGACACTCCCTGCCTCCCCACCAATTTTAACCTCACCTCCGCTTGGTAGGAAACGTGGCGATAAATTTAGGCAATGATGTATTGCTGCCACGCTCGTACTCATTCAGTATCGCCACAGATTAAATACTAGTACTAGCTGTACAGAACAATCACTTCAAAAACAGATTTAAATAAATAGTGTCTCTCTCTGCACGGCATTAATTGGCGCGCGTGCAAACAAAAATGAACCTAGTCATTAGACATGAAAGCTTCATTTACATTGTCTCCCTCTTTCATTCTTTCACGTAGCAGCGTGACA
This sequence comes from Agonopterix alstromeriana, assembly GCA_963924505.1. NCBI lineage: Eukaryota > Metazoa > Arthropoda > Insecta > Lepidoptera > Depressariidae > Agonopterix > Agonopterix alstromeriana. The sequence continues at coordinate 16,962,426 of OZ004671.1, read as the reverse complement.
TCGTTGGGGTTTTCAAGTCTCGCATTGACTACTCACAAAATGACGGCAAGTCTAATGCGATTTGACCAAGAAGTTTACACAGTATACCTAACCTATTGCCTTTTATCCCTTGATGGGGATCGGCTGTCTAGTGTACCTGAGCTGTGGAGTGAGACAGGCCTGGTATCGCATAATGTTTTTTCCATTTGTATAAAAAGCCGATGATGATGGCAAAGTACAAAACCGTAAAACCTAACAACACCTACTTAAGTACCTACCTACATTTATCACTCGACGTCTTTTGTTCGTAAAATCGATTTTACAAGCAGTACCTACCAGCAGATATTGAGAGCATCTTATATGGCTAATCGAGAGATAATACCAGCTTATGGAAAGCTTAAGGGATGTACATATAAGTCTTGTCATTTTCATCGATGATTACTCAATAGCCGAAGATTGCTTCATTAAAAAAACAGTCACCCATGGACGATTGTCGAAGATCTTAGTATTTGCGCTTAACATAAGACGCAAGCTTTTCTCTTACCCTCCTTATTTGATGGATTTGGAAACCATTAGAGTCAGAGAAGGAGTCGATCACGGGAATCTACCTGATATCTATACCACAGAATAGATATTCAACCAGAAAAACAGCTTCATACTAGCACACGGAGGCCAGTACTTAAACCCCTACATGCGCAGCAATGTTACTACCTAATTGCCATTCATTCTCGTACGTGAACCTTCTAGTATAAGAGATTGACGTACTTTTTTTATTATCAGCTGCACGGCTGACTCAGTATTCATAGGGTGTAGAGCATCTCTGTGATGGGGTGGACCAGGTCTACCAGCATAACTCCAGTCGGTTTAGGAGTTACAGCCGTTCAAAGGTCAGTTATGGTTGCAAAAATGTATATGCAGGTATTATTGTAATATCCACTTTAACTATGCGAACAGTACAAAATATTACCTCCATATTCATTTTTGCATCCATAACTGACCTTTGAACGACTTTAACTCCTAAACCGACTGGAGTTATGCAGGCAGACCTGGTCCATCCCCGTCACAGAGATGCTCTTCATCATATCAATACTGAATCAGCGTTGCAGCTGATTATAACAAAAAGTACGTCTAACGCTTATACTAACTGCCTCCGTGGTCTAATGGTTAAGAGTATTGGGCTCTTGAAACGGAGGTCGTGGGTTCGATTCCCAAGGGGGACACCTAGTGATATATCACTTTGTCCGTTTTCCCCCAGTTGGTTAGGACATTGCAGGAGATTTACCCCTGATTGTCTGACCGCCGCAAACTTGTATGAAGTTGTTATTAGGTATATTAATATCTATTCGGTGGCTATACGGTACTTGCATCAGAGACGTTGACGATACCAATCACCTGCCTGAATCGGTGCTACTCTTAGTCATTCATGAATGATGAATGATGATGATTTTTACGCAATTATGCGAAAAAAAAGTTGCATCAGTGGTACGTCGTGTTCTTTAAAGGCGGTTAGAAAAAACTCTGACACCAGGGCTTGCTCACTCGATAAGAAGAAGTTAAAGCTCGAATGGAGTGCTGAAGATAATTTGTGATAGAATGGACTCCCTCATACTTGGCAGATATACTGAATTGCATGTCTTGGGCTTACGGTACATCTTCCAGTTAGGGAATTGTAAGGCAAGGGCAGTGTAAGGGACTGTCCATCAATAAGTTCTTTTAAAAAGAAAGTTAAAGATCATCTTTCTTTCTTTCTTTCTTTGTTTATTTCTTTGATTTGTGTACACCTAGCCTGCCTCACTTTGTAAACTTTCTCTTTATCATGGGTCTGCTGGAAGAAATCTCTTCAGAGATAAGCTCGCCCTTTGTAATTGTCTATTATGCTGTATTCATCTGTATTTCCGTGTGTACAATAAAGTGTTAAAATAAATAAATAAATAAAATTAACTACCTACTCTTGGTGTTTTAATTTATTTATTTAGTGTTGTACTCTACTAACATAGTTTATAAATTCTTGCTTACAAATATTTTATTGTATTTTGTATGGATTGTATGTTGAGGATGCATGTCTGCGCAACAAAAAAAATTTTAATTTTTTTTTTTTCTAAATAAAACCCGACTCTAAGAAGCCTGTCAGTTCACAGATTTAGGTAATATTCTACTGGTCCCGAGTAATGAGCGAAACGAGACATTTTGCGATGACATTGAGAATAATGTCTGAATACGTGCCCGTTTTATTCATTTTATCGCCAAACGATCATGATATTTGGTAACTTATATCTATTTTTTAGGGTTCCATAGTCAACAAGAACCCTTATAGTTTCGCCAAGTCCGTCCGTCTTTCCCTCTGTCCGTCTGTCCGGGGCTTAGCTCAGAGATGCTTAGTACTAGAAAGCTGTAATTTGACAGGTGGTGTAATTGTGATTTTGGAATAGCATAGCATATGCTCACGACTATATTTCCCGAGGGGTCAGAGATATTCTGAAACCTCAGAACATCCACATTTCACTAGTAGTACCGAAACTCTGTCCAGTGTGACGGGGAGTGAGCCCGTAACTTAAATGGATTAGTGTACAATACATGCCTCGAAATTGAAGCATGCAGGTTTCTTCACGATGTTTTCCTTCACCGAAAAGCCAGTGGTGTTACAAATCGTACATAAATTCCGAAACTTATTGGTACGAGTCGGTCTGGACGTGGATCGAACCATCACCTCCTGCACGGCAGGCAAGGTTACTCGCCACTTGACCACCACGGCTTTGAGGAATTTGGAAGATTTTGGAATATAAGTATCAAATAGACAAAAAAAGTATAACTTTCAATATGATGAGGCTTTTATTGTGATCCAGTATTCAACGAAACATTCCCGTCTGTACCCACAGGATGGAAACGGTCAAATGGTAAAAGAATTAATTAAATTTTTCGGGATATAAAAATAGATTAAAATCAGGCAGAGAGAGAAACATTACCATCCCGGGTATTTTATGTATAGGCACATACATAATACATACACTGGAGTTTAATTGAATTTTTTCTTAGGGGTTTTTTGCTGGAAAGCTGAGCGCTGACGTTTGTTTTTCGTTCCTAATGAAACCCACACCGCCATGCGGTCTAGTCGTGTGATAAAATAGACTAAGCCACGGTTTATACAGAAGAGACGTGTGGCGGTGGCGGATAATCTAAGTAACATAATATAAACCTTGTAGTACGTACCATAGCGTCGTTTTTTGTCGTAAAGGAGAATCGCGCCCGCGCCTCGGTTACGTCGCCTGGAGGCGCGGGCGTAATTCTCCAAACGACGCTATGCTACGTACTATAAGGTTTATAATTGTGTTACTTTGACTGTCCGCCACCGCCACACACCTCTTCTGTATAAACCGCGCCTTAGAGTTCCTGCACCCGACCCACGTAGTTCTATTTTTGAATTTCACACATCCTGCGCCCTCTGTAAGGCGCCTTGGTAAAAGTTTTATCGCGCCTGCTACGAGGGGGCGTTTTTAAGTTCGCGGAATGGGTAGGTAGGTGATAAGTGGGGATGTTGCTGAATTAGGTGCTAATTGAGCAACTCATTATTAGTATAAATACCGGGTTTTATAGTACATAGATCATTAGTCTTTGAGTTATCGTCAACCAAACAAGTCAATCGGGAAGAAATTGTGAAATATGGAGAAAATTGAGTTCCGTGCCGTGATAAAGTTCCTTACCAAGCGAGGAAAATCAGTTCAGACTAACTGGCAGAGATGTCATCCGTTTACGGGGACTCTTGTCCAAGTAAAACTATGGTTTACAAGTGGCATACCCATTTTAAACAAGGCAGAGAGTCACTTGAAGACGACCCACGGCCAGGAAGGCCGATCGAGGTGACCACTTCGGAAATTATTCAAAAAGTCGAAAAATTAATATGAGAAGATGCCCGCCTAAAGAAAAAACATCTTGCAGAAATGGTTGGAGTATCAGATAAAACCATTTTCAAAACTCTTCACGACCATCTTGGCATGACTAAAGTCAGCGCAAGATGGGTGCTTAGAATGCTCACGCCGCCTCAAAAGCAACAGCGCGTAGAATGTTCTCGTGCATTTTTGGACCTCTGTATAGAAGATAAAGATGGACTGTTGGCTCGAATTGTTACTGGTGATGAAACTTGAGTTCACCATTATGAACCTGAGTCCAAACAGGACTCTATGCAGTGGCAGAAAAAAGGCACACCACCACCCAAGAAATTAAAGGTGGCACAATCGGCTGGGAAAATCATGGCGACAGTCTTTTGGGACTCAGAAGGAATCCTATTGATTGATTATAAAGATAAAGGTGTCTCCATAACCGGAAATTACTACGCTTCAATCCTAAAATAATTGAAGGAAGCCATAAAGAAGAAAAGAAGGGGAAAATTGACCAAAGGTATCCTTCTTCTGCACGACAACGCGCCTGTTCACAAGTGCCGTGTTGCGATGGCTGCCCTGCAAAAGGTGGGCTTCGAAATTTTGCCACATATGCCCTATAGTCCAGACCTGGCCCCCAGTGATTATTATTTATTTCCAAACTTAAAAAAAAACTTCGTGGGAAAAAGTTTTTAAGTGATGAAGAAGTGAAGGAAGAAGTTTCGGCGTATTTTTTAGACAAAGACAAATCATTTTTTTTGGAGGGTATACATAAGTTAATTGAAAGATCCGAAAAATGAATTAGGGTAGCAGGTGAATATATTGAAAAGGAAAAATAATTTTGGATTTTTATTTCCACTCCTTACCCCCCATTCCGCGAACTTAAAAACGCCCCCTCGTATCTCGTTCGTTCGCGCGCAAAAAGAAAGAGAGCTAGAGTGCGACAGCGCTATATCACGCCGTCATGCTGTGGGTGCTGATTGGTATACCCGCGATGGTCACTTCCCTATCAGCCACGAGGATACGACAAATAGGAAGAAAAAGATTCATATAAATTTCACTTTGAGCATACCGTGCTCTGAACATATCGGCCCAGAGTACAATAATACTAGTAGGTATACAGGGTCCAACTAAATATGCTGACACTTTTTTAAGGAGATGATCAGACCGTCAAACTGAACAACTTTGTCTATGGGAACATCAACGAAATCGCGAAAAAAAATCAGCTGTCCCATACATTTGGCTCGAGTAGGTTTTCAGTTTTGTATGGAAGAGCAGATTTCGTGATTTCGATGTTGTTCCCATGGTCTGATCATCACATTAAAAAAGTGTCAGCATACTAAGAAGGGCCCTATATAATCGGTTAGGATTTCGATTAATATGAATGGGGAATTTGCACAGTTTTATATTTTTTGTGTATCATAAAGATTTAAGGCTTACATAAAAATACCAAAAGCAAAAATGGTAAAATATGCACAAATCATTTATTTATTGCAAGTCATAAGTTGACTTTACAAATTCCGCGCCAAAACGCTCACTGCCGTGACTTGACGTCACTCCTTTTCATGACGCGTGAAGCTCATCACAAATCTTCCGCTATAATATGTTGCCGTACTCTTCTAACGCACGCAAGTTGCTAATCGCTTCGTCACTTTGCGCTGATTGGTGTTTGAAATTACGTTCCGATGCACGTAACTTATAATTGAAATCTCTCAATCTTTCAGTAATGTTCTATTCACAACTATTATTATTGAATTGTTAAGAAAATTTCTCATTATCATTTTGGTGTAAGTCGTCCCCCCCCCCCCCCCGCCATTATAGTCTGGTAGTTTTTTCAAAGAATGGAGCTCGTAAAATTTTGATATTCGAATTTATCTGACTGTCCTCTCGGGAAATAAAGTCGTGACCATATTTATGTTTGGTATTACGCTATTATTGTGTTTTTGTTATTTTATTCTTTGTCAAACTCAAAATATAATTGAACTAAGTTATAAACTTTTTCAAGACCACAGATAAAATTAAAGTAAAGCGTTCTCTTTACTGCCTCGGTTAGACTCTATCGATAGTAAAATCGCGTAGTATCATTCATCATAGTACATTCACCTTAGATGATCCACTCCTTGACTATAAAAAGTAAAACTTAAACATTTTTACTGTCCACTTACTAAATAGGCTATTTTTTGTTCGATCAGCAACTGGTTTTTTACTGCTTTACCGCAACAGATGGGATTAGCGACAACTCCATTGTTCCCAAAACCCCTTTCTCAACTCCTGTTCCTGCACCAAATTATTTTTTTAAATTTTGAGAGTTGGTAGGTTCGAGAGGAGAAAATTCAATCCAGCCTGAAGGTTTTGTCACATTTCTGAACCCCTAAAAAAATGTCTTTGTTCTATACCGATTCCTGTAATGAAAAAATTTTAAACTCGAATGTGAACTCAGTTTGAACTTGAAAGGTTCAAATTTACATCTCACGAGCGAGTTCACGTTCTAGTATCGAGTTTGAGCTTTATAGAATAGCATGGTATCACACAAAAACTATACCTTTGACCGCCTTTTTTGTACCTACTTGTAATTCTGTCTTTATTCAAATGTATATTTTTGGTGTGCAATAAAGTATAATTGAATTGAATTGAATTGAACTATTGAATCTACTTCCCACACAGCACAGAATATCTACTAGATATTTTGTAGACATTTATGCTGTTGGGGTTATGCAAGGTTTTCACTGCGAGAAAACTATTATCCAACTTTAAACTGCAATACTGTGTATCTTGCACGTCTAGTATGATTACTCTACACGCGCGCGACGCGACTTCGCTGCATAGAAAAAGCCGAGTCGCGCGCAAGTAGAGAAATCATGCTAGACGTGCTGATGTCATCTAAAGAGTATATTATTATACCTTACTAGCCAAACCCAAAAAATTACTTACCCTAAACCCAGTCGCGAATCCTACCGGCTTGAAAGAGACTCCGATAAAACAAATAAAATGTTATTTTAGAGGTCAATTCAAAAGACCTACTTGCCTTTCTGCTTTTTAGTAACGTCCAATACTGAATGTTATGCAGGTTCATGGTCTGGAGCACACTGTTTGATGTTTAACGCATTTCATTTTACACCCTGTATATTTTCATTCTCCCAATTATAATATTAAAAATAAATGGCGGCAAATATCTAAACCCGATATGGTACAACGAACTTTAAAGCCCTGTCGAATTCAGCTAAAAGTTCAGTGCACGCAGAAACCGTCAAATTTAATTCCCTTTTCCGCCTTTGATCGTAATCATTTATTTGTAAAGAGACTGCTTCAAATCAATTCAACAGTAAATCGAAATACAGAAATTTTCAAATTGAATTTCTGTTGGACATGTCAAAAAGAGCTATCGTGTTTTATCTTTTGATTAGATATTTTCCACAGCGGCATTTAGTGAAAAATCGGCTGAAGTAATGGAGAGGTTACGTTTATTGGATTTTAATCGAAATATTGTTTACAACGTATAGGATTCGTAGAATAACATTTATTTTTTTCATAATATAAACTCGAAAATTTGCGTGCCGGAAAATCAACGTATTTCTCATAGATCATCAGAAATTTAAATTGACGCATAGTGTCAGAAACGCAAATTACCGTACACGCAAAGGACCATATTTTCAATAGTAAACTACCAGTTACGCAGACGACCAGAATTTCTTTTACAAACGACCAGAATTTAAATAATAGGTACGCAAAGTACCAGAAACGCAAATTATCGTACACGCAAACGCCTATATTGCCAATAGCGCACTAGCAGATACGCAGAAGCCGGAATTTTTAACATCTTCAACATTAAAGAAATGATTTTCAGGTTTTACATTCATTTGTCAATACCTTGCCTTATAGCGATAAGAGAAGTATCTTCAGAGATCTTTAATGTCCGAAAGAAAAATTGACGATGTCCAGCATAAAGTTATTACAATAACTTTATGATGTCCAGCTAGAACTAAATTCTTAGCATCTCAAGAAAAGCAAAGCTGAACCATTCTGCAATAAGACACATATTCCATCGACTCATTTCAACGATCACTAAAATATTCATCTTAAATTCCATTTCACATTTACTGAGCCGTAGATTTCATTTGGCAGATAAAAAATTCTGTACCAATCCTCTGAAGGGACGAACTTTTCGCTTAAATGCAAAAATATGTACTTTTATGAGAATACAGAGTATGTTATGTAATTTATTGGTTTGAAATACAGGGCCGGTTTCGTATGGGTCCTTACGGTATTTAAATAATTTTTAGAATCGATTGTCCACATATTGTCCTCGATGGTCTAAATTGCGAGCACTCCATCTATCTATACATGTTGAAGTAGGAGACAAGAAATCATACCCCTCTACCAGGCGGGACAATAGCTATAGAATGAAAGAAATAATAGTCATTTACTTGGATCTCCTACACCCATGTAATCTTTTACATAACGTAAACTGGACATAATCGCCTCGAGGAAGTTTCTTATATTAATATTTGGAGAAACACTTTCTCAAATTTTATACAAAATGTCTTTTAGCCTATAAGAATAATATATCCAACCACAGCCGACATAAAAGATTCAAAACACCGTATCTAACACGTAAAGTTGGCCCAAAAGGCAACCCGAATAGCTCTCTGGCCGTAACAGATACTCCGCTCTGCTCGAAAGCTTCCAAGGTTCAGAGTTATTATATTTTCCTTTACGCCCCGACGGCTTTACGCCCTGAGAAATGGTTTGCTTCAAAAGAGTTTTCTTACAAAAATGGGAAGGCAGGTGTAAAATTAGTGATGCGATGGGTTGAATTTTAAAATCGAGTTGGTTACTGAGCAGATGTAATCAAAAATGTCTCATTTTTATTAATTTTTCATTGTAGTTTAGTAGGTACCTTGAGATACCAAATAATTCATGGTTTGACATTTTTAATGGATCGAAAGGTTAACCAATTTCTACAGGGTGTAACAAAATATATTAAATAGTAACATTTAATGGGGTGGTTTGGATCATTAAACTGAACAACTTACTATGGAGCCAAATTCTAAATCGAGAAACGAAATTCAGCTGTTTCATATAAAACTGCAGTACCGACTCTACTCAAATGTATCAGCAGATTTGAGTTGAACTTGAAAATAAAAATTGAATACTTGTATCTTCCTACTTTATTTTATTTATCTATGTTATCTTCTTATCAGGTATCTATATTTATGTTTATGTAATTTTGGCACTGCAATATAATGCAATTTCTATTTTTGTAAATGCAGACAGAATTAGTAAACAATATTTTTAAAAGTACAACAATAACTCTAAAAATCTCGATTGAAACAAAATAACTCGACATCGAGTCGATAATCGAATGACCTAAGCCCGTCACATCACTAATGCAATAAGTTTAGATGGTGAGATCTAACATATCGGATATCGGTATTTTAAATTGGAAATATAATACTTCTAAGATAGTTGAGGGTAAGGTTATTTAGGTTACGTCTGGAATTATTACTCTCATTTGTGGGTCTGCTTTAGATTGTTTAAGTCCCATATGGTCCCATGTTAATCAAGTCCTCTGTACAAAAGGTTACTATAAACTCGATTATTATTTGAATGACCAAAATGTCTGGTCTTGACAATGTTACACTATGTAATTTAATATTGGATTTTTGTAAGTGTACTTTGTATATTTTCTTTTGTTTAAAAGAAGTGTGTTGTAGAGTTTTTGGCCGCATCTTCTCTACAACGGAACACCTTCCGACGCGGTGGTAGATTCAAAAACATGACGGCAGAAAGTTATCTATATATTATTTTGAATAAAAAATTTTGACTTTGACTTTGATACCATGTGATTTTCGGAGATGTGGAGAGGAGATTGACTGCAGGAAATAAGGTAAATGGTGCCTACACGCCGTAGAGAAGAGAGTAGCCGATCTGTGTCAAAAAGGGCACGTCTGGCTATTCACAATGGCGTGTTGGTGTCTACCCTTATGTATGGGAGTGAATGTTGGGTATAGAACAAAAAGAATGAAAGTCTAGTGAATGCAGTGGAAATGCGCTCTTTTTGATGTATGGGTGGTGTTACAGTGACCGACCTTATCAAGAACGTTGGTCCTACATACAGAAAGATTTTCAGTTTGATTCTCTGATCATCCCCTTAAAAACCATCAGCCTATTAAAAAATACCCAATATAAGTACAAATAATAGAACATTATCGTAACAACAGTAATCTCTTGTTAACCAAAACTTATTTTCAGAAGCAAAAGTCAAACATTCAACAACAAAAAGGCAAAAAAACAAATCTCTCCACGCCTACTTTGTAGCGCAGACTTCAGAACTTTTCACTTCCCACAAAGGACTGTGAATTTCCTAACTTTGAACAACCCTATTGTACAAACCTCTAATTTTAAAGCTTAAAAGTATTTTCTTTTCCTTTTTCCACTTGAATTTTCAGGCTTAAAAAGCTGGAACTTTAATCAGGGTCGTTAAAAAGACCCTTTTTTATCTAAAAAGATGGGCGACATAAAATGGCGTGTTTATTTCCGAACATGAAAAGGATGAATTGAAGATTTTTCGTTGTATTGCCATTCGTAACTGGTTGAAAGACTTTTGAAGATGGTGAATGAATAGCCAATACAAAAAAAATCTTGTAAGAAAATGTGAAAGTTTTTATACTAATCTTGCCGATTATTAAGCATAAAACCAGCGGCAGTAGATATCACGGCTTACATCTCGTAAGTTCGCGAATTGAAAGAGAGCTAGGCGCGACAGCGCTATATCACGCTGCCATACTACGGCCGCTAGGGTCTTATTGTGCTACGAAGCGCTAAAGTGTAGGTGCTTATCTTGGTACCTACGGCCGAGTGACGGATTACGCGAACGAAATGCCGTAGAAAAACTCATACAAATAAGTAAAATGTTCATTTTATAAAACAATTGTTACTACTTTACTTTGCAGGCTAGCGTAAGTTCGAGCGATCGTGTGGAGGTAGTGTACAATAAATTGAACAGAATTAAGAGATCCTTCTGTGTGTTGTGAAATATACAATGTAACACCATTCCCCTGGTTGTTATCAACAATGTACCGGGCTCTGCTCGTTCGTGAAGGACGGTTGATAAATTGTGCTGACCTTCGTACGCCTCGTTTGATACCTCGCCTCGTGTTAACATTTCTGAATTCCTTTCTTTCATTTTGTAACGTGATACATATAAAATAAATGATTGAAAAGTTCTGCATCAGACGGTGAACCTGCAACCTGACGATTCGGGGCCTTTAATTGTTCAATTAAGGGTATATTACCGTTGGCGCGCTCCATAAAAATGAAGTAAGGTCATATTTTCAATACTAACCAATTAAAGTCAATTAAATTTTTCTGAAACAATCTAGAAACTACTATCTAATCTTTTATTTTGTCAGACTTTCGTTAAAATGTATAGTATTAAAATTACAGGGCCCAGTGCACCAGAAGGCAACGTTGCATACGACACGCGCTGTCCGAAGTAATAATAATGATGACGCAAGCTTCACTAAATACCTAACAGTAGGTAATTAAACATGGCAAAAGTTAATTAAAGATGGCAGTAGGTAATTAAAGATGGCAGTATGTAATTAAAGAGCGTATGTATGTATGTATGTATGTATGTATGTATCTATTTATGTTTGTATGTCTATTTCTTTGGAACGGCCTACAGCCCAAACGGCTTGATGGATTTTAACGTATTAGGTGTCATTGGATTTGTAAAAATCGTGAGAGTGACATAGAGTATATTATTTCAAGATGGCGTCTACGAATTAAAAAAAAAAAGAGGGGAATAAACAATTTTTGTTTGTTAAAATTACAATATGGATATCAAATGAAAGCTAGTAATCAGACGATTCCAAATATATAAATATTATAGTACTTTTATGTTACCGTTTCGACACAAGACTAAAAAGTATGAAATAAACTCAATTATTAAGCTAAAAAAAACCCGACTGCATAAAAAACCTATTAACTGAAAAGAGAGAAACAAGCTTTATCATCACTAATCAGCTATAACAACTTTGTTTGAGCAAATATAATTTGATTCTTATTAGATAGGTATTGCAGGCGGGGACACACCAATCAATAACCAATCAAAATTTTCTTTGTCCCCGTTTGCGATATCTACCTAATAAGAATCAAATTATATTAGCTCAAACAAAGTTGTTATAACTGATTAGTGATGATAAAGCTTGTTTTTCTCTTTTCAGTTAATTTTTAAAGTGACTAGTAATAGCAATCATTCCTAACAGACATTCACGTAATTCCATGAAGCGTTTAAGTTTATTAATTTATTGTTCTCATGTTGAAACGGATCATTAAAACAAATATTAAAAGTCCTCGAGGGCTTACTTTTGTTACTTGTTTCCTGCTTGTTCCCTATCCAATTACACAAGGCTAAACAATGATAAACAAGACAATTTGAAATCTTGGCTGTACGGCTGAGATAGCCCGGAGGTACGCGCGTAAAGTTGTAAATAAAAACAAATTAGGTACCTACCTACAGTCAGCAACGAAAAGATACAGGTATACTCTTTAGTTTCACGTCGTATACATACTTTCGTCGCTGATTGTACGTTGTCTGTCTGTCTAATCCAGTTCCAGACTTGTATTATGTTGACTAGACAACGATATACAATACATATACAGGGTGTAAGGAAAAGTATCATTAAAGGGAGTGTCCATGCTGCGTATGTGGGTACTCTTCAGTAGCGGATTTGCCCTAAAACCCAGTTGGCCCGGGCTTATGGTGGCCAGATATTAGGGGCGGCCAATCGTAACAAAAAATTCACCGATGATAACAAGAAATAACTCAAAGTACCAAAATATTCTAAAGGCCGCGAGCCTTTAAATTTCTGAATCAATTTCGATAAAAGTTGGCAAAGAAGTAAATTCATAATGTAGTCTATATGATGGGTGCTGAGAAAGGGGCGGCTGGTACTTATAACATGGCCTGGGGCCTAGGGCGGCCAACACTGCAAAACCGCCACTGGTACTCTTTCTTATTCTGTGGTTCCGGCTTAGAATTAGACCACTTCATGTCTTCCTGTAGGTGCCATAGGAGGCGACTAAAGGGATGTTTCGTATGGATCAGTCTAGTCTAAGACGAAATATAGAGTTTCGAAACCCGAGTCCACCTGGCGCAGCCAGCCTCGATACGCTGGCTAATCTTGAGCATGAAGTATTTTCATACCATATCCTTCATGCTGACACGAAAAGAATAAAACTGGCTTGCATATTTTTCTAAAAATAAGGTGGGGTAAGATAAAATTGGACGAAAATGTAACAGTTCCTTGTTCGACTTAGTGAGTCGACTTGTTGAGTACCTTAACAATTAAAACAAATTTTAAAAATATACTACTAATAAGAATATTATTTAATAAAGTAAATTATATGCTTACACTAATAAGATTATTGTAAGTAGATACAAGTAAACTTAATTTTGTTATTGGAATACTGTCCTCTTTCCTTAACTCCTTTTCACCTTAGTATGCAAAATAAATATTTGATTTGACTACGGAGCGCTATGAAGCTGTTTTTCCTGGTAGGATCTCTATTCCTTGGTATTATAGTCGTGAGTTTATACGTGTGTGTATATGGGTGGGTGTGTGTGTATGTGTATCTATTGATGTAGTATCCATAGTAGCCACAAAATGGACGGTTGAACCCTCCTGAGCAAACAGTTTTAGGGACCAGTTGAAACTAAAATATAACAATTATTTTGTAGAGGGTTTATTGTTTTATTTTACGAACTAAGTTTTGTTCCGAAGTGTAATCAAACTCTGAACTGGAATTATTTATGTTTCATTCCTCTAGGGTTTATAATATAGGTACTCATAGTACTGTAGCCCCGGGACTTTTTAATAAACAAAAAGATTACCGATTGCCGTTTAGAAATTGTTGTAAGGTACAAAATTACCAATATTAAAAAAAAACCTATGTCTTACTGATCACAACACAAAATTTTTAAATTTCGAGGTTACCGTTTTTTTTTAATACTGTCATGTTCTTCACCTAAGTTCAATACCCATACTCAATAGTAAGACAGTCTAAAGCTGCCATAAAAAGCTATTAGACCGATTAAAATTTACTTTTTCATGTGAAATTTTGTATAAAAAATGAATATATTCCGAAAAAAAAATGTTCCTGACAAGGTTTTTATATTTGTTATTTCGTAACTTACAACAATTCATAAACGGCAATCGGTATACATTTTGGTAATTAAAAAGTCCCGGGGCTACGGTACTATCATTATAAACTTTTGTTTGCATTATAATCGATCGCCATACATACATACTCAAAGCTCTCGAACTTAAGGATAAAATAATCTATAGTACATAACAGGTGATGGTTTTTTTAAGAACTTTCTCTATGGGACCAAGGTCCAAATTTCCGAAATGTATGTGACAATTGATTTTTATCGCAATTTCGATGTTGTTGCCATAGAGAACGTTGTTCAGTTTGACGGTCTGATTATCCACTTAAATAATGTTACGAGCGACGGGTTCCGGGATTGGAGTGAAACGCCAAGTCCAAATTTACAGAGTTTATTTGGGTTTCTCTTACTTACGGTTATCCGCGCAGGGATTCCCCTTACACCACTGTTCACTATGTCACTACTAAAAACGCACTACACTGTCACTTAACTGTTCACTTTTCACTATTCACTTTTACTTTTCTTCCTTTTGTTTCGCACTTTTCACTGTTAAACTCAATACTGCCCTGTGACCGCAAACTCACCGGTTTATATACCCCTTAGAATGTTCTAGACAATTGAATTTCGATCATCTTTTCGTTATTCCTTTGTTCCCTTCCAAACGCTTCTACTCCCTTCCCGAACATTCCTGAACACGACTGTCTTTTCGTTATTTTCTGTTTCTTTCTAAATATTCCTTCTCCCTCTTTCTTCTAGAACATTCCTAAACAACATTAAAATCTAAAAACTATTTTCACCGGGGTGAGGTCTTGAACCCAGGACTTCTCGACTTAGGTGTTAACTACAATCCATCCGTCGACCGCTGAGCCACGGAGACTGTTAATAAGCCGTCCGAATTTTTGAATGCCTTTTTACGTTCGACGTTTGGTAGCATTCGTGACAATAAGTTTCAGCATATTACGAAGGACCCTGTATAATAAAATTGTATTTCTTTGACTGGATGTACATTGAAGATATTTAAAAAAATATTAATTGGGAGCGTTTAGGATTCGTAATGGAATACATTGAAACCAGTTTTCGAATTTTTGTCTGTCTGTTTGCGCACGCATCACTTAAAAACTAGTGAACCGATTGTGATGTACTGAGACTATGTATTATTGTATACATAACTTTAGCTTAAGAATTTATATTGTAATAGTTATTAAGTCGTGTTATGTTGTAGAGTTTCTGGCCGCATCTTCTCTACAGCGACAACACGTTCCGACGCGGTGGTAGCTTTAAAAAAGATTTGACGTTTGATAAGTGTGCTGCGGGCTCCTATATTGAATAAATTATATAGACAATACCGACAAAAAGGTCCCTTTGCCATGACAATGTATCAATTATAGTTTTATAGCTACAAAACGGTTATATGTATGACACCACATCGAAGAATTGCATCCAATGTACGCCATGCAGATGGATGCATAGCATGGCACAAGAGAGTCTACTACACTAATCTACATCTACACTAATATTATAAAGAGGAAAGATTTGTACCTATTTTTGTATGTTTGTATGTTTGTAATGAATAGGCTCAAAAAGTACTGGGCCGATTTAAAAAATTCTTTCACTAATAGAATGCTACATTCTTCCAATTTGACATAGGCTACATTTCATTTTGAAAAAAATTAGGGATCCCTGGTAAAATAGACAATTGTCTACCCCGTGCGAAGCTGGGACGGGCTGCTAGTAATATTATAAAGAGGAAAGATTTGATTTTTATTTGTTTGTTTGTATTGAATAAGCTCCGATACTGGACCTACCTGAATAATTCTTTCACCAATGCTACATTATCCGTGTTGAACATAAGCTACACAGGGTGTAAGGAAAAGACTTTGACTTTGATGGGGTTTCCACAAAAGCATAGGACTTCATTTGGTTTAACATTTAGACTTTATTTAATCGCAATCGCTTAATTTAAACAAAAGTTATGAGTATCTAAAATCAGTGTTCTGCACGTGCGAAGTCGTGGACGCCGCTAGTTAAGCTAGTATAATATAGGTATACAACGTGTTAATGAATTAACGCAAAACTAGAAAGTAGTTTATTTAGAATCGAGAGCAGAATTAAATTATCATGGTTTCAATATAGGTTTTTTTTTTCAAAATATTAATTAATATGTTTATAAAATTTAAAATTTACTGAACTTGATCTCAACCCACCGTTCGGGCACTCTCACCCTACTTACTACCAAAACATGATTCTTAAAATGTATCCATGAGCAAGTTAGCGCTTTCATTCATTGCGAAAATGATATAAAATCATTTTTGTCAATGCGAATAACTTTAAAATTTAACTATCAAAATAATAAAATTATTGTTTCATTCTAATTATTTTGTTATAAATCAGTTGGGATGTATGAGGTTTTGCGCTTATTCAATAACACGTTGTATATTTTAAAATAAAATATTAACATAAATCAAGATTAATATTTACATGACAATAAACATACAATAGCCATAATTGTCAAAAAAATACATTCAGATCTGTAAAATTCTTTGATTTAGAACAATTCCATATACATTGCCTGCTTCATTCATTTTATGTCCACTAATTGAGTCACCAAGTTGGTGAACTTTAGCTACATTTAAAGTTTCGGTACTATATAAACTTTTGTCCGCTTGAACTTTCGACCTTAACTTCTGGAAATAGAATTGAAAACTGTCTAACTAATGTTACTGTCAAGTAACATTAATTAAATAATTAATTTATTTCAGAAACGATACATTAAATAATTCAATGTACTAATTGTAAAGTAAACTTCGCCTATACTCCATTCAAAATAGTAAAGAAATTTTAAGGCTATTTTGCATTACAGAAACAGAGATTTGAAACACTTCCTCTCCTTTATTCTTAGAACAGCTTTAATAGCGTCCAAGATATGTCGGATAGTATATGTATCCAATAAATTAATTACATTTGGTAATCAGAATTGGCCAGAAAGCTAAATAGGAATCGGAAAATCATGTCGTCCTTATTTGGAATGAAGTCAGTATCACAAAGTTTAAAACTAGTCATTGTTTCACATAGCATTGTTATTATTTTTTTACTGTAGGCAATGATATTTTAGAATTTTACAAGTTATGTTACCTACACAGAAAAGGGCGCGTAAAACTGTGCCGCGCCACAGCCGTCTCGCTCGTATCATTGCTTGACGCGGACTTGAAAGATGTCCCAGTTGGGTCATTTTCGAGTCTTCACTTTGCGCACGCTGGGACAACGGTACCAGGTTTTTAAGTTCCAATGTACCTACGCAGCTGACAAATTTTATTAGCGCGCAAAATTATATTGATCAATCAGGATGTGCCATCTTCAATCCCTTGCCACGATTGGCCCTTTTCACGCCCTTTTCGCTGCTATCCGACTTTGACTTTGATTACTAAACGACTTCGGATTTTGTCGGCTGACTCTGCGCAAATAAAGATTGACGAGGGGAATTATTTTCGTGGTCGCACTGTAACATATTTGTTGACTGTAGGTAAATCTCCGTCCGTATGTCTGTCTATCCGTCAAAACAAAAAACAAAAACTACAAAATTAAGTGGCATCCAAAAAAACGCTTTTTTCAAGGTTCTTTGTTTTTGCTCTATCGCACTCGTAAATACGGCAATACATAGAAGCGTCAGAACAGTATAAAGTAAAACAAAAAAGAATAAAACCAGCCAAGTGTGTGTCGGGTTCATGCTAAGGGTCCCGGAGAACTATTTTTTTGGTAAATATGGTGGTACGGAACCCTTTGTGCGTAAGTCCGACCTGAACTTGGCCCATTTTTTCTCTAAACGCTCCAATTTTTTTTTAACCACGCCAATTCGTGATTAAATCTCTAAATTATTATTATTGTCGGCTGGGCGACCATTGCTTGTCTATTGTGTTCGCCCCAAGCTCACCCATATTTAACAAATACTTCCGAACTATTTTTTTTCATTCTCAGGTATGCAGATTTCCTCACGATGTTTTCCTTCACTGCCGAGCTTTGACTAATTATTATAAGGACTAGCCTTGCAGTAGCATTTCCCCTCTGCCACGGTATAAGCACAATTGATCTTGTGCATTTACATTCAATTTTACACCTTATCACTAAACGAGACAGCCTATAATTGCGAAATAATAACTTCGAACTTAGAACGTTTGGGGTTCACACGAGACTACTTTTCATGATTTTTAAAATTCAAAATTAGAATCTAAAGTTATCGGGAATTACACGCGAAACCAGTCTACATATAAATAGTCAAAGCTGCCGAGCTAGTGATAATGATAATTACAACCGTACGTAATTCCGTAGAACTTAGTGGTACAGCAATCGAACCGCCGCCTCGTGATTGAGTCGCTAGCTCTCTTCCGTATATCATCCGTACTATCATCGCTCGCTCTCTAAAAGCTTGTCGACTAAAGTACGGCCGCTGAAAGATTGCGTTTGACAGTTACCATAAAATTGTAAAAAACTGAATGAAAACTATAAATGCCGATCATTATTTAGTAGCTTTTTGAACTTAAAAGGGCAGCTGCCCTGTGTACTAGAGTGAGCACAGGTAAACAATATTTTCATTCAGTTTTTTACAATTTTATGGTAACTGTCAAACGCAATCTTTCAGCGGCCGGACTTTAATTTCAATTTCACCCTGTATTGAAACAAAATGCCTATCAGGCAACAGTTAGGTAATTGATACTATTTCGAGATACCCTCACAAAACCTTGTTCAAGACATTTCTATCTACCGAAGCAAAGAAAATGCCGATTGTATTTGTCAGTTAGATTCCATTGTACGAGACAGTGCCTGGCCTGGTGTTGCATAACAATCGCTTATTTTATATGTCGATAGTTGTTCGAGCATATCGAGATAATCGATAGAGTACTTTTTGGGGTTCCATACCCAAAGGGTGAAAACAGGACCCTATTACTAAGCCTACGTTGTCCATCCGTCCGTCCGTCCTACCTTGTTAGGGCTGTAACTTTTGAACCGTAATAGCTAGACAGCTGAAATTCACATAATATGCGTTATTACAGCAAATTTGTTAATAAATAATAAAAAAGTCAAAAATTAACATTTAAGGGGGGTCCTCATACAGGAACGATGAACAGGATTCAAACGTGTGGCGTGACGGCGTCATGCCAATTTTGTCGTCCCGGCATACGAGTCTTTTTTACTGCCAAGGCGCGCCATGTTTGATGTTTCACATCAAAAATGATTTGTTAAATAAAACCAAACTTTTGTGACTGCCACACTATTTTGTATTTTTGATTTCATTTTATTTGTAGATTTATAAAAACTGCATGCATGCATACATGCATGCATATGCTCACGACTATATTCCCCGAGGGGGTAGTCAGAGATATTCTGAAACCTCAGAACATCCACGTTTCACCAGTAGTACCGAAACTCTGTCCAGTGTGACGGGGAGTGAGCCCGTCGCCACTTATAATGGACAGTGGGTACAATACATGCCTCACGATGTTTTCCTTCACCGAAAAGCCAATGAAAACAGATTTTTTTTTTAATAAAAACTATCGAAAATATCGCAATCGATCAACACTATGTCTAGTGTTGTACCTACCACACGTGGATTACTGTCGTACACGTGCCGGGATCGAAACGACACGTGTCCGAATTTACTTTGACACAAGACTACGGTTACTGTTTTCTTAACAATAGAGTTCATTTTCATGTGAATTTTATTGGATAAAACTATACATTTAAAATACAAGCGATGTCTTTTACGTTAAATATATTTAAGACAAGATCGTTCTTTTTTAGACTTGGTGCTTTATTTAATAGAAAAACATCGGTTATATTTTCAATGTTCAATTTCGAAGACGGATTTTATTTATTGTTATTTGAACTCAGCTACGGCGTAGCAACATGAACGGCTACGGCGTAGCGTCTCCGTAGTCTTCTTTCGGTATCGGTTTTTCGTCACGTTTCTTTTAACGCAAATCAAACAAAATCATGTTTATGTCATCGAGATTATTTTCATGATTTATTTTATTAACATTTTTTGCACGAGCCTTGCTACGACTAGTTACCTACTTAAAGCGAAGAGATAAAAAGGTGTACTTTTACACCCACTTGCGTGTACCGGTTAACTCCAGATTATGTTGGTAATCCATGATTTTAGTACAAAAAGTCTAAAATAGCTATAACCAAGGGATAGCTTACCCAGGTGTCAGTATGAAAACATTTGATTAAATTGAAATACATTAAATTACAAATTGTTTCATACTTATAATGCAAGTTAATTCATCTGCATCAGCCTTGATGTCCCCTCTAATGCGACACGGGCCTGATCTCAAGGAGGGTACCCGTACCCCGCGCGTGCCCAATGTAGATCGGTGTACTTCAAACAGGGTGTAAAAAAACCCTGTTGGAGCCTTTAGGGGGAGCTTCAGACCATCAAACTGAACAACTATGGGTATGGAGCCAACATCGAAATCTTGAAAAAAAAACACCAGTTTCATACAAAACTGCACACCCTGTATACGCATCAGAACTTATTCTTCAGCGTAAGATATGCAGTTACTTCATGATCTTTCCATTCACCGTTTGAGATCACTCGGTAAAGTGCAATTTGTACCCTTTTTACCCGACTGCGCCAGTAGGAGTGTAGGGTAGTGTAGAGCGGGTAGGTATCGCAAACGAGGACAAAGAAGATTTTTGGTTGGTCATTGATTGGTTTGTCCCCGCCTGCAATACCTACCTAATAACATTCAAATTATATTAGCTCAAACAAAGTTATTATAGCTGATTAGTGATTATAGAACTTGTTTTTCTCTTTTCAGTTAATAGGTTTTTTATGCAGTCGGGTTTTTTGTTGTTTGCTTTTATTATTGTTATTTCATGTTTTTGGTGTATAGGCTTGACATCTACCTGGTTTCGAATCCGGACTCTCATGATGGTCCATACTTCTCCTCAATGCACCGACGCTCTACAATTGATCAGGTAACTAATTATACCAACCATATACAGCTATGTCATAGAACTTCCACTGAACTTACCAGCGTCTCTAAGTAACTTACTAACTTATAAGACAGGATAGTAGAGCAAGTAGGGTTACTAGAGAATTTTTCCGCGAAGTCGGACATAATACACTCAACGGCAGAAACGCTCATTAAAGTTAATCCTCCATTAAATGTCTTGCCAGCTTTTACCGAAGAGAATCGAATCACCACTGAACATTATAAGAGGGGTTAGAAATGCAAAGTAGCGCTTTTGCTTCGGAGACGGCTGTCGCCACTTGTCTTCCCGCTCACGCTGCTACAATTACTCATGCCCTCTCGCTCGCGCCACGCCGCGCGCCTTATGGTGTTATGCAAATCATTGCATAACCTGTGGCAACACGTTCCACGTCTACTTTGCACTTCTAACCCCTCTTATAATGTTCTGTAGGAATCACTACGTTTTAGCTTTTACTACGTCAACAAAACAAAAAGTAAGGCAAGAGATTTAATGGAGGATTAACTGTAATGAACGTACGTGCAACTGGCAGATAACCTTTGAAATTTTGGGTTCGTAACTAGACATGAGTGCAGATTTTGATGAACTTTCCAAGCTGTGCGAACTATACTCCATTCAAAATAGCAACGAAATTTTAGGGCTTTTTTGCATTACAGAAACAGAGATTTGAAACACTTCCTCTCACTTATTCTTAGAACAGCTTTAGTAACGTCCAAGATATGTCGGATAGTATATGTATCCAATAAATTAATTACATTTGGTTATCAGAAAATTAGCTAGAAAGTTAAATAGGAATCGGAAAATCTCGTCGTCCTTATTTGGAATGAAGTTTAGGTAAAATGAATTTTCAACTCCCGTTAAACCCTTATTATTTACTAGCTGTTGCCCGCGACTCCGTATGCTTGGACTTTAAATGGGTGTCCTATGTGTCAATCCAGAAAATATTCTATCAGTGTGCCAAATTTCATCCAAATCCGTTCAGCTGTTTATGTGTCATTGAGCCACAAACATACAAACATTAAAATATCATTATAAAGCTTTCACATTTAATATATTGTTGGATTTAACACTTTATTTATCTAACGGAAATACAAATCGACAAATAATAATGAAAATAGCATAATAGACAAGTACTAAGGGGGGTCGGATATTTATTTTTCCTACTTCTATCTTCTTTAATCAAAGTCAATGCTTGAGCCAATGATTCCAATCTGGAGTGCGATTTATGAAAGTCATACGTTTCAAATCATGGTCGAATGACGCATAATCTCCATAGTAAGAAGCCGTGGTGGTCCAGACCGACTCGTACCAATGAGTTTTTCTGAATTTATGTACGATTTGTAACACCACTGGCTTTTTGGTGAAGGAAAACATCGTGAGGAAACCTGCATGCTTCAATTTCGAGGCATGTATTGTACCCACTGTCCATTATAAGTGGCGACGGGCTCACCCCCCGTCACACTGGACAGAGTTTCGGTACTACTGGTGAAACGTGGATGTTCTAAGGTTTCAGAATATATCTGACTACCCCCTCGGGGAATATAGTCGTGAGCATATGCTTATGCTAATTTTGACATTTTCTACTACTGATTTGAACTTTTCCGACGCTCCATCCTTTTCTGTCGCGTTAAACGTTATTTGCTAGGTCGAGAAAGATAGCGGGAATGCGATCGCACTTGGCAGCACCAGGAGTGCTCCCTCCTCGCTCAAGCCAATGACGTTCCCGAGAGACAGAAAAGGATAGAGCGTGAAAAACCGCAATTATTTGCT
Organism: Agonopterix alstromeriana; assembly: GCA_963924505.1. NCBI lineage: Eukaryota > Metazoa > Arthropoda > Insecta > Lepidoptera > Depressariidae > Agonopterix > Agonopterix alstromeriana. Next base: position 16,939,641 of record OZ004671.1, on the reverse strand, counting down.
GCCAGATGAGGCTCAACCCTTAGATAGTTCCTGCAATTTCATTGAAAAAAGCCAAAGAAAAAACCAGACCGTAAAAAGCTAAAAAAGTCCTGCTAAAACCGGACGCCTGGCAACCCTATGAGCGCACAAGATGGCTTCTGTAAGTTAGTGCAAGTTATTGCTGCCTTGTTGAGTCCCTTAGTTTTCAAGTTACCTGTGTCCAATATCATACTAGCTGGTCAAACTTTACAGGGTAAGATCATCGAAGAACAACATTCACTATGGGACCATTGCTGAAATCTTTTGTATACAGGGTGTTAGGATAGACAGTTGCATTACTTTAAGGGGTGATTGTACCCACTGAACAACTTTCCCTAAGAAACATAATAGGAAATACGAGTATGTTTTTTTTCAACTTTTCGTACAAACTTTCGATCAGCTATTATAGATATATCGATTTCATTTAGTTAGTATGGAAAGTCCAAAATTGTTTTTGCAATATTCCTTTCGGTTTGTTAGGGAAAGTTGTATCATGGATACAATCATCCTTAAAGTAATACAAAGTTGTTCAGTTTGATGGTCGAAATGAAATTATAAAGATAAGAGAAACTGTATTTACCTATTTTGTAAATATTTATTGATATATCAATCCATCTTGAAACAACATTGCCATAATAGGGATGAGTATACTTACAGTTTTTTATTTCTTTTTAAAAACTGTTTGATATCCTAAACACTAAAGTGAAAATAATTTTTTAATAGCATGCATGCATATGCTCACGACTATATTCCCCGAGGGGGTAGTCAGAGATATTCTGAAACCTCAGAACATCCACGTTTCACCAGTAGTACCGAAACTCTGTCCAGTGTGATGGGGGGTGAGCCCGTCGCCACTTATAATGGACAGTGGGTACAATGAAGCATGCAGGTTTCCTCACGATGTTTTCCTTCACCGAAAAGCCAGTGGTGTTACAAATCGTACATAAATTCCGAAAAACTCATTGGTACGAGTCGGCCTAGACGGGGATCGAACCATCGCCTCCTGCACGGCAGGCAAGGTTACTCGCCACTGGACCACCACGGCTTTTTAATATATTTAAATATAACCGAAATAAAAGAGTTTAAAATTTACGGTTGGAGCGAGAGGCAGATATAACAGAAGTGACGTCATAACTAAGTATTTTAATACAAATAATAACGAAATGTCATACACATATGTTTGTACATCTGTTTTGCATGAAAGAGATAGCAGAAGATGTACAACCAATTTCAATAGTTTATAACTTTTTTGTTTTCTATTCGATTTTAATTTTTTTTTTAAATTCTTTATAAGATATGGATTTTCAGGATAAGTCATCATCCCTATTTCTTGTAGTATTACAAAAGAAGACTTTTCCGTACCTATAGCACAATACAAGAAAGAGTGTCTATTACTACATACCTATAGGCTATCACTGCTCTCTATATCTAATCTATACTTATAAACGAGTTCCCTGACTGGCTGACTGATTGACAACGCACAGCTTAAACCGCTGAAGATGTAAATTTAATTTTTATAATTTACAGAGGATTTAGGGGTGCACTAAAAAAGGATTTTTCGAAAATCGACTCCTAAAGGGGTAATCCACGCGGACGAAGTTGCGGGTCAGAAGCTCGTTTTATAATATTTTTATCGATTGTTATAAGTATGTCTAAATCGGGAATCAAATAAGGCAAACTACCAAATACAATGCCCCAATTTTTTTTGTCCCACACAAGTTTCATTTCTTCCTATCATTTAAAGAAAAAGGGTCTTAAACCGTTAGGGTAAGCACAAAAGTACTGTAGTTAATAAGGATAACACCAGGGTTGTCACGTTACGACTGAAACGGGTAATTTTAGCGGGTGTAATTTTTTATAATTTTATTTATTTCTCACAAAACACACTACACACGGCGACTCATCAAGCTACGCCAAACCCAAATAAGCTGGCCGCGCGTAGGTAGAGTAATTTATAACGTCGCGCGCCCTGCTTATATTGGTTTTGCGTAGCTTGATGTGTCGCCGTGTGTTTTTCTTGTAAATATCTTCAATGTACAGATACAGTTCTGTTACAGTTTTATAATAGTTTAGATATTCGATATAGTATTTATGTGTAGGGAAGTTAAGGTAAGACGGCTGGCAACACCGGGTACATACGAAACTAAGTGGGGTACGTAAGTAATCGTAAAGAGGGAAAGCAATTTGCCGCTCGGCCATTTGCTCGCACTTTGACAAGAACACTCGTGTTTGTTGAGTTGTTAGACGGAAACAAATGAACAGGCTTGTGTACCGGGTTTTATTTTACAAAAGAACAGTGTAAAAGTATGTCAAGACACCCCAATATTCATACTGTATATTATACACTTTTAAGATAAGATTATGACTTACATTTTGATTTTAGGGTTCCGTAGTCATACAAGGAGCCCTTTAGTTTCAAATTAATTAAGTAAATTAGTATTATTTCAATATTTGAATAATATCGACATTCATTAGCCGCCGTTTCAAAGTCACGTCATCCGACCAAATCTCATTTGTCTGCCAAGCTATGTTGGAAGGACATAACATGAATGAATTTTTAATGTTATGTCATGACTAGTGATGCAACGAATACAACTTTTAGGAATACGAATACGAATATTGATTTTACTATTCGGCGACTACGAATAAAAATACGAATATCGAAAAATAATTTTAAAATGTTGAAAAGACACGTTAATCATTCGAAATATTATTTAAACAATCAAATCGACAGCGTGTCGGACATGCTCTAAAATTTAGTCCTGAAAAATATTTCGTCCAATTTTAAAAGACCTGTTAAAAGACACTTTTATGGGTGCTAAAAGAAAAACCTTTCATTTGACCCTCTTTTTGTTGCAAATTTCGTTCAAATGCAAACCAATTTTTCCTTTATTACTATATTTTATTTTTGATTTTGGATTATCTCTGTTTCTTATTTTTGTACCCAATGAAATGCAATTTGTCAGGTTTGTTTGTTTGTAAGGTTTCTTGTTTAACTATAGAACCTTAAAAAAATCACAACATTTGCAATATTTTTAACCATAGGCTATTCTTATTATCTTTGAAAATGGTTGCTATTTAAAATTTTATTTCTGAAGACACAGTGGATAATTTGAAAGATGACTGTTTCTGGAAAAATTTATTCAGCAGCAGCGTAGGAAAATGTATGTCTTTCTGACAAAAATTGTATGGATTTTGCGAAAACATTTCATTACGAATGTCTTTCTGATATTCTCCGAATACGAATATTCGGTGATTGGCTGCTATTCGCGAATACGAATATTCGTTGCATCCCTAGTTATGACATCGTACAGAGCGCAACATATGTGACGTTGCCGACTGGAGCGCGCATCGCTTATGTTGCGAAAAAGTGTAGGTACTTATCTATGTTCCTACGGCTGAGGAACGGAGGTCTGTAGGCCTCGCATTCCACCCCCGAGAAAACGATAAAAATCTAGATGTGCCTCCATCTTAATTATTTTACGTATGCCAAAAAGAGCGCGCATGGCGTTTTTCTCGTGGGTGGCATACTAGCCGTACTGCCACTTGTTTAGACCAGAAACCAACCGTGGCGGGCTCCTAGCATAAGTTCATTTATGTGCTCTTTTTTTTTTCTTTTACATTAGTTTAAGTTCTTTCTATTCTCTATATCACCTAACCTTTAGCTAAATAAATTTATTCAATTTTCCACAACTAAACGTATTACAAAAATGCGTTAAACGCAGTTATAAGAAGTAAATCGAGTAGTATTGGAGCGCAGATGTGCGTCGCGGCGCTCAATTTGCCACCTGGTTACCCCCTCCGCTCCGACGCAATAGACGATATTCTGAACGACACCGGCTCTCGTTTCAAACCTGAGTGGGTCACAGGGATGGAGCAAGGCAATCAAATCAAACAAAAATGGTAGGTACATAAGGAGGGATTTTCCAAAATCCATTAAAAAGGAAAAAGTAGTTCCAAATGCCTCGATAGATGGTGTTGACGCAAAAGGGATGAGCGACCTTGAAGATAATAAAATACAAATCAACTAGTAAAAATGTGTGTTTTTAAGTAAGCAGAAAAATGTGAACATATACTTCGTCCACGGTTGCGCCTGACTTAGTACATGCATTTTTTTGATAAATTTTTAGCCTAAATTTCGGTCTCGCCTCCTTGTCTCGTCAACGCCATCTATCGTGTTTTGTTGGAACTACGTTTTACTAGCTGTCAGAAAACTCCTCATTATACATTCGGGCTTTTGCCCGCGACTCCACACCGGTTCCCGTCATCGTAGCGAGATAAATATCGGTTTTTAAGGCTAAACATAAAAGTGAGAATAACACATGGAATGTCGTTCGTGTAGATTCAAAACCAGACCCTCATAATTAAAAGTCCAAGCCTCTTCGCAACGCGCTACCGAGCGACGCTCTCTAGGCAGCATTCAGGTTAATATTAGGAAGATACGTATTTTAAAGATACCCTAAATCCGTGCCTGGTCTTAGGTACCACTCTCTCGTCTCGTCTCGTCTAACTCTCGTCTTGGGTACCTTCTGTCCTATTATATTATGACGAATCAACCATTCGAAGTTGCGTAACATAAAATATTCAACACGACCTCAAAGTGTACTGAATATATTTTGTACAATATTTTGAAGACGCAATAAAAATTAATGTGTAGTTTGGTTTCAATAAAATTCTTGGGATTCGACAGCTCCGAATTCTTTTCAACAACAAGAAATAAGTCAGAAAAAATATTATTATAACGTAGTTTTTATTGTTCACTAGCTTTTGCCGCTGTCTAAAAGCGTATTTCGGCGTTTAGGTATATCGGTGAGTGTGCCCATGAGCTACATCAGCTCATCCCGCCTTCCAATGTCTACTATCCGACTTACAGATGCACCGCGGGATATCACCACTTCTTGGTTGACATCCCACATATCCGCACCAAGCGCCTTTCAGAATCTTTTATAATGCGCACAGCCAAGGAGTGGAATGCCCTGCCTGCGTCAGTATTTCCGAGTGGTTACAACCCGAATTCCTTTAAAGTACGAGTGAATAGGCTTCTTCTGGGTAAGCTCGCTACATCTTCGACCCCATCTTTGTCCTGAGGACTGGATTCAGGTCAAGAGCAAACCCATCCGTAATGAAAATATATTTATTTAGCTTAGAAATCATACTGCAGATTGTCACCCTCTCAGACGTGTTGAAGCTGCATTTACGCGTGTTTAACGTTTTTTTCTCGATTTTAGTTTGACCTTCCGTTTTGATGATGATGGGACAGTAGACTTTTTACCCGACTGCGCGACGCAAAGGAAGGGTAATGTGTTTATCAGCCTATGTATGTATGTAAGTTTGTTTCTTTGTGGGCCGATTTTGATAATTCTTACGTCAATCGATTTGTCTTAATCTTACGAGCGTCACTAAAGACATGACAGTAACTACGAATAAAGGCCAGTAATAAGAATTCAATTTGGCCACAACGAGACGAAATATTGTAAAAGAAAATAAAATAAGTTGACGAACTACGAGTAGGTATATTGAGTGGGGCATCATTGAATAGATATTTGAAAATCATCTTTAGGTTTCTCTTACCAATTTTTTTTTTTTTTAATTTTTCGTCGTTATCTTTATTGTGAAAGTTGTTCAGTTTGATGGTCTAAACCAAGGCAGCAGGAACCATTTTTGTAGGTGGGCCACAATTTAAAACCCATTTTGGAGGAGGGCCACAATATGACCCACCAACAGCAGCACTGTCGTTATTGACTTTATTAGGCAACAGGCTTCGCACGGGGTAGACAAATAAATTTTAAGACTCATTTTTCTACACCTTCGGTTACATTGTTCAAATTTTACCAAGGATCCCTAATTTTTTTCAAAATGAAATGTAGCCTATGTCAAATTGGAAGAATGTAGCATTCTATTGGTGAAAGAATTTTTTAAATCGGCCCAGTACTTTTTGAGCCTATTCATTACAAACATACAAACATACAAAAATAGGTACAAATCTTTCCTCTTTATAATATTAGTGTAGATTGCTAGGTGGTCCACCGTGTAACATAGAATCGAAATTGTAGCCCCCCTCCAAAATTGGTTTGAAATTGTGGCCCACCTACAAAAATGGTTGAGCAGCCTTGGTCTAAACCATCCATTTAAATATTAATAGGGTGTTTTGTTACACCTTTTATAACATTACACTTCAAACAGTTGCGAAAACATTCAAACGCAAAGTACCTTTAGGCACAACTTTTACAAGATATCAGAATACAGTCGGCTTCACAAAGGGCGCCCGCTTCAATTATTGCTACAAACTTTTGAAGGCATATCAGACGTTGACATTGACTTCGTTCAACTGCTAACTGTTGTCATATTCTGTATAACTTTGAAAAGCTTTCTGTGTTTCAACTTGAGTCAATATAATTAATCCTATGTAGGTATGTAATTCGCTTTTGTGGGGAAACCTGAGCCCGCGGCATGATGGTGCGATAAAGCGCTATCGCACCCTAACTCTCTTTCTTTTTGCGTGCGACCCTAAGAGGAAGGATCTCCATAGAGTCTGCATAAATTTACGATTGTAGTTGGTCTCTTTTGTTTTATGACATACCTTTAATAGTAGAAGGAGATGGAACTATAGATATTTGTTTATGCGGCTGTCCACTTTTTTTTGAGCTAGTGTGTGTGAAAAGTGACCGTAAACATAAGGCTATATGTCACTTGGTGCCTTTTGTCCATAAACGTGAAAAAAAGTGGACACTTTACAATTGGTATGGCTCACTCTATTAGGTATAATCTCTTTGCTTTTTACCCGATTGTAGCGGAGACAAAAATGCGGTTAAATTGTGCAGGACCATGGATTTGTAACCAATGGATCCATAACCTCCTTACACCCATAGAAACACGAAAATTGACCATGGTCGTCGGTATTGTTCGTCCATCTTTCGTACGTGTCCATCGTCGATGTTTCTGATTGTACGTTTATCCCTTTCTATCAATTTTTGTCGTTGGATTAGAAAAGGACAACGTTGACGTCAGAAACAACGACGGGAATTTACGAAAGAAGGACGAACATTACCGCCGCATTAGGCAGTCTACTTTCCAGGTATAGACAATACCTATTATTATTCCACTTTGACTATTTATATGTGGACTGGTTACGCGTGTAATTCTACTAACAAACATTTCTGCCACTTTTTGCGGGGGGCGAGGTAACATGAGATCCGCAACTTTGAATTTTATTCCCCATAACTGTAGATTCTAATTTTGAATGTTAAAAATCATGAAAAGTAGTCTCGTGTGAACCCCAAACGTTCTAAGTTCGAAGTTATTATTTCGCAATTATAGGCTGTCTCGTTTAGTGATAAGGTGTAAAATTGAATGTAAATGCACATGATCAATTGTGCTTATACCGTGGCAGAGGGGAAATGCTACCGCAAGGCTAGTCCTTATAATAATTAAACAAAGCTATTCCAACTTCCTGTGCTGCAGGACAAAGGCAAACAAGCCTAGTTTATTACAAAGGTCTAATATTATAATTTGTACCAGTACCCTAAATTTGCGAATCAAACCAAGATGGCGGCGACAACAGATTTCAATAATAGGATTCAGAGTCAGTAGAGCGCACGGCACAGCCGATCGAAAATGTGACACTTGCTTGGGTCGTACATACACTACGCGTACTTAATACTAAGTACTACAGGGTTTAAAATTAAATGCGTTACATATAAAACAATGTGCTTCAGACCATCAAACAGAAAATCTTTCATTATGGGACCAACATTGAAATCGCGAAAAAAGAATCAGCTGTTTCATTGAAAACGTCAATAAGGGCCCGACCCAAATCATTCAGAATTCTTCAGGTTTATTCATGCAATAACAGAAACTTAGAGCGAGTGAGGAAGCGTCTCTGACTACCTCACTCGCTCCATATGCTTATGCTACGCTAGAGCAAGCAAAACAAGCTTAGAATTTTTTTTGTTATCAGATCGATCGCAATCAGAACTATTTCAGTACAAAATATGTGCGGGGAGCTTTAGCTTTAGCTAGAAACTTTTAGCACCTCAACTTGGCTGTAGTAAAAACTCTTTTGGGCGAGCTCGACTTTTCTTCGTCCTACGAATCGGTTATAGAATATAAATAGAGCTCAATCAGTGTAATATTTTTCCCAAATTTGCCGCCGTAAAGTGCCGACTGGGACATTTGCCCTCCCATCCCCCAGGTATAGAATTATACCCATAACTACTAGTTATATTCGCTGAAGGGATATTCTGTATTCATAATATCCGAACTCAGTACAGTATGGCTGGTGAGCCCATCGATACTTTTTAATAACAGTGGACACATCACTACACTACACACACACACACACACACACACACACACACACACACAGACATCACATCACATCACAACATCACTCTTAGAAATTAAAAAAAAATCTTAGTAAGGGATGATGTCATAATTACGTTCGACATTTTATTTAGGGTAAAGCAATCAATATTTTACGAACGTCCCCTCGATCATAACATACTGGTTCGGATTGAGTTATTTATGGGGGTGACATCGGAAACGTGATTTGTTCTTAATCTCTTGAGATGTGTTCGGTCCACTGGAGCTCGTTATGTAAAGGTCATATAATACGTAAGTAATCTGTGATATTACTTTTGATCTACAATAAGGTATTTACACCATGTAAGAAAAAATATAAAAATGCATATATTTATTTATAAAAATGCAGTGTACATTTTATAATTCAATTTTTAAAATCGTCTTTATTCGCCATACTGGATTCCGATGTGACGTCACTACACTCCGATAGTACACAATCTAGATTATTGTCGTGCTCTGTGTTATTTCGAACTCATTTCGCGTTGATAAATTAGGACATTATGCGTCGAGAGCATTATTTTCACAAATCTTGTTACTTAGTCTTTCGCAGTCGTATTGTTTACTAACGGAGTGACGTCACGAGCAGAAGCAACATAGTGGCTAGCGTTTCCGCGTGAAAATTCAAAATCTTAAATAAAAAATAGTTATTCAGGCATTTTTCGGCTTCATAATAATAAAAAAAAATCGATTGAGATCTCAGGATTACTTGAAAACAGTTTTCAAAAAAAGGTTTTATACCCTCAGAGGAAGGATCTCCATAGAGTCCGCATAAATTTACGATTGTAGTTAGTCTCTTTTGTCTTATGACGTACCTTTAATAGTAGAAGGAGATGGAACTATAAATATTTGTTTATGCGGCTGTCCACTTTTTTTTGAGCTAGTGTGTTTTTTTTGGGCTTAGACATAAGGCCATATGTCACTTGGTGCCTTTTGTCCATACTACTTGACACCACACACTCAAACCTAAACGTCAAAAAATTGGACACTTTATAATTGGTATGGCTCACTCTAGTAGGTATAATCTCTTTGGTTATACCCTATTCTACATACATCTGTATGTAGGTATGTGTCTACAGTAGTGCAATCACCTACACGTCAAAACCTACCACCTATACCTTCTATCATTTTATTTAGTCCTCTACATTTTTCACCAGACTAGGCCATACCAGCTAATCCAGTTGGAGCTATTCTATACCGGTTCATCCTATCGCGTATAGGAAGTAATGATCTGCCCTAGGCAAAAATAGATTGTCCTAAAATCGGGTTTGGCCGGTAACATACTGTGAACCTTCTGTACCAATATTAGGCCAGTCATTTTACGATTTGACCCGGAACTAATTAAGAATAGTAATTTTTTTGCTGTATCATTTATTATGAGCCAATTTGGGCCTAGAAATATACCAAAACTAAAAAGAAATCACGTTAGCAACTGTCATATTTTAAATATTGCATTTATCTCGTTCTACAAAACGTGACGGTATAATTTTGTTTGTCCATTTTTAAGGCTTTACCATTGTTCACACATCAAACACAGAGTAAATATTGTTGTCTAGTTTGAAAGCTTTGAAAAATACATAAGTATTTTCAAAACTCATTTTAGTGTTCCGTACCCAAAGGGTGAAAACGGGACCCTATTACTGAGCCTACGTTGTCCGTCCGTCCGTCCTACCTATTTAGGGATGTAACTTTTGAACCGTAATAGCTAGAAAGTTTACATTTTCACATAATATGCGTTATTACGGCGGATTTGTTAACAAATTAAATAAAATTAATTAAATAAGATCAAAAAGTTAAAAATTCAGGGGGGTTCTCAACAAGACTAGTTTTTATCTACGTTTTTTCTTCTCGCTCTATGGTAAAAACGTTAATACATACAAGCGTCAAACTTAGTGTGATAATAAAAAAGTCCCGGAGAAAACAAGTTTTTTTGTAATTTAGTAATTCGTTGTGTTGTGTGATGGTGTGGTCAGGAACCCCCGGTGCGCAAGTAGCCCGACTAGCACTTGACCGGTTTTATTTTAACTTCAAAGGCTATTTTATTACTCAAAACTAGCTGACCCGGCAGACGTTGTTCTGCCATTTTCCCTACCCTACACCTATCCTACAACTACCCTACACCTACAACTACCCTACACCTACCCTACAACTACCCTACACCTACCCTACACCTACCCTACACCTACCCTACACCTACCCTACACCTACAACTACCCTACACCTACCCTACACCTACCCTACACCTACAACTACCCTACACCTACCCTACAACTACCCTACACCTACCCTACACCTACCCTACACCTACAACTACCCTACACCTACCCTACAACTACCCTACACCTACAACTACCCTACACCTACCCTACAACTACCCTACACCTACTCTACACCTACAACTACCCTACACCTACCCTACACCTACCCTACACCTACCCGACACACACTTGGCCGTTATTTTTGTTTATAAACCTTCCCTGGCATATGCACAACAACCCACCAAAGTTTCATCGCAATCGGTCCAGCCGTTCAGGCGTGATGCCGTGACCAAGGGAAATAGGGATTCATTTATATATATAAAGATTAATGTATAGCCGTGGTGGTCCAGTGGCGAGTAACCTTGGCTGCCGTGCAGGAGGCGATGGTTCGATCCCCGTCCAAGCCGACTCGTACCAATGAGTTTTTTGGAATTTATGTACGATACGATTTGTAACACCACTGGCTTTTCGATGAAGGAAAACATCGTGACGAAACCTGCATGCTTCAATTTCGAGGCATGTATTGTACCCACTGTCTATTGTAAGTGGCGACGGGCTCACCCCCCGTCACACTGGACAGAGTTTCGGTACTACTGGTGAAACGAGGATGTTCTGAGGTTTCAGAATATCTCTGACTACCTACTCATGTATATAAATTAATATATAACAAATGAAAACCTAATGCAAATTAATGCATTGGTATTATTATGATTAAATTATAAAATTTTGATTTCAATGTTGCGTAGTTAGCGATTGTTTTTTTTTCATATAATTTTTTTCAAGTTTTGTGACTAAATAGTGCCGGTTACAGATTAAAAGTCCCATACATAATTACTTCCCACCTCTCCTAACAAAACCTCGTAAATTGAATTGATTCAGTATAGTATCTACTACACGTGGTTCAATTTAACGCGGCCTTCTATCGCGGACTCGGAGAGTTCACTCTATCAGATACATCCTAACGCTTAGACTAACCCTCTCATTATTTCGAATGCCACCTAACTATAGGTATAATAGCCCCGAAAGCGTCGGCGTCGGAACGTCTTAGACTTAGTCGATCCGAACCATGCGATCACGGTCGCCATGAAGGTGCTTACAGTCACTACACACCAACAGACACTCACCCAACACGATCTGCAATACAATCATCTCCAAGTTGCGTCGCCGTAATAATCGGTGTCCCCGTCGTCGCCGCGGGGAACAGTCGCGATCTCTGCCTTTTTATTCTGACGTCTATAGACGCTACCGGCACATCGCTGACTGGTTCTCACCGATCCCCACTGCCCAATCCACGTCATTATCCCAGCAACGCCCATTTCCGAGGTCCGTATCCCTTATGGGTACCCTTGAGCAGGTTGCTTAAGTTCATTCACTGGTTCGGTTGACCTACTAGGGCGCTTCGCCGTCACTGCAGAGTCCCCCCATATAGTCCGCAGCACACGGGTAGGGTTTAATAAAACGTACATCTTAATTTGGACGGTTAATATTGGCCGCTAACTTCACACAGGTAAATCTGTCGAGTGTATGCCAACCGCCAACCCCGAGAAAACGAAAAAAATCAAGCCGTGCCTCTGTCTTTGTTACCTTTCGTATGCAGAAACTGGCGCGCATGACGATTTTCTCGTTTTGTTGCTTTGACGTGTCATGCTAGCGCTACAGCAGCGTAACAAGTAGTAAGCACGCCGCTATGGGACATGCTCGATATTGAAGCATGCAAATCACGACGTTTTCCTTTTCACCGAAAACCCAGTGGTGTCACAAACATTAAGACCGCAAGCCGCTTTAGTTCGACCGTTCCTTATCAATTACGTCAACCCAAGACAAATTCCTTTGCACGCCACAAGCTAACGGTCAACATTGGCCCTGACCTTCAAGGTTAATAGAGGTATCCCTCGACCAGGGACTTGGAGGCAATTAAGTGGACTCAAGATTGCGTTGCGACCACTGATTGCTCTTTAAATGAGTTGGACCGAGATGATGGACTCGGATTTGTGTCTTATTTTTGGAAGTAGAAACAGATTAACGGCCCGATAGCACAGTCTGTAGTGAACCTGTCTGCTGTGCCGAGGGTCGCGGGTTCGAATCCCGTAAGGGACAAATATTTGTATGATGAATATTAATATTTGTACCCGAGTCATGTATGTTTGTATCTATATATTTATTCTATATCGTTGTCTAATCATAACACAAGTCCAGGCTAGATTCTATCTTTTTCTGTCGCTCAGGATCTTCATTGGCTAGAGCGAGCTAAGTTTAGAAGGCGCTTTATAAGTTTTGATTACATCAGGACTTTGGTTCGTAATGGCTTCGGCTGTGTCCATCAATACCGCGGCGGCCCTCAAACAACCATTTTGTTACACAGTACTCGTATATTTACAAAACTGTCAGGTATACAGGATACAATTATATTATACGTGCTAAACACGGAAGCACTGTCATATAAACCCCTTGATCGATTTCTATTCTATTCTATTCTTGAAAGATTCTTGACCACTTCCCTGGATACGCATGTAACGACCCACTCCTAGAAATACTTAGTAATTAAGACCTTCAGACATCTTCACTCAAAGTTTGTTCACAGAGTCGATCCCACAACTTTGATTACACTATTAGAGACTACGCAGTTATCCTAAAGCCATCGTTTATTTACTGTCCTGGTCATTCGAAGTTTGTTGAAGTCGTCCAATTTACCAACTTGGAAATTGCACAGAGCAAATGCAGATTTACTATAATTATTGGCATTAACGTCTTTTACTTTTAACTTACGAATTAGGTACGCGAATTTTTCATGAACTTACTGAGTTATTAATAATTTTTCATGAACTTACTGAGAACTTACGAATTTAATTTTAACTTTCTCAACGCCCTCTAGGTCGTTAAAACCATTATATGGATCTTGTCCACAAAAAACACCTAAGTATTCTATAAAACAATCGTTTTTAAGCCACGGTTTATACAGAAGAGACGTGTGGCGGTGGCGGATATATTATAGTACGTAGCATTGCGTCGTTTTTGACGTAAAGGAGAATGGCGCCCGCGCCTCCAGGTGACGTCGCCTCTAGGCGCGGGCGTAATTCTCTAAACGACGCTATGCTACGTACGCTATGCACAAGTCTCTTCTGTATAAACCGCGCCTAAGACTCACTCGGGTAGACATCAGTCGCATAGGTACTTAGACGGATTTGTATCTATTCCTAAAGCCAGCGAGATTAGAACATACTCTTATAGCAAGATTTTTAAAATCCTTATCCAAAGATATATTTTAAGAACCTTCCAAAGTGTCTAACAAAAATATCCATTTAGAACATCTTCGTCACCGCATAATGCCGTTTCATTTTATGTAATTAATCTTGAGAACAGCTAAAATGAAAACATGTAGGACAAAATGTGCGTCGAACGGAATGGAATGCGCTGTGTCATGCGAAAATGCCCGCGGAACACGCGTCAACAAAATAGCTGAAGAAAATACCAATGCCTGGAGGGTTCGAAAATGGCGCCCAAAATAGAAAATGACGCTTGATAATAATTTCACTATGTAAATAACATGACGTGCACTTTTAAAATAAATTACGCAGAATGGAATAAAAGTTCAGCATTGGACTTGTTTGTTACATGACATACAATCGAGACCTATATTTCCTTCTGACTACGGAACCCTAAAAATTAAGTCTCAGGCGGGACTTGAACCCGCAATTTTCCAAACCGGGGAATTACTTTTTATTCCAAAAGCTACTGAGCCACTACGCCAGGGAACGTTGAATAACCAACGCCAGTAGATGGCGCCACGTCCCTTAAGTATTGGAAAAATCAATTCCCCGGTTTAGAAGATTGCGGGTTCAAGGCCCGCCTGAGACATCATTTTTCAATCTTTAATTTGATTTTACATTCACTGTTAAAAAGTCATGAGAGGGCCTTGATGCTGGATCTCAGACCTAAAGTAGGTAGGTACTGTAGAATACACCTTTTCTACAGGGATTGTTGAGGTTGATGTATATAATAAAACACAGATATAGTATTCACTAGTGAATGTGGCTCAGCGTGCGTCCGCACGGCACGGCGGTCGGTGAGTGAATACCAAGCGAATGCACGATATATATTCACTATAGACCGCACCTGCCGATAGATGGCGCTACCGGCGCTTTCCACATTAACTACTCTTTATTGCTGTACACTACAGGTACCTAACTATTAAATAATCTGTGCCTAAAACAAGTAAGGTCAAGGTGACGTAAATGTTTCAGCCCTTACGATAAGATTACCCAGAGCGGTTCATATGCATAATGCAAAAGCAAAATGGTTAAAAAAAACGTCTACTTTAAGGCACAATTATTTATTAAAATATATACAAAAAATTGCTACAAAATATCATACAAACAGTATAATTACCAAATACATATGAAAAGTACCTAGTCTGTTTGCCAGTCCAGCAGAGCTAAGCAAGAAAGGGTAGAAGATTCTTAGGAAGAAATACTCCAATGGAATCGTTTAATTTTTCTCTGCTCACTTCCGGCCCCTCACTAACTTCAGATACCGCACCTCACCCCGCACTTCGAGGGTAACTTTAGGGAAGCGGAGCGAGAAGCACATACGGCCGACGCTCATGAGCGAGCGGGACGGCGCGTATGCAGACGCTATCTTGTTTATGCTGCGAATTGCCAGGGGTGTGACTGAAGTTAAGCATTTCATTGCAGTATTTAGCTGGGTGACCTTTTACTGACATGTATTGCATCCGTCCTTGGGAAGCCACCATTCAAACAGTTGGTCACAGTTAGGCTATTAGATAAGCCAAATCAGATGCCTATCGAGTCAGCTTCAAAACATTATGACAACAAGTTGACCACTAACTTGCCTTCGCCAATCCACACTGGCAGCCCCAGTTCCTCTCACTCTTATTCGTGAGATGTCTGTGCCATGCCGTGGGACGTATTGGCTTAATCTGATGATTCACCACATGAAGCAATCCTGTTAGTGGATTGTTTCCTAAATGCGCTCTTTGACAAAATAGCTCTTAAAGTCCCAGCCCGTAGACTGTTTAGACTTTTGAATAGCTCCTCACCCCACTTACTACTACTAATTATAGACGGAACAGCATTTTAAGTAGCTCATGTATAGAATTTAATAAGTTCTGTGACGACTTCAACTACGACTTATTTTGTAGCAGAGCCTCCAGCTTACGCTTACGTGAGATAATTTGTAGATCACCTCAGCGAATGATTTAATAACTATGTTAGTTTGTAATCACCCTTTGTATTAACATCAAGTGTTTATTAGCGTTATTTATGTGGAAGCTTGATATATATTGTGGAGCCTATGGCTGACTAAATTTGTAAACTATTTGTTGTATAGCTGTAAGCTCCCTAAATTTTATATAATATAAATGAAATTAAAAATGATCTCTTCCTCGTTTAGCTCTCGTGGACTTGGCACCTTAGCAGTCTAAACCTTTAGGAAGACGAAGGTCCACCAGTTTCTGCAACATTTGTACCACTTATAGACGCTTTGAGTCTGTTGTTCTCCTCTACCAGCGCTTGTACCCTGATCTCGTATTTCGATCTTAATTCCTAGAAAATAAGTTTTATTATTATTTGATGTTTTGTGAAGTTCGCAGCTGTTTTGGTCATCCTTAGGTCATTGTATTTGTCATTGCAGTAAATTTTGTACATTTTCTGATAACTACTAAGTTTTAATTCATCATTGAGTGCTTCGATCAAAGTAAAATTTTAAATCTAAGATATAGTGCATGTGGCACCTATTTTTTTTAAATTTCCTGGTGGTATGTAAGTAAAATATGTTGTTGACAGGTACATATCTAAATCAGGAAAGGGTTCAGTGCTACTGTCCAAGAAAGATCTTCAAATTCCATTGCTTGTAATTCTAATAAGTAAAGATTTCTTAAGGTGCTGGTTTGAGCGTATTACAACACCAGTAGTTGTCCTTCTATATATCTGTCCTTCTCGGCATTATATGGAAGATCTTACCTTGATATAGCGAGTTGTGTCTCATATTTCTTCCTCAAGTCGTCGTTCATATTGGTGCTGGTCTGAGCATATTACAACACCAGTACTTATTATCTGACCTTCTTGACATTCTATGGAAGATCTTACCTTGATATAGCGAGATGGGTCTCATATTTCTTCTTCAAGTCGTCGTTCACATTGGTGCTGGTCTAAGCGTGTCACAACCCCTGTACTTATCTGACCTTCTCAACATTCTATGGAAGATCTTACCTTGAATATAGCGAGCTGTGTCTCATACTCCTTCTTCAAGTCGTCGTTCACATTGGTGCTGGTCTGGGCGCGCTGGAGCACCAGTGTATACCGTTCCTTCTCGGCTTTGAACCTAGCGTCCATCGCTTGAAAGCGATCCTGTAACAAAATGTTGTTTGGTCATTTCATTGATTCAGGTTGAATCAGTTGTTCCTCCTGTTTTGAGAGGATAGTTTTTGTTCATATCTTTAACATGCGATTTAGAGAGATGAGCGTATGAATGCGGATGGCCGCATGTGGAAACACCAAAGAAATTATTGTGTGAAAGGTCTTCTATTATTCGACTGGTTTGAAGGTCTTTAAAGTCTAAATTTTTAATTTGCCGCGCATTATCAGATCTTTCCAAGTTCTAAAAGGAATTCCAAGAACGTATACTCATTAAGTTCGCAAGGTCTGCATTAAAATTATCTATGAACTGTCAAACTTCGTCGGAAGTAAGTATGTCAACTGAAGCAAATCATTTAAATAGCTTGAGGCTTTTCAAGTGATGCCATTGACCTAAAACCGTCATCATTTTAATATCTGCCCGAAACCTCCGAAATTATCTTTATCTTTAAATGGAAACTGTCTTTACGGCCTATAAAATTGGAAAACGATATTTGATAATCCAATCATGAATAAATTTGGAAAGTTCAACGATAGCTAAAACTTCTGCGATATTTGAACTCAAAGGAATATAGATTTCTGTTTACAAAGTTGAGGAATCGATTACAACCTAAAATAGGTTGATTTAGCACATACATTTTAAGGTACATTCACAAAGAAGAAAGGTCATCAACAGCCTTTAAACGTATCACATGTTTAATACGGAGAATGGAAGATGATGAAGAGATTTTCTTAATTCCTATACTAGGAATTAAGAAAATCTTCCATTGGCTTTTGGAATGCATGGAATGATAAATGTTGCCCTTAGTCTTGAATATTTACTGTACCCCTCTAGAAAACTTCTCATAGTGTAAATAGGTACTCATTACGTTCTACATCTCATGCCACTGACATTTGATCTGTTTACATTGCAATATTGCCTAGTCCTCATATTCATATAGTAACTCTCATCCTCAAAAGACGCTTTTGCGATAGGGTTCTCGACTCTGTCATAAATGATCCCTGTAGTTGGTTTACCAATAGCCATATTTTTCCTATTTCTGTCTCCTGCTTGCAATGGGGGAAGTCTGATATAGATTTTTCCGACTCCTACTATCTTCTGTGATTAAATACATTTCGGGTTCCAAGACAGATTAGTCAATCTCCGCTCGCTGAACTTCATTGTCTCGTGTTATTGTGTGTGGTCGCTGTAGATCCTGGTTAAAAGGAGTAGCATTGTTGGACGTAGGTCCTGGAGGATCTATACGCTGAATAGACCAGAAAAATGCACTACTTATTCTAAATTGATCCTTACCTCCATAGCTTTAACTTCAGAGTTCCTTATCTCAAGTAGATCCTTAGTGATCTGGTTAATGTCCTTCAACGACTGGACCTGCGTCGTCAGAGCCTCGATCTGGAGCTCCTGGTTCTTCACCATCTTCGTCTTATCGAAGATCATTCCACGGGCTTTACTTAGTAACTGAAACCGAGAAAATTCTTATAAAATTGTCATTTGTCTGATACGATTCATTCTCAAAATAATTTTAATGTAACTAGCTACCTAGTCAGCTTAATAGTGTAGAGATTTATATTATGATGCTTTCAGTGATTCCAGAACTTCAAGCAAATAGATAAACAGGCAAACATGTAAGATTTAATACTACTGTCACTTCGGTGAAAGAGAACATCGACATGATAAAAGATGCATGTCTGTAATGTTTGCCAATTTGGCATGCGTAGTGGACTAAAGCCCATACACTTAATAACGAGGGTAGACCCGTGTCATAGCAAAGAGGACGTAGAAGCGATTATGATAATGATTTAATAACTAGCTGCACAGAATTAGCCCGATGAAGAGCGAGATTTTATATTCCTTATGGAAATAATAGAAGGTTAAGTGTCACAAACCTCTTCATGTTGCTGTTTGATGTTGTTGATCATCTCACTGTTCTTCCCACTCGGTTTGGACAGCGCCGCTTGTAGCTCCGTCTCCAAGTTCTTTACTCTCGCCTTCAGGAGATCTATCTCTTCCTCCCGGACCTGCAATAATTATTTGTACTTTATTGAGAAAAACCATTACCGAGCATCAAGAAGCCAAAAACGACAAGCCATTTATGTCAAATCAAGTTTGTAATAGCTTTATGCTTATTAAGTTTAGTAATTTAAAAACATTCGATTTACCTTTAATTCTAATCTCAATGCATCTTCAGATCTTTCTGTTTTAACTTTTTCTAGTTCATCAATCTTCTTGAGGAGATCTTGTTCCCTCTTCTGCCAGTCCTCCTGTAATGTCAAATACATAATTGTATTAATTTTTCTTATAATGACCATGCATAATAGCATCGATATCTAAATAAACTTATATTTCGAAGACTCTGTGATCACTTTCTCTTCCTTTCCAGATATACATAATAATACTGTATTTGGAGGATTCATAATAGTAGGTTATTTAAGTCACGTTATAGGTTTGCTTTTGGGTTTTCACGTCGACCCTTCTGGCAACAAATGTCGTAAAAGCCATTTTGACCAAAATTAGTTTTTAACGCCTTTATAATCAGTTTCGCGAGCTCTATCGATCTCTATATTTAAAATGTTCAAATTCGCAAAAAAGTGTCTTTTACGACGTGCTCCGATGCACGTTCTAAACCCAATTTTATTTTTAAATATGTCGTAATTATCAAGTTGAAGGGTGAAGTTTTAAAATTAATGTTGTAAATGACGTATTTTTTCTTAAGATGGCTAATACTACATCATGTGATCAAATCAGAAAAAAATGGTTCCTGAGCATTTTTGTCATAAAAGACACGATATTTTCAAATATGGTTTATACGACAATTTTGCAGTGGAAGATGTACAAAAGAGCAAGTTAATTTTATGTCGTAAAAACCATGACTTTTACAAATATGGACCATTTGTAAATAAAATACCTATAAAAGTAATGCTAAATTTGGTATTAAAAGGCACGACGCTTTTGAAATGGCTATTATAACATTTATCTCCAGGTCACCTATGCAAATGTGAAATCTGAATTTATCGTACAAGACACAATGTTTTAAATTATGAGTTTTGCTGCATCATTTTATCATCAGAAATTGACACCAAATACTAAAGCCAATGCCGATCCGCCATCCGTCTCTCGTTTGGCGTGCGGCAGGGTGTGCAGAGGTAAATTCCCGATCCACCCGCGCGCGTACGCATTACCCTCCCCGGCCCATGCACCAGCACCGGCCGTACTGCTCTGCTCCGAGCGCAGGCAGTGACCGTTAGGGTCGATTCACACCAGAATAGCATTTGCTCGCAGCGGCAATCTTATCACTAGTGAATAAAGGTCAAATTTGTTGTGAGTGATGCAGGCAGCGCGGCTAGGCCGCCACTTCGGCGACGTGCAAATAAATTTACCCTGGTTTCACTAGTGATAAGATTGCTGCTATAAGCAAATGCTCTTCTGAAAACGAACTCTTCGGGCGAAAACAGTGCTTTGGATTTGCTGGTACGAAGAAAACAAGTGTTGGAATCTCTGTTATCCTACCAAAACCGTTTGGCTAGAAAAAGGATTAATATTACATTTTAGTTATATAACTCACTCAACTCTTGATTCTCACCCGAAAATACCCTAGAGCTTGCTAACTGTGTACTTTTTATTTAACAAAAACCGTAAAGGATTAAAGATCTAAAATTTTGCTTTGCTTTTTACTACAAATAGTCATCTATTGCTAGGGTCTCAACTGGCTATTACTACAAACGGTTATCTACTGCTTTCGTATAAATTGGTTCTTACTACCATCTGTACTTTCAATATTGTAACGTAGTGTGGCTTTTACAACAAAATATCACTATTATAACAAGAAGTTACTAGAAAACAAAATGTTTGCAAATCATGTTGATTCCCTAATGCACTGTAAGTTATCGGTCCTTGGCACATTCAATTTAAAAAAAAAGTTTAAGTTTAACACATTTTGGCTATTAAAACTACACATGCCGATCGTTTTTGATGCAGCATTATGGTTTATAATACGGAAATAGAGTTTACAAAGAGATGCTATGGCTTTTACTACAAAACCTTATTCAACAGATGTGAAGTTTTTTGGCTTTTACTACAATATCTGTCCTAAATATTGCTTGAACTTTGGCTTTTAAAACTATGTAATCTGTATCGATGTATTAGTAATCCAACTAAAATGAATTAAAAATTACGTTTTTTATTTTTGTTGATGTAAAAATAATGTGCCATTCATAACTTTTGCTTATCTTATCTTATCTTATCTTGTTGTGGGGGCTGGCAAGCCAGCAACACTTCGACCCAGTGGGATCTTTTGTGTTAGCCCCAACTTTCTTCACCCTTCAATTACATGGTCAATGAAGGAGGCAATACCATTGAGGGGAAGAAACCTAAGGTCTCCCGGTTTTGGGTATCCATCTCCGAGGAGGCACATGCATTTTGCCGCCAAGACATCACAGTCACAAAGGATATGTTCCATGGTCTCTTCATCCTCTCCGCATGGTCGGCAGCTTGGATCTAGGGTTAGTTTCATTTTGTGCATCATCGTGCCTGTATCGTAGTGCCCAATGAGGGCTCCGATGATGGCACGAGCCTTGCTCCTGCTGTTGTTCAGTATGAACTTTGAGACAAAAGTTGTCACATTGCTGATAAATTTCTTAGAGAGTTGTAGACCTGCAAGGCCGGACCACTCCAGCCTGTGTGTTTTATCAGCCCAATCCCTAATGGCCATTCTTATGCTGCATGCCGGGATTCGCACACTTGGTGCTGGGCCAACCATCTTCCGTTCTGACCCAGCCCTCGCCAGCTCGTCAGCATTCTCATTACCCTGGACACCGGTATGTCCCGGGACCCAAGCTAATCTTACGGTATTGTGAAGACCAAGTTTGTTAAGGGTCTTCACTCCGTTTAGAATTAGCTTGGAATTTACATAATAGGAGTTCAAGGCTTTGATAGCTGCTTGGCTGTCACTTAGGATATATATAGTCTTATCCTATATAATATATATAGGATGGTAGCCATCAAGACTACTGCGCACAGGCTATGATAGCATACGTCTCTGTTTGGAAGACAGTTGCAAATTCTCCTAGACTGACACTTTCGTTGTAGTCTTTGGAGTGTATGCCTGCACCCGTACCTGACTCGGTTTTAGAACCATCGGTGTACCAAACAAGAGTGTTTGCGTCCGGGGTACGCAATCCACGCTTCCGTTCATCCCTTGTTGGGACATTTATTTTGTAGTTTCTCTTGAAGATCCGTATGCTCGGAATTGTGTCACCTATCATGTTGAACCCTCTTTTTTGTTGAAATTGTTGAAAGCTCACTGTCCAGTCTCAATGCAGTATGCCTTAACTTAGGCATATCACTGTGCCAGGTTTGGGTCACATTCATTCTGTAAAGAGCCTTCGCCGCTTCAGCTTGTATGAATATATGAAGCGGTTTAAGGTTCAGTATTATGTCTAGCGCCGCGGTGGGTGTCGACCTGAATTCACCAGTCATGGCCATACAGGCCATGCGTTGTAGTTTCCCAAGTTATTTCTCACATGTTTGCATTTTGTTTCTCGTCCACCCAACTATGCTGCCGTAAGAAACTATTGGTCTAACCATAGTTGTGTAGATCCAGTATATAACCTTGGGGTTTAGGCTCCAGGTTTTACCGTAGGCTGATCTACACATATTGAAAGCCATTGCGGCTTTCCTTGTAGCCATTTCAGCATGTGATTTCCACGTTAGTTCTTTATCTAGGATCATCCCCAGATATTTAACCTCTGTAGACCAGGTTAACTCCTTATTATAGATGAATGGATTCCTAAGTCTTGTCAGGTTTCTCCTCCTCGTGAACGGCACAATTGTCGTTTTCCCCGGATTTATAGACAAATGATGCTCATCGCACCATTTCCCCACATCATCCAAGGCTTTCTGCAGAAATCCAGACACTTTATCTGGAAATTTGCCGTTGATTAAAATGACAATGTCATCTGCATATCCTACTGTGTAAAGTGACTTTTTGTTCAGCTTTTCCAGCTTAACTTTTGCTTAGTTATTATGTTTTTTAACACTCAGTAGCAGAAACGCTCATTAGAGTTCCTCCTCCATTAAATCTCTTGCTAGGTTTTACTACGTCAACAAGACAAGAAGTGACGGAAAGAGATTGAATGGAGGATTAACTTTAATGAGCGTTTGTGCAATCGAGTGTAAGACTGTTATTTTCAAATTGTTTAATTATCAACAACTAACACACACTTTCTTAGGAGGGATATTTATGCGCGTTACAACTATACAAGCACAAAATTCTATGTGCAATGCTTAGCCAGTTAACTTCTTGATATCAGAATGCGTATTCAGCTACGCAAAGTATATCGAATTGTACTTTTAAAATTATAACTTGTAGTTTTAATATAAAACTGAGCCCGAGATTATAAAAGACTGAATTACGTTCTATTTTACTGTGTACCTATACATCGTTTAGAGTTTTTGTTGATTCTAATTTGATATTATATTAAAG
Source organism: Agonopterix alstromeriana (assembly GCA_963924505.1). NCBI lineage: Eukaryota > Metazoa > Arthropoda > Insecta > Lepidoptera > Depressariidae > Agonopterix > Agonopterix alstromeriana. The sequence goes on along the minus strand of OZ004671.1, from coordinate 16,916,154 downwards.
TTTGTTATAAAAAGTAGATAATTCTAGTAAAATAATAAAAACAATTATAAATAACATGTAGATTTCTAAAATGTATAGTGCATTTACTACAGTAAAGTATTCATTCTTTGGTTACATTTGTCTTTTAATACAAAATTTCCTTCGATAAAACCATCGAAGACACCTTTCACAACAAAGGTTACAGTAGTAAAGCATAAAAAAATTGTCGTTGAAGCCAGTTACATCTTGATTTTTTTGTAGTAAACGCCATGCTATCTCTGGAACTATTAAAGCTACGTTATTTAAAGTTTATAATTATTAATAAACTCAAAAACCTAAAAATAATTCGTTTTATTAGTTTAATGTACCTTTAGAAATTCAAAAGATATACAGGAAATAAACTTTACAATTTTTGTTTTTTGTTGATCCTGTAAAATGACGATTTGGCTTTTATGACATTTGTTGCCTGAAGGGTCGACGTGTCGGTTACCTGCTCCCCGGCCTACAACGACGCTGAAGCTTTAATGCCACCATTATCAGTCATACTACAGATTTTAGTACAATGTCCATTCCATACCTACAAAACGCGCGTTTTAAGTTTTAGGTTTTGAGTTGCTGATTTGACAAGGTTGGCAAATACCCTATTATGTAGATTAATTTTAGCAAGAATGATGATGATAATGATTTATTACCTGAGGAGCACCATTGACCTCGACTCTGTTAGCATTAACATCAGCTGCGACTGGTGCTTTGGGTTCTTCAGCTGCCTTCACTTCAGCTGGCTTCACTTCAGCTGGCATCACTTCAGCTGGCTTCACTTCAGCTGGCTTCACTTCAGCTGGCTTCACTTCAGCTGGCTTCACTTCAGCTGGATTCACTTCAGCTGGCTTCACTTCAGCTGGAATTACATCAGGTGTAGCTTCCGGTACTGGTGCAGCTTTTGGTACTGCAGCAGTTTCCGTTACTGGCGCTGGTACTACAACTTCCTTTTTTGCTTCTATTATTACAGCTTCTACCTGAAAATAAGACGTGTGTTCTTTTAATTTTTTTGACAAGCGAAAGAACAGAAGGTAGCAGAAATCATAGCATTACAATTCCGTTCTATAAATGTATCTATAATGTCACGCCTCTTTTCCTAAGGGGTAGGCAGAGACCAAGGCGCGCACATTTGCTACGATTCTTACATGTACCTCTCTTGCGTCGTTTAAATCTATTCATACATGCCCACCGGTTTCGAGTACTCCTTTCCTATTCAAATTAGCCCTATTTTATTTTAGTTAAGACATGTCACTTCCATTTCAAGTCCTATAAGATAGGTAGTTATGTACCTTAATTCGCCTAGAAAGAAAAGACAACTGCACTCTCTTTGCATAAAAAGTAGCTTACCGGCTTAATCTCTTCTGTGTTTATTGCCGACAAAGCGATTTCTGGAGTGGAACCCTCCCCGCCTCCTGATGCTTGAGCTTCCGATGGATCTGACTGCAATCAGAGGTACGTACCTAAATTAATTATTCATGGATATTATGAAGATGATAATGAATTTTCCTAGTGGATTTCGACTACGGAGACTGATCTTTATACGAAAAGCAATCGGATACGCAAGATATTTTAAAGTTCATAAGTGTACGCGCTAAACACAGATGCACTCTCTCGTCCTCACCCTCCTATGTCGTACTGTACCATATCGACAATTGTTGTAATTTGTGTAGGTATGTAAAGACGTAAAAAGTGCAATTTTGTTGATCGAGTGCAGCAGGTACCTATTATTCTTATAACGAGGCAGTGTGGTCTTATGAGCTTTATGGGAGGGCTTTATAAAAATCTATGAGTCTTATGGTCTTACGGATAGTTAACGTTTTGGGCTGTCAAACCACTATAGAGACCACTTGATAGCTGGACGAGTCAGAATGGTCTTATGAGCTTTAGTTCGCCATAGCGTAATGCCATAGGGTATATGGTCGCGCGATGTGCAGGTGACGGGGTACCGGCAAAGTCGGTACCGCGAGCTACTAATTTAAATTTGACAGCTGCGGAAGTTTCACTTCTGCCGTGCGTCCCGTGACGGCTTTCTTTTTAACTTAATTTTTTTCTTTCTATTTATATTATTTGAGTGATCTGCGCGTACAAAGTCGCGTTCACAGCTATTTCTTATAATAATTTACAAAATTAATAAAGTTTTTGTGATACCAAACAAACAACGTACCTATTTTTGGACATTGTTGCACAGATATTGCTGTATGAGCTTCTAGTTTGTAATCTTCTTAAGGGCTTACGTTTATTAAACCTAAATATAGCGACAAAGTAAAATTAAATGAGACTTGTTCTCGGAATATCTTGTAACATAATACAATACCTACTTACATTGTGAAGGATTTGGCTTCGAGCCAAATAAGTAGGCTTGCCAATTGTAAGTATGTGGTGTAAGGCTGTATCTCTACAGGGTGAAATTGATATCATTAGCTTCCTTTTAGACTATAGGTAGATTTGTAGGAAGTTTAGTATGGATCATCAGATTTTTTTTCGCGATTTCGATATTGGTCTCCTAATGAAAGTTGTTCAGTTTGATGCTCTAAACCATTCAATTTTTATTTGTATTTTTGTAACACCCTGTATAGGCTAATCTCGGAAGATACTGCAGGGATTTTGATACGGTTTTCACTAATTACTTTATAGGCTATATACTTGAGGTTGTTTTGTGTACCTACCCGTGAGAAGCCGGGGCGGATCGCTAGTTTTTATAATAAGTACCTAAGTAAGTATATTCTAATCTAACTTCTAAAACATAAACGAAATCGGTCCTATTAAAATGGCGCGAAATACTTTACAAATGCAAACACGTGTCGTTACGTTCCCTATTTTCACACACGTAGCTGTTTGTACCCACAGGGCAAACAAGACCAACCAAAGTTAAAATAAACTTAACTTGTGGTTTAAACAAGGTTTAAACCTAAACAAACGAGTGCCACATCAAATTAGACAAACAGGCCTCCTCGTGCGCATTTTAGACGAAAGGAGACGTGACTAAGCATTAATTTAACAAACGACTTAACATTAATTAAACAAACGAATTACGTTAGAATTTGCCTAATCTAATATTCATCTGTGCCCGTTTCGAGTATAGGAAAAGGCGGGAAACGAGACGCGATTCTGCGTTTCGTTTCGCAGATTGCACGCAGTTTCATATATATTTTACGTCGCAGAATAACTTTTACCACGCACCACAAAAGGAAGACACTATTAGGTATCCCATTCTTTCTCAGGGGATTTAAAAAATTATCAAATCAAAACTTATGGTCAATCATGAATTAATGAGAAAATCAATATGACTACCACACCCACCCTGCTCAAGGACCAAACTATTAGCAACGAATTTTGCATTACAGAAACAGAGATTTGAAACATTTCCTATAACTTATTCTTAGAACAGCTTTAGTAGCGTCCAAGATATGTCGGATAGTATATGTATCCAATAAATTAATTACATTTGGTAATCAGAATTGGCCAGAAAGCTAAACAGGAAACGGAAAATCTCGTCGTCCTAATTTGGATTGAAGTATAGGGATAACAACGGTGAATTATTATTATTACCTACGTAGTACTTTTAAAATAGGTAACGTTGTTTAAGCACTGTTAAAAAAATGTAGCACCGGCCTTACCCACGATTCATCATCGAATCCGTGCACTCTAGTCCATATAGACCTCATACATAATCCTTCCGTAAAATCTGAGCTTGTAAATCTAGCTTTCAGAAATACGTTCTTTGTATCTTCCATAGCATTTAACAAATTAATTATCATAAAAACAAAGAAAACACGCTTAATAATTTTGACAAAGACGCATTATTATGACAAGTGAAATCATTTTAGTCAAAAGAATCTCCTCTTAGATGTATTTTTTAATAAAAAGGTTGCATATTCGTAAAAAGTTATAAAATCTCATTGGACTTACCATTTTTAAAAAGCTAATCAATGTTGTTTATTGTTCCAAATTCAAATAATAACCAAGGAGTATCCAATGCACATGCAAAGTAGTACAGTCACGCTAAAATTGTGGGCCATATCTATTTCTGGAAGGCAGACGTGGTGGATTAAAAATAGAAAGCGTCTTACGCCGAGAAATACTGACTTTTCCCGCGCTGTTTCCGATACTTGAATCGAGTGAAAGAAACCTTCATTAAATAAGAACTTGAACACGAACTTAAATGTCGCTAGATACCTACATACCTAGGTAGGTACTCGTCTTTTTGTTTGATGTTCAAAACTAAGTAGCTATTCCCGGTGGAAATGCTGGGTAACCTGGTGCCAGTATCAGCAATGACAATGAGGGTAGAAGTCTTTGTTGCTCCTGTAGTATTATAATAGCAATCAAACAACCGCACAACGCAACGCAACAAGATTTCAATGAGGCGTTTTTAAAGTTAAGTACCTACATACCTAGTTACATGATTTTTATCTCCCGACGCAAAAAGAAGGGTGTTAGAAGTTTGACGCCAATGTCTGTGTATCTGTCTGTCTGTCTGTGGCATCGTAGCTCTCGAACGGATAGACCGATTATGATACGTTTTTTTTTACGTGAAAGCAAGTTTCCTTACTTTGGTTCTTAGCTATATTTGATAAAAATCGATTCAGCAGTTTTCATGTAACTTTAAAAAGTATGAAATAACAAATTACAAATTATAAAAACCCACCAACGCCAAAACCAAATATTTAAAAATAAAAAATAATTCGATCACCTAGCTATTTGGGGGTGTAAGCAAATGTATGTTTTACTTCTTAACTCTCCTTAAGATATTTTAGGTCAATTAATGTGTCGGAGACCGCAAATGATAGTAAAAAAATCAATGGTCATTTCATAGCGGTCCCCTATGCATTAATTAACCTAAAATATCTTAAAGAGAGTTAAGAAGAAAAAAAAACATACATTTGCTTACCTACATACCTAAATAGGTGACCTGTTGAAAGCCAATGTTCTACCATCCAAAGAGTTTTGTTTTGTATCTGTGTCTAAAGAAGTAACTTGGTTGTCTCTCTGGTGTGTCGGTTAAAAGTTGTAGTAGTTTAAATAAAATGGTTTAATGTAATCCGGAGTTATTTTATTAATCGTGAGGGTCCATGCCTCAACAGTGGTAGCAGAGCGTGGTTTGGGAAAAGAAGAAATAATTTTGAGTAATATTTTCAACCGAACATTAAGAAGGAAAATTCAAAATGGCAATGGCGGATTTAAAATTGAAACAGTTTGCGGGGGACGACTTTTCTATTTGGAAGTTTCGTGTAAGCAGCATTTTAAGGGAGAATGAGTGTTTAGATGCCATCAAAGAGGCAGAATTCAGTACCAGTCCGGAAAACAAAAAGCTTGAAGCACGCGCGCAGAGTATTCTTATTAGCGCGATAGCGGACAGCCATATTGATTATATTCAAGAAGAAATAACGGCTTTTAACATGATGTCGAAATTGGAGAAGCAGTTCATGGTGAGAGGAACTAGAAGTAAATTATTTTTGCGACGACAGTTAAATTATATTAAATACAGCGAAAAAGGTTCTTTGGCACAACACTTTCAAGAAATTTCTAAAATTTTTAACATGCTGAAAGATGCAGGTAGTTCCCTGACAGAAGAAGAAAAAATTAATGTAATACTTCTATCTATGCCAAAAACATATGAGGTAATAGTAACAACGATTGAATCACTACCAGATTTAACAGTAGATATAGTCAAGGACAGATTGTTGGGCGAAGAAGAAAAAAGGAATAAGTGTCAAAACACTGACACAGATCAAAAGAACGCGTTTGCGACTGTTTGCTTCTCTTGTGGTAAAGAAGGACACAAAAGGTTCCAATGCTGGGCACGAGGTCGAGGTTTCCAAGGAAGATGGCAGAGCCACCAGAGCGGTCCTCCCCAAGGGCCATCACAAGAAACAAGACAAGGATATGGATATAGAGGAAAGCCCGCCGGAGCAGGGAGAGGATACCCTAGAAGGGGGCAAGGTTTTCGAGGACATTTTAATGGACATCACTCGTATGCAGCAGATTTTCCACCAAATGACAATGCCTATGTTGCAGAAAATAATACTGAAAGTTTTAATGATGAAGATGTGGCGTTTATTGGAAACAGTGAAACCATAGATTGGTGTGTAGACTCTGGAGCGTCTGACCATTTAATAAATAATAAAAACTTTTTTACAGAATATTTAGAGTTGAGCGAACCAAAGCCCATAGCAGCGGCAAAGAATGGAGTAAATTTGATGGCAGTCGGAGTAGGAAACATGCTGGTGAGGTGCTATGTCGGTAAGAGATATTATGATTGTAGTATTAAAAATGTTTACTACGTGCCAGAATTAAGGAAACATTTGTTATCGGTGCCAAAAATTGAGAGCCATGGATATAGAGTGGAATTTTATAAAAGCAAAGTAAGAGTTTTTAAATATGATCAAATAACTATGATTGGCAATAACGAAGGTTCTTTGTATAATATTAAAATGACACCGCTACATGTTGAATGTAACTATAGTAATAACAATGATAGTCATAATATGATACAACTATGGCACAAACGGTTTGGTCATCTCGGTTTTAAAAATTTGACATTACTCTCACGCGGTCAAATGGTAGACGGTATGGACGACATTACAAATTTTAGGGATACTGGCACACTGTGTGAACCGTGTGTGTTAGGAAAAATGACAAAATTACCTTTCAATAGACCAGGACGTAGGGCAACTAGACCACTAGAATTAATACATACTGACGTTTGTGGAGCAATGAACCCCCCGACTTATGAAGGATATAGATACTTTGTAACGTTTATAGACGACTATACTCACTTTGTCATGGTTTATTTAATTTCAAATAAAAGCGAGGTCTTCGAAAAATTCAGATCCTACTACAATTATGTTACTAATCACTTTAATAGAAGAATATTGAAGTTGAGATCAGATAACGGGGGAGAATATGTTTCAAGAGAATTTCAGACATTTTGTGACGAGAAAGGAATACAATTACAGTATACAGTACCATATAATCCTCAGATGAATGGCGTTGCAGAACGGATGAATAGAACTTTGATGGAAAAGGCTAAAACTGTGTTATTGGATTCAAGACTTAATAAGGAATTTTGGGGACATGCTGTTTTATTCGCAGCATATGTAACAAACAGAAGTCCTACAGTAGGAAAATATCAAACACCGTCAGAAATGTGGGAAGGAAAGAAACCAAATGTTTCGCTTATGCGCATATTTGGGTGTACTGCATATAATCACGTACCTAAGGAGTTACGTCAAAAACTGGACAATCCTGGTAAGAAAATGATCTTTATTGGCTATGCTACTACAGGATATAAGCTTTATGATAGTGAAGCCAATAAAGTAATAATAGCAAGAAATGTAGTATTTGATGAAAGGCAAAAGAAAGAGGAATATTCAGTTTATAGAAGGAATATATCAGATGAAGAAAAAGACAAATCAGATGAAAGCGGAGATGAAAGTGACACTGAAGTGAAAGATGATAACCAAGAGAATGATAATATTATAAAAGAAAAGACAATGAAGAAAAATGAAGTTGAAACAAAGAAGAATGAAATAGAAAGCCAAGCAAGAGGGAGAGAGAAAAGGATAAGTACTAGACCGAAATGGCAACAGGATTATGTGATGGATTTTAACAAAGATGATGAAGCATTATATGCGTTACTGACAAGTTACCAGGATGTACCAAAAAGTTACGACGAAATAGCAGGAAGGAAGGATATACTACAATGGGAGGATGCAATACGAGAGGAACTGAAGGTATTAAAGGAGAGCGGAACATGGAATATATTACCTCAGCCACAGAACGTAAAATTACTGGACACTAAATGGGTTTTTGCAAGAAAGGAAGTAGGAGAGCAGGAAATTTATAAAGCAAGATTGGTAGTAAAAGGTTTCCAGCAGAAGGAACATCTAGAAGATATTTATTCACCTGTACTAAAACTGCAGACACTGAGAGTTCTATTGTCAGTTGCGGCTCATAGAGATTATAATATACATCAGATGGATGTGAAAGGAGCTTTTTTATATGGAAGGATTGATGAGGATGTGTTCCTAAAGCCACCCCAAGGATTATTAGTTTCGGAAGGCCATGTTTTGAAACTCGCCAAGTCGCTATACGGTCTCAAAAAGTCGCCGAAATACTGGTATGAAAAATTCACTGAAGTTATTACGAGTTATGGATTTATACGTTCACAAAATGATTATTGTTTATATAGCAAAGGTGATCATTATCTGCTCTTGTATGTTGATGACATACTCATATTTGGGCCTAGTAATAAAGAAATAGAGTCAGTCAAGAATTTTCTGAAAACTGCATTTAGAATGAAAGATTTAGGGGATACAAATTTAACTTACCTCGGTATTTCAATTCAAAGGGATGGTAACAATATTTTCATAAATCAAACGAAATATTTGAAGAATGTGTTGAAAGCTTATGATATGGAGAATTGTAAAGGTATGAACTCGCCTATGGACTACAATTTTAAACTGGACTTTGACGAATCTGAAATAGACATGACCTTAGAGCACCAATGTAGATCTTTAATTCGTTCATTAATGTACGCAATGGTTAGCACCAGGCCGGATTTAGCCATGGCAGTATCATACTTAAGTCGGTTTCAATCGACACCAACATTGAAATTATGGCAGGCTTTAAAGCGAGTGCTAAGGTATGTCAAACAAACTATCGATTATAACTTGATGTATTGTAAAACAAATTGTGTCAGCCTAATAGGCTTTGCAGATGCCGATTTCGCGAGGGATAATGATAGGAGGTCCTGACAAGACATGACAAGTCCATGACAAGTGGATATTTGTTTCAATTATTTGGTAATACAATTACATGGAGATCCAAAAAACAGAGCACGGTTGCTCTGAGTACAACCGAAGCCGAATTAATTTCTTTATGTGAAGCATCTGTCGAAGCGTGTTGGCTTATCAAACTCCTATCTGATTTAAATGTTAAAATAGATAATGTCATTATTTATGAAGATAACCAAAGCACTATGAAAACTGTAAAAAACCCTGACCAGAAACGATTGAAGCATGTCGATGTTAAATTTAATTTCATAAAACATAAGGTAGAGGAAGGTGTAATAATTGTTAAGTATATCTCAACGACGGAACAGATTGCAGATATATTAACAAAGTCTTTAGTTGGGGATAGATTTGTGAAATTGACCAATATGTTGAACTTGGGAAAAATTGGATTGGGTGAACATTGAGGGAGAGTGTTGAAAGCCAATGTTCTACCATCCAAAGAGTTTTGTTTTGTATCTGTGTGTAAAGAAGTAACTTGGTTGTCTCTCTGGTGTGTCGGTTAAAAGATGTAGTAGTTTAAATAAAATGGTTTAATGTAATCCGGAGTTATTTTATTAATCGTAAGGGTCCATGCCTCAACATGACCGAATTATTTTTTTCCAAACAGCGAAAAAGTCGTTGTCTCAAAACTAAAGTCGGGACAATTTAAAAAGCCACATTTAACATCTATTGATACTTCATCAAACATAACCTTGTAACGGCGGCATTTTTGTTTCGAAGTTAGAACTGTACAACTGCTTTACTATAGTTATGTAACATTTTTTTGGACAAATATAGGTACGTATATATAGACACGCGCGCGAGACGCCGAGCCGAGCGCACGCAGCAAACCGGTGTTTATAACTAGTGTGTCGTGAATATTTATCTACCCTCAATCTACCCGCGTAACAAATGTTAGTTGGAAATGAGTGAGGTTTCAGGAAATCAGGATCCGTATGACGATAGTGGGAGTGTCGGGAGTGATGGAATGGAAGATCTACTTAATCTGAGCGAGCAACAAGTGAATGAAATTATTTTGGGTGATACAAGTCAGAGTGAGATGTTTGAAGCAAGAGCAGGGAAAAGAATCCGTCAGGAGAGTGAAGGAAGCAAGGAGGATGAAGGTTTCGTAACTGTTATGCGAAATAAAAAACGTGTGGCAAGAAGCAACTCTAAAAACTCCGAAAATTCTGTTGAAAAAGACCCTGAAGGAAGGGTAGAATCACAAAACATAGAAAAATATGTAGTATGCATAACAGGAACAAAGGCGTTACCTAAACAATTCGGAATGGCAAAGCTAATGAAATCAGAAAATATAGTTGGTATATTGAACATTAAATACAAAAGCTCATTTAGGGCCTTAATTGAATTCAATAACAATGAAAACGCTGAGAAACTGATGAGCTGTGTGCAAATCCAATCTGCGGGATATCGTTGTCAAAAGATAGATGAAGTAAACTTAACTTATGGAATAGTCAGACAAATAGACCTGGATGCAGAGGAATCTGAGATTATGGAAAACTTCTTGTGTGAGACGGAGATTGTATCTGTTCGGAGATTAAAGCGTCAAACCTTTTCGGGACAGTGGACATTCAGCGAAACGGTCCGACTATGTTTTAAAGGTACCACCTTACCCCCATATGTTTTTGGATATGGGTCTCGGTTTAAGGTGGACCCATACATATTTCCAGTTACCCAGTGTTCGGGATGCTGGAAATTTGGCCACCCAATAAAATTTTGCCCAACAAAGAAAATGTTATGCCCAAAATGTGGAGAGGGTCACCCAAACTGTGAAACTGAGAATTATGAGTGTCTTAATTGTAAAGGCAACCACATGGCCCTTAACAAATTGTGTCCAGTATTCCTAAAAGAAAAAGAGGTTCGTAAAATAATGAGTCAAGAAAAGTGTACCTACAGAAAAGCTCTCAAGAGTTATTTAGAAAAAACCAATGATGACAAGATTAACGACAATGACGTCAACTGTAATACATATTCTGGCAGCCCAAAGGTAAATGCTAGAACTTCACAGTTAAATACCGACAGAATAAGATCCTACAGAGATGTACTGGCAACCAATGCCATAATACATGAAGAATCAAGCACGTCGCTGGAGTCGGAAGATGAACAACAATATTGTGAGAGACAAAACAATACACATTCATCGCGCATTCCAAAGAATAAAGATAAAAGAAGGAAGAAAAAGAGTTACGAACAGGAAACGGGAGAAAATGTGGAAGAGCTGGAAAATACTGGTCCCGAGTTGGGCCCTGAATTGGATCCTGCACAGGATCCTGCCAAGGGTCCTACACCAAAGTTGAATATGGAAAAAAAAAAAAAAAAAAAGAAGAAAATTCTTGCTATACTTAAATCTATATGTATAAGTAATCATAATCTGTCAGTTAAACTCTCTTTAGCACTTAGTGTGATATGTGAGGAAATAATTCGCTTCATACAAATTTTTTTTAAGGATATTGATTGGTTTAATAGTATTATTGGTTTATTATGTAATGGATAGCACTCAACACAACTCAACGTTGAATATAATTCAGTGGAACGCACAGAGCTTACGACCCAAACTAACAGAATTTGAACTTGTATTGAACCGTGAGAAAACACATATAGCGGTAGTGTCGGAGACATGGCTCATGCCCGAGTCTGGCTTACGTATTAGAGATTATAATATTTTTCGAAAAGACAGAGTTGACTCATATGGTGGTGTGGCGGCTATAGTTCACAAGTCAGTTCAAGTCCAGGAGTGTAGAAACATACAGTTTAATAATGGTATCGAATTACTTAGCCTTCAAATTATTAACTGCAGTAAAATTGATAACATTATCATACTATATTGCCCGAAGGATGATCCACACTCAGTTCACACTACGCAAGTGGATTGGGACAGACTTTTCTCGACTTTCTCCAAAAAGTGTTTGATATTAGGTGACTTTAATGGTCACCACACAAACTGGTCTACCAAAAATGATACAAGAGGCAAAGCCTTACACGAAGCAGCACTGGAACATAGTTACACATCTCTAAATGATGGAGGACACACGAGAGTAAGGTTAGTGGCCAATAATATTCAAAAAACGTCTCCAGACATATCATTTGCTTCAGATGACATTGTTGTGGATTGTAACTGGTTGATATTGAATGAAAACTTAGGTAGTGATCATTTTGTTATTAAAATTAATATCAATTATAAGGAATCTATTACATTTATCAAAAAACGCAACTTCAAATTGGCCGACTGGGAAAACTATGCAAATTATATTAAAATTCGATTGTCAGAGGCTCAGCAAGTTGATGGTACTCAAGCGATCTATGACAATCTTCTCTGTATTATCAATCAAGCTAAAGATAAAAGTATCCCAACATACAAAATATGCACCAAGCCGTCCAACCAGTTTTGTCCAAAATCATATTGGAGTCCAGCCATTTCGAAAGTGGTGGCTCAGCGAAGGTTGGCTTTGAGAAATTTTAGAAGGAATCCTACACCTCAAAATTTAGAGATACTGAAAGAGCAAACCGCTATTGCTCGGGACACTATTAAAAAAGCAAGAAATACAGACTGGCAAAACTATTGTAGCACTGTAAATGAGGATACATCGGCTTCCGATATGTGGCGCAAAATGCGTTGGGTTAAAGGTTATAGGACAAGAAAATCTTACATTCCTTTAGAGAAGAAATCCGATCTTTTATGCAGTCTGACGCCGGATTATGTGACTCCTTCGGCGCCTGAGTTTAGTTCAGCAAATAATATTTTAGAATCTGAGTTATCAATGAGAGAGATGTGTATCTCTATGAAAAAAAAGGATTCAGCTCCGGGCGACGATGAAGTCACGTATTCCATGATTTATTATATGCCTTATGAGGGGAAGCTGTATCTACTCGATTTGTATAACCGTATATTTTCAACGGGTGAGATTCCAATACAATGGCGTAATATATTGGTTGTACCTATACCTAAAGCTGGTAATAATGATAAATTAAGGCCTATATCGCTAATGTCCTGTCTTTGCAAGTTATTTCATTCCATGCTAGCCAAAAGGATTGAATGGTATGTGGAAAAAAACAAAATATTATCAACCTCTACCATGGGTTTTAGAAGGGGTCAATCAAGCCAGGATTGCTTGGCCAGAGTAGTAACACATATTCAGATTGGGTTTTCGAAACAGTTTTCCACAGTGGCGTGTTTCTTAGACATTGATAATGCCTATAATAACATCCTAATTGATGAAATGGTCAGGATACTAGATCGGCTTGATGTTGGGAAAAAAGTGTGTCAGTATCTTTGGAACTTTCTTAGTGAAAGACATCTTAAAGTGATAGAGGATACGGAGCCTGACAGGTTGTTAGTTAGAAGCACTAGCAGAGGGTTGGCGCAAGGGGATCCCCTTTCACCTCTTTTATTTAATTTGGCTACCTGGAAAATATGTAAAGAAATTAATAATGTTTTTATGTGCCAATATGCAGATGACTTTGTGGTGTATTCTACTAATATAAATGTGATGGAAAGTAGAGACCAAATCCAGGAAGCATTAATAAATATTGTCAGCATTTTGGATGAATTAGGCTTGGCTCTATCGGAAACAAAATCACAATGCTGTATTTTTAGCAGAGGGCATAACAAAAGAACCTTGAAATTAAGAGTCAACGATTGTTTTCTAGAGCAAGTACAGTGCTATAAATACTTAGGTGTCTGGTTAGATAGATCACTGCGATGGAGCAAACATATTAATGAGGCAGTGGAAAAGACTCAAAGACTAATCAATTTACTAAAAGTCCTAGGTGGTTCTACCTGGGGAGTACATCCAAAACACCTCCGCAGGATGTATATTGCCCTGATACGAAGCAGAATAGATTACGGATGTTATCTTTATGACAATGCAGCTAAATCTGTTCTATATAAGATAGACAAAGTTCAAAATCAAGCATTAAGGGTCACGGGTGGATTCATTAGGAGCACACCCATTCATGTGATGGAGAGTGAGCTCTGTGTGGTTCCATTGAGTGTTAGAAGGAAATTTTTGGCATTTAAATTCTGTTTAAAAACTAGGTCATGGTCAAGTAACATAACAAACCAACTGCTGGAAGAACTTGGCACTCTTTGTTCTAATCTGTATTGGGTGAATAAGACAAAACCTCTTCTTGCTTTAACATATAATGAAGTTATGAATGAACAAGTGGCATCGTCACCTATGCTACAAATGTTCACCTTAAGAACATGGATGGGTAATTTACGGTTAGAGAATAGATTGAATCATAACTTGAATTCTGTTAATTGTTCCAAGAAAGATCTTGACCTCAATTCTATAAAATTTGAAATTATTAGAGAATTAAAGGTGAAATATGACGGCTCATATATAATGTACACAGACGGATCTCGGGGTGCTAATGGTCTAGGAGCAGCATTTTACGATCCAATGAATGTCTCGTACACTGACAATATGTTTAAATTAACCTGCAACCTACCCATTATGACGGTGGAGCTCATTGCAATATTGGAAGCATTACTATACGTTAAAAACAAAATAAATGCGAAAAATATTGTTATCTGTACAGATAGCAAGAGTGCAATTCAACATATTGTGGGATGCGCCTCTGGGAAGATCAGTTCGGCAGCAGGTCACAAGGTGCTCTCCGAAATGGATGATCTGATCACACATGGATTTAATCCAGTATTGCAATGGGTTCCATCTCATATTGGGCTACTGGGAAATGAGAAAGCGGATTTACTAGCAAAGCGAGCTGTAAGTGACGGAAGAGCTGTAGACTTTCTGCCGAATCACTCTGAGATATTACCTAAATGTAAAAAAAAATGCTATGAGATGTGGACGGATTCTTTTAATGAAATATGCAAAGGTAAAGGAATATGGTATAAGTCTATACAGAATCTGCCACCTCTCATACCATGGTCTACTAATACTAAAATGGGAAGAAAGTTGATAGTAGTCGCTCACAGGCTTCGAGCAGGACACATGCCACTGAGAAAGTTCACATTCCTCATGAGAAAGGCTGATTCCCCAAATTGTGAGGAGTGTAATGTGGTAGAGGATGTGTATCATCTGTTGGTGGAGTGTGTCAAGTTCAATCAAGCGCGGGATTTACTGATGAAGGATCTGAGGTTGAACAAATTTGATGTAGGTGCTTTTCACAACGTTTTAGCTAGACCTAGTTCCGATGAAGCCAAAAAGTTGTTCACCTTTGTGATTTCATCAGTGAATCAATGATGTGATTTGTCTTCTGATGTAATAAAGTTCAGGGTATGATGGGACTGATATATACATGAGTATAAAAGTCCCTAATAAAGAATAAAATAAAAAAAAATAAAAAAAAAGGTACGTATAGTTTTGAGACTTTTCTCATCCTAAAACCGCACTTTACTTTGTAGTGAAAACGATAGCCACTCCCAAAAGGTGACATGGTCGTGAATTTTCGTACGGAAATTGGTGGAGTTGGTAGATCACAGATTAATAATAAGTCCATAAATCTTAAGAAATATATAATTGAAAGTTCAAACTGATTGTTAAAAGTTGCATAAATTGTTTAGGTGCTAGGAAAAATAATTTCGAGACAAATAGTAAAATGGTCTAAGATATAACGTCACAAATAAATATAAATTCCAATAATAGGTCGTATTCGTCTTATTATAATCCTTGGGTATAGCAAAACATGTTCAAAAATGTTTCTAAACGAAAATCACGTTGGGGCTGCATGGGCTTTGTAAGTGCCCTTTACCTTTCCGCGAGGATAACTTGAACAACAACAACGAAAATGGCATTGGTTCACTGACATTGACATGACACTGACGTTTCTTTGTTAGAGGGTTGCCAGATTGGTGGTTTTTTCCGCAATTTTGGAGGAAAATTTCTTTGTCTTTGGGGAAATGAAATTCTTGGGGAAATTGATGTTGAATAAACTATCTGAGTAGGGAATTTTGGGGTTTTTAAAATCAATCTAATGTAATATTGACATACAAAATAATGAATGCTGGGTCTAGTAAAAAAATCTGAAAAAAGTGTCCGAGACTAACCAACACAAACCTAAATAAGTGTATCGTAATATAACTCAAAACATTGAAAATGCTGAAATTATTTTTGTCTCAATCTGTGGTTATTTTAGAGACCACGTCTGGCAACCCTGCTTTGTTGACATTTTTTCCGTACGCTCGCTTCACACACTGCAAATTTGTTTTTTTGCCGCTTACAAATTCCAAGTGTATGCAAATAATTTTCTCCAAAGTTTGTACGACTAAATTCTACAGTAGGTAAGTTAAGTTCATGATAGACTTCTAAGTAAACTTGCTTCGCTTTCTCTCAAATATATCATCATCATCTGCCTTTTATACGAGCCACTGCAGGGCACAGGCCTACCTCAGGGAGGGTATATGGGCGTTAGTCCACCCACCATGCGTGCACAATGCGGATTGGTAGACTTCACATACGCATTAGAATTTCTTCAGCGTAAACGGGCTTTCTCCTGATGTTTTCCTTCACCGTTTGAGAGTAGTCTTTATTACTATACTCCATTTCAAATAGCAACGAAATATTAAGGCTATTTTGAATTACAGAAACAGAGATTTGAAACACTTCCTCTCACTTATTCTTAGAACAGCTTTAGTTACGTCTAAGATATGTTGGATAGTATATCTTTCTGATAAATAAATTATATTTGCAAATTAGAATTGGCTAGAAAGCTATGTAGGAATCGGAAAATATTTTCGTTCGTTCGTTGATATGAAATATAGGTACATAAAAGTTAGAAAAACTTATGGTTTTAGGTACTAGGAACATAATTTGTATGACACCTCACGCACACCAACCTAAGAAAGTTGGTTCCTTTTGTTTTATAGTGTAGAAGCGTGAGAGATTGCATAGAGTTAGAGTGAGAGAGATAAATCGATGTTGTTGGTCCCTTTCTGCATATTTGATATTTTTGGTGACAAAGTTGAAATTGCTTACAAAATCTTGCAACTTAGACAGGGCACGATTTTTCATACATTTTATCATATCTCCATCCCTTTCCAGTAGACACACTCAGTTTTTTTTTAAATATTCTGTCAACAATATTTTTTTTTAATTTTCCAGGCAATGACATCAGAAAAGAACGCCCAAGTCGGGCAAGCCCGCGAAGCATTCCAGATGTTATACCAAATATCTCAGCTGCTCTGCACAGGCCTGGACCCGGAGACGCTAACAACATGCATACGTCTTTGTGAGCTGGGCGTAGACCCTGAAGTACTAGCTCACGTCATCAAGGAGATCAGGAAAATGGGAGAGAATACGGCACAGGCTAAGCCTAGCAATTTACAACCATGAGGATTGGTCTATTTTTATTTCACTTATTTTAAAGCGGAGGCCAGAAATGTAGGGCTATTGTGTAAGTTTCCTAATATATTTTTTACAAGATCGGTAACAAATTATGACTACTAGAAAATTTTGTATCTGTAATAATCATATAATCCAATTACAATCTAGCTACCGAGGCCCCTACCCAGAGAACGAAATTCTAGAACCTATTTGCGTCTTAAGGGACGTGGCGACATCTACTGGAGTTTTTACAAACTAACCAAAGATGCAAATATGTTGAAGAATTTTGTTCGGGCTCGGTAGCTAAATTGGAAAAAACAATTCCTCAGTTTGGAATATTGGCAGTTCAAGACCCATCTGAAACTTAATTTTTCAATCTTTAATTTGATTTGAAATAGCACAACATAGCTGAAACATTTATAATGCATAATATTTGAAAATGTGATCAACATATCCATGGTCTGAAATTAATGAACTAATAGCAGGATCGCTAAGAACTGTCAAAAAACACCATGTCAATTAAATCGGATAGTTACACAATACTGGCTGGCTCAATCCGAACTGTAGGCATACAAACGATCAACTATATGCCTAGTTACATAATATTCCTTAGGAACCTTTATGTTAGCTGTTTATTATTTTTCCTGAAATGCCTACCCATTATTTCACCAACAAGTAATTCCAGTTCTATTCAACACTTGCTTGTTTAACCCCAAGCATGTATCCACACTTTTGGTCCCGGGGAATATTCATTAATAAAACTATAAGGCAGTAATCACTGTGCTCTACAGATGTTTGGGATAAGTGCCACCTATCCCCCCTCTCCCCCTTTGGGATATGTGCTTGTTTAACCCCATGAAAGTTTAATGCCGGCATCTCCTATTATCTGTAACATCCTATAAATATTTCGAAAATGTACCTATGATAATTTCTCAAACTAATTCCGAAATGTAAATAATCACAAATTAAGAATCTCTAGTTGTAACTAAAATTAGGTTAATGCTAATTAGTTAGGAATTTAAGATAACAATAAAACACCTTAAAGACAATAGATTGAGAATTTCATTAAGGCTGGTGCGGTTGTGGTAGATGAAAGTTTTAAGGCCATAAAACACTGGAAATGAGAAGCGAGGTGCCTTGCGAGAATGCTCCTGTGGTCCAATTATACACACCTATTCACAAAAAACTTCACAGTTTTGTGGAACCCTGCACCATTTCAATTCTCTAAGCGCAAACATCGGCACAACCTAACTTCATTGGTGAGCAGGCAATTTGGTATTCGCTAAGGTTATGTCATGTGTGTATAAAAACATCCAAGAAGGATGTTACATTTCTGAGCTCATCAATGCTTATGACAGTGAAGTGACGCTGGTGAGACGCTTAGAGAATTGCACTCCTAACTTTTCCGGTTGGTTTAGGAATCCCTGATCTAGGCAGGTGGCCGTTTCAAAACCGAATTGCAATTTCAAAAGCTTTTCCAACTTAAATAAAACACTTACTTAAAAAAAATCAATTTATTTATTTCTAAATAAGTTTAACAGGATTCAACCTATCATAGAATATTGTTAGGAATTACAGGTACAAATAGGTCTTATTTCAACATATAGCATCAGAGCAGGACAAGAAGATGGGAGAAAATAAACTTCTTAATAGCCCTAGAATGAATGCTATGGTAAAATAATTACTATGCTACTTTTGACTGCAATGGGAACAAATAAATGAATCAAAAGCAACTTTTATAAGTCTAATTAGCATATGAGTAAACAGTTTGAAATCTAAATCATTTATTATCAAGCAAGAAATAAAACGTACTAAAAATTCAGCAACAACTGAGCTTCCTACAAAACAGAAGTGCTATTTTTGAATCTCACCAATTCTAATTTGTACACGGAAATATCAATCCAGGGTCCAACTTAATATGCTGACAGTTTTTTAAGAGGTTGATCAGGCCATCAAACTGAACAACTTTCTCTATGGCACCAATATCAAAATCACGAAAAAAAAAAACAGTCGTCCCATACATTTGGCTCGAGTCGATTTGCAGTTTAGTATGGAAGAGCAGATTTTTTTTTTCCAGATTTCAATATTGGTGCCATATAGAAAGTTGTTCAGTTTGACGGTCTGATCATCCCCTTAAAAAATTGTCAGCACATTAAGAAGGACCCTGTATAGCTCATCATTCATGCACAAATTTATAAATTGTGAGATTCAAAAGTTTCATTTCATAAGAGATTTGCAAATATTCTGATTGGCAAATATTTTCACCACAATGGCAAGTCTCATAATGTCACTACATAGTTTTTTTCAATGAGTTTTGTTGAAATAAAGGTATGGATTTTACAAACCATTTACTAACATGTTCATTAGACAACAATATTCTATAAGGAGTTAAATCTAAAAATAATGATAGTTGCTTGCTATGAAGAAGAAATAGTTAAATTCTTGCTATGTCGAAGAAAAATAATTAAAATATAGTATGTGCTGTGCATCGTAACAACCAAGTTATTTGAGTGAAAATTATAAGCAATCAGTACGGGACTGAAAATATCACAGATGCAAATAATTCACTCTACAAATTACGTTTGTTTTAAAAGGAATCTGACAGTGGAATATGTTTTTAGTCTAAAATTAAGAACATGCAATGGGGGATCAACTAAAAATTTTGGCTAATTGGATAATTCTAACTAATGGAAACTATTACATGCATACATATGCTCATGACTATATTCCCGGAGGGGGTAGTCAGAGATATTCTGTATTATATTATTAAGTCACAGTTCAAATCAAAAGTAAAACTGAAATACCCTGTTAGGGTAACAACCTAATAGTTAGGCTAAACCGATAAAGCAGTCTGCACAAAATCCCTTAAATTAACTTATTGAAACGTTTGACTGGAACCCTGATTCTGTCCGAGCACTGACGGGTCTTCAAATATGGGCTGCTGCGGCTTGAACTGCTCGGCTGATAACCTCGTGAACATTATACCGACTCCTTCAATGAGAGCTAGTAGAACGCCGCCGAGTAAAGCACTGCCGGCCATTGCTGGTACGCCTGAAAAGTGTGTTTTAAACATGAGATATTCTGCTTTGTTGGTATTGGTTGAGCGGGCTCATTTTCCGCCACTCGACTTAGGCGCCTATTTTACGTAAAGTGGGAATGACTACTCTTC
Source organism: Agonopterix alstromeriana (assembly GCA_963924505.1). Lineage (NCBI taxonomy): Eukaryota > Metazoa > Arthropoda > Insecta > Lepidoptera > Depressariidae > Agonopterix > Agonopterix alstromeriana. The sequence continues at coordinate 16,895,881 of OZ004671.1, read as the reverse complement.
CATCCCATTGACAAAATGGCGTCTGCACATGCGCACAAATTGTCCGTGAAATATGTGTAGGGCTGTTGTACCGCGTATCGTATGAACATTATCTCCATTTCGTTACTTTTTATAATTCATTCTGTTATTAAAAATAGTATTTAAGCAAGAATTGCGTGAAAATGTGAATCTAGTGTCATATTCCAAAATCTATTTTTACTCGAGAGTATAAAAATAAAATATATGTTATGTAGTCTGCGCCTGACTGCATTCCCTTGCTTGGCTCCCCTTAAGTGTCCCCAGATCCTTGAGGTGAGGTGGGCTACCTATAGTAAGAGAGGGACATGGAGTTCAGTAGGCCTACCATGAGTTTATACTGTACTTTACCACTGTAGTTACGTCACCAATTTTGTATTGAATTTCGTACAGCACTCCTAGTGGTTTTGTTATGAACTAATTTCTGCCATACGAAATTGGCGACGTAGCTACAGTACCAAAGTACAGTGAAAACTCATGGTAGGCCAACTGTACTACTATTCATTGTCAACTATTCTGTGACCTGTGTACATGACATTAGGGACAATTCATTGTGATATCCCAACATTGCCATACATAGTGGAATTTTTTGGCGCCAACTTTAGTGGTGAAAAGATTAAATAATTACCATTTCGAGCAGCAAGAATGCCGCCAGTCAACGCCCCACTCATGATGGAGTTCCACGGGTCTTCCTTCTGTCTCAAATAGACAAGCGAGCAGTCTATCGTGGAGAACATGCCGCCCCATACTGCGAAGTTGCCGCCTACGATGGGGGAACGCTCTTTGACTGCTGCTAAACTGCCAAGCTGGAATAGAAAACATGGCAGTTTTTGAAACAATAATAGTTTTCAGGGGTTTTATTTCCTCTTTTTTTATCTAATATGCAGGGTGAAATTGATATCATTAGCATCCTTTTAAACTAGTCTACCCATCAAAATGAACAACTATTACTATGGGAGCAAACCGATCTGATCAGAAAAAAATTTGATGTTCCATACTAAACTGCAGTGCCTACTCGACTCAAATGTATGCAAGGACAAATCCAGGGAAACTCAGCATGGCAGCCCTAACCCTGATGCATAATGAGAGTTCATTCATGCAAGGCCTGGATTAACCTTACCAACTACTGGACGTCTTTAGTTGGTTTTTATCTAAGAGGAAGGATCTCTCTTTAAGACTAGAGTGAGCCATACCAATTGTAAAGTGTCCACTTTTTTTGACGTTTAGGTTTGAGTGTGTGGTGTCAAGTAGTATGGACAAAAGGCACCAAGAGACATATGGCCTTATGTTTACGGTCACTTTTCACACACACTAGCTCAAAAAAAATGGACAGCCGCATAAACAAATGTCTATAGTTCCATCTCCTTCTACTATTAAAGGTACGTCATAAGACAAAAGAGACCAACTACAATCGTAAATTTATGTTGTATGTATATATTATTTATTTAGTTGGTTAATCGTTTTTAGTTGGTTTATATTACTACACGTACTTAGGTTTCTATAAGTTAGTCTCTGACACTTTTTTTGAGAATTTTGTACTAGACCCGGCACCTATTATTTGGTATTTCAATGATCGCGAACGAAAGGTTTTAGCCAAGTTATTTGCCGGCTATTATAGTACGTATGATCTTACAATTTTCCTATTGAATCCGACTGGTGCATTCCTGAAGCCCTTGATAGAGTAGAAGAAGCCTGATCCGATGGCTCCCATGATGAAAGCACCGCCAGAGTCATCGAGGATACGCCAAGGGCACGGTTCTCTTGAATATTCATCCATTTTCTATGGGTTAGACCTGGAAAATTCTATTAGGTAAGAACATAACCTAAAAATACCCGTACGATATTTTTCTTCGCATTAAACTTACTGTGAGTTTAATTGTATGTTACAAATTACTATTGGAATCCACGTACGGATGTTTGTTTGTGTTTTTAGTTATTTTATGTCACAATTCACAAATTATTTGCACCATATTTTGACTTGCGCACAGACTTGTGGTGAACTTTATAAAGAAAGAGCGCTTTTTTGGCATCCATGTTGCTACATTCGAGATCGAGATCTCAGTTTTGCTTTCATTCTCACCAATCAAACCAATATCTAACAATACCTATGCCACCTTTCTGCTGTGACGGCTGCTGAATATTTGCCTTTTCTGCTCAGTGGCTAATATAAACATATAACTATCATCGACCGGTTTCTGCCGACCCGACTAAAATAGCACCCACGTTGAAATAAAAAAACAGAAGAATAAAAAAAAATTTTGACATTGACGATGACGTCTGGTGTGTGTTTTGTAGTCGATTTGTGATGGATTTTTCGATTTTCCAATAAATTGCGTTACATTAACGAAAACTTAAGTAAACAATCAAAATGACCATCCACAATTTGTATATTTTCGATCGCTACGGCATCTTACTTTACTACGGCGAGTGGAACAGAACCAAACAATCTGGAATGTCTATGGAGGAGGTACGCCTTTCTGACTTTGTAAACCTTGTTTATTTTTATAAAATCATAATCCAATTTTAATTAAATCACCTCTTCACTCTTTCCAGGAAGGAAAACTAATGTACGGCATGCTATTTTCTATCAAATCATTTGTTAGCAAAATATCACCGCTGGACCCCAAAGATGGATTTCTCCACTACAAGACATCAAAATACACACTCCATTGCCTAGAAACACCTTCAGGCTTAAAATTTGTCATGAACACAGACAACCAGGCTCAGGGAGTCCGAGAATTGTTGAAAAAGATTTATGGTGAAATTTATGTGAAATATGCTATGAGGAATCCACTTTGTGTTATTGGAGAGCCCATCACTAGTGAACTTTTTAAAAATAAATTGGATGCTTTTATTAAGCAGACCCCGATACATGCTATTAGGGCTTCTTGATAAATATAAATAGAATAAAACGATTGTAAATAATTATGCTTATTGTAAAACTATTTTATATTAAATATTTAATCACATTATGTTACATATGTTTTAGATTTTTAATTAAATGATAAATATAATACTTATTTGTGTATAGATTCTTTGTTTTCATGATCATGTCTGGTCGGAATTCAACCATTGACCAAAGCTCACAGGGTTCAACATGAATAGGTAACATTTTAGATAAAAGAGAACAAATAAAACATGCATTTATCTATCTATCTATAACGTCACGCCTCTTTCCCAGTGGGGTAGGCAGAGACCAGAGCGCGTTATATACTATGATCCTTACATACCTCTTTTGCCTCATTCACATCCATACATCTCTTCATGCATGCCCGTCGGTTTCGAGTACTCCGCACCTCCCCTTTTTTTAGGATGCAACCGATTTGATCAGAATACATCCTACGAGGGCGCCCTCTGCCGACACTTCCACTCACTTTAGCTCCATATATCTCTTTCGTACATCTGCTATCACTCATCCTCTCCACATGCCCAAACCAACGAAGCATACCCTTCTCTATTCTTGTCAGAACATCTTCTTTCAATTGACATTGATCTCTAATCACACAATTTCTCACTCTATCTCTCAGCGTAACACCACATATTTCTCAAGGAACGCATTTCAACAGCATTAATTTTACTTTCATGCTTTTTCTGCCATACCCAGCACTCACTGCCATACATAAGTGCATGTATGAAATAGCTATATTGGATAATGAAGAACCTTTCTTTGTACTGTAGCCAACGTTTAGGACGCCGGCCTCCGGAAGGAAGGAAGAGTAGCAGGTAGGCGAGCAGGCAGGAAAAGAAGAGGAACAGCAGTTGGTATAAGGAAAGGTTTAATAGGGATAGAACACTGAGCAGAAAGATACAAGATAAGAAAATTTATAAACAGACTAGCAAATATGAAAACAAAAGACGACGCTTTTACGGTTTTCGGCTAGCGCCGACGTGCGTCTCGCCTCTCAGTCAGTGGCAAACTGCAGTTTCTCTGCAGCCGTCGGGAATCGTTCTAGAAGACCGAGCGTCACGCCCGAAGCTTCCCGACGGGTGGCGGAAACGTCGATGCACTCCACACGCTGCACCACGGTGCGCGCCCCATACGCGCGATTGAGGTGCGGTATTTCTTCCGCCACATCACTCCCCCGCTGAGACCGTGACTACGGTTGATAGTCCGTCAGGTAATCTGGGAATCGCACCCTTCTTCCACTCCGGGTCCGTCTCTCCGCGTCTCTGGTTACTGGACCAGGTGAAGTCGGTGCCGGAGTTGCAGTAGCCGTAGGAACAGGCGGCACGCCCATATCTTGGGTAACATGTGCCGGCTTTAACCGATCGACAGTGACATTTACAGGCTTCCCTTGAACTTTTAAACCCGTTTTAAAACTTGATAGGGTCCTGCGTACGGTGGCTCCAGCGGTCTTCGGACGTGATCCTGCCGCAAGAAAACATGGGTACTGTAACTTCTCACCGTCACTACCTGTTCTAAATTTTTAACCCGTCTAATTATTTATCGAAGAAATTAGTGGCCTGTAGTTGTGATCGTCTAGATTTATATTTAGTGACCCTTTATACATTGTGTGAATTTAAATTTGACGTCTATAGAACTTCTATCGCAAAGAGGAATCGATTAATAAAATACGTAAGAACTTGTAAGTAAATCAAACACGCTAAAATCGGAAAACATACATTTCAAATGAACAGAATAAACATTCACAGTAAAGTAAACCAAAACATGCAAACTTAGCTATTTGTCCACGCAGGATACGATGTCTTGTAACTCGCAGTCTTCTTTCTTCGTGGCCAACAACACTTTATTTCACACTATTTACACTTTGTTATATTAGTAATATACATACAGAAAATAATAATATATTGCCCTAAAAGGCCCCTACCATTTTAAACGGTCGGGTGAAAGAAATATCGTTTTGTTGACATTCGACTAATAAAATGAACGAGTGAAAAGGTAGAGAGTCGGTTCTATTATTGCGTAAGGTAATCTTTCCTAGTCGCAGTTACAAATCGATATTTATTCTGGATGGGGATTGACCTTTAGATATATATTATATTTACACGCACCAGCAAAGCTCTCCGCGACCTCCAACCTTATGTGCAGAACAAGACCTCAGACTAGGACAAGCTAGCAGCTAAATAATCCTAGTTTAACTACAACAAACCCTCACTCATTTTCCGATCAAACCCTCACACTCAGACACATCTCTATGCAATTCACATACGCGGCGCGAGTGGAATGTTTTATTATTTTATATTTAGTCAATGAAACGAAAGCTGGTTTTATGAATTTACTTTCCTGATTTAATCTGGTTCGTTTGGAAAATCTCTTGCATTCACAATTGGCATCCGGGCCGCATATGTGACGAAGTTTCACAAGAGCCAGATCCAGGTCTCCGAACATCAAATGTGGAAGCGTTTACCTGTGGATACAGCAAATCACGAAACAAACCAAACCCTCAGGAAATATTTACATGGGAAACTTTGCATTCTGAATTTAAAGGGTTCCGTATAGCATTAATTTATTTGAGACTACGCACAAATGAATTAACGATCGATAAACCATTAATATAAAATAATTGCTTCGCGGTGATAGTATAGAACGGTGATCACTGATCATAAACTCATGTCACAAGCGATAGCGAAAGTTTCCACCTGTAAAGATCTAAGTTAATTTACTTTTCAAACAAATTATCTAATAATGGTTACTCAAGTAATTCAGAAGGTTAAAGTTAATATATGACGCGATTTACTATTAATGCATAATTGGTCCATTCATTCACCTTTACTAATCTGTGCGAAAACTAAACAAGTTGTACCATAACCAAAAGCTCGTTGATCTCCATCGTCTATACTGAAACGAGCCAAAAGGAAGGAACCAAAAATGCTACAGTTACAAACACTAAAATACCCAGATGTCGATCAAAAATAATATACACAATATAATTTAATTACAAGCCATATAAGTTATAACCATAATTAGTATTCATATAGTCCCACACCTCACAATCACGCCCGCGTTTAGAGTTTCGCCCGACTCTAAAATCAAAACCCGCGCACCGTACTTTACATAGATCTAGATTTGGTTCTCGCGCACGTCACTAACCTGAACCGATCGGGTTCGTGTCCAAAATCTGACTATCCCCATTTTTCACCCTTGATTTCCGTCATCGGCTTGCAAAACATAGGTTGACGCCTACAAACATCCCAAAGTTTACACTCTTTCTAGAAACTGTCAACCACTTTTAAAGACATTAGAGACTTGATTTAATGTGTTGTGGCAAATCGGGGCAAAAACTAATTCTCTAGTATAATGCACTTTTCCCAACATTTTTTGTTACTTAAGGGAGTTTGTCCATCACCCGACTACTCAGTTCGCCCATGGGAGATGTCATTGCGATTATTTTTAATTCATTTACTTCCCCATACAATGAATTCGACCATCATTGAATAGTGTTGATTGCTTTAGTCAAAAATTGATTATTTACAACCATAGATATAACCTGAGTCACCAATTTAATATTAATCTTCCAAAATACTCGATAAATAGCATATTTAACACATTAGTTCGATCTTACAGTAGCCTTTAAATGTTGAAACCTCATTATCATTATACAATCTTAAATGTGTAAAATGTTATTTTTTTTTTTTGGCGGTAGGCCTATAAACTTTACAGTTGGCAAAAATTTTGTCTCTAAAATTAAATTTCAATTTAAATAAAACAAGTAAAGTTTTGGTTATTATTTATGTTTATAACCATTCAGTAGCATTAAATACCTGCCAGCGAGTGTTTTCCATTCGTTTCACAAAGAATTTCACCTCATCACCACACTTCACTTCACGGCTAGCCTAGCACTACCCGCACTATGGAAACTCTGAAGCAGTCCATGGCAGAGATGATGGCACACTTCAATGGGCAGATGTCAGCATTCCAGCAGGAGCTGCGTCGTTCCCAGTCCTCAGGCTCAACTGTATCAAAACTTGAAACAGACTTCGCAGCATTCCAGAGTTTCGTCACCAGTGCCATAAACAATCTTCAGCAGCAGTTGGAGGTTTTGGCACTGGAGGTTGACCATATGGACGCGCGAGGCCGTCGCAAAATCCTCCTTGTGCACGGTGTGACTGAGTCCAAGGAGGAGGACACAGCAGCGGGGATGGTGCGTGTCATCCGTGAGCGGCTTAACTGTCCTGAATTCAATGCAGTTGATATTAGGCGCTGCCATAGAATGGGACGTGCCTCACCCAATGGCACCAGGCCGGTTCTAGTAAAGTTCCAAAGCAGTGCAACAAAAGACAAAGTCTGGTTCTCGAAAAAGATGCTGAAGGGCACCGGAATCACACTGTCGGAGTTCCTAACGAAGCGGCGGCACGATGCCTTCATGGCTGCGCGGCAGAAGTTTGGCGTCTCCCGGTGCTGGACCCGGGACGGGACAGTCTTTGTGCTAGGAGACGACGGTACAACCCGCCATAAGGTTCTCTCTCTCTCGGATCTGAACCGGATCGCGCCAGCCGATGGCGACTCTCAGGACTCCCATAAGGACGCTGAAGCAGACCAGAAGCCGAAAAAAGCTCCTTCGAAGCCCAGGCAACCGAGGACGAAGAAGATCGGTGATACCAAGTAGTGTTTGTAGGCGAGTCTGGGCAGTAGGTAATTGTACAATATTTGAATTTTGCTCGTAATCACGTAATATCATTGCAAATCTAAATATCGTTAGGTATCCATAGTTTCTGTAGTTATACCTTCACAATTCCGTTTCTTTAATAAAAAATTATAATGTTCCGTTTTCTTTCTGCTTGTTTTGACGTTTTTAGGTTGTCAATCTGATTTTTTTTTTTTTTTTTTTTGCGTTTCGTTTATCCTTAGGTTCCAAGTTTTTAAATGGATGCGTTCAATGATGTTACGAATGTTTGTATAATTGTTTTTTTTTCCTGTTGTTCTGCCCAGACACTATTTTGTTTTCTTTAACGTCTATTTTTGTTAACACACAGCCGGCAGGTGAACCACTCGAATTTTAATTGAATTTTGTTTGCATTTTATATAAATAGTTACATACTTATATATTTTTATAATATTTTATTTAATTTATTGTATTATGTTTAATGACTTATTTGCTAATGATAATGATAACAGTCAAAGTGATGAATACTTCTCGTTTTCTACGTCATCGGCCGATGAGGCTGGCAGCAGCAACTGTAGTTTCCAAAGTCTCCCATCTCTGCACGACACTCTAACGTCTCAATTTTCAGATTGCAGCAAAAATTTTAATGTCGTGCATATAAACGCTCAAAGTATTTCAGGGCACTACATGCACTTGTTAGCGACATTCGACATAAAAAATATACATGCCATTCTTGTCTCCGAAAGCTTTTTAAAGCCGAATGTCCCTTCCACATCTTGTTCGCTTCCGGGTTTCATATTAATTCGCAACGACCGCATTGGTGCTGGTTGTGGTGGTGTTGCAATTTATCTCCGCTCTCATATCGCACACTCTATTGTCAGCATATCAGCGCAACCACCACCAAAAGATGCGGGTGAACACCTTTTCATCGAGGTCGAGCTTTCCCATACCAAAGTTCTCTTAGGCGTTTATTATCCCCCATCTTTACATGTCAATTACTTTTCATCTTTTGAAAGTCTCCTTGAAAAACTAGTCCCTTCTTTTAGCCAAACCATAATCATGGGTGATTTCAATACATGTCTTCTTAAAAACGATCATCGTTCTTCCTCTCTTCGCTCTTTGATAAATAGCAGTAACTTACATATTCTTCCCTCCAGCTCCACTCATCACTTTCCCAACTGTCAACCATCTCTTCTTGACCTTATTGTGGTATCTTCCTTAGCCCACGTCGTCAAGCATGGCCAGTGCAATGCCGACGGTTTCTCACACCATGACTTGATTTACCTGTCCTATAAAGTCCGTCCACCTAAACTTAGACCTAAAGTACTGCTGCAGCGTAGTTTTGGCGGTGTTGACATGGGCAAGCTTAGGGAAGATGCAGATAATGTCGACTGGGGCCTAATTCTGAATGTGAGCACTATTGATGAGAAAATTTCACTTTTTAACTCCCTTCTCACACAATTATTCGACGAGCACGCTCCGGTTCGAAAAGTTAAAATTAAACATTTCCCTGCTCCCTGGCTCACGGAAGATATAAAAAAGCTGCTGGAGCAGAAAGTAGTTGCCAAATCTAAATTTAAGCGACGTCCCACAGATGTTAACAAGGAAAGGTACACTGCGGTTCGGAATCACTGCAACAAGGTGTGTAGGGATGCTCAACGACGTCATATCCACCAGTCCGTCGAAAACGGCGACCCCGCCAAAGTCTGGAAATTTCTTAAGTCACTGGGTGTAGGCAAATCACGTCAAGATTCTATCCCAAGTAACTTAGACCTAAACCTTCTTAATAAACACTTTTCTTCGTCGTCTGCCTTCAATGATGCAACAAAAACTAAAACATTAAATTATCTTTTGTCAAAATCCACACCCGACTACCCTCCTTTTGTTTTTAGTCAACTCACTGCTTGTGATGTCAAGAAACACATACTCTCAATTACTTCGAATGCCGTGGGAAGCGACAGCATTAGTCGCAAAATGATCTTTCCCATACTAGATATCCTTAATCCTGTAATTTGTCATATCCTGAACGCGTCCATATCCACGGGCGTATTTCCATCCACATGGAAAGATGCCCAAATAATACCTTTACCAAAAAAACCTAATCCCTCATCCTTTTCCGAATACCGTCCTATCTCTATTCTCCCATTCCTATCCAAGGTTCTTGAGCGAGCCGTCCATCATCAACTGAATCTTTTTCTCACAAAAAACAGTCTCTTGAATCCTTTCCAGTCTGGGTTCCGTCCCGGTCATAGCACTGTGACGGCCCTGGTAAAGATCACTGATGATATCCGTTTAGGCATGGAAAATGGTCAACTCACTGTCCTAACACTGCTAGATTTCAGCAACGCATTCAATACTGTTGACTTTGATGTACTCTTGGGTCTTCTGTGTTCACTTGGCATATCTCCATCGGTGATTGACTGGTTCAGTAGTTATCTTCACGGACGTCGGCAACGTATACGTATTGATGATACATTGTCTGACTGGTGCAACACGACCGCCGGTGTTCCCCAAGGTGGCGTCTTATCTCCCCTCCTTTTTGCAATTTTTATCAATACCATTTCTAAAAACTTCTCTTCTTCCTACCACCTTTACGCAGATGATCTCCAGATATACACACAATCGTCTTTGGATGACCTTGCACAAGCCATTCATACGACCAATGTTGAGTTGAAATATATAGCTGAGTGGAGCAAGGAATATGGGCTCAGAGTTAATCCGGACAAAACCCAAGTCATAATAGTTGGTAGCCAGTGGTTTACATCTAGGATTGACTGGCAGTCGCTGCCCCAAATTCAATTTGATGGGACCCATGTCCCCTTCAGCACAACAGTAAAAAATCTGGGAATTCAAATAGATCAATGTTTATCCTGGGTTTCTCAACTTGAGATGGTAAAAAGGAAAATGTTTGCTTCAGGAGGTGCATTGAGAAGACTCCGTAATTTTCTGCCGACTGCTACCAAAACTGCGCTTGCCCAAACTCTTTTATTACCAGTCCTTGACTATGCCGATGTTGCCTATCTCGATCTTAATGAGGAGCAACTAAACAAACTAGAGCGACTCCAGAATTTCTGTATAAGGTTCATATTTGGCCTTCGCAAGTATGATCACGTCTCTGAATTCCGTTCCAAGTTAAAGTGGCTTCCGATTCGTCTTCGTCGCAATCTCCATATTCTTTCCCTCTTGTACTCTGTTCTATTCCTCCCCTTAACCCCATTATATTTAAAGGACCGTTTCAAATTCCTACATGCCACCCATGACCGTGTACTGCGCTCTGCTCAAAATTTGTTACTGGCTGTTCCACGTCACACATCGGCCGCCTATGATCATTCGTTTACAGTGCAGTCTGTCCGATTATGGAATGATCTGCCTCTTATTATAAGACAAGCTCCTTCCCTGCCCATTTTTAAAAAACGAGTAAGAGATCACTATCTCACCTTCTGACTCATTATTATTAATTTGACATTTTGATCCATTACCTGTTATATGTTTATTAATGTATTCATTATTCATTGTTAGATATTATGTATGTGTATATATATATATGTATGTATGTATTATAATATACTCATATGTATTGTAAGCTATTTTTTATTTTATATCTTATTTATTACACCGCCATAGCAAGTTTTTTTTTACTTAAGAGTTCTTCCATCCCATGGTTGTCTGGAAGAAATCGCTTTTAGTGATAAGACCGCCATTTGTACCCTTACGTTCTAGTATTCTGTTTTGTTGCTGTATGTTTTTGGTGTGCAAATAAAGAATATTTATGTTATGTTATGTTATGTTATGTTATTTATTTCATATTAACTAAATAAAATAATATGAATCCGCAACATGAACTCTCCCCTTAAGACCAACGATTCCGCACATGTGTTTGCAATAATGCCAAGTCCGATAGAAGTGAACTTCGACCACCGTCAAAAAAAAAACATTGTTCAGGGTTGTCTGTTCACGCTGTTTTGGTACATTTTGAATCATGTTATCTTTTGCAGTGCAATCCATATTAATTTGATCCACTAATAAGATATATGACTAAATTAGAATGCCGTCTTAATGTGTTTCCAAACTAAAATATTGTAGATACAAACTTGCCCCTTTCTCTCCCGTAACTTTGAAGGATTATTATAAATTAAATCATAGGCGACCAAAAATAGTTCAAATACTAATTATCTTACACTTATAACGAGCCCATGTGTAGCACTGAGTTTCTCTACAAACATTAATGTGCAGTACTTTATAGTACAAATATATTGAACATTTCCTAGATGACAAGCTTTGCACAGCCCTGACTTTATTTGAAAGTCTTGCATTGAACTGAAGTGTGAATTATTGTTTCTTTAAAAGATACAAAGTTTAACTAACATTGTATGCGGAGAAAATTAATACAAAATCAACCATATTTTCTAATGAATAGCATTCGATAGAAACGTACTACAGTTTATAATGCGTTTCGATAAGTTCTGGAAATTTTCCATAGCATTAGTTGACTCAAGATGCCAACCTGTGAGAACAAAAAAAAAAATTTAGAGCCGTTTTGTTTATGTTATCAGTTAAATAATATTACCGAAGTAGGTAAGCCATTTCTTATAGCTACAGAGTGCCCCTTTGAGTTTCAAGGTTTTTCGCATGCCTTGGAATGTGTAAAATCGAGAAAATCACATTTAGGAAAACCTTTCTAATACCTCAATCTCACACTTCTTAAATCTTACGAAAACTTATTCCGAGCTTACTTGTCCTACATCCACACCATGGTATGAGAATTAGCATCGAGTATCGCCCATGTCTTACTTCCTCTCTTAAGTTACAAGTCGATTGCCCCCTAGATTTTAAATACTTTAGACACATTCTCAAAGAAGAAAAAAAATATAAGCGCGCAAAATAAGCTCGAGCGTTCTGGTTCTCACTTAAGAAATTAATTTATCGGAGATGTTATTTTATCTGTAAATCAGACATGCATCTTGTACAGTATCATCACTGTTCTCAACAAGTTTTTATAAGGTTCGTTAACTCCGTAGGACAATCTTCTGCTGACTGTGAATGTCTACGTGGCAGGCTTGTTCGCAACCCAGCGATGTGAATATTGTTAGGTATGGTTGATAATTGCAGATTGTGGTTTCACTAAATCGTGGGTTCAAGAATCAAGTGGCCATAATTTCCACGCCTGACCGTCCTTGTCATAGCGGGTTCCTAAACAAATCTATTTGATTCGCCTCCTATCATGTCCAGACCAACACAGCTTTCATCAGGAGTCAACATTTGTTCGAAAATCGAAATCACATTAATTCATTACGGATGCATGATTGATTCCCAAATGTTCAACACCTTCGCTAACTCGACATAATTGTCTAACCATTATTATTATTTTTTTTTTTTTTGTACCGCGTCTCAGAGGTTAACAAAAAATAATAAACCTGACCCTTTCAATTCTTAACCTCACTTCCCCCCGAAAGACGGAGGCAAACTATAGCAGGCTTTAGATTATGTTTTCCTTTGGCAATATAGTCCTCTCTTACTCGCATTCGTATGAAGTGACAGCTAAGTGTCCACTGCGTGTCAAATTTTAACATTGGCACTGCCAATGCCCCCTAGATTCTAAACAGTCTATTCCTTATTTTCTAAAATCGAGCTCATCAATAGGTAAAGCAATCGCACTAAAATGTATTTCTTAAAACTAGCCATGCCCCCTAGATTCGAAATAATCCATTCCCATTCTATATTATACGTCCATACATACATACACGATACTAGCGCCATTACGGTTTCGAACCGTCGTGAGTTATCCAAACTATTACAGTACTACAAAAGTCTATGTTTGTGCGAACACCATCCAAAACTGTGAAAACAAACAGACGCCAGCTTCCATCACTCACTTAGAATATAGCCAATAGCTATCTAATTTCAAATTCTTATTTGGTATTCCTGTGGGTCTAATTCTTATTTGGTGTTCTTATTCCAAATTGGTAACAGAATTAATTTCTGGAATCTTGTTAGAAATGCTTATATTCCATCTTCAACAAGTCCACTTTAGATTCTAATTGGGAATCTATCCGCTAGTAGCGACATCTAACAGATTCTCTCTGCTAACAAGACGACGCGGCGGTCGTGTGGTCCGCCATTTTGATTTAGCGTCGATACATACTTTGGGACGTAGTGTCTTATTCATAACGCTAGGTGGTGTTCGCGTCGCGTTAGTTTGATGCAAATTTATGGTCGACATATTCCTTAGAATCTAGTATCACAATTATAATACTAGTTGGCGTTCGCGTTGGTTTGATGCATTAATTATTTGCGAGCTTGCGAGCTTAATTCACTAATACAAATTGTATACCTAGTGAGGCCCTCAGAATTCCTTCTCAGCTTCTAATAGCTTCAACACACTCATACATACATAAACTCACGACCACGATTTCCTTCGGGGTGGTCAGAAGCTTTGTCACAACTTATCAATAAAATGTTTGGCGTGCCGGTCTTAGCAAGGCCGCAATTTTAGCATATCGAACGTCCCACGAAGGAATTTCGCGTTACGCGACAAGCTAGCCTCTCGCTCAAGTCGCTCACAAAACACAGCAAAAGAGACCTTTATCGCTTAGTCGCCTCGCACTATACTCATGAGAAATGAGGTTGTACATTCCAAACCATACGGAAAAATCTACGTCTATTACTGCGTACATTTACAGATACATTTTACATAATTAACTAATTCATTATTACCATCTGTCTACTATCGTCCACTGCTGGATACAGACATCATCATCATCAGCCTCTCACCGTCCACTGCTGAACATAGGCCTCTCCATAGCTCGTTAAATTACTTAACTAATTAAGTTAGGGTTTCGAAACTAAGAATTAATATGAATTATGACCTAGTCCTTGAAAGAAACGGGATGGAAAGATTAATACATATCTACACCCTAATTTAGTAATCCAAGTTCTTTTAATTACGTTACGAAATTAGATAATTTCGTATTTAATGACGTAAAATCCTGGTCACGGCACCATTCTGTAACTTCTCACCGTCACTACCTGTTCTAAATTTTTAACCCGTCTAATTATTTATCGAAGAAATTAGTGGCCTGTAGTTGTGATCGTCTAGATTTATATTTAGTGACCCTTTATACATTGTGTGAATTTAAATTTGACGTCTATAGAACTTCTATCGCAAAGAGGAATCGATTAATAAAATACGTAAGAACTTGTAAGTAAATCAAACACGCTAAAATCGGAAAACATACATTTCAAATGAACAGAATAAACATTCACAGTAAAGTAAACCAAAACATGCAAACTTAGCTATTTGTCCACGCAGGATACGATGTCTTGTAACTCGCAGTCTTCTTTCTTCGTGGCCAACAACACTTTATTTCACACTATTTACACTTTGTTATATTAGTAATATACATACAGAAAATAATAATATATTGCCCTAAAAGGCCCCTACCATTTTAAACGGTCGGGTGAAAGAAATATCGTTTTGTTGACATTCGACTAATAAAATGAACGAGTGAAAAGGTAGAGAGTCGGTTCTATTATTGCGTAAGGTAATCTTTCCTAGTCGCAGTTACAAATCGATATTTATTCTGGATGGGGATTGACCTTTAGATATATATTATATTTACACGCACCAGCAAAGCTCTCCGCGACCTCCAACCTCATGTGCAGAACAAGACCTCAGACTAGGACAAGCTAGCAGCTAAATAATCCTAGTTTAACTACAACAAACCCTCACTCATTTTCCGATCAAACCCTCACACTCAGACACATCTCTATGCAATTCACATACGCGGCGCGAGTGGAATGTTTTATTATTTTATATTTAGTCAATGAAACGAAAGCTGGTTTTATGAATTTACTTTCCTGATTTAATCTGGTTCGTTTGGAAAATCTCTTGCATTCACAATTGGCATCCGGGCCGCATATGTGACGAAGTTTCACAAGAGCCAGATCCAGGTCTCCGAACATCAAATGTGGAAGCGTTTACCTGTGGATACAGCAAATCACGAAACAAACCAAACCCTCAGGAAATATTTACATGGGAAACTTTGCATTCTGAATTTAAAGGGTTCCGTATAGCATTAATTTATTTGAGACTACGCACAAATGAATTAACGATCGATAAACCATTAATATAAAATAATTGCTTCGCGGTGATAGTATAGAACGGTGATCACTGATCATAAACTCATGTCACAAGCGATAGCGAAAGTTTCCACCTGTAAAGATCTAAGTTAATTTACTTTTCAAACAAATTATCTAATAATGGTTACTCAAGTAATTCAGAAGGTTAAAGTTAATATATGACGCGATTTACTATTAATGCATAATTGGTCCATTCATTCACCTTTACTAATCTGTGCGAAAACTAAACAAGTTGTACCATAACCAAAAGCTCGTTGATCTCCATCGTCTATACTGAAACGAGCCAAAAGGAAGGAACCAAAAATGCTACAGTTACAAACACTAAAATACCCAGATGTCGATCAAAAATAATATACACAATATAATTTAATTACAAGCCATATAAGTTATAACCATAATTAGTATTCATATAGTCCCACACCTCACAATCACGCCCGCGTTTAGAGTTTCGCCCGACTCTAAAATCAAAACCCGCGCACCGTACTTTACATAGATCTAGATTTGGTTCTCGCGCACGTCACTAACCTGAACCGATCGGGTTCGTGTCCAAAATCTGACTATCCCCATTTTTCACCCTTGATTTCCGTCATCGGCTTGCAAAACATAGGTTGACGCCTACAAACATCCCAAAGTTTACACTCTTTCTAGAAACTGTCAACCACTTTTAAAGACATTAGAGACTTGATTTAATGTGTTGTGGCAAATCGGGGCAAAAACTAATTCTCTAGTATAATGCACTTTTCCCAACATTTTTTGTTACTTAAGGGAGTTTGTCCATCACCCGACTACTCAGTTCGCCCATGGGAGATGTCATTGCGATTATTTTTAATTCATTTACTTCCCCATACAATGAATTCGACCATCATTGAATAGTGTTGATTGCTTTAGTCAAAAATTGATTATTTACAACCATAGATATAACCTGAGTCACCAATTTAATATTAATCTTCCAAAATACTCGATAAATAGCATATTTAACACATTAGTTCGATCTTACAGTAGCCTTTAAATGTTGAAACCTCATTATCATTATACAATCTTAAATGTGTAAAATGTTATTTATTTCATATTAACTAAATAAAATAATATGAATCCGCAACATGAACTCTCCCCTTAAGACCAACGATTCCGCACATGTGTTTGCAATAATGCCAAGTCCGATAGAAGTGAACTTCGACCACCGTCAAAAAAAAAACATTGTTCAGGGTTGTCTGTTCACGCTGTTTTGGTACATTTTGAATCATGTTATCTTTTGCAGTGCAATCCATATTAATTTGATCCACTAATAAGATATATGACTAAATTAGAATGCCGTCTTAATGTGTTTCCAAACTAAAATATTGTAGATACAAACTTGCCCCTTTCTCTCCCGTAACTTTGAAGGATTATTATAAATTAAATCATAGGCGACCAAAAATAGTTCAAATACTAATTATCTTACACTTATAACGAGCCCATGTGTAGCACTGAGTTTCTCTACAAACATTAATGTGCAGTACTTTATAGTACAAATATATTGAACATTTCCTAGATGACAAGCTTTGCACAGCCCTGACTTTATTTGAAAGTCTTGCATTGAACTGAAGTGTGAATTATTGTTTCTTTAAAAGATACAAAGTTTAACTAACATTGTATGCGGAGAAAATTAATACAAAATCAACCATATTTTCTAATGAATAGCATTCGATAGAAACGTACTACAGTTTATAATGCGTTTCGATAAGTTCTGGAAATTTTCCATAGCATTAGTTGACTCAAGATGCCAACCTGTGAGAACAAAAAAAAAAATTTAGAGCCGTTTTGTTTATGTTATCAGTTAAATAATATTACCGAAGTAGGTAAGCCATTTCTTATAGCTACAGTACAATCTGTGAGGTCTTTAGGAAAGTAGAATGGACCTTTTCGATGCCATGTGGTGGCTATAGGAGTTAGCTTGGCCATGTGCGATCGTAGTCGTGATGAAAAGCTGGTAAGGTCTTCGGAGGTATGATCGTCTGAAGGTGACAGGAACTGACCGGGTAGCCGTAATGGTTCACCGTAGACTAACTCGGCTGCAGAGGCTTGAATGTCATCTTTCCAGGAGCTCCGGATGCCGAGTAGAACGAGTGGGAGTACCTCCGTCCACTGTGCAGTGTTGTGGCACATGATAGCTGCCTTCATTTGGCGGTGCAGTCGCTCGATGATCCCGTTGGAAGCGGGGTGGTAAGCGGTAGTGCGAAAGTGATGTGCACCGAGTAGAGCTGCGATGGCCTTGAACAAGTTGGACTCGAACTGTCGACCACGGTCTGTAGTTATGCGCGCCGGGCAGCCGAACCTGGATATCCATCCAGATAAGAGGGCGGCGGCGCAGGTTTCGGCAGTGATGTCACGCAGCGGTATTGCCTCAGGCCATCGTGTGAAACGGTCGATGACGGTGAGACAATATCTGTAATCAGAAGATGGGTTAAGGGGTCCCACGATATAGAGGTGGATATAAGAGAACCTCGACATTGGACAAGAGAATGAAGCTAGAGGAGCAGATGTGTGTCGGGTTACTTTGCTACGCTGGCAATGTTGGCAAAGCCTAGACCACTCTCTACAATCCTTGCGGATCCCTGGCCACACGAACCTATCAGTGACCAGTCGCACTGTAGCTGAACTTCCGGGGTGGCTCAGATTATGGAGGTTATCAAACACTTGTTTTCTGAAGCTCGGAGTTACAAACGGTCGTGGTGGTTTGACTGAAACGTCGCAGTATAATTTAAGACTTGAGCCATCGGTATTGAGTTTCTGTAGGTTGAGTGATGATCCGCTACGAAGCAGGTCTTGCAGCTCTGGATCCTTCTCCTGACATTTTGCAAGTGCCTGATAGTCTAGCGCTGCGATTACTTCTTCGACTCGTGAAAGTGTGTCGGCCACGACGTTCTCTGCTCCAGGTATGTAACGAATGTCCGTGGTAAATTGTGCGATGAAGTCAAAATACCTGTATTGTCTTGGTGAAGAACAATTATGTCTAGGTGTAGTAAAAGCGTATGTAAGCGGTCGGTGATCCGTAAACACGGTGAAGGTCCTGGCCTCAACCATATGCTGGAAATACTTGATCGCTTCATAGATCGCTAAGAGTTCGCGGTCATAGGGGCTGTACTTCTTTTGAGCCTGGTTCAATTTTTTTGAGAAGAAACTCAGCGGCTCCCAGCTCGTACCGTTGCGTTGCTGGAGGACAGCTCCTATGGATACATCTGATGCATCAGTGAGGATGGAAAGTTCAGCATCTGGATGAGGATGAACCAGAAGCGTGGCGTCTGACAGGGCTCGTTTAGATTCTTCGAAGGCGTCCAGCTGCTCCTTAGTCATGTTAACTGGATATGAACCTTTCACCTTCTTTCCTGCCAGGATACTGTTGAGCGGTGCTTGGGTTTTCGCTGCCATAGGAATGAATCTACGGTAGAAGTTTATCATACCTAAATATCTACGGAGTTCTTTCACCGTTCTTGGAACTGGAAACTCGCGTATGGCTTGTACCTTGGTGTCCATAGGTTGGGTACCAGCAGCGGAGACACGGTAGCCGAGGAATGTTACCTCAGGTAGACCCCAGACGCACTTTGTAGTGTTAATTAAAACTCCATATTCCTTCAACCGGGTTAGGAGTTGGCGCAGGTGCCGCTTGTGAAGATCTGGAGACGGAGAAAAAACCAATATGTCATCGAGATATCCAAAACAAAAGTCACCCAAGCCAGTAAGTACCTCATCGATGAACCTTTGGAACGTTTGTGCGGCGTTTCGGAGGCCGAATGTCATGTACGGGAACTCGTAGAGTCCAAAGGGAGTGGTGATAGCTGTCTTAGCAATGTCATCTGGATTCACAGGTATTTGATTGTAAGCTTTAACAAGATCTATTTTGGTATAAATGGTGCTACCACTAAGCTGTTGTGAGAAGTCTTGTATATGACGTATTGGGTACCTATCCGGTATAGTCCGGGCGTTGAGCGCCCTATAATCGCCGCACGGCCTCCATCCATCATCCTTTTTCCTTACCAGGTGCAGGGCTGATGACCATGGGCTCTCCGATCGCCGAGCGGTACCGCACATCATCATATCCTCGAATTCCTTCTTGGCGATCTTCAGACGGTCTACATCCAAGCGCCGAGGCCTGCAGGATAACGGAGGGCCTGGGCTCGTTCTTATGAAATGCATTGTATTGTGTTTAGGTTGAGTTACGGTACCTGCAGGGCGAGTGACCTCTGGGAACTCACGTAGTAGCTGATGAAACTCTGTTTGACCGGAGACAGTCTTGATAGAAGCTACGTCCTCTGGAATCTTCTGTCGAGGTGCTGACACAGACAGGGAAGTTATACCATCCAAGAGACGATGGTTACGGCAGTCTACTAAAAGATTGAAAAAACTTAAAAAATCCACACCAATGATCGGTTTCGAAACGTCTGCTATTGTAAACTTCCAGGTAAAGTCTCGTCTGAGTCCTAGATCTAGATGTAGCTGGATAGGACCGTAGGTATTTATGACTGTTCCGTTTGCGGCTATTAAGTTGTACTTGGTCTGAGTACAGGGCGTTCTGACAGCTGACCGGGGGTAAACGCACAGGTCCGAACCTGTGTCCACTAGGAATAGTTGTTTGGAAGCCCGATCAGTTATAAATAAACGGCCTGTATTGGCGGGGCAGTCATAGGCCTCTATTTCTGGCTGCCCGCCTCGTTTTCCGCCTTCCAGGTACAAGGGTTGATGCATTTCCTGGCCTTGGCGCCGTAGGTGTAGTGGTACCAACAGTGTGGGTGGTTGGAGGGCTGCTGGCGTGGCCGCGACGTTGACCTATCCCGGTTGCCCCTGGATCGTGAGCGCGAGCGCCATTTGAACCGCGACTGCTCGTTTACCTGTGCGGTCAGTTTGGATACCTGCATGGTTAGCTCGCTAAGTTGCTTCGTTAGCAGGTCATGGGCGGCAGCAGCTGGCGGCGCGGTTGAAGTGCTTGCGACTTGAGGGCTCGCTGGCACTATCTCGTTCACCTTGTCGGCCAGATCTGAAAGCTTTTCCAGAGATAAGTCCGACTGCGAGGCGACTACTGTTTGGATATAAGTCGGCAAACGGCTAGACCATAGAGTTTTTAAAAAATCGCTCGGCACGGATGGGCCGGCCAAGTGCGTTAGATGCCTCAAGAACTGCGAGGGCTTGCGGTCTCCAAGCTCCTCGTGCATTAGCAGCTGTTTAACTTTCCGCTCCTGTGACTCGGACAGCCGTTTTATTAGCTCTGACTTCAATTTCTCATACTTGTTGGCGTCCGGCGGCTTAGTAATAATGTCTTTTACCTCCGAGGCGTAGCGGTGGTCGAGCTGCGCAATCACGTGGTAGAACTTCGTGGCGTCGGCCGTTATGTTGGCCAACGTGAACTGCCCTTCCATTTGGGCGAACCATAGGGCCGGTTCTCCGGGCCAGAATGGGGGTGGCTTTACCCCAACACGGAACGCTTCACGTCGGGGTCACCAATGTAGCCAACGTTTAGGACGCCGGCCTCCGGAAGGAAGGAAGAGTAGCAGGTAGGCGAGCAGGCAGGAAAAGAAGAGGAACAGCAGTTGGTATAAGGAAAGGTTTAATAGGGATAGAACACTGAGCAGAAAGATACAAGATAAGAAAATTTATAAACAGACTAGCAAATATGAAAACAATGCGAAAACAAAAGACGACGCTTTTACGGTTTTCGGCTAGCGCCGACGTGCGTCTCGCCTCTCAGTCAGTGGCAAACTGCAGTTTCTCTGCAGCCGTCGGGAATCGTTCTAGAAGACCGAGCGTCACGCCCGAAGCTTCCCGACGGGTGGCGAAAACGTCGATGCACTCCACACGCTGCACCACGGTGCGCGCCCCATACGCGCGATTGAGGTGCGGTATTTCTTCCGCCACAGTACCATATGCCCATAATGGCTATTATCATATACTGGGTGTTACAGAAGTAAAAATAAAAACAAAACTTTTATGGGGGTTGTTTAGACCATCAAACTGAACAACTTTCACTATGGGACCAATATCGAAATCACAAAAAAATTGATCAGCTGTCCCATACATTTAGCTCTAGTAGATTTGCAGTTTAGTATGGAACATCAGATTATTTTTTTGCGATTTTGATGTTGGTCCCATAGTGAAAGTTGTTCAGTTTGATGGTCTAAACCACCCCCTTAAATGTCTATTTTTATTTTTGTAACACCTTGTATAGTACCAAAAATATAATTTTTATGCTAAAGAGCAGTGGTGTGATCTCAGGGTAGACACAAAGACATTAAAACCCTAACAATTTCTAAACTAAAAGCAGTTTGTTTACTAAATGACTGTGATTTGTTAAAATACAGGTAATTTAACACGTAAAAGTCAATTAGAAAATGTTTTTAGTTGAGAAATTATTTGGGTATTACAGTCTTTGTGTCTACCCTGAGTGCACGCCACTGCTAAAGAGAGCCTATCTATAGTATATTATAGGACATAACTGAAACTGTATGGAAAACTACGGAATGTTAATAAATATAAAAGCTTGTAAAAATAAGACTATCCAGTTTGCACCAGTTTGGCTGGCAATAAAGAAAAGAAAGAAAGTGGAGATAAATAGCACACTAATGTAATGACTAATGGTGACTTCAAGACTTTGACTATTTATATGTGGACTGGTTACGCGTGCAATTCTACTAACAAACATTTCTGCCACTTTTTGCGGGGGGGAGGTAACATGAAATCCGCAACTTTGGATTTTATTCCCCATAACTTTAGATTCTAATTTTGAATGTTAAAAATCATGAAAAGTAGTCTCGTGTGAACCCCAAACGTTCTAAGTTCGAAGTTATTATTTCGCAATTATAGGCTGTCTCGTTTAGTGATAAGGTGTAAAATTGAATGTAAATGCACAAGATCAATTGTGCTTATACCGTGGCAGAGGGGAAATGCTACCGCAAGGCTAGTCCTTAATGCTTCAAGAGCCCCATTAGTCTAGAGTGGAGCCTTATAGGTACAGGGGATATAAGCAACCTTTCGGAGAGCGAAAGCCGCGACTTGTAGTATGGGAAAAAGCCGAGTCGCAAGTAAAGAAATCTTCTTAGATGTGCTGAACTGCTTTCATAAATTTTTCCAAGGCTGAAAATATTAGTAGCTTGCGCTTTTTTCACAGTTTTAGCATCCAATACATTTTTGTGGGTGGCAGCTCTGCTTAAAAGTTTTCCTACTTTTACCTACAATGGCTACGGAACCCTATCATGGGTAAATTCGACATAGCCTTGGCCGGTTTTTATTTTTCTAATATTAAATGGATAGAACAAAGCCTGCTTTAGAAACATTTTTAACGTTTTGGATGTATGGCCTAAAACCCTTTTCTTTTAGCATAATATAACTATTTTTAAATCCATCTCATCATCATCATCGACCACTGTTTGACAACAAACGCAACATCAAGCCGTTGCCCAAGAATTTTTATAATTTATTTCAAAAACGAATACGAGATAGAGCTGTGAACAATTCCGTTTAATAATAGTCGTATAATGGCTCTAATTTCTAACATTCGAAGACATAGCAGTAGCTGGGATGAGTGAAACCGACGATACCGACGTTCTCTTACTAATTCCCCCGGATTTCTTCCTGGTGCAAAGCTCCGGGTCCGAGGACTCACTCCTAGAATCCTCTAGAACTGTAGTCCACAAGCCCCAGTCCTGCACAGCTCAAGTTCTTGGAAAATTAGTGAATCAAGTGCATACGTTAGAATCGAGGTTAGATTCTTTAGAAATTAGTTCGACTGCCGATACCAGTGTATCCACGCTTCCGAGACGAAAGAACTGGGATACAGACAGTTTTGAAGGTATCGATAGAAAGTGTTTCACTTTCCCCCGAAGACGACGCACGGTGGGCTGAAAATCGACTTTCATAGACATAGGGATAAAAAAAAATATGTGTCGTTTTTTTCATGGATATGGGTTTTGTTTATCATTTCTATGCTCAAATATTCACAAAAGGTTGATTTAGCATATAAATGGATGACTTATAATTTTTTTACGAAAAGTTTGTATGGAGTTCGTGTGAAAAATCCGATTATCTTTGGAACAGCAAGTGAAACCGTAATATCCTTACAGGGGGTTTTAGAACTTATTATTTATGATTTATTGACATACCGCGTATGACGGTTACTGCTGCAGAAACTAAGTAAAAAAATAAAGATATATAATATTTTTTTTAAATTCTTTCACGAATCTTTTTAAAGCGTCTAGTCAAAATACCAAGTATTAATTAGCTAATAAACCTAAATAAGTAATATTTGATTATTATTATTTAGTACCATGAGTCCATGACTATCATGCGACAACACAACACAAAACAATATCTATTGATTGTGATTAGGAGTTCTAGATGAAGATTTTCAAGAACTTCAGCCAATGCATCTTAAATGAGCGTAGTTAGCAAAGGGAAATCTCTAATGAGGGTAATTAACAAAAAGTAAATTTGCTAATCACTTACAGTGATTAATAAAAGTATTAAATATTGTATTTTTAAATTCTTTTACGACTCGTTTTAATGCACCAAACCAAAATAAAAAAAAATTCTTTTGATATTTGTATTAAAATATATTAAATATTAGTATTTGCGTAATTCTTAAAAAACTTAAATAATAATAAAAAAGCTTAAATAATATTAAAAATAACTTAATAACTTATTTACAAAAAAAATATAAAACATAATTATTAATATTCAACATCACTATCGTCGGATTCCAATTCGGAATCAGGATCCAAATTAGATACATCCAAAAACTCGAACTGAGTTTCCTGGCACTTGATTAGTTCTTTAGTTTCAGCAAAGAGATCCTGGCTTTTCTTAGTATCTAACTTAGGTCTTCGTGCACTAATCAAAGGATCAGACGAAAGAACAAGCATATTGAGGATATCCTCATTGGAAGCTTGCCTGCTTTTTTTCCGCGAATGATGTTCCCGGAACCTTCTAAAATCTTTATTGCGTGCCTCCGAGGCTTCTTCTGAAAGGCTTCCGATTGGCACAATATCGTTATTGGCGATTATGTCTGCACCGTGTATCAAAAGCTTATGGACGGTTGAAGACATGTGGTACCAGTCGTATAGCTCCACGTACTTTTCTGCTGTTTTGCGGGCATAATCTTTAAATTTGATGACATCGATTTGCTCCCCAGATGTTATTGCTTGCAGAATCACGGCAAATCTTCGAACAAGCTCTTCATCCAATCCAGTAATGGCTGCAGTTTTATCAGGAAACTCGAAAAACCTTCTTGCCGTATTCCCGTCATTAGTGGTTCCTGAGCCTTGTTTTACGATGTCAATCAAAAGATTGAGCTCGTCTTTAAATTTATCCTGGATACTTTTTTTTCTTGCCTCTAACAATGCCTTGTACTCATTGCCTCTTGCAGCCCACTTTTTGAAGTCGAGTCGGTATGAAATATGCAAAAGACATTCCATAGAATTTATACGAGCGTGCAGTGATGACAAGCCAAATTCATATACGCCAGTTGACACAGTCTTTGATGTTACAACATCTAAACGGTTCATTTCTGTAGGTTTGGCTAAGCACAGGTAGCACGATGCGTTTGATCTAGCTTCAGAAAGATATGTACAAATTTTAGCATCGATCATTGTCATCATAAGTTGATGACTCACCTTATTACTACCGCACTCAGTAGGGATAAGATCCTTAATTTCATTATCCATTTGCCTTTTGTGACTGATGACCACTTCTTCGCTCTCCTTTATAAAAGTGAACTGCACTGGACGACAATATAAGGCTGAGCATGGCTTTGGATTCGTCCATAAAGTATCATCTCCAGCAGTCAGCTTGAGTGGCACTAACGAGGTCATAAATATACTGGAATCATCTTGTTGCCCCTCCATTTTCTGTTTGTATCGGCTTTGGTTGGAAGCACCATCAAATCCCCACTTAGATACTAGCTTCAAATCCTTATTTTGCACATTTTCAGAAAGACTTTCAATGATCCTCTTCACCGTGATATCAAGTAATGCTTGAAGTGTAATCCTAGCTGAAGAATCCATTACAGTGACTGATTGTTTCGGAGGATAGCATTGTAGTTTAGCTTGTTGCACTTTGTAGTAAGACGGGTAAATATCCTTAGCACCTTCCCGAATGGCCGTCTCTCGCAACGTGATGTATTGCCACTTAGAGAGTTTCAATGAAAGGAGCAACCCTAGTGATTTTTCTGGTGTAAATAAACAAGTTTGAACTGGTTTCTTAAGCATTTCTCTAATTTTTGCAGCTGCTTCTGGATTTTTCAGCATATATTTGATAACAAATGCGGTATCCTCACGACCATCTTCTTCTAAATGTAATGCAGCTGAACTGGCCAATTCGTTTGGATCTTCGCATTTATGATCTTCAGACCTTCTCTTCTTCTGTTTGCTTCCCAGATCTTCGAATGACTTTCGAGGTCTTTTTGTCATAGTACCAATAGACGACGATGTTGACGGTTCTGGAGAGATTAAATGTGCGCTAGGTCTCTCATCATTTGATTCTTGGATGACAAAACCGGTTGGCACACAACTTGGCCAATCGACATTAGCCTGAAGCCAATTTTCGTACTGCTTTCTGAATGTATCAAGGATACGGTGAGATTTCTGCCACCTCTGTGAAGCAGCTCTTGTAAATCTTCGACAAAATTCCTTGAGTGTTACACGGTCTTCGTCAGAGAAGCAATCACCTAGACGAGCTACCACTGCACTGAACAATACTTCATGATCAAATGAAGTACTCCCACTTCTTAGAAAAACAAACAAGTCTAAGTTGGTGGTTAGACTTTCCATTATAATAATATTTTACGGTCACAGAATACGTATGTAGTTCAAAAGTTTGGAATACACTAAATTATTAAAGTCAAATTTAGCTTATTTATTGCTTTCCACTGATCATTAAAACTATAGTGATTAGCAAATTTACTTTTTGTTAATCTACCCTCATTAGAGATTTCCCTTTGCTAACTACGCTCATTAAAGATGCATTGGCTGAAGTTCTTGAAAATCTTCATCTAGAACTCCTAATCACAATCAATAGTTATTGTTTTGTGTTGTCGCATGATGGTCATGGTACTAAATAATAATAATTAAATATCACTTATTTAGGTTTATTAGCTAATTAATACTTGGTTTTTGAAAAGATGCTTTAAAATGAGTCGTTATAGAATTATAAAAAATTAAATATTTCTTTATTTTTTTACTTAATTTCTGCAGCAGTAACCGTCATACGCGGTATGTCAATAAATCATAAATAATAAGTTCTAAAACCCCCTGTAAGGATATTACGGTTTAACTTGCTGTTCCAAAGATAATCGGATTTTTCACACGAACTCCATACAAATTTTTCGTAAAAAAATTATAAGTCATCCATTTATATGCTAAATCAACCTTTTGTGAATATTTGAGCATAGAAATGATAAACCAAACCCATATCCATGAAAAAAACGACACATATTTTTTTTTATCCCTATGTCTATGAAAGTCGATTTTCAGCCCACCGTGCGACGCCGAAAAGTTTTGAAAAAGGATCGCAAACAAGATCTTACGTTAACGAGTTTAGATTCTTGTAAAAGTATACCTTTATTGAAATTAAAAGACTTTGAGCTAGGTTCTGTCGAGTCTAAAACGGAAACCAATGAAACACCAAGCATGGACGGTGATATAAGCAGTATTGTCTCAACGCCAAGTAAAAAAAACGACAAGTTACTTTTGCACGAAATAGATGAATTCTTAACTAAAGTAGAATCTTATGAGAGCCCGGAGGTTGAATACAAAGAATCTCACACATCATTGAGTCCAGAAAACGTAATAAAAGCCACCGGAGATTACATATCGGAGAAGTTGGACTCTAAAAATGCTGCCGAAATCAAATTACCTAGCGGACGAACTGTGCCTAGTGATGTACTTGATAAATACATTTACTTAGTAAAAAATCACCCGGGTTCTCTTGGCACCAAACCGGTACCGTCAACTAGTAATTTCAGAAGCTATAATGAAGAATCAACAAACAATCGTTCTTCAGAAACTTTGAAAACTACAGAAATATCAAAGAATTTAGAATCAAAGTCACCAGGTGTACGTAAACTTAATTTCTCCGACAGCAAGGATGTCCAGCCCACGTCGACACCTAAAAGACCGCAAAACACCTACTTAGACACATTCAAACCATCGTCAAATAAAATTTACGATCGAGCATCAAAAGTTTTAGAACAATATAAATCCCAAAGCTACAGTCGTAACCAAAATTCTGCCGATGCAAGCTATTTGAAGGAGGATTTTAAAATGCCGCAAATGAGACCTTACGTTGCTGAGAATAGAGAAAGTTTGAAGAATAAGCTGATGGAGTCCATTGACACGGATTTGTTGAGTTTGAGTGAGTTATGGGGCGAAAAAGGAGAGAGGACTGACAGAGGGGACTGTTTGCGGTTAGAAGAGGAAAGGTTAAAGCGAGAAGTAAGTAAAATAAACCATATGATTTTTTTTATTTTGCCAGGTGCAAAACCATATGCAAAAACCAGACATTCCTATCAGGTTACACCTACTAACAGCTAGGCAGAGGCCTCCTTTTTAGGGTCAGTGCACACCAAGCATAGCACTGTTCGAGCATGTCCTTTGCAGTCGCGCAAACCTAACGGAGAATTCCGCCGGCTCGCGATTGCCCCCGTCGCCGCAAGGAGCATACACCTTGCATGATACTTTCAACTCTATTTCAATGATTTTAGAATTTATTATCAATTGAATCAATGAAAACTGCTCGCGCAGTTTTACACTAGCTGTACGCTGTTGCTTAGTGTGCAATTGGTAATGGTCCTGTGGTAATCTGATCCAATGCAAACCCGTCACGGTTTGCCTGCTACAAGATATTGGCTACCACTCTGATACAATTGAATGCCATCGAATCAAAAGAAGGAGATGTTCTTAGATATCCTAAGTTTCTGGCCGCATCGTCTCTACAAGTGTACGTCTAGCATGATTTCTCTACTTGCGCGCGACTTGGTTTTTTCCATACTACAAGTTGTTCAAGCGCTTGGCTTTCGCTCTCCGAAAAAGCGCAGGAACAGGTTATTTTCTATGCAGTGAAGGCACGTCGCGCGCGTGTAGCGAAATCATACTAGACGTGCAGAACACCAGAACACCGTCCAGAGTCCAAAAAAATTACATCAGTTATCTATGTGATATTATTTTCGATAATAATTTGAGCTTTTGAACTGAAAATGTAGCTAAATTATCTGCCCGAAAAATAATATGGGCATCCAGCCTAAAAAAACCCTTGAAGATAGAAAAATTAAATTTGGAATACATGTTCTACAGTTGTCAGAATGGATGCACTAAGAAAGGAATTTCTGAAAATCTATGCTTAAAGTTGTGCAATCGAATGTTGAAGTTTTCCGAAATCCAGCTGAAGTTATGGGAAAAGCTGGTCATAATTAAAACAAACAATATCTTTCCACAGCACTGCGAACTAATGATCCAGCAACTTCAAAAGAAGATCCTCGATCAGCAAGAGAAGCTGGCTGTAGCGATCAAGGTAGACCGGGCTAAAGACTCGGCTATCACTAAACTCCGTGAGGCCTGGCTGAAGTTAACAAGCAGCCTGGACCGCGCTGAGGAACGGCATAGGGCTGCCTTAGACAAGATGGTCAGGGAGGTGGATAACTTTAAAATGGTTGCTAATGATGCTCAGAAGGTGAGCAAAATAGTTCTAACGATATTCATTTTTTTATAAGGGACTTTTGTACAAAAAAATATCTACATGTCGGTCCCATCATACCTTATCTAGATTTTACCTACTCTAACTTAGTTACTTCTAATTCGTCTATTCTAATTTACTTAATGAGACAATGATGAGTTTGCTAAGGCGAACACTTTTCCAGCGGCATCAGAGCTTGGTGATGCTACGATCTCATCTTCTTATCGTGTGGGCAAGCCCTGGCGTCAGAGTTTTTTCAGACCGCCTTATGGCTTCTACCGTGGTTTTGATGTAACAAATACTACCACGAGAGATATATCCGAAGCACGGAATCATCTTTCTTTTCAGACAATCAGGTGATTCGGCCTGCAATGTCCTAACCAACTGGGGAAAAACGCACAAAGTGACATATCACTAGGTGTCCCCTGTGAAATATGCCCACATCAATTCTATTCGCTCCAAGCTCCCTCATCAGTGTCATTCGAGCCTGCTCGTACCAAACACATTCCACTAACAGGTGATGAACATCCTCTACCACTCCACACTCCTCACAATTTGGTGAACTACTCTTTTTCATCATGAACCTGAATTTATTTAGTGGAATGTGTCCACTACGAAGACTATGTGCAATTCTTTTCGTTTACTATCTTCAATCAGTCTGCCCGATACTTTAGTTGGTAGTGAACCTTCCTGCTATGCCGAGGGTCGAAGGACCGAATCCCTCAAAAGGCAAATATTTGTGTGGTAAATATCATGGATCATCAAAGGGTCAAAATAAATTAAATAAAATGTGTTACATATCAAAAAGATTGGTTCAGACTATCAAACTGAACAGTTTTCAGTGTGGAGCCAATGTTAATAGCTACTGGCCCAAAATATGTATATGAAACAGCAGATTTTTTTGCGTGATTTCACAGTTGGTGCCCTTGGTGCTGTGATAAAAGTTGTTCAGGTTGATGGTCTTAAACACCCCTTTAAGCATACAACGTATTTACGTTTACACCCTGTAGGCCTAACATGCCGCCCCCGAGAAAACTATAAAAATCGAGATGTGCCTCCATCTTTGTTTTCTTACGTATGATAAATAGAGCACGCATGAGGTTTTTCTCGTTTTGCCGCTTTGTCGTGGCTGGCATGCTAGCCGTGCAGTATAACATATTTATGTTGTTGTCATCCAAATACAAATTCGTACTAGATTCTAGTACTTCATTCGGAACTAGATAATTTATGTGACATTCAACATATAATGTAGAACTTGAATGTTTTTCTATTTATGTCATTACAGAAAACGAACCACTTTGAAACTGAACTGTACAAAGCGCTCGACTTAGCCCACGACTATCAGAACAAATGTAAAGTTCTCTCGACAGACATGACAAAGCTTCAAGAGAATACCAACAGAGCTCTGAGTGATAAGGACGAAGCTTTACGTGCAAAGGAGAAGGAAATAGAGACTTTGAAAGATAATGGTGAAACTGTGATGAGGCTAAATAAACAGTCTACTGACTGCGTTAAGAGTTTGGAGGATGCTTTGGAAAAGGTACGTACTTGTGACTATAATACAGGAAAAATAGGAGATTTTTTGGAGGCAAAATTTGTACATCAATGAAACTTTGTATTTAACTTTATCTTGGCACTGAGGATCTGCAGTCCACCCAAAATTTAAGGATCCTACTCCCTTCCTCCTTTTCACTACCGTACCTTTTCAAGAAGAGGTGAGGCGTATTTTTGACCGCTTATAACTTCGGTCTGAATAGTACCTGTGATCACAAGTTTTTAGGATAGCATGTGGTCATTACTCTTATAAAATATCACAAATTTCAGCTTTCTAGGACTTCGGGAAGTATCTGTTAAGTTTTGATGTTCAACAGTGAGTGAGTGAGTAAATGACGAAATCAACGAAGTTTGCGTATTGATAAATCTAAATAAGCAGGGCTATAAATATGAAATTAGTTGCATTTTATAAGTGTAATGACCGCATACAGTCCTGAAAATTTGAGCTTACAATTAATATCCAGACCGAAGTTATGAGCGCTCAAAAATACGCCGAATCTCCCGTGAAAAGGTACGGTACTGGAAAGGGCGAAGGGGGTTAGACCCCTAAATTTTGAGTGGACTGCAGATCCTCCTTTCTACTGAGGATCCAAGTTCCAATCCGTACAAACAACACACCTTGTTTCAATCAATTTGTTTTTCTGACTTTGTCAAGAAAACCTTCATTGAAGAAAAAATCTTATTGATCTTGGGAAGTTAGCCCATATCCACATTGGGCACGCGCGGTTAACTAAGGGTGGCCCTGACCCCAGCAATGGGACCGATCAAGGATGATGATGATATTAAACAACTACTTGACTCCACAGGAAAAATCTGACCATGAATTAACAAAAAGTAAAACATTAGAACTGAATCATAAAATGCAATCATTGACCGACGAAAAGCTACTAGTACAGCAAGAGAGAGACGTACTGAAGGAGAAGGTGAATGAAGAGCGAGCGAGGTGCAACATACTGGAGAGACAGCTTTGCGAAAAGCAGAACCAATCTAGTGAACTGCTGAAGAAATGTGTAAGTAATGAATGAATTAATAAATAAAATAAATAAATAAATATCTTGGACATTGTCACACAAATTATCTAGTCACATCTAAAGTACCAGAATCTAATCTGGACTTGTATTATGATGACTAGACAACGATATACAGGGTGTTACAAAAGCAAAAATAAACATTTAAAACTTTTAAGGGGGTGGTTTAGACCATCAAACTGAACAACTTTCACTGGACCCACATCGAAATCGAGAAAAAAAAAATCATCTGTCCCATACATTTAGCTCGAGTAGATTTGTAGTTTAGTATGGAACATCAGATTTTTTTTTCGCGATATCGATATTGGTCTCATAGTGAAAGTTGTTCAGTTTGATGGTCTAAACCACCCCCTTAAATGTTTATTTGTATTTTTGTAACACTTTGTAGAATACAAGTTGTTATATTTAAAATATTTAAAACTTTTAAGGGGGTTGTTTAGACTATCAAACTGAACAACTTTCTCCTCCGTCCGTCCTTTTGATGATACTTTTTTTGTTTGATAGCTTATGATCCGACTTTTAATTTGGTACATAATTTGTGCGGACGAAGTCGCGGGTTAACTTTAGTAAATATTAAATTATATTTTACAAGTTGGGCTTGACGTTTATGTATTAGGTTATAGATACCTATTCCAATTTCAATCTCAAATAAACCACAATTTACAGGACACCCTAGAAACCGAAGTTCAAACCCTCCGCAAGCATATAGAACTACAAAAGAACGAACTAAAGACCCACTATCAGAAGCAGCTAGAGGACGCTGTGCTGGCCAAACTGCAGGAGTTCCAGCACCAGCTAGACCTGGCCGAGAGGGAGATGGAGAGTAACGCGAGGGAGAAGGAGAACGCTATAGTTGACACGTTTAATAAACAGATGGTTAGGATTGAGGAACAGTAAGTAATATAGAACTGATTTATTTTTGAAAACATGAATTTCTTCACGAATAGTTACTCTTGGTACGAGATCCGACTGTAAAATTATGCACCTATTTGTTTGGTGAACGAAATGTTATTTAACGACGAGCCTACAAAATCCCGCACCTCAATTTCGTTAGTTTTAGTTTTGCCGACATCTGGCTGTACTACTACACGCAAAAGTCTCACGCACACAAAGTGGAAGGCTACGGATATTTGATATTTTAGTATTAAAAATTGCTATTTAATAAATAATTTTCCCGACCATTATAGATAAAGGTTTCATGTATCTGTCGGTATAAATAACTATTCCTAAAACGATGCGGTTTCTTGTGAAAATGTACCGGAAAACAGGCAATTTTTACAAATTCTGCAAACGCGTCCTTAAGTGAATTTTTATATAGGGGATCATACAACGCCGCCGGGTTGCGTAGCAAAATCTTGCCGCTAGTGCCTTTACCATGATGATTTATGGTGCCATTTTTTCCACCGATCTGTTTGGGAAGTAAATGAGGTGCCATCTGAAGGAGACCAATCTAAAGAACTGGAAAAACTAGGGTTGCCACCTCTCAGCTCTGCCATGCCTTATTTTTGAGAGGTCTTTGCCCTGCAGTGGGCTATTACTAATTTCCACAGGTGTGTTTCTACACGAAACGAAAAGTAACATTTGAATGTTGTTGCTATTAATCTACTTTTGTTTTAATGCAAATAAGTTTGTTGAATGTGTATTTATAATATTTCAGACACAAATTAGAAGTCCAAGTAATGGAAGAGAAGCAGAAAGAAGAAAACAAGTTGTACAGGTTGCAGTTAGCTCAGGCCAGCGAGAAAATTGGTCTTCTAGAAGTACGTATCACTATGATTTCACCTTTATACCATTATTTGGGCTTTCCGCAATATGTTTGAAAAGGGCCTCGAGGCCTTGGCTTCCTTGATTGTTATGTTGTTATGTTATGTTGTATAATATGACTTTTTCTTTTCCTCCCCGGGCGGGGAAGACAAAATACCATGCATACGCTCACGGCTATATTCCCCCCGGGGGTAGTCAGAGATATTCTGAAACCTCAGAACATCCACGTTTCACCTGTAGTACCGAAACTCTGTCCAGTGTGACGGGGGGTGAGCCCGTCGCCACTTGTAATGGACAGTGGGTATAATTCATACCTCGAAATTGAAGCAGGCAGGTTTTAATGGTAAAGAACACCATTAAAACTTGATGATGAAATGTATGATATTTTGTCTCCCTTCAGAACATGGCTCCCCAGTCAAACTTTTAACAGCAAACTATTATACAAATAAAATCTATTTTCCGTGACATTCGAGTGATGGCAAAATTATTGTAACAAGGTTTTATATGGCCTACATTTTGAATTTTAAACACGTAATTCCAGCATAAAACTCTAAAAGCATTGTAGTTGTTAAAACTGCATACTTTAAAAGATAGTTTGGTGGTTATACAACGTGTTAATGAATAAGCGCAAAACCTCATACACCCCAACTGATTTATAACAAAATAATTAGATTGAAACAGTAATTTCATTATTTTGATAGTTAAAATTTAAAGTGATTCGCATTTTAAGTTTTGAGGCAAAAATGATTCTTTATCATTTCAGCAATGAATGAAAGCGCTAACGTGCTCATGGATACATTTTAAGAATCTTGTTTTGGTAGTAAGTAGGGTGAGAGTGCCCGAGCGGTGGGTTGAGATCAAATTCAGTAAATTTAAAATATTTCAAACTAATAATTTATTATTTTGAAAAAAATTACCTATCTTGAAACCATGATAATTCGATTCTGCTCTCGATTCTAAACAAACTACTTTCTAGTTTTGCGTTAATTCATTAACACGTTGTATAGTCTGACCACAAGGGCCGTCCAGTGGGTGCTAAAAAGCTCTGGAGACCGATTGCGCTGGAGTCGCGCTGCAATTCTGGCGGAGTACGGACGCGTGCGTATCGGCGCGTTGGGATTGCACGTGGCTCCACCATTTTGTGAACTCTTTTGTGTTTTAACCTTAAAACAATCACTTGAGATTATAACCTACTTACATTGGCAAAACTGCCACTCTAGACTTAATAAATACTACTGATCATTTTCCTTCATATACTATCCACATAACGAGACATTGGCTGAATTGTGATAAAACATCGGATGCCACTAAACAAAAATTGAATTGAATTGACCGATTGCGCTAATTTAAAACATCGAAGTTAAATTCTTATCAAATTTCAGTTCTAATCACATTGCAATCAAATTACTATTAAACTGTGCTGAATTCCGCATCACAATAAACTCTATGTAACTGACAGCCTTTAACGTCTGAGCGTTCTGTCAAAACGGTTCTAACGTCTGTCATGAGCTGTACCGCGATTAGCGCAATACCAAATGTGTCAAAAGTTATGGTTCGTACGTAGTCCAGTCACGGTTTAATCACCGAATATTTACCGCGATTGTAGCCATCGCGAAAGACTACGACGGAATGGCAGATCGGAACGGGCTTCTCTGCCCTCGAATCTCGCCTACGGAGCGGTAGTCCTTCTGGTCATATTGTAGCAAAACTTCTAACTCCCAAACGGCGTTCACAAAGGATAGCGATGGTCGAAGTGGCACAGGTGCAAGTCTGTCAAGGCCCCAAACAGATAACTCCTAAACGAGATAAATTACTGTTGTGTGTGTCTGTGTAAAATTTGGTATTATGATTTTCTAAACTATGATAAAACTGTAACAGAAGTGTGTCTGTACATAGTAGAAAAGAGTGCGGGTTCAGGTCCCGCCCGAGAC
Source organism: Agonopterix alstromeriana (assembly GCA_963924505.1). Classification (NCBI taxonomy): domain Eukaryota; kingdom Metazoa; phylum Arthropoda; class Insecta; order Lepidoptera; family Depressariidae; genus Agonopterix; species Agonopterix alstromeriana. The sequence goes on along the minus strand of OZ004671.1, from coordinate 16,860,196 downwards.
AAATTTTTCAATCTTTAATTAATTACGATATGATTTTTAGGTGTCTCTGACTCCAAATCAACCATTTTTAGATTTTTTGTCCGTCTGTTTTTTTCGAGCATCACGCAATAACTACTGAAACGATTTTGATGAATTTTTTTTTGTTTGAAAGCTTATTATTTAACTTTAAATCTGGTATATAATTTCGCGGACGAAGTCGCGGGTAATCTCTAGGTTTTTAATTTAAAAAAAATTCATGTTTTATACATCTTGTCAGAGTAAACTGGAGACGTACCGTCGGCGGCGCGGACAGATCGCGTCCCAGCTGCACACGGTGATGGAGTCGCAGTGGCGGCAGGCCCTGATGATCCTCACCAACGGCAACCCGGCCGTGTCCTCGCTGGACCTCACCAGGACCGACAGCGGTGAGAAATATCATATGGCCATAGTCTATATCGACTATGGGGTTAGCTGACATATGATCAGATCATAGTCTGTATCCATAAAATTTATACGGGTTCTGCTTTATTTACCGGTTGAATCTCTGGCTATTGAATAATCTAATTCAGGAGTACGTTAAAATAAAAACAGAATGCAAAAATAAGTAGATTTACTGAAACAGTAAGCAAATAGGTGATATAAGGTAACACTGGGGAACTTGCACAGTTTTATATTTAAAGTGTATCATAAAGATGTAAGGCTTACATAAATATACTAAAAACAAAAATGGTTAAATATGCACAAATCATTTATTTAATGCAAATCGAAAGTTTACTTCCTGACATGACGTGACGTCACACCTTTTCATGACGCGTGAAGCTCATCACAAATCATCTGCTATAATATGTTGCCGTACTCTTCTAACGCTCTCAAGTTGCTAATCGCTTCGTCACTTTGTGCTGATTGGTGTTTGAAATTATATTCCGAATTTCCGATCCACGTAATTTATAAATGTAATATTTCGTAAAAAATAAAAAACTTTAGAATAAATCTTTCAAAATCGTCTATTCACAACTATCATTATTGAATTATTAAGATTATTAACTCCTCATTATAATGTTGGTGCAAGTTCCCAATTTTTTTTGAAAATGGCTCCATTTCTAAACCGTTAGCAACCTAAAGATAAACATTTTTTCTTTTAGATTTTACCGAGACCTGTCCTTAAGAACAGTATTATCGATGATTTCTGTCACACCCTGTACATTAAAATCGTCTCCACAGTGTCGACGCCAGTAGCGCAAGACTACGCGCCGCCAAAGATCCCGCCGCTCACGATGCCCTCGTTCTCGGACAAGCCGCGCCCGGACGGCATCGGCGCCGACAAGTGCTTCAACTTCGAGGGGCTCAGCGACAACGAGCTGCAGCAGTACGTCAAACTGGTGTGTTGTCGTCTCAGTCTATATTAACATTACCAAACTAGTTCATTAATTTTTAGGGTTCCGTACCCAAAAGGGTAAAAACGGGATCCTATTACTAAGACTACGTTGTCCGTCCGTCCTAAATATTTAGGGCTGTAACTTTTGAACCATATTAGCTAGACAGTTTTAATTTTCACAGAATATGCGTTATTACGGTGGACTTGTTATCCAATATTAAAAATGACAAAAAGTTTAAAATTCCTAATACAAGAATCTAGTTTTTATCAACGTTTTTTCTTTTCGCCCTATCGTAAAAACGGTAAAACGCACAAGCGTCAAACTTGGTGTGATAGAGCAAACTATAGTATACCAACAAATAACCAGCCAAGTTTGAGTCGGTCTGGCGCTAAAGGTCCCGGAGAAAACAAAACTTTTTGTAAGTGAATATCTTGTGTGGAACGGAACCCTTGGTGCGCGAGTAGCCCGACTCGCACTTGACAGTTTTTTATTATAGTACTGTGTGACTTACATCCGCACTTAAGCTACGCTTCTTCGTGACTTAAGTAGTCCATTTTTACACCGTGCGAATATGAATCTACTTATTTCACAGAAGCATAATAAACAAGAGAAGAGCTTCGCCAGGTGTGCGCCAGCTCATAAAGTCTATCTGTGAGTGAGGAAGGACACCGACTACGTTTTGTATCGGAACCTAAGAGAAAATGACACATACGAGCCTTTGGCAAAAACCCCAGACTAGAATGATTGATCCTATGACCTCATCCCTGTTCATCTGTAATATTTTTCTTGCCCACAGTTGCTAACAAAGCCCCCATTGGACGGCAGTGGTGACAATTTGGACAACCGCCGGGATCTCAACGAGGAACCGACGAGCGATCGCCCTGAGCGGAGGGACAAACCGAAGCGTAGTCTCAACTCCGCCAAACCACCTTGGAAAGCGTAGCATACGGTTAGGAAGAGGACTGTTAAGTTCGAGAATAAATATACGAAAGATTAACACATAAGTACAAAAGAGACAGGTACAAGCATAAGAATAAGAATATGATCACCACTATATTCTCCGAGGGGATAGTAGGAGATATTCTGAAACCTCCGAAAATCCACGTTTCACTAGTACCGAAACTCTGTCCTATGTGACGGAGTGAGCCCGTCGCCACTTGTAATGGACAGTGGGTACAATACATGCCTCGAAATTAAAGCATTCAGGTTTCCTCTCGATGTACCATACAGACACTGCATATACATGACAGGACATGTACGAGACAGGTACAAAAACCGGCTTTACACAAACGGAAAAGGCGCACGCACACAGACGCGCACGTTCGGCGATCTCGGATCAAGTCGGTCGAAAGCCAGTATTATCTATCTATTCATTTTGTGTCCGTACGTCTATATGTGCGCCTGCATCGCTCGTTGCGTAGAGCCGCCCTTCTATACCTGTCTCTTTTGTCCCTGACGCATATCGTTGGCTAAAGTGTCAAACCTGGTAACTCCCATTTTATTTTTCAAATTACATTTTATATAATTTTATTACTAATTTCTGAATGCATCCATGGCACAACTCTTAAATCCTTTTAAAAAGCCGTTACGATTTAAAATGATAAATAGAAAACCACATAACTCTGGGCTGCCATTTTTCGTGGTGAAGTTTTTTGTGCCTCCTGTAAAATTTGATCTAATGGATTTACGAGGTCAGACACTTTAGTCGACGATATGCGTGTTTTTCGGAGTTTATAGCGGTGCCCAAACCGGATAATATTTTCCATGACGCACTGAATGACAATCTCAATTGGTAGGTCACGAATGTGTTGATTCGCGACTCCACTACAACACTGTCCTAACTTGAATCTAGTACAGTAGTGTAATATAGGGGACTCTAGACCACCTCGTTCCCTTCAGGCTCACGCTGTTTGCCTTCAGTCACTCGGTGACTTATTTCCTGTAATTGTGTCTCTAAATTGCGATGATCAATTCTACTTTAAAACATTTTCGATCGGACGCTTTCCTAACGTTTTCATCATCATCATCTTATTTAAGAGCTACGCTCTTGTCGGTGGAGTATCCGCCTATCCTGTCTCTTTTCCGCTAGAGTCTTAAATTCTTGATACGATACATCAACCTTTTCCTTCACATGGGCTAAATAACTCTGTCAAGGTCTTCCTCTGCCTCTCTTCCCCTTTTATCTTCCCTTCCAGCATGGTTTTAAAGAAATTGTCGTTTCGTATCAAGTGTCCGATCATTTTTCCGCTCCGGTTTTCGATTGTTTTCAGAATATTTCTCGATTCCTTAACACCTCTTCATTTGTTATTTGTTCAGTCGAACTTATCCCCTCCATTCTCCTCCAACACCACATATCAAAAGCTTCCAGCCTATCTCGATCGTGTTGGGTGCTAATAATTACTGAGCGATCTAGATCACCGACTGACGTGGCAGCCTGAAGGAATCGAGGTGGTCTAGAGTATTATGTCTAACTAACGTACGCATATTCTATGCTCTTTCTCAATCTACAACTTCTTAAAATTTTTTAGCATTATATCCGTACAAACCAAGTTTATAATGTATCCCACCAAATGGATTTGTTAATTTATATGAAATGTTCATACAAAAGATTAGGTGCCGGGTAGCCTTTATACAAATAGCGACTTATTTTAAGAAATATATTTATTATAATTAATTTGTATGTTTTCGTATTGTTATTTTAATGAAATAATTTAAGACATTCCGTGTTTGCACTCCATAATATGAACTGTTAATAAAATGTGTTTGTAATATAACAGGTTTGTTGTAGCAAAGTTTTAACCGCCCCGAAAATAGTGCTGATTGTAACTCTATGATTTCACAAGTAATGAAATAATGGAAAATAGTGTGCCCAACTCCTCAAGGTGCCCAATGTGTGCCTATATTTTAAGCGTCAAATTGCATTTTAATTCATTAACTCGTAAAATATAAAACATTTGTTAAAACTTTAATGGAAGCTTTTTGTATTATGTAAAGTGAGACTGACATATACATTTTGGCTGATTGTTATGCACTATACTGAAAATAAATCGAAAATCTATGAAAATAAGAGGTAGGTACCTAACTTTGTTTTTTTTCGATCGAGCAAACTTTCATCCATTATGTTTTATAACCAAAAGCAGGTTTTTTATTTTTTGGTCAAGCTTTTAAGACTTGTTTGACTTTTATTTTTTTGAGTACATTTCGACTTAAAATAAAATAAAATATCTTGGACATTTGTGACACTGATTATCTAGTCCCGTTTAAAGTACCAGAATCTAGTTCGGACTTGTATTATGATTGCTTGATTTAGTAATGTTAAATTCAAATCTAAGATTGGAAATTTTGCTATATCTACGCACAAACCAACTTTGAATCCTCAGAACTTTTGATTAAGCGGACTGATAGTGATAAAGAAGACAAGTTAGGGCCTCGAAAACAAAACAACAGTTTTTAAATAAGTATAACGATTTATTGATGGAGGTAAATGCGAGTTAAAAATATACATTTAATAATCTTTATATGACAATACAATGGCATCGCGATCTCTATACAATACTAAATAATAAATGTACACTTACCTATTCTATACATTCTCAATCACATTGTTCTAAATTTAAGGCAAGAACTTGTTTTGAAATTAGATGAAAATAATGAAAATTACAAGAAAATCGTACAGCACAGCCTAAAGTAGAGAAAACGAAACGTTAACAAGAAAATACATGAAGTAACTAAAAAATACATGATTTATTATATTCGATTAACGAAAAAAATAATTAAATTAACATCGAAACCAAACAAACACAAAGACTGCAAAAAGTGTGATATAGGAGCCATATAGGAAGATGGATGGATATACTCAATAGAAACCACTAGCTAGAGCAGCACGTCTAGTATGAATTCTTTACACGCGCGCGACGCGTCTTCGCTGCATAGAAAATAACCTGTTCCCGCGCTTTTCGGAGAGCGAAAGCCGCGCTTGCCGCGGGTTGTAGTATGGGAAAAAGCCGAGTCGCGCGCAGGTAGAGAAATAATGCTAGACGTACTGGGGTGCTCAAACGGTCGAACACGGTCGACTTGTCAATCGCGAGAGCTGTTGGAGTTGATCGCAGAAAAGCACGCAAATATCGCAATCGGCTGACTGACTTAACAACTGATATCATGCTGGCGAATGACACTTCCTAAAATGCAAAGTATTATCTTATCATGATCAACATTTTGTAATTCTTATCTGATCACAAATAAAAGTGATATTTTATTGATTTTTTTTGTTTCGTAAATATGTCTTTGTCCTAGTCACGTTACGCAAAACCATAATAAGCTGGCCACGCGTAGCTAGAGCAATGTATAACTTCGCGCGGCCAGCTTATGTTGGTTTTACGTAACTTGCTGTGTCGCCGTGTGTACACCGATGAAAACGACGCCTTTAACTTATTGGTCTGTGCATTGAGTATATCCATCTTTCTTGGAGGCCATATGAAATGTAGGTAGGATATAATTGTTACCCACTGACATAAAATTAAGACGTCACAACTTTTGTAGTACATTGTATTGCATGCATTGTACATTACATGAAACTTTGAGACAAAATAGAGCCTACACCACCTTTATGCAGTTTTCTATACAGGGTGTAAGGGACAGCAAGGCAAATATTGAAACAGTCTGTTACACCATGTATCAATAAATATTTTGGTGTTTTCTCCATACTCACAATGTGCATGTGCGTTTGAAATACATGGCTTATTTGATAAGTAAAGTCGTTTCAGTTTCACAATGAAGATATTATTAAATTAAATTTTAAAATCACTTAATGAATAAACATTTTGGTATCGGACTGGACCTAAAATCTTGAATCTCTTGCGTTGTTAAAATTGTTTAATATTTTAAAAGATAAGTAGTCTTTTAATTATTTTTTTCGTTATGATCCAAGAATTAACCAATTAAATATTTGCCCCTTGCGGGAAACTAAACGACAAATTATTTCATACGCCCAAGCTCGCAGAATCTCATACATAATAAAGGAAAGGCAAGAAAGGAGCTGTTCATCTATTAGTAAGTATGTACCAAAATTGCAAAGAAAAAGTAGCAAAAATAAGACTTGCTCGGACCCCCTCCCTCCCCAATCGTCTTACGTAATAAATGAACAGCCCCAAAGCCTCATTCTATTGGACATAATTATATTATGATTTGATTTAATTTGGCTTCTACTATTCTCGTATTATAGTTTTGCTAAGAAAACCGACATAAGTATACAAATATAGCGACAGTTCATTTAAAAATAATGTTTTACTATTCTTTATATTAATTTTTGTTCCGTTTTGATATCTAGCTAATAAGCTGTATAATTTAGCAATCATCGTGAGGAAACCTACAAGTTTGAAGGAATAAATTCAGCCTTTGGCAGGGGTTCCACAGGAGCTGAGTGAGGGAAAATCTACCACCAGAATAGCATCAATTTCCTTATAACGCGATCAAGAGAGCAAGCTACTAGTGGATTAGAATTTTTCCCCGCTCACAGCATCCCTTCTTTGCTCAGTTCTGGTGAGAAGCCAGCTTTAGGTATCGATTTTATACGTACAGTCACCATCAGATATATCATGGCAGACCAGGTAGTCAAATATTTCTAAGCAGTTCTAATTTTCAATAATTTCTTTACACGTAAGAAATCAAGAATATCTGAACGCTTAGAACATCAAAAGTATCTAAGCAGCCAGGGTGATCATAAACATCTGAGCAGTTTAGGAAAAAAAACTTGGTCTATTAAATATTGCATGCTCATGGGCAGATCACAGAGCTTTATCTAAAATACTGTTCACCAACTTTATATTACCTCTGTCGCAATAAAGTCTTTGAAGTTTGAAGTTTATTTCAAGAAATTGAAATTGTTAAGAAATTATTGGTAACATTTACTGTAAAGAATTTATTGAAAATTAGCCCTGCTCAGAAATATTTGAACACCTCGTATGCTACGATATATCTGATGGCGACTGTACCTTGAAGCAACTAACTCCCTAAGATGGATTGCTTTAGACCTTATTTTTGCTTTGGGTCATTTTTAGCATTAGGTTTTATAAATCAGAGTTCACATAGCGTTCTGAATTCAGTTCACTTCGATACTCCATAATTTTTAACCCAGCTTGACCAGGTTTTGGAAAAATACCACATCCTCATTTCATTCATTTTCCAAATTGTTTGGTTAGTAATGACTAAAATAATTAGCATCAAAAGAAAAGTTTGCGAAAAAGCTCCCTCAAGACCTGATCAAGCTACCCTCCCAATTCCAAAACCCACCATTACCTTTACCTATCCGGAAGCGGATATATTGAATCATAAGTTCACGCAAGCGCGGAAGCAGGTAACGAGCTGTGTTTAGGCTTAGCCTTGTGCACGAACACTTTGATGCATCCGTTGAAATCTGCGCTGACGAGTACGTGGCCGGTTTGAGATGACGCCACCATGCCTTCTGCACCCTTCTGTGGTGAGTAAAACGGGTTGTAAAGGTAAATAAACTTATTGTACGATTATACGATAGCTTTTCGGTGGCGATTTACAACGTAAGGAAATACTGTGTGCTTTGCTACTCGTAAGTTCTAGATAGACAGTCGGAGCTACGGACGCGTCGAAAAAAATATAAACCGTTTACTGTACCGCTATACACGCACACTGAGATAAGTTTTATGACGCCTCACGCACACCAACCAAAGACAACGTTGTGGCGCTGGGGTGCGTTCAGAACCTACGCCCAGAGTGCACTCCGGGTGCAACTTTTCGCACTAACGCCGTTCCGAGCCTCGGTGAAAAAACGCTCTTTGCAACTCGGTTGTCACAACTCAACCGTTCCGAACCTCTGACGGGTTGCAACTTTTACCACAAATTCGACGGTTAAAAAACACTGACGTTTTGGTTATCTGTGGTTACTTGACTTTTTGCTCATTTTGAATAAAAGTTAGTTTTTTTCAAATTATTTTTATTCACTAGCATGGAAGATGAGTTTAGTATTTGGAAATGATGGAAGCCCTGGAAGCCCATATTTCTTTCAATGTCAAAATTTGAGGTTATAAAACAACCGGGATCGTTCCGTACCTTATTGCGAGTTGAAAAACAACTGTTCGTTCCGTACCTTAGATTGAAAAACAACCAAACAACCGCACCCGTAGGTTCTGAACGCAGCCCTGAAATCACATTCTCCCTCATGAAACGACATCATTGGACGATGATAGGACGCCATATTGAATTTACAGCAACAGCAACGTTATGCCGTGTTGTTGCGTCAGAAGCTTATATCTTGGTATTGTCGCTTGAGTTGAGAAGGCTTGGGGAGCCCTAATTCTTCTCCGTTGTATGACATAATAATATCGTTGATTACTTTGTTCCGCTATCGCTATTTTTGCATTCCGGAATAGTAATTGTATACCTATAATTACAAGTTCTTTACAAATCAGCTTGACGGCAGCAGCGCCAGAACGGAAATGACGGAACTAAGTGCAAATTTCACCGTCGTATCTGTAGCTTGCTAAATATCAGTAATCTGTGGACAGGACTTACCACTTGCTCCTTCTCCTCGGTATCTTTGTTAGCTAGCTTGGCCTCCTCTTCTCTCTCCGTTATCATACGTATCATGTGATCGGGGTTCGGTGCAAACACCGAACACGTCACCACTGCATTATGTGCTTTAATACCTACGAACAACGTTACATTCTTCAGTAACATGTTGCTTTTGATACCAACGCATATCTTGTTAAAAAGATACAAGCACATAGTTTAAATAAATTATCTTGTAAATAAATACAATACAAGGAAATTCGCGTCAGGACAACAAATACAGGGTGGAATTGATATCATTAGCAACCTTTTAAACGAAGAGTCTATCCATCAAACTGAACAACTTTCACTATGGAGTCTACCTTAGGAAGCTGTCGCATACATTTGAGTCGGGTAGGTACATCAGTTTTGTATGGGACAGCTGATTTTTTTCGTGTTTCCTAAGGTAGGCTCCATAGTGAAAGTTGTTCAGTTTGATGGTCTGAGTTCACCGTTTCAGTATTTGCTAGGCTGTCACTTACACCCTGTATATTTGTTATTTAAATGCTAATCAATAGAATTGCGAAAAAAGGCTCACTAACATTTAGTCATTCGAGTTCGATTACCTATTGATCACACAGAGAAAAACGAAGAATAAATCGAGACAATCACGATAAAAAAATTCAGAAGACATATACCAGTGTGAGATTAGTCGCCTCTTACGACACCCGTCTGAGTTGGTGATATTCAAAACCAAACATCAAACGACAGCGTCCGATAGCATTAATAATTCACAAAGAAACAACAAACCTTCCCAATAATCGTTGCGATCCCGTCTCACAGAGGAGAACTTAGAATAATCGTGGTAAGTTTTCCATATGTATATGCACTGGTTTTTGGAACCCGCTCACGATGTACTTGCCGTCGTGCGAGAAGGAAGCCTTGATCTGACTGGACACGTTCACGTAGCCCTTGTATTTACACGAGAGGTTCAAGTCTCTGAGGGTCGTACAGTCGGATACGACTGTCGTTCGATGTCACGATTATTTACCGTTACCACAGATTAGTTGCTAACGTAATGGATACATCACTTCCTTAGAAGAGAGAAATTCCCCCGCTTGATTACGAGACGGTACGTGCAAAAATGTATCTAATAAAGCTTGACTCAGCTAAGAGCTTAACGCTGTTATTACTTCGTACAGCACGCGACGTATCCGTCTTTTCAGTCTGACGCGAGTGGCAAATCAAGCAAGCGCATCACTTAAGCCTAGTTCGGACTACGCGAGTAGAGAGTGTTTTAGTAGATAAACATGTCTGAACCTCAATAATTTAGTCAAATAGTTTAGCGAGTGTTTTAATGTTGTTACTAAATCACTCACACTCGAATAAAACACTCGCGTAGTCCGAACTCGGCTTTAAGACGCGACAGCTTTAGCTTAAGAATTTATATTGTAATAGTTATTAAGTCGTGTTATGTTGTAGAGTTTCTGGCCGCATCTTCTCTACAGCGACAACACGTTCCGACGCGGTGGTAGCTTTAAAAAAGATTGACGTTTGATAAGTGTGCTGTAAGCTCCTATATTGAATAAAATTATATTGAATTATATTGAACAAAGTGTGGGGCTTATCTTTGTACATACGGCCGAGTGACGGAGGCCTGCCGTTACTGCATTATACTATTCCCCTGATGTAAGGACGAGAGAGTGCATATGTGTTAGGAGCACCAAGCTTTTGTAGATTAACAGTCGCTGTAGTTAAAATCGGCTGGGAACTTTGACTATTTATATGTGGACTGGTTACGCGTGTAATTCTACTAACAAACATTTCTGCCACTTTTTGCGGGGGGCGAGGTAACATGAAATCCGCAACTTTGGATTTTATTCCCCATAACTTTAGATTCTAATTTTGAATGTTAAAAATCATGAAAAGTAGTCTCGTGTGAACCCCAAACGTTCTAAGTTCTAAGTTATTATTTCGCAATTATAGGCTGTCTCGTTTAGTGATAAGGTGTAAAATTTAATGTAAATGCACAAGATCAATTGTGCTTATACCGTGGCAGAGGGGAAATGCTACCGCAAGGCTAGTCCTTATAATAATTAGTCAAAGGCTGGGAAATAATAAAATAGCAGAAAAAACAAACCTTCCCAATAATCGTTGCGATCCCGTCTCACAGAGGAGAACTTAGAATAATCGTGGTAAGTCTTCCATATGTATATGCACTGGTTCTCGGAGCCGCTCACGATGTACTTGCCGTCGTGCGAGAAGGAAGCCTTGATCTGACTGGACACGTTCACGTAGCCCTTGTATTTACACGAGAGGTTCAAGTCTCTGAGGTCGTACAGTCGGATGCGACTGTCGTTCGATGTCACGAGAATTTTGTCGTCATTAGGCATCGGTTCTATTCCGCTTATTTTACGGCCCGTTGAGTTTTTGCCCCTGGAAAGTTTGTTTTATATTAGTACAATTGAAAGTAGATTATACAGTTTTAAGGTTTTCTCCATGGAGTTTGCACAACTTTCTCGCATACTAATTGCAGACTTAGAGAGCAGATGACGTAAATTTTATTAAATTAAATTAACATTGAAAAACTCGTCTTAATCGCCGATAAAATAAGATTACTATCTAGAAAAAAATATAAAAGTAAGAGTAAGTAAGTTATAGCTTGTACAATCCCACTGCAGGGCAAACGCCTCCTCTCACGAATAAGGATGAGAGGAAGTGGGCCATGCTCTACCACGCGGGCCCAGTGCGTGTTGGTGGAGGCAAGTTAGTGGTCAACTTGCTGTCAGAAAATTTTCAAGCCGCCTTAACAGGCATCTGAGCTGGCTTAACGAATAGTTACAACGCCATCTGACGGAACGATACGAGACCAACTGTTTAACGTGCCGAGCGTTTCCTTACTTCGGAAAAAATATAAAAATGAATAAAAAACTTAGGACACCTAATTTGACGACCCGGTTTGTGTGATGGTTACTACACCGGACTACCAAACCTGAGGTCGAGGGTTCGAATCCCCGCTCAGAAATGGATGTTACATGTTTCTGTCGTTGTTTTATGTTTTCCATAATAAAAAGCTTACGTTTGGAATCACAACAATTTGTGTTACTGTGAGCATTATTTAATTGAGTAGTGATTAACTCTTTTGAATCTTATTCTCATAGAAATACTTGTGATATAAATCAACTGTTGTTGCCGACGGTACACGACACAAACCTTGTAGACCGCACGTCGATCTGCGTGTGATACTTCAGCTGGTCAGTATTGTAGAATATACAGCGGCCGTCGTACGTGCCCACTACCGCGAACTTGCCGTTCTGACAGAAGTTAGCAGCCGTTATCAGCTTAGTTTTGCCGTCCACTTCGTTCCATACCGCCACCTACAATCAGATAAACAAAGTTCAATGACCTCACTTGGAGTCAGTTGGGAGTTAACATTGAGATGGTGGCGGAGAGGAGCTTACGCCCATTTTACACGAGGGCATGACAGTAGGGCAGAACCGTTTGGAAGACAGTTGGCGTTCACGTTTCGGGACGGGACAGCTCAGCCCGGGAGCTGACATAAACACTGGAAAATCAACGGATTGATATACGCTCGGACAGAAATGTGGAAACCCCCTCGGAGTGCATAAACAGGGTTTTTTAAAGAAATAATACACAGAAATTCTATTCACTCAGGTAGTTTTTAGAGCCATAGAGCGCACAAGAGATTTGTTAGCGTAGGCGTTAACCGAACGATATCGCCGCGTTGTTTCTGAGACCAATCAGTATCACGGTTATATCGCGGCTATAACGTTCAGAAAAAGTGGCGATTTGCGAAATCGCAAACTCTCATAAATAGTTTGATGAATGATTTATAGTTGTAGGATTCAAGATAATCTTTTTACATTTTTATGAATCCACCACTCTGATATTTTTACCCATTTTCTAAATAAACTAGAGTTAACCCGCGATTTCGTCCCCGTTCCCGTCATCGTAGCGAGATAAATTATATACCAGATTTTAAGTCTAATCATAAGCTTTCAGACACAACAAGTTTCATCAAAATCGGTCTAGTAGTTTACATTTACAGTGTAATAATAGTGTAGATATAGATAGACAAAAAGTACCAGCATAATATACTAACCTTCTTATCGGGAATATTCCATAACCTTAATTTCCCATCCAAACTTCCAGACAGGAAATACCGATCGTCTCTAGGATGGAATACAATAGCGGTCACAAAGTCTATATGCTGGAAACAGCACAGGCATTCCCCTCTTGAAATATGCCATAGCCGGACCGTTTTATCCATGGAACTTGATAATAGAAAGTAGTTTTTTGACCAGGATACGTCGAGGAGGTCGGAGGTGTGTCCGGAGTAGACGCAGAAGGGTTTGGGGTAGAAAGGGGCGGAGGCTCCGAGGGGCGGCTGGTCTTCAGGCGCGGGGGGCGGGGCGGTGAAGGAGTGTAAGGACTCCTGGGAGGGCGTGGGCGATGATTTCTGTTCCGCGTTGTATTTTGTTCGCATGTCCTGTTGGAAGAGAAGATTTTGTTAGTTTTTAAAAAGTCTGCATTTGCAGTAGGGATTTCGTACTCCGATCACAGGATTGGGTATATCATGATCTGCCTGGGAATTTCATGATACGCCGCCATTTCATGATTTGGCCATATCGTTCAACCAAACCTTCCGTTTCGTGACCGTGGGTCATCACCAAGCGGTGCACCAATTAGATAGTTCTTACTTTCAATTTTTGTTTACCTTGTTTTAATCTTCCTTTGTTTGAAAATGTTCTTCTATAATGTTTCTATGCTATGATACTTATGCTCATTTATTTGTACAGGGTCCTTCTTAATATGCTAACACACTTAACCCTTCGTCTGTGGATGTCACGGATCCGTGACTAAGACAATAACAAATCTTTTGTGTCTAGAATCTCCACAGACGAGAGGTTAAGGGGATGATCAGACCATGAAACTGAACAACTTTCTCTATTCGAAATCGCGAAAAATACAGCTGTCCCATAAAAAAATTTTCACCTTCCTTTTTTTTCGTGATTTCGATGTTGGTCCCTTTGAGAATTGAGAAAGATCATTCCCTTAAAAAAGTATCAGCATATAAAGAGGGACTCTATATGAGCCAAATTATTATATGTCACTACTGAAAATAGGCCACTAATGTTTTTTTAATGAAAAGTGAAACCGACTTAATTCGGTTTTTTGGAGACGCTGTCAAGCCGGCAAGATTCGAGACTGGGCTTGGTGTAATTTATTTGTAAGTGATCCGACATCTCCTGCGACACGTCACGTGTGTTCAGTAGTTACCTGGAACATGTGGTAGGCGTCCCGGGTGACCCAGGTGCGCAGCAGCTTGTCCTGGCCGGCCGTCGCGAGCAGCCTCCCGCACACGCTGAACTTGCAGCACCACACCGCCCCTATGTGACCCGACATCTCCTGCAACGCATGTCACGAATACATGATGATTGATTTGACAGCGACTACTTATATATTACTATTTTTAATTTCTTGGAACATTTTACTTATAATTCGGTATGTCAAGTTTTTTTTGAAGGGCTGAATCGAAAACCATTTCGAGATAATTATCTCAATAACAATATTTTCTATTTCAGAGATTTTAAAATGAAAGGATTACAGATATTTTTCATAAAATAACGTTGTTTTTCGGTCCGTCCAGTGAATTCACTAGAAAACCTGTGAACTGCTTGGTAAACTTAAAGTGAACTTAAATTACTGGCCATTAAGAAAAGAAATACATTCACAATGTCCGAATTTGACATTTGATGTTGCCGTTTCTGTTTCCAGCAAAGAGTTAGAAAGAGGCAGGCGATTTTTAATTTTTTTAGTAAAGAAATCGTTTTTCTCCATGGAGTGCGAATTATTTTCTCTCCAACATTTTTGCATTTAGAGATTTCAGATCAAAATAATTTTTAAATTAAATTTATATTGATAAACTCGATGAATCGCAATAAAAATGAAAAAAGTGTCTTAAAATTATGTGTTCTATCCGTAAAAAATATAAAATGAAAACAAAAGAACTTGACATTCCGAATTATAGAAGTCATCCTCCACCAGCACCGTGGTGGATATGGCCCACTGCCTCTCACCTTTATTCGTGAGAGGAGGCCTATGCCCTGCAGTGGGATTCTACATGCTATAACTTACTTACTTACTTACTTACTTACTATTTTAGTTATTAAAAACTAAGATTGTAAGGCTGCCTGTCCACTGAAGCGGAGCGAGGCTGCGGAGCGGAAAAACGAGGCAATGTTGGCCACTGGGATTACATAAAATCTTCGCTGCGAGATTTTATGCAATCCTATTGGTTGATATTTCTTTGTTTCTTCACTCCACAACCTCGCTCCGCTTCGGTAGACAGGCAGCCTTATACTTGATCAGTTAGTCTTGTACCTTGACAGACGGGAATGCTAAAGCGAGTTTTTCACCAAAGTGCTCGCATTCAAATAGACATAAAGACACAGAGAGCTTGATGAACAAAATGATGATGACATTCAAGTGAGTGCCGATAGTAGTCGGAGCGAGGGAAGATAGAAGAGGGTAATTTTAGTTCAAATTGAATGAGTGCGGTTTAAAAACAGCTCCAATAACCCTAATAACGTTAACGCAAGACGGTGCGACACGTCAATAAGAGATCACATGTCAACATAGATAGATTGATGACGCTGTGTATGTATTTAAGCTAGAACGTACCTGAACATGTCTAACGCAGCCATCAAAGTCGTACGGTCCTTTGTGAGAGTTGGAGGCCTTTAGTTTAATGTTATGTTCTCCCCTCACGTCGTCCGCTATATCCGCGACGTCTTCCTTATGTCGCGCGTGAGATACTTCCTGAGCTAACGACTTGGCGGCGTCTACTGTCTTCTTTACTGTACTGCCGAAGAAACGCTTTAATCTGCAAAGTTTTGAAAAGAAGTTATTTGGTCAGTCAATCTTTTAATTTACTTCTGTAATAACTCAACAGATGGAGTGCTCATCAATCCCGTAGATTGAATGTTGTCAAGATAAGCTGAACGCGTATACTGGAAAGGGATGGAGATATGACAAAAATGTATGACAAATCATGGCATTGACAAAGTTGCAAGATTTGTAAGCAATTTCAAAATCAAACAAAAAAACCGCATACGCAGAAAGAGACAAAGAACATAGATGTCATCTCTCACTCTATGCAATTAGCGTATGAGCCTGTATCAATTCCACGATTCTTATCATTTTAATGCCTTTCATTCTTTTTTTAAAATAATTAATCGACTTCTTGCTTGTGCGTTAGCACCGCATTTCCGCCAGTGTCAAGTGGTTTGAGGGAGTATCTATCCAATCTCGAGGATTGTTTTTAAGAAAGAACACAACTGAGAAGGATTGCGGAGCCTCGTGGCAGGCTGAAACGCGAACCGCGCGAACACAACGCGAAAGACAAGTGTTCGGGGCAAACCCTGCAACGTGACTCCTTCATTCTCTTTCTGCGATCAATCAATTTTCATGCGTTAGAGCAAATACCTGTCAATGTCAAACGATAATATGGGCAAAGGGATCGCGCCCATAAAGCCTTGTCACAGTAAGCTTTGCCTTGCGAACAGTTTACGATTTTAAAGTTTGCATCATTTTGAATCTTTCCTCTCTTTTTTATTTTAAAGAAACACCTTTTGAAGATTTGAGATATTAATTTGGGCACACCGAGGCGCCATCTAGTGATTCCCTAGAAAAACAGGAAAAACGCTCATTTATCAGCTTTTCACTATAAATCGTCTATGTACTAAATAAATTATTGGAAAATATGATTAAAATCTATACACCGTGTTCCTGAGATTATGCATTAACTTTGGCCTGTTCTTGAGACCATTAATTTAATCATGTTTCACTACGGGACAAACATTGAAATGGAAAAAAAAAAATATTGTCTTTAATTAGGTACTAATATAACTTTTTGTATTCAGACAATAAAACTCAACAACATTCCCTAAGGAACATGGGTCGAAAAACGCTACAAATATACAAATTTTTAGTTTTTCGATTCCTGTTCCTTAGGGAAAGTGTCATTGTGTGAATACACCCTTAAAGTTTATACTTACCCTATACTTCATTCCAAATAAGGACGACGAGATTTTCCGATTCCTATTTCGCTTTCTGGCCAATTCTGTTTACCAAATGTAATTAATTTATTGGATACATATACTATCCGACATATCTTGGACGCTACAAAAGCTGTTCTAAGAATAAGTGAGAGTAAGTGGTACAAATCTCTGTTTCTGTAATGCAAAATAGCCTTAAAATTTCGTTGCTATTTTGAATGGAGTATAAGTAAAAATTTTTTTTTTCGCTATATCAATGTTTCTCCCATAATATAATCAAATTAATGATCTCAATAACAGGCCAAAGTTAATGCATAACCTCCGGAACACCTTGTGTACCTGAAGGGAATAGTCGCCTCTTACGACAACCGTCTGGGTTGATGCCATTCGAATCCAGACATTATAAAGCAATACGTAAGTGTATTAATGAAAAAAATAAGCGTCGAAAAACTTCGTAAATGCTGGGTGGTATAAGACCATACATTTTCTCGAAAATATCATATTGTACTACAATATTTGGACCCAAGGAACCGTCAATATTTTTATGTAATTTTCGTGAAAGTTTGTAGTGGTTCCACCCAGGATAAATACTCACTCGTTATGTTATAATTTATAAACAAAATTTAAAATCTTTGAACAGCATTAGGTATTTTATTGTTTTAAGACGAAGCTGCAAAGCTACTTGGCTATATACAGGGTGTAAGTGACAGCCTAGCAAATACTGAAACGGTGAACTCAGACCATCAAACTGAACAACTTACACTATGAAGCCTACCTCAGGATGAGCGAAAAAAATCTGCTGTCCTATACAAAACTGCTGGACCTACCCGACAAAAATGTATGAGACAACTGTTTTTTTTTCCGTTTCCTGAGGTAGGCTTCATAGTGAAAGTTGTTCAGTTTGATGGTCTTGAGTTCACCGTTTCAGTATTAAATAAGCTGTCACTTACACCCTGTATAACGTCTAACAAAATTAGCTGAAAATTTTTTTATTGAGATGATTGGACCATCAAACTGAACAACTTTCTCTATGGGACCAATATCGAAATCGCGAAAAAAAAATCCACTGTCCGACATACATACATTTCAGTTGAGTTATGTTTGCAGTTTTAAATGAGACAGACGATTTCTTTTCGCGTTTTCGATATTGTTCCCATAGATAAAGTTGTTCAGTTTGATGGTCTGATCATCCCCTTAAAATAGTTTCAGCTAATTTTGTTAGACTATATACAGGGTCCTGATATGCTGACGGTTTTCTCAATGGGAAGTTATTTAGTTTCGTCAGCATATGAGGACCCTGTATTGATACAGGGTGTAAGCAAAAGTATCATTAACCTTTAAACCACATACTCTATCCATCAAACTAAACAACTTTTAATATGGGAGCAAACCTCTCAGAACAAAAAAAATATCAGCTGTCTCATACGTTTGAATCGAGTAGGTATTGCAGTTTAGTATGGGACAACTGATATTTTTTTTGTTCTGATCGGTTTGCTCCCATAGCAAAAGATGTTCAGTTTGATGGGTATTGTATGTGGTTTAAGGGGATATAATTCGAAGCGTGCTCCATACAAACGTACTATGGTGATATTTTCAATACTAACCAATTAAAGTCAATGAAATTTTGCTGAAACAATCTTGAGACAAATATCTATGTATAGTGTCAGTTTTTCGATAACATGTAAAGTTTAAAAGTTACAGTGCTTCAAAGATTTCCATACAAATCTTAAATTAATCCTAGCATTGAAACTGTACATTTTAACGAAAATCTGACTCCATTTCAGCAAAATTTCATTGACTTTAATTGGTTAGTATTGAAAATATCACCATAGTACGTTTGTATGGAGCGCGTCCCGAATTATATCCCCTTAAAGGTTAATGATACATTTCCTTACACCTGTATTTATGCAGTCATTATAATGCGAAAACTATAATAATTATATAAAAAAACATTGTTAGTGTCACAACTTTAGTGTCACAACTTTAGTGTCACCTGATATTTATTTCGTATGGAAGTTTCTTGTTAATGTTGTCCTGAGAGTGACTTTTGACTAAATTGTTCATCTGTTGCCTGATCGCATAAATCATTTCAATAAACACGAAAAAAGGTAATTTTACAGTTGTAAAGTATGTCTGGTGGAAGATTAGGTAGCATCATAACTTTAAGTAATGGGTCATTGTACTTATTATGATGACAGATGTTTTTGTGATTTCGTTGTTGGTCCCATATAGAGAGTTGTTCAGTTTGATGGTCTGATCATCCCCTCAAAAAAGTGTCAGCATATTAAGGACATTATAGGGGTGATTCTACCCATGATACTGAACAACTTTCCCTAAGAAACCAATAGGAAATTCGAGAAAAAATATTTCGACTTTTCATACAAACGTTCGAATAACTGATTGCATTTAGTAAGGAAAGTCCGAATTTTTTTTTGCGAATTCCCTATAGGATTCTTAGGGAAAGTTGTTCAGTATCATGGGTAGAATCACCCCTTAAAGTAATGCAACTGTTTAAGCTAACACCCTGTATAATTTAGCGCGTTATTAAAATTTGTCAACTGCGCAGGTACGTACACACGGCGACACATCAATCTATACAAAACCAACATAAGCTGGCCGCGCGACGTTATACGTTACTGGACCTACGCGCGGCCATCTTATTTTGGTTTTGTATAGCTTGATGTGTCGTCGTGTGTACATCGGTAGGATTATAAATCTGGTACTGCTGTACAAGAGTGCTTACTTCTCAGTCTTCCTCCGTATGGCGGTGGTCTGCCGGTCCGCAGAGGATCCGTCGCGTTTCGGCTCCTTAGCCTCATCATCAACGCCTATAGCGCACACGCTTTCGCTCTCCTCATCCGTTTCTCTATAAAGGAAGGCATTATTTATTATACATTTTACAATAACGAGTTTTCTGACAGCTAGTCACAGTAGACAGTCTCCAGCTTACGCAATACCTTTATAAGAACATTTATAGATCAATTCAGCTATTGATTAAACAACCTTTGTATTATATTATTAACATTAAGTGTGTATTAGCGTTTAAGCATGTTCAAATTTGTTAAGTACAAACCTAAACAGGGTCCTTCTTAATATGCTGACATTATTTTAAGGGGTTGATCAGACCATTAAATTGAACAACTTTCTGTATGGGACCAACATTAGAATCGTAAAAAAAAAATCTGCTGTCTATACATTTGGCTCGAATAGGATTGCAGTTTTGTGTGGAAGAGCTGATTTTATTTTCGCGACTTCGATGTTAGTGCCATAAAGTTGTTCAGTTTGACGGTTTGATGATCCCCTTAAAAAAGCGTCAGCATATTAAGAAGGACCCTATGTGTGGATGCTTGTAATTTGCGATTTAGGGATCATTTTTATAAAATTGGCAACAGGCCTCGTCCATAAGGATGTACGGTCAAAAATCCTCGACAAGCTTCGTCACAAGAAAGTCCTACTAATATTATAAATGCGAAAGTTTGTATGGATGGATGTATGTTTGTTACTCTTTCACGCAAAAACTACTGAACGGATTTTGATGAAACTTGACACACGGATAGAATATGATCTGGATTAACACATAGGATACTTTTTTAAGGTCTACGCAGACAGAGTCCCGGGCAACAGCTAGTATAACATAAAGATCCACAACACGTTTCGTCAGCAAAAAAAAATGCACACACTAAACGGCCCTTTGGCCATTCGTACCCGGCACAAAGGATCCCATCACACCAGCTGCGTTCCCGCGCTGGATGACTAATGAAATCCTCTGCACCAGATACGACCCCGAGTGGACATCGTTGCCATTTTCTACCATCCTCCTGCCCAGATCTCTCACAAACACCTTAGCGCATAGCGCGCTTAAAATTACTAGAATTAATGTAAATAAATAAATATCTTGGACATAGTCACACAAATTATCTAGTCACATTTAAAGAACCAGAATCTAGCCTGGACTTGTGTTATGATGACTAGACAACGATAAATAATACATATACAACGTGTTAACGAATAAGCGCAAAACCTCATGCACCCCAACTGATTTATAATTTCATTATTTTGATAGTTAACATTTAAAGTTATTCGCATTATAAGTTTTGAGGCAAAAATGATTTTTTATCATTTCAGCACTGAATTTAAGCGCTAGCGTACATTTTAAGAATCTTATTTTGGTAGTAAGTAGGGTGAGAGAGCCCAAGGTGGGTTGAGATCCAGTTCAGTAAATTTTAAATTTTACAATCAATTTATTTAATATTTTGAAAAAAAAAAATCCATATGTAGAAACCATGATAATTCAATTCTACTCTCGATTCTAAACAAACTACTGTTTGGTTTTGCGTTAATTCATTAACACGTTGTATAGATACAAACATCCATGACTCAGGTTCATACAAAAAAAAATCCTTTACGGGATTCGAACCCGCAACCCTTGGCACAGCAGGCAGGTTCACTACCGACTGAGCTATCGGGCTGTCTGTAACATCAGATAATCATTTTAATGTTACTTTCGTCAACTCGTACTTTGACTGTTCCTAAATAGCCCATTTCTTGCTCACCATTCATCATCATTTAGGGTTGAACCTCCATCCTTTTCTGTCGTTTAGGAACGTCATTTGCTAGAGCGAGAAAGATAGCGGGAATGCGACCACACGCCGCAGCACCGGCAGTGCTATGACCTTTCTCGCTCTAGCCAATGACGTTCCTGAGCGACAGAAAAGGATGGAGCGTGAAAAAATGCGATTCCGGACTGGCAGATGAGGCTCAACCCTTAAAGTCGATCGATGATCGGCAATTACAAAACAACACTAGTCAATGTTACCCACGGTATGTACAGGAGACGTGTGGCGGTGGCGGATAATCTAAGTAACACAATATAAACCTTATAGGACGTAGCATAGCGTCGTTTTTGTCGTAAAGGAAAATCGCGCCCGCGCCTTCAGCGACAAAGACCCACGACAAAGCGTTTAAACGAGAAAAATGTCATGCGCGCTCTTTCTGGCATACGTAAGATAATAAGGATAGAGGCACATCTCGATTTTTATCGTTTTCTCGGGGGTGGCATGCGAGGCCTACAGATGACGTCGCCTGGAGGCGCGGGCGTAATTCTCCAAACGACGTTATGCTACGTACTATAAGAATTATAATTGTGTTACTTTGACTATCCGCCACCGCCACACGTCTCTTTTGTATAAACCGCGCCTTAGATACAAAACCAAAACACTATAATTCATATTTGCCTATGAGTTGATAAAAGCGGTACCTGTATGATATGAACAATTTCTATCTATATCTTTATCATTAAAAAGCAATATTTTAAAAACGAATACAAACAGGAAGAATGTTCCGCCCAGTACAACAGCAGCGAATAAAACGGGATTCAAGCCAAAGATTTTGAAACTATACGATAAATTCAACAATAAAACAATGCGAGGAAAAAACGACACTCGTGTATTTAGCAAAATAGCAAAAAGCAACATGATCTGCTGACCTAGAGAAATACCTACCAATGAAATTAATGATCGATTGAGAATAATCTTATTTTATTATATTCCAATAGTAAAGTTCAAATACGTAGACAAAATAATAGCCTTAAAACGGAAAATGCTATGAATAATTATTAATAATCGGCAATATATTTACTTTCATCCAATAGTTAAAAATCTGCTGTCAATTTCTTGAAATCTTAGGGTCAATTGACATTAGAAGAGCATCGCAACGCATTGGCGCGCAGCAGCAATCTAATCAATAGTGAATAAAGGTCAATTTTATTTGCACGTCGCCGACGCGTCAGCAGCTCGCGGCGCCGCGATACCCGTAAACCCCAAATAAATTTTGACCTTTATTCACTAGTGATAAGATTGCCGCTGCGCGCCGATGCTCTTCTAATATGAATTGACCCTTAGGAAGAATGTAACTTCTTTTTGGTTTCAGTTTAGATCGAGCTTATAACAATAATTTCCACATAAAGTGAATCATTTTTCCGCAATTTTTAGAGCTACTCGTTATTTTAGCTCGCGTTAGCTATGAGAAAAAATAAATTGGGCAAAAATTCTCCCCTTATTCTAGAAGTTCGTTTTTGTTGTCATTCAAGACTTTTTTAATCGAACACTAGAGATAAATAAATTTATGATTGGCTTTATAATTTATAGGATAACTCAAAATAAATAAACCCAAACAAACGCTTCACCGATCTGACATCCGAAATGAAATGAAACGAAGCGAATGACATCCCTAGCCACCCAAGTGCAAAAGAGATAGAACCTATTAGCGACATCGATGTTAGAGAGAGCAGGCCGTATTCTCGCCCTCCGAAGTAGACTGAGTACGGACACGCTGAAGCGCCATCTGGCGATTGGCTTTGGAAGCTCAAGCTCTGGGCTGTAAAAATTAGTCTTTAATGTTCTTATTTTAAGATTCAATTTTGTGTAGCGCTGTGATTCATGCTGTTAGTGAAAACTGAAAACAGCCTGACCAGAAAAATAAAACACCTCGATAGCAGATTTTGAGGGTTCCGTAGTCAACAAGGATCAAGTATTTAACACGCCGACAAAGTGGTAAAATAAAATCTTTATTGACGTCTATCCCATGTTGTTAGGTATCGTTGGATAGGTCTTTTAAAAATATTGTGGGTGTGGGAAAACCATTTTTCGATTTAGGGATCCGTTAGTGAAATCTTAAGCATTAATCTGAAAATTTTTGTTAGAGTCAGTTGTGTTGTGTTAAACAAAAAGCCTCCTACAAAGCCCATATATTGTGACGGGCAAGTACGGAACCCTACCCTGCGCGTGGCCCGACACGCACTTGGCCGGTTCTTTATTATTCTGATCAGGTTTTAATACAAAAACGATAAACATAGCTTTATACACAATTATTTCGCTTACTGCCAGTTGCACGTGCGTTCATTAAAGTTAATCCTGCATTATATTGCATTACTGCTCTTGCTGTCGCTTTTTGTCTTATGGAGGTGTAAAAGCTAGCAAGAGATTTAATGGAGGATTAACTTTAATGAACGTACGTGCAACTGGCCGTTCTTCAGTCAGAACCTGCAGTAGAAATGACAAATATTATTTACTGTTCATTACATCATATTCTAATCTAGTCAGTAAAGATTCCATAAATATATACCTCAATATCACACCATCAGATCATCGAAAACATTTAAATAAAATTAATCATAAATTAAAAAATAAGTAATGCATTGAAATGGAATGCATTTTTGGAAATTTTCTGGAATTTTCGTTGGTTTGTTTGTATACGTACTTACGTATCAGGGTGTTTCTCCTTGGCGTTTAAACGCTGTGATTATCCTTACTAAATATTTTAATCTTGTTTAAAGGAAAGGGTATACAATTTTATAGTACTGAACCTCAAAGACTTTTATAACGTGGCCACAGAATAGGTGACAGTACATAGTTCTACATACAGAACGGCCTCTCCACTCTGACTTCAGATACCCCACGCATGCATGCAAGGGAATACAGTCAGGCGCGCGCACCCGTTGGATTTAACTACATAAATTTTTTTTTATCCCCTTCGTAAAAATAATTGTTGGAAAATAACGCTAAATTCACATTTTCAGTGATTCTTTAGCTTAAAATAATATTTTTAGTAACAGAATGAACTATTAAAAGTGACGTAATGTATAATGGTGTTAATACGATGCGTGGTAAGTCAACCCTACACATAATGCCATGCATAATTTGCGCAAAGTGCGCATGTGCGAACGTCATCATGTTGAAATATTGTGGGTTGCAGGGGTGGAATTGAAACACTTAGGCTGGGCATTCTTTACTCCATCCTTGATCGACCCCTTATGACTAGTTAACCTAAGCTAATATATTATCTCGTACGTGGTAGGGAAGCTGAGTTAGCAAGATATAATCATGTTTTAACTATCTTCCGCTATATCAGCACCTTACGTGAGTATATGTGATTACTATATCACAATGTCAAATCTAAAATGTTGTTTGAAGTGACCGTCACGTCAACCGACCTCCTAAGTGTCCTCCGGACCTGTGACGGTGCTATAAAACTTTAAAGCAGCGTTTAAACGCCAAGAGAAACACCTTGTGATGCGGGCACCGCTCTGCTCAATTAACTCGCATTATATTTCGTATATATTTTTAATTTATCAACTTTAGTGCGCTTTGCATGGAAGTCAAACTTCTGTACGTTTCACTATTATTTACTCTGTGTTCTTGTGACGTGACCAGGACGTCAGGCAAGTGTGATGGTGTAAGGAGAGGTACTAACCTGGTGTTCTCCTCGTCGTTGGCTCGACCGATGTACTCTGAAGTGAGCCGCATGATGTGTAGACTCAGCGGGTTGATGCATTGCGGCAGCTTGTGCTCCGCTATACTCAGTGGCACACGCTCTCCTAGGACAATACTAAGTATTAAGGGAATATAATTCAGAGCGCACTCCATACAAACGAAGTCTGGTGATATTTTGAATACTAACCAAATCTGACTTCGATTAAAACATTGACTTTAATTGGTTAGTATTGAAAATACTTTGACTATTTATATGTGGACTGGTTACGCGTGTAATTCTACTAACAAACATTTCTGCCACTTTTTGCGGGGGGCGAGGTAACATGAAATCCGCAACTTTGGATTTTA
The DNA here is from genome assembly GCA_963924505.1 of Agonopterix alstromeriana. NCBI lineage: Eukaryota > Metazoa > Arthropoda > Insecta > Lepidoptera > Depressariidae > Agonopterix > Agonopterix alstromeriana. Next base: position 16,834,624 of record OZ004671.1, on the reverse strand, counting down.
TTCCCCATAACTTTAGATTCTAATTTTGAATGTTAAAAATCATGAAAAGTAGTCTCGTGTGAACCCCAAACGTTCTAAGTTCAAAGTTATTATTTCGCAATTATAGGCTGTCTCGTTTAGTGATAAGGTGTAAAATTGAATGTAAATGCACAAGATCAATTGTGCTTATACCGTGGCAGAGGGGAAATGCTACCGCAAGGCTAGTCCTTATAATAATTAGTCAAAGTGAAAATATCACCAGACTTTACGAATTCGGACTAAACTTTTCTTAACCACACGGGTCTTAGAATGGACCATCACATTTCTTACCGTGGGCACAGTATAAGAATGAGTATCTATTACTACTTATAGGTACAGTACGGAAACTCCCTGCCCCCCACCAATTTCTTACCTCACCCCCTTCTGGCAGGATCGTGATCTCACTCACTCAGTATCGCACATGCTTACCTCTTCTTTTAAATATTTCCCATTTGTATGAAATGACAGCTAAGTATCCAAGGTATATGTTGTAGGTGTCGTTTAGCGAGATTGGTTTCATAAGCAGAGTTTATGTGGGCGCAACCTAACCTAACCTAACCTAACCTAACACTAACACTAACACTAACAGACTACTACCAGTGTCGAGGTTGAGCACGGTGACCTGCTCCAGTATCTGCATGTCTGTGAGCCTGGCGCCGGACACGGTGCGCGTGCGCAGCCCCAGCCCGAGCTGCTCTATGATGTGCTAACACTAACACTAACACTAACACTAACACTAACACTAACACTAACAGACTACTACCAGTGTCGAGGTTGAGCACGGTGACCTGCTCCAGTATCTGCATGTCTGTGAGCCTGGCGCCGGACACGGTGCGCGTGCGCAGCCCCAGCCCGAGCTGCTCTATGATGTGCTAACACTAACACTAACACTAACACTAACACTAACACTAACAGACTACTACCAGTGTCGAGGTTGAGCACGGTGACCTGCTCCAGTATCTGCATGTCTGTGAGCCTGGCGCCGGACACGGTGCGCGTGCGCAGCCCCAGCCCGAGCTGCTCTATGATGTGCTAACACTAACACTAACACTAACACTAACACTAACAGACTACTACCAGTGTCGAGGTTGAGCACGGTGACCTGCTCCAGTATCTGCATGTCTGTGAGCCTGGCGCCGGACACGGTGCGCGTGCGCAGCCCCAGCCCGAGCTGCTCTATGATGTGCTAACACTAACACTAACACTAACACTAACACTAACACTAACACTAACAGACTACTACCAGTGTCGAGGTTGAGCACGGTGACCTGCTCCAGTATCTGCATGTCTGTGAGCCTGGCGCCGGACACGGTGCGCGTGCGCAGCCCCAGCCCGAGCTGCTCTATGATGTGCTAACACTAACACTAACACTAACACTAACACTAACACTAACAGACTACTACCAGTGTCGAGGTTGAGCACGGTGACCTGCTCCAGTATCTGCATGTCTGTGAGCCTGGCGCCGGACACGGTGCGCGTGCGCAGCCCCAGCCCGAGCTGCTCTATGATGTGCTAACACTAACACTAACACTAACACTAACACTAACAGACTACTACCAGTGTCGAGGTTGAGCACGGTGACCTGCTCCAGTATCTGCATGTCTGTGAGCCTGGCGCCGGACACGGTGCGCGTGCGCAGCCCCAGCCCGAGCTGCTCTATGATGTGCTAACACTAACACTAACACTAACACTAACACTAACAGACTACTACCAGTGTCGAGGTTGAGCACGGTGACCTGCTCCAGTATCTGCATGTCTGTGAGCCTGGCGCCGGACACGGTGCGCGTGCGCAGCCCCAGCCCGAGCTGCTCTATGATGTGCTAACACTAACACTAACACTAACACTAACACTAACAGACTACTACCAGTGTCGAGGTTGAGCACGGTGACCTGCTCCAGTATCTGCATGTCTGTGAGCCTGGCGCCGGACACGGTGCGCGTGCGCAGCCCCAGCCCGAGCTGCTCTATGATGTGCTAACACTAACACTAACACTAACACTAACACTAACAGACTACTACCAGTGTCGAGGTTGAGCACGGTGACCTGCTCCAGTATCTGCATGTCTGTGAGCCTGGCGCCGGACACGGTGCGCGTGCGCAGCCCCAGCCCGAGCTGCTCTATGATGTGCTAACACTAACACTAACACTAACACTAACACTAACACTAACAGACTACTACCAGTGTCGAGGTTGAGCACGGTGACCTGCTCCAGTATCTGCATGTCTGTGAGCCTGGCGCCGGACACGGTGCGCGTGCGCAGCCCCAGCCCGAGCTGCTCTATGATGTGCTAACACTAACACTAACACTAACACTAACACTAACACTAACACTAACACTAACAGACTACTACCAGTGTCGAGGTTGAGCACGGTGACCTGCTCCAGTATCTGCATGTCTGTGAGCCTGGCGCCGGACACGGTGCGCGTGCGCAGCCCCAGCCCGAGCTGCTCTATGATGTGCTAACACTAACACTAACACTAACACTAACACTAACAGACTACTACCAGTGTCGAGGTTGAGCACGGTGACCTGCTCCAGTATCTGCATGTCTGTGAGCCTGGCGCCGGACACGGTGCGCGTGCGCAGCCCCAGCCCGAGCTGCTCTATGATGTGCTAACACTAACACTAACACTAACACTAACACTAACAGACTACTACCAGTGTCGAGGTTGAGCACGGTGACCTGCTCCAGTATCTGCATGTCTGTGAGCCTGGCGCCGGACACGGTGCGCGTGCGCAGCCCCAGCCCGAGCTGCTCTATGATGTGCTAACACTAACACTAACACTAACACTAACACTAACACTAACAGACTACTACCAGTGTCGAGGTTGAGCACGGTGACCTGCTCCAGTATCTGCATGTCTGTGAGCCTGGCGCCGGACACGGTGCGCGTGCGCAGCCCCAGCCCGAGCTGCTCTATGATGTGCTAACACTAACACTAACACTAACACTAACACTAACAGACTACTACCAGTGTCGAGGTTGAGCACGGTGACCTGCTCCAGTATCTGCATGTCTGTGAGCCTGGCGCCGGACACGGTGCGCGTGCGCAGCCCCAGCCCGAGCTGCTCTATGATGTGCTAACACTAACACTAACACTAACACTAACACTAACACTAACAGACTACTACCAGTGTCGAGGTTGAGCACGGTGACCTGCTCCAGTATCTGCATGTCTGTGAGCCTGGCGCCGGACACGGTGCGCGTGCGCAGCCCCAGCCCGAGCTGCTCTATGATGTGCTAACACTAACACTAACACTAACACTAACACTAACAGACTACTACCAGTGTCGAGGTTGAGCACGGTGACCTGCTCCAGTATCTGCATGTCTGTGAGCCTGGCGCCGGACACGGTGCGCGTGCGCAGCCCCAGCCCGAGCTGCTCTATGATGTGCTAACACTAACACTAACACTAACACTAACACTAACACTAACAGACTACTACCAGTGTCGAGGTTGAGCACGGTGACCTGCTCCAGTATCTGCATGTCTGTGAGCCTGGCGCCGGACACGGTGCGCGTGCGCAGCCCCAGCCCGAGCTGCTCGTCGCCGGCGGATCTGCGCCTCGCGTCCGAGGTGCCGTCTGAGTTACTGCGTCTGTGAGGTATAGTATTCGCTACTTACAACATTATACAACAAAGCGAAAGACTTGACAAACATTGAGCTATTATAGGTATACCACAATCTGATGGCAAATAAGGAAATCAAACTTTAGAGTAAGCAACACTGACGTAATTTGATTAGGGCCCTTTACACATTGCGAAATTTTGCAGCGCTTCTGTTTCGATTAAGTCGCGAAGCAGCATCGATGCAAACGCAATACAGCCACGACGCAAATCGTTCGTAATATTTGATCAGTTATTCGTCGAAAAACTTTGTCGCAATGTAAATGCACGTATGCATCGATACAAACGTGCATATGCATCGCTACAATCACGCGTTTCAATCAATACAAACGCAAAAACGCCTGTTAATTGCTATAATAGTGTAGCGATGCAGTCACGCGATTGGCAAACTAGAATTTGTATCGCAGCAAAGTCGCATTATAAAAAAGCGAGCAAATAAGATAGCGGGGAACGCTGAGAGGAAGGATCTCAATAGAGTCCGCATAAATTTACGATTGTAGTTGGTCTCTTTTGTCTTATGGCATACCTTTAATAGTAGAAGGAGATGGAACTATAGATATTTGTTTTTTGAGCTAGTGTGTGTGAAAAGTGACCGTAAACATAAGGCCATATGTCACTTGGTGCCTTTTGTCCATACTCATACTACTTGACACCACACACTCAAACCTAAACGTCAAAAAAAGTGGACACTTTGCAATTGGATCCTTCCTCTTAGGGGGAACGCGACCGCACGCGGCAGCACCCTGCGATCGCATTCTCGCTATCTTTCTCGCCTTAGCAAACGTTCCTGAGCGATAGAAAAGGATGGAGCGACGGAAAAATGCGATGCGGTGCTGGCAGGTGAGGTTCAACCCTTAGAGCCCGCGAACGAATGGGATTTGTTTCTTAATACGGTCCCTAGTCTCCGCTCCCCACATCTTTAGAGAAATAAAATCGATGCGACTGCGCAGGCTCAGACATAGAACCATAAGAACGGATGGAGGAAGACCGTGCCGTGACCACAGGTATCTAACGATACCTGGTAATTACTTATGTAACCATAAGCATAGAGCATACCAGAGGCCGAAGCATGATGCGCGTGATAAGGCTATGACGCCTTCGTTCGTCCGCGCGAAAATAGAAAGAGCAAAATGCACGATAGCGGTATCAATTCGGCATGTTGTTTTTTGACAGTTCTTAAGGATTCTGCTTTTTGATATTTAGTTAATTACTAGAGTTTACCAGCGACTTTATCCGCACAAATTATTTACCAGATTTTAAGTCAGATCCTAAGCTATCAAACAAAAAAAGTTTCATCAAAATCGGTTCAGAAGTTTTTGCGTGATGCTTGCACAAACAAACACACAAACAGACATACAAAAATTCTAAAAAAGATTTATTTGGAGTCCGGGATACCTAAAAACTATATCGTAATCTTTTTAATATTTATATCTTCTATGTACATACGTCAAAATTACCTAGTATACTAATAATACGAAGCAGATTCTGCAAACGATATAATCGGAAATTTAAACAATAAGTATGCTGGTCGCCAAGAATCTCGAGGAGTTAGAGCCTAACTGGACTGAGATGACACAGAAAAGAGATGAAATGGCGTGTTTTGTTATCGGAAGCCAACTTTGATTAATTATTATAAGGACTAGCCTTGCAGTAGCATTTCCCCTCTGCCACGGTATAAGCACAATTGATCTTGTGCATTTACATTCAATTTTACACCTTATCACTAAACGAGACAGCCTATAATTGCGAAATAATAACTTTGAACTTAGAACGTTTGGGGTTCACACGAGACTACTTTTCATGATTTTTAACATTCAAAATTAGAATCTAAAGTTATGGGGAATAAAATCCAAAGTTGCGGATTTCATGTTACCTCGCCCCCCGCAAAAAGTGGCAGAAATGTTTGTTAGTAGAATTACACGCGTAACCAGTCCACATATAAATAGTCAAAGAAAGCCAATATCAACCTTAATGCGCAACAGCAGGACGAAATACCTTGGAGGCATCTTTTATTTTTCAATTTTCGACTAGATTTATACAATTTACCGAAACCAAAGTCATACATCAGTATTCTTGGATAGTTTATCTAGTGAAATCATGAATTGAATACACAATTGGAATTACTTCAATCGATAGAAAATCGTCACAAAGATCACGTATTTTCATGTATTTTTGATCATTTTTTTCGTTTTAGAAGAACGTAAAATTGTTTCAGATTTTTGGTATATACTACCAAAATTCTGAATATACTAACATATTCACCATTAGTTTATCTAGTGTAATCATCATCAATCAAAAAATCTATAAAAAGTACTTTTGTTAATTCTTTTTAATGGAAAATACACGGCACACACATGCACTTTTCGGATGGCTCGGCAATCGCGTTTCTCATAGAAAATATTCGTCTGAACCTATGGCCCCTTTAGTCCCAGCCAGCGCAGTATTTATTAGATATGTATTAAGCGTTGATTTTGCTCCTCAGTGACTAGACGGCACTGACCGTAATAGGGTATTTGACAGCATGTAAAATAAAGGATCTATTGATGGCATCCGTATTGAACATGAATTTTGGAAACCAACTATTTATTCAGTTAAGAAAAATACTGGATATTTTAAGAGAAAATCGTAAAATAAAATATTGTTTTTTGTCTATTTTAGTCACGTGATCGTAAACGACTGTGATTGACCGATTGGTGGATGACGTTAACTGCTTGTAAACAGTTGCGTGTAGAGTATGAGTGTCGTACAAAGTTTACGTCATCGTGTCGTCACCTGCTTGTTGCCACGTATATTGTCAGGAAAAGCGTTTTCGCGGGATATTTAAATAACATTTTTTGTTATCGTTTTTTCTTGCACTATATGTAATGGAACGTAAAATATACATTTTCTATAGAGTCCTTAGACATCAGTGATTAACGTAGAACAGTTTTTAACAACCTGTCAATTACCCTATTACATCACGCTATCGATAGGTTCTAAGGATTTCCAAATGTCTGTTTAGCTATTTTGTATTAGGCAAGCTTATATCTGCTTCAGAATACTCCAACCACACTAGAAGTGCCTCCGTGGTCTAATGGAAGAGCATTGGGCTCTTGACACGGAGCTCGTGGGTTCGATTCACACCTAGTGATATGTCACTTTGTGCGTTTTTCCCCAGTTGATTAGGACATTGCAGGCCGAATCACGGGATTGTTTGAAAATAAAGATGACTCCGTGTTTCGGATGGCACGTTAAGCCGTTGGTACCGGTTACTATCTCTGGTGGTAGTAGTCGTTACATAAAAACCACGTCAGAGGCCGTAAGGCGGTTTAAAAGCTCTGACACCAGGGCTTGCCCACACGATAAGAAGAAGACTAGAAGTGTATACCTGAACCTTTGTATAGTACGAGATCTCATCACCTCTCTTGCATTTGTCAGTGGTCACCCTACTTGGGACACCGAGCGGGACAAGAGAGTGCCTTTTTGCTACAATTTAACTCCGACTCCAGGTCCCTACCTTGTATCATGTTGATGCTATGATTAATGAAAGTAATCTGTCCACTCTCTGCAACTTTCCTTCACCACACACCTTACTCTATTATTTATTAACCTAAAACAGATCTTATCAAATGTATGTTTAAGGTCTGAAACTGACCTCGTATTAGACCCAAGACTAGAATGGCCCGTGGTAGACACGGTTCTGCTCTCGCTGTGTGTCCGGGACCCCCCGCTCCTTACCCTGTCGTCGTCCTGAGGTCGGACCACGTAGTCACCTGTTAAACACACAGGCACAGAATAAATACTAGTACTATCCGTACAGAAGAATCACTTCGAAAATATATTTAAATAAACAGCGACTCTCTCTGCATGGCAATAAGGTGCAAATTTATTCGCAACCGTCCTATCTTACAATTCGCGAATAAGATTTTCTGTGTGATGAATCTGTTTCCTACCTATTCTGTATTTTTGTGTGGCTATAAAGTGCATTTTTATTTTTTATTTTAATTAGACATGAAAGCTTCTTTTACATAGTCTCCCTCTTTCATTCTTTCACGTGCTGGCAGCGCGATATCGCTAGGGTTTTCAAGTCAATGGCGGCAAGTTTAATGAGATTTGACCAAGAAGTTTACACGGTATACCTAACCTATTGCCATTCACCCTTCGGTGAGGATCTGACGTCAAGCGTGGGTACGCATTCAATAAGGGTATAAAGGACAATCAGGCCAAATACTAAATATAAAAAAATTACACAACTTTACCTAAGGAACATGGGTAGAAAAACGAAAATGTTTGGACCTCCCTTAGAAAATCGAACGGTTATAGGTATTAAAACACACCTTCACAAATAGAAGGAAGCTAGAGAGATTTGTCGGGATCATAGCAGGAGGCGTTCCGTTGTATCTGCCTACCCCAGTGGGAGACAGGCGTGAGAATATGTATGTATGTATTAGTCATAAACATACTTTTATTTTACCATATTAGCACGTACGCGCTCACACATACACATACACGCACGCACGCTCGCCCGCACACGCCTAAAGCGAAATGTATAATTTAGTACTACCTTTGACAGCCTCCTTGATATCGAGCGTGTCTTCGGAACGAGGCCTGGAGGCGGTAGTGCTGGCTCGCTCGCTCCCGCGCGCCGAGTGTAGGCTGCTTGACGAGGCGTCCATCGCTGCTAGAAACGATACGACGCGGTAAGCTGCTCAGTTTGACCAGAGTGGAGATACTTCTAACAAGCGTTATAAAACACACGCACACTAACGCGGGATTAGCTTAATAATAATAAAATAATGTTAATAAAATTAATGGATAGGTCCATTGTATTCTGAGTAGGACATTTTAAATAATTTTTTTTCAAATATACGCTAACATTTTCGGGCGCACCCTATACAATCAGCAGGTCTCTAACGTCTCTTAACTTACGCGAATATTTCAAACCAGAAAAGTGAGGCAAAACAAATGAATCTTCAAACTTCAAATTCCTTGACTAATTATTATAAGGACTAGCCTTGCGGTAGCATTTCCCCTCTGCCACGTTATAAGCACAATTGATCCTGTGCATTTATATTAAATTTTACACCTTATCACTAAACGAGACAGCCTATAATTGCGAAATAATAACTTTGAACTTAGAACGTTTGGGGTTCACACGAGACTACTTTTCATGATTTTTAACATTCAAAATTAGAATCTAAAGTTATGGGGAATAAAATCCAAAGTTGCGGATTTCATGTTACCTCGCCCCCCGCAAAAAGTGGCAGAAATGTTTGTTAGTAGAATTACACGCGTAACCAGTCCACATATAAATAGTCAAATTTGTACCGAGATGACAGACAATTGTGCTAGTTTGTATGGACCAATTGCACTAGTTGTGTTGCTTCATCTTAACGCGCTTTAGGCCTATCCATTAATTTTACTTTGATCTAAGGTCATAGGTACCATATTTAGACTGTGAAAGTTCCAGAGAGTCCTGGAACTCCCTGGTGAGGGACTCGATGGTGCTTGCGGGGCTCGGCAGCGACATCGTCTGGTTCATCACGCTCGACAGCGGCTGCAACAAACATTTACAAAATCTTACTTTAAAAAGTGCTCGTTGGCGTAGTCTAGCTTCGGTATTGGAAACGATCACTGAAGTTAAGCAACGCCAGGTCTAGTCAGTCTTTGGATGGGTGACCGTTTAGTGATATTTCGATGGCCGTTCTGTTCGTAGAACTATAAGCTTTTACCTATTCTGTGCTAATTGACAACATAACATTATTTTAACCACCTGTTTTTAATAAAAAATATAAAAATAGGTTAAAAATAAGAGATACGTATTTTTTCGATTTTATTTTTGACCGTTTTTTCTATTTTTAATTTACTTTTGAATTTTCTGAAAAACTAAGGATTCATGGCTAAAATTAAAACTGTCGAATAGAAAACCATTTTTTTTTTTAGAAATGTCAAGCAGTCAAAGGAATAAAATCTCATTCAACCTCTATTCTATTTTTCAGTATTTTTCAAATAACTCGAGAAATAATGGATAGAAAAATCGGATAATTTTGATTTAAGCTTTGAATCACACAATCTCGAAATGCTTTTCTTATTTTGGTACCTTTCTTAAAATGAAATGTTGTCAATTGTTCTGAAAATACTATCCTAACCTCAACGAGTAGGGACTCGAGCTGCGGTTTGTCGGTAGTTCGTCGCGGCATATATCTGTAGTCGTCCGTATCGGTCGTACAGACGCTCAGGTTGTCGCCGTCCGTTGTGGACAGAGATTGTGATCCGTGTAGTTTATCTGTAAGGGAATGCATTCAGTTATATTTTATTCGTAAGTTGCCTCGTGTACTTATTATGGTACGAGATCCGACCGTAAAATTATGCAACTATTTGTCTGGTGAACGAAATGTTATTTAAATGAATATGTTTACAGAAGTTTATACATCGCCACCGGGTTGCCTAGTAAAATCTTGCCGCAAGTGCCTTTACCATGATGATTTATGACCCCATTTTTTGAAGGCAAATGAGTTGCCATCTTAAAGAGAGCAATATAAAGAACTGGAAAACCTAGGGTTACCACCTCTCAGTCTGCCACAACTTCGCAACTCTAAGAGTTAAAATGACTTCTTTGAACCTGGCAACCCTAGTCTTTTTTATTTTTATTTTTCAATTTTGGACACAAACAGTCTTAATAAAAACAATATAATCTGAAACTAGTGTACAGATACCAGACCTGGAGGTCCCAAAAGTTTTATAACAATTTTTATATAAAATACATCGGTTTTTGGCTTAACATAAATTGGATTTCAGTTTAAGAGTTTGCAGTTAAACAATTTTGAAAAATGAAAGTGAGTTGCGGCAGACTGAGAGGCGGCAACCTTAGTTTTACCAGTTCTTTACATCGGTCTCCTTCAGATGGCACATCAATTACTTCCCAAACAGATAGTGTCTTCATCTATGCTTGGATCCTCACTATTTTTTATAATTTCAATATTTGCGACGGTCTCTGGGAAAACGGACCTTATTGTCGGTTTTAGTTTCTAAGATATCGGTATATAGTTATTTAGAGAAACTTATGTCGATTTTGGATTCCTTAATAACTCCATACCGACAACAAGGTCCTTTTGCCATGAGAATATCTCATTTATAGTTTTATAGCCACAAAACGGTTATGTATGACACCACATCGAAGGATTGCGTCCAATGTACGCCATGCAGATGGATGCATATCATGGCACAAGAGAGTCCATCTACACATATTATAAAGAGGAAATATTTGATTTTTTGTTTGTTTGTATTGATTAGGCTCCGATACTGGACCTACCTGAATAATTCTTTCACCATTCGAATGCTACATTATCCGTGTTGAACATAGGGCGTACACAGGGTGTAAGGAAAAGTATCATTAACCTTAAAACCACACACCTGTCAGAACCAAAAAAATCTGCTGTCCCATACTAAACTGAAATACCTATCTATCTATCTATCTATCTATCTATAACGTCACGCCTCTTTCCCAGTGGGGTAGGCAGAGACCAGAGCGCGCCATATACTACGATCCTTACATACCTCTTTTGCCTCATTCTTTTAATTTCATTTTTTTCTTTTTCTCATTTGAAATACCTACTCGATTCAAATCAAACGTACACGTACGGGACAGCTGATATTTTTTTGTTCTGACAGGTTTGCTCCCATGGTAAAAGTTGTTCAGTTTGATGGGTAGAGTATGTGGTTTGGAGGTTAATGATACTTTTTCTTACAGGGTGTATTTTAAAACCACCCGGGCGAAGCCTGGGCGGGCCGCTAGTATATTTCCGCAGAATATTTTTATCAACATTGCTCACTTCTCTTCTTCTTCCTAGGAGGCGCCACTGGTCCAGCGACGCTGGCTGGCCTCGGCTCCGTAGTGTATGTGCTGCTCCCCGACACGGCTACTATGGCGGAAGACGAGCCTCGGGCGTGTTTCAGACTATTCGCTTTGGTACTCGCTATCACGTCAGGTTCCGCCATCGCTAGAACTGGAAAGTAGACTTTATATTAGGGTTATTGAGTTTACAATTCAGTGTAGTCGCCTGAAACTTTTAGTATGAGGGCATTCAGTACATTTCTCACTAGATAATGACTGATAAAAAATTAAAAAAAAAAAAAATTTCTTCTTAATATTCTGACGGTGTTTAACCTCTCGGCTGCCGGAAGGCGGATCCGCGCGACGAAAACAATTGATTTCTATTGTGTCTGTATTTCCCGGCATATAAAGGTTAAGGCAATGATCAGACCATAGACAAAGCTGGTTAGTTTTATAGTCTTATCATCTCCTTTAAAAACCGTCAGCATATTAAGAAGGACCATGTATTTAAAGGTTAAGGGATGACTTTATTTTTAACTTTGATCCCAAACATCTCGACACGAAAGCATTATAATGGCTTGCCTCCCCGAGTGACGAGTACGTCATTCATTCAAATCATAGATAAATGCGATTTTTAAATTTTTTTTTTTTTTTTTTGTAAACTGTATGAAGATTGTGTATTCATTCGGTCATGATTAGGAAACTAACGATTCAAAAATAGCACTGCACGGTAGCTCAGTCGGTAGTGAATCTGCCTACTGTGCCATGGGTCGCGGGTTCGAATCCCGTGTGGCGCAAATATTTGTGTGATAAGTATGAAAGCAAGTAAATGAACACTATCACTCTCTTAAATAAGCCATAGTTTATGTAAGTTTATTGTATCTATTTGTTTATATTTAAATATGTATTTTTATATTTATATATAATATATGTATATATATTGACGCACATCTACTCATTATAGTTTTTATCATTTGTGCTGTACACATTATGTCTGCCTCACACTTTAGAACTGTCTCTGTTGCGGGTCTGCTGGAAGAAATCTCTTTAGAGATAAGCTCCCCTTTGTACATGTCTACTTTAATTGTTTTTTCTGTATTGTTATGTGTACAATAAAGTGTTAAATAAATAAATAAATAAATGTTTTTTCCCGAGTCATGGATATGTTTATTGACATAGTATTCTCTATCGTTGTCTAGTCATCATTATACTGGATGTTACAAAAGTAAAATTAAACATTTAAAACTTTTAATGGGGTTGTTTAGACCATCAAACGTAACAACTTTCACTATGGGACTATCATCGAAATCGCGAAAAGAAAATCTGCTGTCCACATTTAGCTCGAGTAGATTTGTAGTTTAGTATGGAACATCAGATTTGTTATTCGCGATTTCGATGTTGGTCCCATAATGAAAGTTCAGTCTGATGGTCTAAACCAAGTTTAAATGTTTATTTGTATTTTTGTAACACCTTGTACAAGTCCAGGATAGATTTTGGTTCTTTAAAATGGGACTAGATAATCTGTGTGACAATGTCCAAGATATTAAACTTTCACAAAAGAAGAAGTTATGTTCACCATTCTGCGGTCGACTGTCAGTGGGTAAAGGATCGTCGGATATAGTAGATGGTTCCCTCGACGACAGCGACGGTGCTCGCACGTTGGCAGACTCTCTTATGTTCGCTGTTTACATACATACATTCTGTATTTAGTTTCGTTATCATTTGATAACACTGTTGGCTTATGTCCATCTTAGAACACTGAGTAAACAGTGTGAAAATTCGGTCAAGATTGACTTAGATTTACGCATAAACACATTCGTGCCTAACACAATAAATTGGTACAGAAGGCAGGCTCTATACAACGATCGATACAGGCGCATGCACACATAGACGCATACGTACGTCGATCTCGGATCAAGTTTGTAGAACGGCGAGTGCTCGCGCTTTGGCGATACACGTCATTGTAGTGTAATTTATGTGACAAAGTGGCACTGAATAAAGTAAGGTCACATCAAAATTGCTGTGTAATTGGTTGTTTTAATAAGACATTAATAAGTCAATTAATCATACTATCAGTAAGAGTGAACATTATTTCTGAACTGTTGTAGGATCCTTATTTAATTAGTGTTTGCTGTTGCATCTGTTGCAACTACATCCTAGCCCAGCCCTAGACCTACGGTCGAGCGTTGTTAATTAAAATCAAGGTCGGCCAGAGCCTTCTGTATCTATTTATTTTGTGCCCCTGACCTATATGCGCGTATTTTGAACTTTATACAGGGTCCAACTTAATATGCTGACACTTTCTGAAGAGGACGGTCAGACCATCCAACTGACCAACTTTCTCTATGGCACCAACATCGAAACCGCAAAAAAAAAATCACATCCCATACAAAAGTGCAAACATACTCGAGCCAAATGTATGGGACAGCATTATTTGATAGCATAGCAGATTATTTGAAGGTCTGATCGTCCCCTTAAAAAGTGTCAGCATATTAAGAAGGACCCTATATGCGTCCATCCATGCATGGGCGCATCGCGAATGAAATGAGAGTGAAAACTGAGTGAAAAACTCAAATCGGAAGAGGTCACGTATTTGTTACAGTTACCAGGAAAATAAGTCCGCTCGTCAATCACCTTCGCGCAGACAGCAACTAATATTTCCCAACGGAACTCAAACCATTTGATAATTATATTCAACGTTATAACTGCTTTGTTAAAGAGTGAAATTGATTGACGTGTAGTCTTAAAATCTACCAATAGAAGCAGATCATTTTTGGCGTGCACCAGTAGAATATGGTGATTGGTTTGCGCTGTTTCAATAATAGTCATTTGCAAACGTACATCCATACGATTTATAAACATTTATTACTGTAACCTGCCGTATGATTTGTCACTGTATCCACTAAACCCCTAATTTTGCTTATATTAAAGCTTAAAGCGACATGTAACTTTGTAATCCAACTTGCTACTATCACAAATGTGGAAATTTGTGACCATGTTTGTGACTTAATCACGCAAAAACGGCTGAACGGACATACACCGGCTACATTATGTTCTTTATTAACACATGGGATTCCTTTTTTTCTCGGAACTCGGGGGCAACAGCTTGTAAACAAATTTTAAAACTCACGGTGAGATTCCGAGGCGCCGCTCAATATCCTGCCGATCCGGCCGAGTGAAGTCATACTCTGCATACTCATGTTGTCGTGAGCTATTATCCTGTAACGATCAATACAAGCATTACGGAAAACCTTTGACTATTTATATGTGGACTGGTTACGCGTGTAATTCTACTAACAAACATTTCTGCCACTTTTTGCGGGGGGCGAGGTAACATGAAATCCGCAACTTTGGATTTTATTCCCCATAACTTTAGATTCTAATTTTGAATGTTAAAAATCATGAAAAGTAGTCTCGTGTGAACCCTAAACGTTCTAAGTTCTTAGGTTATTATAGGCTGTCTCGTTTAATGATAAGGTGTAAAATTGAATGTAAATGCACAAGATCAATTGTGCTTATACCGTGGCAGAGGGGAAATGCTACCGCAAGGCTAGTCCTTATAATAATTAGTCAAAGCGGTAAACTGTTCTATTGAAAATAAAAAGGTAACAACATTCATAAATGTAAGTAGTTAAATAGATGTTTCTTTAATATTTTGACCTACACCAGATTAGGGACGTCATTAAAAAAGGGCCAAGAGTGTGTGAGACACATTCCTGATAGGATACCGTAGCAGGCCTCCTTCACTCGGCCATAGGAACCGAGACAAGTACCTACACTTTGGTTGCGATGCGCTTGCTTGATTTCTGCCACTCGCTCCAGACGGCAACGTCTCGCGTTGTACGAAGTAATAACAATGCAGCTGTGCTAAGCTTGACTACGTAAATTTTTGCGCGTACCGTCTGGCAGTAGGAAATTAAAGCATGATAATTTATCGTTTTCTAAGGAAGTGATATATCTGTTACGAAGTAACTAGTAATCTGTGACCGTAACCTTACTTTTATTTTCATAGTCATAAAAGTTTCACACTTAGACACGGAATATCTAAGAGTAGAACAGAACGAACGAATGTTGAGCTCGACCGAGAAAGAAATCGTGGTAAATACGACCGATGCGACGACGAGCGGGGGCCGGGGGTCGTTGGCGTCCAAGAGTCCGGACGTGCCGGCGGGCGGTAGGTCTTCGCCGCCTCCGGCACGGAAGAAAGAGTCGTGCAAAAGAACACTACCTATGCTACACTGAACTAAACACATTTTGGTTGATCTTAATTATCAGAATACTCGTAATTCCTAATAAAGAAAAATATTTAAAATCCGGGCCAACCAACCGAATGTATATACAATATATTATAGCAATCTTTCGATTATTAATATTATGATATTAATTCATACATCCGACGATGTATAGGATACTAATTTAGTTTTCTAAACGGAAAAAAACATATCAAGGTCAGTCGGTGCGATACAATGAGCGCGAGACACTCGACTGAATTAAGCCTCGACGTCGATTCCCAACATTTTTATGCCTAACGTGCGGAGTGAGACAGGCCTGACTTAGATCAGAAGAGGCCGGGGACTGATTCCGCTACAGCATTCACTTTAATTTTAATCTTGCATATTTTCACATTTTTTTCCTCCGTTTGTATGAAGTGAATACATAAATCCATGTAAAAATTTAGAAAACGAACTTGAAAGGCTGTTCCATGTTGCAGCTCTGCCGATCAGCGGAGTCTGTCACCTCGGGGACCCCCTCGTCCTCCTCCTCGGTCTGCATGCAGCGTCGCAACTCCTGGAACCTTCGCCGACCTTGCACCACCTGCACAGATATTATTTTTGCTTAATTATACAGGGTGTGACAAACACCCTAGTAATACTTAAGGGCGTGCTTCAGACCATCAAACTGAACAATTTTCAATATGGAGCCATCTTCTAAATCGCGAAGAAGAAATTGGCTGCTTCATACAAAACTGCAGTACCGACTCGACTCAAATGTATGAGAATACGTTTGAGTAGAGATGGTAACCGTTTCATCACAATCTACGCCAAATGCGAGCGTTTTTTTTTCTCTTATTTTATCTGCAATTGACCAACGATGGCCATAATCTGATAGTGAGCAAAATGGACATTAAAAGTGCATACCTTATAATGGGCTGACAAGTATATTTGCAGGGAAATATTAAAATAAAAACACCTGGAATTATCGCATTGATGATAGATGGAGCCAAGAGTAAGGGTTGAGCGTCATCTGGCAGCACGGAATCGCATTGTTTCACGCTCTATCCTTTTCTGTCACTTAGGAACGTCATTGGCTAGAGCGAGAAAGGTCGCAGCACTGCCGGTGCTGCCGCGTGCGGTCGCATTCCAGCTATCTTTCTCGCGCTAACAAGTGACGTTCTTCAGTGACAGAAAAAGATGGAGTGTCAAAAAATTTGATTCCATGCTGCCAGATGAGGTTCAACCGTTAGGAGCCTTATTCTTGGCTCTAGTTATGGTTATTAAGGATTAAATTAGAAATAGTATTTAGAAACATCCACTGGTAACTATTTTGCCTATGCTAATGAAAGGGTTAAAGATCACATGAAAGTTGTTCCGTTTCATGATCTAATCGTTTGTTGAAAAAAACTATCAGCATATTAAGAAAGACCCTGTAAGCCGTAAGCTCTGGTTGGATACACCAGGACTGGAGCATGCAAAAGAACTTGTGACCGGCTTCTCAAACAGACATTCCTCGGATGCCATCAATTCAAACCGCAACGAGTTAAGGCTCTTAGTACACGCCTTAACAGGACACTGCAAGTAAAACAAACATCTACACAGAATGGAGCTTGGAGATTCACCCACTTGGACATTCTGCTGCGAAGCAGAGGAAACGCCCATACACCTCCTCTGCGAATGTATCATAAGCATATGCTCACGACTATTTTCCCCGAGGGGGTAGTCAGAGATATTCTGAAACCCCAGAACATCCACGTTTCACCAGTAGTACCGAAACTCTGTCCAGTGTGACGGGGGGTGAGCCCGTCGCCACTTGTAATGGACAGTGGTTACAATATTTATGCCTCGAAATTGAAGCATGCAGGTTTCCTCACGATGTTTTCCTTCACCGAAAAGCCAGTGGTGTTACAAATCGTACATAAATTCCGAAAAACTCATTGGTACGAGTCGGTCTGGACGGGGATCGAACCATCGCCTCCTGCACGGCAGGCAAGGTTACTCGCCACTGGACCACCATGGCTTGCTCTGCTCGGCTCTGCGAATGTGAAGTGCTCATTCACAGCAGGTCGCCATCTGGGTGAGTATGTGATAATGATAACACCTACTGACATTAGGGACCACCCCTCCAAAAGCATTACACGGTTCATGAAGTCCGTAGGCCTAGGAAATGACCTTTAGGTCAAGGGTGACAGCTACAATAGATCTGTTCAGGTCGTGCGAGCTATTGGTCATTGACCAACTAATAACCTTCACCTTACAACCAAATAATCAAAAATAATAAGACCCTGTATAGCATCAATAACACACATTTTTAACTGTAGTACGATCATCTTCCGGTGACGTCACCTCGGTGGCTGGCACGTTGTCTCCTGCTGATATGTTATCGATCTTGGCTATCTTCTCCGAACTCTTGGTCTTGTCCTTCCCAGTGCTCTTTCCTTTATCGGCACCAGTCCCTGTGCTGTCCGTCACACTTATGTTCTTGCAAATTGATGATCGCCTGCAATGACAATTTCATTTTTATAGGTACATTTAACGATGGAGTGTAATTTCTCTGTGCATTTAACCTCTGAACAGCTCAAACTTTGATCTATGTGATGAAACAATGAAGGACCTCATCGGATTAGGTCCAAAATGTGAAAATGCCGGCTCAAAAAAATTATTTGATATTCTGATAGGACTTGCCCGTCTAAACATTTATTATTAAAGCACCAAAGCTGTAGGTCCTTTGTCCTTGGTTTTATTTGGGTTCGAAAAACCTGCCTTTTCAAACATTTTCGATGAAATTGGCTAAGGCTATGTTCTGTTAGAACTAGTCCGTCCCAGCATTTTTTAGTATGGCACCAAAGCTGTAGGGCAATTTTCCTTGATTTTATCACACATTACTTAATAGTTACTACTGTAACAGATAGTTACCCGATTTGTCGAATTTCGAACAATGCTCTTCAGGGACGATAAATAAGATGCGCCTTATTAGACGATTCACCCCGTCGATGGGGATTGGCTGTCAAGCGTACCTGAGAGTGGAGTGAGACCGGCCTGCCTTTATTAAGGTAACTTACAGTTACTTTCGTGTAATAACAATAAATGTTCCGACAGAAAAGTTCTAACAGAATATAGTATTCGTTTTTGTTGGCTGGCACTTTCACATTTGGACCAAAAATGTATGAAACGCCAATGATGTATTTTCTATTGTCTGGAATCGCAGTAGTCCATGGGTAAAAACAGGGATGAGGAAATGGCAGCCTGCAACATGATTCGGTCTGGCCCGCACTCATTACCAACACCTATAAACACATCCTGCATGAAACAATATTTGGTAGTAATAATATGACTTTATCCTCATGAATTACAAACGATTACACCCCCTCAGTGTTTACGCTCCAGGTCACACATGCGCTCGCGGTAGCCAGGGACAGCGTGTCCCAGAATGTGCCGGTACAGATTTACCTGCGTGGGCGGTACCGACTGCAGCCGGTGCCAAATGAGGCTAAACTCTTATACAAACTCTAAGCACTCTACACTACAGATCAACAGTACAAAAAATACACACTAGAACAAACTGTTTTTTCCACAGACCATTGTTTTATTTTAATTTTTCAATAAATTTAAACCTGTGATCAACATAATCAATCAATTCTTTACTAGTTAATCACTCGCTTCACTTGACAATAGTATTTGTCTTCAATGACCTGTCGCCCAATCACCAAGGACGCCTATAACTTGTTGTTAAAAACATCTGTTTCCTTACCACTAATACAACTTGAATTACATGCAATCTAAGCGTGGAAATAGCTTGTAAACATTTTAATATCATTTAATATCAATTCGTCGATGTAGCGAAGCGGTGTTAGACGTTCATGAAGCAAACAAATCCTAGTAAAGGCCATAAAATGAGTGATAACGTAAACATTTACATACTTGGATCCCTTGCTGGGTGTGAATTCTTCAGCGTCGTAAAACTCCTCAGAATCACTACTGTCGCCCATTGTGAAGGAACTCACGTGTAGCAACGGACACTAACTACGATATTTTGTAAAAATATTTACATTATCATGCAAACAAAAGTTAATTTTTACGTAAAAAGAAAGTGGAAATCAACCCGTCCATTTCACGATTTGACATTTCGTGTGACAACCATCGTCGATTCAGCTGCTTGACATTGACGTTTTTATTTGCGTTCAGAAATTCATATTTAAGCTCTATTCACAAAACGACGGGCGGGCGACAGAGAGAACGCCCATACAAGCCCCACGCGTGGAGGACGGACCTTTCTCTGTGAACTCTATCGGTATTACAATGCACCCTCAGCGCCCGTCTGCGCCCGCGTGTCGTAATGTGAATAGAGCTTTTTTTACCTACCTAAAATACGGATAAGATCCCACCTTTAATATATACCCAAAGGATCCCACAGAAAAGGCTGTACCTACTTACTTATGGCTTTGGTCAGTTGTCTGCACTTCGAGACAGCAAGGCCGAGATTCAGAGACGATTTTTGTAGTCTTAGCTCGAGCTAAGCGTGGTGAAAATGTATGGATTTTGACATACGGGAGTCCGAACTATGACTTACAAATCGTCTCTGAGGCCGAGATTCAGAGACGATTTTTAAGTCAGCTCGAATATGGTTCGGCTTAGCTCGAGCTAAGACTACAAAAATCGTCTCTGAATCTCAGTCTGAATTTCGGCCCAACTGTGTAAGGGCAAGCAGTGGGTCAGAGCCATAAAGCCCACATATCAGTAATCTGTGATACAGCCTTTTCTTATCCATATTATTTCAAGCGTGACTTTAAGATAGATAGAAATATTTTTTCTTCGCTATCATTTTTTAAACAATCTGGCCATGTATTATGCTGCATAAAAAAAGAAAAAGAAATCAAGATTTGTTTTTAAATAATGTCTAACGGCTAGGCTGCGGTAATATTTTTTTTTTCGTTAATTTCAGCCAGTTAAGATAGCAATAAGAACTCGTTTCTTAAAAAAAAACGAAAAAGTCGTTAACAAAATCTTCTACAAGTCGATCAAGGGATACGGTTTTAATATGCCATAGTCTAGGAAACTTTTAATATGCTAAAAGTTAACCTTAGTAGTTATGACAATGTTTCTTACCCAGTGGCGTAGCGTGGGTTTCTGCCGCCCGGGGCACAGACCGATTTTCCCGCCCCCTTATCTTACCTAAAAAAAATAACGGAGCGAGCGAAGTGAGGTCGAAATTTTTTTGCACATCTATTCCGGTTGTGGTCAGACATCTTTTGGTTTATTCATGCAAAAATGGAAACTTAGACCGAGCTCGATTTTTCTCCTCAATACGAATATTATGAACTGCCATCCGTGCCTTTTTGGACACGTTTTGACTTTTTACAAAAGAATGCAGAGCTCCGTTTACCCTATTTCTTGCATTCACTCTTCTCTCAATATCACCGTCACACTTACCGTCTCTGGTAAACATGCATGTGCAAAGTAACCGAAGTAAAAGCTATGGATGGAGCGGAGCAAGCTCGAAATTTTTAGCACCACGTCTTAGCTGTGGTCAGTACTCTTTAGGATTATGTGTAGGTACAGTAACTAAAACAGAAACATAGAGCGAGCGAAGCGACCTCGACTTTTCTCTGCCCTACGAATTGATTTTAGACAGAGCTCAGTCAATCTATATTTTTCCCGAATTTGCCGCCCCGAGTAAAGTGCCGCCCGGGGCATTTGCCCCCCCTGCCCCCTCGCTACGCTACTGTTCTTACCATTCCGAAAAGGGATTATTGCCGCGACCAACTTGACACACAACTTCAGTCACACCTCAAGACGAAATGGGTTTCCCCAAGTTTAGGAAGTCGAGTAACCTGATTGCGTCAATTCAAGGTTATTCGCTATTTCCAGTTTCTATGTAGGTACCTATACTGAACGTCATCAAGAGAATGCTGCGATGTCATGCTCCATGTGTTCCACAAAATGACGATGTGGATTGGTATGACGTAGTAATTATGAATCATCAAAATTATGTGTTTTGGGAAAACCCAGGTATAGAAGTCACTTTCTACATGGACCTGAGTAACGGAAACTAATGCACAGAGATTAATATCTAGATCATCGTGTGTAAAAAAGGTCATTGCCTTTATATGCCAAAATAGGATCTAACTTCGTTTGTATGCGCCGCGCTCTGGTACGCCGCAAGAAGAGAATCCTTGCAGAGCAACAGAGCGCTGAATGCTGCGCATGATTGGTCTTCCTGCAATTAATCTACCAAATGATAAGCATTATACAGGGTCAAACTTAATATGCTATCAAACTGAACAACTTTCCCTATGAGACCAAAATCGAAATCGCTTAAATATACAGCTGTCCCATACATTTGGCTCAAGTAGGTTTTCAGTTTTGAATAGAACAGTTTTTTTTCGTGATTTCGATGTTGGTGCTATACTGAAAGTGGTTTAGTTTGACGGTCTGATCATACCCTTAAAAAAAAGTTAGGATTTATGGGAACTAAAATAATCATAAATTCCAAGCCCATACCATTCCAGGGTATTAAATTGACTGGAAATGCAGTTTCTTTGACAGAAACCTTCAGGAATACTTAACGAAATAGGACACCAGGGTCGTCTCCAGTTTTCATACAGGCTGTGACCTCGCCGCGCCGGGGCAATAGCTCGGGCACTCGAGGGCTCAAGTGTCAGGCATCAAGGCTGACCGGCCTTCTGCCAACAGGTTCCACTCGCTGGCCGTGACGGTTACAATGACGAATGACGAAAAGTTAGATAAAATAATGAGTTCTTTTAGGGTTCCGTACCTAAAGGGTGAAAACGGGACCCTATTACTAAGCCTACGTTGTCCGTCCGTCCTAGCTATTTATGGCTCTAACTTTTGAACTGTTATAGCTAGGGAGTTGAAATTTTCAAGAATATGTGGTATTAGGGCGGATTTGTTAACAAATAATAAAAATGTCAAAAGTTAAAATTTAGGGGGGTTCCTCATACAAGAAACTAGTTTGTATCAATGTTTTTTCTTCTCGCTCTATCGTAAAAACGGTCATACATACAAGCGTCAAACTTGGTGTAATTATAAAACAAACTCTACAGTATAACAACAAATAATAAAAACCGGCCAAGTGTGAGTCGGTCTCGCTCGCGTTTCGCATAAAAAAAAATTTTGTATCTTAATATGTTGTGTTGTGTGGTGGTGTGGCACGGAACCCACGGTGCGCGAGTAGCCCGACTCGCACTTGACCGGTTTTATTTTAGATGAATCTAGGGCAGGATAGGTTTTGGGCTGGCTTTGAAAAGAAATTGGATAGTTTTTTGTTTTGTCTGTTTTGTTGGAAAATGTAGAAAGTTTTTTGGAACGAATTGAATTAAACCAGACAAGGATATCAATAGTGGAACACAACTACCTATGTAAAATAATATTAGTTATACTCCATTCAAAATAGCACCGAAATTTTAAGGCTTTTTTGCATTACTGAAACAGAGATTTGAAACACTTCCTCTCACTTATTCTTAGAACAGCTTTAGTAGCATCCAAGATATGTCGGATAGTATATGTATCCAATAAATTAATTACATTTGGTAATCAGAATTAGCTAAATAGGAATCGGGAAATCTCGTCGTCTTTATTTGGAATGAAGTATAGGTATGCCAAGGACAAAGTAAGTAAGTATATGGCTAATCGATAAATATTGAAACTGAAATAACTTTCAATTTAATAAATTGCAATTTATTTACTTTACTTATTACTATCATCATCATCAGCCTATTAAACGTCCCACTGTAGGGCAGGCCTCTACCCTCAGGGAGGGTGTACGCGCGTTAAGAGGAAAATAATTCGGAGCGCGCTCTAAACAAACGAAGTCTGGTTATATTTTCAATACTAACCAATTAAAATCAATAACATTTTTCAGAAACAATCTAGAAACTAATATCTATGCTTGTATGTTGTCAGATTTTCGTTAAAATGTGCAGTTTTAAAGTTACAGTGCCTCAAAGATTTCCATACAAATCTTAAATTAATTGCATTGAAACTGCCTATTTAAACGAAAATCGGACAACATACAAGGTCTAAGCATACAAGCGTAGAGATTATAGAAAATATAACCATCCTTCGATTGCATGGAGCGCGCCAACCGTAATATCTTAAGTCCACCGCGCGTACCCATTGTAGACGTCACAATTCACATTCGCATCAGAATTTCTTCTTCAGCTGGTTTCCTCATGATGTTTTCCTTCACCGTATGAGAGCAGTCGGCATCATGTAAGTACATAAATGAGAAAAATTGAGTACCTACATAGTTACATCGCTTTATGTCGTCCGTATGGATTCGAACCTTTAGATCGGATTCAGTAAATTTTACTAACAAATTATTTATTATTTTGAAAAAAATTACCTATGTTGAAAACATGATAATTATACTCTGCTCTCGATTCTAAACAAACTGCTTTCTAGTTTTGCATTTATTCATTAACACGGATTAAACCTACCACTATATTACATTGCTAAAATAACTAGGGAAGTAATTAAATAAATCCTTTTCAGGGTTTGCAAAAAAAAAATCTGTACGTCGTTTGTTGCAAGTCCAGAACAGAAATATAGCCAATATTTCCACGTATCGCACGTGATGGTGGCTCAGAATAAATAGGTACCTACTGGTTTTCAACGCCTGCTACCAATGTGCTAGCAATATTCGCGAGCCAACTTTCAAAATAAGGACGACGAGATTTTCCGATTCCTAATTAGCTTTCTGGCCAATTCTGATTACCAAATGTAATTTATTTATTGGATACATATACTATTCGACATATCTTGGACGTTACTAAAGCTGTTCTAAGAATAAGTGAGAGGAAGTGTTTCAAATCTCTGTTTATGTAATGCAAAATAGCCTTAAAATTTGTTGCTATTTTGAATGGAGTATAGCAACCTAAGGATTTCCCTGGTAGCCTAGTATAAGTATTGAAGTAAATTAATAAGTAATCAATTTTAATTTATAATCTCATTTATTATCTACCCGAATTCAAGTCAAAATATTTAGAAGATCCAGGTAGGATTTAGTATATTGTTTGCTGAATCGACAAAAACCTTTGTTCAGAAAATGTTTTTCAAACCGTGGATAAGCGCGAGCTCGACAATAGTTTCCACATGACCTAAATACCTAGATCCTAGTTCTGCGCCGCATTGCATAAGTGCATTTTCAGTTTTCCCGGACAATCAAGTCGCCCGGCCGTATTGGGTCTTACTATAATAAATCTGTTATATTACAGAATGCTCTAGTTAGTTTCCTAAAATATGCAAGTAATGGTTATAGGAATAATGTAGAAATCCACGTCAGGCTTCTCATGGAGCTGATTTACTATGCGTCATGTATGTGGTATCAAAAGCCGGCAAATACTCGGTCACTATAAAATAGAAGGCATCCCTCCTCTCGTTTATTCAGTCTCAAAGTTTCGGGTTGACTGTACGCCCGCTTGTGTCCGCATATTTTTTAATCTTAAAAAAAATGTAAGTTTTTCTTTTTCTTTTTTGACGTGAGTAATAGTGCAGTGACATTAATGTTAAATTATTTATCGATAGTTATTGTGGATTCGTTTTTTTCGTCGATTCTTTAGAATTTTTATATCGAATTTAAATTGTTTTTTTTTTAATAACAATAATTGAATTATTAGTGTTGGGAGTGTAATTAATGATATTGATTTAGTATTGTCGAAAGATTGCAAACGTAAATATATATTTTACGGACAAATTATTTACAAACTAATAATAATTGCACATTCGTTTTTCTAGAAAATTCCAGGCTGAGCTTTTAATTAGTGCCCACACAGTTTCCAATTTATCTGATCTAATTTGGAAAGTTGTTACTCAATGAATGTAAAAAAAAGATATCAATTTTTCGACGCTCACGAACGAACGTTAAACAAAGTGAAAGGTGCAAGTGAACCAGTTTACTTTTATCTGATTGGCACGCCTTGAAAATGATTGAATTACCTACTTGTTACAGTTTGTGTACTTTCCCACACAAGTCTTGAAATTAGTATGTTTATGCAGACTTCAATAATTATTGAGATGCTGATTAAAACATTTTCAAATATATTTTATGTTAAATAAGCGAAAAACTGGCTAGTAGGTATAATGTTGAATAGGTACCGTAAAAATAGAATAGGTACCAGAAAAGCCGGTCGGTATCAAACATTATCGCCCCACTATCTTTCAATAACAAATTATTATCTTTTTTTATTTATCTAAAATAGATGGAAACATACGGCAAATATATTTGTGGTGCTGAGCTGACTCTAACTTCAAGGCTATAATTATTATGCTATGAGTGTTCATAGACTGCGTTTATACTTTAATTATGTAGCTGCCAATTACTCGTAATTATTATTGTGAATAACTTGTGGCCACAGTTGTATTGCAGTTGTAGTACATTAGATCCGTATTCATGTTGAATGAAATGAATTACGTACTTACCTACCTAAGTAGGTATAATAAAATTTCTTGTGTTTCACAATTTGTTTTTCAATAAGTAGATACTGAGTAGGTAATTGTGTTTGTTAAATAACCACACAGCTAACAACTAACATTACCATATAGTCGGATATATTGTGATGAAAACTTGAACACCAAGCTTTCTTCAACACATTTCTCGTTGGTTACCAGCTTCTTTACCAATTGTGATAAAATAAATCTATAGTCTAAGCAGAGTCCAAAATTTATGGATTTTGTTTTGATATACAGGAGTTCGAACTTAATCTTTAAAAACGTCTCTGAACCTCAGCCTTAGTGATATCGATTTTACAATAATGCGTACCTTATTAATAAATAACCACAATATACTAACAGCTGCAATGCTTTGCCGTGTTTTTTCAATATTACCTATTCAACATTTCGAACATAAGAAAGACAAGGTCATCAAACATTGACCGGCACCTAAAAAATGGAGATATAGAAAAAAACTAACTAACCAGTCCTTTACATTGTTGTGTTTTTGTGGTTTGGCGATTTGACCATAACTCCACTACTAGTCCAAAAAGTTTAGTGCATGCATGCATATGCTCACGACTATATTGCCCGAGAGGGTAGCTAGAAATATTCTGAAAACTCAGTTCTCGAAGAAGTTTAGTAATGGTGCTAAAACTTGTTTTTCTTCTAATAGGTAGGTTTAAATAATTGGAAAACTGCAAACCCCAACCACTTACATTGATGCTATATCCAGCAGGGGATGTCTTAAGGGCTGGAAATAATGAATCTTTTGAATTGACGAATCAAAATAAAGGCTTTAACTCTCTTATGTAAAACCATTCAAAATCTAATCAGTAAGCTAGTCTAGAGTTATAACCTGATAGACACACAAAGCAGATCTAGGGAATAAAAATAATAACAGGTAGTCCTGAATCAACGTTATAAAAATGGTTCAACGAAGGTCGATACGGTGTTTCTAAAAGGAAAGGAAAGGCTTTGTGATTTTAATCGATCGTTTTTTGTTTTCCTTCACTATAAAGGTCACGTCACTCAGTAGGTACTTAATATACCTACCTATACTAAACTCCATTCAAAATAGCAACGAAATTTTAAAGCTATTTTGCATTACAGAAATAGAGATTTGAAACACTTCCTCTCACTTACTCGTAGAACAGCTTTATTAACGTCCAAGATATGTCGGATAATATGTGTATCCAATAAATTAATTCGATTACTTAATTAGAATTGGCCAGAAAGCTAAATAGGAATCGGAATATCTCGTCATCCTTATTTGGAATGAAGTATACCTACCTTTTAAAATGCCTAAGGATAATGTTGTTTCGGTACCTATATAATTTTTATCGATATACATTGCTAGGTTAGCACTAAGGCATGGCGTGGTAAACGACTCCATTCAATATAATCATAGAACAAGTTTTCTCTGATAATATTGTAGAACAACTAACTAGTAATACTAAACAAATTTTATTGAATTTAATAGTTGAATCTGCCGAAAAGCAGAGTTTCCAGTTTTCCACCCATAGCAACCATAATTTTAAAAACACGTTTAAGGCGCCTACATACCATATCATAATAAACATTTTTTTTGGTCCCCAAAAGGAAACTAACTCTTAACACGATATAACTTTTTGTTCGCAATCATTAAATTTAGCCTTGACGCAAGCAAAAATTCTAACAGTCACTACCTGATGCGTCATTGAATGCTAACTTAGCAAAAATGTATAATCGCATCTAGGTATTAAATAAAAACTTTGTCATCATATCAAGGACCTATCATAACATAACTTTCGTTTTTAACCTTCACTTATGTCTGTTTCCTATTGTTACCAGCACAATGACTATCGACCTTTACTACGTGCCCGGCTCGGCGCCCTGCAGGGCTGTCCTCCTCACAGCTAAGGCTTTGAACCTCAATTTGAACCTAAAGCTGGTGGACCTTCACCACGGAGAACACTTGAAACCTGAGTATATAAAGGTAAGATTAAAAAAAATTATAGTCAACTTAGGTAGGGACCTACCTAACATACAGTAACAATGCAGTTAATAGCAATAGTAAATAAAAATTGTACTTCTTATTCGGTATAATTTAATTACAAATGAATTTTTGATTGATTATGCTCATCTCATACATAGTCGATTGTAACGCACGACACACAACAATAGAGTTGAAATCATTAACACTTGAATAAATCTAATTTATCAATAAATGTTATCGATACACGCCTTCAATCAAAAGTAGGTACTTACCTACCTAAATATAACACTACATACCTACAGATAGTGCTTATATGAAAAATGTTGGTAGGTACCTACACAACCCCATATTTTACAAATATATCTCAATAATAATTATATGATTCATGTAATTAAAATTTACTAAGTACCTACTATTATTTAAAGGCCTGGTTGGTAGATTATTAAAGGAGGAAGAGGAAAATGTTTAAAAAGCTACAAATTATACACAGTAAAGGAATGGTAAATAACCCTTCCTAATGACTTTTGTGGTTACATATCAAAGGTACACGAGACACAATATAATAAATACGGAAAATAAATTACAACAAACAATTATTAAGTACTTAGTACTTAAACACGTTCCTAATCAGTTTTCCGCAGTCGAGTTGTTATATTATTGTATTTGTATAAATAGGTACATAAATAAAACGACTAGGTATCAAAAATTTCAAATTTCCCTCAAATATTTTCATAAGTAACTAGGTACCGTTTCTAAGTACCTAAACAATTACCTAAAACGTCTAAAAAATCAAACAACGCAATGATTCGGTTTTTTTATCTGGTGATGGGTCAAATATATTAATACCTAATCAAAATATCGAAATAAAAAATTCACTGTTTGTAAAATATCGATACGATGTTTATCGATATTTTTTTTTTCCCGTGCCCAATCTTATTTTGATTCAAAACAAATTGGTAGTGATGGTAAAGTATTTGGAAATATCCCGTAAACCGTTTCATTTCCCGGGAATTCGAAAAGACGTCTCAGTGCGATCGAAATAGGTATTCTGCTTTAAGGACTTTTATCCTTGATTGCATAAACAGTTTAATATTGTCAGTAGGTAATAAGATATTTATTTGAATTATTCTAGCCATGTAGTAGGAATAGTAGAACAAATATTTCTCATATAATGGCATTCGGCCAGCGTTTCCCGTCCACTGACACGCAATCACAAAACAACTTATTCAAACTTCTAAAACATGCTAAAATACACTTTAGAACCCACAACTTACAGTACAAATTGAATAGCTGATCGTTGAAGGCCAAAAGCAGCGAAGTTAATGATGTAATGTTGCTAGAGGAATTCTGAGGGTATTGAACTTTTGAAGGAGCAGCGTTTTGTGTGTTTCCATTATCATTTTATGCGTTTGTCATATCATAGTAATAAAATAATAATCATAATGTCGGTAACTAATTACCTATTTGTCGTGCATTATTAAAGAAAAATTTTTCCAAGATGGAGAGAGATTATAACAGAATCTTACTTATCACAAGACAAACTTCGTCAATAATTAATACAACAGCCGGTAATCAGCAACATGCTTCGTCAAAACCTTAAATACACAGTTAGAAATCCGCAACATGCTTCGTCAACTTACCAATCCAAAATCCACCTCACGCTTCGTCAGTAATGAACTAACAATAACCGCTCCACGGAACCCACCTGGCTCAAAGGAACTCAGCACACTAGAAGCATTACCACGTTGAATGGCGAGAAATCCTTTTGACCAGATAAGAACCCGAGCGGGGATCGTTCCCGCCCTCAAAAAGCCTCCTGCCCAGCTCTCGCACAAAAGCCTTGGCCTCACAACCCCAAACACCCGACGTTTCCACTGCTAATGGTACAACGATGTAAAGGGACTCTAACTCTGAGTATATGTCATGCTTGAGCGAAGCCGCCTTTTCACAAGATAGTTACAATATTCAAAAATTGTTATGTATTCCAAATTTCCAACAACCACCATTCCTTAGCTATGCCCGTCTAGAATCTATTCAGAATCGTTCGATTCCATATTATGATTAACCACTGGTGGTCTTTGCGCAGGAGTCATAAAGTCAAAGTTCATACGATGAGACTATGGGATATAAAGTGTTTAAATATACTGGCTGGCTGAACGAGAGACTTTCCCGAAAATTTCACATTCTATAGCATTTGTACAAAATTCTGCTCCAATTTTCAACCGTTTTAAAGTATTTTATTGGTGAAAAGCCAGCAACCTTTGACACGTCACATAATCGCATCATAGTCATCGCGTCTTTCCATATTGAGAGGTTTATTACCATACTCTAAAAAGAAGCGTTGCTCCTACACGCTAAAAAGATTGTTAGTTGTATGTAGCTTCTGGCCACCCTAAGAGACTATAGACGTGAGTTAATGTGTGCACCAATACAGGGTCCTTCTTAATATGCTGACACTTTTTTAAGGGGTGATCAGACCATCAAACTGAACAACTTTCTCTATGGGACCAACGTCGAAATCGCGAAAAAAATAACATCTGCTCCATACAAAACTGCAAACCTACTTTAGCTAAATGTACGGGACGGCTGATTTTTTTTCGCGTTTTCGATGTTGGTCCCATAGTGAAAGTTGTTCAGTTTGATGGGTAGACTCTTAGTTTAAAAGGATGCTAATGATATCAATTTCACCCTGTATAAGCCTGCAGGCTATTGTTTTCCCCAAGGTGGACCGCAGTGACCCGTAACTATACAGATTAAATACCAGTTTACTACTACGCCGTTGTGGAATGGATACTTTTATAAATATTTAATACAGGTACCAAAATCTCGGACTGGTTTTATAGTACCTTGATGTAGCTATTATGGACCGTAATTGCCTAAAACCTGTTCCGACAGCATTTTGCAGCGTTCGAAGTGCATTTCTGATTTTAAGAACTGTCATTCATATCGCAATTAGGTAATTCCAGCAATCCGGTGACTAATCTGGAAATTTTAATGATTTTTAATATCTATAACTTCGTTCTTGTTAAATGTAAAGTAATACAAAGTCCAAAACAGCGCTTTTCAAAATTTTATACTAACTTTCTCACTATATACACTGCAAATCGACATACTAAAGACATAAATGACGATTTTTCTATGTCATTAGAAAACGCAATGGAAAAAAAATCCTATTTCATCTCAACCTTCGTAGAATGGCCATTATCATCATCAGCTTTTATCGTCCCAACTAATCGGAAACAGACATAACTATATTGTCTGGGTGTATAGTACAGGCTATCTTTACCACGCGTGTCTTATGCGGGTTGGTTGGAGGACTTCACAAACAAATTAGAATTTCTTCTTAAGTGTATGCAGGTTTCCTCCCGATGTTTTCCTTTGCAGAAAATTTATTTCGTTCCTTCTATCGCTATTTTATTGCGACTCGTACTTAGACTTGCATACATACACACATATTCTCACACCTGTCTCCTACAGTAAGCAGGGACAATAGAACACCACTTGCTACGATCTTAAAAAAATTCTCTCGCTCCTTCGACATTCATCAGTAATTTCATGCATTTAGTCGGTTTTGGGTATCTACGATCTACATCTACCATTTGCAGTCTTGGCCGCCCTGGGCCCCAGGCCATGTTCATTTAATAACTACCAGCCGCCCCTTTCTGCAGCACCTATCATATGGACTACATAATGAATTAACTTTATTGCCAACTTAAATAATATGCGCGATTCTTTAGAGTTACTTCTTGTTATCATCAGTGAATTTTTTGTCACGATGGGCCGCCCCTAATATCTGGCCACCATAGGCCTGGACCTGCTGGGCCTTAAGGCAAATCCACCACTGACATCTACTTAGATGTGTGTTTGTTTTTCTGCTCTAATTCCACTCAACAATTCTGTTCTTTCCACAGCTCAACCCCCAACACACAGTCCCGACGCTCGTTGACGATGGCTTCTCACTATGGGAGTCTCGCGCCATCATCACATACCTGGTCAACAAATACGGAAAGGGCAGCAGCTTGTACCCTGAGGAACCGAAGGCCAGAGCTATGGTCGACCAGAGACTGTACTTCGACATCGGCACTCTTTACCAGAGATTCAGTGATTACTTCGTAAGTATTTATCTGGGGATTTGCAACCTTTTCTCGAATCTTTTCGGCTTATTAGCTTCGGTCTGGATAATCGCTTAGATTAATATAGAGGTGTTTAGTAATGATACCTTTTTCTACCTAAGAATTTACTTTTAATGATGAATTAATTCTATATGGTGGCCCTGTTTAATATTTCTTAAATTTCACCGTAGAGTTGGTCGCAAAGCAATTTAGAGCGTGATACAGTTTACAGTTACTCAGGTCGTTTGATTGCATTTTATAGTGCAACAAAGCATGTCAGTCAGAACGAACGGTAGGTATTCATTGTTAAGAAATGGCCGTACTCGTGAATGCCTCATACTTGCAAACAAGATAAGAATCAAACAATATACTGACTAGATAACAGAGTTTCAATAAACAGTTTACACTTCAAAAGGATCTGCAGTCAAAGACTATCTGTTTTAGATTATCAGACACTGTTTGCTTAAATCGTCTATATTGTATTGTATTCATGATGATGATGATGATGATGAATTGTATACGTTTCTACTGCTGAAACAGGCCTAACCTCTCGTTAAAGTTGTGACTTGTGGCATTATATACATAATTTATAATATCCGTATAATATCGAATCTCCTTTAGAACTTAAATGCCTTCTTGACCCAAATGCTTAAATGTTTTTTTCGCAATTTCGGTTTTATCCCCATAGATAATTTGTTCATCACTTTTATGGTCTATTCATCATCCTGTAGAGGTAAAGATGGACCACGCTTTAAATCAAAAGCTTGTGCATTAATAGTTCCAAGTTCCAATAGTATCAGAATCTTCACCTTACCTTCTCCGCACAGTACCCTCAAGTATTCGGAGGAGCGCCGGCCGACAAGGAGAAGCTGGCCAAGATCGACGATGCCCTCAAACTCCTGGACACCTTCCTCGATGGACAGAAGTACGTCGCTGGGTCCACCCTCACCGTTGCTGACCTGAGTCTTGTTGCCTCCGTCTCTAGCTTCGAAGCTTCTGATGTCGACTTCAAGAAATACAACAATGTTAAGAGGTATGTGAACTGAGAATTTATGTTTAATTTTTTCAGTGACATTTTATCATTCCAAAAATGTTGTTTGTGATGTAAACGGGAAAAGATACTTACCAGATATATATACAGGTAGTAGCTTCTGACGATCGATATTCAGAAAAAATAAGTTAAGCAGCGATTACAGTTGCAGTTGATCGGGCCCGATTTCGGTATGCATTGCCTGATTTGTTCTCTCTATTTTAAAATTTAGTGATCAAAGGAAGCAATGTATGCCAAATCGGGCCCGACATGTTGGGTAATGTAATCGCTGGTTTATCGTAGCTGTAGTCTGGTACCTTTCTTGCCCCGTCACATTTGAACAGATTTTACGCACCAGTTGTAACATTTTCGTAACCTGCGAGTGTTTTTGTGGAGTTTCGCTTTCATTTGGCCATTCGTGAGTCCTAATGTTTTATGTTTACATACATAGTTCTCCTCGACAATAGGTTTATCACACATTCTCACCGCTGTAACTCATTTAAACCAAAATCAACAGCGGCGACCACTTACAACACTATACAATGAAGTCCAGCGATTAAACTATTGTTTTGTTCCAGATGGTACGAAACAGTGAAAGCTAACGCTCCAGGATACCAAGAGGCCAACGAGAAAGGTCTGGAAGCCTTCAAGGGTCTTGTCAACAGCATGATGAAGAAGTAACCATACCTGTTCCCATGGACAGTCGATTGAAAGGGGCACAAATTCAATATCTTTATCAACCTCTGAAATCACAGGGCGTCTTATTCTCCCGAACACAGCCCTTTTTGTTCTGTAATTCCTGTAAAATTTGACAATTTCCATTCCAAAAGTGGTATTCTGTTATCTCCTCACCATTTTTTTTCTGTTATGTCACTGTTTTACGTTCGATAATTTAAGTTTTACAGATTTTTGTTAAGACATTAGTTTTAAGGCACTATAATAAATGATTGGAAAATCTCAACTTGTATTAATTAATCTATACCAATATTATAAATGAGAAATTGTCTCCGTCTGTCTTTTCTAATGGGTAAACCGCTGAATCGCTTGAACCGAAGAAATACTGTGGTACCTATAAAGGATGAAGTCACGGCATAGTTAACAATAACGATTACTATGTATTGTTTTTGTCCTCTACCGCAGCGCAGAGTTGATGCCTTAACTGCAGTTTGTGAAATAGGCTATATTAGGCTATATTAGAGTATTATTTAGTTTCTATTGCGCACAGAAGTAGTCAAGAGAACCTAACCTGAAAAACAATAGCACTGGAATGTAAACAAATTATAGGTAGGTATGTAAAGTAAAGCTGATTCATAAAATATTGTTGATAACTTTATGTAATGCAGTTCGCTGTAGCAGATCAATTATTACCTAATAGCTATAGGTACTATAACAAGATATAATTGTAACTACTAGTAATAAGAAATCAAAAACCCGTCTGCGTTGATTTCTTAAATTTACTTTTTTATGAAACTTTTTAGTTTTTTCAACTTTAAATCGTTATAGATCCTAAATGGTCATTTGAAATGAAAAATGATAAGAGAAACCTAAAGATTATTTTCAAATACCTATTCAATGATATCCCACTCGACATAGTTTGTCAAATTTCATTTTTTTATTTTTCACAATATGGCGTCTGGTAGACACCATATTTAATTTTGATTACTGTCATGTCTTTAGTGACACTTGCAAGATTGAGACAAATCGATTGACGCAAGAATCATCAAAATCGGCCCACGTGTTTGGTCTCTAGTGTGCCACAATGGAACATACTTACATACAAACATACATACATAGGCTGATAAACACATTACCCTTCCTTTGCGTCGCGCAGTCGGGTAAAAAGGTAGGTACCACTCAACGTGATAAATCATCTAATGTGGTCATTATGTTTATGATGTAACAGGGTTATTAGTTATATCACATAAGCCATTAAAATGTTATTTATCATGTCACTATAGAAACTAACATACCTATCGTTATTGATAGCATCGTTGTCCAAAAAGTTATATTTAATATTAGGTTAGATAAGCGAAACATAAAGTAATATAAAGGTTGACGCTCATGGGACCATGTATATAGGAAAGATCAGACTATCAAACTGACCCACTTTCTCTATGACATTAACAACGAAAACGCGAAAAAAAAATCAGCTGCTTCATATAAAACTGCAAACCTACTTGACCCAAATGTATGGGACAGCTGTGGACCCTATACAACGTGTTAATGAATTAAAGCAAAACAAGAAAGTTGTTTGTTTAGAATCGAGACAAGAATCGAATTATCAAATT
Source organism: Agonopterix alstromeriana (assembly GCA_963924505.1). Lineage (NCBI taxonomy): Eukaryota > Metazoa > Arthropoda > Insecta > Lepidoptera > Depressariidae > Agonopterix > Agonopterix alstromeriana. The sequence continues at coordinate 16,799,094 of OZ004671.1, read as the reverse complement.
TTCAACATAATTTACATTTTTCAAAATATTAAATAAATTGTTCGTATAATTAAAATTTTTCTGAGACGATGCCAACCCACCGTACGGGCACAATCACCCTACTTACTACCAAAACAAGATTCTAAAAATATATCCATGAGCATGCTAGCACTTTCATTCATTGCTGAAATAATAACAAATCGAATAACTTTAAATTTTAATTAATAAAATAATGAATTTATTGTTTCAATGTAAGTATTTTGTTATAAATCAGTTGGGGTGTATGAGGTTTTGCGTTTATTTATGAACACGTTGTATAATACATATTAAAAATTAAATCATGCATTGCCATGCATAATCATAATAATTCAATCAAATCAAAGCGTGTTTAAGAAAAGTAAATTTTATTCGAAAAATAAATTCTTAGTACAACCTACTACAAAGAAACTCATTTAAAGTTCAGTCTTCGCTTTCATACTTGCGATCCATGCTTTGAACGCTTGTATTCCTTTTTCATTTGCTTCTTTGTAACCGGGCGCTGTTGATTTCACTAGCTCGAACCACCTGGGAGGGAAGAGGACCAATTACAATATTGACAAACAAGATATTATAAACACTTCCCAAACTCATAACTATAATGATCTCCCAAGGCTCGCCACAAAATTATATTCTCGGGTTTTCTCATCCAGTGGTTTCCGGCACTTCAAACAACGTTTTGTATTTGACATGATAGCGTTCGTACATGCCAAGTACACGCGCACTTGGGACAAATTGTCCTTGACATATGTGTAGCGTTGACTTACCATGCATCGTATAAACATCATTAATATTTCATTACTTTTTATTGTTCGTTCTGTTATTAAAAATAGTGTTTGAGCTGAAAATAAGAATTTAGCGGTTATCTTTCAACGTTTTTATGCACTGAAAAGACACAATTTAATGTAATCAAATACTACTGTCTGCATTCCCTTACTCGCCTCCCCTCCCTCAAGTGTCTCCAGAAAGTGTGAGGTGAGATGGGGTATCTGGAGTCAGAGAGGGGCGGGGAGTGGCCGATCTGTATGTAGAACTACACACTATTACCTATTATGTGCCTATGGTCTAGCGTGGTGCCCGCGATCGCGCACTCTATTACGCGCAAAGCGAAAAAGATATAAGGCGCGCCTTTCATATGTTTGCGCTGTCATGCTATTCCAACAGGTCGTCGGTCCAGCAGGCCCTAGGGAGTCCCCCATTACGTCAGCCAGCCAGTTCATGGTCTCCATCCTATAGATCCCCATCGGATTCCATAGTGTTACTTGCTGCCTTTGTCAGTCACTGTTGTCTTGTATTGATAAACGACTTATCTATCTATCATGTAAACTCAGTTATAGAATAACTAATACTATTATTCTTACGATTCAGTATGCAACAAGTTCCAACAAAACTAAACTTACTTCTGAACATTATGATAAGGTTTGAGATCTATTCCCACAGCGTCGATGGTAGATACAGTAGCAACCAGACTGAGGTCAGCGAGGGTCAGCACGGACCCGGCGGCGTACTTGCTTCCCTCCAGGAATGTGTTGAGGAACACCAGCGCCTCTTCCAGCTTCTTCAGTTGAGCCTCGTCGGCGGGGGCACCGAATAGTGTGGGGTACTATAATCATTGGCAAAAAAGAAAACGCACCTCTTTAGATTATACCTAAATTAGGAGCAAAATGAAAATAGTAGTACCATAGCCTTTGTCTGTTTGACAGACGGACGGCATAAAAATCTACGCAGACGATGTCGCAGGTAACGCGGGTGTCGCGCTCTTGCATAACAATACAAGTAGGTAGGTACTATCGATCAACTTTTTATGCGTGCAGGAGGTACATATTGGTACAAGCCGAGAACTACGGTAAAGATTAATACTTTGTAATAATTAAGTACTTTGCTAAATAGGCCAGCATAGCATAGAAACAACGAAACCGACGACATGCATGAGGTTTAAGAAAAGAAAAATATCAATTTTAATTCTTTTAATACCGAATTAATTAACTACTCGCATAAACAAGTTAATGTTAAAGTTTTCTATTGTTTAACCTCTCTGTTTAACGTTTCTCATGATATTTTTATAAGAAATTGTTGACCTAATTTCCCAAATCATTTAATTTCCCACTAATCCCGGGATTTTTCCTAATGACAAAATATGCCAACACTATAGTTTAGTTGCAAAAAAATACATTCCGAAACAACGTAACGTAGAGCCACACACATACGAAATTCCGAATCAGAATTGAATTTCGTATGGAGATTTTCCCCCTACAGAATTCCGAACGGATTTTCAAATTTATACGAAATCGTAATTCCGTTAGGAATAATTCCATGCATGTAAGTAGGTATGTGGCAGGCCGAAAAGGAGGTTTTATCAGCCTCGGATTCCATAACACGCTCGATATAAAATTCCGAAAAAAATACGCTTGTCTCTGAAGTTAACACTCGAAAACCTACTGAACCCATATTGATAAACTAAGACGCGGTTAAAAGTTATTAAGAAGAACCCTGTCTCTAGTCAAGATACAATTTTATATACGTACTTATTGCTAAATAAAAATTACACAACATTTTTATCAACGGTAGGTCAGTAAGTACAATTAAGTGTAGATATACGAGTATACCTATGCCTAAGCTACGAGAAGCAAAATTTGCAAGTCATAATGACAATAACAAACATCTAACAAGAATCATATCTATAAATAACTTAGGTATTACCTACCGCCGCCGCGCCGGCAGGTTTTATAAGTCTTGCCCGCTGATCGCTGATTCACTAGCGTGGAAATCGTTTCGTTTTCGCGGGATGCTATGAAAATGCAGCGTTTGCATAGTGGAGCTAAGGTAGATATTGGAAACGATACTTGATCGTTTAGAGTTAGTTTTTGGATGGGTGACCGCCTATTGTTACAATGGGGAACTTGCACCAAAATAATAATGAGAAATTATCTTAATAATTCAATAATAATAGTTGTGAATAGAACATTACTGAAAGATTTATTCTAGTTTAATTTTTTACGAAATATTTCAATTATAAGTGACGTGGATCGGAACGTACTTTCAAACACCAATCAGCGCAAAGTGACGAAGCGATTAGCAACTTGCGTGCGTTAGAAGAGTACGGTTACAAATTATAGCGGATGATTTGTGATGAGCTTCACGCGTCAGTCAAGTGGTGTTACAAATCGTACATAAATGAAAAACTTATTGGTACGAGTCGGCTTGGACGGGGATCGAACCATCGCCTCCTGCACGGCAGGAAAGGTTACTCGACTCGCCACAGGACCACCACGGCTTTTGCCACGCAACTTGCCTCCAACCTGCAAAATACATATAGTCCAGATAAAACAATTTACTTACAAAATATTGTCCGAATCTCGCATACAGTGTCCCCAAGTCGAAGTCAAGCCTCTGATCGACAAGCGCCCTGGCTTGAGGATCTGATGGGTACAGGCTAGATTCACCACCGTACTTGTTGACGAGGTAGCGACTGATGGCGCGTGACTCCCACAACGAGAAGTGACCGTCTTGGATTGTTGGCACCGTATGTTGAGGGTTTAGCTGCGGGAGAGGAGTAACTGGTGGTCAGTGACATTAATAACATAGTTAGAGGGTAGGGCAGAGGTGGAACAAAAAATGAATTCATAATAATCAGACATTGACGTAGAATACTACGGACACCGGGTCTAGTAGTAAATTTCGTCGTTACGTGTAGTTATATAAACCAACTAAATTCTCGCTGAAAATGCTGAATTTCTTTTCCATCCCACTCCCCCATCGCGTCACGTGCGCGTGCAGGTAGTCGGCTGATCAAACGAAGACTGTCGCGTAATTGTTTCTCTTTTTTGTTTCTCAATGTAATCAGACTATAAATGTCCCACTGCAGTAGGGCAACAAGCCACGCACGGTAAAGCGACAAAAGGAGAAAAACGTCATACGCGGACTTTTTGGCTTAATACCTAAAATAACAAAGATAGAGGTAAACCTCGATTTGTATAATTTTCTCGGGGGTGGCATGCTAGGCCTACAGGGCACAGGTTTACTACACCACGTGTGCACAATGCGGGTCGGTAGACTTCTGATACGCATCATAATTTCTCAATCATATTTTACCATGGCTATAGGGTTGACACAAGACGAAACATTATTAAATAATTGTTTTGAGTAATACCTACCTTCAAAAAATCAGGTTTGAACTGATCTCCAGCTCCCAAGTCGAGGAGGTTTAAATTGAGTTGAATATCCAGAGCAGCTGCAACTAAAAGCACCAGACGACAGGGGGCGGAGCCCGGCGTGTAGAATAAATCGATTGCCATCTTCTGTTAACTATAAATAAATTACAAGATTGGTTATATTTATTTACATCGGCCTATCCTGTTGAAAAAAAAATTGTTACTTTAGACTTTTAATGTAGACTTCAACACCGTTTGACCGATTGCGATGAAACTGGTGGGTTGTTGTACGCAAGCCAGCGCTGCCACCTTCTTGCCCCCAGCTTTCGCCGCTAGATTTAGCACTTTTTTCGCATGTTTAGCGCCGTATTTGAGAATTTAGCGCCTAGCTGAGAAATACCTAGGTATGTTTTGTAATTGAAATATGATAAATAATATAATAGCATATTGTGGTGCAAAATACATGGCCATAAAAATGTACAGTGTTTGGGAGATTCAGATACGAACGCTTATCTGAAGTGCTATCATTAATTTTACTAGGGAACTACGAATCTACCAACAAAATAGCAACATTTGGGTCGATTAGCCATTGACGTTTTCAATGGACAGCTGTTATTTTCACGATTTCAAAGTTGGTCCAATACTAAAAGTTGTTTAGGTTGATCGTCTGAAGCACCCCCTTAAGTATGTAACGCAGTTAAGTTTACACCCTGTATAACAGCTTCTACTTTGTTGCTGATAAGGCTCTAACACAGATTAGACTGTAAGATAGTAGGTAATCAAATAATTTACAATAAAATCAACACTCACCAACTGCGTGCAGTCTGCTTGTGGCCTGGCTCTAAAAACAAGATAAACTACCGGCAAATGGACCTTGAAACAGTACTATCGCCTTTTATACGACCAAATTGTGAAGTTATCTTATGATATATGACAATTTAAGGCCTACAGACTATCAATATCAATCACACTTGTCAATCTTCTAAACCTTCATCATTTGATACAATATTGAGAAAGTAGAGGGGAACAATTTAGAACAGGTTAAGGAAAAGATTAGAGTAATTCCATTCCAGGAAGTAAAAGCACAGAGAAAATAAGGTTCTTATCAACTGTCAAAAATATTCTGCATCATTATCATAAGCTATAATCTTGAGTCGCGCTGCAAGTCTGACGGAGGGTGGACGCGTGCGTGGTGGCCTCTCTTAGGCTTGCACGTGGCTCCGCCATTTTGTGAAGCTCTTTTGTGTTTTAACCATAAAACAATCACTTTAGTCTAGGAAAAATAAGGTTTGAGATTGCATTAAAGACACTTTAGTTAATTGTGTTTGAAATAATATTACTGTTAGTTTATAACATTTTTGTCGAGATTTCGTGGTTTTATTGGCTCAGGAACCTGTGAAATACCTTAAAATCGATATAAATGTACAAAGGGCAAGCTTATTTCGAATGATATTTCTTCCAGCATACTAGCAAAAAAGACAGTTAATTATCACAAGGCAAATTTAATGTGTACAAACAAACAGTAAATAATTTAGTTTTGAGGTTATAATTTTTGAAGACTTACAAAATATTAAATATCTACTCAAATTTACGATATTAACCGGGGATTATTATTGTTATAAGTAAAACGTATTGAATGAAGCCATACTGCACAAAATCACCAGTTTTCCATTTTTGGTTCATACCTAAATTTAATGTTTTGTAAATGTCTTAATTATTCAATTATACACAATAAAAAATCGGGGATTATTGAGAATTTATGTTTTTCAGGTAATTATCTACTATATTCCAAATTATCACCAAAAGTGCAATTAATGCAACCTTCTCCATACAAAAATCCGTAGATTTCCCCGACTACTTGAGATTATAAACTACTTGACATTGGCAGAATTGCTGCGCTAGACGCTTACAACCGGCCATTAAGAAAAAAAAAAAAAAAGCTATAATCAATATCGATTCCATATTTACCTCACTTTCTACAGGGTGTAATTTATATTATTAGCATCCTTTTAAACTTAGAGTCCACCCATCAAACTGAACAACTTTTACAATGGGAGCAAAACGATCGGAGCAAAAAGAAAATCAGCTGTTCCATACTAAACTGTAATACTCGACTCAAATGTAGGCGACAAAAGATTTTTTTTGTGCTCCGATCGGCTCCCATAGTAAAAGTTGTCCAGTTTGATGGGTATACTCTTAGTGTAGGGACACTTCGCTGAACGTTCGGTTGAATACGCATCAACTAGGGAAAATGGCGCGTAATGGCGCGTACTGGTGTGTCGCCGGTATAGGGAAAAGCATTGCACGCGTATTCAACCGAACTTTCGGCACCGAACATTCAGCAAGAGTGTCCCTACACTTAGTTTAAAAGGATGCCAATGATATCAATTTTACCCTGTATACAAACACAAAACACGAAACCGTATTACATAATTGATAATGACATAATTTGATGCAATAAATCATCAAACCATTTGATCAAGCTGATTGACCGTCTAAAGGTGTTGCTTTAACGACTCCGTATTTTGTAGGTATTGTCTGAAAGGGAGGTCGAAGGCTCGAAGTGGGTTCGTGGGTCGATGGCAAAGCGCAATCAAGGTTCTGCAAAAACAGACAGTTGTATTCGTGATTACTTCGTTTATGTGAAACGTAGAAAGAGAATAACTAGAAAACGCGCGAAAACGAGACAGAGGCTTATACGCTAATCGTGTTGAGTGAGCAAGAGAAAATCGATGCTGTTTGTCCCTTTCTGCGTATGCGGTATTTTTGTTTGACTTAGTTGAAATTGCTTACAAAATATTGCAGCAACTAAGGGTCAGCGCAAATCGATAATGAACCCAAGTACAATTGAAATAGAGTTGAAAATAGCGTGCAAGAGATGTCGCGAAAACAAGCCACAGGGATTTTTCTCTCTTCAACTCTTTGTAATTGCGTTAATTATCAATCTAAATCGTTCGAACATGTTTCAGCTAGATGTGCGCCTAAGTCAAAAGCACGATTTTTCATACATTTTTGTACCATCTCCATCCCTTTCCAGTATACGCAAATCTATAAAATAATCAACGATGTGGAATGATGAATTTTGTAATCTATCATCTTCTGAGTGTTAAATAACTTCAAGTCTGATGTTGTTCAGTCGGGCTAGCATGCCAACCACGACAAAGCGACAAAACTGTCATACGCGCTCGCTTTCGAATACGTAAAGCAACAAAGACTGAGGCACATCTGGATTTTTGTCGTTTTCTCGGGGGTGGCATGCTTAAAGCGGCCTACATTTGAGATGTAGGCCGCTCTAGAACCTGATGTTATAAAATATAATGAAAACACCTAAAAATTTACATTATATTTTATTATCTTTGTCTTTAATAAAGTAATTACAGATAGGCACTAAAAAAATAACCATGCATATGTAAGACCATAATACAATAATAATATTTATTAGATACAACGACACCGCACCTCGCCGCGTCCGAACAAAATAATTAACAGGGTTTAAAGCCGAATGGCAGCTTAGTTACATTTTTATATCCACCAAGGATTTCATGTCTTGGAACCTGCCAGAGTGCTTGACCAATATTATAACTATATCATAAAAACAAACAAAAAATGTACACTTTTAAGGGTCCTTTTAGACAAACACTTTCAGGCTTCGTTAGAAACGCAATGCTGTTTTTGCTTGTCATTCTAACTGGTACGAGATCGCTAGCGACTCGTTTTCTCAAGACCGTTTTCACATGCTCCTAATGGGTTCTGGAGCACGTGGACTTATGTCCTTAGAGCCAGCGCACACCCGTCGAAGCAGAGCATTTTTCACTGTCAAACCATTATCGCCTTTGCTTACGTTGAAATAACATCAAAAATAGATTAACACAACTTTTGCCTCAAATCGCATCAATACTCTCAGGGACTAGTTGAGTTAATTGATTTTCTATGTTTTTTTGACGCAGGCAAAGACGAAAATGTTGAGCGCTGCGCTTTAGGCCTTCCTCATCTTTCACTTTCGTAGTCTCCATTCCAGAACTTGCACTCCCCATTGGTTGTAACTTCTTCGGCAGATATGACCAGCCCATTGCCATTTCAGTACAGTATGCTAATATTCATAGCTGTTGTGTCAACTACTTCAGTACAGTATACAACATAATATAGTATCTCATAACCATAGTATGACCAGCAAAAAGGCTTGCATTCATCTGAAAGGGCCCTTAAATCTCTCTGTGTAAGACCTCACGCCATAAAAAATAGTCTTACTATCTCATAATCGTAATATCAGCCATATTACCAGGAGTACTTATAATTTTGCTTTGTGTATTCCGGTTTATATTTCCGCCAAGACTAGTCAAACATCTCGAAGTGTTTCGGCGGAATTTTGAACTCTTTTGACTTGAGCTCAAATTATGAAAAATTGAAACTAATTTTTAAAGATTTTAAGTATACAATTCATCAATAAAATATAGCAGCATTTATATTCCATAAAACCTTGGTGGACCATAAGCTTTAGTACCGATGTGGGAGTTTAAAAAAGTAAATTTTAAATGGCACTATGCCCGTAGACACTTATATTAGTATCTGAGTATTCAGTGTTCCATCGCGTCCCGTGTACAGCGGCACTAAAACTAACATTATATGCGTTATTGCATTACAATTACAATTGAATTTGGAAACTTTTGATTCTTTCACTGTGATTGTTACACCAGCTACATGTCCTGACCTTATAGAGTCGGAACCTTTGCTAAAAACCAACAATTTTAATAGGAATGTTTAGGAAATATTTTTAGTTGGAAAATGTATACAATCGTAAATTATAATTGTATACCGAGATAAGTTCTTAATTCCAAGAATAGTTAAAGTACAGTCTGATTGACACCCTCCTTTTTTAAAGTCTGTCAAAAGTGTAGGTTAAAGACTTATTGAAATAAGCCTGTTTTCGTTACACATGCATACATTATTATCCACTCGTTTGTTTCCAATTAAAAGTGTGCAAGATTAGTGTTCTGTTTGTATTAATGGCATTTGAAAATGTATAAATCAATTGTCAATACGATTGACCGTTTGAGCACCCCTGGACTAGATGACAGATAATTATTTTTACTTGTAATAATATATTCATAGCCCCCTCTAATTAAAGTTTTTCACGTACACGAATGTTTTACACGTAAGAATTAAAAGTAGAGTTGATAGTGAACTGGTGTAAAACCACAGTGAAATAAACTGTAGAATCCAAGATATCAATAACGTTGAACATGTTGCAAAATTAAACAATAAAAAAAGCTTTAATAAGATGTACATGACACAGTGTCACTGAAGGCACATAATAACCGTAAATAAAACACTTTCGTTTTAAAAAAGCTATCTCGATACTTAGATCTACCTGCTAGTATTACAAAAACAATTAGACATACTTTTTTTTTTATTACGAAGCGTTTTTTGTGTGATATCTTTTTTAAATTTCGTAGTCCAGAATTTTATTGCTCTGTGTTAGATAAATCGTCTTCCTTGGAAAAAAAATTATACAACTAAAATGGGACGTTAACTATCCATTTTTAATTAAATTTACTAAATAAATAGATATAATATTTACTACTAAAGTCGAAATAAAAAATTTATTTTTCCCTAAAATAAAAAATAAAAGATTAAATTTCAGGAATAAATTACACGGTTGTGTATTTTACAAACTAGGAGCGCCAAAATAATATTTTTAGGGTGCGTTCTATGAAACGAAAGCTTGAATTCTAACTCGTGTTTATAACTGTCTCATCATTACATTTAATTATTATAGATTTTAACTTTATTCGTTTGGACACTAAATATCAATAATTACACAAAGCTATCTACATGAGCCACTTATCTGCGAGTGTTGCCATTCGATAATATTTCTGATGTAGACATAATTGTATTGCACAAGACTAAAGCCTCCTACGGTTATTCTGAACAGAACCGTAAGTTTATAACCAGAAGGAATACTGTTGTTAAACAAAAAAGGTAGTGTTGCTAAGAGTAATGCCGGGATATAGTCTGGGAGGCTCCCTTTTGTTAATGTTGGTAGATAGTAGATACCACCGTCCGGAATGATTCATAATGATTGCGTTTAGTATTCCAGCCGCTCGTTCCTATCTTCAGCTCTTTTACTGGACTTCTGGAAAGAGAAAATATTGGGGTTAGAACTTTATATTTGGATGTGATAGAGCGGCTCATAAGGCAGCTGAGGTCGCTATTAAATTATTTTGATTAATTATTTATAGTTTGTATAAAAAAAATCTGCTGTTGCATACATTTCAGTCGAGTAGGCATTGCAAGAAGAAGAACAGCTGATTTTTTTTTCTCCGATCTGTTTGCTCCCAAAGAGTTTACCCATCAAACTGACCATATTAAAAGTTGGTCAGTTTGATGGGTAAACTCTTAGTTTCAAAGGATGCTAATGATATCAATTTCACACTGTAGATGCGCAGGAATATTCTCGTTTTTTGACCCATGTTACTGACGGAAAGTGTGTAACTCACGTGCGGCTGACGTCCGGCCTGATCATCTGTGGATATCAGCCAGCGGACGGTCTAAGTGGTGATTAAAGAAGTGTAACTCACGTGGGGCTCACTGGCAGCACTGTTTGCGCACGTCGGACGGGGAAGGCCGCGCGTCCGCTGGCTCCGCGTCCGGCCTGATCACGTCGCCTGTGGATGTCCCGCTCAACGCAGCGGACGGTCTAAGTGGTGGTTAAAGAAGTGTAACTCACGTGGGGCTCACTGGCAGCACTGTTTGCGCACGTCGGACGGGGAAGGCCGCGCGTCCGCTGGCTCCGCGTCCGGCCTGATCACGTCGCCTGTGGATGTCCCGCTCAACGCAGCGGACGGTCTAAGTGGTGGTTAAAGAAGTGTAACTCACGTGGGGCTCACTGGCAGCACTGTTTGCGCACGTCGGACGGGGAAGGCCGCGCGTCCGCTGGCTCCGCGTCCGGCCTGATCACGTCGCCTGTGGATGTCCCGCTCAACGCAGCGGACGGTCTAAGTGGTGGTTAAAGAAGTGTAACTCACGTGGGGCTCACTGGCAGCACTGTTTGCGCACGTCGGACGGGGAAGGCCGCGCGTCCGCTGGCTCCGCGTCCGGCCTGATCACGTCGCCTGTGGATGTCCCGCTCAACGCAGCGGACGGTCTAAGTGGTGGTTAAAGAAGTGTAACTCACGTGGGGCTCACTGGCAGCACTGTTTGCGCACGTCGGACGGGGAAGGCCGCGCGTCCGCTGGCTCCGCGTCCGGCCTGATCACGTCGCCTGTGGATGTCCCGCTCAACGCAGCGGACGGTCTAAGTGGTGGTTAAAGAAGTGTAACTCACGTGGGGCTCACTGGCAGCACTGTTTGCGCACGTCGGACGGGGAAGGCCGCGCGTCCGCTGGCTCCGCGTCCGGCCTGATCACGTCGCCTGTGGATGTCCCGCTCAACGCAGCGGACGGTCTAAGTGGTGGTTAAAGAAGTGTAACTCACGTGGGGCTCACTGGCAGCACTGTTTGCGCACGTCGGACGGGGAAGGCCGCGCGTCCGCTGGCTCCGCGTCCGGCCTGATCACGTCGCCTGTGGATGTCCCGCTCAACGCAGCGGACGGTCTAAGTGGTGGTTAAAGAAGTGTAACTCACGTGGGGCTCACTGGCAGCACTGTTTGCGCACGTCGGACGGGGAAGGCCGCGCGTCCGCTGGCTCCGCGTCCGGCCTGATCACGTCGCCTGTGGATGTCCCGCTCAACGCAGCGGACGGTCTAAGTGGTGGTTAAAGAAGTGTAACTCACGTGGGGCTCACTGGCAGCACTGTTTGCGCACGTCGGACGGGGAAGGCCGCGCGTCCGCTGGCTCCGCGTCCGGCCTGATCACGTCGCCTGTGGATGTCCCGCTCAACGCAGCGGACGGTCTAAGTGGTGGTTAAAGAAGTGTAACTCACGTGGGGCTCACTGGCAGCACTGTTTGCGCACGTCGGACGGGGAGGGCCGCACGTCGGCCGGCTCCGCGTCCGGCCTGATCACGTCGCCCTCCGGTGGGTCGCGCATCTGCTTCTGCGATACGATCCTGTAGATTTCTGTTGAGAATGGAGATATAATATTATTAAATACACGCGGTGCGCACGACTCGCCTGGTGAGTCCGGATGTGTTATGAAAAATGACTATGTAAATTAAACCTTAACCTGATAAAATAGCAGGAATGCAAAGTTTCGGTTCTATTCCAAACGACAATCCAATTTTGGACCTACAACCGGAAGACAGATATTAAACGACAATAAATTTTTGTTTGGAATATATCTACCAGTAATCCTACTAATATTATAAACGCGAAAGTTTGTAAGCATGGATGGATGTTTGTTACTCTTTCACGTAAAAACTACTGAATGGATTTTAATTAAATTTGGCACACAGATAGAATATGATCTGAATTAACAAATAGGATACTTTTTTAAGGACTACGCAGACGGAGTCGCGGGCAACAGCTAGTAAGAACATACACAAAGCTACTAGACGAAAATGTCAATTTATAAATGGCAAAATCATTGGTTGTATAATAACAACTTGCACGACAGCAAAATTGAGGCTTACTAATATAAGCCAAACATTGTTCTGCGGTAAAAAGAAGGTTTACAACAGTCTTCATTACTGCATATTATACTGATCCTTATTGAACCATAGCATACAAAAAAATTATATAAAAAATATTGAACCAACGTTTGATACAGGTTTTCAGGACTCTTTATGATTAACAACCTTAGATTACCTATACCTAGCACATTGTATAGATAATACAATAAAAGTTTTAAGCTGTGATCACGCACAAGACTCAGGGCCTGGTCGGAGAGGATCAGCATAAGAACTTATACACCCGCCTTCGGGACGAATATCTGTATCGTCGCAATCAGTCTAAATTCATCATAAAACAATTAAGTTTCATGCCACAAGTAGCACGACATTGTCTCCACAATCTTAACTCAAAACATAATTAACTATTAAATACCAATCAGAAACAATAAAGCGACAACCCTAACTGCCTAAGACTTCCATTATCATAAAATTATCTACCGTTTAACGTACCATTATGAATAATAAACAATCCGCTAAAATTGCCACCTAATTGCCAAGTCGTAGGGTTCAACTTCAAATAGCCCAGTCGTTTTACGGTTTGACCCGAGACAAATTACGACTTGATTTTTTTTAGTACATATTTCGTTTAAGAGCCAATATACCAAAATAAAAATCACGTCAGCAAAAGCCACAAATGTAAAATTTTGCATTTTTCTCGTTCTAAACAACCTGACGGTTAAATTTTGTATCACAATTTCAAGGCTTTACCATCTTCTACAACCAAGTCTACTTAGAAAGCATTGAAAAATACATTTGTATTTTCTAATGAATAACTAATTTTTTTAATGTCAATGGCAATTTTATTGCTCGAAAGTCATTAATATTGTTGAATCTAATTAAAATGAGTACATAGGTATTAATATTATTAAGTTAAAATTCTTCTGGGAGACAATTTTGATTTCTATGTTGCGTAGCTAATTTTTGTTAAATATTTTTACAGATAGTCTTTTTGTCACTAAATGGTGCCGGTTACAGTTTAAAAGTCCTATTCATAATTACTCCCCACCCCTCCTAACAAAACTGCGTAAAATGACTGGGCTAAAAGGTAGATGACCGATATCAGCGACCGACATGTCTTCAACTAATCAGAATAAATATTTAATACTTATAATGTATACCTCAACCAATGGCCTCAAAAAAGTAAGGCTCTGACAATCCTGGTCAATATGCCGACCAAGAGACATGAAAAACGACATACATACACAGTGGGGTAGGCAGAGACAACGGAACGCCTCCCGCTTTGATCCTGAAACTCCACATTCCTCCTTCACATTCATCAGTCCTTATCATACATCGCCACGGAAAAGATGGGGCCCATTCATGGCAGGAACTACCTATACATATTCTTCTTTTCGTGTTAAATCACCGCACGGTGAAAAATCGTTTTATAAAATCATTTGCGAACTTTAGTGAGAGTGTACGTTATACATAATATAGGGTCGTTCTCACTATGCTGACACTTTTTAAGGGGATGATCAGACCATCAAACTGACCAACTTTCTCTATGAGACCAACATCGAAACATCGTAAGGAAACCTGCATGCTTCAATTTCGAGGCATGGCAATGGCAATTTGCAGTAGGTTCGCAGTTTTGTATGGAAGAGCTGATTTTTGCGATTCCGATGTTGGCGCCATAGAGAATGTTGTTCATATATGATATGAAGTATGTTCATATTAAGAAGGACCCTGTATATTTAAAAAAAAAAAAAACATTTTGCAACCTCCGTGCATGATCTCACATTGATTCAAGGTCTTATTAAGAGTCGTGACTTTTCCACGCATTTTCACATAATGCATACAATTATTTCTCATTAAATTATAATATAAATCATTATCATCCATCATTATCTCTTTATAACATCTAATATAAACAACAAACTGAAAATCACCCTGGAGATAGCAAGACCTTGCTTAAGTTGGTAAGATAATTTACCCTACCAAAAATTCAGAGGTTAATAATCGACTACTAAAAATAGTCGTGGGTTAGTGACACCAGTGTTATCATTAATTTGTTTATTTTTCGTTCACAATATATACAGGGTCCACACTTTTTTAAAGGGAAGATCAGACCATCAAACTGAACAATTTTCACTATGGGACCTATATCGAAATCGTGAAAAAAAAAACTACTTTAGCCAATTTTATGGGACAGCAGATTTTTTTTTCGCGATTTCGATAATGGTCCCATAGTGAAAGTTGTTTAGTTTGATGGTCAGATCTTCCCTTTAAAAAAGTGTCAGCATATTAAGAAGGACCCTGTATACATTAATAGGGATAAAATAATACAAATTCAGAACGGGAAATCTGTACTTTAATTTCCTTAACACATACGTGCCCCCTGACACATGTACAGTCGCCATCAGATATATCGTAGCAAACAACGTGGTCTAATATTTCTAAGCAGTTGTAATTTTCAATAATTTCTTTACCATAACCAATCAAAAATATTAGAACGACTAGAGCATCAAATATATCTACGCAGTCAAGGTGATCATTAACATCTCAGCAGTTTAGGAAAAAATGCCTTAATCCTTTGTTGTACATTTCAATTTTAAATAACATTGTAAAGAAATTATTGAACATTAGCTGTTCAGATATTTATGACAAAATAAATGTTTAGATATAATTGGTAACATTTACTGTAAAGAATTTATTGAAAATTAGCACTGCTCTGAAATATTTGAACACCTTGTATGCTACGATGTATCTGATGGCGACTGTACATTGTAAACGTTTTGGGGACTTTCTAGCGCCGCTCGGACCTCAGACAGAATTTTTATCAGTGCAGATAACTTCACCATGTATTCTACTCATCAAACAGAACAGCTTTCAGTATGGAGCCAACTTCGAGTTGTTCAGGTTGATGAGTAGAGTATATGGAAAGTTATATGCATTGATAAAAAATATAGCCTGTATGCGTCCATCCATGCATGTAAGGGCGTATCGCGAACGAATTGAGTTTTCACTGATTGAAAATGTCAAATGGGAGGGGGTCATGAATGTGTTAATAAATCCGCTTTTTGGTATGGTATCACTCAACTTTAGTCAAAACCGAGCATGAAAATTGGATATGTCAAGGCAGCTAGCCCGTTAGTCGCATTGTTCAATACTAGACGTGGTCATTATCGGAAGTGTCCTTACATTTTAAGGGGTGTTCATTTAGAGAAGTTTCTCAGAAATTAGACCATAACGACTTCTCAAAATGGTCCAAAAGTATCTAAGGGAACCACAGAACTACATTAATGATGCTGAAAAAGGGATGAAACTCACCAGTTAATATGTTCTGGAATGCAGGTTCCACATTAGTAGAGTCAAGAGCTGATGTCTCAATAAAACTAAGACCGTTCCTTTCCGCGAAAGCCTTTGCATCTTCCGTCGGGATGGATCTGTGAAAACCAAAACAAACATTATCAACTTAAATGTCAAAACATGAGCTGGTGACAGCAGGAACAAAGCTCGTGCCATCGTTGGAGCCTTCACTGGGCACAAGCATGATGATACACAAGATGAAATTCACCCTAGACCCCAGCTGCAGAGCGTGCGATGAGGAAACCATTGAACATATTCTGTGCGACTGGGATGTTTTGGCGGCTAAACGCATGTGCCTCTGGAGATGGTTACTGAAAACCGGGAGATTACAGGTTTCTTCCCCTGAACTGTATTGCCTTCCTCATTTATCATATTTTGAAGGATAATAAATGGGGGTTAAGACAAAAGATCCGATTGGGTCGAAGTGTTGCTGGCTTGCAGGCCCCATAATAGAGCAAGATAAAGGTCAAAAGATAGTGTAACTATGCTCTTAACGCGGTTGCTATACGTGACTTGCGGACAAGTTTGGTTTAAAATGTGGATATTCTGATTGAGGTATATTTAGAATATCCCTGCACCCCATAGGAGAATATAGTCCTGAGCATATTCAACAAGTGCAATTCTCTAAGCGTCACATTGCTGTCAAAAACATCGGTGAGCTCACAAATGTAACATCCTTCTTGCATCCTTCAGATCGTCGAAGTTTTTATGTGCGTTTGACACATAACATAACCTTAGCAATACCGAATTGACAGCTAGCTGATATTTCAACGACGAATTTAAGGTTGGGACGATGCATGCGCTCAGAAAATTGCATTCCAGTTCACGATCATGCTAACTGTAGCCCGTATCTCAAAATGTTGAACATTGCATACAAAGTATATACAAAGCATTTACCCCACGATTGATTATCGCTATTCTGCGTCACATATACCATAACCTTATGCGTCATACAACTGTTTCGAGACCCATATTTCTTTTGTTCATAACTAGCGACTGATTAAAAACGTTAAAACAATTCTGTTTCAACACGTATTATTACACAATAAAGGTTATTTTTTGGTCAAAACTTCTTGTATAAGCACGCGCAGCCATAGCTCTACGTTCTCGTAGGACAGATGCTTAGCTATGTCTACACTAAACACATAATCTAAAATAGTACAGAAACACGTACCTAAGGTGCCTAAGATCGCTCTTATTGCCGACCAGCATGATCAAAATGTTCTGGTCAGCGTGATCGCGCAGTCATCGCCCAGTTCTCGTATGACAGATGCTTGGCTATGTCTACACTACACACAGAGTCTAAAATAGTACAACATCACGTACCTAAGGTCGCTCTTATTGCCGACCAGCATGATCAGAATGTTCTGGTCAGCGTGATCGCGCAGCCATCGCCCAGTTCTCGTAGGACAGATGCTTGGCTATGTACACTACACACAGAGTCTAAAATTGTACAGAAACACGTACCTAAGGTGCCTAAGATCGCTCTTATTGCCGACCAGCATGATCAGAATGTTCTGGTCAGCGTGATCGCGCAGCTCGCGCAGCCATCGCTCGACGTTCTCGTAGGACAGATGCTTAGCTATGTCGTAGACTAGCAGAGCGCCTACAGCACCGCGGTAGTAAGCTGAAGTGATCGCCCGATACCGTTCTTGACCTGCAGTGTCCCATATCTGAGCCTTTATGGTTTTGCCGTCCACCTGTGAAGGAAAGTTGGTTATGAATAAAAGGATGCAGTTTTGAATCAAGTGTGTTTATCTACAACTCTCTATCATGATCATCATCTCAGCCTATAGACATTCACCGCTGGACATAGGCCTCCCCAAGGATTGTTAAAACAATCGGTCTTGCGTTACCCTCATCCGACGGGTTCCCGTTGTGCTTTTCGGTACGTGTTCGCCACTCGAGAACTCTTTGGCCCCATCGGCCATCGGTTCTGCGAGCAATGTACCACGCTTCTGCCAATCTCTTCATTTCACGTTTCACAATCTTTTCATTTTTGTGACAAGATTTAACCATATTATAGAACCATGTCGTTCTATAATATGGTTAAATCTTGTCACAAATTTTTACAGTCTAGGTCTAGACAGTTGCATTACTTTAAAGGGTTATTGAACTCGTGCAGTCGCACAACTTTAACCAAGGAACCTAAATTCAAATTTTTAATAATTCAATTTCATACAAACGCTTGTTCAGCTGATTGCATTTAGTATGGCAAGTCCAATTTATTTTATTCTGAAGTTATATTTATGAGTTTCACTGGGGAAAGTCTTTCAGTCTCTAGAGTACAATAACCCTTTAAAGTAATGAAACTGTCTAGACTTACACCCTGTATGAGTAGATAATTGTGAACACTGGAATTTATATGTGGAAGGAATAGTAATGATTTAGATTTGAGAATTACAGAATAGGGTATTTGACAGCATGTAAATTAAAGGATCTATTGATGGCATCCGTATTGAATATTAATTTTGGACACCAACTATTTAGTCAGATAAGAAAAATACTGGATATTTTAAGAGATATTCGAAAAAGAAAATGTTTTTTTTGTCTACTTTAGTCACGTTATCGTAAACGACTGTGATTGGCCGAATGGTGGATGACGTCGACTGCTTGTAAACAGTTGCGTATAGTGTGAGTGTCGTACAAAGTTTACGTCATCGTGACGTCACCTGCTTGTAGCCACGTATATTGTCAGGAAAAGCGTTTTCGCGGGATATTTAAATAATTATTTTTGTTTTCGTTTTTTCTTGCACGAACGTAAAATATACATTTTCTATAGAGTCCTTAGACATCAGTGATTAACGTAGCACAGTTTTTAAAAACCTGTCAAATACCCTATTTATAGACTAAACTAAGATTGCAATTATTACAACATACATACATAACGCGTATTGCAGTATATGAATAAAAGTAAAGTAAAATGATAATGTAAATTAAAATGCAAATGTAAACGGCCATTAAGTAACTAGAACTCTGTCTAAATTATATCATTCTTTTCTCATAAAAGCTTTCTAAATTACACAACTTAATTCATAACGTTTTGTTCAAAATAAAAATATTATAGAGGAAAAAAGCTGACATTTAAAACTAAACTCCGTTCTAAACATATTCTAGTGGTAATCTGAACAATTGTCATTCAATATAATTCATATAACTTAATTTCTACGGTACAAAATAAGAGCATTATTAAAATAAACATAATAAAATTAAGGTTTTAGGCGAAAATATACTATTTGTTCTCTTTATTGTATCTCTTTTCATGAAAGCGACCAATTGCAAAAAGTAAATTAAAAAAAATATATGTGTCAGCTTAACAAAGCTTGAAAGCTATATTCCATGATAATGAGAATCTGAAATAATCGTAAATTTACCAAATTTTTACACACTATTATTGGTCTTTAATATATTGACAATCTACAATATGTAATGTGTATATATTAGGAATATATTCATAACCTTCAATTTCGAGGCATGTATTGTACCCACTGTCTATTACAAGTGGCGACGGGCTCACCCCCCGTCACACTGGACAGAGTTTCGGTACTACTGGTGAAACGTGGATGTTCTGAGGTTTCAGAATATCTCTGACTACCCCTTCGGGGAATATAGTCGTGAGCATATGCATGCATATATTCATAAATCAAATGTTAACTAAGCAATTACATCTTAAATGAGTCAAGATTGAATCAACAGCTACATGCTTCAGTTTATTTGCATGAGTCGGTTTCATAGCACACAAGTCACTTTAAAGTAATTTGTTAGGTTGGCAACTAGGTATCTGTGTATGTAATTTATTTATATTATAAAATATAAAACATATTAACAACAACAATACAGGGTCTTAATATGGTGACACTTTTTTAAGGGGATGCTCAGACCATCATACTGAACAACTTTCTCTATGGCACCAACATCGAATTCGCGAAAAAAAAATCAGCTGTCCCATCCAATTTCGATGTTGGTCCCATAGAGAAAGTTGTTCAGTATTATGGTCTGATCATCCTCTTAAAAAAGTGTCAGCATATTAAGAAGGACCCTGGACATAATTCTCGTTTTATTCTAGCAGTTGTGCTTTTCTTGTTCTGTCTGTGTATGTATACCGTATGTAAACTAACTCAAGGCAAACCTTTAAACCTCTACCCATCAACCTGAACAACTTTTACTATGGGAGCAAACTTGCCAAAACAAAAAAAAAATCAGCTGTAAATAAATAATAATAAATAAATATCTTGGACATTGTCACACAAATTATCTAGTCACATTTAAAGTACCAGAATCTAGCCAGGACTTGTGTTATGATGACTAGACAACGATATAGAATACATATATGGATACAAACATCCATGACTCGGGTACAAATATTCATATTCATCATACAAATATTTGTCCTTTACAGGATTCGAACCCGCGACCCTCAGCACACCAGGCAGGTTCACTACTGACTGTGCTATCGGGCCGTCATTCATATGTTTAAATCACTATTAGCTTGCTATTATCTGAGCCCTATACGACGTAAGGGTAACAGGAAGAGAGGAAGAAGATATGTTTAAATCTTGTAAGCATTGCAGTTTAGTATGGAACAGCAGATTTTCTTTGCGCTGACAGGTTTGCTGTCATATACCCTATTTATAGACTAAACTAAGATTGCCATTATTACAACATACTCATACATAACGCGTTTTGCAGTATATGAATAAAAGTAAAGTAAAATGATAATGTAAATTAAAATGCAAATGTAAACGGCCATTAAGTAACTAGAACTCTGTCTAAATTATATCATTCTTTTCTCATAAAAGCTTTCTAAATTACACAACTTAATTCATAACGTTTTGTTCAAAATAAAAATATTAAAGAGGAAAGAAGCTGACATTTAAAACTAAACTCCGTTCTAAACATATTCTAGTGGTAATCTGAACATTTGTCATTCAATATCATTCATATAACTTAATTTCTACAGTACAAAATAAGAGCATTATTAAAATAAACATAATAAAATTAAGGTTTTAGGCGAAAATATACTATTTGTTCTCTTTATTGTATCTCTTTTCATGAAAGCGCCCAATTGCAAAAAGTAAATTAAAAAAATATATATATGTCAGCATAACAAAGCTTGAAAGCTATATTCCATGATAATGAGAATCAGAAATAATCGTAAATTTACCATATTTTTACACACTATTATTGGTCTTTAATGTATTGACAATCTACAATATGTAATGTGTATACAACGTGTTAATGAATAAGCGCAGAACCTCGTACACCCCAACTGATTTATAACAAAATAATTCGATTGAAACAATAATTTCATTATTATGATAGTTAAAATTTAAAGTTATTCGCATTTTAAGGTTTCAGGCAAAAATGATTTGTTATCATTTCAGCAATGAATGAAAGCGCTAGCGTGCTCGTGAATACATTTTAAGAATCTTGTGTTGGTAGTAAGTAGGGTGAGTGTGCCCGTGCGGTGGGGTGAGATCGAGTTCAGTCAATTTTAAATTTTACAAATAAATTATTTAATATTTTGAAAAAAATTACCTATTTTGAAAACATGATAATTCGATTCTGTTCTCGATTCTAAACAAACTACTTTCTAGTTATGCGTTAATTCATTAACACGTTGTATATTCGGAATATATTCATAACGTGCATGCTTCAATTTCGAGGCATGTATTGTACCCACTGTCCATTACAAGTGGCGACGGGCTCACCCCCCGTCACACTGGACAAAGTTTCGGTACTACTGGTGAAACGTGGATGTTCTGAGGTTTCAGAATATCTCTGACTACCCCTTCGGGGAATATAGTCGTGAGCATATGCATGCATATATTCATAAATCAAATGTTAACTAAGCAATTACATCTTAAATGAGTCAAGATGGAATCAACAGCTACATTCTTCAGTTTATTTGCATGAGTCGGTTTCATAGCACACAAGTCACTTTAAAGTAATTTGTTAGGTTGGCAACTAGGTATCTGTGTATGTAATTTTTTTATATTATAAAATATAAAACATATTAACAACAACAATACAAGGTCTTAATATGGTGACACTTTTTTAAGGGGATGCTCAGACCATCATACTGAACAACTTTCTCTATGGCACCAACATCGAATTCGCGAAAAAAAAATCAGCTGTCCCATCCAATTTCGATGTTGGTCCCATAGAGAAAGTTGTTCAGTATTATGGTCTGATCATCCTCTTAAAAAAGTGTCAGCATATTAAGAAGGACCCTGGACATAATTCTCGTTTTATTCTAGCAGTTGTGCTTTGCTTGTTCTGTCTGTGTATGTATACCGTATGTAAACTAACTCAAGGCAAACCTTTAAACCTCTACCCATCAACCTGAACAACTTTTACTATGAGAGCAAACTTGCCAGAACAAAAAAAAAATCAGCTATAAATAAATAATAATAAATAAATATCTTGGACATTGTCACACAAATTATCTAGTCACATTTAAAGTACCAGAATCTAGCCAGGACTTATGTTATGATGACTAGACAACGATATAGAATACATATATGGATACAAACATCCATGACTCGGGTACAAATATTCATATTCATCATACAAATATTTGTCCTTTACGGGATTCGAACCCGCGACCCTCGGCACACCAGGCAGGTTCACTACTGACTGTGCTATCGGGCCGTCATTCATATGTTTAAATCGCTATTAGCTTGCTATTATCTGAGCCCAATACGACGTAAGGGTAACAGGAAGAGAGGAAGAAGATAGTGAAAGTTGTTCAGGTTGATGGGTTGAGTATGTGGTTTAAAGTTTTGCCTTTAGTTAGTTTACATACTGTATTTTTATGGAATTATAGTGTACTTTCCTCGTAAACTAAATTTGCCTCAAATCCACGGAGTTTGATTTAGAATTTTAAAAGGAAACAATATACAGGGTGAAATTTATATAATTTGCATGCTTGTAAAATAAGAGTCTACCCATCAAACTGAACAGATTTTACTATGGGAGCAAAAATAAAATCTGCTGTTCCATACTAAACTGCAGTGCCTACACGGCTCAAATGTACGCAACAGCAGATTTCTTTTTTGGTCCGATCGGTTTGCTCCCATAGAAAAAGTTGTTCAGTTTGATGTGTAGACTCTTAGTTTAAAAGGGTGCTAATGATATCAATTTCACCCTGTATTTACATGGAATAATTAATTTCCTTTGCTGTTTTAAATTTACTTCTTGAATAACTCAACAGATGGCATTGCTCATAACCCCAGCGAAAAATATCTTAATACTACTCCTAGCGGAAGTCAAAAAAAAACCAAGTATTATTTCTTTATGGAAAGGTGAATTGTGTTCTTGTTTCCATTCATTGAAGCATTTGACACGGACATTGTACATAATTTATCATCTGTATTTAATTCCAAGAATATTGTTTGATTGAGGTTAATTGACAAAAGATTTTGGGCAGGGCTGGGAATTGTTATTCAATTAGGTGAATAATGTGCCCAAAGTGATAACCCTAATTCCTTTCATTATAAAGTCAGAACCATGGAAATGGGTCTCCTCTGACAAATACGCTTAGACAATATAACTGTGGATGAGTTATTATTGTTGGCTGGGCTATTGCAAGCAAGGTAATGTAACACTAACGCGAACATTGCTGGTCTATTGTGTTCGCCCCAATCTCACCCATATTTTACAGATAAATCCAAACTATTTTTTTTTCTCGGGTATGCAGGTTTCCTCACGATGTTTTCCTTCACCGCCGAGCTAGTGATAATGGTAAACACAACCGTAGATAAATTCCGTGGAATAGAAATAGAACCGTCACCTCGTGATTGAGTCGCTAGCTTTTTTCCGTATGGACTATCATTGGATGAGTTACACATGTAATTATACTAACAAACTTTTCTGCCACATTTTGTGGGGGACGAGGTAACATGAAGTCCGCAACTTTGGATTTTATTCCATTACTTTAGATTCTCATTTTGATTGTTAAAAAATAGTCTCATGTGAACCCCAAACGAGACTAGTTTGAAGTTATTGTTCCGCAATTATAAGCTGTCTCGTTTAGTAATGATAAGGTATAAAATTGTATGTAAATGCACATGATCAATTGATCCTGTATCGTGGCAGAGGGGAAATGCTAAGGCGACGTTGGTCCCTAGTTATATGGTCTAAGCAAATTAGTGATAGTGGAAGTCATACTCCACTACCCTGACCCAGATTGGTGGAGTTTATGGAGGATGTCAGGCACCTGCCTACCTGGCAAAAGTGGTAGAGGACGCCCACCAACCACCTGGATGTGAACCATCTTGAATGTGGATCTGAACCATCGAGAACCGCCAAGAGTAGTGAAATAGTGACCCCAAATAGGCCCAACAGCGGTATTCGGATGTGAACATCTTGAAAGTTTCTTGACGACGAGCTTATCGCCAGTACTGACAATACCGCCAAGAGGGGTGACACCAAATAGGGCCCCAACAGCGGTATATTTCAAACACCTGTACAGCTCCTTCATCATTAGCATCCTTTTAAACTAAGACTCGACCCATCAAACTGAACAACTTTTAATTTGGGAGCAAACCAATTAAAGCAAAAAAAAATTGGCTGTTGCATACGTTTGAGTCGAGTGGGCAGGTAGTATGGAATAGCTGATTTTATATTTGCTCAGATTGGTTTGCTCCCATAGTAAAAGTTGTTCAGTTTGATGTGTAGACTCTTAGGCCGAGATTCAGAGACGATTTGTTTAGTCTTAACTCAAGCTAAGCGGGGCGAAAATGACTCCGATGACAATGATGAGTTTGAACTATGACTTAAAAATCGTCTCTGAATCTCGGACTTAGTTTAAAAGGATGATAATGATATCAATTTTACCCTGTATGTAGCTAACCTAACTAACAATACTAACATAATTTAAAAAACTAATAAAAACTAAAATTCATTCGATACTTTGAAATTACAACTTTATTATTTCGTATTGAATTTCATACAGTGCTCCTAGTGATTACTTTGAGAACTAATTTTGGCAGACAAATTTGCAACGTATCTACTGTAGCATACCACAGCATCAAATCATGGTAAGCCTACAGAGCTCTGGTACTGAATGTAAGATGTATGGTAAGAAAGTAAGTTTAAATTGGGAACCTTGTACTCAGTTGCAGAAACGCTCATTAGCGTTAATCCTCCATTAAATCTCTTGCTAGCTTTTACTATACACAAAAGACAAAAAGTCACAGCAAGAGATTTAATGGAGGGTTAACTTTAATGAGCGTTTCTGCAACTGAGTGTAATTGTGGAAAATTATACACTTGTACCTACAAAAGTAGAAAAACAAGATCCAACAATAAATAGACAAAATATTCTATCAAGACTTGTTGAGAAATAATTAAAAAATATGGAAAACAATGATTCCCAACCTTGCTTCAAATAACAATCACAGTATCACAACAAAATATTAACTGATTTCTCTTAAAAAAGAAACAACACAATATAAATTCCAGACAGAACAATGGTAACTGAGTATTAACCTTTGGAATTACCATAATAACATTGAAATGAAACCGAGAAGCAATTTATTAGCATTACTCAGTGTTACAAACACTTTTTTTCATAATGTTCAAAGAAAAACAATAAAAAGAGACTTACCTCTATACTTCTAGTTGCAAATTCCACTCCTATTGTCGATTTTGACTCTAAGTTAAATTCATTTCTAGTGAAACGTGACAGAAGACTGCTTTTGCCCACCCCAGAGTCCCCTATTAGAACAACTGTAACAAAGAAATACTACATCTTTACAAAAATGTATTAAATCTACCAACATAATTACAAAAAATGATTACTTTTAATTTCTCTCTGTTACTTACTGTTGATAACAGGTTTACGATTAGATCACGAAGAGATTTTAGAAGGTGACTCACGGACAACGAAAAATTTACGAGAAATCGATTTTTTTTAACATAATCAGCTGATGCAAACAAAGTTGATTTGTTAACAGAAAATGAGTTAGGAAATTGTTGTTAACGTTTCTCATGTTAGCTAGAGAGTTTTGAAAGTATTGTAATACATAACAAAGAGATGAATAATACCAATTTGCGATTTTTCTACGTCATTGAAATATGAAACAACGATAACAAAGGAACAGCTGTATCGAACTTATCCAGGGTTTTGTACAAGATGCAGTGTTTGTATTATGTAAGATAAGAATTTACCTTTGAACAAATAATCGTATTCGTCCTCTCTTGTGCCCATTTTGATTATCTAGAGCTCTCTTCTTCGACGTCAAAAATCGGTCAGCTAAAAAACGTCAAAGCGTACGTAAACGAAATTATTGGAGACACAAATATCACAGTTACTAAAAACACTGCACAGCTTCCAAAATATCACTTTTATACAACGATTACTTAGATTTTTACGGACTAAAATTAATAAAATCTTAAATTCAAGGGGACAAAATGGCGGATTGTTTTACGCCCCTTATCGGTACGTTCGGAAACTAGTTTTGTATACAAGTTATGATCTGTCACCTCGAAAAAAGTTAACTCAACTGAGCAAAAATTGTATCTTCATTAACAGTTGTATCTTCCCGAATTTATCCAAACAAACGACGACAGTCACCAGTCGGTAGTTCAATATTGGTATCAAACAACGAAAAATGTTTGCCAATAAATTTTTTAATTTAAACAAACCAGACTTTTGAACGGATCTCGCCCAAAATGACAGCGCATGCGTTGACGTTTCAAAAATGACATCAATCAACATGACGTTAGCAGCATTTTATGGATGCGTTCAAAAAAAGATAAATTCTTCTAATAAGTCTTTATTTCCTATTTTAACTTTCTACAAATAATACAGTAAATAAATAAACTATGCTTTAGCGGCTACAGCTTGAACGGCATCATCCTCGTCGTCGCTGTCGTCCTGAACCTCCTTCGACAGCTCTTTGTCAACGTATGCGAACGGATCAATCTTTAGCTTTTCTGTTGCCGGGGGACTCGTTATAACGCACCTGCACAAATAATAACACAAATTAAAATAAGCCATCACAACCAACAATGTCTTAGGTACACACGGCGACACATCAAGCTATACAAAACCAAAATAAGGTGGCTGCGCGTAAGTCTAGTAACGTAAAACGTCGCGCGGCCAGTTTATGTTGGTTTTCTGTAGTTTGATGTGTCGTCGTGTGTACATATACCAGCGGCCGCAGCATGATGAGCGCGATAAGGCTACATCGCGTATTTATCACGATCTTTCGCGTGCAAATAGAAAGAGAGCTAAGGCGTGACAGCGCTATATCGCGCTGCGATGCTGCCAGTGCAGCAGTCCAGGAACAGCATTTATATTAGCCTTTACCTGTTATCATCTATTATTAATTTATCTGAATGTGTTTTATTAAAAAAGTACTTGAAACCATTGGGCATTTGTTTTTTTTTTTTTTTTTGATGACTTATACAACGTTGCTCAGGGAGCATTTACTGCTTTTTACTGCGGACTATTGGAGGGACCAGAAGGGTCACCGAGCCAATTGAATGAACTTAAGCAACTGACCTAGGGGCACCCCAGGGGGGTACGGACCTCGGCATAGGACGTTGCTAGGGCATTTGTGAAAAGATATATGGATGTGAATGAGGCGAAAGACACATACTAATCACTGCCTACCCCACAGGGAAAGAGGCGTAACGGTAACAACAGCAGAAAGAAGTTGTTTTGAAACATAATAATTATACATGGTCCTTATTATGCTGACACTTTTTAGGGGGCTATCAGACCACCAAACTGGATAACTTTCTCTGTGGGACCAACATCGAAATCGCGAAAAAAAATCTATCGTCCCTCCCATACATTTGGCTCAAGTAGGTTTGCAGTTTTAAATGGAACAGCTGATTTTTTTTCGCGATTTCGATTTTGGTCCCATAGAGAAAGTTGTTCAGTTTGATGGTCTGATCATCCCCTTAAAAAAGTGCCAGCATATTAAGAAGGACCCTGTATACATACTTAGTAATAAATGGTCCATCTCTCTTTGGCCTCGCAGACTGGACATCTTTCAACAGGGCTATAATATTTTCAGCAACAGCCTTTGCATCCATATTCAACTGAAAAAAAAAAGAAATACAAAATTAGGGCTTCTTACTTCTCACTCTTTTTTCAGTTATTTTCAAAGCTTCTGCATTTTTTACCCGACCGACTGTGCCAGAGAAGGAGGAGGAAGTTATTCGAGCGTATGTGTGTCTGTATGTATGTAAGTATGCCCTACATCGTAACGGCTTGATGGATTTTAACGTTTGAGGTATCTTTAGATTCGTAAAAATTGTTTGAGTGACATATGGTAAATTGTTTTAAGATGGCATCTACGAATTAAAAAGATACAATTTTTTGTTGTAAAAATTACCATATATTGGTGTCAAATCAGAACATAGCAGATTCCAAATATATATTCCGCAATTTGGATTTTATTCCATTACTTTAGATTCTAATTTTGATTGTTAAAAACAGTCTCGTAAGAGCCCAAATTAGACTATTTTGAAGTTATTGTTCCGCAATTGTAGGCTTTCTTTTTGTTTAGTAATTTAAACTATTATAAAAACTTTAACAGAAGTGTATCTGTACATTTAAGATATTTACAAGAAAACGATGACGATATGGTATTGTGTCTGCCTATTTATAACAGCATCACGCAAAAACTACATAACCGATTTTGAAGAAACTTTTTTTGTTTGATATCTTATGATTTGACTTAAAATCTGGTATATAATTTGTGCGGACGAGGTCGCGGGTAAACTCTTGTGTACCTATAAAAATGGTTAAAATACTGGTGCCGAAGCCGTGGTGATCCAGTGGCGAGTAACCTTGCCTGCCGTGCAGGAGGCAATAGTTCGATCCCCGTCCAGACCGTCTCATACCAATGAGTTTTTCGGAATTTATGTACGATTTGTAACACCACTGGCTATTCGGTGAAGGAAAACATCGTGAGGAAACCTGCGTGCTTCAATTTCAAGGCATGTATTGTACCCACTGTCCATTACGTGGCAACGGGCTCACCCCTCGTCACACTGGACAGTTTCGGTACTACTGGTGAAACGTGGATGTTCTGTGGTTTCAGAATATCTCTGACTACCCCCACGGGGAATATAGTCGTGAGCATATGCTATGCTTAAAATACTTACCCTCCCAACGGGAACTTGGACGCAACCATAATTCTCCTGATGCTCATCCTTAGCGACTCTAAACTGAATGCCCGCCGCGAATTTCTTCACTAAATCAGCAAGGTTAGGGTCCAATGTTCCATTGTGGACGGTCGGGAACCTTCTCTTGAGCAGACCTCTGATCGGCACGAGGTCTGTTATAATGCTTGGATGGGCTATTACATAATCGTAGTCACCTAGTTTGATTTCACCTTCCTGTGGATAAGTTTATTCTCTGTTGATTAATTGTTCAATCAATCAATCAATCAATCAATTATACTTTATTTTACACCAAAAAACATAGTATACAGAGAGTTAGTTATTGTTCTATTTGATTATATTCTGTAAAGTTATAATTGACAACATTTCATTTATTATTTGGTAGTGAAATACGAAAACCGTTTCGAGATTCTTGGATGCTTATCATGATACATATTTTTATTTATTTTTTTAATGTAATAGTTTTAAAAATATTTTGAAAAAACCAAAAAATAATGCGGAGGAATCACCCATCAGATATCCTTTGCCTTCTGATGTAACAGGTAATTAAAAAAAATTGACAACGGCACATACAGTCTGTCTATAAAGTCGTAACATGAACTAAAGCGTTTTAGTATGGTGGTGTTGCCAGGTTACGCGTGATTTTGACGTTCTTGCGTGGAGGCAGCGCACTCATTTTTTGTCAAGACTGTTTAGACAGACTGTACCTACGTTAATTGTTTTTTATATTAGGCTAAGGTATTATTAGCTAAGGCTTTTATCACCCGTGGTGATAATGTCAGCCTCGTAAGTTAATACAGTTGTGGTTCTTATCGCTCTAGGGCAATGGACAGCCCAACAAACTGGTATAAGTTTATTGCTCTGCATGACAAAGGGTCAGTCAACCAGCAGTTGAGCTGTATATAAAGTTAGTTTAAATTTAGTTTTTGTAATATAGTGTAACCTGTATCTTCTTGACAAGTTCTCCGCCGCCGGCCGTAGTAGCGCCCGCGTCTCGCGCCTCCTTTATCAGCTCGGGACCCTTACAGAACGCCAGGATCGACCTCTCCTCGTCCCGAGGGAAGAAATGCGGCAGGAGCGTGAGTCGCGTGAAGTTGTCTATATACCGATTCTGTCAAGTAGACAAAACCAACTTAATTCTATCAATTTTATCTACTTTGTTTCATACCGAAACATAATATTATACAGAGAACAAGGAAAGTGGGTAACTTGCACCAAAATTATAATGAGAAATTATCTTAATAATTCAATAATAATATTTGTGAATAGAACATTACTGAAAGATTTATTCTAAAGTTTTTATTTTTTACGAAATATTTCAAGTATAAGTTACGTGGATCGGAACGTAATTTCAAACACCAATCAGCGCAAAGTGTTCAACGCGTGCGTTAGAAGAGTACGGCAACATATTAGAGCGGATGATTTGTGATGAGCTTCACGCGTCTAAAGAAGGAGTGACGTCACATCACTGCAGTGAGCAGTGGCAACTTTTGATTTGCTATAAATAAATGATTTGTGCATATTTTTTGTTTTTGGTATTTTTATGTAAGCCTTAACTCTTTATGTTACACTAAAAATATAAAACTGTGCAAGTTCCCCATTCATGGTAGGCCTACTGTACTGTATGTTGTAATAGGTACTCTTTCTTATATTTTGGCACAGCTTTCTTCTCACGAATGGTCATGCAGTCCCAGTGCGGATTGAAGGAGGCAGGAGGTCACCACTACGTGCTGTCGATCCCCTGCCATACCACTGTCCAAACTATGCTTAAATAGTACTGCAACAGCTCCCACAAAGTAACCTTCGAAGGGTTAGGTGCAATATCTGAAGTTATCGGGGGGTGGCCATTCTGTATGTTGGTTGTATTTTCTATTCTGTGGTGAGGTCAAAATTGGTAAGGGCCAGGGAGTGTACCTGTACGTTATACAGGGTTCAACTTAATATGCTGACAGTTTTTTAACTTAGATGTTACTGAAACTATTTATTTTCTCTCATTCTCGCAAATTTGTAGTATGTTTACTTATATGCATAATAAGACCCAAAAAAAATACTGAAAAAATTCCAAACTACCTGAAAAATTCGGGCGTTATAACGGACGGTAGTAGTATCTGGGTTAAGGGGATGATCAGACCATCACACTGAACAACTTTCTCTATGAGACCAACATTAATAACGCGAAAAAAAATCTGCTGTCCCATACATTTGGCTCGACTACGTTTGAAGTTCGTTATTGGACAGCTGATTTTTTTTTAGTGATTTCGATGTTGGTCCCATAGCCATAGAGAAAGTAGTTTAGTTTGACGGTCTGATCATCCCCTTAAAAAAGTGTCAGCATATTAAGAAGGACCCTATATTATGCTTACCTTTTTGACAGCCTGCATGTTGAACTCAATCTTAGCAAATACAAGTGCATCGGGAACATTGTACATAGTCTTGTGATGGGTCTCCTGGTGCGACCTGACAGCATCCTCGGCAGAGTAGACGACCCAGCGGTAATACTTCATCGGAAACACATCATCCTTCGCAATCTGCTTGAACGAGTCATCTAAATGTTTGTCTATGTTTTGTATGGCTTTCCTGAAATGTGCAAGTGCATTTTTAACATCTATTCTATTCTTTTTTAAATTATGGCTCCATCTATGTATGAGACAGCGATAGTCATAAAATCCTATACAATTTATATGAAGTGATATGTCGGAGTCAGGTCAGGCCATAGTACAAAAAAGTGGTTATGTCAATAAGGACAGCAAGAAGGTAGCAATCTCGTTTTTTAACTAGAGTGAATTTGCTATGAGCATCTCTTATTGAGTGAATAGGACAAAACACATTCCGACCTCTATTACTTCACCCTCTATGATAAATACAAAAGAAGTTTATAGAAGCCGTGGTGGTCCAGTGGCGAGTAACCTTGCCTGCCATGCAGGAGGCGATGGTTCGATCCCCGTCCAGGCCGACTCGTACCAATGAGTTTTTCGGAATTTATGTGCGATTTGTAATACCACTGGCTTTTCAGTGAAGGAAAACATCGTAAGGAAACCTGCATGCTTCAATTTCGAGGCATGTATTGTACCCACTGTCCATTATAAGTGGCGACGGGCTCACCCCCCCCGTCACACTGGACATAGTTTCGGTACTACTGGTGAAACATGGATGTTCTGAGGTTTCAGAATATCTCAGACTACCCCCTCGGCGAATATAGTCGTGAGCATATGCTAAGTTTGTGAAAGCTCATACTTGTCTTTCCCACGTTGGTTGTGTGGAATAAAACCAACTTTTGTGACTTCAACCTTCACTTTCTTTGCACGGGCCTTCGCTCTGGTACCTTTACGGGCTGCATAGTACACCGCTCCGGTGTGTATTGTTCTCTGGAAAAAAAAACTTTTTTTTTTAATTAAAGTCCGGCCGCTGAAAGATTGCGTTTGACAGTTACCATAAAATTGTAAAAAACTGAATGAAAATATTGTTTACCTGTGCTCACTCTAGTACACAGGGCACTAGCTGCCCTTTTAAGTTCAAAAAGCTACTAAATAATGATCGGCATTTTAGTTTTCATTCAGTTTTTTACAATTTTATGGTAACTGACAAACGCAATCTTTCAGCGGCCGGACTTTAGGTAGGTTAGGTAGGATACTGGACCAAGATCCAGCATAATAGTTTACGACAAAAATGATTAGTTAAAATATTTTTGTATACTTACCAAGCTAGTAGGATTTGATTTGTATAAAGATAGTGTGGTGGTGAACATAGAACCTGAAATAATTCGACAAAAATAATTTTAGATCTGAATGTTACTGTTCTAAAATAATTTATTGTTTTGGAACAATTTTTAAACTTACGAAATAACGTTCCTGCCATGACTTCGTCTTATAGATGTGTAGTTTTAGTTAGAACTTTTATAATTAATTAATTTTTCACTGTTTATTATTACTGCACTACGTTTTTGAGGTTATTTTTTTTGACAGCAAAATGTTGATGATGATGAATTATATTGCAATCGCAGCCTTCATCTTCATAACGAAAAGGTGAAATAGGCCATACGGCTTTAGCTCACATATTTTGAACGCATTCATATCTCTGTCTATGGCATGGAGATAAAACCCAAGAAAAAAAGCTGCAAACGATTGACCAAGAATTTTCATACCTAGCATGTTGCGCGTGATACGGCTATAATCACGTCGTTTAACTCATGACGTAGCGATAGCGCTATATTACGCTGCCGCAGATGTTTGTCCTTCGTCCACCCACCCAAACCAAAAAACAAGTTGAATGACAAACTGAGAAAAAAAAAACTGTTGTCTATGATTAGTCGGTGAGATTGTTTAAAGTCTAGCGTACCTGTTATTATTTTCACCGATAAATTTTATAAAATTTTAACAGAAAAGCAATAATTATTAACTGAAAAATGTGTTAATTAAGTAGAATATAAGTGTACCTTTTAAAAGTGAAAAATGGAGAAAGCCCACAGTCTTTTACTGGCTGTTTCGCTTTGTGTTTTGCTATGGGGTGTGGCCGGCCAATACGAATGGCAATTGCGAGATTCATTCGACGAAATCAGAGGCAAAATAGATAAAGTATCAGCGGACAATTGCTTCATCACCCACCTGGACGATCTATTCTTACCAGAAGACTCAGTTTCCCACCATCCCGATGTAAAAGAGATAAACATTAACCCTGTGTTCCCTAACCGAACTGCGTTGCTTCATCTGCACAATCTGGCCATGACCAGGGCTTTCTTCTGGAGTTACATCCTCCAATCGAGGTTCATAAGGCCAGCAATCAATGACACCTACGATCCTGGTATGATGTATTATTTCCTATCTTCCGTAGCTGATGTTTCCGCTAACCCATACATAAACGCTAGTTCGATATATTTTTCACCGAACATGTCTTATACTTCGTCGTATTTAGGATTCTTCAATAAGACATTGCCCAGATTCGCACCGAGAGCGTACAGAGCGGACGATTTTAACGATCCCGTCCATCTACAGAAAATATCAACGATGAATACTTTTCACGTTGAAGATTTAGGAGCGTTTGAGAGAGATAGTTTATCAAGGGATTATACGTCAGATTTCTATCGTATAAATGAATGGTATATGCTCTGGTTGCCTGATAAAGTGGAGAAGAGGCACGATACGAAAACAACGTACCAAGTTGAGATCCGATATGCTAATAATACAAATGAAACATTTACGTTTCACGGACCGCCTGGGAATGATGAGGTTTGTATTAAAATTTTACTTATATCTAAACTATTATAACTATTAAAAATAATATAATATTATAAAACAGAAGTACTTCTGTCCATTGAAGATATTTACATGAAAAAGATTATGATATGGTTTTTAGGTATCCCGGACTCCAAATCAACCTTTTTAAGAATTCTTTTGTCTGTCTGCTTATTGGTTTGTATGTAACAGCATCACGCAAAAACTGATGAACTGATTTTTGATGAAACTTTTTTTGTTTGATAGCTTATGATCTGACTTAAAATCTGGTATATAATTTGCGCGGACGAAGTCGCGGGTAAACTCTAGTGATTCAAATAAAAAGGTGTAGTAATGACTTCACATGGTTGGATGAATGCTTAGACCATTTAACTAGGGACCAGCCTCACATTCCCCTATGCCAATTTACGTAAAATTGTATACCTTATCACTAAACGAGACTGCAATTATAGATGTACCTAAACAAGAATAATAATAATAATTACAGAACAATAACTTCAAACTAGTCTAGTATGGGGTTCACATGAGGCTCAATGTTGGAACGTTCCACTCAATTTTGGCATCACCGGAGTCGGAGGCTGCAAGGAGCTTGTTCACCTTTGTTAACTCAGCAGTGTCTCAATAAATAGTTGTAAATTGTATATATTTATATATATAAGGGTAAAAGGGTATGATGGGACTAACATGTACAATAGTTACAAAAGTCCCTAAAAAAAAAATAGATTAAAAAAAAAAAAAAAAAATCCAAAGTTGTGGATTTAATGCTACCTCGTCCCCCGCACAAACTAGCAGAAAAGTTTGCTAGCAGAATTACATGCATTACTCATCCATAGTTATATGCTCACTTACTTTTGGACATAAGCTTTTGATGGTTAATGCTATTTATATGATTTATTGATTATTTACTATATTTATTGATTCTTTTAACACATTTGTAAGGGTGCGTTTCCACTTAAGAAACTACAAACTCAACTAACTACTAAACTAAAGAACTACAGAGTGGAGTGAAGATGTGTAACCAACCAATTGAAATGTAAAATTTTTCTTTTGAAGCAATTTTATTGGTTGATTTTACACATCTCCGCTCTGCTTCAGTGGAAATGCAGCCTTATCCCCACTTATTTGAATTTGTCCACTCAGTGTCCATTATATGCAGTTTGGGGACTATTATAAAGCCCACAAAACCTGCTAACGTATCAGGAGGCATGAATATGTGAACTCATTAGTAATTAGATATCTAATATAACATTTTCTTTCAGTCACCAGGTCCAGTAAACTGGACAAAGCCATATTTTGACTGCGGCCGACTGAACAAGTGGCTTGTCGGAGCCGTGTCTCCCGTAGCCGATATATACCCTCGACACACGCAGTTCAGACATATTGAATATCCTACGTAAGTATTAGATGCTCACTAAGAGCCGAACCACACGGCACGGTGCGGCGCCTGAGCGGTGCCGCTGCGGTGTCCTGCATATAGAAATCTATGGTATGACACATGGTGCGGCGCCGCACGCACGCCCGACTTGCAACGTGCAAGACGAGGCTTGGATGGGAGAATGCGGTGCGGCGCCGGAGTGGTGCCGGCGAAATGTTTACATACATGCATGCATCATTTTTTTCGCATATGCTCTTGTCTATATTCCCCGAGGGGTCAGAGATATTCTGAAACCTCAGAACATCAATTTTTCACATCAGCACTTGAACTAAAATATGATGTCATATAATTATTGTATAACCTAATACTAATTTGAATATAAGTTTTAAATGTAATTTGAGTCTTGGATGGCATAGATCATGTCACTGTCTGTCAATGCATGCCACTAAAGGAGCTAAGATGTTTATTTGTACTGTAATAGATTACAAATTTGTAATCTATTGTATTCAATCAACGATGATATGATGGTTACAAACTTCAAAATCAAAAGTTGCTATGTTCCAATCTTTGCTGTTCTAGGACTTCTCACTTAGAAGTCACTTTAGGCGCAGTTTATACAGAAGAGATGTGTGGCGGTGGCGGATAGTCAAAGTAACACAATTGACAACATTTCATTTTAAGAAAGGTACAAAAATAAGAAAACCATTTGGAGATTATGTGATTCAAAGCTTATATCAAAATTATCAGATTTTTCTATCCATTATTTCTCGAGTTTTTAGAAATATACTGAAAAATATAATAGAGGTTGAATGAGATTTTATTCCTTTGACTGCTTGGCTTTTCTCAGTTTTTCTATTTATGTATTTGACAGTTTTTATTTTTAATGTTATTGCGGCCAAGGTATCTTAGCTATAAATCTTACGTTTTTTAGAAAGTTCAGAAGTAAATTAAAAATAGAAATATCGGTCAAAAATTAAATCGGAAAAATACGTATCTCTTATTTTTTAACCTATTTTTATTAAAAACAGGTGGTTAAAAAAAATGTAATGTTGTCAATTATAAACCTTATAGTACGTAGCATAGCGTCGTTTGGAGAATTATGCCCGCGCCTTCAGGCGACGTCACCTGAAGGCGCGGGCGCGATTCTCCTTTACGACAGAAATGACGCTATGCTAAGTACTATAAAGTTTATATTGTGTTACTTAGATTATCCGCCACCGCCACACGTCTCTTCTGTATAAACTATGGCTTAAATGTATATAGGAACTAAACAGTTTCAGTGAAGTCTGGTGGACTCTTCATATATAGGGCCTTCATCTTCTTATATAACAGCAATCTGATAATAAAATAGACTTTTGTCTGTAGATTTATATAGGGTCCAACTTAATATTCTGACAGTTTTTTAACAGGATGATCAGACCAACCAACTGAACAACTTTCTCTATGGGAGCAACATCGAAATCGCGAAAAAAAAACAGCTGTGCCATACATATGGCTCGAGTAGGTTTGCAGTATCCCATTAAAAAAGTGTCAGCATATTAAGAAGGACCCTATATATTGAGAAAGTATAATGTTATTTCTTTTCAGGTACACGGCGGCTGTTGTAATGGAGTTAGATTACGATCGGATAGATATAAATCAGTGTCCGCCGAGTCAGGGGAACGATCGACCGAATAGATTTGCATCCACGGCTCGATGTAAAGAAGAAACAACAGAGGTATGAATAAGATATGGTTTGCCTGAATCCAGATTTGAATTATAATATTATGCAGTTCCTTTTTTGCATCCAATTTGTTTCTGCGGTCTGTTGGTCTTATTATTATGTAATGTAGGCACTGTAAAGACGGAAAAAGATGAGACCGTCTGTTAGCACATTTACTAACATTTTTGGATCAAGCTCTGAACATGTTCAAATAAAATTGTTGCAAAATCTTAAGTTACTCAAAGTGTCATTTGCAAATTTTCCAGTTCATAATACGTCGTATTAATTCACTATATAATCTAAATAATATATTACTTTTAAATTAACCCAATCTTTATCTTTAAACTTTGACTATTTATATGTGGACTGGTTACGCGTGTAATTCTACTAACAAACATTTCTGCCACTTTTTGCGGGGGGCGAGTTAACATAAAATCCGCAATTTTGGATTTTATTCCCTATAACTTTAGATTCTAATTATGAATGTTAAAAATCATGAAAAGTAGTCTCGTGTGAACCCCAAACGTTCTAATTTCGAAGCTATTATTTCGCAATTATAGTCTGTCTCGTTTAGTGATAAGGTGTAAAATTGAATGTAAATGCACAAGATCAATTGTGCTTATACCGTGGCAGAGGGGAAATGCTATTCAAGGCTAGTCCATATAATTATTAGTCAAAGTCTTTAAACAATATACAATATTACAGTAGAGTAACCAAGTAGGTACAAATATTTATTTATTGGCGTTAACAATTAATTAAGTCAACATGAAGTACATAAAACAATCCTTGAGATTATCTTAAGAGCCCTTGTCTGCGCTTACGAAGTCGCAGGCGCCGCTGGTTTATAAATAAAAACAAAATATACTTTATTTACAACAGTGTGAGCCAATCCACGGGTGGGGCTTCCGTCGCGGCGGATACCAGTGCCGCTGCCGGCCTGGCTACAGACTGCCGCGTCTGGTGCGCCGCCCCTACCTCGGGGAGATCGTCGAGAGGGCCACCAGCGATCAGTACTACAACAACTTTGATTGTAAACCCATTGGATGTGAGTTAAGCCTTTGACTTCCACGGACTCGATATCATTCACCCACCCATTGCATATCAATCGTTATTTTAAAGCCGGGATGCGTGCGGTTAAGGCTGCCTGTCCACTGAAGCGGAGCGAGGCTGCGGAGCGGAGAAACGAGGGAATATTGGCCAATGGGATTGCATAAAATCTCCGCTTCGAGTTCTTCATAGTCTCGTAGTTGTTGATAACAATCACTATACACTGGTGGTAGTTTTTTGGGTATACGGGGTGTAAGGAAAAGTATCATTAAACCACATACTCTCCCCATCAAACTGAACAACATTTACTATGGGAGCAAACCTGTCAGAACAACAAAAATATCAGCTGTCCCATACTAAAATGCAAACCTACTCAATTCAAACTTATAGCTGCTGATATATTTTTTGATCCGTCATCATCCAAATTGCTATATCTGTGCCAAGTTTCAGCTTTTTATGTGTTATGGTCTCTGAGAATAAATTACTATACATGCTGATGACGGATGCAGAAGACAGAAAAACCGCACAGTATTTTCTAACGGTTGGCTTTACGCGATAAAACATTTGGGCCACTGCTTTGAAAATATTTGAGCTATCAAATTGATTGTAGAATATATTTTTTATTTCGACAGGGGTCCAGCGGCTACCAGTGCAATGGGAGAAAGCTCACCCGTTCATCCGAGCGCTGTACCTCGACGGTTACTTCGAGTACGTGAACTCGACGAGCGGACCGGACGCGTTGCACACCGAGCGAGTTAACGTCTACGAGGTGTTGAACTTTATCAGAGGAGTCCAGCCTAACAACTGCTCCAAGTGAGTTGATTAATAGACATTAAGTCACGGTTTTATATTTTTTATTTCTTATACACATTGACATACAAAATAATGGACGCCGGGTCTAGTATAAAATTCTCGAAAAAAGTATCCAAAACTAACGTACACAAACCAAAGTATGTGTACAGTAATATAAACATTGGAAATGCTGAAATTCTTTGTAATTTTGCTTGCGTAGTTTTTACCCCAACGCGATACGGCGCGCGCTGCGCACGCGTGTTTTAGTTATTTTTGAAGATATTCAAAAATTAATTTCACTTTAGTGTCTAAGATATCGGTATCGAGCGGTTTTAAAAATATAATACAAAAAAATTGTCATCATCATCTGTTTATTTGTAGATACAACCCGACTGATCTGTTCCTGAACGGCGATATAGCTTACGGATCGGAGGAGCAGTTCGAAAATCAAGCGAAGATGGCCGTTCGGCTGGCTAACTTTATCAGTGCTTTCTTACAAGTAAGTAAGACACATTGCACGTTTTGCCGAGAGCGGTTGCAGAGGAAAGTCCTCCTTGGGTTGTGTCATTCGCGTGGTGTTCGCGCGGTTCGCGTTTGAGCTTGACACGACGCTCCGCCATCTCTACTCAACTGTGGATTTAAATGAAAAAAAAAAACCTTGAGATCGGGATAGATACATGACACTGGCAGAAATGCAGTGCTAACGCACAAGCAAAAGTCCATTAATTTATAAATAAACTAGAGTCAACCCGTGACTCCGTCCGCACAAATTATATACCAGATTTTAAGTCCGATCATAAGCTATCAAACAAAAAAAGTTTCATCAAAATCGGTTGAGTAGTTTTCGCGTGATGCTCGCACAAACAAACAGACATACAACATTTAAAAAAAAAGGTTTATTTGGAGTCTGGCACTCCTAAAACCATATCGTAATCTTTTTTTTAAATATAGTCAATGTACAGACACAATTCTGTTATATTCAGTCTTGACGTCAATATTCTGTAGACAGAATAATACAGTACTCAACACAAATAAGTTATGGGTATAAATGAGGCGCTCGCTCGTTAAGTAACGTAAACGAAATTCTAGGTATCGGACCCCCACGAAGTGTTTACTGAAACGAGAGTGGCAGACAAGCCGCTGACAGAGGACCAGATGATCGGGGAGACCCTCGCTATCGTGCTCGGAGACTCCAAGATATGGTCGGCTGGTGAGAACAATCTTATTAATACCATGGACAATGTGACACTTAGCGAATAGGAATGCTAGAGATACATTTTGCGAATATACGAAATAATGACTTGTTATTTTAGACCGGAACGCTCTATTTAGCAGGCGTTTAATGGGTAGCAAACCACACTCAGGTCTGAAAATGAAATATTCGGTAATTAATATTTTAAAGCCGTGGTGGTCCAGTGGCGAGTAACCTTGCCTGCCGTGCAGGAGGCGATGGTTCGATCCCCGTCCAAGCCGACTCGTACCAATGAGTTTCTCGGAATTTTTGTACGATTTGTAACACCACT
Organism: Agonopterix alstromeriana; assembly: GCA_963924505.1. Lineage (NCBI taxonomy): Eukaryota > Metazoa > Arthropoda > Insecta > Lepidoptera > Depressariidae > Agonopterix > Agonopterix alstromeriana. Next base: position 16,758,199 of record OZ004671.1, on the reverse strand, counting down.
AGCTTTTCGGTGAAGGAAAACATCGTGAGATCACCTGCATGCTTGAATTTCGAGTCATGTATTGTACCCACTGTCCATTATACAGAGTTTCGGTACTACTGGTGAAACGTGGATATTCGGAGGTTTCAGAATATCTCTGACTACCCCCTCGGGGAATATAGTCGTGAGCATATGCTTATGTATGCTTAATATTTTTTTTCATTTTAGGTACTTTTTGGGACAGAAACAAATTCACAAACAGAACATTCTTCGCGCCATTCGCTTATAAAAAAGAGTTGAATACAAGGAAATTTAAATTAGAAGATCTAGCGCGTTTGAACAAGACTGGTAAGCTAATTTTAACTCTATTACTATAGTTTTCGCAATAGATGTGACCAACCCCATGTTCCGATGTATGTCGTATGAGCAAAGTGATACGGTTTATTTTTCTTATAAACATTTTTTTTGTGGTAAAAAGGTTCTACTAGGCCTACCCCCGAGAAAACGGGAAAAATTGAGATGTGCCTCTGTCTTTGTCACTAAGCATTCCAAAATGAACTCGCATGATTGATCCTCGTTATGTCGCTTAGTCGTGGGAGGATGCTAGTCCTACAGGTCAGAAGTAGCCGATACCGATTAAAATGTATGATAATGCCAAGATGTATGAATTTGGAGGAAGAAATAATTTGTTGAAAGTTATCCTTTTTGGGAAGTGGTCCTTTTGGGAAGTGGTCCTTTTGGGAATTGTCCTTTTGGGAAGTGGCCGTTTTGGGAATTATCCTTTTGGGTCCTTATGACAGAAATGCCATAAGAATATGGCAGAAAGGAACTTTTTCACGCACGCCATAAACTTATACAGGGTCCTTCTTAATTTGCTGACACTTTTTTAAGGGAATGATTAGACCGTCAAACTGAACAATTTTCTTATGGCACTAACATCGAAATCAAAAAAAATATCTGCTTTTGGGACAGTAGATTTTTTTTTCGTGATTTGGCTCTAGTAGGTTTGCAGTTTTGTATGGAACAGCTGATTTTTTTCGCGATATCGATGTTGGTGCCATAGAGAAAGTTGTTCAGTTTGGCGGTCTGATCATCCCCTTAAAAGTGTCAGCATATTAAGAAGGACCCTATAGTATAAGTGCAATAAATTTCCCCAGATGAAGTATACACAAGCAAACCGTGGTTCCAATTTTTGAAACAACGCTGGTCTACCAACTTCGATAACTTGGAGAAGTTCTACCTTAAAATGAGAATCCGTGACAGTGAAATGGGAAAATACTTGAAGCGTTACGAAAGATACCCGACATTCTATAGGGCGGCTAATATAGAACATGGACACTGGACGAGGCCATACTACGATTGTGATGGACATCTGAAACAGTGGGTTATTACATACGCCGCTCCTTTCTTCGGCTGGGACAGTGTGCGGGTTAAACTGGAGTTCAAGTAAGTTGATTCGCTTAGACGCTAGTAGAAATAACGGATTGCACGTATTTGACATTGGCGATCGAAACATTTTGACGTTTGCTTTCTCCACCATACGTCAAGTCCATACATTTTTTATGTTTTCTACTGTCGTTAACGCTAATCGAAAGTACGTTGTCTTGTTATAAAACAGCCGCCGTAGTATGGCAGCGTGATACAGCGGTATCGCGCCTTTGCTCTCTTTCTATTTGCTCGCGAACGAACGAGATAAAATAAAATATGATGAGGTTAGTGTAGCGCCAGTTTAGCTTCAGAGAGCGGAACAATAAAATACGTTGTTTAATAGATAAAAATGATTAAAAAAATTATGAACGCGTCCGACGTTGCAATGGTTTTTAATTTTCAGCAACATTAGTTTTAATGACTTTTTTTACCTTTATGTATAAAGTAATCTGGTTTTACCGGACACAGGAAGTGTCCGGGTTTTTTGTTCCAAGTCCACCCAGACGCCCCCGGACACCCTTCAAACTTGGACAAATCCAGGGAAACCCGGACGGATGGCAGTCCTAGCTGTCTCTCATCCTCTCCACACTTTGACTATTTATATATGGACTAGTTACGCGTGTAATTCTACTAACAAACATTTCTGCCACTTTTTGCCGGGGGCGAGGTAACATGAAATCCGCAATTTTGGATGTTATTTCTCATAGCTTTATATTCTAATTTTGATTGTTAAAAATCATGCAAAGTAAACGTGATAAGTTCGAAGTAATTGTTACGCAATTATAGGCTGTCTCGTTTAGTGATAAGGTATTAAATTGCATGTAAATACACATGATCAAAGGAAATGCTACCGCAAGGCTGGTCCCTATATAAATAGTCAAAGTCTCCACATGACCAAACCAACGAAGTACCCTTCTCTATTCTTGTCACAACATCTTCTTTCAATTTACATCGATCTCTAATTACACAATTTCTCACTCTATCTCTCAGCGTAACACCACACATACAAGTATGTGCCTTGCCAAGGGCAAGGAATGTATTTCAACAGTATTAATTTTATGTTATGCTATAGCTTGATGTGTCGCCGTGTGTACAAAGGGCGAGCTTATCTTAATCTTAAGTACAAGCTTACAACCTTAGTGTATGTAATGTGAAAATTGTTTTCAGGGGTGTGGTAGCAGTTACGATGTCGCTAATGTCCCTGGACATTAACCAGTGTCCAGACAAGTACTACGTGCCGAATGCCTTCAAAGGAACCGATAAATGTGACAGGAGGTCTTCTTATGTGAGTTTTTTTGTGATTTCCTCTTTTATTTCTTGAGTAAGAGGAGTAAATCTTCTATGATTGCCAATATATATGATTTGAAGGAGATTACGTATTGCAGCAGACTTTGGTCTAGTAGGGTATACACAGGGTGTAAAATTAAAAATTTCAGACGAAAGCTTGTAGCGGATATATGAAGATGTAATTTTTGTTTGACAAAGCCTACGTCGCTTTACTCTTTTAGAGTCCGTTTCATAAAAAGTGAAAATCACTTGGGGTGCCAATACGAAAGAGAAAAACATGAAAAGATGTGTATGCTAGAAAATGATATAGATAGACTCCCCATTAGATAGACTTTTACATTAAATCGCTTGCTGTCACTTTCTGTCTTGTGGACGTAGTAAAAGCTAGCAAGAGATTCAATGGAGAATTAACACTAATGCGCGTTTCTGCAACTGAGTGTAAGCATTTACTATTGTGGCATGACAGCTGTACGTTTTGTTATGTACCATAAAAATGTATGAAGAGGCAGAATTTACAAATCTAAATCAAACCAAGGACAATAGCCCTATAAACTGTTTTGGTGCCATCATAATAAATGCTTAGACGGAAAAGTCCTAACAGATAATATATTGATTTTTTTGGCCGGCACTTCCTCATTTTGGACCAAATCGGATGATGTCTTTTCAGTTTTATCCGAAAAGTCCTAAAATGCATTTACTTAAATGAAACATTTTATCCTCCGCAGTGCGTCCCAATATCCGGCCGTGGGTTCGAAGCAGGCGGCTACAAGTGTGAATGTCTCCAAGGCTACGAGTACCCGTTCGAAGACCCTATCACCTACTACGACGGTCAGATCGTAGAGGCAGAGTTCCAGAACATAATAGCGGACAAGGAGACGCGTATAGACATGTTCAAGTGCAGGCTGGCCGGCGCCGCGGGGCTGCAGAGCAGCGTGGTGATGATGATCGGGCTGCTGGTCTTCCTAATGAAGGTTTGGTAAGGTGTTTTAATGTGTACACTATGTTAACAAATGGACACAATATCTGAAATCTCCTTAGTACTGAATCGACTTTTTGACACTGATTTCGTAAGAAATAAACTCGAAAACCGACACTGGCAAGTTACATGAAAAGTAATAGTTGATTTTCATTTAATTTACTCTCGTTATATTGTACATTATGATACAAGTAAACTAGGTTGGTCATTGCAGTCAAGGCTGGATTGCAGCACGAACCGCAGGCGAGTGCTGTATACGAGCCGAGACTAATGACCAACGCTCACGCGTTTCGTACGACGTTTTTCAACACATTTGCGATGAAAAATTAATAAAATTACACAAAAAGGTTTACACAAATGGCGTTCAGACGTCTTTCTTTCCGTGCCGTGCGCCTGTGTTCGTAGGTATTACAATACGACCAGGAAAATAATTCCGCTCGCCAATCTTCGTTTGAGTCTCCGACAAAACCCGAAGTCATTTAGTAATTAAAAATCAATCATGCATGGTAGTCGAAGGGTTCAAAATCGGATGCTCCAGTCGAATACCAGACTAATGAACGCTTTGGCACGGAAACAGTTAGCAAATAGTGGCACGGTATTTCAGGCGAGCTTCAATATAATTTCGCGCGCGCTATTATAATTTGTCAACTGCGCAGGTACATCGGTAATACTTATAAACCTGGTATTACTGTACCGCACTGAGCGGTAATGTAAAGTAATAAATAGTAAGTAAAGTAAAGTGCTTTATAAACTATAAGAACCACTTTACGTGCAAATGTGTTGAAAAAATATTTTTACTATAAGTTACATATCAGATGTTCAATTATCATGTTTGTACAGATGGTTTCAAGTTTTGCGTTTTTTTATCAACTATTTGAATAGAACACAAGTGGTGCCTTACCTATAATATGGCAATAATATGGCAGCGATCCTCCGATAAGCGAGAGAAATTAATTAAATGCTAAACGAACGCTTTTTATAAATAGTGCCTTTTATACTGAACGAAAAGTTAGTGTCTTCACATTAAGTCGACTTACAGCAAGAAATCACTAAGTTACATTCAGAGAAAACTGTTAATAGAATAAAATAGTGACATATACTCTGTAATAAATAGTTAATAGACAAAACTGTTTTAATTAGAAATTAAATAGTTTTGTCTAATGGCTATTTATTACAGAACCTATGTCACTTAATGATTTCTTGCAGTAAACCGAAGATTTTCTCTTTGTACTTATTCTGAAATCACAAGTTCTTTTATTTGTATCCTTAAAAGTTAATTTGAAACTAAATTTAAATCTCATTTCTTTACACTTAATTCTGATTATTTCTACAGTAGGTATAGTATATATATTTTTTTCTTTATTATAATTATATCTCAGAATATGACTAAAACCGTCCAGTAAATAGACTGAGTTAAATATGTTATGTATAGTCATTATGACGATAATTCAGATGTGATGCGTTGTAAAAATGATACGATAGGCGTACCATATCGTTTAGGACCTGTTCACACATGCACTTTCTACCGCAGCGGATTAATCTTATCTATGACCTACATTTGACTTCAGTTTAGTCGATGCACTTGATTGTGACTCGCACATGGTTGAAGTTATTTTTGAATGATTTTTTACTGAGTAAAACTCAAACTCAAAACGTTTTATTCAAAATAATATCACAAGATGTTCCGTTGTAGAGAAGATGCGGCCAGAAACTCTCTCCAGAAAGATTGACTTATCCCTAGATGAAGTGTACAGGGTGTAAGGACAAATATAATTAACCTTTAAACCACACACTCTACCCATCAAACTGAGCAACTTTTAGTATGGGAGAAAATCTGTCGGAACAAAACAAAAATCTGGTGTCTCATACATTTGAGTCGAGTAGGCGCTGCAGTGTTGTATGGAACAACTGATTGTTTTTTGTTTGCTCCCATAGTAAAAGTTGTTCTGTTTGTGGGTAGAGCATGTGGTTTAGAGGATAATGATACTTTTACTTACACCCTGTATTGGCTATGTGCGAATTGCATGGCGAGGAAGTAGAATCGAGAAGAAATATGGTACCTACATTTCTCGGAATTTCCCATGGACCCACTGGTGGGTTAACCCTGTGGGTACGCGGGCCATTAGCAGCTTAAAGCCTGTTCACTCTAGACTAAGGGTTACGACACATTGATCGACGGCGATCGACGATTTGTCTATACAAAAAGCACGATTAGTATGAGACGCCGATCGCATCTTTTCGCATCGACTCATGTGGCGAACGGCGTCCCATATTCGGAATTTGTAGTATTATTATTTTGAATATGGAGGAATGGTTAATAGCATTGTGTTCTTGACACGGAGGTCGTGGGTTCGGTTCCCACGGGGGACACCTAGTGATTAGTCACTTTGTGCGTTTTTCCCCAGTTGGTTAGGACATTGCAGGCCGAATCACCTGATTGTCTGAAAGAAAGATGATTACGTGCTTCGGATGGCACGTTAAGCCATTGGTCCCGGCTACTATCTCTCGTGGTAGTAATCGTTACATAAAAACCACGTTAAGAGGCCGTAAGGCGGTCTGAAAAAAGTGACAAAGTGGCTTGCCCACACGATAAGAATATTTTGAATATCTATGGCAGTGACTCTGTGATAGCGCCTCTACTTTTACCTAAAGGGGATCCTGGTGAACTGATGAGGATCACCAGGGATCCCCTGGGAGATCGGGCTAGGGAATCCTGGTTGCCCAACTCAACTAATCGTGTTTTTTACTTTATACGAGTTTGAATTTAATGCTTGGTCATACACGCCCGCCGCGGTAAAAAAGCATGTGATAAAAGACCCTTTAAAATACGCTGTGTGGCGTATTCGTTTTTAGTTTGTATCAAGTTTTATGACGAATTGTATGTAGACATATATTTTTTGAATCTCAATTGAAGATCTATAGTTATAAGCATGTTTTTGTGTATTTGTGTTGACATTATTTTTAAGTGAAATAGATCAATAATTTTCTTATAGAAATAGATTATATGATATTTCGTATTCTAGATTAAGTTGAATGATTTTATACATAAAATGCAATAGATGCACTTAAAATACTGTGATGAGTTTAACAGCAAAATTTTTGTTAATAATTGTAATTATAGGTCGACATTGCCTCATTGCCTTATACAATGCTCACAACATAGATTAACATATCCACATACTTATGTATTGATAGTCCATAATGAACAATGAAATTATGATCTTGAAACGTTTTAATTGTCGCAATAATCGTTTTTGTGTAGAATATTAGTGTGGTCGAAATTAATTTCGAAGTGGCCTTTTGACGATCATAAATATTAATGATGAATAGAGTTGTTCTATTGCAGAATTTCAGTTAAATATTTTTCAAACATTCGCACACCTACGAATTAATTGCAGCTATTTTATTAACCTATTTTAATGATGTTTCTTTAAGAAAATTGCACAATACAAGACACTTTGAAAGAAACATGGTTTATTAACATTGTAGATAACTATTGTACACCCGTATTCACTAGGCGACAAATATCGGACACGCGTCTTGCGAAGTCGCGGGAATTTGCCGTAATTCGCGCGGCTGTCTGGCAATATCGATAAGATAGAGAGAAGGCGTAAAAGATTATAGTGAGTCGTGACGTACATTGTCAAAAAATCGGATTTGCAGGAAGTCTTATTCGCAAAATGTCTCATTCTCAAAAAGTTTCTTGTCGAAAAAGGACAAACTTCTAACTAAAAAAAGATAAACCCTTTGTAAACAGTCCTTAACAATTAAAATAAATAATTAAAAAGTGGTTACTTAATATGCCTATTTTAGAACTGTATATAATTTATGGAAGAACTGGCGTTTTAGCGAAAAAGTCTTTCGCATTTGCCGTTCTTTTTACCCGACTGCGCCAGGAGGGTTATGTTTTTTAGTTCTCGAGATGCTGGATTCGCGTTCGGTTGCAATGTGTCGCCTAAGGGTCTAGCGCAACATTTGTTCCCTGGTGAATACGCGGCTTAACGTTATAAATATTGTATGTAGTTGTAACATACATTGTGACATTCCACAGTTGTGTAAATGATTCGTCTGGGCCAACGTCCTCCACATGCCGTCCATTTTGAGTGCCTTTACAACTTTGTAATAAATATTTGAATTAATACATTCTTTCATTGCCGTCAGTCTCTTTGTGTATAGATTTCTTCCGGTGCGCTGCAAAGTAATCTTACAATTAATTAAAATCATTTTTAAATCTTGGATCCTCAGAATATAGGTAGGTAGGCTCAATTTTAAATGTTTAGTGTGATAACACCGACTGCCGAATTTACGCGACTTAATTTACGCGTCTACTAGGAAAATGGCGTAATAGTGTGTCAAAGGACGCGGATTAGTACTGAAAATCAAATCACGCGTATTTTCGGCTGCGTGAATTCGGCAGGTGTGTCACACTTAGGCCGAGATTCAGAGACGATTTTTAAGTCATAATTCGAATTCCCGTATGTCAAAATCAATACATTTTCGCCCTGCTTAGCTCGAGCTAAGATTTAAAAAATCGTCTCTGAATCTCGGCCTTAGTGTAGGGTAGGGACACACCTGTTGAACGTTCGGTTGAATAAGCGTTCAATGCTTTTCCCTATACCAGCAGCGACACTACGCGCCATTTTTCCTAGTAGAGAGTAGACGCGTATTCAACCGAACGTTCTACATACCGAACCCCGCCCCCCTCTGACTTCAGATACCCTCACCTCACAGTTTGTGGGGAAAATGAGGGAAGCCGAGCAAGGGAATGCAGGCACCCGTATTATTTGACTACATAACATTGTATCTTTTCACATTTTCAGTAATTCTTTAGCTCAAATATTATTTTTAATAATAGAACGAACAATAAAAAGTAACGAAATGTAGATGATGTTCATACGATGTGTGGTAAGTCAACCCTACACATATGTCAAGGACAATTCGCACCAAGTGCCGTACATTCCGCAGGTGTGTCGCTCGCTACACTAACGCCACGATCCTGCCATATGGGGTAAAAAATTGGAGAGAAACAGGAAGTATCCGTACTGTGTGTGGTACTAGTACTCTGTGGTTGAGCCTGGCTACAACTATACATACTGAAAGATTCTTGGTAATTTGCAATGTATCAGCCCGAAAGAGATTGTACTTGGGTACCATTGCGTACGTACAACAACGGACGTACTAATACTAACGCGCCTTCGTTGCATAGGAAATAACCTTCCCGCGCTTTTTGGAGACCGAAAGCCGCACTTGCCGCGACTTGTAGTATGGAAAAGGCCGAGTCGCGCGCAAGTAGAGAAATCATGCTAGAGGGTCTGGAAAGGCCTCTAAACCCTATCCATATACACGCACACCGAGATAAGTTGTATGATGCCTCACGTACACCAACCTTTTAGAAAGTTGGCCCATTATTTTTGTAATTTAGAAGCGTGAGGTTCTATACATATAATTAATCAAAGGCTTTAGGAATAGAAACAGAAAATAAAAGTGATATACAAAAATACCTTAAATCTATTGACTCTACGTACTTTTCGTTTCTTTCTACACACACGGATCGTATGTAAAAAAGAGCACCGATCAAACCGAAGTAGATAGTTACATATAAAAGCATATAAAGGATGGCCAGCATGCGGAGAAACCCCATGCTTTATCAACAACATTGTAGTTTTTACGGCATTTTTCAGTTTTTTTTTGGTTTTTTACTTTTGTATTGGGTGAAATGTGTGATTTCTGCGGATTTTTGACGGAATCATAAACTTATTACAAGGAATAGACAATACCTCACAATACCTATTCCAACTTCCTATCTTTATGCTTCCTGCACGGAATATATTTGTTTTTGATTTTATATCAATGATTGCATCACGAAAAAGGTGTTCATAATTTTATTGAAATCTAAATTCAGAACGCTTCAATAAAATTACCTCTGTGTGAACGCATTAGCACAGCTCACTAGCTTGTCTAGCATGCCACTTTAGACAAAGCGACAAAACGATAAATACTTCATGTACAAATACAAAGACGGAGGCACATCTCGATTTTTATCGTACCCGCCTACCCATTCTCGGGCTTGCTATTCCTTCATTTTTTTTTTTTTTGGTTCAATTCAAGGCAAAGGGTTAAATATCCCATACAGCCGATGTCTTTAATAAAATTATCTTATTTATAGCAATTAAAACGATGGTGTTCGACGTTTTGACGCTTCTTTGGAGTTTTTGGAGGCACCCGAAAGACGAAGGAAACGCAGAGAAGTCCACAGGAAAGAGGTGAACCGATCGCTTTGCCGCGCTACAAATGACGGAACACTTTTCCTGTTTACGACCCATACACCATCATATTTCACAGAACTATATATTGTTCACTTGCACGACACTTTGTTACGCAAAACAACACCAATTTTACGAACCAAAACTCACTATAAACAATAAAAATTCGATGAAATATGAGGACTCCAAACGTAGCTGACAAATTCCCGCCAAAAACTCGCTATTCCTTCATCTCGATTTCGACGTTCCATTCGATGTCTTCATCATGGCATGACTGAATGTTTGTTGTTTAAAACAGTTGCACAATATTGATATTTAAATTTATCTAATCAAAAATGCCTACTTATAAATTACCTACGTAAAGTCTTTACTCACAATATAAGAATCAGGAAGCTGGAAATAGTTATTCTAAATCCACGATCAGAATACTTGTTGTGTTGCGTAGGATTGGAACGTTTTCTTATCAGCTGCTGCTGTGACAGTGACATTGAGCTGACATTTTTTGATTTTTCAAAAATAGAATAGAAAAGAAAAATCTGAAGTGAAGCTCCGAAAGGCACATTTTATGTAATTTATAAAAATTTTCGTTAATATTTATTAATATATTTCAATTGGTGAGCGTTTTTTATTGTTTTCGCTAATTTTAATTTATCAATTTACAAAAAAGAACTTGTCCCATCATAACCTTGACATTATTTGAATTTAAAATTACGTGTGAATAATATGAATGTAAATTAATAGGCACTGCACGTTGAAATGGAGCATTGTTATTACCACGCTACAATGTTAAAATAATTAACCATAAAACAGTTCATATCTGCAGCTATATTTTATATATTATCAATAGGTAACCACTTTACAGTTGCAAAGATTTTGCTGCTTATCTTAATTGTATAGATAAATAAATTCACCATTCATGTGGTTGCGTAAAATATGAGGGTTCTGTTAATCAGGGTTTGAAAGCATAATTATCATGATCATTATCTTGATAAATATATGTTGATAATGCATGCATATGCTCACGACTATATTCCCCGAGGGGGTAGCCAGAGATATTCTGAAACCACAGAACATCCACATTTCACTAGTAGTACCGAAACTCTGTCCAGTATGACGGGGAGTGCAGCATATTAAGAAGGACAATAATAATAATAATTTATTGTTACAGCAAAAATGGCTGCAAAACTACTTAGTCACCTGAAAAGCAAGGAATTCAGAGATTATTTAATGAGGTAATTATTTTTTAAAAAAGATGCTTTCTTTTAAAAACCAGCAAAATTATTACATACGTGTTTGTTGGAGTCTTGTGTCAAACCAGCGTAAAAGGAGAATAGACACTGTAAAACTGTTTTTGGACTTGGCTTGTCACCAAATCCATCAATTTCACTATCAATTTATTTATTTGGATTACCGATGGGGTTACACACAATACAATAATAAAACAAATTAAAGTTCTTATACAAGTGAAATTGATATCATTGGCATCCTTTTAAACCTCTTCCCCACCCATCAAACTGAACAAATTTAACTATGGCAGCAAACAGATCAGATTTCAGTCGAATAGGCATTACAGTTTAGTATGGAACAGCAGATTTTTTTTACTCTGGACGGTTTGCTCCAATACATAATAAAAGTTGTTCAGTTTGATGGGTAGACTCTTAGTTTAAGAAGAATGCCAATGATATAAATTTTACCCTGTAGATGCAAATGTAAAAGACATTGGTTTCATTGTTATTTTCGTCTATGTAGTTTGTCATCATCATCATCATTATCATCATCATCACAGCCTATATACGTCCCACTGCAAGGGCACAGGCCTACCCTCAGGGAGGTTGTATGGCCGTTAGTCCACCACACATGCCCAAGGCGGATTGGTAGACTTGACATACTCATAGAAATGTCTTCTTCAGCGTATTCAGGTTTCCTCACGATGTTTTCCTTCACCGTTTGAGACCGGTATGTAGTTTGTACTATGTAATATTATGTAGGTGATAATTTGTTAAAATAACAATAAAAAAGTGAGCTACTTGGCCAAACTTAATATCAAATTTTTTATTTTTCAGCACACATTTTTGGGGTCCAGTGGCAAATTGGGGCATTCCAATAGCAGCTATTGCAGACATATCTCGCAAAGATCCTAGTTATATCAGTGGGAAAATGACAATAGGTATGTTTTATTATAGATTAATAAATATAATATATAATATATATTTTTTTTTTTTTTTTTTTTAATTATGGCCTTTGTTATTGTGTCAAGGCACAATAATTCCGCCAATGTCAGCGTAGTGGAAAAGACATGAAATTATCGAGTCGTGGTCAGTTTTTGAAGTTGAATACTCCGCTTTACTTAGTGGAGATTAACCGTTCACCATCTAAAACAAACAAAACAACAGATAGGTATATGGACATCACAGACAAAAACAATATAACAAATATTTTAATCATATTAGTAGCCTTATAGGTACCTACAATAAATATATAATCAATATACAACGTGTTAATGAATTAACGCAAAACTAGAAAGTAGTTTGTTTGGAATCGAGAGCAGAATCGAATTATCATGGTTTCAACATAGGTTATTTTTTTCAAAATATTAAATAATTTGTTTGTAAAATTTAAAATTTACTGAATTCGAACTCATCCCACCGCAAGGGCACACTCACCCTACTTACTACCAAAACAAGATTCTTAAAATGTATCCATGAGCACGTTAGCGCTTTTATTAACTCCTGAAATGATAACAAATCATTTTTGCCTCAAAACTTAAAATGCGAATAACTTTAGATTTTAACTATCAAAATAAGAAAATTATTGTTTTAATCCAATTATTTTGTTGTAAATCAGTTGGGGTGTATGAGGTTTTGCGCTTATTCATTAACACGTTGTATAATCAAGATGAATCTAGTCTACAATTTAATATCATACATTTTAATATATTTACATAAATACTTAATAACGGAAGGGTAATTAAGGGTAAGAAGTCATTGGAAACTAATAGGGCGTGGAATTTTGTTGGGGAGATCATCATACAGAGATGTAGGGAATCTGGAACAGATGTCAAAGAAAATGTGGTCCAGGGTGCCTTCGTCAAGACCGCATTCACACAAAGAGTTATCCCTGACCCTGATTTTGGCTAAAAAGACTGGGGTGCAAACATGGCCTAGCCGTAGTCTGCATATAACTGAGGTGACTTGTTTGTTGGCCTCTCGGAAACAAAAAAACCAAGGTTTAGGCGGAATAGTTGGTTGGATACTGCCATAATACTTGCCTTTTATCATTTTGGATGAATTCCAGTCATCATTCCAGGTTCGTCTCAGGTCCGACTTTGCAAGGCTCATGAGATCCGAACAGTATATTTTCCAATGGGACATCAATCCAGTCTGAACAGCTTCTTTCGCCCATAAATCAGCGCACTCGTTACCGTCTATACCACTATGTCCAGGTATCCAAGCCAGAGCTATCTGAATACCTTGTTGTTCACATTTAAATAATAGATCTCTGATATTTAGTATTAGGGGAGATTTTAGTTTGGATCTGTATTGATTACCAGATACTGCTTGTAAACAACTTTTAGAATCTGAAAAAATGATCGTTTTATTGAGGCTATGTGATTTCACATAAGAAATTGCTTCAAAAATAGCTACGGATTCACCAATAAATACTGAAGACTGAGGTGGGCATTTAAAGCTTAACGTAATATTGAATCTAGGGATCCATACAGCAGCACCCACATTACTTTGGTCAGAAAATTTCGAAGCATCAGTATATATTGCTAACCAATCTTGCCAATCTTTAGTCATACGCCTGTTAAAAACCGAGTTAGCACTAGGATCATCTTTATCTATACCAAAGTCCAAGATGACCTTGGGGTTGAAAATTAGAGTATCAAAGTCATATTGAAAAAGGGGGAATACTGGGGATTGAAATGTAGGACAGGGCAGGTTCTTAAATTTTGTGTAGCTTTCTAATATTTTAGGGGGATCTTTGTGAAGCCAATATTTGTTATTAAGGATTTTACGGGATAGCTGGTCTAATCGGGATAATAGAGGATGGGAGGATAATTGGACAGTTTTCAGGATGAACCTGTCGGAGAGATACTGTCTACGAAACGCAAGTGGGGGCTCTAGACACTCAACTTGTAAGGCGTTTTTGGGGGAGGACTTCATCGCTCCAATGATAATTCGTAGGCATTTCGCCTGTATTAGTTCTAAAGCCTTGAGGGCTTCTTTACTACAAGGTTCTAGAAGGAACGAACCATAATCGAAGTGACTCCGGACTAGAGCGTTGTACAGAAGTTTCTGGCAGTAAGGGTGAGAACCCCACCAGACACCAGAGAGTGCTCTAAGTACATTAACACCACGCTCGCTTTTTTGTGAGACATATTTCAGGTGGTGAAGGCCAGTCATTTTATTATCAAAGATGATTCCCAAAAACTTTACTTTGTCAGTAACCGGGATAACTTGGTTATTGCATACAATTTCTATATCAGGAACTATCCTTTTCCTAGTAAAAACTACCACACTACATTTGGGGATCGAAAGGGAGAGACCATGATCCTCAAGCCAGCCATTTAGGTAGTACATTGCAGAGTTAAGCCTTGTGGACGCGTCGTCTATCGATTTTGCCGATGTGTACAGGGATATGTCATCTGCATACTGCAATATGTTACAGAACGAACTGACGGACTGCTCGAGATCGTAGGTATAGATGCTATAAAGCAGAGGGCTAAGTACAGAGCCCTGGGGGAGACCATTCCAGACACATCTAGATGAGAGTAGGTGACCTCTTGACCGCACCTTAATATTTCTGCCTTTTAAAAGATTAAAGATAAAGTGCACTATCTTCTCTGGGACACTCAGATGTAGCAATTTCTGCCTGAGAACCGGAAGAAGGACATTATCATAGGCTGAGGCGATGTCAAGAAAAATTCCCACCAAAAATTCCTCATTAGATAAGGCTAGTCTAATGTCTGTTGTGAGTACACTCAGACTATCCACAGTACCTCTACCCTTGCGGAAACCATATTGGCTAAGGGGAATGATTCCTCTACTTTCCATTAACCATTCTAATCTGTTTTTGATCATATGTTCCAGTATTTTACATAATGTTGATGATAAGGCAATGGGGCGGTATGAGGAAGCAGATTTTGGGTCTTTACCAGGTTTCAAAATTGGGAGAACGATTTGGGTTTTCCAAGTCTCTGGAATGCTACCAGACTCAAAAATGTCATTTAAAATATTGAGGAAATGAGATTTGGCTGAAGCGCTTAGATGGTAGATAAAGGAGTATGGAATTCCATCCTCTCCTGGGGCAGAGTCTTTAAGACCATTGATGGCACATTTAAATTCTAAGGGGGAGAATGGCTTATCAAAGTCATGATTAATATTCGGGGGAGAAGTGGGAGGGCTGAAGAAATCTTCACAAGGGACATAGGGAGGAGCTAATCTATCAATGAAATTATTGATCCATGGTGTCGGATCATTTGATGCTACTGAACTCGATACTTGAGACCCACGGAATTTCCTAATATTTTTCCATACAGATGAAGCTGAGGATTTAGGGGATAGGCTTTCACAGAATTTTTTCCATCCAATCTTCTTCTTTTTGGAAAGTAGTCTCCTCGTTTGAGCTGAAATCTTCTTGAACTCTATAAAGTTTTCAGTAGTCATGGAGCGATTGTATATAGTCTCTGCCTTATTTCGGGCTTTTATCATCGAAGAGCACTCTGCATCCCACCATGGAGGGGAAGATACTCTTCTATTATTCAAGGTTTTCCGGGGAATGTGAGATTCTGCAGCGGTGGTGAGGCAAAGCACAAATTTCGAGTACTCAGAGAGAGCTGCAATTTCTGGATCCATAGATACCTGTGTTAATTTCCTGTCCACATCCATAGAAAAATTAGGCCAATCTGCTTCCTGAGGTTTATAATTTAAAAGAGGGACAGAAAGGTTAGTCGGTCTAACTACATGCGGCATAGTCACTAATATTGGGTAGTGATCGCTACCATAGGAATTGGCCAGAGTTTTCCACGAAAGTAGAGAGGAAAGACTAGGACTACAAGAAGTGATATCTGGTGCAGATTGAGGGTTTTGAGTTGGATATACCCTATGGGTAGGGGAACCGTCATTTATAACACATACATTAACATCATCAAAGAGTTCAATGAGTAGGGGAGAAAAAGAGTCAACATAGTATGAACCCCAAGTAGTGTGATGGCAGTTAAAGTCTCCGAAAATTATCATAGGGGAAGGGACTGACGTGAAGATTGAAGACAAAACAGGGATCAGGTTAGGTTCAGGATGGGGGATATAGACTGAGAGGAAAGTGATGCCCATAACAGTAGCAGCAACAGCATTAACTTCACGGGGAAGCTGGGGAAGCGGTATAGAAGAATAAGTATATAACCTACTAATAAGTAAAGCGGTACCAGCGTAACCATCGCCCCTGTCATCCCTGAGACAGGCATATCCGGGGACCCTAAACTGGGAGCCAGGCACTAGCCATGTCTCAGAGATGGCAGCGACAGCTATTGAAAAATGATTAAGGAGATAAATTAAATCCGATTTTTTAGGGGAGAGACTTCTACTATTCCATTGGAGAAACTGGGACGTTAGATCCATTGTTTGAAATAGGGAGAAGTTTATACAATTGAACAATTTGTTCGGCAACGTTGTTCGGTAAATTATCACTCCACTTGGCAATAATATTATTTAGAAGCGAGAAAACCAATTCCAATAAGTTTTCATTGGGGGTTGGGGGGATTGGGGGGGATCCTCCTAGGGCATGACCATTGGGCAGGGAGGAGGGGGGAGGACCAGTGATGTCCTGATGGGCCTGTCTGTTGTACCCAGGCGAGAGAGGTACTCTAGGGTGGGGGGTGGTGAAAACCGTTTTCCTGTATGAATTGGTGATTGGGGGAGATGGGTGTGGAGTTAATATATTATGAGGGGGGGAATTATATGAGGAAGTGACATCAGCATAGGATCTGCGCACTTTGGGGAATTGGGAGGATGCATCTAAATAGGAAGTACCTTGTTCGGACATGACAGATTTTATCAATTTTTGCCTTGACTGCTCCGGGCAACATTTATCATTGGCAAAATGGTTGCCAGAGCAGTATAGGCAGGTTGCAGATTCCTCTGACACTTCACAGCTGTCTCCTGGGTGGTTTTGGGAGCAGCGGAAGCATCGTGACTTAGAGCGACATTGGCTCTTAATATGTCCAAACCGGCAGCAGTTATGGCACTGAATGGTTGGTAGTTGATAAGTCTCCACTGCTATAGAGTTATAAGCTGCGTACACATGTTGAGGCAGCCTTTGCCCCTCAAAAGTAATAACCACAGATTGAGTAGGTATCCACTCTGGGGTTCCATCCACTATTTTCTTTCTGTTTAATCGTCTGGCCTTCAGAACTTTGCCTATGCCTTCCGGTACCTCCATCGATTCTGCGAATTCCTCCATGGATAGTTCCACTGGGATGTTTCTGACAATGCCCATACGGGATATATTATATGCAGGGATTGACGCTGATAGGTTATTTGTAGCAAGGCTGGGATGGGAAACAAAACGATTGGCAGCTTCCCTATTTTTAAATTGTACAGAAACCCGGTTCCTACCTACGCTTTTGATACCATCTTTAGAGATATTCTCTATTTTTCCTCGAACTAGAAGGAGACCTACTTTCATTGGGCGCAGAGTGGTTCCAGAAGCGGGGTCTGGCTCAGTCCGGGAGAGATGGACAATAAAAGGGCCACAATCGGCTTCGCCATACATGCGGTTTTCCTGAGACAAGCTTGGGTGAGAATACACAGACTGAATAGAAGCTGATGGCTGCTCTGGGTTTGTAATTGTTTTTTTCCCTTTGCTACCAGACAGGACATCAGAGGAAGGGCGTTTTGTTCCTCTCTCTGTTTGGTTTAGATCTTGTTGGGACTGATCACTAAATAATGGTTGGGAGGAAGGGTCAGGAGGTTTCCTAGGTATATCACGGATTGGTGGATCCATGATATATCATGCAGGCCAATTAAGGCCGATTAGTAGTTAGAAAACAGCACAAAACTCACCAAAATAGTATCCACCACCAACTAAAGAACGGCAAATCTCATTAGAAAGTGAAAAATAAATGAGAATCCACAAACGACGGTCGATAAACACGTGTGTTAACCAACTTCGCCAAGCACGGAATCCATATAATATAATAATAAATATAACTGCCTCCATGGTCTAATGGTTAAGAGCATAGGGCTCTTGACACGGAGGTCGTGGGTGCGATTTCCATGGGGGACACCTAGTGATATGTCACTTTGTGACACTGATTCACCTGATTGTCTGAAAAGAATGATGATTCGTGCTTTGGATGGCACGTTAAGCCATTGGCTACTATCTCTGATGGTAGTAGTCGTTACGGTAGTAATGATTTCCTATGTCGCTATAATTTAAAATTATCATACAAATAATATTATCATACATCAAAAGCATCGCAAGTAAAGTAAAACAGTATCAAATTGGACTATAAACGTTAAGTAAACGTAACCATGACTGCTTGACCTTTCACTATCTGAGGTAATGTCAATGATATCTGTTTGATATTACATTAAAGTGCGTATTTCTAAACACAATAACATATAAGACTATGATCCGATAGTCTATCATAGTTATTGTCAAATTACCGTCACCCCTTCCGTAGTTCTATCACAAGTCCGGCAATTGAGACAACGTTTTTAGAATTGACATGATGACATTTGCACATGCGCACTTTGCGCAAATTGTGCATGACATATGAGATCCATCTTAATCTTCTTATTTGATTTAATGAACGTACGTTCAACTGACCGTTAGAAACCTATAAGAATTTTTTTTTTGACTTTTCATACCAACGTTACATTAGCTGAATGCATTTAGTATGGAGAGTCCAAAAATTGTTTCGCGAATTTTGCTGTAGGTTTCTTAGAGAAAACTGTTCAGTATCAAGTTCAATGCAACTGTTTATCCTCACTCCCTGTATACTAAAGATTTCGGATTTATACGCGCTTGGGTTGCGTAGTAGGAGTGTTTTTTTGTATTAAAATCAATATCTGCATGCTTCAATTTCGAGGCATGTATTGTACGCACTGTCCATTATGTGGCGACGGGCTCACCCCCCGTCACACTGGACAGAGTTCCGGTACTACTGGTGAAACGTAGATGTTCTGAGGTTTCAGAACATCTCTGGCTACCCTCTCGGGGAATATAGTCGTGAGCATATACATACATAAACTTGTTCACAAATATAAGATTCTTTTTTCCCGTATCGCGCCGCGTCCTAAGTTTATTCAGCAATTTTTTATGAAGATAAGTGGTACTTCATTTTATTGGAGTAGATTTTATAAAGTAGATTAAAGTCCGGCCGCTGAAAGATTGCATTTGACAGTTACCATAAAATTGTAAAAAACTGAATGAAAATATTGTTTACCTGTGCTCACTCTAGTACACAGGGCACTGCCGCCCTTTTAAGTTCAAAAAGCTACTAAATAATGATCGGCATTTATAGTTTTCATTCAGTTTTTTACAATTTTATGGTAACTGTCAAACGCAATCTTTCAGCGGCCGGACTTTCGTTACAATATTTTGATTTTTCAACTATAAATCCTCGCCTGAGTGGATTATTTTCCTTTCATGGTGAATAACGTATTCCTACTTACTCTGCCATAAATCTCATGTTAGTGATTTCTGTGTTATCTCAAGTAATCTGAAGTGACAGTATAATGTTATCAGTCTGTAGTTAACGGTATCAAGTTTTCAAGTCACTCTAACTAAATAGGAGGCTGTATAGATAAGCCATATTGCTGCAATACATACATACTCTAAATTTTAGAGTACCTATGCTAAAAATTTTGTTCATGAATTTATGTATGTATAATTTGTATAGGGTCCTTCTTATTATGCTGACCCTTTTTAAGGGGATGATCAGACCGTCAAACTGAACAACTTTCTCTATGGCACCAACGTCGAAATCGCAAAAAAAAAAAATCTGCTGTTCCATACAAAACTGCAAACCTACTCGAGCCATATGTATGAAACAGCTGTTTTTTTCGCGATTTTGATGTTGGTCCCATAGAGAAAGTTGTTCAGTTCGATGGTCTGATCATGCTCTTAAAAAACTGTCAGCATATTAAGTTGGACCCTGTATACAGGGTGTAACATAACACCCTAGTAATACTTAAAAGGGGGTGTTTCAGGCCATCAAGCTGAACAACTTTCACTACAGAGCCAACGTCGAAATCGCGAAAAAAATCCGCTCTTTCATACAAAACTGCAGTACCGTCTCGACTCAAAGTAATGGGACAGCAGATTTATTATTTTTTCTCGACCGTGGCTCTATAGTGAAATAAAATTTAAAAAATTAAATTAAAAATTATTTATTTCAGATTATTCATCCATATTGTGTTAGTAACAATTGTCTTATAACTATGTTAGTTCACAAATAAATACATTCATTAATAAAATTCAATAAATTACAATATCAATTACATTACATAACATTACCTACTACTGTACAAATGGTGATGAGCTGGCATGCAGTAGCATCCACCTCTGCACCATGGGTGAGTCCCACCGCTCAGCCAACACGCTCAGGATGCTATTAGTACTGCCCCGGAAGCGATTCAGCAGCGAGGCGCATCCGCTTTCTGATGATGGCGTAGAAGTCATCTATATGCGCCTGCGCGTGCTGCCTTTCTCTGTGGGACCAATGTCGAAATCGCGAAAAAAAATCAGCTGTCCCATACAATTGGGTCGAGTAAGATTTCAGTTTACTATGGAACAGCTGATTTATTTTTCGCGATTTCGACATTGGTCCCATAGAGAAAGTTGTTCAGTTTGATGGTCTGATCATCCCCTTAAAAAAGCGTCAGCATATTAAGAAGGACCCTGTATACTATAATACGGATTTGGAAAATAAAGTGTAAGATTGGTAGTAATATCTTTTTGAACGTTTCTGAATGCTACCACCTCCAGTGTTACATCCAACTCATAGAATAATATTTTCTTATTCCAGCTCTAACGTTCTACTCCATCATGTTCATGAGATTCGCGTGGAAGGTCCAGCCGAGGAATATGCTATTGTTCGCCTGCCACTTCACAAACACAGGGGCCCAGATCACGCAAGGCGGGAGATTCTTGATGTATAACTACGGCGGAGGTAAGAATGAGAAAGTGGAGGTTGCAGAAACTGAAGTTACCGAGAAGAAATAACGTGAGGAAGTTATAACTAGTAAGCCAATGTAGAAATAATGATGGAGAGTTTAGAATCGATGAAGCAATTGCAGTTAAGAGAAGTTTATTCCAAAAGCGCTAATGTGCGCTGTATACAAACGAAGTTTGGTTATATTTTCAATACTAACCAATTAAAGTCGATGAAATTTTGAAAAAACAATCTAGAAACAAATCTCTATGTTTTTATGGTGTCAGATTTTCGTTAAAATATACAGTTTCAATGCTAGAATTAATTTAAGATTTGTATGGATGAGGCACTGTAACTTTAAAACTATACATTTTAACGAAAATACAAGCATAGAGATTAGTTTCTACATTGTTTCTGAAAAATTTGATTGACTTTAATTGGTTAGTATTGAAAATATAACCAGACTTCGTTTGTATGGAGCGTGCCAACGGTAATATACCTTAAATTAAATTAAATCTGTATTCAGATAAAGTTAAGAATTTTATTAAAAATGTATCAATTTTGTTGGTATAGCATAATGACAAATGATTTTTGTAAAGGAAATCGTGTTTCAAGAAAACTTTTTATGTAAGTCTTATGCCAATGTAATAGAATAGCTTAATGCCTTCTGGCTAAATGGTTTCCATCGATTCTGAACATTTAACAATCAGGGTGAAAATATTTGTACTTAGTTGTGACGAGAATAATGTTGTGTAGAACAATTTGGTTTACTTGTGTTGTTGACTCGTTTATATTTTAATCAAATGCATAAAATATTTATAAATTGAATATAACATTGACTATAATTATAATTGGCGACAAGTAAATGGGTTTTCTCACAGGCTAGTATGGCACACGCGACTAAACGAGAGAGTCGCATTCCCATACATTTTGCAAAGCGTAAATTAACTAAAGCAGAGGCACATCTCGCTCTGTCTATACTTTATTACAAATAAGGACGACAAGATTTTCCAATCTAACTCCCCTAGATTGGAAAATCTTGTCGTCCTTATTTGTAATAAAGTATAGACAGAGCGAGATGTGCCTCTGCTTTAGTTACTTTACTACGTAAAATATATTTTAGTTTTAACTGCTCAGTAAATAAACCGTTTGAAAATAACGCTAAACTCACATTTTCAGTAATTCTGTTGCTTGAATACTATTTTTAATAACTGGATAAACTATAAAAAGTATCTAAACGACGACGAAAAACAATGACGTCATTATTAAATTTTTAGTACAATATTTCATACAAAGCACGCGTATTGACGTTTGATAAAGAGTTGTTAATTTCACTAGTGGAAACTCGCGGATTCCTATTTAGCTTTCTGGCCAATTCTGATTACCAAATGTAATTAATTTATTGGATAAATATTCTAACCGACATATCTTGGACGTTACAAAAACTGTTCTAAGAATAAGTGAGAGTAAGTGTTTCAAATCTCTGTTTCTGTAATGCAAAATATAGCCTTAAAATTTCGTTGCTATTTTGAATGGAGTATAGTTTTATCGATGGCATGCTAGCCTACTAGAAAGAAAATGTTTTGGTGACATATAAATGTAATAAATACCAAGTCTCCGAAAACGTATCGAGGAGTTTAATTATTATCGCGGGACCAGTCGCGGCGAGGATTATGTCCAGCAGTGGACGTCTTTCGGTTGAGATGATGTTGATGAAGACCATTTGCAGACTGGGTCTACGTGGTGGATTATGGTCCTCTCACCCTATTCGCAAAAGTCTAACTTATAATTATGATATACAATTAAAAGTATAGTTGCTCAATGTCAATTCCGCTGCGCAAATGATGATAATCATTGAAATATGTAAAATACACAGTTGAAATAGCTGAATTATAAAAGATGTTATGTAATTATTTATTACAGTAGTGATAAAGATTGTTATTTATTAATAATCATAAGATTTATTTAACATTTGAACTGTAAATCCTCTTTACTATATCTTTTAGGTAGCTAATAGGCCTAATAGCCAAAAGGAATATTATAGAACTGTCTATAACCTTTTCCGAGAAACATAAAAGGCCTTTAATTTTTAATAAACATATCAGTGCAACAAAAGACATCGACCTTTCATAAATTTTTGGTCCAAATGTGAAAGTGCTGGCCAACAAAAACTAATTCTATATTATGTTAGAATTTATCCATCAGAGTATTTATTATTATGGCATGAAAGCTGTAGCTGTAAGTATTATTACATCAAAAATGTATGAAAAGGCGCATTTTTCTAACTTTAATAAAACCAAGGAAAATGGTCCTGCATATTTGGTGCCATACTCAAATTTGCTGAGATGGATGAGAACCAACAGAACAATAGCCTTAGCTAATTTCAACGAAAATGTATAAAAAATTCAGATTGTTTGAACCCAAATAAAAACCAAGGACAATGGACCTTTGGTGCGGTACCTAATAATAAATGTTTAGAAGGAGCAGTTCTAACAGAACATCGCATAATTTTTTTTTGCCGACACTCACATTTTGGACTAAATCTGATGATGTCTTTTACAAGATACGATTGAAAAATTGTAGTAACTCTTATAATCGCTTTATGTAAAATCTGATAAGAAAAAAAAAACACCGCCATGTTGCGGAAAATTATTGGAACTAATTTTTGTACTTGTAACATTGACTTTAAAGGTTATAGTCGATTGTAGCGCTCCCAAAGTAAGTTTTTTTTCTGGTCATGCTTTAGAAAAAGTCATTGTCATGTTGTAAAATAAGAATGTAGATCATTGACGATGGACGCCGAGTGAAGAATCTTTTTTTTTTCACAGAAGCACTACTATAAAATTTTTGCAACTATTTAGTTTGGTTGTATAAGCCAATCTTTCCGGCTGTATTGGCTTAAAACTTTTCTGTTACTTATCAATTTATCTTCCAACGTTGTGATATTTTATTGTTGATATTATGAACATACGTATAAAATATGTATTTTGGAAACTGGCTGTCTCAATTAGGTACAAAAACGTTTAGATTGGGCTACTTTAATATTATAATATTACTAAGTCTTACTTAGTAATAGGTATACATTCTTTGCAAGTGATATAAAACAAAATATTTATTATGTAGGTATGTATACATAAAGTAGGCTTCATGCCATACGGGGGAAGGCTGTTTCGTGGAAAGGTTGATAGAAGCCCTCATAATATTTAGAGTAGCAGTTGTTTCAAGCTGCCTTTCGTCTATTTCACAGTAAAGTAGTTGCATTTAGTTTTTTTATAGTTGTGTTGTCACTACTTAAATATTCGAGAGTTCGAACATTTTTTCACTTGGATGGACGTCTGGATGTTCTGAATGTTCTATGTTAATGTGATCTATTTAGAACGTTTTTAGAGATTTTATTTTTATTGTTTTTTGGGGTTTATTTTGTGTTCGTAGTTTTTGTCGTAAAGGAGAATCGCGCCCGCGCCTCCAGTCGTAATTCTCCAAACGACGCTATGCTACGGACTATAAGGTTTATAATTGTGTTACTTTGATTATCAGCTACCGCCACAGGTATCTTCTGTATAAACTGCGTCTGCGCCTAACATTTACAATTCCGTTGTAGTGTTTAAATAATTAAATGGTCCATGTATCTTGCCTGATTTGAACCAACTGCTACTTAAGTATCTGTTGAAGATTGATAAAATGCTTATAAATAGAATATTAGAAACAATTGTAGTGTAATTATATGCCTTTAGGTTCTACTTAAGTGCAAATGTAAGGGAATATATTTTTTGAATAACTATTATAACTGTATTTATATCGTCAATAAATATCTACTCTGTTGATCTGAAATTATTTGGTTTTTTATTTTTTGTATCACGTGTTATGTGTAATAACATTAAATTAACTTTTAGGTGAGGTAAATAAAGAAGGTAATAACCTCGAAGTGGTGGTCCGGTTTTTAGTTTTATTATTTTGAATAGCATATTTGGAGTTTTAGGGCTCACTACTCTATTACGCTTTGCTATTGTACACATGGGGCACAGTTTGGGCAATGAAATGTGTATATTGTGAATTTGGCTTATTCCCACACAGGTGCCCATGTCAAAACGTTGAACATATCCGAACAAATTACTAGAATGATGATGATGATGAGTAGCCGACATTGCCCAAAGAATTGCTAAACTAAAGTGGCAACATTGCTCGCAGAACCGATGGCCGATGGGGCCTCAAACAGTTCTCGAAAGGCGACCGCGTACCGGAAAGGTCACTCACATGGTGGACCGAGGACATGGTGAAGGATAGGCGGTGGGAACCCGTGGGTCGTTATCGATCCTTAGCGGAGGCCTTTGACCAAGAGTGGAGGCCTATCGGACTATAGGCACTTAACTACATTTTGTACCCTCACTAGCTTATAGTTTATTTACTTTATTGTATAGTATCAATTATTTTATTAAATAGACTATGTATTATTGTATACATAACTTTAGCTTAAGAATTTATATTGTAATAGTTATTAAGTCGTGTTATGTTGTAGAGTTTCTGGCCGCATCTTCTCTACAGCGACAACACGTTCCGACGCGGTGGTAGCTTTAAAAAAGATTTGACGTTTGATAAGTGTGCTGCAAGCTCCTATATTGAATAAATTATATTGACTTTGACTTTGACTTTGACCCATTCCAGAATATGCCCTGCTTATACCAAACAAATACCCACTTCCCTAACAGTTTTCTCTTTTCCAGCCCTCGCATTATATTCCACCATGTTCATGAGGTTCGCATTAAGGATTAAGCCGATGAATATGCTTCTCTTCGGCTGCCACTTCGTCAACACAGGAGCCCAGCTCGCACAAGCAGCCAGATTTATCAACTATCACTACGGAGATGGGGACGATCTTACGAAGCGTTTCATAAAGAAATAATCTACATGCTTACAGTTTTAGGTGTATTTTATACTATCTAAAATCCGTCTGTCCGTCTGTCCGTCTGACCGTCTGTCCGTCTGTCCGCGGCTTAGCTCCGAGACGCTTAGTACTAGAAAGCTGTAATTTGACATGGGTATACAATATTTATCACGCCGACAAAATGGTAAAATTAAAATCTTCAAAAATATGTTTTTTAGGGTACACGTAAAGTGGGGATGACATTTTTTTTTCTCGTTTATCCCATGGTGTGTCTTGGATTGTTTATCATTGGATAGGCCAGTTTTCGATATAGGGATCCGTTAGCGAAATATTATGCTTTAAAGTGAAAAGTTTACAAGTTAACGAGTAATAGTCGACCAACTTGTAAAATATACTTTTTAGACTTTAGAACCGTTCTAAGTCCGTATATTGTGACGGGCAACTAAGGAACCCTACCCTGCGCGTGGCCCGACACGCACTTGGCCGGTCTTTTATAATAATAACAATACAGAGTACCCGTTTTCAGAATATCTCTGACTACCCCCTTGGCGAATATAGTCGTGAGCATATGCTATGCTAATAGCAATACAGTTGACAAAGTAATAAAATATTAGTAATGACAAAATATTGTTTTTTAAGCCTACGCTGTCCGTCTGTCCATCCGTCTGTCGGTCCGTCCGTCCTACCTATAAAGGGGCTATGAGCTAATGAATTTACATTGACTATGCCGAACGCGTAGAAAGCGGTGGATTGAGTTATATCATAACGGGAACTGTAATACCTCAATGTTTTTAGTTTTTAGAGGTAAAGTGTTAAATGAATATAATTTTATAATTTTGCATTTTTGTTTACAATTTAATGTACTTACAAACCTAATATTTTTTTATTTTATTATTACATTAAGTTTGGAATTTAGCAAGACAATTTGTTTGATTCTATTAGTAGGTATACTTAACATTTATCTAGGTACCTACCTATTTAATGAAAATTAAGTTCTTGAAATTTCGCATCGGACTGGATGTCAAGTTTAGCTAAAACACAATTGAATAGTAATTGGATTGCAATAAGGATTGAACATGTGCCTGCACTCATCGGGACCCCATGTCCTAGAACGATGCGAGTAGGTATTGTCTGGCATTTAGTTAAAAAGTTCCATCGAAACTAATCAGAATTAAAATTTGTTCCGTCAAAATGGAAGAAGGGCATTCGTTTAAAAAACCTCTAGCCAGCTCGTCACTTTTTATTTATAAATCACAGGAACTCGACAAAGGCAAAGGCACGTCTCAGTTTTTGTCGTTTTCTCTCGGGGTGGCATGCTAGGCCGCCCACAGGGCCGACGAAGCTCCTTGATAGGTCAACCGAACCATATCTACGCAGTTTGTAATGATGAGGGAAAAGTATACAGGGCCGTTCTTTATATGGTGAATGCCCTCTGTAGCAACTGGACAGATTCTTAGCTGGACAGATTCTCAGCTGGACAGGACATGTACGGTCGACCTACGCACCCTCTCAATATCGCAATTATCCCCGAGATCATATGTAACCCAATGGCCCAAGTACTTGAACTTGCTCATCCATCCTAGGGGAGTCCAGGTACATTGGAGTAGTTGATAGAGTTCGTATCTTCACAACCATATTTTAAAAATATAATCGCATATCGCGAAGGGTCGCATCGGGTTGGGACGCAGCGCAAAAATCCGCCCAAATCGCTCCAATCGCTTCTTTATTTACATAAACTATCGCATACTAAGTATATCGCGCCGGAGCGGGTCGCATTATTGCGCGGTGATTTCCGTCCGTGCGATGCGGCCCGCTCCGCCCCGATGCGGCCTCGTGCAGGGTTCCCTAGGGTTCCATACCTACCAGGCGGAACTTTCCCATACAAAAGTGAAGCTCAGCCGTTCGATTTTCCATCGGAGGTCCAACAAATTTTTCGTTTTTCGAACCACTTTTATTAGAGAAAATTGTTTAGTTGCATTGTCTGAATACAATCTTAAAATATTGTTAGTAATTTAAGGGTATATTACTGTTAGCGCACTCCATACAAACGAAGTTTGGTTATATTTTCCAAACTAACCAATTAAAGTCAGTAACATTTTTCAGAAACAATCTATAAAGTAATCTCTATGCTTGTATCTTGTCAGATTTTCTTTAATATAGTTTTAAAGTTACAGTGCCTCAAAGATTTCCTCCTATCCTAGCGTCCTAGCATTCAAACTGTATATTTTAACTAAAATCGGACAAGATACAAGCACAGAGATTTGTTTTTAGATTTTTTCTGCAAAATGTCATTGACTTTATTTGGTTCGTATTGAAAATATCACCAGACTACGTTTGTATGCAGCGCGTATTTACGCATTCGGAATAAACATTTCCGCTGCGATGTGGCCCGCTCCGCCCCAAATGCGACCCTTCGCAATATGAGTTTACCTTTAAAAGACTTCATAAAACTGTGCCCCCGTTTAATTTCCGTCACTTCATAACTCTCAGCGAAGTTGGTTGCTAGCTGGTATCGCGGGCGCGCATTCACAAACCCTACTTGTCGCACAATGAAGCGCCGCGTATTGTTCAACCGACTCTAAACGTTCCCATTGTCTGCCTTCACTTTCTGTTGCACCTTGCCTAGGTGCTCTAGAAATCTAGATAGTTAAAACTGGAGTGGGTTGAGATCGATCGTATTGTGTATAAAAGGTTCTTTATTATGTCCATCTACATACCTACTAGGTTCCTTTTAAAGTAAATAACCTAAACCACTGAGATCACGATCCCTGGATCCTATAAATGTTCATTACCACATTACTTACCTATAAGTAACCTATATTTTAATCCATACAAGGATGAAAAAATATTCCGATTTCTCGAGATGTTTCGGAATTTATTGTACGATTTGTAACACCACTGGCTTTCCGGTGAAGGAAAACTTTTTTTTCTTTTTAAGGGATCTAAGCAACCAACCTAGGGGCACCCAGCACGGGGCACGGGGTACGGAACTCGGCATAGGACGTTGCTGGGGCTACGCGGCGGAATGGGTAGCGGGGATCGGTGAATAGTGAAGGATAACATCGTGAGGAAACCTGCATGCTTCAATTTCCCCACTGTCAATTGCAAGTGGCTACGAGCTCACTCCCCGTCACACTGGACAGAGTTTCGTTACTACTAGTGAAACGTGGATGGTCTGAGTTTTCAGAATATCTCTGACCACCCCCTCGGGGAATATAGTCGTGAGCATATGCTGAGATATTCCGATTCCTATTAAACTTTCTGGCCAATTCGAATATAATTTATTGTGTGTAAGAAAGAACCGATTTACCTATCTTGGACGATACATAGATGTTCTAAGAATAGGTATACTTACCTAATAGTGTTTCAAATCTGTTTCTGTAATTAAAAGTTTTTGCCTTAAAACGTTTTGCGAGTGTGACATTTTGCGTCAAGGTGACCTTTTGCGAATATGACATTGTGCGCCTTATCCCTTTTAGTTGGCACCATGCGAATGAGCTTTATGCAGGCTTGGGGGAGCCTGGTGAACTGATGCGGTTCACCAGGATCCCATGGTGGATCGGGCTAGGGGATCCTGGTGGCCTAAACCTAAATAACCTATAGGTACCTACGTCACTCCCCGTTTGTATGAAGTGTCTATAAGGCCCGTTACGTCCTTTTCTCTGAACGTCCATCCCCCAAATTCCTTGGTACGACCACTTCCCTGAACGGACATTTCCCCTTACGCGCATTTCCTCGATATAGCTAAACTTCATAAAAACTCTAAAGGTAAAGAAACTGTAAAACAAACTTAATGATTTTCGATTGTATTTTGAATTTAACGGATTAAAACCCAAACCTTTTGGATGCTTGGCATTTCCTATCATTAAGTTCAAGTTTGTCTCTTAAGATTGCACATTTACCATCATCAGCCAATATACGTCCCACTGCAGGGCACAGGCCTACCCTCAGGGATGGTGTATGGGTGTTAATACACCACGCGTGCCCAATGCGGATTGATAGATTTCACATACGCATCGGTATTTCCTCTTCAGCGTATGCAGGTTTCATAACGTTGTTTTCCTTCATCGTTTGAGAGCAGTTGGAATTAAGTACGATAGAAAAACTGATTGGTACATGGCATTTTGTCCTCAAGACCTCAAGATTGAGTTTCCATACCTCCGCAAAGCGCAACCGACGCTCTTGAAAAGATAGAAAATCTAGCACTTGGCTAGTTTTATCAGTCGATAGGGTTTGTGATCGAATCATATTGGTTCCACTAACGTCAAAGGAATAAAGCCAGGTACCTACTGGCTGTTGTAGCAGAGAGTGAAGCAGACTCCTCCTGGAATCGATTTGAAAAAGTAATAAAACAAGAGAACTTTAATAAACAGACGCGAGACGCGAGACGGTCCAACTTAAATATTGCGCCCGTTCCAAAATTCGCTTCGTGCCGTGTAAAGCGACCTTTGTTACATTATGTTTCGTATGAAATGCAAATTTTATTGTTCATGTTATTTCACTTGCAGAAATGGAATTTCTTTGTGAATTTTCCGTTTGGACACGTAACGATGTAGAAAGCAGAAGCTTGCGAAAACAAAGATAGGTGAGCTTTAATTAAATTTTTAAATTGTTTCGTCTTAGTTCGTGGAATTTAACAAAAAGCTTGTTTAGGCTCATTATCCACTATTGGACAGGATAGGAGAGGAGTTGAATAACGAGTATTGCAAACTGGGGCCCAAGCCCCGCGCGGCAGGTTTAGGGGGCGCTAAAATCAATCTGTTTTAAAAAAAAACGTGTTTCACTAAAGCGCAGGTAATAACTAATAAGTTGATAAGTTGAAAGAAAATCTCGAGATCGCTTCGCTCGCTCCAGATCGTATTGCAGTGATCTCATTATATTGCACTAAAATCTCGAGCAAACTCCGCTCGCTCCTTAGTTACGATTGTATCGCGGAAGCCTAGACGCATTGGATTTAGATCGTATTGCAGGTTTGCAATATTATTTGCATTGCAGAAGTCGCTCTAGATTTTAAATCATATTGTGCCGAGCTAGTCCAGTGAGAGACTCCTAGAGAGCCCTAGAGTCCTAGAGAGCCGTGGTGCTCCAGTGGCGAGTAACCTTGCCTGCCATGCAGGAGGCGATGGTTCGATCCCCGTCCAAGCCGACTCGTACCATTGAATTTTTCGGAATTTATAGTTTCGGTACTACTGGTGAAACGTGGATATTCTGAGGTTTCAGAATATCTCTGCCTACCCCCTTGGGGAATGTAGTTGTGAGCATATGCGCCGAGCTAATCGTATTGTAGTAAAATTTCGAGCTCACCTCGTTCGCTCCAGGTGTTAGGTTACTTATATTGCAAACACTACTTATATTGGAGAAAATTATTACTACTATAGACTACGTCCATGGTAGAGTGGGGCGCCAACGTCAAATTTTTGCTCCGGGTCGGAAAAATCGTAGCTCCGAGGCTTTTCCCTTCGCATTGATGTAAAACGTGCTTTAGTCTGGAATTCGAGAAGTTTCACCGGGAGTCGTTAATCCTTGCTTGTAGTAAGATAAAAAGTTTAAATAGGTGTATAAAATTAAAAATAATGTTGCTCGTTACTTTTCAACTTGCAGCGGTAGGCGGTTACCGTTTGCTTTTAAAGCATTTGTTTCAAGTTGGGTAATTAAAAACAATAGCCTCAATAGCCCACATACTGTTTCCGAATTCACAATTTTTCATTCGGACACCCGAATGCAGGCATTACATACAAATAGTTCTATCTACATGGCGCATACTTTCGAAAATTTTCCGTTCGGAAATAATTCCTGACGTTCGTTTCTAAAGGCAGTAAAAATTCCGAATTCGGAAACTGTAGGTACGTGTGCGACCACGCATATGGGTAATAGCTAACGACCATAATCTCATTCAGAATGGTCAGAAACATTGCTACAACAAAAGTACCAGAATTTTTGTCAAACTTACACCTACTCCATTTCAAATAGCAACGATATTTTAAGGTTATTTTGAGTTACAGAAACAGAGATTTGAAACACTTCCTCTCAATTATTCACAGCTTTAGTAATAGGATAGTAGGTATAGTATATTTTTGTTATAAATGAATTATATTTGTTAAATCGAAATTGGTTAGGAATCGGAAAATCTTTTCGTCTTTAGGTATATCATAGGCCCGGTTTAAGGATGACGGTAGGTATGTGAGTCAGCACGGTAACTTTACCAATGCATTTGCCAACTTCGAAATCGCGTAATGCAGTTTTGTATGGAACAACTGATTGACGAAACCATAAACTTAATATTACTGACGAAACAATTATCCTGTTATACATAGGTACAGTCGGCAAGACAAGTTTATTAACATTTGTCAGCTTTATTTGTAGAGTACAGTGAATGGTAGGTAAGGAAAAGAGTTTGTTTGTTTGGTTGTGTTGAGTTTGTGTTTTTGTAGTTTTGTGTAAGTTAGTTTGTGTGGATCAGAAGATTCAGTATTATTTGATGATTAGGTACGTAGGTCTTTTAAAATGACCTTAGCTAAGGAACACTAAGACTATAAGCACTAGCGAAGGTAATAGCAATAAATTGTCGACAATTTGTGGTTAACCACACAGACCGTGGATGCGGTGAGCCGTTTGGTTTGCACAAATGCTTGTTAGTACTTAACTAACTGACGTTCTTGTCTAAGGCTGGTTTCAGAGTCACGCTGACCGCCAGCGCGGGTGGTCAGCGCGCGGGCCACGAGCTAGGTGTTGCCTTGTACCGTTTCATAGTGAACACTGACCCGCGTAGTTCAATTTCATAGTGCGAACCGCGCGCTGACCACCCGCGCTGGCGGTCAGCGTGACTCTGAAACCAGCGTTTGACAGCCTTATC
Organism: Agonopterix alstromeriana; assembly: GCA_963924505.1. Classification (NCBI taxonomy): domain Eukaryota; kingdom Metazoa; phylum Arthropoda; class Insecta; order Lepidoptera; family Depressariidae; genus Agonopterix; species Agonopterix alstromeriana. Next base: position 16,725,370 of record OZ004671.1, on the reverse strand, counting down.
CACGAATAGCATAAAAAAAAGATGATATGACCCGCGCCTCAAATGTGTTTAGAAGTCTCACAACGCATGCGTGTGTGCTGAGACTGATGGATATTTGGTAAATAAGACTTGGATCTATTGTAATTAAAGTGATTTTATTTCGCTAAAAAGCCACACAGCAACCACGGTACAGAGCAGGAAGTATCTATAAAGATCATAGACAAAATGACAACTGACGTATGTCAGATAGATAGCGTTTCGTTTACAGCATGTTTACATATTCTAACACTATCCCTTAAACTAAAGCTATCTTAACTTTAGAAGTTACATTACAAGTTACAACTTATAAAATAAAGAAACAAACTTTACATGTTTTTCCTTTGACAATGCTTTGGTTAACACATCAGCCAGCATATCATTACTAGGCACATAACTTAATTTAATAATGTTTTCATTTATTAACTGACGCACAAAATGATGTCGTATGTCAATGTGCTTTGTTCGCGAGTGACAAATAATGTTCTTACATAGTTTCTGAGCAGACTGGCTGTCGCTATACAAATGAACATTACAGTACAGACCTAAACATTCGTAAATAAAATTACGCAAAAATAAACTCTCTTTACAGGCGTCAGAAATTGCCATGTACTCGGCTTCGGCACTGGACAAAGCGACTGTCCTTTGTTTTCGACTTTCCCATGATATAATAGAACTACCCATAGTAAACACATACCCGGTATAGGAACGGCGGTCCACTGCATTTGCAGCCCAATCAGCATCTGTATAACCAACAATGTTTGTGTCACCATTTTCAAAAGAGAGACAGTAGTCTTGTGTCCCTTTTAAGTATCTGAGCACTCTCTTTGCAGCTTTCCAGTGTGCTTCAGAGTAGCAGTTATTGAATTGACTTAAATAACTGACTGCATACGTAATATCAGGCCTGGAACAAACTGATAGATACATTAAACATCCGATGAGATTTCTGTAGTCATATTTACAGTCAGAGTTTTCTTCCTTTTCTAGTTTCAACCCATTTTCTATAGGTGTTTGTACTGGTTTACAATCTAACATCTGAAATCTTTCTAAAATTCGGTTAATGTAGTTTTTTTGATCAAGTGAAATTTTATTCTCATTAATTCTATTAATGCTCATACCCAGAACATTACAGGCTATACCCAAATCCTTCATTTCAAATTCACTCATGAGTTGCCCTTTAATTCCATTCTTGGTTAATTCTGAATCTTTTGTAGAAAACAATATGATATCGTCTACATATAGAGCGATGATGATCAATTCTTCCTTATGGTTTAAAACATATACACAGGGCTCTGATAGTAATTTCCTGAACTTCAGTTTTTGTACCAATACATTGTTAATTTTTTCATACCACGATTTTGCAGCCTGTTTTAATCCATAAACAGCTTTATTTAATTTGCAAACTTTTCTTTCCATTCCTCTTTCTACAAAATATTCTGGCTGTTCCATAAATACGGTTTCCTCCAGGTCTCCATTTAAAAACGCCGTCTTAACATCTAGATGTTCTATATTCATGCCTTTTTGAGCAGCCAACGCCAACAGTATTCTAATTGTTGAGTAACGTACAACTGGGGAGAAGGTTTCATTGTAATCTATACCATATTTTTGCGTATAGCCTTTTGCTACTAATCTAGCCTTATATTTCAATAATTCTCCATTAGGCTTCATCTTTTTAGTAAATACCCATTTACATTTGACACTCTTTTGGCCCTTTGGCAGATCAACTAGGGTCCAGCATTGATTAGTCAAAAAGGATTTATACTCATCTCTCATAGCTGCCCTCCAATGTTCCCAGTCACTGCTAGTTGAGGCTTCCTCTACTGTGTTTGGAACATCACTGCCTTTGCCCATTATGCTCGCTAATTGAGCCTGCTCCGAGGTATCTTCAAACTCCAGTTCATTTGAGTCATCAGTGATGTAATCAGAAGAACCTGGAACAAAAGTTTCATCCGACGAGTCCTCTGTCTGATAACTAGCTGTCTCATCTAAACTAAAAATGGTGTCTCTATGAGGGTTTCTGATTAATGGTTGGTTTAAATCTGGTGACGCAGGTGGTGTGGCATTATTTGTGTCATCAGATTCGTTTGTATCATCATCAGAGTCAGTTGATCGACTCTCAGGAGATATAATTATTGTACCTTTATCATCATCATCATCATTTGACATAGCCTCACTTTTCATGAATACATTTTCCAGAAAGGTCACATGTCTTGCTTTTATACATTTCCAAGGACATAAAGGATCAACTAATCTATATCCTTTTGTGTCTTCACAGTATCCGACAAATATATACTTTTTGCTTCTTGCATCTAGTTTCTTACGATTAGTTTGCACAGCATATGCTGCACAACCAAAAATACGGATGTGTTTTACATCTACCTTTATGGAGGACCATTTTTCTTCCGGGACTGCACCAAAAACAGCCTTTGTGGGTGAGCGATTCTTGAGGTAGACTGCTGTGCTGATGGCTTCTGCCCAGTACTCTTTACCTAAGCCGGCCTCGTGTAGCATGCAACGCGCCTTTTCCACAATTGTACGGTTGGCGCGCTCAGCAACTCCGTTTTGTGCACTACAGTGTGGTACCGTCGTTTGATGCCTTATTCCACAACTGGTCAGATAATCCTGAAATGCATTATTTATAAATTCACCACCATTATCAGTGCGTAATGTCTTTAATTTTTTATTTGTTTCATTTTCAACTAATGCTTTAAAATTTTTAAACTTGTTGAACACCTCATCCTTTGTTTTTAAGAAATAAATGAAAGTTTTTCTTGTGAAATCGTCGATGAACGTAACAAAATACCTATAACCACTGAATGATGGTACCTCGATTGGTCCACATACGTCGCTATGTATAAGGCCTAGTAGTTCATTTGACCTACTCATACTTTTCTTAGGGAAAGGGAGTTTTGTCTGCTTACCCTCAATACATGCGACACAATCACTAAAACTTGAATTGGAATAACTCATACCTGTAACCATTCCATTCTTCATGAGATTCATGCTGCGAGAATTGAGATGACCAAGCCGCTTATGCCATTGCTCCTGTGTAGTTTTATCCACAGATGCCCCATCTTGGCCTCCATGTGCCTTTGATGATTCTCCTAGGCCGTTGGCCGATGAAAACATGACAATTTCTGACTCCTGTTCACATCTCAGTGCTTTCCTAACTGTATCTAACTGATAGACACCATTCAAGTGTGATGCTGTAGCTATTACCGTGCTACCATCACAAATTTTTGCACCTTTTGAATCAAAAGTTACAGTATAACCTTTACGCACTAGTTCACTTACTGATAATAGATTTGCAGATAAGTTTGGTACGTAAAATACATTGCTTATTGTCTTTACACAGTCTTTCAGATTCACACGCACTAGACCGCAACCTTCAGTAAATAGTTTTTCACCATTTGCTACGCTTACTTCCAGAGATTTATCTGACACAATTTCAGACATAACTTGTTTGCTATTACACATATGGTTGGTAGCTCCAGAGTCAAGATACCATGATGTGTTCTCAACTTTGACCGACAACGCTGTTAATAATGCATTGTCCGGCCAATTCTGTCTGTGATTTATATTGTGCATTGGTTTTCCGCTAAAGTTTCTGGGACAGTCTGACTTATAATGTCCTGGTTTCTTACACCTGAAACATACCACAGCCTTCTTAACAATCAATGCTGTCGCTTCTGGATTCTCCAACTTTTCATCCCGTCTTAAATTCTCTTGCAGTAATTTTGATTTCACCATATCGCTTTTAAGTTTTTCGCTTGAATTTTCAAGTGCCATTATGAGAGGGTCGTAGTCGGTAGTTAGACCACCCAACATAATTATAGCCACAAACTCATCGTCTAAGGGTGAATCGATGTCTTTCAATTGCTGTGCGAGCTCCGTGATCTTTGCAATATATTTTTCCATGCCCTCCGTTTCTCTCAGTTTGACACCGAACAATGACCTTAGCAATCCTAGCCTTCTGCTTAATCCTTTGTCCTCATATGCTTTCTGCAATTGGGTCCATGCTTGGTAAGGCGTTTCGGCATTCCGAACATGATTTAACGCTGAAGAACTTATTGAAAGACAAATTCGAGCCAAGGCCTTCTGGTTTTTCTTTTCGTCTGTGGAACCTGCTTCTGTCTCTACGCACTCGTACATGTCTTCATGAAGTAGTGACATTCGCATCAAGAATTTCCAATTATTGTAATCTTCCATGCCTCTCAATTTCTCAACTGATATTCCCGTACTCGTTGCAGAACCGGCCATCGTATCAATTTTGAGGTTATGACGTATTTACCAAATTATATCCGATAGTTTGTTGAAATAAAAAGGTTGAACTGCACGGAAACTATCCTGGGCCCATAACCTGATGGATATTTGGTAAATAAGACTTGGATCTATTGTAATTAAAGTGATTTTATTTCGCTAAAAAGCCACACAGCAACCACGGTACAGAGCAGGAAGTATCTATAAAGATCATAGACAAAATGACAACTGACGTATGTCAGATAGATAGCGTTTCGTTTACAGCATGTTTACATATTCTAACAGAGACGGACGGCGGACGTTATAAGAAACAAATACACGAATTTGTTGGTCGATTAGTCGTGTCACTAAATATCTCATCAATTATTATGGCTGCGGGCCATGTTATCGTCATAGCTCCCTCCGTAGGTACAGTTAGTACCTAGTAGGTAGTAGGTATTCTGACGCGTGGTTCAGTCATGTGTCTATAGCTAAGAGGAAAGATCTCCATAGAGTCCGCATAAATTTACGATTGTAGTTGGTCTCTTTTGTCTTATGACGTACCTTTAATAGTAGAAGGAGATGGGACTATAGATATTTGTTTATGCGGCTGTCCACTTTTTTTTGAGCTAGTGTGTGTGAAAAGTGACCGTAAACGTAAGGCCATATGACACTTGGTGCCTTTTGTGCCATACTACTTGACACCACACACTCAAACCTAAACGTCAAAAAAAAGTGGACACTTTACAATTGGTATGGCTCACTCTAGTCTTAAAGAGAGATCCTTCCTCTTAGGTCTATAGCATCGGCTGCGCGCGTCTGACGCACGCGTCAGTCGCTGGCATCGGAAGCGGCGCCATACGTTTTCATAGTAACTAGTATTGTCGCATCGGCCGTCGGCCGCGAGCCGCGCGCGTCTGACGCATTGGCCGCTGGCATCGGAAGTCCACCTTAAGTCTTACCCGATGTACCCGCAGCTGACAAATTTTAATAGTGCACGAAATTATACTGACCAATCAGGATCAGTTAGGGCACAGGGTTAGGGTTAGTTGCACTGAGTCGGCGAATAATATCATAGAGATGACTCTAGACCATTCTTGACAAAAATTTATCAAGATTATCAACTACTCATCTAAAATGCCCTTTGTAAACTATTGTTACAAAATATCGTTGTCAGTAAAACGCATATCGGTCAGAAAAACAGCTGAAGCCACGTCGTATCGCCTCCGTCCCGTCTAGTTACGTATGCAGTAAACAAACATATTAAGGCAACCATTACCGATCCCTATATATTTCTATAATAACAGTTTTTTTCCCGCCTATCAAAAGTTGTCGCAGATAGACGTTCCAGTTGTACTGTGATCACAGAATACATTTAAGGCATTGACGTAGAATACCATGGACGCCGGGTCTAGTACAAAATACTCGAATAAAGTGTCCGAGACTTTACACAAACCTAAGTACACACAGCGACACATCAAGCTATACAAAACCAACATAAGCTGGCCGCGCGACGTTATAGGTAAATTATGCAACATCCGCGCGGCCAGCTTATGTTGGTTTTGTATAGCTTGATGTGTCGCCGAGTGCACGTATAGGTTAGAAATTTAAATAACTCTTAATCATAAAAGCAACATCCGCGCGTATTTTGGTTTTGCATAGCTTGATGTGTCGCCTTGTGTACGTATGTACGTAATATTAACCAACTAAAAACATTGAAAATGCAGAAATTCTTTTCCGCCGCGCGCCGACGCGTGCTTGTAGTCGGCTGATCAAACGAAGACTGTTGCGTAATTCGTTCTCTTTTTTACGTTTTCGTTCTCTTTTTACTCGGATACTTTTGAGCGTGGACCCTCCGTCCAGTAGTAAACCACCTGTCAAAATAACGGCAAATCGCGACCAATTTTTTACTACGAGTTTTTCAGGAGTCGCGCTGCAAGTCTGGCGGAGTACGGACGCGTGCGTATTGGCTCGTTGGGCTTGCACGTGGCTCCGCCATTTTGTGAACTCTTTTGTGTTTTAACCGTAAAACAATCACTTGAGATTATAAACTACTTACATTGTCAAAACTGCCACACTAGACTTAATTAATACTACTGATAATTTTCCTACGTATACTCTCCACATAACGAGACATTGGCTGAATTGTGATAACACATCGGATGCCACTAAACAAAAAATTTTATTGAGTTTTTCAGAAACTATGTACAATAGTAAGAATAAGAATATTTATAATGCTACTACTATCTTAGTACCTACACTATTAGTCCGTCTGAACGAACTGAAGACTTCAGAGCTCTAATCTAACAAGATTCGTCGTTGGGAATGGTCATGACTAAGGTGGCTAAACAGCCTAAATTTCAATGAATCAACTAAGCTTTATTTTAAACGGCACATAACATAATACCAAGGATTATTTGGATTATTTATATAAACGACAAGAAAGAAGACAGAGAAGACGATAAGATCCTAGATTCCTTTCTATAATATGTTTTAAAACACGAAACAAGCTATTTATCAATTTCCACAACAGTACAACATGAACGTCCGCTAACTAAAGTCCTCACACACGTTCACGGTCGATTGACTCTCAAGTGAGAGTTTCAGAACGCGTCCGACCCGCCGTTTCCCGTCGCGGCGCCGCCATGACGCCGTCCGGTTCTCCGGGACTCCGCCAAGATGGCCGTCACTGCGCGGGAAAGAAAAGAAGGCGATTTGCACAAAATACACCCATTACCGGCTTTATAGTGACTGGATGGACGGGAAAAATCTTTCATAGCTCCTAATTTATATCATTGCCCCACATTTGTTGTTGTTTTGTTAAAGTTGAGTTCATAAAAAGTACATGTAACTAATGTAACTCATGAAAAATGGCCTTTGCCTTCGCCCTTTCATTGTGGTCAATGTTATAACTAGAGATCGGATAATCGGATGCATATTTGCCTAAAGTTGAGGAGTTGGCTATTATGGAGTGCACTTTTATATCGAAATTTTTATTTTATTTTTCATTTTATAATTTTATAAAGTCGCCTCCGTACTATGCATCCGAGTAGTTTCCCAGAAATATTTTACCGAAAAACATATTATTTCTTTTGTAAATCAATTAGTTTTAAAAAGTCGCTTCAACACTATGCATCCGATTAGTTAGCATTACCGGATTTCCTGACTAACGGAAATTCTTTAAAGGACAATTTTTAGAAGTTGCTTCCATAATTTTTTAGCCAAAAATGAAGTTTAGTTTGGTAAATGTGCATCCGAATATCCGATCTCTAGTTATAACATAGAAAATTGTTTATGTTTATGATTTCAAGAGTGATGTTTCAGTTTTAAAGGTAGTTTTCCTTTCGCTAACAAAATAACCACAAATTATGTAATAGTTACTAAATAACTGCAAAAGAAATAAGCATAAATGCTCACGACTATATTACCCGAGGGGGTAGTCAGAGATATTCTGAAACCACAGCATATCCACGTTTCACTAGCACCGGGACTGTCCAGTGTGATGGGGAGTGAGCCCGTCGCCACTTATAATGGACAGTGGGTACAAGACATGCCTCGAAATTGAAGCATGCAGGTTTCCTCACGATGTTTTCCTTCACCGAAAAGAAATATTATCTTATAATATAAGTTGCCTTGCCTCGTACGATACTCACGTGAAAAAAATGGTAGATCTCTTTGCAGTAGCGTAGCGAGGGGGGGCAGTTGAGGCAAATGCCCCGGGCTTCACTTTACTAGGAGCGGTAAATTCGGTAAAAAATATAGATTGATTGACTTCTGTCTCAATTCTTAGAGAAGAAAAAATTCGAACTCGCTTCGCTCGCTCTAGGTTTCTGTTTTAATTACTGTGCCTACACAATCCTAAAGAGGTCTGACCACAGTTAAATCGTGGTGCTAAAAAGTTCGAACTTATTTCGCTCGATACATAGCTTTTACTTACAAATATTTAATTCATAAAAAGCTCTGGCTCTAGCCGATTCGTTTTGAGGAGAAAAGTCGAGCTCGCTTCGCTCGCTCTCAGTTTCTATTTTTGCATGGATTACCCAAATGATGTCTGACCACAACCAGAATCGATGTGCAAAAAAATTTCGAGCTCGCTCCGTTATTTTTGTATAGGTAAGATAAGAGGGCGGCAAATTCGGTATGTGCCCCGGGCGGCAGAAACCCACGCTACGCCCCTGTCTCTTTGTAAAACTAAGTATTTTAAGCAAACAAGCACGGTGAAGGTGATTAACCTGAAAATAGTTGAGAATACATAAAAAGTTGAATTGACTTTTTGAGTAGTTAACGTTCAACGGCCAGAATTGTATGAGAATAAAATCAGTTTAAAACTTGTTTGAGTGCTATTTAAAAGAACTCATAATTACATAACTTCAACTACTTTTATGATTAAGAGTTATTTAAATTTCTAACCTATACGTGCACTCGGCGACACATCAAGCTATACAAAACCAACATAAGCTGGCCGCGCGGATGTTGCATAATTTACCTATAACGTCAAGCGGTCAGCTTAATTTGGTTTTGCGTAGCTTGATGTGTCGTCGTGTGTACTCTTTCTTATACTGTGCCTTTACTTACTGACTGCGGTAGCTTTGTCTACTTCTACTTGCCCATGAACATAGGCCGCCCCCAATGATCGCCACAACGACCGGTCCTGGGCTGCCCTCATCGAACGGGAAGCCGCCTACTACATGCCTACTTTTAGGTACAAATTTACCTAATTAAATTATTATGTTAGTAAATATCGTTATATAAATAATTCTGTTTCAGAAAAGTTTCAAAATGTATCGAGCTATGAAATATAGAATCTAGGTCAGGTTTTAAAATGTATTACTAAGTTTTATGAAATACTAACTCAATTTATTTCACGATAGTATTTCATATTGGTGTTTCAGTTTTTCATTTTAAATATTCGAATAAAACTACGCTTCCATGCTGCTAATTGGGTAAAACCAATAGATATAGTTTACACCCGTATTCTTAGTCGGTTCCTCGAACTCTGCCTCGACTCAATCTCACTCAAAAAAATTCCTCGACTCATCCACGACATCAGATTTCTCAGTCATAATCCCGAGGTTCCTCTAATGTAGCTGAGTCGACGAATTAGTAATAATGGTGGAATTGAAAGTCCTTTTATCTTTATTTTGGTGGTGTTTAGAATAGCCAAGAAAAAACGTAAAATCTTCAAATTCAGATATTATTTCACGAAAAACTATGATTCAGGGTGTATCTCCTCGGCGTTTGAAATATTTTCGTTTGTGTATAAGAAAAGGTATAATTTTTTAACGCTGTTATAGGGGTCCAGCGAGCTTATGACTGGGATATAATATTTTGTACCTTCTCTTATTTAAACAAGGCGAAAATATTTGGTGAGAATAATTACAACGTTCAAAGGCCGAGGAGAAACACCCTTCAACGACGTTTACGTACCTCAAGAAGACTTTAAGGTAGATGGCGATTCTACCTTGAGTTTGATGTCTCTTGCCTCTACTTTTACTTGTTTCAAAGCGCAGCGTGCGTAGGCCTCCGCTGCGCTTTCCGGTACAAGGTGGACCGACGAACTGGTGAAGGAGGCGGGAACCCTTTGCATGAGGTTAGTGTATTGCCAGTCGTTGTGGCGATCCTTAGGAGAGACCAATGTCCAGCAGTGGACGTCTATCGGCCGAGCTGATGATTTTGATGATAATGAAGTCGAAGAACATGTCGACTCGAAAGGAGGAATCTAGGAATACGCAACTAAGAATACGGATGCTAGTATTAGGACATTCAATCCTCGATACTTTACGTCTGTACAAAGTGGGGTAGATATTTTTAAATCGCTCTTTTCATCTTCCCGCCTCGCTCCAAGCTATGCTAGATTTAGTTTGACACTTCAAAGATGCTCCAGACTTGTGTTAGATTTGGAGAGCAGCCAGTAAAATGAAAATTGGAATAAGTATCGAGTAACTTTAGATTTTTCAAGACTCTTACAACTATTGGCAGAGTTTATACGTAGGTACCGGGTACATGATGACCTACTTTCTTGAAACTTCCTGTAAGTACTTAAAATTAGGGCGTGTAAACTTATTTTAAGTGAAAGTTGTTCAGTTTGATTGTCTGAAGCACCCCCTAAAGTCGTAGGTAACGTATTTAAGTTTACACCCTGTATAAAATTGTGGGGTCTACGAGAAATAAGTCTCCCTCGTGGACCCACCAGTGGGGCAAATTAGTGGGTCTACGAGAAAACAGCGAAATTGCGCAGTGTGCCGTATAGGTAGGCAAGCATCTAATTACCTTTTCGGATGGTCACGTAAACGAAGTTATATGTAACTAGTATAACTTTATACCAAAAAATGTTTCAGTTTAGTCTAGTTTCGGTACGCATTGCCTGGTTCCCAAGACGGAAGGAGTGATGGGCCTAACCACACGTAGCTACCTAGCCAAAGTAATATACGTTTGTGGTCATTCCTAAGGAATTAATTTACTGGCTGGCTTTTTCCCAAAATAAACAATGAATAAAAAGTCATGCACTGCTTTCCAACAATTCACCTACCTACTCTAAACGACGTAAAACAAAGACGTTCAAAGCGAACATTCGTGGAATCTAGTTGACAAAAAGATAGATTAGCTCACGGCCCGGTCGACTACGTTAGTTTAATAATTCAGTAGGTCCCGGAATGCCCCGACCCGCCATCTTGTAAGGGTTGTGAAATGTGAAGATGCAATAAAATGAACAGTCCGTCAGCGTTTGGGGGAAAAATAGTTTAGGCAAGGGAAACTCGTAAAAACATGCTAGATTGTAGAAAAAGAAAACATTGTTATGGCCAGTATTTTGTATTTTAGTAGAAAAAATTCCAATTCAGATTATTGATTAAATTAATAAAATTTGGAAATAGTGGGGATTTCCAATCACATAACTATACAATTTAAAAAACAATCTAGGTTAATGGTACATTAATTACTTGATTCTTTATTATTACTTCAGCTACTTCCATAGTATCATGTCTTATGGTATTCTGCTGTGGGGCCGTGCTACAGATGTTGAGGCGATCTTTATCCTTCAAAAGCGGGCAATTCGAGCCATTTATAATCTGCGTTGTCGAGATTAATTAAGAGATCTTTTTAAAGATTACAGTATATTGACTTTCTACAGTCAATATATTTACGAAAATATTTTAAACGTTCGCAAAAATTTGTCTCTCTTTCCCAAAAACAGTGACGTTCATAGTTACAATACAAGAAATAAAAATAAATTAGTATTCCCACATTTTTGACTCAGTAAAGTCAACACATCTTTCATGGGGCACTGTATACGCTATTATAATAAGATACCAGAGGATATTCTAAACTTGCTGGACAAAAAGTTTAAGTCCCATGTTAAGCAAGTCCTCTGTAATAAGGCTACTATAAACTCGATGATTATATGAATGACCAAAATGTCTGGTCTTGACAATGTTACACTATGTAATTCAATATTGTATTTTGTAAGTGTACTTTGTATATTTTGTTTTTTTTTAAATATGTGTGTAGGGTTTCTGGCCGACAACGGAACACCTTCCAACGCGGTGGTAGAGTCAAAAATGACGTCAGAAAGCTATCCATGTGATATTATTTAAATTAAAACATTTTGAGTTTGAGTTTGAGTTTATTTAAAATAAGCACCAAACCACCTTTTATACTATACCTATATATAGACTGGTTGTCTGGAAGAAATCACTTTTAGTGATAAGGCTGCCTTTTATACCCTTCTTGTTCGTGTGTTTTGTTGTTGTTTTTTGTGTATTTTGGTGTGCAAATAAATAATATTTATCTTATCTTATCTATACTTTATAAATAAAAGAAAACAAAGCACCAAAATCTTAGGTATATATATTTCTACTTACGTCAACTACAAAAAATATAGCAGAAACGTGAACAGCATAGATAAACAGAGATCTCTACTATACACGTAGAAGAATTAAACCTAAAAGAAAATGAAAAAAGTAGGTAGGTAATTCACTTCAGTTAATAAAATTTTTAATGCGCCCCGATCAAATCCGGAGCGCCCCGAGGCCGCTAACAACCCAGGGGCGCACAATTACTCGGACTGGCAAACCAGACGATTTCCCCCGCGGTTATCGGTCCGTCCGAGTTACAAAATTGTCGATACATCAGTTACCGAGGCCAGGCTAATTGTTTAGTGGGGCAGTTTGTAAAAATGGATAGGTAGACATTTTCATTATAGATCGAAATTCGTTTTGGTTAATCATAGTTACTCGTATCATTCCCGTTTTATCACAGTTGATTGGGTGCAAGGAAAGAGCCATTACTATCATTGGCGACTTCCTAAGCTCTCCACTACAACAAGAGTGATCTGACATGAAAGACGAAAACGGTAAGAAAACTTTGTATTTCAAGTTACAAAGTTGGATAAAGATAATGGGGAACTTGCACAGTTCTATATTTTCAGTGTATTATCAAGATCATCAAGAGAAATTACGTTCCGATCCACGTAACTTATGATTGAAATATTTCGTAAAAAATAAAAACTCTGAAATAAATCTTTATATTCACAACTATTCTGAAAATATATACGTGGCTCAATTTTTCCGAAAAATAATTACTGCAGTCTTGATAAGCACACCATCATAGGACATATGTTGCAGACTTTGACTATTTATTATGTGGACTGGTTACGCGTGTAATTCTACTAACAAACATTTCTGCCACTTTTTGCGGGGGGCGAGGTAACATAAAATCCGCAACTTTTGATTTTATTCCTCATAACTTTAGATTCTAATTTTGAATGTTTAAAATCATGAAAAGTAGTCTCGTGTGAACCCCAAACGTTCTAAGTTCGAAGTTATTATTTCGCAATTATAGGCTGTTTCGTTTAGTGATAAGGTGTAAAATTGAATATAAATGCACAAGATAAATTGTGCTTATACCGTGGCAGAGGGGAAATGCTACCGCAAGGCTAGTCCTTATAATAATTAGTCAAAGGTTGCAGATGATTTAAGCAGTGTTTTTGGAGAAGCACTTTTTCTCATGGCTGTACATTCCTATACGAGAGCTGCATACACGTCCGCAGCCTCTACAACAGAACTGTACGCCGGTGAATGACCACAGGAACGGTATTATGACAGCATTAAGCCTCTTGACACATTTCTCTGCCCAAATGGAACTAGGTTTCGTCATGGGTAGTCCGACCGTGTTCTGTTTTCCTTCTCCACCCTCCTCTATTTTCCACGAGCTCTTCCCAGTTTGCGTGGCCGATTCCGAAAACGGTCAGACCCCTCTTGTCGCAATCCTTAAATCGCAGCATGGGTCTTCCGACTGGTCTAACCCCAGCCTCCTTAGCCGCTTCTCCTTAAGAAGAGCCGTGATACTAGGCAGGTGTGCCACCTGGAGTGCCCTCTCGTTTGTCATCCTATCCTGCCAGCATATGCCCAAGATACGCCGAAGGAAGAACTTGTTTGAAGCAAAAACTATCGTCAGTAGAGGCACAGTTTAAAAAGTAAAGCTTATGAAGCTTCTGTCTCTGTTGGTTATTTAATCATGTGGCATAGGTAGCTTTAAGTGCTTCTCCAAAAACACTGCTTAAACCATCTGCAATAGATGTAAAGTCTTATGATGATGATGATGATGATGATATTTAGCTTTGATTTGTTATATTGTGAATGTTTGTCTATAAAAGGTAAGTAAAGAAGCGTGGTAGAAGCTAGTTTGTTTAGTAAATGTCTCTGGATGGTACAGGTCATAGTCGACTGGGCATGAAGGTAATTGATGCGAGCAATTGCCTGGACGCACTGGGCATGCAAGCACACCTTTGCACTAACCTACAAACATTGTAATTGCTGACGTGATAGCCTTTGACGTTAGCTTAGGGTCTTTACTTTGCTATGTATATTTTTTATACGTAATGCTTTATACGTGTAAGTAGCTTTTACCCGCAACTTCGTCCGCGTGAAATTAGAATATCGAAAAATCATTTCTTAGCGCATCACTACTCTGTAAATCCAAATCCAATTTTCATGTTTTTATCTTCAGTGGTTTAGCCTGTCCGTCGTCTTTCAATCAGTCAGTCACGGATCTATTTTTAACCCCCGATGCAAAAGGGGCGTGTAAGTTTGATGCCTATGTCGGTCTGTCTGTCTGTCTGTCTGTGGCATCGTAGCTCCCAAACGGGTGGACCGATTTCGATGCGGTTTTTTAAAATAGAAAGCTAATTTTTGCGAGAGAGTTCTTAGCTTTGATTTATGAAAATCGGTTCAGTAGTTTTCATGCAACTTTAAAAATTGTGAAATTACAATTTTATAAAACCCCCAAAGCCAAAAACAAACATTTAAAAAGTAAAAAATAATTCGGTCATCTATTATTTTTGATGTAAGCAAATGTATGATTTACTTCTTAACTCTCTTTAAGATATTTTAGGTCATTTAATGTGTCGGGGACTGCAAGTGATTGAAAAAAAATCAATGATCATTTCATAGCGGTCCCCTATTAAATGAACTAAAATATCTTGAAGAGAGTTATGAAGTAAAACATACATTTGCATATATCAAAAATATTAGGTGACTGAATAATTTTTAATTTTTAAATGTTTGTTTTTGGCGTTGGGGGTTTTATAAAATTGTAATTTCACAATTTTTAATTTTTAGCGAGACTTTAATAAGAGCGTTATTTCATAGCGTAAATTTTAATCCCAAACGTAAACTACTAGGATTTTTATTGTGAAAACCATACAACAACGTTACAAACATAAAATATAACATCCATGACTGAACCGGGATTCGAACACAGAACCCAGATTTTGGTAGAATCCTGGAATAATCTAGATGAATCTACATGGTGAAATTGATATCAGTCTACCCATCATGCTGAAGAAGTTTTACTATGGGAGCAAAACCATCGGAGCAAAAAAAATCTGCTGTTCCATACTAAACTGGAACAAAATGGAATGAAATGTATGGAACAGCAGATTTTTTTTACTCCGATCGGTTTGCTCCCATAGTAAGGGTATACTCCTAGTTTAAAAGGATGCTAATGATATCAATTTCACCCTGTATATCAATTCGGCCGTTTTCGATAAAAGTGGTAAGGAAAAAATGGATCAGCCATTAATCATATAACAAAACGTGTCGGAGCGGCAAAACTTTTATCAATATTTAAAAAAAATAGTCGGAAATGCACTCTACTTCTATCGTGAATAGAGCACCAAACACAATACCTCACATTTTACAGGTCGGTTAAAAAATAAAATACAAAAAGAAAAAACTTTAGCTCACTGAAATTTCACATAAAAACCTTTGGAAAAGCACCGGAGTGTTTTCTATGCAAAATTGTGAAAATAGTTTTTTAGAGGTTGTCCGTAGAGTGATCGTGCTTTTTTTTTGGTGAAATAAAAAAAAAAAGAATTTGGTTATTCGGATTACGGATAGACAGGGGAAATAGTTCTTATATTCACATTCATTTTCACAGTTTTTATAACTGAGAGTTGGATTGCATTTTAGATTATTATTTTTTTAATTTCCAACGGCTTCACAATTTTAAACGCAATCTAAATTTTTTTAGAGTTGCGTGGTTATTAATTAAGCTAAAGTTAATCATTTTACCGGTTTCTTACCGCATTTTTAATGATTTTCGAGTTTCTTGTTATTTCAATAGAGAGGACGGTTTCAAATTCTCTAGTACATGGAATCCGGTGGTAAACAAGGGTATAAGTGCTTCACCTGCGTACTCTCGGTAGGACAAATGTAGGAGTGACACAGTGAGTGTAGTTTGTCGTGCTGGATCAAGTGTGTCGTTAAATAGTATGAATCGAGAAAACAGTGACGATGACTTTCGGAGTCGGAGTGGTCGGAGCAAACGAAGAAGAATGAGGGTAGACAGATTTGTCTGCTCTTAAAAATCTACCTGTAGTTCTACAGTGACCTCGTAATCATGGCAGTTGTAAGTCGAAAATCGCGTAGACAGGTATTAGCACCAGATGAGATACAAACTCTCCCTGTTAGAAACCTAATGCGGATTCTGACTGCAGTGAGGATCAGTAGGGAGCTATAAAAGGGGCATAAAAGACCACCCGATGGTCGCAGTGGCACAGGCGTGAGTCTATTAAGGCCCCCAACTCCCAATAACAATAATAATATTCTAGGTTTCTTATGCGGCGCGTCTTTCGTTCATAAAAATGTGAGCATTTTACAACAACTTGATTCATATTCATCTTCTATGCTAAAAATGTGCTGTGCTGGAATTGAACGCCTCAAAACATAGTATTTGACCACCCCAAATCCCCAAATGGGGTTACGGTCGTATGTTTATGTATGTATGCATGTTTTTCTTCTTCTTCTAATCATGTGGGCAGCAAGCCCTGGTGTCAGCGTTTACCTCAAACTGAGTTATTATTTTCGCAGTCCATATTCTATGTATGAAATTTTCTTACTCAGCTATTTAGTATTTTACGAGATATTTATTAACAACAGAAATAATATACATATTATACAACGTGTTAATGAATTAACGCAAAACTAGAAAGTAGTTTGTTTAGAATCGAGCAGAATCGAATTATCATGGTTTCAACATAGGTAATTTTTTTCAAAATATTAAATAATTTGTTTGTAAAATTTAAAATTTACTGCTCTCGATCTCAACCCACCGCTCGGGCACTCTCATCCTACTTAATACCAAAAAAAGATTCTTAAAATGTATCCATGAGCATGTTAGCGCTATCATGCATGGCTGAAATGATAAAAAATAATGTTTGCCTCAAAACTTAAAATGCGAATAACTTTAAATTTTAATTATCAAAATAATGAAATTATTGTTTCAATCTAATTATTTTGTTATAAATCAATTGGGGTGTATGACGTTTTGCGCTTATTCATTAACACGTTGTATAACACTTAACCTAAAGAAAAACAAAACATATACCTACTATAAATAAATAACATCCTCTAAATTGCCACCGCTTGAAGGTATGGTGCCCAGGAGGCTGTCAGCGTTGCCTCTTTGTATGGCCAGACTGATTCGCTGGCCGAGGTAGCTGCCAGCCCACTGCCTCCCATTTAGTATTCAGTATTCAGTATATTATTGCAGTATCACAAATAATAAACGACATGCTTACGAGTAAAACTAGATCTAATCTAATTATTGTGACCCCCTGTAAGGGCATGGCAATATTGTTGTAGAGGGACTGAGAATTTGATTACATAAAACTCTTTACTTACCGAATTATTAATTGTACATATACATTATTATATTATTATTTATTAACCTTTTGTTATTTCCCTTTTATACCTCAAACTTTTTTTAAGAGAAGTTTATTCTGAATGCGTAAATACACGCTGCATACAAACGAAGTCTGGTGATATTTTCAATACTAACCAATTAAATTCAATTAAATTTTGCAGAAACAATCTAGAAGCAAATCTCTATGCTTGTATCGTCTCCGATTTTCGTTAAAATAAACAGTTTCAATGCTAGGATTAATTTAAGATTTGTATGGAAATCTTTGAGGCACTGTAACTTTAAAACTGTACATTTTAAGGAAAATCTGGCACGATACAAGCATAGAGATTTGTTCCTAGATTGTTTCTGCAAAAATTCATTGAGTTTAATTGGTTAGTATTGAAAATATCCCCAGACTTCGTTTGTATGGAGCGCGCCAACAGTAATATACCCTTAAAACGGGATAATGTATGTATCCTGTAGAAGCACTTAGTTTAAATATTATTTTCTCTTTTTTTTTGTCCAGATTTTCATATTTTAATACGTTTTGTCCGTTGTACCTTAAACAGTTTTAAAACGTGTAATGATGTAATTGGTGCTGTAAAATTTCAATGTTGTTGTATTAGAAATTAAGTAATATGCTGTTTGATAACCAATAAATTAAAATTAAAATATCAAAATCATTACGACCCTTATTAGGTACCTACCGTAAAGCCTGATTGTTAGTGGCCTAAAAGGCAGTTGTTGCAAAGATTCAGTCTACCCCGAAAACGATTGTTTAATAAGCTGAACCGTGAGTTTATGTGTTTCAGTTTTCAAACCGTCCAGAGCATAGCGATAGATAGCATCAGTAGAGCCAACTCAATCAAGTCTTTCTAAACGTTGCTTCATTTCCTCCGCGCCGATGGAAGCGCTTCGGAACGGATCTCAAAATGAACAGTTTTAAACATTCCTAAACTTGTTTGTGGGGTTGGGAAACTTGGGAATGAGGAGAAAAATAAAAGCTTTTATTTCACTGTGTGGTTTAGTTGAATTAATTGCGTGTTTCCAGACATATTCTTGAATAGCGCCCGAGACTTCGTATTGGTAGACTACTGAAGCACGTACTTGAACACTTGGGTATAGATTACAATGAAATTAAAAGAAAATTAAAATAAAAAAAAGTTATATGCTTTACCGGAAACTCCATTCCGATCAGTTCAGTAGATTGCAAATAAAATCCAAAATTTCTATTACTTGTCCTTTATGCCCCAATTACATTTTTAGGTAATTATTTTCCACATACATACTGTGTACTATCACAGTATAGATAAATAGTATATAGTGTCCTTCTTAATATGCTGACACTTTTTTAAGGGGATGATCAGACCGTAAAACTGAACTACTTTCTCTAGGGGACCAACATCGAAATCGAGAAAAAAAATCTACTGTTCTATACAAAATTGCAAACCTATTCGAGCCAAATGTATATGACAGCGGAATTTATTTTTTTGCGATTTCGAAGTTGGTCCAATAGAGAAAGTTTTTCAGTTTGACGGTCTGATCATCCCCCTAAAAAAGTGTTAGCATATTAAGAAGGACCCTGTATAGTCTACATGTATAGACACAGAAAGTTAACTAAAATAGTTAGTTAATTTTAATAACTTTGTGATGTTGTTTTGATGTTTGTGACTCAATCACACCACACGCATAAACGGTTGAACAGATTTTGATGAGAAGCACACTTACATAGTTCTGTATTAACCTATAGGAATTTTTATAGTTATCGTGGTCGAGATCGCGTGCAAAGGCTAGTGTATGTATATAAGTATATGGATAGCTACATAGACTTGCGACCTGGTATTAAACGCTATTCAGTATTACTCTAGAAATCCTTTTAACAAGATACAGAAATTTTGCAGCTTTCTTAAGCTGTCAGAGGATTCTCAATGCAGTAGTTTAAGCTATCTCAATGCTTTGAGTTCATATTGATTTAAATCGCGTTTCTATTGGTTGATGTAAAATGATCAGCTGGATACGGGGATACCGATGAATGCGAGCTGCAAACTAATGAAAGTTTTTATTCAATAGGTACACCAACAGCGTAACATAAATTTCGCATTATATACAACGTGTTAATGAATTAACGCAAAACTAGAAAGTAGTTTGTTTAGGATCGAGAGCAAAATCGAATTATCATGGTTTCAACATCGGACATTTTTTCAAAATATTAAATAATTTATAAGTAAAATTTAAAATTTACTCAACTCGATCTCAACCCTCCGCACGGGCATACTCACCCTATTTACTACCAAAACAAGATTCTTAAAATGTATCCATGAGCACGTTAGCGCTTTCATTCATTGCTAAAATGATAATAAATCATTTTTGCCTCAAAACTTAAAATGCGAATAACTTTAAATTTTAACTATCAAAATAATGAAATTATTGTTTCAATCAAATCGTTTTGTTATAAATCAGTTGAGGTTTATGAGGTTTTGCGCTTATTCATTAACACGTTGTATAACAGTTCTATATAAATCGAATCGCTGTATACATAAGGCAATTAAAGGTATACACAACATTTAAAAATCAAATTACCTTTAATTAATTATATGTCCAGATAGAGCCTCACGCTTCTAACGTAATAAAACAAACGAACCAAATTTCTTATGTTGTTGTGCGTGAGGCGTCATACAACTTATCTCTGTGTGCGTGCATAGTGATAGGGTTTATTGGCCATTACTGGTTGAATTTTTTTTCGACGTGTTCGTAGCTTCGACTGTCTATCTGGATATATTACTTATCAAAGGGTATTACAATCATGATTAAATCTAGAATAAGAACATAATAATTGGGAACAAGACACGACATCTATAAATAGTGTAAGCAATAATAATAGGTAATAAAGAATTTTCCGCCGAAAGCCGTGGTGGTCCAGTGGCGAGTAACCTTGCCTGCCGTGCAGGAGGTGATGGTTCGATCACCGTCCAGGCCGACTCGTGCCAGTGAGTTTTTCGGAATTTATGTACGATTTATAACACTACTGGCTTTTCGGTGAAGGAAAACATCGTGAGGAAACCTGCATGTTTCAATTTCGAGGCATGTGTTGTACCCACTGTCCATTATAAGTGGCGACGGGCTCACCTCCGTCACACTGGACAGAGTTTCGGTACTACTGGTGAAACGTGGATGTTCTGAGGCTTCAGAATATCTCTGACTACCCCCTCGGGGAATATAGTCGTGAGCATATGCTTATGCTTATGCTATAAAGAATTTTTGAACTAAAGTTAGTGGTAGAAAGATGCCTTCGCATTTTATTTTTGAATTTGTTGGTTTAGTAAAAGAAGATATCCAGATCTGGCAACCCTTCATCATTCATCATTCACATCACTGGGCCTTTGCGACTCAACTCAAATGTATGGAACAGATGTTTTTTTTCGCGATTTTATATTGGTCCCATAGTGAAAGTTGTTCAGTTTGATGGTCTGAATCATCCCCTGATGTTTAGGGGATGATGATTTAGACTATACTATTAATGCGTTACATTATTCAAGCATATTCAAGCAAGCAAGATCATTATATGGAGTTCTCGGTGGAGGCGTGTTTGCAATGATGCGACAAAGTGGCGATCGATTACCTCTACCAACTACGATAGGTCAAAGGCGTAACTATAATTATAATTAGGTATACATGGGTTTGTAAGTATGTGCAATCAGCCAATTTGAAATGTTGACCACCATAGAACTTTACCACAGTAAACTGTTTGCAGTTATGTTTTTCTGAAACTTTATCGTGATCATCATCATCTCACACACACTCTCATCACTGGTCTTACACTGCTGGACCTAGGCCTCCGAGTTTGCTTGGCGCCATTGCTCTTGCTGTGTTTCGTGTTATTTGAAATTCGTAAAAAATTGGTTTTTATGATATTTGTGACATAATTTCGTGCGGATTGTGTACCAAACAGTTGCGTAAAGCGACCGACGTAACAGGAATCTCAAATAAATACGATAACAGAAAATAAGTTTTGGTTCAAGTTAACACGTACATGGTCATTTTGGCGGCAACGCGCGAGCTTACGAAATCGACCACAGATTCATCGTCACCAACCCTCATAAAAAAATAAAGAATATAAAGAAAAAAATAACGAATGGCTCAAAAGGACTAGTATCCAGAGCCGTTAAAGAAATTAAAAAAAAACCTAGGCCTCCCCCAAGGATCGCCATAACGACCGGTCCTGCGCTGCCCTCATCTAACGCGTTCCCGCCGCCTTCACCAGGTCGTCAATCCACCGTGTGGGGAGCCTACCCGGAAACTTAGTGATATTAATACACAGGTTATTATGACGATGTTCTGGTTACTAATACAATACAATACAATACAATACTCGAAAGCTATGTGTACGTGCTGTGCTACGCTTTTTGCTACGGCGTAGCAAGCGTTTTCGTAGCAGTCGTAGCGTTTTGGCCCTGTCTGTATTTGAGTACAAACACAATTTAATGGGTATGCTCAGTGACGTTAATACTATGGACGCTTAGTCTAGTACAAAATTCTCGAAAAAAGTGTCGGCCGATCAAACGAAGACTGTCGCGTAATTGGTTCTCTTTTTACGTTTTGGTGCTCTTTTGGTTTGGACACTTGAGCGCGGATCCTACGTCCAGTAGTTAGTAAGTCAATGGGTATGCTCGGAAGTCGCAACTATATTTCGCAAGGAAGTAGTTAGAGATCCATACTAATATTATAGATGCAAAAGTGTATTACTAGTGAAACATGTGTGCACATGTGTGTTAGTGTGTGTGCTACTAGTGAAACGTGGATGTTCTGAGTTTTCAGAATATCTCTGACTACCCCCTCGGGGAATATAGTCGTGAGCATATGCTATGCTATGCTAAAAGTGTATTAAGTAGTCTGTAACGTTGTCACGGCTAAACCACTGAACTGAATTTGATGAAAGATAACTAGAATCCTACGGAAGGACAATAAGCATCATAATAATACAGGGTGGTAAATTTAAATACGTTATATATTTAAGGGGTACTTCAGTTCATAAAGCTGAACAACTGTTACTATGGAGCCAAACTCGAGTTCGCGAAAGAAAAAGCTGCGGTTTCACACATTTGTAGAGCGGCCGTTGATGTTTTGTATAAAACAAAAACATAAGTACCCTCTGCCCAATGTAGGGTAGTGAACCTGTTACCAAGTTTATTGAACAATACATACATACATATGCTCACGACTATATTCCCCAAGGGTAGTCAGAGATATTCTGAAACCTCAGAACATCCATGTTTCACTAGTTAGTACCGAAACTCTGTTCAGTGTGACGGGGAGTGAGCCCGTCGCTACTAACAATGTGCAGTGAGTACAATACATGCCTCGAAATTGAAGCATGCAGGTTTCCTCACGATGTTTCCCTTCACCGAAAAGCCAGTGGTGCTACAAATCGTACATAAATTCCGAAAAACTCATTGGTACGAGTCGGCCTGGACGGGGATCGAACCATCGCCTCCTGCACTCGCCATTGGACCACCACGGCGGCTTATTGAAACAATGGACATAGTAAATACGTTTTGAAAATTATTTACAAAGTAAATTACCTATTCGTTAAACATTTCAATAAATAACCAGATTAGGTACAGTCTGTGACATCTTCTAATAAACAATTTGTAATCATAACATTGGTATTAATTATTCAAACCAACTTTATCTTCTCTCAACACTCCTAGTTCATACAACTCATCTTTTACTCAAATAATCTTCAGCTTTCAGTAAAGGTATTAAAGTCTACTTTGGTGTAAAATCCAAAGGCGTTTAGTATGTCTTGGATTGGAGGTTGAAAATCGAAGATGTTCGGAAGCCAGGCGGAGGCGACAAATCACATTTCACGGTTGCAATGTTGCCAGCAATTTCTTGAAGTTTCTATAAACGTGTATTTGTAGAACTTGTACTATAGGTAGAGAGAGATTTCACATTCAAATATAAGCTCAATTGAGTTATTTATTTAGTTAATTTAAAAAGAGATCGTCGATCGAGAGGTACACTCATGATGGTCCGGGTTTGAATCTACACGGACGACATGCCATGTAACAATGACTATTTCTAACTTATGTAAGTAGTACCGACTGCTCTAAAAGCGGTGAAAGAAAACATCGTGAGGCAACCTACATAATCACTCGTGGTAGCCCACCACAGGTAGTGTAATTAGGAAGATAGTGCACAAGTCATAAAGTTACAATTTCATTACCAAAAATATTTTAATTAATATTATTATTGTAGAGGTCGGTATGCAGGGTGTAAGTGACAGCCTAGCAAATACTGAAATGGTGAACGCAGACCATCAAACTGAAATACTTTCACTAGTGAGCCTACCACAGGAAACGCGAAAAAAAAATCTGCTGTCCCATACAAAACTGCTGTACCTACCCGACCCAATTGTATGGGATAGCAAATTTTTTTTCCTGAGGTAGGCTCCATAGTGAAAGTTGTTCAGTATGATGTTCACCGAGTTCACCGTTCCAGTATTTGCTAGGCTGTCACTTACACCCTATATAGGAGCGGCAAAATTTTAATAGCCTACTGGCGGCAAATGTGTAAATCAACCATTTGTGGTGAGCCTTCAGTAGGAGACGTTTATCAGGCTGATGATGATGAGTAATCAATTAATGAAAAGATGTAAAATAAAAATTACTTAAAAAGTTTTTTTGCGTTGCTACCATTGCCAACTGCAATGGATAGATACACTGTATGATTCCACGGGCGATATAATATTCAGTAGATGGCGCGTACTATTTGGTCGGTTTAGGCGTCCGCACGAGCGGTCATTATTTTACCAAACACTGATTATTGGTAACCAATAGTAACCGAACAGTGTTTAGCCATAATAACCAAATCACAGCAAATAGTAACAGCCAATGCCTCTACTAATCCCAGGTCGCATATTATTGGTAAACATTGCTGTGCTATCATACTATACCAGTGGCTCTCAAACTTGTTGTTGAATCAATAAAATAATTAGTTTTAATGACCCAAACTGAAAGCTTTAACTATAATGATGACAATAATATGTCATGGGCAGTAATAGCCAACCGAGTAATACTAGAGATACTGCTTCTTTACAAAAGAAATAAGGTACGCATAGAATGAATGTTGGTTGCTGTAGAATTGTTTCTGACTACTTAAACTACTTCTCTCTACTCTAAATTAAATGCAGTGGTTTAATCGGTAGCCACAAAGTATAAATATTGCCACGATTTTTTTTTTGATAAGCCAGACACCACACGGCTTGAACTATACAGGGCAAGTCAAGATAGTTTACAGTTTGAAAATCGCAGTATTATACCGATGGTTGGTCCGTAATTGGTATAATTCGATGGAACATCGATGCATGTCCGCCCGGGGGCCGTTCTGTGTTCCCAATTAACACGCTCCCTTGTAGTTCAACTGTTTTGAATTTTTGGCATTTACGTTAAAGATTTAAGTCGGAAGTGTCATCAGTGAGGTTGAGTCAGTTGAGATCATCACTGTCAGAATCTACTTAATACCAGATTAAGGATACCAATGAGTTTAAAACTTTATGTACCTGCGTTTTTAACAACTTTTTTTTTAATTGGGCGTGGGCCTACCTCACATTCCCACCGCTGTAACTCCTGTAAACCAGAATCTACAGCGACAAACCATTACAACACTAGACAAATTAAGTCCAGCGAGGGGGTCCTGGGGGATGTTTGTAACACCTTCGACTTTTAGGTGCAGAAAAATATCATGCAATCATCAACAACATCAAAATAAACAACATTTACGCTTGGCTACATGCTTCAATTTAGAGGAAAGGGGATACATAAGAGAGGTGTATGTACTAGTAGATTTTATTTTAAGTCAGCTCGTAAGCTATCAAACAAAAAAAGTTTCATCACAATAAGTTCAGTAGTTTCACACATCACAATAAGTTGCGTGATGCTGTTACAAACATACGAACAAACAAACTAGCAAACAAAGAAAAAAACAAACAGACAGACAAAAATGATAAAAAAAAGGTTGATTTGGATTCAGGGATACCTAAAAACCTCTTTTTCTCGTAATCTTGTTCTTCTAAATATCTTCAATGTACTGACACACTTCCGTTTTCATTCCTACTCGATTCAAACAATGTATTTTTTTTTATTCTCTGTTAACAACGCTTCATTATAAAACATTCAATTATTCAAATCATCCAAACGTTAAACATCAAAGTTCGTAAAGCTACTTAAAATTTAATAAAATTTCGATAAATCAAAACGGAAAACAATGGAAAAGGAAGCCTATTTTCAAATTTATAAAGGTACTTTGCGATTTGGACCGCACTAAAGTCCATGGGTCGCCTTTTTCCTTCCTTCTTTTCTTTTCCTTTAATTGCGCCTACAGAGCGAAGCGAATTATTGAAAAAGTTAGCATTATTCTACACTGTTGCTTTTGCACAAACCAGCGTTCGGACGCTGCGGTTTTTCAGCCGCACGACTCAAACAAACATCAAGGACTTCATCGAAGTAAAAAAGACGTTATTAAATAGCATACGTGTATTAAGGTAGTTAGGGATGATTTAATTATATCCTGGTACTCAAATTATTAAAATTTCTAGTAGTGAGCTCTTCGCCCCCTTTTAATGGGTACTCGTATATAGTACATGCCTCGAAATTGAAGCATGTAGGTAGGTTTTTTCACGGTGTCTTCCTTCACCTAAATGCTTCTATAAGTTTCTAAACATTTATTGTTATGCAATGATCCAGAACGAATCGCCATCAGTTGCACAGAATGCTAGGCTGCTAGCCACTTGACCAGTAGCGCTTCTTGACCATAATACATAAGTTATTAATTATACTCGTTTGGTATTACGGCTCATTGGAGTAACTATAGGTTTCCTGCTATGATACCGGCACATCTCTCTTGCTTATCAAAATCCCTTTATACATGCTTCCTGCTTGTCTTTTCAGGTTACATTTTTATGTACTAGATGTACACGATTTCCATTAAAAAGTTTTATTTAATTTCTTGTGAGATTATTTATACATTAAATAACAATCGTGTGGAATAGTTAGATATTTTTTGCCTACTTCTATCTTTTATGATTAAATTCAATGCGGGTTCCAAGACAGATTAGAGTCATCCCCTGGGCTGGCTGGTGTGAGTGGTTACCTATGCCCAAAAAAACAAACAATTGTGTTGAAAGCCAAACAATGGTGTTTAAAGCCAGAAAATTGTCTAATCTCAAATATTATTGAATATTTACATGTTACAGCCATGTTGTACTATTTCAAAAGCAAGATTTGGAAGAGTGCGGGTTCAAGTCCCGCCCGAGACTCAATTTTTTAATGATTTGAAATCGTCTAATCTTTTTCTTTAATACAATTAAAGAACAGCGCTGTTACTGCTATTACAACTTACTCGTTGGCGTTAGCGTTTAAAAACAGTTCGCTCCAAAACGCCCGTCTGCAGGACTCGGAAACGGAATCACGAGTTCGCTCGGTCTCGACTCGTTTACGTTTCCACCTTGCCGGCACGTAATAGACGCGAAATCGTAAGGAAAACAACTTTGGCCATTACACTCTGGCCCTGTTGCAAGGAAATAAGTGACAAGTCACTAGAGGTAGCGATTTATTTAAGAAAAACTATCAAGATCGTTAAGACAAAAGGTCTCAAAAATTCGGTTAACCAATAACTTAACTATTGCGACTAGACGAATTTAAGTTTTTTATATTTACAGCTAGACTACATTTTATTTATTTTTATTTTACCACACAGCTTTACTGAGAGACTCCAATACGCCATAAAAGTATACAAATTAAACCTCAGAAAAAGTTAGGGATTCTCGTCATCAACTACATAAGCGGTCAGTAAAATCATCAAACTGGGGTGAGTGTTGCTGCAGCGTGGTGTGAGGCCGAGCACGAGAGGAGACTAAGAAATACGGATGTCAGTAGACTGACGTACTCTTAAACCCTTTATTCCAAAATAAAAATAAAAATTCAGACCATTTCTCTATGTCAATATACACTCTTTGTGTCACTGTAGTATCCTCGATTACATCATTACTGTAGTTTTTAACCACATATTTCTTTTACCCGCTAGGAGCAGACCTCAAAATCATTATTTGTATCACAAACAAGATAGTGGGTAGTCGGCAGCGATCGATAGTTTAAAATCTGCCCTTCTGGAAAAAACATTATTTTGTTTAGTCGTTACAAAATTTTGATCTAACGGTTCTTCTATTCCCCGCTAACGCTTTTAAATTAAATCACGCTAATGTTCCACAGAATCACGTCCCGATTTTTAGAACAAAAAAAACGTTAATGTATTATTAAAATGAATTGGTTACTTAAGGAAGTCGGTTATGCAGCGCGATTGTATAACTGCTCCCTATTCCGGCTTTAATAGCAAAAATATAGCTGCTCGCACCCAAAAGTTTAGTGTTACTATTCAATAAATACTTTTTATGGCTCTCTTTCCCTAGAATTTACTAGTACTTGGTACTAAACTTTCTTGGAATACTGTAAACCATTACTAAGGCTGCATTCGCTCCATAGAAACTGAACAGATTTTCATCTGCGGTGCTAAGTATCTTCAGAAGTATTTTTCTGAAGATTCATACCTATATAAAAAATGCTTAACACCATAGTTTATTGAAATTTCCATATATGGATATACAAGGTGTTGCAGAAATAAAAATAAACATGTACAATTTTTAAGGAGGTTGTTTAGACCATACTGAACTGAACAACTTTCACTATAGGACCAACATCGAATTCGCGACAAAAAAAATCTGCTGTCCAATTTTGTAGTTTAGTATGAAACATTAGATTTTTTTCGATATTGGTCCCATAGTGAAAGTTGTTCAGTTTGATGGTCTGATCATCCCCTTTAAAAAGTGTCAGCATATTAAGAAAGACCCTGTATAAAACTATCGGAGCTGTTCAGGATTGCGTATGCGCATCGCGTGGAGAGCGGGGAGGAAGTGCCCGCTGACAGTGTACAGTCTTCGAGTGCAGCCAAAGGGGCGATCCATAGAGCACGCAGAGGGGTCCGCCAAGAACCAAATTTCCGCTAACAATACCTAATGTAAACACATACCTACGATACGTCCACGGCAATGTGTGAACCGCTTTATCCAAACGCAATAGGAAGGTAAGAATTTGAATACCTAACTCATTATTCGTCCTTGAAAACTAAAATATTCACGAATCGAACCTTTACTGGACCTTAATCCCAAAAGCCGGAAATTCCATCAATAAAATTCAAATTAATCCCGACGAGTAATTAATTAATTACACTTTGAATTCTCCTAAACGTTTAAAGTACTATAGTCTATAAAATAATATGGAATCCCGGGGTCTTTGTCGCAGTTTCCCGGATTAGCGGGATCCGGGTTGGTCCCGGGCGGTAATTCCACGGGAACCGGGTTCCTGAAGTATTAAAGCTATTTTGTACTAATGTTTTATGTTTCGTTATTTCTGCTAGGAAGAACTATCTTTTATAGGCTACTAGAGTTCCGTACTGATAAAGTATTGGATATTAGGCTGGGAGCTTTTGATTGACAGGCAGTGAGCCCGTCACCACTTTTTGATGGACAATGGATACCGTAGACATATAAAGTAGGATGTAGACCGTATGTATTATTAGGTACCTAATGTAAGTACACGTAAGTACACGCCTCGAAATTGAAGCATGTAGGTTTTCTCACCATGTTTTCCTTAACTGAAGATGACTGAAGTCCAAATTCGTCGTCAACTTATCTACATTTCCCACTGCAGGGCACAGGCCTACACTCCAGGAGGCTGTATGGGCGTTAGTCCACCACGCGTGCCCAATGCGGATTGATAGATATATAGATAGATCACATACGCACCAGAATGTCTTCTTCAGCGTATGCAGGTTTCCTCACTAAGTCCACAAAGTATAAGTAAGTATAAATAAGATCCCAAAACAATCATTGGTACGAGAGCCTAAATACATCCAACTGCAGGACACAGACACAACTTTAGATTCTAATTTTGATTGTTAAAGATCATGAAAAGTTGTCTCGTGTGAACCCCAAACGAGATAATTTTGAAGTTATTGTTTCGCAATTATAGGGTGTCTCGTTTAGTGATAGCATATGCTTACGACTATATTCCCCAAGGGGGTAGTCAGAGATATTCTGAAACCTCACAACATCCACGTTTCACCAGTAGTACCGAAACACTGTCCAGTGTGACGGGGGGTTAGCCCGTCGCCACTTGTAATGGACAGTGGGTACAATACATGCCTCGAAATTGAATCATGCAGGTTTCATCGCGATGTTTTTCCTTCACCGAAAAGCCAGTGGTGTTACAAATCGTACATAAATTCAGAAAAACTCATTGGTACGAGTCGGCCTGGACGGGGATCGAACCATCGCCTCCTGCACGGCAGGCAAGGTTACTCGCCACTGGACCACCACGGCTTCGTTTAGTGATAAAGTATAAACTTTTATGTGAATGCAAATGATCAATTGATCTTGTACCGTGGCAGAGGGGAAATGCTACCGCAAGGCTGGTCCCTATATAAATGGTCAAAGGTATGAATTGATGGACGAGGACTGAACCATCTAGACCTACTATAACAACAACGACTTTAAAAAAAAATCCAGCCAATTTAAAATTCTCTCCAATAATGCGAAGGAACTCTTCAAGGTAGCTATTATTACTGAAGTATCTCGCAACTCTTAACTTTTGTTTGCTTTCCTTTCGATGCAAGGTTTTCTTTTTGCTCTTTGCCCCAGTTTCATATCGGACCATATTTTGTGGATAATGTGCTTCGAACGGCGATGCTTCGTTTTGAGATAAAAATGTATATAGAACGATCGAAGACAACGGTTTGAATAACCGTCACGGGAATCGAAACCTGGTAAACAATATCTATATTCGATAAGCGTAAAATATTATGAGACTGAGAATGTATCTTGCAGATAGCATGCTTTCAATCCCAAGGGCACCGGGATCGATCTGCATGCGTGCTTATGCAGACCAGCACGTCTAGTATGATTTCTCTACACGCGCGCGACGCGCCTTCGCTGCATAGAAAATAACCTGTTCCCGCGTTTTTCGGAGAACGAAAGCCGCGCTTGCCACGACTTGTAGTACCGGAAAAAGCCGAGTCGCACGCAAGTAGAGAAATCATGCTAGACGTGCAGGAGTGCGATTTTTAACAACACACGTTTAAATCAGCAGTAGAAAATGACGTAAAATCAATGATTTGCCTTTTTTGAATTCCTCATTTTATCACTTGCAACGAGTGCTCGGAACCACTCGTATCTAATCTCACCACTCGAATGTTTGACATTTGTAATGTTGTCAGACGTCAACAGATTTTACTTTTTATCTACGTTCCGTTACCCCATAATTTTGGCGGTAAAGTCCAGTTTTAACTGTAACTATGAAACCGTTCGTTCGTTCAATTGAAAGGTTTTCTGTGTGAAACGAAACGGTTTTGGCACATTTGAACTATCTCAAAAATACAGAAAAACGTAACCTCTCGGATTTAAAATCTCTATTCGAAGGCGAATCTCAATGTCACCGGTGATGTTAAAAAATCGCAGTCCTGTAGTAGGTACCTATCAAACAATAAACAAAAAAATATTACCATTACCTATTCCGAATCCCAATCACTTATTAGATGCTTATCAGTAATAAAAAGTCGGCCAAGAGCGTGCGGAAACTACTTACTCTTGATGGGGTTCAAGTTGGTTAGAGTTCATTTTAGAATCTTCCAGCCTTTGCCATCGTTTCGTCCTCGTATAGTCGATGATCTAAAGCATGTGGTGGATTTTAGATTTCTAACTGTTTATTTAAGGTAATAAAGAACCATGTGCTGGAGACCATCGCGCTAAATTGCCAATGAACCGTGATTGGACCGCGTGCGAACCACAACTATTAATTTTGTTTTTGTTTTGACAGATCGCTCATTAAAGAGTTAAATGTCAGTCACATAGTAAATAAGCCAAGTTTAGCGCGATTTCAGCATTCTAGTAATTGGATTGAAGTAGGGTTAGAAATGAAATTGGATTAGGATTGGAATACGATATCTTAAATGAACACGATCGAGGCCCTGCACATGCTTCTGAGTCTACAAAAAACAAGTATTCAGGACTACTATGCTGATGAGTTGATGGCTTGTCACGGAGTTTAACTTGCTGTTAAACACAGTGATATGCGACATCGACTCGACACAAGAATTTACTTTTAAACACTACATCTACATAGTCCAGTCGACATTACTGGGTGATCAATTCGTCAGCTGATCATATTACTAATGAGTCATGATCGATCGTCCAGGTGATTAATGTGAAATAAACCTTTCGAAGTTTCTACAGATGAAGAAAGATTTTAAAATCACAATGTGACAGGGGTGGCACTAAATAATATGTTTAGACTTATCAAAATGATGATCTCAAAACAAATTGTACCTATTTAATAACGAGGTTTGCCCCGGGCGTGCGACGGGCGAGGCGACACCACAAACATCTGCAGCGAAATTTTACATATTCCTGTCACATTTTAGTACCGGTTTTTTCAGCGTTCCGTTACGAAATTCTGTGTGTGTACCATTTTATAAACTTAGGACCGTAATCTCTTGCGAAGTATTCAAAATCTTGCTAGTTACAATATCTAAATCTTTTTTAAATCGAACAGACTCACTTTTTGATTATTGAAGTTTTCGGAATGCAATTACGCTCTGCTAAGTGCTGATAGGTGCTTCGATCAATGTAAATTGGTTTAAAAAAACAATGTCAATGTTTATCTGTGGCTGAGAGAAGGGAGGCGCAGTATGGCCTGCGGAGTCGCGAGAGCTACGTGGACGCGAGATGCTCAACCCAGGACAAAGGAGGTTGGCATCTTCTTCTTTTCGTGTGGGCAGCAAGCCCTGGTGTCAGAGTTTTTTCAGACCGCCTTGCCGCCTCTGACGTCGTTTTTATGTAATGACACAAGAGATAGTAGTCGGGACCCACGGCTTAACGTGCCATCCGAAGCAAAAATCGCTACGTGGACACGAGATGCTCAGACCAGGACAGAGGAGGTTGGCATAAACAAATGGAGGCCTATGTCCAGCAGTGGGTGGATTCAGGCTGATGATAATGACGATTATGAAATTAACTTTACTTTGATCGAAAGGTGGATAGCCTTTTCCCCATAAAAACAAAATATATATTCGACAACCTTTTATCACTTAATCAAATTATGATAAAGGTAAATCAAGTAGCAACTCCCTTAAATAGTAATTACAATTTCTTTCAGAGTTTCCGACCACTACGCAAATAATAAGGTCGTAATTATACGTACAACAACTGTCCGACCTTTACAATAACCTGCTTTACTTCACAATGGACGCTCAAAAACCTGTAAAAACAGTCTAAAAAAAGCCTGAATGAACAACATCTTGGCTCCTTTTCTTAGTCCTGCCTATAAACCTAGCTCCCATAAACCGTCAAGGGCCACACAACTTTAGTGCGGGGCACCTACAATAACTATGGCTTTATTCCCTCGTGAATGACGTCACAAATCCTTAGGGTTCCGCCGGCATAACCGTAAAACGCAGGTCCGTTGGCTATGAATTGTTTCTTAGTCGATTTAGTGGAAGTACCAAACTAAGAACGGGGATTGTACACTTGTTTGATTATTTAATGCAATGTACGTAAAACGATATGGGTATGAAACCTATGGTACTTACTAAAACTGTGATACTATGTACCCGTCGTTCGATTGCATTTGAATGCAGATACAAAAATGTTTGTACCTATCATAAGAATTAGTGGTGGAATGCATAATTCGCGAAATGGCTATCGAACCTGCCCCCCGATTGCGCAAAGTTAAAACATCGAAGTATTCTTATCCAATTTCAGTTCTAATCACATTGCAATCCAATTACTATTCAACTGTCCTGAATTCCGCATCGCGCTTAACCCTACGTAACTGACAGCCCTAAACGTCTGAGCGACGGCAACGACAACGGCTCTAACGGCTGTCAAGAGCAGTACCGCGATTAGCGCAATACCAAATGTGTCCAAAGTTATGGTTCTTACGTAGTCCAATCACGGTTCAATCACCGAATAATTACCGCGATTGCATTCCTGGAAAAGACGTATTAGTAAAATGGATAATTCGATTAAGCGCTAATTCGTGAAATAGCCTAAATAGGCCAATTCATTAAGTTAGTTAATAGAAAGGCATGCATATGCTCACGACTATAATCCCCGAGGGGGTAGTCAGAGATATTCTGAAACCTCAGAACATCCACGTTTCATCAGTAGTACCGAAACTCTGTCCAGTGTGACGGGGCGTGAGCCCGTCGCCACATAATGGACAGTGGGTACAATACATGCCTCGAAATGGAAGCATGCAGGTTTCCTCACGATGTTTTCCTTCACCGAAAAGCCAGTGGTGTTACAAATCGTACGTAAATTCCGAAAAACTCATTGGTACGAGTCGGTCTGGACGGGGATCGAACCGTCGCCTCCTGCACGGCAGGCAAGGTTACTCGCCACTGGACCACCACGGCATTTTACGAATTAGGCATTCCACGTCTAATTTAGAATATCTTCGTAATTCAACACAACAATTTCTACCCCTGTCAGGATTCGAACCGGTGACTCTCGGCTTCAAAAGTTCACAGACAAACGGTGTCCTGTCATTTCACCGACAGTCAATTTGCAAATTTTTACTTGACAACCAACTACTGGCAAAAAAATGAATCGTTATTTCATCTTTACACAATTACTGATTTTACAAATTATTCAAGTATTAAACTAATCACCTGACTTATTTTCATTTTGCGACATATCATTTGACAAACGATTCATTTATCATTCATGTTATTTAAACAAACAACACTTGGTGTATTGCATTATTTGACATGTTGCATTATTATTAGGCACACATTTTACTAATGTCAACCAAAATAATTAATAAAAAAAAACATCATTATCATTCGTAATTTTAATAAATCGACAAAAGTAAAAATTAACTGCCAGAACCGAATCGCTCGTGTTAAACTAGTTTAGCCGACTCCACTAGGCTATCCAAAGTAAAATGAGTCGGTTAGGTTAGGTTTGACTTGCGACCACGCCACTTTGAGAACCGAATCGCTCGTGTTAAACTAGTTTAGCTGACTCCACTAGGCTATCCAAAGTAAAATGAGTCGGTTAGGTTAGGTTTGACTTGCGACCACGCCGCACGAGCCGAGCGAGCGGAGCGAGCGTGCCGCGGCAGCGGCCGGCGAGTGCCAGAACCGAATCGCTCGTGTTAAACTAGTTTAGAAGACTTCACTAGGCTATCCAAAGTAAAATGAGTAGGTTAGGTTAGGTTTGACTTGCGACAACAATGATGCCAGAAACCATTTTTGTTTTTAGAAAAAAAAAAAAACGTTAGTACTTACTTACCTGTAAATTATTTGGCCCAAATGGAAATTGCAACCGTGCAGGACTGTGTTTTAAAAATTTGATCGCAAGCTTAAGATAGCTGCTTTTTCAAAGTCTAATATGCAGACTTTTGGTTTGAAATCAATGTTATTTTCTGTTCCATATTCTATAAGCTATCTATTTTGTTAATACGTGATTTTGTAAAATAGTAACAATATTAACTGAAAAATACATAAAAAAAAAAATTCATTAGGTACATTTGTAAAGACAAGCTTTTGCAAAAAATATTTTTGTTAAGCGATTATTTGTAAAATGATCAATTTGCGAAACAAGGTGTTTGTAAAATGAATATTACATGAAACGTTGCTTGTTAAGTAATAATTTGCCAAAAAGTTTTTGGACAAACATTAGTGAACCCAGACAAACCTATAAGCCATTAGCGACTAGGCTATTGGGTCGTCCCGTCGCATTGTTTGCTAATGAAATGAATATCCTTCGTGCGGAAAATTTCAAAATGTAAATTTTATACCTACATTTATTTGAGGATGTAAACATTTAAAATGTCCCTCAAACTGACACTCTGTACAAAATATAACACATTAAAGGTGCTAAGAGTGACAAAAGTATCACTCTGAATATTAAATATACTTTATGTAGGTATAAATTAAATTTTAATAACATTGTGACGTTTTTCACTCAACTCAACTCTACTCAAAATGTTTTATTCAAAACATTATCACATGGATAGCTTTCTGACGTTATTTTTGTCTATTCCACCACGTTGCAAGGTGTTTCGAAGATGCGGCCAGAAACTCTACAATACACATCTTTTAAAAAAACAAAATATACAAAGTAAAATATTAAGTTACATAGTGTAACATTGTCAAGACCCTTTGACTATTTATATGTGGACTGGTTACGCGTGTAATTCTACTAACAAACATTTCTGCCACTTTTTGCGGGGGCGAGGTAACATGAAATCCGCAACTTTGGATTTTATTCCCCATAACTTTAGATTCTAATTTTGAATGTTAAAAATCATGAAAAGTAGTCTCGTGTGAACCCCAAACGTTCTAAGTTCGAAGTTAATATTTCGCAATTATAGGCTGTCTCGTTTAGTGATAAGGTGTAAAATTGAATGTAAATGCACAAGATCAATTGTGCTTATTCCGTGGCAGAGGGGAAATGCTACCGCAAGGCTAGTCCTTATAATAATTAGTAAAAGTCAAGAGCAGACATTTTGGTCTTTCACATAATCATAGAGTTTATAGTAACATTTTTACGGTGGACTTGCATGGGACTTAAAATTTTTGTCTGGTAAGTTTAGAATATCCTCTGGTATCTTATTAAAATCACTTAAGGAAAACATCGTGAGGAAATCTAGGTGGAACAAAACACCCTAGTAAAATTTTAAGGAGTTGTTGAGATCATCAAATTGAACAGCTTTCACTGTGAAGCTAACATCGAGAAAAAAAAACTGATGTTTCACAGAAAACTACAGTACCTACCTACTCGAGTCAAATATATGGGGCAGCTTCTTCTTCTTAGCCTTTTGGTGTAGGCCTCCTTTAGTCTATGACATGGCATCCCTCTCGATCTTGTGCCTTCTCTATCCATTACACTCCAGCAGCTTTTGATAGCGTCATACCATCACATTAAGAAAAGAAAGATGATTCCGTGCTTCGGATGGCACTTTAGGTTATTGGTCCTATCTCTCGTGGCAGTAGTCGTTTCATAAAAACCAAGTCAGAGGTCGTAAGGCGGTCTGAAAAAACTTTGACACCAGGGCTTGCTGCCCACACGATAAGAAGAAGACCATCACATTTGTGGTTTGCGTTTTTCTCCACGATCTTATCCATTCCAAGATTACTTTACCCCACGAGCCTTCATTTCTGCCGATATTTTTGACGATTTGATTATTTTCGATGTTGGCACCATAGTGAAAGTTGTCAAGTTTCATGGTCAAAATTAAACCACCCCTTTCCAATTACTAAGGTGTTAATTATACCTTGTATATGCTTCAATTTTGAAGCATATATTGTGTGCACTGTCCACGGGGGATGGGTACTAGTCTCTTCTATGGCGTTGTGCTTACTGTCCCACTGGACGGATTTTATTTTCTAATGTATTCAAGTCTCTACTCAATTTATTGGGTGTCTATCAGAAAGACCTTTTCGCTGAAAGACAATTCACGTTGAATGACATGAAAGCAAGGTACGTCAACTTTACGACGGGATGCCACTCTATTCATTAGTCATCCAAGTGTAGACGAATCATTATCAGAATTAAAAGAAGTGTAACGTTTAATTTTTCTGTAAAACATTTTATTTCGTAAATTACCTACAAACAAAACAACAACTTATTGAAACAATTAAAAATTTACAAAAAATTAAAACCGACTTCAAAACTAAAAAAGTAAAAATAATATTGCAGCTTTTGAATTTTACATTACCTTCTATAAGAGTATTTAGATGTCTATTTAGTAACTATGGCATTTAAATATCAAGACATTTTGCTACTATAACATAATATATCATTCAACGCTCATGTCTATTTAGTAATTATGTCGTTTTAATATAAAGACGATTGGCTACTAGAGTATTTTGAATTACGACATTTTAAGATCCAGACGTTTTGCTACTAAGGCATTCAGCAATCATGTCTATTTAGTAACTATAGCGTTTTAATATCAAGACGTTTGGGCGATATTGTCATTTTACAACATGGGTAAACGTTTAAGGGAAAGGGGGAATGATTTCCGTGTTGGGTCGTACTTGGTCCAACGCGTGTCGTTAGCGATTCAGCGCGGAAACGCGGCCAGCGTTATGGGCACGTTTGGGCCGGGTATGGCAAGGGGCGGTCTTTTTGATTAAGTGTTTGACGTGGCATGTTGCTGAATGGTACTGTATAAATTTGACGACGCGTGTTGCTGAAGCAGATTTTGTTTTAATTAAGATGGTTGACGACGCATGTTGCTGAAGTGAATTATGTGAGTAATTTTAAATATAATTTTCGTTTCAATAAATAATTAAAATTTACATGGGTATTCAGATAGTGACCCAATTTATTCTTATATCTTATTGCTGCAAGTGTAAAAGGTTCTTTACGAAACAAAGTAGTAGGTAAAATACAAAGCAAGACTTCCACCCAACCTTAGTACCGTACCTCAGTAACCGCTAGAACCTTATTTATAGCGCGTCTTAACCCGCTGCAGGATTATTACTGCTTTTATTAGCCGAAATCTCATGTTTGCTGTAAGTCATGGAGTCGAAACACTAATGATTTTTGCTGTTTTATGTAGCTGGAACACAATCCACACTAGATAGTAGCTGGTTCCCTGCATTCTTTGACTATTTATATGTGGACTGGTTACGCGTGTAATTCTACTAACAAACATTTCTGCCACTTTTTGCGGGGGGCGAGGTAACATGAAATCCGCAACTTTGGATTTTATTCCCCATAACTTTAGATTCTAATTTTGAATGTTAAAAATCATGAAAAGTAGTCTCGTGTGAACCCCAAAGGTTCTAAGTTCGAAGTTATTATTTCGCAATTATAGGCTGTCTCGTTTAGTGATAAGGTGTAAAATTGAATGTAAATGCACAAGATCAATTGTGCTTATACCGTGGCAGAGGGGAAATGCTACCGCAAGGCTAGTCCTTATAATAATTAGTCAAAGCCTGCATTATAAAGGCTGATGATGATGATGACGCTGGAAATAGCATAGCTTTACATAATGCTTTATCGACTTGTACCAGTACGAACAAATCATGTACGATTTTTAAATACACAATGACTTTTCGTTGAAGGAAAATTATCGTGGGGAAACCAACATACTTATAAAACTGGGAACTTGTAGTTAAATTTGGATAATCTGAATAAGCTTAACCACTGTCTTCCCTCACGGAGAATACAGTCGTAAGCATACGCATAGTAACAAACTACAACTGAATGATAAACAACGCAATAGATCATATTTCAAGGCTAGATACGATTTCATTCGATTCGGTTTTTATCGATTTTCGAGGTATGTATTGTACCCACTGCCCATTATAAATGGTGACGGGCTCACCCCCCGTCACACTGGTGAAACGTGGATGTTCTGAGGTTTCAAAATATGTCTGACTACCCCCTCGGGGAATATAGTCGTTAGCATATATGCATATGCTGATACGATTTCAATAATTTTAAGTTACCTTAAGAAGTTGTTTGCCTGTAGTACGACTCTTCATGCTATAACATACTTAACTTACTTAAGAAGGCAGTGTGAATGAGATATATTAGAACCCCATATCAATGTACTTACGAGCAGAAGGGAGTAATAAAGAAGGTAACGATAAAGTTCAAATTGGCATAACCGCTGGTTAGCAGTCATTAGCACCTGTGCCCCAAGTTGCCAAGTTTTGCATTCGTCGTCCTTCATGCTCAGGCTACGAGTTGTGTGAAGTTACGATAATGTTGCGCCTGATTTAACTGCAAGTTTAAACGCTTTTATCATTTCTTGAGATGATTAATTATTGGTATTAAATGTGAGATGAGCCGTGATAGACCTAGGGACGAAGTTTTATTAAGAGTCTTTGAGCGCAGATATCTCAAGACAGAACTATTATATCGATTTAGTTTCTATGGGAGTTTTGTTCCATCGGATAAAACCTATCCAACGAC
Source organism: Agonopterix alstromeriana (assembly GCA_963924505.1). NCBI lineage: Eukaryota > Metazoa > Arthropoda > Insecta > Lepidoptera > Depressariidae > Agonopterix > Agonopterix alstromeriana. The sequence goes on along the minus strand of OZ004671.1, from coordinate 16,685,886 downwards.
ACAACACTCGATTTTAAAAAATAAAACGTTTTTTTTCCAACTCCTCTTTCGTTGCATGGGACGGGGTCAAAAAAAAAAAATTTCGTCACAACTACTATATTTCTGCTTATGGGTTACTGTTGTCTGTCTTCATGCCATGTTTTAATTATGACGTGTTGTAACGACCAAATTTCACGTTTCACTAGTAGTACCGAAAATCTGTCCAAGTGTGACGGGGACTGAGCCCGTCGCCACTAAACACGCCTCGCCTTTATTTATAAACATTGTTAATCAGTAAGTTTATAATGTTTACATTGCTCATTAAATGTATCATACATTCTTTTATAATCTTTACAAATAACAGGGACTTCCCAGCTTCTAAGTATTTGATAACAAAATCATAATTTTCTTAAGAGTAAATGAGGGTGCCGTTTTAGTCCATTAATGACACAAGAGCATAATAATTTTTACCATACAATCTACCTATATCACCTCTGCCATTTCCCTATGTTTTGTTTTATTGCAACGACCTTATCCTAGCATCCATGTTATCTCATCTGAACCTACTCGTACGTACCAATTTGTATTTTATTCATAACTAGCGACTCCGTACGCGCAGACCACTGACTTTAAATACTCATAACTTTAGATTGCTTGAACCGATTGTGATGAAACAAAGCCTAAATGTTAATAAAAATTAGCTATTGTGAAAACTCCATCCAAATCGGTTCAGTCGTTTTTAAATGATGCGTGCACAAACAAACAGTCAAACAGACAAAAATTCTAAAAATGGTCTCAATGCATTCTATTACGTATCCTTAGCGCTCCCAATTATTTTTTTTGCAAATATCTTTAATGTACATCCACGAAAAGTTTAGAATTTTATTATATGTATAGATCTTAGACGAATTATATACGGACCCGCCTCGCCTTAGCATTTCCCCTCTGCCAACGTGCAAGATCAAAAGATGTTACGTATTTACATACAATTTTATACCTTTTCACTAAACGCGACAGCCTATAATTGCGGAACAATAATTTCGAACTTATCAAGTTTTGGGTTCACACGACACTGTTTTTCATTTTGAATCTAAACTAATGGAATAGAATTCAAAGTTGCGTATATCGTTCTACCTCGCCCCCCTCAAAAAGTGGCAGAAAAGTTTGTTAGTAGAATTACACGCGTAACTTGTCCTCATATAAGTAGTCTAAGGTATAGATAGATAATATGTTAACATGTTGTATGGCATGGATGTACCACGTCGCGTCGCGTAGTGGAAACTCCGCCGTACTCTAGCACCGTTCAAAAAGCAACTTCACGCTAGTTTTATAAATTAACATACCACTATAAACATCCCTATTAAATACCAATCGTGAAAACTTCAGCCGCCAAGCCTTTTGGCAAAAAAATGTGTTTCAATCCACAAGTGGAGGTTACACAGTTTCGCGGGTTGGCTCTCATTAAAACTTTTGCTAGTTTTTGAGTTACGGCTTTCGTGCGTCGGGCCGGATCCGGATGCCGGATGTCGGCAATATGTTTAGTGAACTTTGTTTCCGTCGCACTTTACCCTTGTAGTTTACACACGATACTTAAAACTCTTTGTTGAAAAGGAACATTTACGTTCATGTTACGCTTATGAGTATACTCTTGGGACTCTACCTTCCTCAATCGCAACTTAAAAATGAGTGTGAATGAGTACTTATTGATTTCTCATAGAAAATTTTAGTATTACCGCACTGCCTAAGAATACACGGATATCGCGCGCTTTTTACTTGTATTGTAAAATGTTGAATTATACTTTTTTGCTACTCTTTCAACTGAAACAGCACAATGTATACAAGACAGGCATATAATTGAAAAAAAAAAACTATTAACTGAAAAGAGAAAAACAAGCTCTTTAATTATTTATCACCTATACCAACTTTGTTTGTGCAAATGCAATTTGAGTGTTATTAGGTAGGTATCGCAAACGGGGACAAAGAAAAGTTACAAAACCTACCTAATTTGATGGGTTGTGCTGCTGCAATATCTACCAAATAACATTTAAAAATACATTTGCACAAACAAAGCTGATAAATAATTAAAGAGCTTGTTTTTCTCTTTTCAGTTAGGTAATAGTTTTATCATGCAGTCGGGTTTTTTGTTTTTCTTCATAATTAAGTTTATTTCATACTTTTTACTCTTGTATCGAAATGGTAGCCTAAATGTACTAAAATATATATATATTTTTAATCTGCTATTTTACTAGCTTTCATTTGATACCCATAATGTTTATTTTTGCAAAAAAAAATTGTTTTTACCTCTCTTTTTAAATTTGCAGACGCCATCTTGAAATAATATACCCTATGTCACTCTCACAATTTTTACGAATCCAAAGATACCTTATACGTTAAAATCCATCAAGCCGTTTAGGCTGTCGGGCGCGCCAAAGAAATAGACATACAAACATACATACATACATACGCTCGAAAAACATAACTCTCCTTCTGGCGCAGTCGGGTAAAAATCTGTGTGCTTGCACGCTAGTGTGCGACAGCCTAATGATATTAGTATCGCATACGATACAGAGTGACGTATTTCTAGGTTTAATATGTGCAATCAGTAATCAATTTAATTTGGATAATATAAACATACAAATGTTTTATTACATTACCGACACAAAACAAAAAATAGAACCCAAAGCAATCTTGTTGAGAAAATACTTTTATTTACCGATTCGATTCAATATTTCTGGTGGAGCGACAGCAGTCAATTTGTGGCGATCGTAGCCCTTTCAGACATCCCGTTTGATCCCAGGTACATGTATCCGGGGTCTTTTAGGATTCGGTTCACCGTGAAATTGACTCGGTTGATTGTCTGTTAGAAACGACTTGTTTAGGAATCGAAATTATTTTCTGCGCTGGATCGGTAAATATGGGACTTGGACATTTTTGTTTTGTTACAAATTCTATAATCCGTTGAACGCTTCGCCGAACAGAAAATTCTATCAATTGTTCGCGGTACTGACATGCCTACAGGGTCCTTCTTAATATGATGACACTTTTTTAAGGGGATGATCAGACCATCAAACTGAACAACTTTCTCTATGGGACCAACATCTAAATCGGGAAAAGAAACAGCTGTTCCATACAAAACTGAAAACCTAATCGAGTCAAATGTGTGGGACAGTAGATTTTTTTTTGCGATTTCGATGTTGGTCCCATAGATATGTGGTATAGGGATATAGTTGTTTTGTTACACCCTGTATACAGGGTCCAACTTAATATGCTGACACTTTTTAAGGGGATGATCAGACCATCAAACTGAACAACTTTCTCTATGGGTCCAATATTGAAATCGCGAAAAAAATCAGCTGTCCCATACATTTGGCTCAAGTAGGTTCGCAATTTTGTATGGAACAGGAGACTTTTTTTCTCGATTTCGTTGTTGGTACCATAGAGAAATTTTTTCAGTTTGACAGTCTGATGGTCCCCTCAAAAAAGTGTCAGCATATTAAGAAGGACCCTATATACTCTCGTTTTATTTTAGTTCCATATGGGGTATGCAGAAAAAGTCAGTCCCTACGAACTACGATATTGCCTCATCCATATAAAGAGTTTAATTCATGCTAATCGATTTCAAGTACATTTTAATCTAGCCCTTTTTAATTGCACTACTGGTTAAGGCCATTATCATCACCATCAGTCAATAAACGTCCCAAAGCAGGGCACAGGCTTACCCTCAAGGACGGTGTATAGCGTTAGTCAATCACACGTGCCCAATGCGAATTGGCAAGACTTCACAAACATACCGGAATTTCTTCTTCAGCGTATGTAGGTTTCCTTACGATATTTGCCGTCACCGTTTGAGTTGAGAGCAGCCGTTATTACGTACATACGATAGAAAAACTAATTGGTACATGGCATGCGGGTCATACCTCTCCGCGATGCGCCACTTGCGCTCTCTAAGGTCTTAAATCTATAGTAATAAGTAGTAAATATACTCCGCTAGAAGGTACTGGATACTGGACCTGTTGTTGGTATTTACGCACCGCTCCTATCAATGAAGACTACGTGATCTATACATCGGACTCTCTTTTTGGCAAGATTTCACTATTTTCCTTCCTCAATTCACAAATCTTGATATCACGTGATATCAGTAAAAGTTTCCTCGCGATGTTTTCTTCGCAGCTTGAAAGCAGTCGGTATTAAAAGTTATTGGTACATGGCATGTCGTCCCATGCGGATCCAAACCCGAACCGAAATAATTGAGAGTTTGCTTTGAGTCCGCATCTATAGATAGTCTCTCCGCAAAGACCTCGATGCTTTCGAATTTCGTTTCGTATGCTCCTCGAGATTCATAAGTCAGTTACAACTGGCAGCTTAAGAAAACAACTACGAAATATTCACTTCTTTTTATTTAAACACTGACACATTTTAATTTAAAACATCATTCTACAATAACCTAACCAATCACGTCTGTAACCAATAGGGCACTGACTGGGAACGTACATAATAAACTTGGACGCTTTACATTTCCCTTCGTCGTCCTTCTCGAAACCTTCTGCACAAACTTCTAAAACCTCCGTTGTTGTTTCATTTGTTGTCTCTGTTCTTTCTTCTATTTTCCCGTGATATCTCGGATCTATTAGTTCTACTTCTGATTTTGGATCTGCGTTTTCTGTGATGGTTCTTCTTTCAGTATCAGTTTTTTTGGTTGTTGTGGTCGTTGCAGATTCTTCTATTGTTAAAGGATTTTTGAAATTAACAGCTTTATCCTTGTGGGTTTTGAAGAATGGATCGTAAACATTATTCTTGAAAAACAGTAATGTTTTACTAACGGTTTTTGTCCAAAAACTTTCTTCTGTATTCTCGACGAAATTATTTTTCTTCGTATCAAAATTGTTTGTAGAAAATATGTTTATTTTATCAACGAGTAAGTTTGCTAAAATCGCGTTCCAAGTAACAATTTTCGGATCTTTCACTTCGGATTGTAAATTTTGCAATTTCCTTAAAAGTACCTTTTGTTCGTTGAATTTAGGTATAGCGGAGTTTCCATTTTGTATTAAAAAGTTGTCTGTTTCTCTTAACATTAGTATTGTTACACTGAACGCGAGGATTGTATTCATTATTTTTGGTTATTTTTTATAACAATGGTAGCACTGTTGTGGAACTAACTAAAAGATTGAAATTTCAATGATAATGGAGATAAGGTGTGTTGTTAGAGTACAGTCGAGCACATTATGTACTGTTCAAGTTTTAATATTTTTGTAATGGCTCCTTATTGTCCTAATTACAATTTTTTTCTTGTCATAGAATACGGCATTACAACAAATAAATAAATAAAATAGAGGAGTGAGGAAAAATCTCAAGTGTTTTGGGTACCCTCCCACAAGGACCGAACCTGCACCATATCCTATGTTTTTTTTAATTTGTAGTTCTTTTATTCGTGATTTTTATTAAATGAAATTACAAATAAAATAATATTGAATAATATTTGGCAATAAGAGTTTTATTCACGTTTTTGAATAACCTTTTTTTATTGTCTGGCAATAAGGAACAACAAAAACAGTTTACGAACTCAACCAATAAAGCAAACTTAAAGAAGATGAACGCTTAAAGTTACTGGTGGATGATAAATTTTTACGAGAGTACGCTTGATTCAATTAGCTATTTAAATTTTAGAAGTTGTTCTGGGTTCTAAAGTTTTAAGTCAAAAAACTTTATTAAGAGCATTGGGCTCTTAACACGGAGGTCGTGGGTTCGATTCCCACGGGGGACACCTAGTGATATGTCACTTTGTGCGTTTTTCCCCAGTCGGTTAGGACATTGCAGGCCGAATCACCTGATTGTCTTAAAAGAAAGATGATTCCGTGCTTCGGATGGCACGTTAAGCCGTTGGTCCCGGCTACTATCTCTGGTAGCAGTCTCGTCACATAAAAACCACGTCAGAGGCCGTAAGGCGATCTGAAAAAACTCTGACAACCTTGCTGCACACACTATAAGAAAAAAGCTGTAAGCATTTTTCATCCCGACTATACCTGATATCGGCTAGATAACGATAACAGCCAAAGTAAATATTAACTATATGACGTACGGTTAACGTAAAAAGTAAGCAAACCTATTTTGATTACGAAAACATTTTTTATCAAATGTCTATTAGTATTTCAAGGACTTCCGATCATGTTATGGAATGTGTACCATTGATTAAAAATTATTATTTATAACTTGCACATAAGATTAACATCAAAGGGGAAGTACCTCCGTAACTACCTCCGTGGTCTAATGGTTAAGAGCATTGGGCTCTTGACACGGAGGTCGTGGGTTCAATTCCCACGGGGGACACCTAGTGATATGTCACTTTGTGCGTTTTTCCCCAATTGGTTAGGACATTGCAGGCTGAATCCTGATTGTCCTGACCAGACCTGATTGTCTGAAAAGGAAGGTGATTTGCTTCGGATGGTACTTTAAGCCGTTGGTCCCGACTACTATCTCTGGTGGCAGTAGTCGTTACATAAAAACAACGTCAGAGGCCGTAAGGCGGTCTGAAAAAACTCTGACATCAGGGCTTGCTGCCCACACGATAAGAAGAAGAAAGGGGTAGTAGCGAAATGGAGGGATGCCACAAAGGGCACCCGGAATTTAATTTTTTTTATTTTTCCCCATGTCGATATCGTACGAGGCGTCCGAAGACAGGATATTTTGAAGTATTATAATGTTTTTGTGGACTGGCTTACCACTTTTCACCTATTGACGCATAATTCCATCCTGAAACAAGGTGTTGTAAAAAGGTTTCTTACCACCCCGAAGGGGAGTACAATCGTGAGTTTATGTGGGTATGTATCTTATATCTCTACAAAGATAACAATTCTTTTACTATTTAAGTAGGTATGTTAAGGGAACAAAGAATCGATACAAGATTTTCAATTAAATTTTTCAAACAACTCGATGCGAGTAAACCATGTTAACACAAGTAGGGCTTCCACGAAACTACATTGTACCGACAGACCGACACAGAAATTACTTATACAGGGTGTAAACTTAAAATGCGTTAAATAACTTAAAGGGGGTTAAGAGGGTGCTTCAGAATATCAACTGAACAACTTTCACTATGGGACCAAGAATAAAAAACAACTGCTATTCTATACTTTTGGGTAGAGTCACTTTTTTTATGGAACACTATTTTTGCGATTTCACTGTTGGTCCCATACTGAAATTTGTTCAGATTATGTTCTGAAGCACCTTCTTAAAGTATGTAACGTATTTAAGTTTACACCCTGTATAATTGCATGTTTTGTTGCTTATTTAGAAAATATTATAGGGAGATGGTGGGACTTAAACCCATAATCTGAATTTCCGTGGCTTGGCGTTATACCAAGCCTAATTTGGTATGTCAAGTTTTTTTTTGGAGTGCTAAATCGAAAACCATTTCAAGGTATAGGTCGGATAAGGTCTGAATAGCAAGTCAGAGATTTTAAAATGAAAGGATTACATATATTTTTAATAAAATAACGTAGTTTTTCGGTCAGACGAATTCACTCGAAGAACTGTAAATTCCTTGGTACATTTAAAATAAACTTAAAAATAACTAGAAATAAAATACTTATTCACAATATCAGAATTTGATGTTGCCGTTTGTGTTTCCCGCATAGAGATAGAAAGAGAAGGCAGGTGATTTTTATTTTTTTAAATTAACCAAGTGTTTTTCTCCATGGAGTTCGAAGGATTCTCGCGACCACTTTTACCATTTAGAGATAACAGATAACAATTTAATTTATATTAATAATCTCGATAAATCGCGAAAAAAATGACATTAGTTTCTTAAAATGACTTCTATCCGTAAAAAATATAAAATAAAGACAAAAAAAATGACATACCGATATTTGTTGCAGGTTCCAAGACATAAAAGTCATCCCCGGTCTCACTGGACTTCATTTTCTACTGTTGTGAGTGGTCAGTGGTCACAGCTGTTGATCCTGGTTTGCACAAGATAAGATAAGATAAATATTCTTTATTTGCACACCAAAATACACAAAAAACAACAACAATATACACGAACAAGAAGGGTACAAAAGGCGGCCTTATCACTAAAAGTGAAGTCAAGTTACTATGAATGGTCAAAATCTGTGTCGCACGCATAAAACTGCCACATAATAAAAAAAAATATATACTAGAGTTAACCCGCCATTTCGTCCGCACAAATTATATACCAGATTTTAAGTCAGATCGTAAGCTATAAAAAAAAAGGTTTCATCAAAATCGGTTCAGTCGTTTTCGCGTGATGCTCGCACAACCAAACACACAAACAGACAGACAACAATTCTAAAAAAGGTTGACCTAAAAACCAAATCGTCATCTATTTTTTGTAAATATTCTCAATGTACAAACACTTCTGTTACAGTTTTATAATAGTTACGATTTGACAACCCTACTCTGATCAAAATGAAACGGAGAGGAGGGAAATTGAATCCGTTGCTACATTTTCTATGTTATTGGTTGGAGCGATGTGTTTGCGAAGCTAACAACTGTGTTACCTTATTACTGTTGCTTTTTAGTTGTTTTATGCGAAAATGCCTTATAAGGGTTGAGACACATTACCCGACGGCGACCGACAGGGCGGGCCCATACAAAACTGTCATTTAGTATGGGAAGCCGTCCGCAGTCGACGCGGCGACAAAGGCGGACTTGCCATACTAAATGTAATTTTTGTATGGGCCGGCCGTCGGTCGCCGTCGGGTATTACACGAAAAAGTTATGGTGGTATATTATGCTCAAAAATATCTAATAATCTACACTATTATAAAACTGTAACAGAAGTGTGTCTGTACATTAAAGATGATTTAAAAAAAAAGTTAAGATAGGCATGGTATTTCGGTGTACTTGACTACAACACTACACCGATTTTTGGAATTTTTGGCTGTCGGTTTGTTTGAGCATCAGGCAAAAACAATTGTACCGATTTTCATGAAAATGTTAGTGTCTAAAAGCGTATGATTAGACTTAAAAACCGGTCAAGTGCGTGTCGGGCAACGCGCAGGGTAGGCTTCCGTAGTTGCCCGTCACAATATACTGATTACTGACTTAGAAGGGGGCTTTTTGTTTTATACTACGGTTTAACGGCTAATAAAGTCTAAAAAGTACATTTTACAATTTGTTCGACTATTACTCGTTAAGGGGATATAATTCGGAGCGCGCTCCATACAAACGTACTATGGTGATATTTTCAATACTACCCAATTAAAGTCAATGAAATTTTGGTGAAACAATCTTGAAACAAATATCTATGCTTCTATGGAGGCAGATTTTCGTTAAAATACACAGCTTCAATGCTAGGATAAATTTAAGATTTGTATAGAAATCTTTGAGGGACTATTTAAAACTATACATTTTAACGAAAATTTGACTCTATACAAGCATAGAAATTTGTTTTTAGATTGATTCTGAAAAATTTCAATGAGTTTAATTGGTTTTCATTTTAATTAAACATTAATATACATATTTCGCAGCGGATCCTTAAATAGAAAAAACTTTTCGTGAAAGGGACCCATGTCAAATTACAGCTTTCTAGTACTAAGCGTCTCTAACCTAAGCCGCGGACAGACGGACAGACGGACGGACATGGCGAAACTATAAGGGTTCCTTGTTGACTATGGAACCCTAAAATCTGGAATATATATTTTGTCTTGCTACGATGATGGGAACCGCTGCGGACGAGCGTCACAAATTCTAGTAAACTTGTCCTATGGCCTCCGCATTCAGAAAATATATAACCTAAAAAATAAAGTCTAAGTGCCCTAAATTCAGCCCAAAGCCTTTTTATGCATAAGATTCTAGACTAGATTCTTAATAAAACCCTTACTATGGATGACTTATTCCTTTGACATCTGATCCTATCACCAGACCCCGCACGAATCTAATTCGATCCAGACATATTCACATTTGAAATTCAAAACATCGATATTCAAACCAAATACTGTATTCAAAACAAAGTCCAAATCTTTTATCTGAAAACTCATAATGTCTATCGTAGGTTCTCAAACTGTTTCATAAAGGAGAATTTGAAGGAAAAATCAAACTTCACTTCTTTTAAGGTTCCGTAGTCAACAAAAATATCCGTCCGTGTGTCTACATATTGAAGCTGTTTTTAGATATCGACACGCACTTGGTCAGTTTTTGTGTTTTAAAAATATGTCCGGTCGGTTATGTTTTGCTCTATAAAGTGCAATTCTGCTGCATTCTGCGTGCATTCTTTCTTAATGTCAAGTAGTTTGTCTCGTAATCTCAAGGATTGTTTTACGTAAAAAACACAAAAAACACAAGAGTAAATCATTTCGACTCAATAAAGAAAACGTTATTATTTTATTTAAAATATTCATGATCTTTTCATTTTAAAATATTGTTGTTAAGACAATGACTGTATTTTCTTTGCTATTTAAAATTTAGTTCTTAAAAAACTCGAAATCTGGCATGTTTATTGCTTCATAGAGAAGTTCGCGATATCCTGTGAAAATCATGTCAAAAATTTACTTTTAAAATGATTCGTAAATAATACAATATGATATATTGGAATATTTTTCCTCTTTATTATTTTATAGAAACACTTTTTGAAATTTCGACTTTTATTCGCGCAGACCGTAGCGCCATCTATCGATTCCCTAGGAAACCAAAAGAAAACATTATCTAAATTACATTAGCCCTTCAAAAAAACACGTCGTACCGAATTTTAAGATTAGAATATAATTGGACGTTTTAGAAGAGTGCTAAGCAAAAAAAAAAGGGTTTGAACACCCCAGACTACAAAAGGCCAAAAAGTAGAATGAAAGAAAATGTTTTCACGGACACTTAACAGATCCGAATTCGACCGTAATTGTAATAATTCGGTCGTAATTCGGTCACATTTGTAAAGGCTCAAAGGACCCCGAGGCATACGGTCGGGACCGTGAAATTGGATTGACGGGATGGACAGAATGTATATTTATAGTAGACTCACGCAACTCCAGTTTTCCGTTTGCACTTGATGTAGCGGTTTGTAGGTAGTACCACTACCTTAATTATCGTTTAGGCCTAGTGGTCTACTGACTAAATTGCCAGGAGGGCAACTGCGGTAAATAAATCGCAACTGAACCATGATTGGACTGCGCGCGAACCACAACTTTTAACACATTCTGTATTGCGCTATTCATTTGACAGCCGTTAGAGCCGTTTTGACCGAACGTCGCAAAATAAGTCAAGTTTAGCGATAGATTTTTATGCGGGCACTACATTCTCGCCGAGAACAGCCGAGAACGAGATGCCTTCATTGTTCTCGTGGCGTCGTAAGCCGTAGTAATTTTCCTTGAAAGTTCTCGCTGAGAATTCTCGCCGAGAAGTTCTCGCGAGAGTGAAGTGCCTACTTTAGATGTTTAGGATAGAAAGGCCATTCTGTGTCAAAGTAATTATGATTCACTAGTACAAATTACAATGTAAATAAGAAATAGATTAAACACTTCATACTTTATTATTCCCACTTATCTATTTATGTCAAGTGGTCTACACCTTTTTACCCGACTGCGCCAGAAGGAGGGTTATGTTTTTCGAGCGTATGTATGTATGTATGTAAGTATGTATGTATGTATGTATGTATGTATGTAAGTATGTAAGTATGTAAGTATGTATGTATGTATGTATGTTTGTATGTCTATTTCTTTGGCACGGCCTACAGCCTAAACGGCTTGATGGATTTTAACGTATGAGGTGTTATTAGATTCGTAAAAATTGTGAGACGGACATAGGCTATATTATTTTAAAATGGCGTTTGTGAAATAAAAAAGAGTTGCGAATATTTTTTTTTAATTTAAATTACAATATGGGTATCAAATGAAAGCTAGTAATCAGACGATTCCAAATATGTGTATATTATCGTAGTTTTATGTTACCGTTTCGACACAAGACTAAAAAGTATGAAATAAACGAAATTATTAAGATAAACAAAAAACCCGACTGCATAAAAAACCTATTAACTGAAAAGAGAAAAACAAGCGCTATAATCACTTGACTTTTATTTGAGCTAATATAATTTGCGTGTTATTAGGTAGGTATCGCAAACGGGGACAAACCAATAACCTACCAAAAATCCTCTTTGTCCCGTTTGCGATACCTACCTAATTACACGCAAATTATATTAGCTCAAAAAAAAGCTGTTATAGCTGATTATTGAGTATAGAGCTTGTTTTTCTCTTTTCAGTTAATAGGTTTTTTTGCAGTCGGGTTTTTTTGCAGTCGGGTTTTTTTTCTTTATTTCTTTTAAATAAAAGACGAGAATATAAATAGAGCCACTTAGCCGTACCCACTGTACATTACAAGTGGCGAAGGGCTCACTCCCCTTCACACAGGACAGAGTTTCGGTACTAGTGAAACGTGGATGTTCTGTGGTTTCAGAATATCTCTGAATACCCCCTCGGGGAATATAGTCGTGAGCATATGCTATGCTATGTTATGCTGCCATTTAGCAGTTCCACACGATATATCAAAATGCGTTTGTGTACGCTAAATAAAGATGCACTCTTTCGTCCATTCCCTCCTGAATCATATACAGAGTGTTACAAAAGTAAAAATAAACATTTTAAACTTTTTAGGGGATTGTTTAGACCATCAAACTGAACAACTTTCACTATTGGACCAACATCGAAATCGCGAAAAAAAAATTCACCTGTCCCATACATTTAGCTCGAGTAGATTTGTAGTTTAGTATGAAACATCAGATTTTTTTTTCGCGATTTCGATGTTGGTCCCATAGTGAAAGTTGTTCAGTTTGATGGTCTAAACCACCCCCTTAAATGTTTATTTGTATTTTTGTAACACCTTGTATAATGGGAAACCGATAGGTTATGAGACGGTGTTGGTTGCAGTGAGTCTATCTGGACACTTGTCTGCCACTTCATACATACAGGTTCCTTTTCCGAGGGTCTAACCTCATCTGCCAGCACGGAATCGTATGTTTTGACGCTACATCCTCCTCTGTTGCTCAAGAACGTCATTTGCTAGAGCGAGAAAGATAGCGGGAATGCGATCGCATGCAGCAGCACCGGCAGTGCTGCGACCTTTCACGCTCTAGCTAATGACGTTCCTGAGCGACAGAAAAGGATAGAGCGTGAAAAAATTCGATTCCGTGCTGCACGATGAGGCTCAACCCATTATAAACATCCATGACCGAACCAGGATTCGACTCCAGGACTCCGGGACCCTGGCTTGAGTTTGGCAGTCCGGCATAGTAACCCATTACACCAAACGGGTCTTCAATGCAACCAACCCTACAAAATTAAATGATGCATTTGTGGGGACTTGCCACAGATGTCAACACCCAAAAGTTATAGCAACGAAGCTAACAGATAGCGCTACGGTCGCACTCACAAATGTGTACGTAAGACAACTTGCGACGTCACATTGGTAACCCGTTAGCCGTTACACACAAGGTTCATAATCGTATAAAAGACATGAATCGCACAAGAGAAATAATCACAGAGATTCGATATATATACGAGGTCCAACTTAGTTCTGTTGGACCACGGCCGGTCCCCAGGCTTCACACCTAGCCTGGCGGAAGATCTTCCTTTTTCACCGGAGGAACCTTCCACAGTAGTTCCTCCACACATTCATAGGTAGGGATAGGTTTATTTTACAGTGTTGTAGAAGAATATTTGCTAGCCACCAAAATATGCCGAATAGCCGAAAAACAAAAACATCCGAACGGTTCCGAATCTTGATCTTTCATGAACAGTAAACCTATATGTGTTATACCCACTTACCTACGTAGGTTTCTTGTTTAGGTTCTAAAAGAAAGGTAAAGCACTTTCTCGTCACGTGTAGTTTAAAACGGTTCAGTTTTTCGACACTGTTAGGCACTTAAAACAAACAAGCTGGGTAGAATTAGAGTAGTATCAGACATACATTCGGGAAGTGGACCGTGAAATCGAGCCGGACGTCCGGACTGAGCGACGAAACCGGTCGCCGGTACGATCCCACGAATTCGGTCACCGTACCTGGATGCCGTATACGGTTTTTAACATTTTCAGTATTTAACTCGTGTAAAAGTTAACGCTTTTAAAAGGTGAAAGGGAGAGTGCTTATATTCCTTGGGTGAGAGTTTTTAGGTGTTTTACAGGTTCAGAAATAAATCAGACTCAAAAAATGTTTTTTTAGGTTTTTATTTAATAAAATCTTTAACGGCTCTGGATACTGGTACGGGAGGTACAAAGGGAGAAAACGGGACTCTATTACAAAGCCTACGTCGTCCGTCCGTCTTACATATTTAGGGCAGTATCTTTTGAACCGTTATAGTTAGACTGTGGAAATTTTCACAGAATATGCGTCATTACGGCGGATTTGTTAACAAATAATAAAAATGACAAAAAGTTATAATTTAAGGGGGGGTCCTCATACAAGAAACTAGTTCTATCTTCTCACTCTATCGTAAAAACGGTAATACATAAAAGCGTCAAACTTTGTGTGATTATAGAGCAAACTCTACAATATAGCAAAAAATATTTAAAACCGGCCAAGTGCGAGTCGGAATCTGTGGTAGATTTCAATGACCGGTATGTAAAAATGAGAATGAAATCATTAATAAGTTCATTTACTTTTTCAGAACGAAACTAAAAGTTCAAGTAGCTTTCGAACCGGAAGCTGGTAAAGGTATAGCTTTCGAACGATCTCAAAATACAGAAAAGTGTAACCATTCAATATGGAAACTCAATTATGAGGGCCCGGGTTCGATTCCGCACGCACGACATGCCATATACCAATGAGTTTTGACTGCTCTCAAATGGTAAAAAAAAATCGTGAAGAAACCTGCACACGCTGAAGAAGAAATTCTGATGCGTATGTGAAGTCTACCAATTCGCATTGGGCATGCCTAATTTCTTCGTGTTGAACTGACGTTGACTATTTATATGTAGACTGGTTACGCGTGTAATTCTACTAACAAACATTTCTGCCACTTTTTGCCGGGGGCGAGGTAACATGAAATCCGCAACTTTGGATTTTATTCCCCATAACTTTAGATTCTAATTTCGAATGTATGAAAAGTAGTCTCGTGTGAACCCCAAACGTTCTAAGTTCGAAGTTATTATTTCGCAATTAAAGGCTGTCTCGTTTAGTGATAAGGTGTAAAATTGAATGTAAATGCACAAGATCAATTGTGCTTATACCGTGGCAGAGGGGAAATGCTACCGCAAGGCTAGTCCTTATAATAATTAGTCAAAGACTGACGCCCATACAACATCGTTGGGGTTAGGCTTGTGCCCTGCAGTGGGACGTATACAGCGTGTTAATGAATTAACGCAAAACTAGAAAGTAGTTTGTTTAGAATCGAGAGCAGAATCGAATTATCATGGTTTCAACATAGGTAATTCTTTTCAAAATATTAAATAAGTTATTAATAAAATTTAAAATTTACTGAACTCGATGTCAACCCGCCGTAAGGGCACACTCTCTTCAACTCAATACCAACTTAATACCAAAAAAAGATTCTTATAATCCATGAGCACGTTATCGCTTTCTTTTATCGCTGAAATGATAACAAATCATTTTTACCTCAACACTTAAAATGCTAAACTTTAAATTTTAACTATCAAAATAATGAAATTATTGTTTCAATCTAATTGTATGTATAAGGTTTTGCGCTTATTCATTAACACGTTGTATAGGCTGATTATAATGACTCAGGTCTTTACAAAACACCTCTCCTTATAGACCCCGTCAGCCTGTCAATGTTTTAAAATGAAACAGTAATTTAAGAAGTTCTCTAAAGGTTCAAGTTTCAACCTCTAATTACTGTAGGTAGGTAGGATATTAACTGTCATTGGTCGAACAGTTCACTAATGACGATGCTAACAGGTATGCATTAGGGGGATTGTTTATTAGAGATTAGAGGACCAATTAGCGCCTTGTATCGAGAACAGAACTGTATCTCCAGGGTGCCTACATACCTATATTATAATGGTCTTTCTTAAGGGTATATTAGCGTTGGCGTAAAAACGTAGTCTGGTTATATTTTCAATACTAACCAATTAAAGTCAATGAAATTTTTCTGTAAAAATATAAAAACTAATCTCTATGCTTGTATTTTGTCAGATTTTCGTTAAAATGTTAATAGTTTTATAGTTACACTGCCTCAAAGATTTCTATATAAATCCTAGCATTCAAATTATATCAAAATTAATCCTAGCATTAAAACTGTATATTTTAACGGAAATCTAACGACAATCTGAGTACAAGCATAGATATTTGTTTTTAGATTCTTTCTGCAAAATTGTATTGACTTTAATTGGTTAGCATTGAAAATATAACCAGACTTCGTTTGAATGCAGCGCGCATTAGCTCTTTTGGAATAAACTTCTCTTAAGGGGCCGTAGGTTCAGGCGAATATTTTCTATGAGAAACGCGATTGCCACGCCCTCAGAAAAGTGCATGCTCGTGTCGTATTTTCGATAAAAAAGAATTGTTAAAAGTACTTTTCATAGATTTTTTAAATGATTTCACTAGATAAACTAATGGTGAATATGTGAGTAAAATTCAAGTAATTATAAACGGTTGCGAGTTATTTTAGTCCGAGAAAATTATGTTAAAAATGCGTAATTTTTTTTAGAAAAAAAATTGTCGTGTTTCGTTATTTTTAATCGTGTATTCAATTTTAGAATTCACTAGATAAACTATCCAAGAATACTGTGTATTTTTTCTTTTCGGTAACTTGTATAAATCTTGTAGAAAATCGAAAAATAAGGTAATTCCGGGACGTATGACCCCTTAATATGCTAACGGTTTTTTTAGGGAATAATCAGATCAAACTAAATCGATGGTCGATAATCCTCTTGAAAATCCCATACATTTGATTCAAGTAGGTTTGCAGTTGTGTATGGAATCGCAGTTTTTTTTTTCGATTTTTATGTTAGTCCCCTAGAGAAAGTTGTTCAGTTTGATGGTCTGATCATCCCCTTAAATACAGTTGATCCTATTTTGGATATTGACTATACTTCATTCCAAATAAGGACGACGAGATTTTCCGATTCCTATTTAGCTTTCTGGCCAATTCTAATTACCAAATGTAATTAATTTATTGAATACATATACTATCCGACATATTATCTTGGACTAAAGCTGTTCTAAGAATAAGTGAGGGGAAGTGTTTCAAATCTCTGTTTCTGTAATGCAAAATAGCTATAAAATTTCGTTGCTATTTTGAATGGAGTAAAGGTAATCATTATACTTCCCGTGGCTATCGTATGAGGTGATGAAGGGATAAGGATTTCTAATGCATTGTTTTTGTGGACAAAAGGCTAGACACCTATCACCACTTTGCACAGTTTTGTATGAAAAAGAATTTTTTTTTTAAATTTTTACTCAGTAATGAAAGTTGTTCAGTTTGTTAGACTACACCAACCCTTCTCGAACTTGTCCAACTAAGAACCATTTTACTTGATGACTTGGCGAGTAAAAATAGTTAGGAGTTCGTCGACCTTCGCAAGTTTTGGGTGATTTGAAATAAACTTTGACGTTTCGAGTAATTTGCGAAATTCCACTGTCCGTCTGACGAGGGGCAGGTCTTTTAACTTTCAAAGTACGTAAGTAGTAAAGTAAGAATTCTAGCTTGGCAGTTGAAGTAACAGAGGCAAGACATTTAGTTTTTAGGAACAACGTGATTGGAAAAATAATGTTTATCGTTAACCAGTACCAAATATTTCCATTATACAGGGTGTAAGGAAAATTATGATTAACCTTTAAACCACATACCTACTCTCACATCAAACTGAACAACTTTTACTACGGGAGCAAAACTGTCAGAACAAAAAAAAAATCTGTTGCCCCATACGTTTGAATCAAGTAGGTATTGCAGTTTAGTGGGACAGCTGATATTTATTTTGTTCTGATCGGTTTGCTCCCATAGCAAAAGTTGTTCAGTTTGATGGGTAGAGTATGTGGTTTAAAGGTTACTGGTACTTTTCCTTAGGCCCTGTATATTCTGTACATTTTATTTTTTTATGCTAATAATATTCTTACTGAGCAACAATTTTTCATTACATCATCAGCTTTTTGAGAAATAATGTGAATAAAAAATACAATTATTTTCACATTAAACTCAAAGCTCATTTACTGAAGTTTTATCTATTTTATTCACGACATCACAAATGACAACATTTTTCATTCTGCAGGCTTATACCTTGCAGTGAGTGGACAAAAGCCGATTATGACGATGATATGATAAAAATTTACATTTTACTACTTTGTCAGCGTGATAAATGTGTATACCCATGTCAAATTACAGCATTCTAGTACTAAGCGTCTCGGAGCTAACAGACGGACAGACGGACGGACTTGGCGAAACTATACCTTGATGGCTACGGAACCCTAAAAATGGAAAGTAGAAAATTTTAAAGTCCATTATTGTTATCATTAATTCTGTTATAAAATTCCATCCATTTGTTCAACATTGTTCCATTTTTCGGTGAAGGAAAACATCGTGAGGAAACCTGCATGCTTCAATTTCGAGGCATGTATTGTACCCACTGTCTATTATGTGTGGCGACGGGCTCACCCCCCGTCACACTGGACAGAGTTTCGGTACTACTGGTGAAACGTGGATGTTCTGAGGATTCAGAATATTTCTGACTACCCCCTCAGGGAATACAGTCGTGAGCATATGCTATGCTTTTTCAACATGTTTTAATTGGGGACATTTTAAGAAGTTCATCGAATCATACATTAACAAAATAATCTTAGAAAAACAACTCAAAACGTACCATAATTACAGTTCACCGTGTAGACACATCATTCCCCTGGGAAATTAGTTGTCAGTCTCTCACTGTTATTACAGACGTTAAGAGATATCCTTTTCATCCAATGCAAGAGTGAGATTGTATTATTTATTATAATATGATCTGTGCTTGAAACAAAAATGATGTTTGTTATAGAAATTGCTGTCTGGAAAGTCCTTGTCCTTGTTGAATCACGGCAAAGGAGTCAGTTTCTCCAGCTATGGGAAATGAGCCATCAAAAATGTTAGCGTATAGTTGGCGTATAGTTATGGAACTCATGTCGATTTGTTTCTCATAATCTCTAAATTATAGTGGTAACATTAGCTATACCTCATCTGAACAGATCACAGTTGGCGCACATCTCGTCTTGGTAAAATATGTTGGTTTTTTATTTTTATTTTCGTATGAACATAAGGTGCACTTCCGATACCAGAGGCCGATGCGACTGACGCGCGCGTTTGACGCGTGGTTCTGTCATATGCCATATGTCTATCGCATTGGCCGCGCACTTCTGACGCACGCGTCAGTCGCTGGCATCGGAAGCGGCGCCATACGTTTTCATAGTAACTAGTATTGTCGCATTGGCCGTCGGCCGCGAGCCGCGCGCGTCAGTCGCATCGGACGTGTACCTTAATACGTTCCTATACACGCATTGTTTTACATGTGCCGTTTTAACAGCTAAAAAGAGTCTTAGCAAAAAGTCAAAACGGTGCATTTTATATTTTGATTTCATAATTCCGGTTGCATTTTTACCTAATCTTTCGTCCGATTACTATAATAAATTATACAATGTTTTTAGAGTGTAATACCATCAATAAACGTTACCGTTTATGGGCCTAAAATAGCTAGAATCTGGAGTCCTTTGGACCCAGTCATTTTTACGAAAAGTAAAAGCCGTTCAGGTCGGCGCGGCGGTGATATTTATTATAAACAGATACTTTTTTTTTTACTTTATTTTCTTTTACTATCTTTAAAGTAGAAATTACAAAATAAACGTAAAATTTTGGTCGTTACGTTACTCTTTGGCTTGGTTGAACTGATAGGTCCGCCACACACATACGGAATTCCGAATCAGGTTTACGATTTCGTATGGATTTTCCCTCAAATTTACATAATAACATAGAGATTAGTTTCTAGATTGTTTCAGAAAAATGTCATTGACTTTAGTTAGTATTGAAAATATCACCAGACTTCGTTAGTATGGAGCGCGCTCCGAATTATATGCCCTAAATTAGGGACTCGCATTTATGCACATATTAAAACAAAATAATCCCATAGTCCGGTTAACAATAACCCCAAAATAGTAAACGAGAGAATTAAGAAGACACTATTTTTTTACTCCCAACAAAGTTGTGTCGAAGAAAAAAAATGGTTTTCAAACCCCATCGAATTAGATGTCCTAGGTCTTAGAAAATTTAACCTCCTTTTTTTGAGCTCGTTTAAATACGTCGTCGTTTAAAAATATACTTCTGTCTCTAGATATTTGCGCTTTAAGTTAATAATAATGTGTACTTATCTTAGACGAATTATATACGGACCCGCCTCGCCTTAGCATTTCCCCTCTGCCAATGTGCAAGCTCAAAAGATCTTACGCATTTACATTAAATTTTATACCTTATCACTAAACGCGACAGCCTATAATTTCGAACTTATGACGTTTGGGGTTCAACGACAGTGTTTTTCATGATTTTTAACATTCAAAATTAGAATCTAAACTAATGGAATAAAATTCAAAGTTGCGTATCTCGTGCTACCTCGCCCCCCGCAAAAAGTGGCAGAAAAGTTTGTTAGTAGAATTACACGCGTAACTTGTCCTCATATAAGCAGTCTAAGGTACTTATTGAAAGTTTAATAAACGCAATCAACCTTATTCTGAAATGAAGGGCGACTTTAATTCACTGAAGGTATAAGGGTCTAACTCGTGCTAAATCATCTTTAAATTAATTAATTAATGAAATAATTTCAATTGTTTTCTTTAGACGTCCACATTTATTCATTTTCTTCTGTCTGTCATAATTAAGATGAACATTCATCATAAAATTAAATAAAATTGTTGCTGACTATTAATTTCAACAACTGCACGCTTAAAAAGAATATGATTGTAAGTTTTTCTGACTAGGTACAATACAATATTTCTTAAATTGGTAGCGTCAAAAAAATGTCATCAACAAGTTATAAATGAGATAGGCAAGTATGAAGTCCGGGCTAGATTTTGGTACTTTAAATGTTACTAGATAATCTGTCCAACAAATACGTACATTTTTTTTTTCATCGGGCTTTGGCCCCCATTCCCACCGCTGTAACTCGTGTTAACCAGGGTCAACAGCGGCGACCATTCACAACAATAGACAATGAAGTCCAGCGAGCCCGGAGGACGACTCTGTCTTGGAACCCGCAATGAATTAATCAAAGAAGATAGGAGGAGTAGGAAAAAGGATATACATAAATATAAAAAAAATACATACATAATTATATCACCGTAATCCCTTTCGGAGTGTTTTTTTTTTTATTTATAATTAATGGACTTTTTGCTTGTGCGTTAGCACCGCATTTCCGCCAATGTCAAGTAGTTTGTGGGAGTATCTATCCCAATCTCAGGGATTGTTTTTGATAAAAAACAAGAAGAGATTAAGGAATGCGGAGCCTCGTGGCAGGCAAAGACGCGACGCGCGGACAACACGCGAGACAAGTTCTCGGGTCAGAACCTGCAACGTGACTCCTTCGGGGTGGTTGTTACAATGGTCAGATTTAGCAATTTAAGTTTCAGGTCAATGACAATGACTGTCTGATAATGTCCAAGATATTTATTATTTTTTCATTTTATCTGTTCCCCGTGACCCTTAACTCTCATCTGTTGACGTCACTCCCTTCCGCCCAGAAAGTTATATTGACAACTTGTCAAATATTCCTCTATTGGATTCGAGTAATAAAACTAACTTGTGAAAATAAGTGTCGTAGTTTACGACCCCTGCTAAACTGACGGCTCGATAAATTTTTATCTTCAATCCATAGTGTCAGGGGCGTAGTCAGGGGCTGTACGCCTGTGTAACTTTCTGGAGTGGTGAAACAATAAAGATTATCTATCTAGTACCTTCCAATTGTTGATCTCTCAGACGGGATGTTATGTGCGTGTAGGGATGTGATAACGCAGCAAATGCATTTCTAACCGATATTTTAGTTAGGTAGTAAATAAGGTAGATATTTTTTACCTAAATGTTAAATAAATTATTTAACATTTTGAAAAAATTTAATCTGTGTTGAAACTTTGATAATTCGATTCTGCTCTCGATTCTAAACTAACTACTTTCTAGTTTTACGTTTATTCATTAACACGTTGTATAAAAAAACCCGACTGCATAAAAAACCTATTAACTGAAAAGAGAAAAACAAGCTCTATTATCACTAATCAGCTATAACAACTTTGTTTGAGCAAATATAATTTGATTCTTATTAGGTAGGTATCGCAAACGGGGACAAAGAAAATTTTTGTTTTGTTTATTCCCCCTCTCTTTTTTAATTCATAGACGCCATCTTGAAACAATATACCCTATGTCACTCTCACAATTTTTACGAATCCAATGACACCTCATACGCTAAAATCCATCAAGCCGTTTGGGCTGTAGGCCGTGCCAAAGAAATAGACATACAAACATACATACATACATACATACATACTTACATACATACATACATACGCTCGAAAAACATAACCCTCCTTCTGGCGTAGTCGGGTAATAAAAGTAATTCAATTTACAGAATTAGAAAACATTGTGATATAGAGTTTAAGATGTAGGACACGTTTTGATCTTAATTATGTTGGTAGCGATAGCGGGAGAAATCCAAGAACCCGGGATTTCACACTATTAATTTCCATCTATCATTTTAATAGAAATAGCACGAAAACCCAGAAAACTGCGACTGCAAGCCCTAGTTGCGAGGGGTCGACTAAAAACGGAATCGAAGGGCGAACTGAAAGTGATTTAGAGTAGATGTTTTACGACTGAGAGCGTCCATATCACCTGCCTTCCCTTATCCTGCTTGAACCTACTTGTATCTCTTCAACCAGACGCATTTTACTGTCTTTTTGTTCTATTTCTATTGAAACGGAAAATAAAACAGAACTTTATTTGTCTTTCCGTAGCTTAGTGTAAGGCTCAATTCACACCGAGATAGCAGCAACCGGCAGCAATGCGACAAGCAGTTTTTGTTGCGCAGCATTTTACAATTTATCTACATTGCTAATGCTAAGCAATGCCGGCTGCTCTCGACCGCTGCCGGCCGAAGCTAAGCGCTGCCCGCCGAAGCTAACTGCTGCCCGCCCCTGCTGTGGGCCCTGCCATTTCGGTATGAATCGAGCCCAGTTCACTATAGTAGTATCACGTACTATTGCCACGAGAAGTTATTCACTTACTACGCTGGCCCAAGGGCCCGAAGTGGGTCCTGGCCTGCAACAACAAAGCAAGAAGAAGAAATTACTCAGAGATATCACCAAAATAACATAGTAGATATTAAGAATATCGCTGCTCGCAAGCTGTTACCCGAGACTTCGTATGCGTATTTTATACCTAAGTCCTTTCTTTAGGGTTCGAGCTATCTCTGTACCTTTCTTCAAAATCGATCCAGCGGTTAAGCCTTAAAAACGTAACAGACAGACACACGTGTAAAGACATTATCGCAAGTATAATACTATTTTAGTCTAGTATTGATTCAAAAAATGCACAATCACTGTCTTAGGCTAAGATTCAGAGACGTTTTTAAGTCGTAATTCGCACTCCAGTTTGTCAAAATCCATACATTTTCGCCCTACTTAGTTCGAACTAAGACTAACAAAATCGTCTCTGAATCTCGGCCTTATTGTATCAGTCCTTATTGTAGTTGTCTTGATCCAGCTACAACCCTGGTAAAGGGGCTACAGCGAAAGGGTTTCAAGAGGTATCAACTTTTTTATGGGTAGACGTGAGTGAAATTACGTGAGTTTACGTTTTAGAAGGAAATGAATTGCCGTTTTACTACTTTGTTATCTAGCCTCGCAGACGCAGGTCAGGGCAAATGTTGTTGCAATATTTAGAGAGCAGCGCTCGTTGTGGAACTTCGCTATTCTGCCTTGCTTATCAAGACTGCAGTAAAACCTTGGACACTTAGTTGTCATTTCATAAACATGGGAAAAATTTAAAAGAAGAGGTAAGCATGTGAAGAGGTAAAAATGACATTTAGTTTGGGAAGCCGTCCACCGTCGTCGCCGCGTCGATGGCGGACGGCTTCCCATTTTAAATGATTTTTTTGTATGGGCCCGCCGTCGGTCGCCGTCGGTAAATGTCTCAACAGTTAAAGTTCAAGTTTAAGTTGGACCTACATAACTGAATAGTTCGTCCCAGGTAAACATAATCGTCAACAACTTCGAGCGCAGAGTTTCCGATCATTACAGGAGTAGGTACAACATGGACATTTGACATGATCTTCGTCTTGTCCATGTTCATCTTCAGACAAAACTCATAGTACTACGTCCAATTACGTTACTTAGCCAATTTTTCGTTGGCCTCTATGCCTGTCTTTGCTATCCCTTTGTTACATAAGAATACTAGGCTAGAACTGAGTTAGTTACCATTCGTAATGCATACAAGTCAGCCTTTGATCTGAGAATACGTTTTCAGATGAACCATTGCGTCGCGGCGGATCTCTCAAAGGATCCGCACGAGTTACGAACACTCCTTAGGTATTATCTACAGGATGAAATTGATATCATTGGCATCCTTTTAAACTAAGAGTCTACCCATCAAACTGAACAACTTTTACTATGGGAGCGAACCGATCGGAGCAAAAACCAAATCAGCTGGTGCATACATTTGAGTCAAGAAGTAGGCATTGCAGTTTACCTATAGTATGGAACAGCAGAAATGTTTTTTGCTCCCATCGGTTTAATCCCATAGTAAAAGTTTTTCAGTTTGATGGGTAGACTCTTAGTTTAAAAGGATTCTAATATCAATTTCATTCTGTATAGTTTATGGTGGAAAAAAAAACTGGGTTAGTTTGTTACAAGTAGCATAATTGATTTTATTTTCAGCGAAATGTTACCTGTTAATCCTGTTATTTACTTGTCGTAAGGAAATTGTCAAAATAAAATTATCTAAACTAAAGAATAAATAATTTACAATGTTATTTAAATAAGGGTGTAACAAAAAACCCTACCAATATTCAAAGGGGTAGTTTATTAGAAACTGTACAACTTTTACATAGAAGGAAACGTAAAAAAAAACTGTTTTATAGAAAACTACAGTGTCTACTCGACTCAAATGTATGGAACAGCAGATTTTTTGGACGTTTTTTTCATAGTTGAAGTTGTTTAGTTTGATAGTCTACACTATCCCTTTACTAGGGTATTACTAGGGTTTTTTGTTACATCTTGTATAGCGTATCAAAAATTAATTTGGAAAAAGCTAAGGGAGAAACAATAATCTCTCAAATCCAAATCATAATCAGTCTATGTCCCATCTATGCCTATTTTCAAAGCACTGTGCACAATGCTTTGAAAACGTAATACGTTATTCACTTCCGCATCAGATTGTAACGTAAATAAATAACCACGACAACAAAACCAGAAACAAATGACAACACAAATGTTCACAAAGACAATATCAAACAGGGTTTTATATTCCGCCCAGCCTTTTCCTTCAAAAAGCAAATGGTTACTCTATTCTTGACGTTTCGCAACTGTGGGCACATCTGTGAATATTTTCTATGCACACGAAGTGCCGGCTGATATGGACAAGAAGTGAATTTCAAACAGCTGGAGCCTGAAGGGTCGAAGTGGACTTGTTGACTTTTTCGCCGTAACGAGATTAGGGTTTTTGATCTTAGATGCAACATTTCGGGTCTTATTATTATATGGGGTAGAGCTATTGCAAACTGTGGCTTGTAATACCTCCGACATTTCGTGTTACGGATGTGTCGGAGGTATTACAAGCGAACCCATTTAATTACTTAGTACTACGACACGAGTACCGGCCTGTCCACACACGTTTTGTGTGTGCGTTTGTTATAAATGTATAATACTGATGATGATGATTAACTACCAACTGAAAGGACTCGCAATTGCAAACTCACACAACTCGTAACATAATACCAATGCGTCATCATCGTAACATCATCGACGTCTGATACCGATTCTTCAGGCGTCTACAGACGCTATACCGAGGTCAGTACCATCCTGGGTCGGTTGCTTAAGTTCATTCACTGGCTCGGCAGACCCTTTGTGGTCTCTCAAATTTTACGCAGGTAGCTTGACAAAAAAGACAACCAGAATTACAGCTGTAATTCGAATTGGCGGAGCATCCTGGGGCTCTACTCTGTCTGTTCGCTTTCAGGCATATTTTATTAGTCCATTTCTACACACTCAGAACAAATTAAACACGAATAAATACAATTAGATGGTAATGAAAATGTAATACGGGCAAAATAATGTCAGATTGAAGGCACCTCTCGTTTCGACGATTATTTGGCAGCTATCCAAAATAATTACTTACGTAAACCAGTAGCCTATGGGTAGCAGAGGATTATAGTATAGTGGATATGGCATGACACCCTAAATCATACAATACCGTGGTGGTCCAGTGGCGAGTAACTTTGCCTGCCGTGCAGGAGGCGATGGTGCGATCCCCGTCCAGGCCGACTCGTACCAATGAGTTTTTCGGAATTTATGTACGATTTGTAACACCACTGGCTTTTCGGTGAAGGAAAACATCGTGAGGAAACCTGCATGCTTCAACTTCGAGGCATGTACTGTACCCACTGTCCATTATAAGTGACGACGGGCTCACCCCCCGTCACACTGGACAGAGTTTCGGTACTACTGGTGAAACGTAGATGTTCTGAGGTTTCAGAATATCTCTGACTACCCCCTCGGGGAATATAGTCGTGAGCATATGTATTAACATCATCCATCACATTGAATATGAAGTACGCACTTGTCTTTATCTTAACATTGAATACAAATGGTGTTATTTTGGTTGCTTGTATGTCAATGTGGTAACTTCGGTATTATACCTATATTAGAAAGGACTTGTACAGAGATTTGTATACAAAAAAAAAAGATTTGATGAAGTTACACTACCTTCCTACCTGAAGTTAGACTTTATCAAAAATTTGCATCATAAATCGAAAAATGGTTTTCCCACACCCACCATATTTTTAAAGGAAATTATCCAATGATACCCCACACCATGGAAGGGATAGACAAAAAACAAATATGCATCCCCACTTTTCGTGTAGGGAAGGTACACTAAAAAATTATTTTTCATGATTTTATTTTACCACTTTGTTGGCGTGATTAATATACTGTATATCCATGTCAAATTACAGCTTTCTAGTACTAAACGTCTCTGATCTAAGCCGCGGACAGACGGACAGCTGGACGGCCATGGCGTAACTATAAGGGTTCTTTGTTGACTACGGAATCCTAAAAACTAAAACAAAAATGTGCCTTCTCCAAACAAATAAGCTTTCAAACCTTTCTGTTAGCAACAAGCTTCCAATACGGGCGTTGTATCAAATATTCATTATCTCTTCGTATAGAGGGTGTCGAGTGGAGCCGGGTTGCGAGCCTAGCAATTTGGCAACGACTCCACATTAAGTGGTGTAGACCTATTGAATTAGCTTTGTTTAAGGATTTTGATTGGAATTGGGTTTGATTGGACGATACAGGATGCTTCAGACCATAAAACTGAAAATTTTTCACTAGGAAGCGTACCAGCAATGAAAAAACATAAAAAATATCGGCAGTTCCGTAGAAAACCTCAATTGCTATTCGAAATCTAAACCATTGACGTAAAATCACCAAGTTCAGTTTGATCACAGATTACATAATATTGCTTCATGTGTGTTATTTTGTAGTTACTACGGTTAGACGCATTATGGTTACTTAAGTCAGTATAGTGAGGTTGCAACCTTAGTGCACGGATTAGCGGGAAATTTGCAATCAAGATGCGGGACGTTGCTAAAAAAGCGGTCCCCAGTTGTCAAAGTATAAGAAGGCGAAAAAATAATGAGGCAAATTTGAAGAAAAACTAAAAATTGTTGCCTTGGGTCCCTTTTGTTTATAACATAAAACTATAACTAGGAATGAAATATAAAAAACAGCGTTCAAATCAGAAACGAAAATAGGTCAACTAAGTACTTAAGTAACCTTAACTATGATTTTACAAACATGAAAGTGAATTCTTCTACTAAGGAATGCAAGGAAAGAGCAGTTTGATGAAATCGGGGTTCGTCAGGTGCACCTTGGACAGTCAACCTCGATACTACCATCGCTGACTAGGTTCTTTCCAATACAGCGTGAAAAATTGTCATGCGATATGGCTCATGCTGACACGGAAGAAGAAGAAAAAGAAGAAGGATACATTTTCCTACCTTTGAACTTTGGCATTTAAAAAAGACTAAATTAATTAGACAAGAAACTTAATACAGTTTTAAATCACTTCTCCTGAGTCAACTGAGCTCACATCTATTTCTGCCGGAAAGGTTGGCCAGAAAACGGGACAATAAGCGTCCCGAACACATCGATCGAGGGACGCACCTGGGCACGTCAGGGTCTAGAAATGGGACGTACTACCCCTCGATTCTCTCGGGACGGTTAGCAACCCTAGTCAGAAGCACCCCCTTACATATACTACGTACTTTAGATGGAAGAACAATACTCACAACTCAATGTATACAAGGACGCCATCGGATTTTTAAAATGATGTCTGTTAATTTGCGAAAAGGGTCGCTAGCTTTGAGGTAGACCCAGGAAAAGTTGAAGAGACAACCTGGATGCTGCTTGGAGAGTTAGCCACAATGACATATATACTATAGCGATAGACAAGCACGTTCAAACAAACAACATGTCACACAACATAACACATTGCGGTCTGTCATTGTAATAGTAACGAAGTGAACTCGGTAACATCAATGCGGTGTGGGAACCGTATTCAAGTCGAACATGTTGTATCTATGAAAGGGCTTGTCTATCGCTAGAGTATACGTCAGTGGTTAACCAGTAGTTAAACACAATAAAGAGGATTGGCGAGTGAAAGGTGAGACATTTTCCCAGCAGTGCAATATATAAATTTAAAACTTATTCTAGCTAAAAACCTTTTGCCATTAAACTTGATAAAACAATAATGAAGTAGGAATAGAAAGCGGGTATATAACGAGAGGCTATGCAAACAGTCCATCTGGCAGAGCTCCAAGCAATTAACCTATCGGCTGACGGACGCAGCGGATGCCGCACAGGTACGTTGCCAGAGCCTCTATTTCGGGGCCTCTACATCTATATAACATGATAAAACATATAGAAGCTCGAAACAATTAACCTATCGGCTGACAGACGTAGCGAATGCGGCACAGGTACGTTGCTAGGGCCTCTAGCTCGGGGGCCTCTATGTCTACATAACATGATAAAACATAATATAGAAGCTCCAAGCAATTAACCTATCGGCTGACGGACGTAGTGGATGCGGTACAGGTACGTTGCCAGGCCCTCTAGCTCGGGGGGCCTCATGTCTACATAACATGATAAAACAAATAGAAGCTCCAAGCAATCAACCTATCGGCTGACGGATGTAGCGAATGCGGCACAGGTACGTTACCAGGGCCTCTAGCTCGGGGGCCTCTATGTCTACATAACATGATAAAACAAATATAAGCTCCAAGCAATCAACCTATCGGCTGACGGACGTAGCAAATACGGCACAGGTACGTTACCAGGGCCTCTAGCTCGGGGGCCTCTATGTCTACATAGCATGTTTAAAACAAATAGAAGCCCCAAGCATTCAAACTAACGGCTCACAAACGCAGCGAATGCCGCCCAAGTATGTTCCTAGGTTCGAATCCCGGTTCAGTAATGAATCGATTATATTATATTTGTGACGTTACCGTTGTTGTTTTGTTTCCATAAAAAAAACCTAGTAGGTTTGATTTGAGATAAGAACGATGTATTGTACCGGGACCTTGAAATAGGGTGGGCCATTCATAAAAAAACACAACATAAGTATAGACAATGTATTTTTCAACAACATTTGGTTTTAGCCCCTTTTCGGTCCCGTAATACATCCCTGGCACTTAGTCCAATTCGTTATGACGACGCGTCGCTTCAAACAGGTGCTAACTTTAGCGACTAAATTTATCTGCTCTTATCTATTCATTTAGTTTTACTTGCGCCTCCGCCTTACGACGAGCCTGTTCTACCCCAAGCCATCATCGTATACCTAAGTACGGCCTCGATTCTGGTACTTTCCATGGGACTAGATAATGTGTGACAATGTCTAAGAAAAAATAACAATAAGCGACTGCCCAATTTTACGTACGTTTTATACGTTCTTGAATTCAGCCCAAAGTACGATTAAAGTCTAAGCCATCAGCTTTTGATTAAATTAAAATAGGAAGATAGGTGACAGCATATGGACCGCATAAATTGAGCCCCCATCGTCTAATATCCTTAGTTGCAATACGAGCGGCATTGCGTGATTGAGTTACTTTTTTTATTTTAGGTGGAATAAAGGTACCACAATGCCTTCGTGTGCTTTTACTTGTTGTACAAATCATTCAAAATAAAAAAAACACACGGCATTACTTATTACTCGTAAGATACATGAAAAGCAGGTTCATTTTTCGAGTATGTAATGCAAGAACGTCACCTATCTTTCTATTTTTATTAAATGAAAGCCATCAGCAATTAAAAGAAAAAGCTGGGACCTAATAAATCCATAAATAATTCAATTCTAACAAAACCATCAATACGCCTGATGAATACGAGAGCTCCTTAATCCGCGGAGGAGCACCATTGTGTTCTGATGCCGGACTCAACGACCGAATCTGAGGACGTCCCAGCTGGATCGCGTGGTATAAGTGAGGAGATGAACCCGTGCGTGGTGGAATTTCACCACCAAATGATAATCACCGGAGAATCCTACCGGAAAAACACAGCGTTTGGTTCACGTACGAGAATATGCAGCAGTTTGGTAGAAACATAGCGGCGCATGTAGGGGTGTTCCGGCCGCCACGAGCTTGTATGCAGCTGTTTTTACCCGACTGCGCCAGAAGAAAAGTTATGTTTTTCGAGCGTATGTATGTATGTTCGTATGTGTTTGTATGTCTATTTCTTTGTCACGGCCTACAGCCTAAACGGCTTATGGATTTTAACGTATGAGGTGTCTTTAAATTCGTAAAAATTGTGAGAGTGACATAGGCTATATTATTTTAATAACGCGTCTGCGAATAAAAAAGATAGGGGGAATGAAAAATTTTTAAATGTTAAAAATTACAATATGGATATCTAATGAAACAAACAGTAAATTCAAAATATATATATACTTTTATGTTACCATTTCGACACAAGACAAAATAGTATGAAATAAACTAAAATGTTAAGAAAAATAAAAACCCGACTGCTTAAAAAACCTATTAACTGAAAAGAGTATTGTAAACGAATAACCGAACAAAAATCTTCTTTGTCCCTTAACTACCTAACAACATTCAAATCATATTTGCTCGCACAGAGTTGGTATAGCTGATTAGTGATTATAGAGCTTGGTTTTCTCTTTTCAGTTAATTGGTTTTTTAAGCAGTCGGAATTTTATTGTAGGATATCTATTATGTAGGTACCTGATTCTGGTTAATTTTTTTTCAATTCTTTTACAAAAATATAATTTATTAAACCTAAAAACGAAAAAAGTACAGAGCAAGGACAAACTTACATACAGGTAATTTAAATGGGACTGAATAATCAGTGTGACAATTTTAAGTTCATCATAATCTCAACCGATTGACGTCCACTACTGGAGATATCCAAGATATTTATTTATTATTATTATAAGTGTGCACTAAACACAGATGCACTATTTCGCCTTTACCCTCCGGAATCAGATCAGACGAGAAAACATTACGAAAATCCGGGTTTACACAAGTGTCACTGTTTGCGCCTAAACCCTTCAATCCAATTGAAATTCTCTAGATGCGATGCAATTGAAAAGCTACCCCTCAAATGGCACCCCTTATCGTAAAAACCTCATAGGGTCGCCCCAATCTATCCAGATCTCCTATCATTGCACCACGTACCAAAACTGGGATTACCCGGGATTTTTTCCCACTAAGCCGGACGTAATTGGATCCTAAATTGACCGTGGGACGAGACAGTTTGGCATCGGAAAGGATTGTCGATTGTTTGAATGTACAATTGCTTTAACAATTACTGCCTAACACTCTGTCCGTTTGGGCTTACAAATTACGT
The DNA here is from genome assembly GCA_963924505.1 of Agonopterix alstromeriana. Taxonomy (NCBI): domain Eukaryota; kingdom Metazoa; phylum Arthropoda; class Insecta; order Lepidoptera; family Depressariidae; genus Agonopterix; species Agonopterix alstromeriana. The sequence goes on along the minus strand of OZ004671.1, from coordinate 16,653,879 downwards.
AATGTGTAATGTAGGAGGCTCTACCGTTTGTCGGAGTGATTTAATTGTTAATTGATAATAAATATAAGTAATTCTTGAATATTGTCAGTATTGTCGTTTGTTACCTAGGTACAATCTAGTTGTTATTGTACATAATAAGAATCTAGCCCGGATTTGTATAACAACGACGATGCAAAGATAAATAATACATTATTATATAGGGTAAATTTTATCTATATCACTGCGGATAACTTCAGCATGTATTCTACTCATCAAACTGAACAACTTTCACTATGGAGCCAACTTCGAAATCGCGAAAAAAAAATCAGCTGTCCCATACATTTGAGTCGAATAGGTACTGCAATTTTGTTTTGGAATGCTTTTTTTTCGTGATTTCGAAGTTAGCTCCATAGTTAAAGTTGTTCAGTTTGATGAGTAGAATACATGCTTAAGTTATCGGCAGTAATATAAAATTTACCCTGTAGATACAAACATACATGACCCGGGAACAAATATTCACATTGATCATACAAATATTAGTTCCATCAGGGATTCAAACCTATACTATGCTTTTGGGCCGTCGAAGATTTGTTGTTTAGTATTTTTGTTGGTGTTTTATTACGTAATATCTACATGTTTAAATTTAACGCTTCTGTAGAGTATAGTATGAGTAGTAAAGCTATGCACATCTTACTTAGCAATAATACCGAAACGTCGAGTCGACGTACATACGGCGACACATCAAGCTACGCAAAACCGAAATAACCTGGCCGCGCGTAGGTAGTGTAATGTATAACGTCTAGCGGACAGTTTATATTGGTTTTGCGTAGCTTGATGTGTCTATTTGTCGACTTGTCATAGGACAGGAGGTTTCAATATCACGGGGTTTACAAACAATCAGAAGTTATACGTGAAGAAGAGACGTGTGGCGGTGGCGGATAATCTAATTAAAACAATAATTATAAGCTTTATAGTACGTAGCATTGCGTCGTTTTAGTCGTAAAGAAGAATCGCGCCCACCGCGCCTCTAGGTGACGCCGCCTGCACGCGCGGTCTAAATTCTCCAAAAGACGCTATGCTACGTCCTATAAGGTTTGTAATTGTGTTACTTCGACTATCCGCAACCGCCACACGCCTCTTCTGTATAAACCGCGCCTAAGATAGATAACTTCACTAAAAGATCCAGCTAAGAACAGTCTGACCGCGGACACCACCACACCGACATTCCAAAAACACCAATGGTAGATTTTATCTTCTTTCTCCCACAGAATTTTATCATCATCATGCTCATATGTTAATTCAGAGTAGATTTTCCATCTAACCCCCCGCATACCTATAACGATCATTAATTATGTAGGTCACCGACAAACTAACAATTGAGCCCAAATTGCACTGAATAGTGCCTGCATTTCCATTCGAATGCTTTTCTCGTGTTTGTTAGCTTTAACTATAATTTAGAGCTAGTAAATGTTTCTGAATCTGACATTTCGATTTAACATTTCATTTGTTTACGTTTATTGATTGTATGATTCAGTGTAGGCTGAAAACTTTATGACGTTTTTATTTTGATTTAGGAAGATTAAAATTGTGAAATGGGAACGAACATTTTGTTGAGTTTTATTGGGCTAGATATAAGCCACGGTTTATACAGAAGAGACGTGTAGCGGTGGCGGATAATCTAAGTAACATAATATAAACCTTATAGTACGTACCATAGCGTCGTTTTTGTCGTAAAGGAGAAGCGCGGGCGTAATGCTCCAAACGACGCTATGCTACGTACTATAAGTTTATAATTGTGTTACTTTGACTATCCGCCACCGGCACACCTCTCTTCTGTATAAACCTCGCCTTAGAGAGATGGCAAAGTAAATAATAAATACTAATGCAGTAAATAGCGAAATGTCATGTCATATCGTATGCTTTCTAATGTACCTTCTGTCGAGTCGATAGCATGTCATTGAGTTTATATTAGGTACCATCATAGTGAAGTGATTTGCCAACTAGCATTAGAGGCTTGCTAATTGCACAGGGTGCACCGGACCAGATACCTCCATAACATATTCTGTATATCTGAGTACTTAAAGTAAGTCAAGTTATAGTCTGTACTCTCACAAATAATGGTGAGAGGAAGTGGGCTATACTCTACCACGCGGACCCAGTGCGTGTTGGTGGAGGCAAGTTAAAGTTTGTGGTTTACGGAAATCTGACAAATGTAAAGCACATATGTTGGTTTCCAGATCGTGTCTAAAAACTTTCATTTACTAATTAGTTAGCATTGCAAATATAAACAGACTTTATTTATATGGAGCGCGCTCCGAATTATATCCTCTTAATTTGCTGTCAGATAATTTTCAAGCCGCCAATAGGCCTCTGACCTGGTTTAACGAATAGTTACACAACCATTTAACGGAACTATCCGGGATCCGGAGATGAAATACCACTAGACGGTCACCCAACCAAAGACTGACCGGATCTGACGTTACTTAACTTTGGTGATTGTTTTCAATATGGAAGTTCTACTATAACAACTAGCGTCTCCTAAGTACCTAAAGCCTGTTGAAAATTATCTAAATGGTCAGATCCAATGGTTAACACACAATAGAGGATTGGAGGGTGAAAGAGGAGGCCTTTGTCCAGCAGTGGGACACTGAACAGGCTACGTAAAACAGCAATAGTTATAGCACGTAGGATCCCACTGTAGGGCAAGGGTCTCCTTTCACAAATAAGACAGTGCTGATCCTTGCCAACATAGCAAACTTGTTGTCTACCCTGAATATTTAAGTTTGTGTATGTTATCATAAAATCCTCTGTTTCCTGAATAGATCATAATAATTTACAAACCTAGTTACCTAATAAACTGTGTGACTCAGCAATCGTCGCTACATTCTCTCTGTAATACCCTTGGTTTAATTACAGTGCACGAGTCTAGTATCATTATTTTAATTGTGATGTAAACGTTTGTGGCTCCCCTAATTGCAATAGTAACGCTTTTCAGCCCGAATGGTTGCCGCAAACGAGTTCGAATACGAATATAAATTTACTTGTTTTTGTGGTTTTTGAATTACTTACCTTGTGTACTTTGGTATACGCGTGTTAATGAGGTAGCAGTGATTAAAATGTTAAATGTGAAAGGAGATAATTATTTAATGATTTATAGGCTTGTTGCGTGCAAATGAACACAAAATTTGATTAATAGTACAAAATGAACATTTTGAAGAGTACTTAGATCCGTATTGGGATTTAGTGGACATTTATTTTATCGTGACGCCGCACAATATTTATTTGAAGTAACCATTTGAAATAGGTAACCCTAAAAAATACGATATTTAGCATAGCATGGCATATGCTCATGACTATATTTCCCGAGGGGGTAGTCAGAGATATTCTGAAGCCTCAGAACATCCACGTTTCACCAGTAGTACCGAAACTCTGTACGAATACGATATTTTATTTACTTAAAATCGAGGATTAACATAGCATAGCATATCCTCACGACTGTATTCCCCAAAGAAGTCAGAGATATTCTCAAACTTCAGAACATCCACTGAAATGTTCCTCGTCAGACTACGAAACCCTAAAAAGAAAGCAAAAAAACAAAATTACGGATCGGAAATCATAGTTTTTCTAAACATTGGATAGATCAAGAGTCTTATTGTGTAACTACCTATTTCAATCGGTATCAAAGTCAAAGTCAAAGTCAAAATAATTTATTCAATATAGGAGCTTGAAGCACACTTATTAAACGTCAATTCTTTTTATAAGCTACCACCGCGTCGGAACGTGTTGTCGCTGTAGAGAAGATGCGGCCAGAAGCTCTACAACATAACACGACTTAATTACTATTACAATTAAATTCTTAAGCTAGGGTTATGTATACAGTAATACATCTTGTATTTAATTAAATAAATGATACTACAAGTTACAGTAAACTATAAGTTAGTGACACTCAGACCCAAGCATTTTGATCATTTAAATCAATTCAAATCAAATCGGCATGGTGTTTTTCGGCAGATCGTAGCGATTCTGATTCTTAATATTTAGTTAATTAATTTCAGGAAACTATGACAGGAACTATCACATAAACAAAATAGAACATAAAATTGTCAAATACAGTCATAATACGTAACCGATCTTGTAAATGATATAAACGGAAACATACACTTGTGTTGTTCCTGCTTTACAGGAGTTACAGCGGTGGGAATCTGTGGTGTGCCTAAGGCGCGGTTTATATAGAAGAGACGTGTGGCGGTAGCGGATAGTCATAGTAACACAATTATAAACCTTATAGTACGTAGCATCGCGTCGTTTGGAGAATTACGCCCGCGCCTCCAGGCCATGTCACCTGAAGGCGCGGGTGCGATTCTCATTTACGACAAAAACTACGCTATGCTACGTACTATAAGGTTTATATTGTGTTACTTAGATTTTTAATAAAACAGTGGTGGTTCAGTGGCGAGTAATCTTGCCTGCCGTGCAGGAGGCGATGGTTCGACCCCCGTCCAGACCGACTCGTACAAATGAGTTTTTCGGAATTTATATACGACACTGACTTTTCGGTGAAGGAAAACATCGTGAGGAAACCTGCATGCTTCAATTTCGAGTCATGTATTGTACCCACTGTCTATTGTAAGTGGCGACGGGCTCACTCCCCGTCACACTGGACAGAGTTTCGGTACTACTGGTGAAACGTGGTTTTTCTGAGATTTCAGAATATCTCTGACTACCCCATTGGGGAATATGGTCGTGAGCATATGCTATGCATGCATGCTACCTAGATTACCCGCCACCGCCACACGTCTCTTCTGTATAAACCGTGGCCAGTAGTCATATACACAACTAACCAAAATTTACTTTTATTCAAAACTTTCCTTCAGCTAGATCAATAATGAGACGTTATCAAACGAAGAAACCAGACTTAACGAAGCTCGAAATTTGATGGTCACAACAAGTCGATAAATAGTCCAAACTATCGTCAGCCAAGACTGCTATAAAACCACCATAAAGCGTGGACGAGTCTTCGTTAGTCCACAGGGTAATAAACAGGATCGCTGGTGAATTAAAGGGGCCCTAGAGAGGCTTAGGGCCTAGACTCATATTAGTTTATATTGGTTTTTAAATCATCAATAGGTAAACGATTACTATATCCAAACACGACTAAGTATGTTGCGAAAATTTTTTTTTGTTTAGTTTATGTTTACCTTGTTTTTAAACAAAAAAATTTTCTCTTTGATTACTATTATATTCCCATAAATTCGAACGCAACTAAAATAATTGTTTAGTTTTAAAGAAATCCCCAAAATAAATATCCTCACGAGTGTATTATTCCCTAAGGTAAAAGGGGTATCATCATCAGCTTATAAGCGTCCCACTGCAGGGCATAGGCGTACTCTCAATACACCCTGTATGGGCGTTAGTCCATCACGCATGCAAAATGCAGAATGCATCATAGGCTTCGGAATTACTTCTTCAGCGTATGCAGGTTTCCGCATGAAGTTTTCTTTCACCGTTTGAGAGCAGTTAGTATTACGTAAATAAGTTAGAACATATCATTGGTAGGTACATGACACGTCGTTCGTTCGGATTCGAACCCGGACTTCAAGACTGAGTTTCAATACCTCTCCGCAACGCGCCACCGACGCTCTTTCCGACGAGAAGAGGAAGGTATCCTAAATAATATAGAACATGGAATATCCAATTTCACTAACACTGCCTAAATATATTCGTAGTTAGGTGAGCCCGCGGCTTTAATAAAATAATCTATCCATTTAAAAAAATCTTTTATTTTCTTTTACGTCTCTTTCGTGACCTCTAAAAAGTTAAGAATTCCGGGCACCAAACAAATAGCTAGGCCCAATAGTCGACACCCTAAGTCCGTATCTGTATAAACTAATAAACTCGGCTCAAATAGACACTATATTAAGACGCTGCTAGTACAGTCTCCGTCAGATATATCCTAGTATTCAAATATTTCTGAGCAGTGCTAATTTTCAATAAATTCTTTACAGTAAATGTTATTATATCTAAACGTGTAGATGTTGTGTCATAAATATCTAAATAGCCAATTTTCAAAAATTTCTTTACTGTGTTTTTAAAATTGAACTGTATAACAACGGAGTAAGGTATTTTTTCTAAAACTGCTCAGATAAGAGAGATTTATGATGGTCATGACTGCGTAGATATATTTGAAGTTCTAGGCGTTTAGATATTTTGATTGGTTATGTGTAAAGAAATTATTGAAAATAAGAACTGCTTAAAAGTATTTGACCACCTTGTTTGCTATGATATATATGATGGCGACTGTACATTTTCGTTTTGACAAACACATAACTCGCCATACTTCTCAACTGTAGTTAAGGCAAGGATAAGGGTCTGCCAAGACTAAAATCATTTTTCTTGGCTACTTTGATGGTCATGGTTAATTTTGACTATAACAACGACATAGTTAAACTATTGTTAACTTGCAGTTATACAGGATGTTAATTTAAATGCCTTACATATCTTACATGCTTTACAACTTATACTAGGTGACAAACATCGAAATCGTGAAAAAAATCTGCTGTTCCATAGAAAACGTCACGGGCTGACATGAGTTTTTTGAGTTTTGAGTTGAGGCTACTCGACCCAAATGTATGGAATAGCAGATTTTTTTGCGATTTCGCTGTTTGTTCTATAGCGTAGTGAAAGTTGTTTAGTTTGATGGTTAAAGCAAGGCTGCTCAACCATTTTTATAGGTGGGCAACAATTTCAATCCAATTTTGGAGGAGGGCCACAATACCGATTCTATGTTACCCGGCGGACCACCTAGTACTTGCCTACATCACTTAATCGAAACCAAAAAGTCAAAAACGTCAGTGAGCTGCTGTTGGTGGGCAAATTCAATTGTGTTGACGGGCCATATTTTGGCCCGCGGGCCTGGGGTTGAGCAGCCTTGGTCTAAAGTCTAAAACAACCTGTAACAAATGTAACGTTTTTAATTTTACACCCCGTATGTAGGCTTAATAAAGTTTTTGGTATTTATAGCGCTCTATCTGACCACCCTGATAATAAATTTGATTGTTAGTGTTAAATTTAAAATTACTCACATAATTCACTTCAGCAACATGCGTCGTCAACCATCTTAATTAAAACAAAATCTGCTTCAGCAACACGCGTCGTCAAATTTCCTACAAAATACCCTTCAGCAACATGCGTCGTCAAATTTATACAGTACCATTCAGCAACATGCCACGTCAAACACTTAAGGGGCTATGTGAAAAAATAGGATTCTTCAAAGCATCATATCTCATGAAGTACTAACAGTAGGAGTATGATTTGCGGATATGTGTAAATTGAACATATCATTGAAATTTTGATTAGAGCCAAAACACGATTAAGACACATTTTCTCGATAGAAAAACAAGCCAAAGTAGCCTCCGTCTTTATCGATAAACGCTTGGAACTGCTAAAGGGTGAATATTAGAAACAAGAGGCTTGATTTAAAAAAAAGAGATAGATTTTTTATAAATTTTGATTAGAGCAGAATTGAACTTACATAAATAGTACAATTACAATTAAATAAAGTTTGTTTTATGCTTGCGTCGTTTTAGGCGCGCGCGCCGCCCTGTCTCTGTCTCTCGCATCAGGCAGTAATATAAGCTATCACACGCCCATTTCGCTTCAATAATTTTTCGACATAGGCCCTTAATCAAAAAGACCGCCCCTTGCCATACCCGGCCCAAACGTGCCCATAACGCTGGCCGCGTTTCCGCGCTGAATCGCTAACGACACGCGTTGGATTAAGTACGACCCGAGTGTTAGTGTTAGTATTTGTATTTCTGAAGATTTTGTTTCGGCTCGAAATTGTTGTATAATGTCAATACAGTAGTACCAAGTTTTTAAGTCTCACCGATGTATTTTAATAGCGCGCGAAATTATATTAACCAATCAGGATGTGCCACCTTCAATCCCTTACCACGATTAGCTAATTGTTTTCACGCCCTTTGCGCTGCTATTCTACTTGGCACCCTTTAATTACTAAACGACTTCGGGTTGTGTCGGGGCTCTGCTCAAACGACGATTGTCGAGGGGAATTATTTTCCTGTTATCTCTTTTTGTGACTTTAGTATCTGAAGAGATATGTGGAGGAACTACTGTGGAAGGTTCCTCCGGTGAAAAGGGAAGATCTTCCGCCAGGCTACGTGTGAAGCCTGGGGACCGACCGTGGTCCAACAGATCTTAGTTGGACCTTGTATATATATCGAATCTCTGTGATTATTTCTCTTGCGCGATTCATGTCTTGTATACTATTGTGAACCTTATGCGTAGCGGCTAACGGGTTGCTAATGTGACGTCACAAGTTGTCTTACGTACACATTTGCGAGTGCGATCGTAGCGCCATCTGTTAGCTACGGTTGCTATAACTTGTGGGTCTTGACATCTGTGGCAAGTCCCCACAGATACTAAAGTAGGCGTGAACATAATTTGCCGTCACAAGCCCCTAATGGTTCGTCTGCGGAACTCCTAAAGATGACAAAAATATGAGAAAAGTTAGGCAATACCGCATATATTGCAGGCCGGCTTTTTATTCGGATCGCGGGCCGCTTTCAATTGCTCTCCTGAAATAAATAACTTCGTTATTACGACGACTTTTCGTCTTCGATACTTTAGTCGGGTCGTAGTCGTGACTGGTACACTGGTTTAGGGTTCCATACCCAAAGGGTCAAAACGTGACTACGGGAACGGGCTATTCATAAGCCTACGCTCTCCGTTCGTCCGTCCGTCCGTCTGTCTGTCTGTCCTACCTATACTTAAAATTTTCAAAGAATGTGCGTTATTATGGCGGATTTGCTAACTTTTAATACAAATGTATAAAAGTTAAAAAATTAAGAACCGGCAAAGTGCGTGTCGGGCCACGCGCAGGTTAGGGTTCCGTAGTTGCCCGTCACAATATACGGACTTAGAAGGGGGCTTTTTGTTTTATACTACGGTTTTAACGGCTAATAAAGTCTAAAAATGTATAATCAATGACAATATTTTCTATTACATTTATAATTTTATTCATTTTCTTATTAACATCGACCCGTTCTTTCTTATATTTCCTCTACCCTAAGGTTGTTTCGAAGAAATAGCTTTTTAGCGGTAACACCGCCTAATTTGAACCATAATCAGTTTTGTTTCCTATTGTGCATTGTATTTTGTCTGGTGTAAATAAAGTATATTTCATTCATTCATTCATACGTTGACGACCCATAAAGTAACGATTTAGAGAAATATTGTAAATCGCTCACAGGATACACCGTTCTGGAGACCGATTGCGCTGATTTAAAACATCGAAGTTCTATTCTTATCCAATTTCCTAAACTATATGTAACTGACAGCCTTTAACGTCTGAGCGATCTGTCTGTAGTGTACAGCAATAAAGAGTAGTTAATGTGGAAAGCGCCGTTAGCGCCATCTATCGGCAGGTGCGGTCTATGGTGAATATCTATCGTGCATTCGCTTGGTATTCACTCACCGACCGCCGTGCCGTGCGGACGTACGCCTAGCCACATTCACTAGTGAATACTATATCTGTGTTTTATTATTATACATCAACCTCAACCAACCCTGTAGAAAAGGTGTATTCTACATTGGCGACGACGGGATTCGAAATTCACGTGAGTAAAGTGTTTATTAGTTTGTTGAGTGTTGAAAAATTTTTAAATTCAAATTGCGTTTGCGTATAAACGCCACTAAGCGTTTTATTTATTTGCTACACAATCGAAGACGGTGTCTGCTAGCGTTGTTTTGTTTGTTGCCTACAGTTACACAGTGTTAAAAACAAATATTTCAAAAAGAAAAGTTAATATAGTTTTCAATCCCGATTGGAACTCGATTTGATTTGATCACGCTCACGACTGTATTCCCCGTAGGGGTGGTCAGAGTTATTCTGAATGAAGCCTCGGAACGTCCACGTTTCGCTAGTGGTCTGTCGAGTGTGACGGGAAGTGAGTGAACCGAGCCGTTAAATCGATTTATTTGGAATTACCTACATACTGTGTTTCTTTTCCCGGATGTCGACTGCCGAGTGCTGGAGGAAAGAGGGGAGACTCGAGACAGGAGGAAGGTGTGGGACAACACGTGACGACGACGCCTACGATGAACAAATGAACGCCAGCTGTGGACATCAATCTTTAAGGTCACGTGATCATTCCTTATTCTTCTTATCGAGTTTTTCAGACCGCCTTACGGCCTTACATGGGTTTTTGTAACGAGTACTACCGTGAGAGATAGTAGCCGAAACCAACGGCTTAACGTGCCAGCCGAAGCACGGAATCATCTTTCTTTTTAGACAATGAGGTGATTCGGCCTGCAATGTCCTAACCAACTGGGGAGGAACGCACGAATTGAGATGTCACTAGGTGTCCCCCGTGGGAATCGAACAGGCTAGTCATGTTGTAGTGTAACCATGATATGCTAAGTGAGTTTATTTCGATAGCTATTTATGCCTAGTGACGCTTTACGAAATTATGCCATAATACCAGGTTGGCGTAGAATTAAACATTCTGCGTATTGACCATTATGCGGATCGAACATTCTACGTATTAATATTCTACGGATCGAACATTCTGCATAATGAACATACAGATTTCACAAAATATAAACAGTAATCGCCTGTTCTATTTCAATTCAAACCTCAATAGTACCAACATAATTTGTTACCGGACCTTATTTGTCGTATCCTATACTTTATAAATTTGAAATCCAGTTCAGTGACCTTACGTTGATCTTATCTTTGCAACATTGTTGTTAGGGTCATATGGATACAATTACCCCAGTACAGGTGAAACTAATTCGTTTCTTTTGCTATTTAAGCAAAGAATTGGATGTTCGATCGATTCCATTTTCAGTCAACCTGAATCTTGTACCTCTTATAATACCAAACAGCACTAAAAAGCTATGCAATCTTATGATCAAACCTATATTACGAAACGTACTGTAACTTAAGGTTGAAGATCGGATTGCGGCCTGAAAATGATCAGGTGATTTCATATTAAATTGAGTGTTTCTGAACTACCTGCCTACCCCCATTTTAACAAAGAACACTCATCTCTGTTGAGAGTAGATTACAGATAAACCTTAGTGATTCAAGCATCATAACTGAACCGATAATACTGCTTCGAAATTTTGTTCTCAGATTGTATGTTCCTAGATGTCACAGAGAAACCAGCCTCCAACAGGACCACTGCCAAGGCGCCGATTGAACCATACCTACTTGCTTCAGTGCATAATAAAGAGAAAATGTCTTCAATTAATAGCTAAGAGTTTTGAAATGGTCAGGGCAATTACTCTCATATTGTCAGTCAGCTTGTAGCTGTTTAATCAGTTGCCATATATAACAAATAATTATTACAACGCACAGCTGGTCATTCAATTGACATAAGCAGCTTTTAGCTGGTCATTCAATTCGATTTAGCAACTTGTAGCTGGTCATTCAATTGACATTAGCAACTTTTAGCTGGGCATCAAATGCTGTCAAATCAAAAAATTTTACAGCAGCTTGTAGTTGGTCATTCAGATGACAAGTCAAATAATTAATAATATAATTATTAGCAACTTGCAGCTGGTCATTCAATTGACATTAGCAACTTTTAGCTGGGCATCAAATGCTGTCAAATCAAACAATTTTACTATCAGCAGCTTGTAGTTGGTCATTCAGATGACAAGTCAAATAATTAATAATATAATTATTAGCAACTTGCAGCTGGTCATTCAATTGATAAAAACAACTTTTATTTCACTATCAGCAGCTTGTAGTTGGTTATTCAAATGACAAGTCATATAATTATATATAAATAATTATTGGCAGCTTGTATAGTTGGTCATTCAATTGACATTAATTGTGCTATGCTATACATGATTATGCTTAGTTACGCAAGGAAACTCTAAAGGTATTAATGACGTATTGCAATATCAATACTCAATATTCAATATTTTATTGCATTCCATAAAGTACAACAAGATGTTAACTTATAAGCTATAAGATCATTATGGACCCTGTAGGGCACAGCAACTATGAACATTACAAATGAGTAGGTAACTTATGTGGTGTGATCTTGTTTGTATAGATTAATTATGTATCTTACCTAGTCACTGAAGGCACTTCACTGCACTGTTACTTTATTCATTTGTATGTGTTAAAGTACACTATACTGTACTTGAACCAAATCGGTTAATCATCAGTACCCTACCTGTAGGTATACGATTATATAGATAAATTATTATCATATTTTAAATGTACAATATATTTCTAGTGCCAAATAGTCTTCTATAATATTACGCCACGCAATAAAGTCGAAACAACAGTTGCACATAATTCATGTTCATTTAATAAAAATAGTATTATTTTCCTAAAGCTTACCCAATGATATATATTTATGGTCTTTAGAAGGAAAACATTATTAGTGTAAATATATTTAAAAGTAACTAATATACTTACACTTTATTCCAAGAAAGGAGGACAATATTTAATTATTTTCCTATTCCTATTTAGCTTTCTGGCCAATTCTGATTACCAAATGCAAGTAGTTTATTGGATAAATATACTATCCGACCTTTGACTAATTATTATAAGGACTAGCCTTGCGGTAGCATTTCCCCTCTGCCACGGTATAAGCACAATTGATCTTGTGCATTTACATTCAATTTCACACCTTATCACTAAATGAGACAGCGTATAATTGCGAAATAATAACTTCGAACTTAGAACGTTTGGGGTTCTCACGAGACTACTTTCCATGATTTTTAACATTCAAAATTAGAATCTAAAGTTATGGGGAATAAAATCCAAAGTTGCGGATTTCATGTTACCTCGCCCCCGCAAAAGGTGGCAGAAATGTTTGTTAGTAGAATTACACGCGTAACCAGTCCACATATAAATAGTCAAAGTATCCGACATATCTTGGAGGTTCAAAAGCTGTTCTAGGAATTAGTGAGAGTAAGTGTTTCAAATCTCTGTTTCTGTAATGCAAAATAGCCCTAAAATTTCGTTGCTGTTTTGAATGGAGTATAGGTATATCTTACATTTCTTTTTATTTCGTGGCGTATCATGTAGCTAACAACTAGTTCCTAATTTGGTCATCATGTCGCGTTAATTTTGATGTTGTTAAAGAAATATGGAGGTATGTAAACAAACCAAATTACAAAACTACTCTTTGTAAATTACCAAAGATCTCTTCATTGGAATTGTAATAATAAATAATGCAATGACCGAGATACATTTTAACTACAGATAACATGATACAGTTTTGCTCTAACGGATGTTGATATAAAGTTGTTGAAATGTATGTATAGGAGTAATTAACAATACCAAGTTAATCATTGTTGAACTGTAGTAATTATTTTGCCCATTTATAAATCTGATTCAGAATACTGCTTTAGTGACTGAATAGGTATTGTAGACAAAATAACTCCCTCATAGGGTAGGTCACCATCAGACCCTTTGATACATCAATCTTCGTGAGTAGGTACCAAGATAGCGGAATAAAATCCCAGGTTTCTAGTCTAGCAGACTGTTGTAGTAAGCTAGACTTCTTTTGTATTTTAGGTGTTTATGGACGGAATGATTTAACAAATGGTAAAAGAATGACAAGCCTTTCATCCACATAAAATTCAGTCCAATTTCAGGAACAACCAAAGCATAGCATATCTAATGGGGTAGATCTTTTACAGACCAAAGGGGAAATAGAAGAATAAGATTTAGTCGAAATTCATCTCACTATGGATGCCCAATTCGGCCAAGGCAGGGGAACTCGGGGCACAGGAGAAGTAAATGAGACATGCGCATTAGATTGCGAGAAGCCAGCTGGAAAATTTAGTTACGAATGTGCGGTGTATTCAATTAAAAGTAGCCATGCATTTAATTACGGGTGCATTTAATTGCGTATTCGTTATGTAATTGCGTCGCTGTCAAAGAAAAGCATTAAATTGGATCAAAGATCATTCAATTGCGACTGCGCATTAAATTGCGAATATGTATTTGTTATGTAATTGGGTCGCTGTCAAAGAAAATCATTAAATTGGATCAAAGAGCATTCAATTGCGACTGTGCATTAAATTGCGAATCTGTTAAGTAATTGCGACGCTGTCAGAGAACAGCAGCAAAGGTCAAAGAGCATTCAATCGCGATGTTGATATCGTCAATATGTTTTAATGTTTTGAATGTAATGAAAAGTTAAATTATTACGATTATTATTTCAATTTAGGTATCAGCATTTTATTTGTATATGTTGAGTAAAATAGTACCTATTTAAACTGATCCAATAAATAGATACTGCTGATTTGTCAAAACTAGTCTCAATGCAACATTCATGAATTAAAATGTATTATACAGTACTTCTTATGATTCTTTAGCTATGTATTATGTATGAAGGTAACTACTGAACATAGCTGACAACAAAATCCACCTAGTGTACCTTACCATGTATTTTTGTTAGTCAAAGTTATATCAGCATTCATGCAGGTAATAACCAATAACAATATTCAATAATTCAGAGAATAGCCAGGAATAGTCGTATTGATAACTTATAGTCTTTGCGAAGGTTAATAAAAATAAAAAAAATAAAACCTGGAAAAGCTAGTGATAAAGATTAGAATAAGTAAAAAGGCTTCTTATTTAAGAATGGTACTGTTTCTTACCAAACCTTGCTTAATATTTATTTCTGGATTTAAATTTTATGTTGTCTATCTTGTGGTGATTAAGAATTTATTTCAAATTAAGAATTAATTCAACTGAAATTTACTTAATGATCAACTAGATGTTTACTTACACTAAAGTACCTCAGAATTATTATAAAACAAGGTTTACTTTACTGATCTACTTATCAATAAAAAAAAAACATTTTTTTTTCACAAGGATGGGTAATATAGAACAGAAGTAACAAATAATTGAAATGTGTGGATACGATGAGATAGCATATTCCGTAGACATTGTTTATCGTTGAATTTAGTGTTTGACAATTTCAAATCAATATTTGAAAAATCTATTTTCTGTAAACAAAGTAGTCTCAATAAATGTACAGTGATTTGTTTGAATGCAATAGCATTGATAACAGTCAACATGTATTGTTAATATGGTTTAAGAAATTAGTTAAACTGTGGAGTTTCTTGCGCCGCTTCTTCTCCACGGTTATACCTTCCGAAGCGGTGGCAGATTCGAGTAAATATAAAAATTAAATTAAAACAAGAAAGAGATGTAGTGTACAGCAATAAAGAGTAGTTAATGTGGAAAGCGCCGTTAGCGCCATCTATCGGCAGGTGCGGTCTATGGTGAATATCTATCGTGCATTCGCTTGGTATTCACTCACCGACCGCCGTGCCGTGCGGACGTACGCCTAGCCACATTCACTAGTGAATACTATATCTGTGTTTTATTATTATACATCAACCTCAACCAACCCTGTAGAAAAGGTGTATTCTACACTGTCAAAACGGCTCTAACGGCTGTCATGATCTGTACCGCGATTAGCGCAATACCAAATGTGTCAAAATATATGGTTCGTACGTAGTGGACTACGGTTCAATTACCGAATATTTACCGCGATTGCAGCCCTGATCCCATGGCTGAAGCTTGGCTGATCAATTTGCTTTTTCTTCTGGTTGAGGTTTTTTATAAAAACCAGATAACATCGACCAACATATAACATCCCTAAGCAAAACGGTATCAGCAGGAGCTCTAGTTTAACACTCGGTGTTCTGTCTAGCCTAAAATAGTCACTGCTCCAAGCCGTCTGCCTGACGCCAACTATAGATTCTTTATAAAGCATTTCATATGCTCACGACTACAACGTGTTAATGAATTAACGCAAAACGTAGAAAGTAGTTTGATTACAATCGAGAACAGAATCGAATTATCATGTTTTCAACATAGGTATTTTTTTTTCAAAATATTAAATAATTTGTTTGTTAAATTTAAAATTTACTGAACTCGATCTCAACGCACCGCACGGGCTCACTATACTAAGACTTATTACCAAAAATGTATCCACGAGCACGCTAGCGCTTTCATTCATTGCTGAAATGAAAACAAATCATTTTGCCTGCAAACTTAAAATGCGAATAACTTTAAATTGTAAGTATCAAAATAATGAAATTATTGTTTCAATCGAAATATTTTGTTATAAATCAGTTGGGGTGTATGAGGTTTTGCGCTTATTCATTAACACGTTGTATATTCTGCGATATCAGAGATATTCTGGAACCTCAGAACATCCATGTTTCACTAGTAATACCGAAACTCTGTCCAGTGTGACGGGGTGTGAGCCCGTCGCCAGATTCTTTTTATAATTACAATAAGTCGTGATGTACAAAGGCGAGCTTCTTACTTTCGGAATTCATTACTCAGATCAAATAGTTCATTCCAATCAATTCAGATGTCTAAAAATAAAAATCCTATATAAATCGCATAGTCTAAAAGCTTTCAAAACAGACATAAAGTGAGTCGATCGCAAACACAAAAAGTTTGAGGTCGGGGTCGGGGGGCCACTTTTACACTTTTTATATTCCTCTGTTGAATATGTATTAGGTGGGAGAACTCGGTAATGTGTTGTTGGGAATCGCTCGCTCTTTTGTTTACTTAAACTTTTACGTTAAAGTTAAGAAAAATCTGTAAACAACGCATCAGCAGTTTAGAATGCGCTTCCGTGATTAGACGAATAATTTCTTGTGTTTTGTTTCGAAATCAAAGAAGCCAGAGTCCGTTATTTATAAAATCCAAAATTTCCAACAAAAAAAACATAAATCAGTCTATAAACTTCCCACTGCAGGGCACAGGCCTACCCTCAAAGAGGCTATGGGTGTTAGTCCAGCACGCATGCTCAATTCGGATTGGTGGATTATTTCTTCTTCAGTGTATTCAGGTTTCCTCGCGATGTTTTCCTTCACCGTTTGAGAGCAGTACGTAATAAGTTAGAAAATCATTAATCATTGGTGCATGGCGTGTCGTCCACGCGGATTCTAACCCGGATCACTTTGACTAATTATATAAGGACTAGCCTTGCGGTAGCATTTCCCCTCTGCCACGGGATAAGCACAATTGATCTTTTGCATTACATTCAATTTTACACCTAATCACTAAACGAGACAGCCTATAATTGCGAAATAATAACTTCGAACTTAGTACGTTTGGGGTTCACACGAGACAACTTTTCATAATTTTTAACAATCAAAATTAGATTCTAAAGTTATGGGGAATAAAATTCAAAGTTGCGGATTTCATGTTACCTCGCCCCCCGCAAAAAGTGGCAGAAATGTTTGTTAGTAGAATTACACGCGTAACCAGTCCACATATAAATAGTCAAAGCCGGATCATTATGATTGAGTGTTGATACCTCTCCGCAACGACACGCAATCCTTTAAAATTTATGACACAATGTTTATGAGCTTAATTATGTGCGATTATTTGTATAAGATTAAGAGCTTTTATGCTTAGGTAGGTAAGTTTTGTCGTTATGGCGGTCCATGGGGGAGGCATATGTCCAGTAGGGTGGAGCGAAACAAGCAAAAAAAAATTTTTTTTACATTTTCACGTTTCCTGTATCGTTAATAGATGACCCGATTATAAAGCTTCATTCGTACAAAAAACCAAAAGTCTACGACTTTATTTTCAGGTGGCGCACCGGGTGGACAGTTTATAAAAAACTTACGTTTTTAGTTCTAAGTTGTACCCGAAAAATTTAAGTAATTTCGCAACTTTTTGTCATAAACATACTACTTCTACTTTGCTCTTAGCCTTATCTCGCGTATAAATGTATTATTTTGTAGTTATATGTCATTAATTGGTGCTGCAAATATTTGCATATTAGGCATTTTGACTTTCCTGAAATGCGATTCGAATAAAATTTTTCTTTGGTGGCATTTGCCTGCGATGGCACCGCAGTAAACACGGGGCACAAAAATGGAGTCATTGTTTTAATAGAAAAACACCTGAATCGACCTTTAAACTGGTTTTTGTGCTTGTTACACGCAAACAAATTGCTTCTTCGCCATTTGTTCTCCAGTCTCGACGACACTACAGCAGGCCCTAATAGCTTTTCTGGTAGCAAAGGAAATAGATCGACAAGTGTCTCGACTTCGAAATAGAAGCATTTGAAACCCATTCCCAAAGAAATGCCGGTTCTGAAGACCGATTTGTTAAGCACCGATCAAAAATACCTTCATCTTTCTACTGGAACGCTCTCATCAAACTTGGCTATCTAAGACCCAGGAAATCTGGCCCATTTTCGATGCTTGACTTTCGGAAACAGGATTCTTCATTTATATAATTATTGGAAAAGCAAAACCTACAAAAAAATTGTAGGAACTAGCCACTTTTATCATGAAAGTTTACACTCAAAACTGGTTTGATATCAAGGCAAAATAGTCTTGTAAATATGGTCCCATACATGTATTTAACATGATTATAAGTTGTTTTTATTCGAGAAAACCTGAAAAGCATTGTCTTAGAAACTATTCAAAGAACTGCATATGTCGCACACCCAAATAAAATGTGTTGCTGGCTAAGTAACAAGATGATGAGTCACACGTACGAGAACTAGCTGATCAGTGAGTTTTTAAGGCAAGATATCAGTGCAAAGGGAAAAAAGTTCACGAATTCCAACTTCCAGAACTAAAGGTTGATGTGGCAAGTTATTCTAATTTAATAGATTGAGAGAAAGAAATGATAACTGAACCCCCAACAACAATGAAATACTTCGACACGAAATCTCAGTATTTTCATCAAAAAGATGGTGCTAGAACTACCGATTTAGGATATTAAAACGTATTTTTTTCGGTTTTTTTATGCGTATTTTTCATATTTATTCATTCTTTTAGTAATTTTTAGTATCAATATAGTAGTAAAAATAGTAATATAGTCGTAAATAAAGTTTTGTTTGTAAGCCCAAAAAAGTGTTTTTCCTAAAATTGAAACCAAGTGCGCCACCTTAAAATATTGACTAAAATAGCTGAAATTTTGCATGAACACTTCCAATATAACGTATCATCGATTGATAATACAGGAATCTTAAAATTTTGAAAATGATTTTTTCACTCCACCCTAATGTCCAGCAGTGGACGACCATCGGCTGAGATGATGATGATGATGAGGTAAGTTTTATATTATGCTATAACGGCTAGATTGATTTCGAATAAATTTGCATACTTAGATTAAGTTTATAACTAGATTAGCATAGGATTACAGAAGGTAAAAAAAAGTATAATAATAATGTAGTTTATTAGTGGAGGGATTTTTAAGTGCTAAACAACTTTCCCTATGGAACCAACGAAGAAATCGCAAAAAAATCAGCATTTCCATACAGAACTACAATCATGGGACCTACTCATCCCCAATGTATTTTATAGCTGCATTTTTTTCCGGGATTTCGATTTTGGTGCTATAGAGAAAGTTGTTCAGTTTGATGGTCTGATCATCCCCTTAAATTACCGTCAGCATATTAGGAAGGACTCATGTTTGCATACTATTAACATGAATATGTATAGCATAATTATGCTTGCAAAGTTGACAACTTCATACAAATAATTATAAAGAAATAAAGCTTTGAAATTTTTCATAGAAAATTAAAAAGCTTTATACGAGTATCTTCGTCATTATATATTATAAATTGCAAATGTTATTCGTGACACAGCATCTAGATTTTCTAAACTATTTTTCCATATATAAAATATTACTGTCATTAATACCGTCTACGCGTATTCTGCGTCAAACTTTTGTATGAAATTGACAACTCTGCAACCACCTTAAGAACTAATCCGTAAGATATAAACCGGTCACGTTGCAGGTTCTGACCCGAGCACTTGTCTCGCGTGTTGTTCGCGTGTCGCGTTTTTGCCTGCCACGAGGCTCCGCAATCCTCAATCTTGTCTTGTTCTTGATCAAAAACAATCCTTGAGATTGGGATAGATACTCCCATAAACTACTTGACATTGGCGGAAATGCGGTGCTAACGCACAAGCAAAAAGTCCATTAATTATAAATAAAATAAAAAAAGATATAAACCATATGTTAAGCGGGTTAAACCTCTACCGGTAGTTGTATAAAATAGCTAAATATTAGTATTATCTCCTCCTCTATTAACATAAGTAAACAAGCTCCTATTTAAGCACAAGCACAACCACGAATGTTTTACCTAATAACGTATCATACACTTAAAAAACCTTTTGTACAAAGTAAAATGCACTTTAAAGTAACTAGTTTAAAGCTTATAAAGAAACAGAATGTACAAGTGTACTCCGTGTTTAAGCCGGGAAAAGCTGCAAGGAGATAATATTAAGAAAAATGTTTCTGCATCTTGTTTAATTTTTAGGGGTCCTTAGGAGATGGTACGTAATATACTTTAGAGGGAATGAGCTTGAAATTAAATGAACTTTCCTTCCAGCAAACCTTTGACTAATTATTATAAGGACTAGCCTTGCGGTAGCATTTCCCCTCTGCCACGGTATAAGCACAATTGATCTTGTGCATTTACATTCAATTTTACACCTTATCACTAAGCGAGACAGCCTATAATTGCGAAATAATAACTTCGAACTTAGAACGTTTGGGGTTCACTCCGGACTACTTTTTATGATTTTAACATTCAAAATTAGAATCTAAAGTTATGGGGAATAAAATCCAAAGTTGCGGATTTCATATTACCTCGCCCCCCGCAAAAAGTGGCAGAAATGTTTGTTAGTAGAATTACATGCGTAACCAGTCCACATATAAATAGTCAAAGGCAGTGACGTAGCGTGGGTTTCTGCCTCCCGGGGCACAGACCGAGTTTACCTAAAAAAAAATAACGGAGCAAGCGAAGCAAGCTCGAAATTTTTTTGCACATCTATACCGGTTGTGGTCAGACGTCTTTTGGTTTATCCATGAAGAAATAGAAACTTAGAGCGAGCTCGACTTTTCTCCTCAATACTAATCGGTTAGAGCCAGAGCTTTTTACGTACAAAACATGTGCAAAGTAACCAAAGTAAAAGCTATGGATGGAGCGAAGCATGCTCGAAATTTTGAGCACCACGTCTTATGGTAGTAACTGTTTAAATAATCTGTGGCTGCGGTCAGAATTCTTTATGATCATGTGTAGGCACAGTAACGAAAATAGAAACTTAGAGCAAGCGGAGCGAGCTCGAATTTTCTCTGCTCTACGAATTGGTTATAGACAGAGCTCAATCAATATATATTTTTCCGAATTTGCCGCCAGTCAGAAACCATGAGAGGATGACAAAATAGGTGTTATGTAGTATAAGTAGTATAGTATGTTGTAGAGTTTCTGGCCGCATCTTCTCTACAGCGACAACAGGTTCGGACGCGGTGGTAGCTTCAAAAAAAGATTTGACGTTTAATAAATGTGCTTCAAGCTCCTATATTGAATAAATTTTGTTGACTTTGACTTTGGTGAGAAATTTCCGCCATGCACCAAGCATTTCTCTTTCCATTTATCTGTCTGCCTGTTTGTCTCTTATGCGTTCGTACACCATTCTTCCGATTGCAATGAAACTTTGGTGGGTTGTTGTGCGAAAGTCTGCAAAAGATTCCGAAAAAAAATCTGTAAAAAAAAGAGCAAACGATCTAAACGAAAAGATGATAGTCCATTCGGAAGAGAGCGCGACTCAATCACGAAGCGGCGGTTCGATTCCTGGCCTGTACCACTTAGTACTACGGAATTTATGTACGGTTGTATTTATCATTATCACTAGCTCGGCGGTGAAGGAAAACCTCGTGAGGAAACCTGCATATCCGAGAATGGAAAAAGAAATTAGTTCGGATGTATGTGTAAATATGTGTGAGCTTGGGGCGAACACAATATACCAGCAATGGTCGCAGTGTCACATTACCTTGCTTGTAATAGCCCAGCCAAATAATAATTAAAATAAACTTTCGAAAACAGAACCCATTAAAATATCTCAAACATTTCACAGTACAGGTACCTACATCCTTGGCGTCAGAGTCTGGAGTGCTAATTAGAAAAATCCTCGTAATCCGAAATAATTTTCACTAATTAAATTTTATCGCCGGGCTCGGTATTACACCTGCGACTAAGAAAATTGGCGGTCCTGGTTTTAAGCTTTAATTTTTGTCAGTCACAACATAATAATTTTGAACTTTGAATAAGGTATATAACAAGGTATAAACTGTTTATTCCAATAACATGTGATAAGGGATTGGTGTAAGTTGAAGGATGATATAGTAACAAGGATTGAGAGGGGTATGCTTAGATGGTTCGGTCACGTAGAGAGAATGAATGAAAGAAGACTTACGAATGAAATATATCAAGCAAAGGTGAGCGGAAGTGTTGGGAGAGGCCTCCCGAGGAAAACATACCATGATCAAATCAATGATCTTTTCCGAAAAGGTCAAGTGCGTAGCACCCTCAATCGACGGAAGTGCATGAAAAGATGTATGATTGTGAATGAGGCTAAAGAGGTGTGCCAGAGTCGTAGCGTGTGGCGGTCCGTGGTCTCTGCCTACCCCCATGGGACAATGGCGTGAGCTTATGTATGTATATATGTACTTATTGTTTATACATTATCAGGCAATCAGCAAGACTAACGCTCAGTTGCAGAAACGCTGTTTAGAGTTAGTAAGTTTTTGTTCAGATTGTGTGTTTTAGCATAAAATAGCATATGCTCACGACTATATTCCCCGAGGGGGTAGTCAAAGATATTCTGAAATCTCAGAATATCCACGTTTCACCAGTAGTACCGAAACTCTGTCCAGTCCAGTGTGATGGGGGTGAGTCCGTCGCCACTTATAATGGACAGTGGGTACAATACATGCCTCGAAATTGAAGCATGCAGGTTTCCTCACGATGTTTTGTGTTTTAGTTTGTTTATTTCTTTGATTTGTGTACACCTAGCCTGCCTCACTTTGTAAACTTTCTCTTTATCATGGGTCTGCTGGAAGAAATCTCTTCAGAGATAAGCTCGCCCTTTGTACTTGTCTATTATGCCGTATTCATCTGTATTTCCGTGCGTACAATAAAGTGTTAATCCTCCATTAAATCTCTTGGTGTCACTTTTTGTCTTGTTGACGTAGTAAAAGCCAGCAAGAGATTTAATGGAGGATTAATTTTAATGAGCTTTTCTGCAACTGAGTGTTAAGCTATTCACACATTGTCACGCATCTACAAATTACGCGTTTGAATTATATTACTTTCTGCAGTGCTCCGTTTTCATTGGAACAGCAGAGAAAAGCTTATTCACGAGACGTGGTTAAGAGAAGTTTATTCCGAATGCGTAAATGCGCGCTGCATACAAACGAAGTCTGGTGATATTTTCAATACTAACCAATTAAAGTCAATGAAAATTTTCAGAAACAATCTAGGAACTAATCTCTATGTTTGTATGAAGTCAGATATTAGTTAAAATATACAGTTTTAGTGCTAGGATTAATTTAAGATTTGTATGGATATGTAACTTTAAAACTATACATTTGAACGAAAATCTGACTTCATACAAACATAGAGATTAGTTTTTGGATTGTTTCTGAAAAAAATAAAATTGACTTTAAAAAAACCGTGGTGGTCCAGTGGCGAGTAACCTTGCCTGCCGTGCAGGAGGCGATGGTTCGATCCCCGTCCATGCCGACTCGTATCAATGAGTTTTTCGGAATTTATGTACGATTTGTAACACCACTGGCTTTTCGGTGAAGGAAAACACCGTGAGGAAACCTACATGCTTCAATTTCGAGACATGTATTGTACCCACTGTCCATTACAAGTGGTGACGGGCTCACCTCCCGTCACACTGGACAGAGTTTCGGTACTACTGGTGAAACGTGGATGTTCTGAGGTTTCAGAATATCTCTGACTACCCCCTCGGGGAATATAGTCGTGAGCATATGCTATGATAATTGACTTTAATTGGTTAGTATTGAAAATATCACCAAACCTCGTTTGTATGGAGCGCGCTCCGAATTTTATTCCCTTAAGTACAAAATAATCTGTCATCGAGGGTCCTTTTTAAAAGTTTCATGGCGAGATCTGATTTGCTTTGAAACAGTGTAACTAAATAAAAAAGCTTGAAAATGCTATGTAGCAACCGATAATCATTCTTATTCCTGCTTATTCTATATAGGGTCCTTCTTAATATGCTGACACTTTTTTAAGAGGATGATCAGACCATCAAACTGACCAACTTTCTGTATGGCACCAACATCGAAATCACGAAAAAAATATCAGCTGTTCCGTACGGAACTGCAAACCTACTCTAACCAAATGTATGGGACAGCTGTTTTTTTTCGCGATTTCAATGTTGGTCCCATAGAGAAAGTTGTTCAGTTTGATGATCTGATCATCACCTTAAAAAAGTGTCAGCATATTAAAAAGGACCCTGTATATTTGTCCTATTAGAGGGTCCTATTACGAATAAAGCCGTAAGCCGTGGTGGTCCAGTGGCGAGTAACCTTGCCTGCCGTTCAGGAGTTCGATCTCGGTCCAGGCCGATTCATACCAATGAGTTTTTCGGATTTTATGTACGATTTGTAACACCACTGGCTTTTCGATGAAGGAAAACATCGTGAGGAAACCTGCATGCTTCAACTTCGAGGCTTGTATTGTACCCCCTGTCTATTATGTGGCGACTGGCTCACCCGCCGTCACACTGGACAGAGTTTCGGTACTACTGGTGAAACGTGGATGTTCCGAGGTTTCCGAATATCTCTGACTACTCCCTCGGGGAATATAGTCGTGAGCATATGCTATTAAGAATAAGCATGAAAGGAAGCAAAACAGTTCACCACGCGGACCCTGTAGACTGTAGGATGCAGTTGTCAACTTGCTGTCAGGGTATTTTCAAGCTGCCTGATTAAGCTTCTAACCTCTAACTCGTTCGCGTAGTAGAGCTTTGGTAAAGTACTCTGTCAGTCTTTGAATGGTGATCGTTCGAGCGCCTCCGTTCTTCAGATGACAGATTTAGCAGTTGGTCCATGACAGTGCCGCTGGATGGTACCTATGCGTTAAGAGAAGTTTATTCCGAATGCGTAAATGCACGCTGCATACAAACGAAGTCTGGTGATATTTTGAATACTAACCAATTAAACTCAATGAAATTTTGCAGAAACAATCTAGGAATAAATTTCTATGCTTGTATCGTGTCAGATTATCGTTAAAATATACAGTTTCAATGCTAGGATTAATTTAAGATTTGTATGGAAATCTTTGAGGTACTGTAACTTTAAAACTGTACATTTTAAGGAAAATCTGACACGATACAAGCATAGAGATTTGTTTCTAGAATATTTCTGCAAAATTTCATTGAGTTTAATCTGTTAGTTTTAAAAATACCACCAGACTTCGTTTGTATGGAGCGCGCCAACAGTAATATACCCTTAAGTTTTAAAAAACTAGGAGCTTAGAGCTTCTAGTGCTGAACAAAAATTCATTAAACAAAAAATAGACTCGTTCAAAACGTGAAACTCAGCACACGAAATTGCAAGCTCATTAATTTGATTCCAGGATAAATTCTTTTCACAAACCCCTCACAAAACAAACTAGGGTAACACTAACTAGGCTTCCTAACAGTAAACTAAAAAAGCGTTATCTCTCATCTCTCTTCTCGGGAGAAACTTTATCAAAAAGTAAATAGAGTGAATGTTCAGATACAAACCGCAGGGGAGTGAATCTCGTTAAAGCAACACCGTAATGATATTTGCATTAAAAATTAACTCATATTAAAACATACGGGACGATTATTTGAATGTGGAAATGAGTGCGTAAATTCTAGAACAACATTATTAGAAATTTCAAATCAAAGGCACAATTTATATTATATTTGTGCTGTGCTCAATGGGTTCATGGAAAATGGTTGATTCAAAAAAAAGGCGCATGGTTGATTCGAAAAATTCGATTACTGTATCATAATTTTTATATTTAGTACCTACTTAAAGTTTATTTAATAAAAATTCATAGTACGATTAGCATATTATTTTGAATGTTAAATATTAAGTCTGGTTTCCGAAATTGAATGAAATTGTTTAAAAATGGATCATATGCTTAAACTACTTCGATAAAAAATTTCATTTCATTAATGGAATAATTTAGTTATTACCCTGTCTTCTACCCTAGCCTCTATAATAAAAAATATTTTAGAAATTATATTAACTACTGCAAATTATATAATATTCTAGAATCTAGAAGAAAGCGACCTGATCTAAGAGCTAAAACTCCAATTGAGGAAATATTATTTAAGGGGATATTACTGTTGGCGCACTCCATACAAACGAAGTCTGGTGATATTTTCAATACTAACCAATTAAAGTCAGTGAAATTTTTCAGAAACAATCTAGATAGTTATCTCTATGCTTGTATCTGTCTGATTTTCATTAAAATATATAGTTTTAAAGTTACAGTGCCTCAAAGATTTCCATACAAATCTTAAATTAATCCTAGCATTGAAACTGTATATTTTAACGAAAATTGGACACGATACAAGCATAGAGATTTGTTCCCATATTGATTCTGCAAAATGTCGTTGAGTTTAATTGGTTAATATTGAAAATATCACCAGACTTCGTTTGTATGCAGCGCGCATTTACGCATCCGGAATAAACTTCTCTTAAATTATTTAAACACTGCATTGAACATATTGCTATAATGAAGTAGAAAGCTTAATAAACTGTCTCTAGAGTTCTGTCTACCTTTTCTGTAATCATCTTATACTATAACTAACACTAGAGTTAATGATGTCACCTCATGCGTATCTGCAATATTCCTCCGTATGTCCCCACTGGCTCTCGGCTCAGATTTTTGTCGTCTCGCTTAAAAATTAACACTTTCCCGGACCTTCTTACATTTTCCCCAAAATCTTGAGGACTTGTATGAATAATAAAAATGTTTCGCCCGCAATTTTGATACTTTTCAACTTTAAATAATGTTTTAATCATATTTTTGGCCTTTAACTGCTCCCAACTTTTAGGCTGCTTAAAATACTCACAGTTTTAAATGTTAAGGATTATCAGTTTATTCTTTTATCTTTCTTTTTAGGTAGAGTTCTTATATTAGCGGAGTAAAAAATTTCCGAGGGGTTTATAAGAGCATAAACCTCTCTTCAATCTCGTTCCTTATCTAAGGAGTAGTAGGTCTAGCATACCACCCACAAGAAAACGAGAAAATCTAGACATGTCTCAGTCTTTGTTATTTATTTTTATCTATTACCTTTTTGGAGAACATACGGCTAGAGTTGATTTTACATAGACAATTGATGGTCAGACGCTGACAACAAATGCACACATATAAAAACACAACCCTCCTTCTGGCGCAGTCGGGTAAAAAGTTACTTTACATAATATGCTATAAAATGAGAGCGCATGGCGGTTTTCTTATTACTATATGGGACAACAGTTTTTTTTCGTAATTTCGATATTGTGAGGTCGACGGTAATGAAAGTGCTTCTAATTATTCATATAACAAATCGTGTTGCAGAGGTGAAGCGTGCTGGCGATGCAAGGTCAGAGAAGAGTGAATGAATGAGGTTGATGAGTGAGTGAGTGAATATATTGTAACAGCTAAATAGTGAAAGTTGTTCAGTTTGATGGACTGAAGCACCCTTAAGTATACAACGTGTTAATGAATTAACGCAAAACTAGAAAGTAGTTTGTTTAGAATCGAGAGCAGAATCGAATTATCATGGTTTCAACATAGGTAAATTTTTTCAAAATATTAAATATTTTTTTTGAAAAATTTGAAATTTACTGAACTCGATCTCAACCCACGGCTAGGGCACTCACACCCTACTTACTACCAAAACAAGATTCTTAAAATGTATCCATGAGTACGTTTGCGCTTTCATTCATTTCTGAAATGATAACAAATCATTTTTGCCTGAAAACTTAAAATGCGACTAACTTAAAATTTTAACTATCAAAATAATGATATTTTTGTTTCAATCTAATTATTTTGTTATAAATCAGTTGAGGTGTATGAGGTTTTGCGCTTATTCATTAACACGTTGTATGTAAGTAACGTATTTAATTTTACACCCTGTATAAATATGGCTTGGGTTCACACTTCCCATAACCGATTTCGAATATTTCTTCATACTTCTTTTACAAAAAAAATACAAAATCATTTATTTACTAAAATTAGTTTACATCCAGTTTACTTGAGGACCCGTACAAGGGAATGCCTGGAGTACGACGGTCCAAAACAGAGGATTACTAATATACGGGGTCCTTCTTAATATGCTGACACTTTTTTAAGAGAATGATCAGACCGTCAAATTGAACAACTTTCTCTATGGCACCAACATCGAAATAGCGAAAAAAAATCATCTGTTCCATACAAAACTTCAAACCTACTCGAGCCGTATGTATCGGACAGCTGATTTGTTTTTTTGCGGTTTCGATGTTTGTCCCATAAAGAAAGTTGTTCAGTATGATCGCAGCGCGCTCCATACAAACGTACTATGGTGATATTTTCAATACTAACCAATGAAAGTCAATTAAATTTTGCTGAAACAATCTTGAAACAATTATCTATGCTTGTATGGAGTCAGATTTTCGTTAAAATATACAGTTTCAATGCTAGGATTAATTTAAGATTTGTATGAAAATCTTTGATGCACTGTAACTTTAAAACTATACATTTTAACGAAAATCTGACTCTATACGAGCATAGAAATTTGTTTTTAGATTGATTCAAAAATTTCATTGAGTTTAATTGGTTAGTATTGAAAATATCACCATAGTACGTTTGTATGGAGCGCGCACCGAATTATATCCTCTTAAAAAAGTGTCACCATATTAAGAAGGACCCTGTATGTAGGTAAAGTATTAAATTTTACACTCTGTATAAATATGGCTTGGGTTCACACTTCCCATAACCGATTTCGAATATTTCTACATATTTCTTATACAAAAACTATTTTCGATCACACTATAGTTTTTTCTTTCCACAAATAGAACCTCTATCAATAGATACAGTTACAGTAGGTAGCTAATCTCATAAATCTGAAAGCTAAAACAAGTTCGTTGGACCGTTATCAAACAAAAGCAAACTTTAACTCGATTCGATTAAATAGTAAATCGGTTTCCAATTAGACGGATCCCGGTTGGAGATTAGCGAAGTTGATTTGAGCGAAATAATCACACCAATTTGTGTTCGTGCAGTGGGCCGAAACCTTTGGTTCAATGTAAACAGAAATTTATTTTCGTTAAAGATTTCGGTTTTGATTAATTAGTTCGGTGAAGTTTGTTGTTTTGATTTGTGGATTTAAAATTTTAATTTCGAGTTACTTAGGAAGTCCTTAAAAGCGTCAGATAAATCGATTACCGTATTTTATGGAATTTAGAGGATTTGAAACTTGATAATGATCAGCTTATTTCCACGGGCTGAGGATTTATGGGTCTTTTTACTAATATTTTATTTCCATCCAATGTTTTTCTTTACTGTTTGAGAGTCATCGATATAACTAGGTTGTTTTCCCAATGGTATTAAAAACCGTTTTAGAACGTCCAGTTTAAGAAAAATCTGACTATTCGCTGTAGGATCACCATTATACTAAGAGGAAGGATCTCCATAGAGGCCGCATACATTTACGATTGTAGTTGGTCTCTTTTGTCTTATGACGTACCTTTAATAGTAGAAGGAGATGGAACTATAGATATTTGTTTATGCGGCTGTCCACTTATTTTTGAGCTAGTGTGTGTGAAAAGTGACCGTAAACATAAGGCCATATGTCACTTGGTGCCTTTTGTCGATACTACTTGACACCACACACTCAAACCTAAACGTCAATAAAGTTGTCACTTTACAATTGGTATGGCTCACTCTAGTCTTAAAGAGAGATCCCTCCTCTTAGCCATAGACACATTACTGTCACTACATACAAATAGGCTCGCACTGACAAGAAGAGGAAAGCACGTGCGATGAGTGAGTGCAAGTGAGATAAGACTACACCATTGCCTACTGGCGTCTTCCATCCGTCTTCCACGAGTTGGTGAGGTAAAATTTGGTGAGAGGCAAGGAGTGTCAAAACTGAATGTCAAAGTCAATGTCAAATATGTATTCGCAGCGTAATACAGTTACCACACCACTGTAATATACAGGGTGGAATTTAAATCATTGGCATCCTTTTAAACTAAGAGTCCACCCTTCAAACTGAACAATTTTACTATGGGAGCAAACCGAATGTAGTAAACAAAATCTGCTGTTGCATACATTTTGAGTTGAGTAGGCATCGCAGTTTAGTATGGAACAGCTGAGTTCTTTTTTGCTCCGATCTGTTTGCTCCCATAGTAAAAGTTGTTCAGTTTGATGGATAGACTCTTAGTTTAAAAGGATGCTAATGATTTCAATTTCACTCTGTATACTATACCTATTCTTTCTTATACTTCGATTATACGCCGGTGTATGTGCCATTTGATTGAAAGGCTAGCCCGTTCATTGAATGGCGACACTCAATTGAATGACTAAAGGACAACTGGCCAAGTCGTTGAATGTAACGTTCAAAATTGAACTAAATTTGAATCATCTGGCTGATTTTCCTAGCGTCCTAAGGGCTAGCTTACAATCTGCCAACTAGTTGAACGTTGAATAACGCTGACTCAATAAACATTCAGCCTAGTCATTCAATTGAGTGTCGCCGTTCAACGAACGGGCTAGCCTTTCAATCAAATGGCGGATTCCAATAAAAACTGCGTTTTATTAAATGATAACTAAATATTAAATCTACGACCAAGTAGTCGATATTTTGCACCAATATTTCCCTAATTACGGCGTAGTTTGTATTGTCCATTAGATCGATTGTGAAGCAGTCATGGCATATCCATTATCCAATCCCGGTCTAAACTTGGCAGCTGTTATGCGTTGACGTCATCAGTTCGACTGTTAGATCAGTATTTCGTATCGGTCTCATGATGTCAGCTTTAAAGCTAGATTGATACACTTCGGCTTACTATATGCACGAGTGCTCTGGATTATCGAATTGGATCTATGATACTATGGTGTCACCAAGGATGGTGTGACACCAAGGTGATACAAACGTAAAAATAAACATTTAAAACTTTTATGGGGGTTGTTTAGACCATCAAATTGAACAACTTTCACTATGGGACCAACATCGAAATCGCGAAAAAAAAACAGGTGTCCCACACATTTAGCTGGAGTAGATTCTTTAGTATGGAACATCAGATTTTTTTTCGCGATTCCGATATTGGTCCCATAGTGATAGTTGTTCAGTTTGATGGTCTAAACCACCCCCTTAAATGTTTATTTGTATTTTTTTACCACCTTGTACAAGTGGCGGGTAAAGGCAAGTTAGTTACTGCTACAGTATAAGAAAGGGTATGGTATTACATAGAGTATGGACACTCCCTGCCCACTAATTTTTTCCTCATCCCCTTTTGGTAGGAAGCATAGCAGAAAACAGTAATGGTAGGCCTCACTTGCAATCACTCGGTATAGTCGGGGAAATCTACGGATTTTTGTATGGAGAAGGTTGCATTAATTTCACTTTTGGTGATAATTTGGAATATAGTAGATAAATACCTGAAAAACATAAATTATCAATAATCCCCAATTTTTTATTGTGTATTATTGAACAATTAAGACATATACAAAACATTAAATTTAGGTATGAACAGAAAATGGAAAACTGGTGGAAAAAAATGGTGATTTTGTACAGGATAGCTTCATTCAATACGTTTTACTTATAAAATAATAATCCCCGGTTAATATCGTAAATTTGAGTAGATATTTAATATTTTGTAAGTCTTCAAAAATTATAACCTCAAAACTTAATTATTTACTGTTTGTTTGAACACATTAAATTTGCCTTGTGATAATTAACTGTGTCTTTTGCTAGTATGCTGGAAGAAATATCTTTCGAAATAAGCTTGCCCCTTGTACATTTATATCGATTTTAAGGTATTTCTCAGGTTCCCGAGACAATATAACCGTGAAATCTCGACAAAAGTGTTATAAACTAACAGTAATATTATTTCAAACATAATTTACTAAAGTGTCTTTAATGTAATCTCAAACCTTATTTTTCCTAGACTAGTATGGCACATGTTTATTCTCGTTGCACTTCTTGTCAGTTTTTCCGACATGTCTAAGGTGTGGTACTGCTTAATACTCGTAAGGTTCAGAAATTCAGATGGACTGTGGGTTTGATAGAGTTGACTAAAGATGAAAATTATTTATTTTTATTATAAACTTGTGCCTCCACAACTGGAAATGTTCCTCCATTGAAAAGGGAAGATCTTCCGCTGGGTGTGGAGCCTGGGGACCGGCCGTGGTCCAACAGTTCTTAGCTGGACCTTCTATATACAACGAGTTAATTAATAAGCGCAAAACCTCATACACCCCAACTGATTTATAACAAAATTAATAGATTGAAACAATAATTTCATTATTTAGATAGTTAAAATTTAAAGTTATTCGCATTTTAAGTTTTGAGGCAAAAATTATTTGTCATCGTTTCAGCAATTAATGAAAGCGCCAGCGTGCTCATGGATAAATTTTTAAGAATCTTGTTTTGGTAGTAAGTAGGGTGAGTGTGCCTGTGCGGTGAATTGAGATCTAGTACAGTAAATTTTAAAATTTACTAACAAATTATTTAATATTTTGGAAAAAAAAAACCTATGTTGAAACCATGATAATTCGATTCTGCTCTCGATTCTAAACAAACTACTTTCTAGTTTTGCGTTAATTCATTAACATGTTGTATATCGAATCTCTGTGATTATTTTTCTTGCACGATTTATGTCTTGCATTCGATTGTGAACATTATTTGTAGCAGGTTACGAGTTACGTATTCACGGTGTACGTTGTTTTTGTATGGAACATATTTCCGATGGCGACGGTATCGCTTCTTTGCTATAACTTTTAACTTGTGGGTGTTGACATCTGTGGTCTCACAAATTTCCCACAAACTTACAAGATCTTTCTGAAATCATCGTCACAAGCCTACACTGAGAAAAAAATGCCACGTATACGTAGCCCGTCGCAGCTTACGTACGTTACGTATGAAGCTTCATTATGAAGTACGAGACAACTTAAATACTAATGCAACACTCGTAATCAGTATCGTGTAGTAAGCTACGTGGTACGTAAGCTGCGACAGGCTACGTGGTACGTAAGCTGCGACGGGCTACGTGGTACGTAAGCTGCGACGGGCTACGTGGTACGTAAGCTGCGACGGGCTACGTTGTACGTAAGCTGCGACGGGCTACGTGGTACGTAAGCTGCGACGGGCTACGTGGTACGTAAGCTGCGACGGGCCACGTGGTACGTAAGCTGCGACGGGCTACGTGGTACGTAAGCTGCGACGGGCTACGTGGTACGTTAGCTGCTTCGGGCTACGTGGTACGTAAGCTGCGACGGGCTACGTATAAGCTGCGACTTATTTTTCTCAGTGTATTGTCGTGATCCAGGCCACTCGGCCGCAAGGCCCGCAACAAAACTCTATCTTCGGCTTTTCTCATCCAGTCGTTCCTGCTACCTTTTTGGGTCGTCTCGGTCTAGAAGGCCACAGGACTCTCTACACTACCAGCCTGCCAGTTCGTGGTATCTATTCTAGAACTTGGACTTCCCATTAGTAGGTAGGTATGCAGTTCTTCGGCAGATATGATTATGAATTGCCATATAAAACTGCAACATCTACTCAACATAAATGTGTGGGACAGATGATTTCTTGTCGCCATTTTGTTGTTAGTCCCATAATGAAATGGTTTGATCATTCCCTAAAAATGCTGTGCATTAAAATGTTAATTGTCACAAATAACACAAATGTGGTATATTTTACTAGAGAGAACTTTCTTTTTGTTTCCAATAAACGCCTGGGTAAATTTATGTTTTCGACTTAGAAAACAAGAGCAAGAAACCCAGTAGTATGCACACAAATAAATAAACCAAGTGAGTTTTACCCCTGCATAGCGTTCCATGTTTCTAAAACTATTGAAGTTGTAAAGGGATTTTTGGTGTTGGAGATAAGACAAACTTTTACAAGTTACGACTTTGAAGCTATCTGTTTTTACTTCACTAATTAGGAATTAGAACAAGCTGGAGTTAATCTAAGTTTGTTATTGTCGATAAAAGCCGTGGTGGTCCAGTGGCCAGCAACCTTGCATGCCGTGCAGGAGGCGATGGTTCGATGCCCCTCCAGGCCGACTCGTACCAATGAGTTTTTCGGAATTTATATACGATTTGTAGCACCACTGGTTTTTCGGTGAAGGAAAACATCGTGAGGAAACCGGCATGTTTCAATTTCGAGGCATAATGTATTGTACCCACTGTTCATTACACGTGGCGACGGGTTCACTCCCAGTCACACTACTGGACAGAGTTTCGGTACTAGTGAAAAGTGGATGTTCTGTGGTTTCAGAATATCTCTACCTGAGCCCTCGTAGAATATAGTAGTGAGCATATGCTATGCTATGCTGTTATTGTGCATTAGAAGATTATGTAACTACATATTGAGTAGGTAACTATCTTTCACTCGTAGAATTTGCTTCTTCTTTAGGGCGAAAAGTACCAATCCGATCCGATGTCTTGTTTTAACCCAAAGTTTGTTCAGTATGCCAAGTTTTGAAGATTTTATCACAAACGCACGGCACGGCATGCAATGCCGTATTTTTCATACAAACTTTCTGTCAGATAAGCTAGTAAGAGCTTATATCCAGAAGTGGTGAAACAGACCCCGAAATATCATTCGATCGCCCATAATAATAATGTAAGGTTTGATAATTTTTTTAAATTTTAATCTTTTAATATAAATGTAATAATGTCAACCCAAATGTTTAAAACAGAGAGATATGTCCTAGTTTCATAAAATTCAAATTAACTTACTCGTAACATTTCCAAAATACATGACAGTTTATTGTAATGACACGAACCATAATTATAACAAATCCGTAGTACGCAGTAAACAACGAATATTCGGAGCCAGTAAACATCGCCGTTTGACTATCGAATGCAAATTTACCAATGCAAAGTTTTAAATAACAATTTCATAAATACAATTTTGTTTTCCGACAGTTTTGTTCGTCCAATTTATATGTCCACTCGTGAATAATGTAACATGGGACTAATAAATGTTGTTGGAGGAAGCTCGTAGTACCTATGTAACTCTGAGAACCGCTTCAATGATTGAATAAACATGTTTTTGAAGTTGCACGTTAAGGGTATATTACTGTTGGTGTGCTCTATACAAACGATGTCTGGTGATATTTTCATTACTAACCAATTAAAGTCAATGAAATTATGCAGAAACAATCCAGAAACAAATCTCTATGCTTGTATTTTGCCCGATTTTCTAAAGGTTCGATCCCCGTCCAGGCCGACTCGTACCAATGTGCGATTTGTAACACCAATGGCTTTTCGGTGAAGTAAAACATCGTGAGGAAACCTGCATGCTTCAATTTCGAGGCATGTATTGTACCCACTGTCCATTATAAGTGGCGACAGAGTTTCGGTACTACTGGTGAAACGTGGATGTTCTGAGGTTTCAGAATATCTCTGACTCGGGGAATATAGTCGTGAGCATATACTTATGCTTATGCTTATACCTCTAAAAGGTTGCTCCTGTAGTAGTTTCTATGGTGCATAAATGTAACAATAGGTTTTACAGAACTGGACGCTGGAGTTGTGAGGGGGAACCATGGCAACTTTTAATGGGCCCACGGGGCACACAGTTTGTGCATTTCACAATTATTTGTGCTCTCAAACAATTCTACTCTACTGTTCCGTAGTGAGTGACAAGTTTATAATTCTTTTATTTCTCTTAGATTTTTCTTTTTTTTCTCTTAGAGAATTTACGCGAAGCTAGTTCGCGTAAATTTCGGAAAACTTAAATACCCCATTGCACTCCTTGAGGGGTAAATTTGCATTTTTTTCAAATTATACAGTATTACCGTGTACCTTAACCAACGTGCCGCCTCGCTCAATATTATAACTAGTTGTAGACTAAGAGCTGGCTACGTAATTTCAAAATGATAAGGTGCAGTGAAAATGTTTATACAACGTGTTAATGAATTAACGCAAAACTAGAAAGTAGTTTTTTTAGAATCGAGAGCAGAATCGAATAATCATGTTTTCAAAATAGGTATTTTTTTTCAAAATATTAAATAATTTGTTTGTATAATTTAAAAATTACTGAACTCGATCTCAACCCACCGCTCGGGCACTCTCACCCTACTTACTACCAAAAACATGATTCTTAACATGTATCCATGAGCACGCTAGCGCTTTCATTCATTGCTGAAATGATATCAAATCATTTTTGACTGAAAATATAAAATGCGAATAACTTTAAATTTTTACCATCAAAATAATGACATTATTGTTTCAATCTAATTATTTTGTTATAAATCAGTTGGGGTGTATGAGGTTTTGCGCTTATTCATTAACACGTTGTATAGAAGCTTTCCTTACTACATAGCAAGTACATTGCACTGACAGCCAGAAGTCTACCCCGGTGAGGGAAACGTGGGCGGGCGGTGAAACACAATGTACCTGATTATAATTTTCAGCATTCGAAATAGCGTAAAATTATTGCCAGAAGTCTAGGTCGGGGATAACACGTGGCCAAAAGTCGGTGCATCTGAGTTTAGCGCCTTAAAAATACACTAAAGTCCGGCCGCTGAAAGATTGCGTTTGACAGTTACCATAAAATTGTAAAAAACCGAATGAAAATATTGTTTACCTGTGCTCACTCTAGTACACAGGGCACTAGCTGCCCTTTTAAGTTCAAAAAGCTACTAAATAATGATCGGCATTTATAGTTTTCATTCAGTTTTTTTACAATTTTATGGTAACTGTCAAACGCAATCTTTCAGCGGCCGGACTTTAGTGGTAGTTGAAATCGACTAGGAATCCATCAACATAAAACAAGCCAATTAGAGTTTGGTGTCGATGACGCTTCCCGCTGCCCACCATCTTTTGAAAAAGACTTAATCATAATTGGTCCAAAATGTGAAAGTGCCGGCTAAAAAAAAGCTACATTCTTTAGGACTTATCCGTCTAAACATTTATTATTATGGAACCAAAGCTGTAGGTCCATTTTCCTTGGTTTTATTTGGGTTGTAAAAATCTTTTCATACATTTTCTATGAAATTCACAAAGACTGTTAGAACTAGTCCGTCGCAGTTTTTGTTGGCCGGCACTTTCACATTTGGATCAAAAATGGATAAATCACCGATGATGTCTTTTCGTTGTCTTAAAGCAGTATGTAGGTGTACAACACTCGAAACCAAAATAAACTGATATCTCCACACTTTCGGCTTAGTAGGGTCAACACGTCTTTCATGGGTCACTGTATACGTTGTTATAATAAAATCCCCGAGACCATTTTGAATCTTTCCGAAAACATGTTTAAAACTCAAATCAAAAAAGTCCTCTGTACAAAAGCATATTATAAACTGGATGATTATTTAAATGATCAAAATGCTTGGGTCTGAGGTCACTAGCTTATAGTTTATTTACTTTACTGTATAGTATCAATTATTTTATTAAATAGGCTATGTATTATTGTTTACATAACTTTAGCGTAAAAATTTATAGTGTAATAGTTATTAAGTCGTGTTAAGTTGTAGAGTTTCTGGCCGCATCTTCTCTACAGTGACAACACGTTCCGACGCGGTGGTAGCTTTAAAAAGATTTGACGTTTGATAAGTGTGCTGCAAGCTCCTATATTGAATAAATTATATTGACATCCCAGTTATAATGTTCATGGGTGACAAAAGTATCCGTAGGCGTTTTATTTTATACAGCAAACCCCACGGCGAGCACTACCATCCATAACTTTGTTATTTCAACAGTTTTATGTTTCGACTATAACCATTCTATGGTCAAAACGGCCGTAGGGAAACGTGTTGATTTGTGGACACTGATTTATTTCGTCGGCCGTCGGCAATGAAAGTTGATCAACCTTATCACCTTTATTCCTTTGAGTGTAAGGTTCAAATGTGTTTCAACTTTCATTCCCAACCGTAAATTGCTGTTTTTTAAACATTTGATATGGTGCATGAGATGTGAGTAATGTTTGCTAGTAGTTTGTTGTTTTCGAGTGAATGAAGGAAATGGGATTATTATCTGTCTCTTTTCAGTGTACTCTGCAGTTAGGTTAGAAATATTTTGCACTTGGTTACTGGAAAAATTAATGTGTGATTTTTTCGTGTTTCGAATGTTAGGGATTTGAAAGTTATTCAATTAGGCTTAATGGTTTGAAACACCCCTAAAATATGTAAATTATGTAATTACACTTCTTAATATGTTAACGGTTATTTTAAAGGATGATCATACCATCCAACTAAAAAATGTTCTCTATGGGACCAAAACCGAAATCGCAAAAAGCTGGGCTGCGAGCGGTTATACTAAAGTTAAGAAACATTCAAACTCTCAATGAATGGATTAAGGTACTTTATTGAACCAAATAAAAGTATTCAATCAAATATATGATTACAAGATAACGCTAACTACCTCGAATCTATTAAGGCCACAGGCTCCAATGCCTCTTTTCAATCTTACATATCCTTTTTCACCCCAATTAGTGGCCCAAGAATTCTTCACGATCCAGAATGGTACACCATTTTCTGAAAAAAAAAAGTTCAGATTTATCCACATTATAAGGGTCCTACTCCGGCACAGCAGGCAGGTTCACAACCGACTGTGCTATTGGGCCAGCAGAGATTCGAAACACTTCCTCTCACTTATTCTTAGAACAGCTTTAGTAACGTCCAAGATAATGTCGGATAGTATAGTATATTTTTCTAAAAAAAAATTATTTGCTAATCAGAATTGGCCAGATAACTATACAGGGATCGCCCTTATTTGGAGATAAGGACGATTGGAGCTAAAATCTTTTCATCCTTATTTGGAATGAAGTGTAGGTACTTGGTTTAGACCGGACAATTTAACCTAGTAATTATAGTTTATCCTCACAGATAAGATAATTTCTACACCACTAGTGTTTAATTACTAACAAAATAAGTTTGTGTCAGTAAATGAAACTAAACAACTTTCTCTAAGGAACGTTATGGTTCGAAAGTGCAGATTAACCGATCGATTTTCTATGGCATGTCCAAAACTTTGACGGCGAGTTAATTTTCGGGGCGTTTAAACGCCGTCGTTACCCTAACAAATATTTTCGTCTTGTTTCAAAGAAAAGGTATAAATTGCATGTTGTAATGACGGACCATTACGGACTACTTTGTTTTATGTTTGTAGTTAAGTACATACTCACGATTGTAACCTCTTTGGGGGTGGCCAGAAAAGATTACAGATTGATTGATTGCAGATTGATTACAGACATTAAAAAATGACTCTATGAATTGAACACCTGCAATGACTATAATGTGACATTCTTGTTATGACTGAGTGTGTGACTGTAATGTTACGAGTTGTAGTGTTTGACTACAACTAGTATCATTACCGTATAATGTACCTGTTCCATATCCAGCTAGGAGTACTCCGTGATTCGGAGAACGATCACGACAATCTTTCATAATTCCACGGACGTAGAATAAAAAATCGCTCGCATCTATGCCTGTTAACAACATTAAATGTATGAATACACTTTTAATCTGTTTAATTTGATTATTATAAAGAGGTCAAAGTATATTTGTTTGTTTACATGGTCCAACTTAATATGCTGATGGTTTTCTAAGGGGATGATCAGACCATCAAACTGAACAAGTTTCTCTATGGGACCAAAGTCGACATCGTGAAAAAAAAGTTTTGATCATCCCCTTAAAAAATCTTCAGGACATTAAAAGGACCTTTAGTAGAGGCTCAGTACAAGAAAGAGCATATCTAGTACATATAAAGTAGGTTCGGAAATTTGAGAATAAATACTGTTTTATTTTATTTCACATTTATCGAGTTCATTTCAGTGTAACTGAACACGAGAGCGCGAGTCTTGTAGAGCACAAGATCTGTGCATTTTTCAACGAATATGATTTCTTCCCGAAAATCATAATTACAATACAAGAAATAAAAATAAATTAGTATTCCCACATTTTCGACTCAGTAAGGTCAACACATCTTTCATGGGGCACTGTATACGTTATTATAATAAGATACCAGAGAATATTGTAAACTTGACAGACAAAAAGTTTAAGTCCCACGTTAAACAAGTGCTCTGTAAAAAGGTAAGGTACTATAAACTCGATGATTATTTGAATGACCAAAATGTCTGGTCTTGACAATGTTACACTATGTTATTTAATATTGGATTTATGTAATTGTACTTTGAACATTTTGTTTTGTTTAAAAGAAGTGTGTTGTAGAGTTTCTGACCGCATCTTCTCTACAACGGAACACCTTCTGACGCGGTGGTAGATTCAAAAACATGACGTCAAAAAGTTATCTATGTGATATTATTTTGAATAAACAATTTTGACTTGACTTGACTTGCTTATCGCCCCCCTACCCCCGAAACAAAACTCTGGATAGGTACATGCTTGTAATCAAGTTGAAATGTTCTTACCGATCGCAAGCGGTCCCTGATTATGTACCAACTTCAACAAATCATCTTCAGATATATTATGGTATGAATTGCAAGCGGTGATTGTTGTTTTCACTTTAGTCTTATCGAATAAACATTCATCGTTTTCATCGCCACCGTCCAAATACGGATAATCTTGCTCCGTCTCGACCCCGCCCATATCAATCATTGCTCTAAAAAAAATGGAATTAGTTTATTTCATCATCATCATCAGCCTATACAGGGTGAAATTAACTAAGAGTCTACCCATCAAACCGAACAACTTTTGCTATGGGAGCAAACCGACGACCGGAGCCACAAAAATCCGCTTTTCCATGGTAAACGTAACGTAAAAAAGTAACTTTGGCATCGTAGATTTCTTAGCTGATTCCTGTTTTATGTACACACGGCGACACATAAAGTTACGCAAAACCAACATCATCTGGCCGCGCGACGTTATACGTTACTCTACTACGCGCGGCCAGCTTTTTTTGGTTTTGCGTAGCTTGATGTGTCGCCGTGTGTACTTCAATAATAGTAGTTTGTGGTATTACTTACTGACTGGAATACATCATATCCCCACCATTACATCCATATGCATAAGGGTCACAATCAACTACTTGTTGAGTTGAGAATGAAATTAGCTCCTTGTTCTTTATAGCATATTGTCCTTCCACATTACCTAGACAACAGTTATGTTTAGGTTAAAGGGTTTTTCCACCAGAGCTGTGTGAGGAAGCTGAGCTGTGCGAGGATGTGTAGAGGAGCTATGAAACTATGTCTCTTTCCACCAGAGCTGTGCGAGAAAGCTGAGCTGTGCGAGGATGTGTAGAGGAGCTGTGAAACTATTTCTCTTTCCACCAAAGCTGTGCGAGGATGCAGATGCCTGATAGTTTCAGCAAAAAAAAGATTTAACATTAAGTTCCCTATATGTTCCCTATATGGCTATTGTTGTGTTTTTATTGTTGTATTGTTGTGTAGTTAATAATTATTTATAACTAACCGATGATGGAAAATGCGTAGCAGGATCCACAACCCCCTTGGTCTTTCACATTAGTGACAGCTTTTTTTGTACGCCAGTCCCATACGTCCGCAGGTTTGGGTAAATTTGAATAATCTGTTACATTCTGACAGGCGCTTCCCATATAAACAAAATCGTTTTTAAAGCAATTGTAACGTAATAATTCTTCTTTGCTGAAGTCCGCGAATTTATTTATACCTAAAAATAAAAGAACATTATTTATTTATAACCCG
This sequence comes from Agonopterix alstromeriana, assembly GCA_963924505.1. Taxonomy (NCBI): domain Eukaryota; kingdom Metazoa; phylum Arthropoda; class Insecta; order Lepidoptera; family Depressariidae; genus Agonopterix; species Agonopterix alstromeriana. The sequence goes on along the minus strand of OZ004671.1, from coordinate 16,612,224 downwards.
CGACTTCGCGCAAATTATTTACCAGACTTTAATTCAGATCATAAGCTATCAAACAAAAAAGTTTCATCGAAATCAGTTTAGTAGTTTTCGCGTGATGCTCGCACAAACAAACATTCAAAAAAAGGTTGATTTGGAGTCAGGGACACCTAAAACCCATATCGTCATCTTTTTTTTTGTAAATATCTTCAATGGACAGACACACTTCTGTTACAGTTTTATAATAGTTTAGACAACGATTTTTTTTTGTAGGAGCGCGCAAAGAACAAAAAAATCGTTAAGTTTATTAGATTGAGATTAGCAAAAGAATAAATCTCAAACACAGCTCATCGTGAGAACCAGATACTCCATTCAAAATAGCAACGAAATTTTAAGGGTATTTAGATTTACATTATACACATAAACCATTATACAGGGTATAACATTAAAAACGTGACATATCAAAGTGAATGCTTCAGACCATCAAACAGAAAAATTTTCGATGTGGAGTTTTGAATCCATAATGAGAAAATAATGTTTGTTCTTCCATAGAAAACGCAAATTTCTACTCAACCCAAATGTAGGGAACAGCTGTTTTTTTAGCGATTTCGATGTTGGTTCCATAGTGGAAGTTGTTCAGTTTGATGGTCTGAAGCATTCCTTTCAATATGTAATCCATTTAAATTTACTCCATGTAAACATCATTAGTTTTTAATTACTAACATAATTTTAAGGGTGCATTCAGACCACGAATCTAAACAACTTTTCTAAGGCACATGGATCGAAAAACGAGAAAAAATGTTAAACCTCCCACAGAAAATCGACTGGCCGATTCACACTTTTATATGGAAAAATGTTCTCAATTTTCGACCCATGTTCACATGTTCCATGTTTGTGATAAAATATATAGTTTACAAGTTATCGTGGCTCAAAGTTTTCCATACAAATATTTAATTAATCCTAGCATTGAAACTATCTATTTTAATGGAAATCTGACAAATGTAAAATACACATATAGATTTTCTAGATCGTGACTGAAAAATCGGTTTTGGTTTTGAACATCAAATTGAAAATTTTTAACATGGAGCCAACACCGAGAAAAACATAAAAAATACACGCCATTGCGCTGGGTTCGGTGCTCCCTATCCCTTTTAACCGTCTTCAGAAAAAGTACTTGCAAAGCGACCGAGCGCACTGCATACAAACGAAATTAGAGCATATTTTTTCAATACCAGCCTAGCGTTATTTTGTAACGATTTTTTATTGAAAAGATAAAAATATAATTTATTTTTTGTCGTCAAAATTAAGACCGCGCGCGCCTGACTGATTTCCCTTGCTCGCCTCCCCTCAAGTGTCCCCAGAAAGTGTGAGGTGAGGTGGGGAGTGTCTAGATACTCTTACTGATACCATGCCATCGATTTACAGAAGAACATCGTGGTTGAAAGACTAGAAATTATATGCAACATTACCGAATACAGCAAGTTCATTCCGTCTATTTTGGTCGTTGATTCTTTCCAAATTTTCCTTAAAGTATTCAAATCTCGCTTGTTTTTCTTCTACAGAAAGATATTGCCGGTCGTAAGTTTGTATGAACTGGTTGAAATGATCTTGTGCGTCTTCCAGCTTGTACGTTATTTTTGATGATAATGCGCCGGCGCAGAAGTATAGCAAAATTAGTTTTAAAAACAACATTTTGGTTATCAATACTGCGTAAAGATTAGCAAACAGTTTCCTCTTTTATATAAAATGGTAGCATTTTTTGAAAGGAATTCCAAGAATTGTTGTAAATTATAAAATTTATTAGCTATAATTAAACTTGACATTACAAATTGTTTTATTTATTGCAAATAACAAGCTGATAATGAAATAATTAGCTGTCGTGTCGGGTAAATGAAGGTCCAATCTAATCTAATTTTGAAAATATGGCTCCATCGTAATGTTATGTAAATTTTCCTTCAGCTAATCAGTAGGTCTCGCCAACCCAGAGAAAACGATGAAAATCTAGATGTACCTCCATCTTTGTTATATTACGTACGCCAAAAAGAGCGCGCGTGACGTTTTTCTCGTTTTGTCGCTTTGTCGTGAGAGGCATGCTAGCCGTTATTTTTTCACGTTTTCTCAGGTTGACTCCACAGTGAAAGTTGGTCAGTTTGATAGCCCGATAGCACAGTCTGTAGTGAACCTGCCTGCTGTGCCGAGGGTCGCGGGTTCGAATCCCGTAAGGTACAAATATTTGTATGATGAATATGAATATTTGTACCTATCATGGACGTTTGTATCTATATATGTATTCTATATCGTTGTCTAGTCATCATAATACAAGTCCAGGCTAGATTCTGGTACTTTAAATGTGACTAGATAATTTGTGTGACAATGCCTAAGATATTTATAGACTCAATTCATCGTTTCAGTATTTTCCTGGCTGACCTTATACATCCTATAATTATATTACGAAAAATACCTCTGCCTACATTGAAATTAAAACACAAAACATAATGATTTTCTCAAATGTGCACACATTTGAAAAAAACCTCTGCCAGCGACAAACAACTAGCTTAAAATACATATCGTCGGCTTACCGGCAAAACTCATTAACTGCCTAAAAGTCACTAACTCAGTTAGATACACCATGATACTCACCGCGTCCAGCTCTACAAGATGCAAAAACCGTTATTTTGATATCCCTTCTCGTTTAGATTTTACGACTTGCAAAAAGTCACTATGTTCCGTTTTTTGACATTCTAGTTGCAAGAAACTCATTTTATTTAAATAAGTTACTAGAATTTTTAAATGAGCTTAGCATAAAATTATCAACTTGAAATAATGAGTTCTCGTTGTAGAGGTTTACGTTGATTGAAGAAGAAAAATATATGCAAAATTCACTTGATGTAATTAATGAGTTTTAGGTGACAATCACACACCAAGAATAAACAATCCGCCTGTTTACAAACTTCACTAACATTGTATATCACGTTTTTGTTGTATCAAACTATTCATTTAGCTCAATGAAAAACATAGTAATCAAATATAATTACTTATGCATGGAATACGTCCTTTCCTAAAATTCACCAAACATTAGTTAGGTTAATACGCCCGTTACTAAAATTCACCTATCAATAGTTAGGTGAATTTTAGGAACGGACGTATTCCAAGCATAAGTAATTATGTTTGATTACTATGGTTTTCTTTGAGCTAAATGAACAGTTCGATATTACAAAAACGATTATTATTATTGTAACGTTGCGCGGCCTAAAATACTATAATTTAATATTCCACTTGGTAACAGTTTATGAAACTATAAACTTCCTTACTTATTTAATACTTTAATTACTTCTTATTATTAAAATTAATTATGTTTTATTTTAAGTAAAAGTTACATTGTGAAAATTGTGTTAGCTGTAGGTAATGCAATGTCATGTTTGCTAAATAAACTATGAATTTACTTTATTATTTCAAAGTGTGATCACCTTTAACGAGAAAGAAGAAGATTATTTTCATGCTACGAATTGATACCACAAAGAAATGAGATGATGATTTCAAATATTAAAATGGTTAGTATAGCTTGTTTTACCACTTAATAATGTTCTTGTAAGCTTATCTAACAGATAGTTTGGCATATTTTTATGACAGATATGTCAAACAATTTGTCAGATAAGCTAACAAGAACATTATTAAGAAGTGGTGAAACAGACCCTGAATATCATATCATAAGTAAAGAGCTTAATTTTTATGTTACCTTTTAATTCTTTATTTTTACTGTTGTAAGACGTGTTTAAGACTAACCTCCGTATTCTTAGTAGCTTTCTTAAAATTTCCTCAGCCGAGTTAGGACGTTTTTAGCATAATTTGTATGACAAAAAAGTCTAAAACGTCCTCGACTCGACTGAGGCAATCTTAAGAAAACAACTAAGAATACGGGTGTAAGAGCCTGTTTCACCACTTCTTAATAAGATCGTGTTAGCTTATCTGACAAATATCTTTCAGACAACATAATAATAATTATGTCAAACGATAAGTCACATAACCTAAGTTTTTATTAATTATTAAGATAAACAAAAAACCCAACTGCATAAAAAACCTATTAACTGAAAAGAGAAAAACAAGCTCTATCATCACTAATCAGCTATAACAACTTTGTTTGAGCAAATATTATTTGATTGTTATTAGGTAGGTATCAGTCGTTGCGTTGCGAATCAGTCTCGATGTCGTCTCAATAATGACTATTGACACGACATCGAGACTGATTCGCAACTTTGTTTCTAAGTAATTGTGGAAGGCTGGATGCTAAGAAACATGAACAACGACCTTCTCACATTTATAATAGTACCTAAGTATTAAATCTAGACTACTATGGCTATAGCTTTAAAAAGCTAGGTTGCAGTTAATCTGTCCGTGGATTACTTCAACTGCTACCAGGTTAGAACCAAGTTAATAGTGTTTTAAATCAATCAAACACTATTAATAAATTTAGTTATAAATTTATTTAACTCTTTCAGTAAAAATAAGACATTGACAGAGCAAAGAAAATAATTGAATATCCACGTTCAAACTATATTATTTTTCATAGCTCGTAAATAGCATAGAGACTGGGTTATGTGTGAGACCTTCTTTCTAACACTCCTCCTTCTCATTCATCACTCATTCGCTCTCAGGCCCATCCTGAACACGCACCACTCAGACTTCCCTCTCAACAGGGGCTTCGTCAGGATGTCTGCCACCATTTTAGCAGTTTCCACATAATCGATCACGATTATGCCAGACTCTACTGTTTCTCTTATGAAATGGTACCGAACATCAACATGTTTAGTGCGCTGATGATGCACAGGATTTGTAGCGATGGCTATGCAGATTGACTGTCACTGTGTATGTATATAGCCTCTGAAGGAAGTCCTTCCACCAACTCTGTCATAAACCTGCTTAAGAAGATAGCTTCCTTTGCAGCTTCTGACATAGCTACATATTCAGCTTCCGCTGTGGAGAGAGCGACAGTCCTTTGTTTCTTGCTTTCCCATACTACTGCTCCTCCTTGCATAAGATATGCAAACCCGGAGAAAGACCTTCTGTCTGTTATGTCTCCAGTGTGATCAGCATCTGCATAAGCTTCAACTAACCTTGTATGTGTATTTCCCTTTTCGTAGGTAAGTTGAAGACCCTTGTTACCTTTTAGATATCTCAGTACTCTTTTAGCAGCTATCCAGTGCTCCATGGAATAGCATGAGTTAAACTGACTGAGGTAACTCACGACGTAGGCTATACCTGGTCGAGTGCATTGGGCCAGATATAATAATGAACCTATTAGCCTTTGGTAAGGTATATTCGTCTCACCAATCTCTTTCGGCTTCTCTAGTCTTTGTCCTGGAGCTATTGGTGTAGCAGCTGGCTTGCACTCCTGCATACCATACTGTTTCAGCAATTCCTCAATATAATCTTCTTGATCAAGTGCGATAGACTTATCATATTGAGTTATTCTCATCCCAAGAATAAGTTCCGCTTTTCCAAGGTCTTTCATCTAAAACTTGGTCATAAGATCTCGTTTGACCTTCTTTAACTCCTCTGCATCATTCCAGAAGATCAACATGTCATCAACGTACACAGCCAAGATGATTATGAATGTTTTTGGTTCAAAAGTTTAAGTACCTAATATCTAAATAATTGAGACTGATTTGCAATTTGTATGTTCCTACATAGTTTTAACATAGTTGTAAGTGATTCAAAAATCACTACTTGTCTAATTGTAAAAAACGGTAACTGCCAAAAGTCATCAACTATTTCTTTTGGCCTTTTAAAAAAAAACTGACAGTCCGATTGGATATTTTTTCATTTAATTTTGTTAATAAACGTTTATTACTACCGAATGCGTTTTCACTTATTCGACTAAAATCACACAAACAAAATTATGACCGATAACATTTCAAATCGTTTTTTGCGTTTCCTGTAAAGTTTGGGAACGATCACTTAATGAGTTTTGCCGGTAAGCCGACGATATGTAGCCACAAAAACCACGAATTAATTATTAAATAGTTACATCGATCATGAATTCATTTAGATATTAACCACAAAATTTGTAAACGTAACCCTATTATTTGTGAGTTAAATTATACAGGGTTTCAGGGTGCGGAACTTTGACTATTTATATGTGGACTGGTTACGCGTGTAATTCTACTAACATCCATTTCTGCCACTTTTTGCGGGGGGCGAGGTAACATGAAATCCGCGACTTTGGATTTTATTCCCCATAACATTCGATTCTAATTTTGAATGTTAAAAATCATGAAAAGTAGTCTCGTGTGAACCCCAAACGTTCTAAGTTCGAAGTTATTATTTCGCAATTATAGGCTGTCCCGTTTAGTGATAAGGTGTAAAATTGAATGTAAATGCACACGATCAATTGTACTTATACCGTGGCAGAGGGGAAATGCTACCGCAAGGCTAGTCCTTATAATAATTAGTCAAAGATGCGGATTTTTTACGTGACTTTATTAGTTTACTTCTCAATAAGTCCGAAAGTCAGCATTTAAGCTTGAATAAAATGAAAAGTTGTGTGTACAACCTCCAATTTTTTTTATTTGAATGTCTCTATTGTACGGTTCTATCAAAATTAAAATTACATTGATACCACCTCTAGTTTTTTTTGTATTAACCTTAACTTTTTTTGGAAGAAGAAAAATAAAATTAACAAAACCACCTGCGCCAAACACCCTGTATATTAGAATAACGAAATTATCGGTATAATATGAAATCAGGCAAACATTGAGGCCAACAAATCGCTTCGATGGTCACAAAATTACATTAATTGTACATAATACGTTTCAAATATCAAGTTACATTATCACTTCAAAAGGGAAGATGATTCTATTATGGAAATGTATTCTTCAATGCGGTTCTCAAACTGTAGTTGCTTATTGAGAGGATTGCGAAGCTGGCAATCTCTAGACAAGAAATAAGAGGTTTTTCCAGTTTTAACCCTTAACGCATTTAATAAAAAATATTGTTTGATCCTCTCTGTCCAACCCTCCGAATTTTTTTTTAATAAGATTGATACTTATAAATCTAGTATAACAGTGAACTATACTCCATTCAAAATAGCAACGAATTTTAAGGCTATTTTGAATTACAGAAACAGAGATTTGAAACACTTCCTCTAACTTATTCTTAGAACAGCTTTAGTAACGTCCAAGATATGTCGGATAGAATATGTATCCAATAAATTAATTACATTTGGTAATCAGAATTGGCCAGAAAGCGAAATAGGAATCGGAAAATCTCGTTATCCTTATTTGGAATGAAGTATAAACGAAATGAGACCAATACCATAAATTTCTGTAAGTTCTAAGTGGTTTACACTATTTTTGTTTTTTGTATAGAGATTGCTGGAATAATCTGTGCTGCTAATTATCGATTGTAATGTCATAATTTAGGTATAATCATAATGAAAACCTCATTCGGTATATCATTCTCATACCCATCTCAAATAACCCTCTATAGGTTGGTGTTGATAGTAGGCAGGGTGGAATGGAGTATGGCCTACTCCCTCTTTGCTTTTCAGTGAGTTCCTTTCATGAGCTTACTAATATTGTCATAGCAGAAAGTCAGGCACAGTTCTCAATCAAAATTAGAAGAGGAAAAAGACAACTCGCAGGCTCGAACAAAAGAATAGACACGAAATCAGAGGCACATTTAGATTTAGCTCATTTTCTGACCGACTGTATAAGCTTTCGTATCAATCGCCCGGATAAGCTTTTGTGTAGTACTATACCTGTGGTATTAATTTACGTACAAACAGTGCCTTTAATACGGACCTTACTATACTAACGATATAATTATTTGCTTAAAGGGAACCCTTTATTAGTAGCACAGTCAGTACTACACTTTGAGAACTATTGCCACAGATGTTTGCTCGAGCTGTGTTCTGACTAAGGTTCTGACAATAATTAATAACTCCGTCTCAAGACAGAACGAACTTTGTTAGAACTCTATGAAATGATGACTTAAATGCTTTGACTAATTATTATAAGGACTAGCCCTGCGGTAGCATTTCCCCGCTGCCACGGTATAAGCACAATTGATCTTGTGCATTTACATTCAATTTTACACCTTATCACTAAACGAGACAGCCTATAATTGCGAAATAATAACTTCGAACTTAGAACGTTTGGGGTTCACACGAGACTACTTTTCATGATTTTTAACCTTCAAAATTAGAATCTAAAGTTATGAGGAATAAAATCCAAAGTTGCGGATTTCATGTTACCTCGCCCCCGCAAAAAGTGGCAGAAATGTTTGTTAGTAGAATTACACGCGTAACCAGTCCACATATAAATAGTCAAAGCTTAAATGTATAGGAGCTAAGAGAGGATCAAATCTGAAACCATAAATGAGATGTATTTAAACCAGATTTATCTTTATCATTATGTCAGTGTATACAAACAGCGTATCGGAAAGCTCTGCATGTATAGGCCACCACAAGGTGGACCGACGACCTGGTGAAGGCGGCGGGAACCCGTTGGATGAGGGCAGCGCAGGACCGGTCATTATACCGACCCTTGGGGGAGGCATATCTCACAGAATAGGTGATAGTTTACAGGGTCCTTCTTAATATGTCGACACTTTTTTAAGGGGATGATGATGACAGACCATCAAACTGAACAACAACAAAATTTGCTGCTCCATACAAAACTGCAAACCTACTCGAGCCAAATGTATGGGTCAGCAGATTTTTTTTTCGCGTTTCCGGTGTTGGTCCCATAGAGTAAGTTGTTCAGTTTTATGGTCTGATAGTCCCCTTAAAAAAGTGTCAGCATATTACGAAGGACCCTGTATAGTTCTACATACGTATGTCCAGCAGTGGCCGTATTAATGATGATGCAAGAGAATGAATCATCTAAATAGGTAAAGTAGTTTATGAGAAAACATCGTGTTTAAACGGTTACTCCTCAAGCAAAGGTAAATGCTATATAGTATACTAACATTATTGTTGTATCTCTGATGGTATTTCAAGGGCCGTAGGACCTTTGGAATGCTTGGGGACACAGGTCCAACATGTAGAGGCCCCTTTGAGACTCTTTTATCTAAATGTGGGATGCACCAAGCGTGTCCCATCTCTGATGAGCTAGCAAGCTCTAGATCGCGGAATACCTGCATAAGGGTCAACAAGAGACCCTTTTTTAAATTGAAACATCTATTGGGACGCCTTTGTAAAACCGACTCCTATACCGTGACGAAAAATTATGGCATGACTCACTCACGCCACGTTTGACAGCTGCGATTTAGTCCTGAAGCGCAAAGTTCGTAATTTTCGAAAAAAGCGCGCGATATCGGAAGAGTGCGGTATTTCGTTGTTTCTCAACTGCGGGGCGTCCCGCGACGGCCACTTTTTTTTGAAGTCGGTAAAAACATTAACGTTTTCCTTCTAAAAGAAAAACCAATTTCGTAGCCGATCCTCATCACCCACTCTCCAAGGATTATCTTCATATTTATCCACATGCTTCATTTTCTTCCAATTTCCATCCTCCATTTTATGACAACAAAGGGCGTAACAGTATGATGTATTGGGAGCCAAGTGGCTTTCGAAGTCGTCCGGGCGTGTTTTAATGTCCGCCTTTGTGGACAGGGCCGATGCCAGGGAGTTTTATTGGGGCGTCGATTTTGGTTGGTAGATTATTTTTTAAATTGAGATAAATAAGGTACGCTAGTTATTTTTGCTTGTTATTGTAAATTTTTAGGGTTACCTACCTAACCTACTCAACAATAGTAATTCAACGAATGAAAAACAGGAAAATGAAGCGAAAATAATTATTTCAAGTACTTCGTGTTCGATTTTATGAATCGAACGATAATAATTAAAAAAAAACAGAAATGTAATATGAAAAAATTATCAAATTATAACAAGACTTATGAAAAAAAAATTGCGCCGATAAATTCTTTTTTCCCAGCCCGGTCTTATAAAACGAGCAAAATATAATTGGGAACTATACTCCATTTCAAATAGCTAAGAAATTATAAATCTATTTTGAATTACAGAAACAGATATTTGAAACCTCTCACACATTCTTAGAACAGATTTAGTGAAGTCCTAGATATGTCGAATAGTATATCTTTCTGATAAATAAACTATATTTGCAAATCAGAATTGGCCAGAAAGCTATATGGGAATCGGAAGATCTTTTCGTCCTTACTTGAAATGAAGTTTAGTACAGTCATAATAATTACGCTTCTATCTCGACATATCAGCGGTCAAATAAAAATAAGACGGTTAAATAAATTTGTCTAGAAATTTGGACTCCCGCCGTCTCTGTACTCAGATGATTAATCATTTCGGGACCAGCCAGTGAAATAAAACGACTGCCTGACCTTTGTCTCCAAGTGCTTGTCGACCTATGTAAACTTACTATAAATATTCGTGTATAAGTAAGTTATAGCCTGTAGAATCCCATGGCAGGGCAAAGGCTCTCACGAATAAGGGTGAGAGGGAGTGGGCCATACTCCACCACGCGGGCCCAGTGCATGTATAAGTACCTATATTATATTATAGTATAGAGAGCCGTGGTGGTCCAGTGGCGAGTAACCTTGCCTGCCGTGCAGGAGGCGATGGTTCGATCCCCGTCCAGACCGACTCGTACCAATGAGTTTTTCGGAATTTATGTACGATTTGTAACACCACAGGCTTTTCGGTGATGAAAAACATCGAGAGGAAACCTGCATGCTTCAATTTCGAGGCATATATTGTACCCACTGTCCATTATAAGTGGCGACGGGCTCACCCCCCGTCACACTGGACAGAGTTTCGGTGGTACTGGTGAAACGTGGATGTTCTGAGGTTTCAGAATATCTCTGACTACCCCCTCGGGGAATATAGTCGTGAGCATATGCTATTATATTATATCTATAGTCTTTTTTATTTACGAGTAGCTGACAACATTTTACTTAAGAACCACAAAAGAGGCAGGTACAGAAGGGCGGCTCCACGCCAGGCGCACACATAGACGAGCACATACGGGTGTAAGTGACAGCCTAGCAAATAGTGAAACGGAGTACGCAAACCATCAAACTGAACAACTTTCACTATGGAGCCTACCTCAGGAAACGCGAAAAAAAATCATCTGTCCCACACAAAACTGCTGTACCTACCCGACTCAAATGTATGGGACAGCTGATTTTTTTTCGCGTTTCCTGAGGTATGCTGCGTAGTGAAAGTTGTTCAGTTTGATGGTCTGAGTTCACCGTTTCAGTATCTGTCAATAACACCTTGTATAGTACTGGCGTTCGACCGACTTGATCCGAGATCGAACGCGCACGCCTATGTGTGCGCGCGCCTGTTTCACTTGTTTGTATGAAACCGTTCTTCTGCACCCGTTTCTTTTCTGTATAAACTCTGTAAATAATAAAGACCACATTGGGCTTTAAAAAAAAAACAAGTCACGCATTTTTTTATGATTTGCATCAATTTAATGTTTTCAAATTACAATAATAGAATCTTCTAAAAAACTTAGTCACAATTTTCGATAACAATTCCAACACTGGTGAACACTAGGCCTAAGCCCGTACTTTCAGAACTGCAGTCACAGAAAAATCGGCCAAGTGCGAGTCGGACTAGAGAACTGACAGTTCCGTACATTCAGTTTGGGATCCTCAGCGCGAGCCCGACTCACACTTGGCCGGTTTTCTTTATTTTATTGTTTGATTGTTGACAAGAGGTATATACGATGGCAATTTTGCGGCGCCAATTCTGTGGCGCCTAAAAGAAGCACCGTATAAACACTTTTCGAACGAATTTTTTGCGGCATGCGAGCGCTAGCACGGAATGGAGCACGCGTCTATTTTTCGGTGCTAGTGACCTCCACCCATGTCCCTCGCATCCCCATTTTTCGACTCGTGTAAATACATCTTGCCAATCGCTGGCACGGTTTTCTCAAGAAAATCCATAAGCATGCACGCAAGATTGGCGCTGAAATTAGCACCGTGTAAACGACTACGTGCCGTGCTTTTTTTTCATGCGAAAAAATTGGCATTGGTTTAGGATAAATTGGAGGATAAATTTTGATTTAAGTACCTAAGTATTATTAGTATGTCTTAATTGGGACGAAGAAGCTCTCAAAAAACTTTTGAGATCTGAACAGTTATACTGTGTATATAATTTAATTAAAAGTAAGTACCTAAATGTAGCATTAATCTAAGTAAACTTGTTAATCTGTTTGTTTCAGTGCATGCTGTATTTCCCTTTAATTAGTTGTACATTTGGCTTAATTGTTTCTGAATATATATATATTGTTGTGTTTGCATTAGTGTAACAACTGTTGGGAAATCAATAAAGAAAATAAAAATAAAAATTTGCGCCGCAAAATTGTCATCGTCTAAAACCTGCCTGTAGAACAGACAGTTGGCATCCTTTAGGTACGGAGTCCGGAACCCTAAAAAGTAAAGAAAACAAGAAACCGCTCATTACTACGCAACAAACCTTCAGCATTAAAAAGAACCCTGTATTACTCTGGTCGGAGTCACGTTGCTGGGTTTGCCCCGAACACATGTCTTTTGCGTGGTGTTCGCGCGGTTCGCGTCTCAGACTGCCACGAGGCTCCGTAATCCTTCTCAGTTGTGTTCTTACACAAAAACAATCTTCGAGATTGGATAGATACTCCCTCAAACCACTTGACACTGGCGGAAATGCGGTGCTAACGCACAAGCAAAAAGTCAATGAATTATAAATAATTAAAAATACTTTGGTCGAAGCCTGTGTGTATAAAAAGGTACCTGTACAAATATTATGTAGGTATACATAATATTTTGTTCCACATACGTGTATGAGTTACTCTACTTTCTTTCATAGATTTCTCTTTTGATATAATACCGCTTTTGAAATAGGAAAAGCTGACTTGGGTGGCTTGGTATGAGTGAAACCTTTGAGTTACTTCGTTGGATAGGAATTATTGTTTGAGATTATTGAAATAATCTATATCACTTATAATTTACTTTTGTGATAAAGTGAAGGAAAACATTTTGAGGAAACTTATACTTCATTTCAAATAAGGACGAAAAGATTTTCCAATTCCTGTACAGGTTATAAGTGACAGCCTAGCAAATACTGAAACGCTGACCTCAGACTATCAAACCATACATTTGAGTCTGGTAGGTGCAATATTTTTGTATGGGACAGCTGATTTTTTTTCGCGTTTCCTGAAGTAGGCTCCATAGTGATAGTTGTTCAGTTTGATGGTTTGAGTTCACCGTTTCAGTATTTGTTAGGCTGTCACTTACACCCTGTATAGCTTTCTGGCCAATTCTTTCTCCCAAAGATATACCGCGGTTCAAAAGCGGTATCAGACATATCTTGAACTTTACTAAAGCTGTTCTAAGAATAAGTGAGAGAAAGTGTTTCGAATCTCTGTTTCAGTAATTCAAAATTGTTTTAAAATTTCGTTGCTATTTGAAATGGAGTATAAATGATTGAATTTCGAAGCGTCTATTGTGTTCACATTGGTCAGAGTTTAGGTAGGTATTGACTGATATAGTGAATGAATGTAGATATTTTGAAAATGGTACATTTAGAATATCTCTGACTACCCCTACATGTAGTAAAGTCGTGTGCGTATGCTATGCTATAGTTACTACTTTGGCTACCTACTATAGGTATGATGTAATATCAATACGCAAAAACGTAAGAATGTTGTGTATTTGGTCCCAAAGGCAGCCTGTCCACTGAAGCGGAGCGAAGCTGCGGTGCGGAGAAACGAATAAATATTAACCAATAGGATTGCATAAAATCTCCGCTCCTAGATTTTATGCAATCCTATTGGTTAATATTTCTTCTTTTCTCCGCTCCGCAACCTCGCTCCGCTTCTTCAGTGGGTAGGCAGCCTAATGGGCTTTTCGCTAGTCAATTTCATTTTGACTAAAGGACGATTCTAGTTTCTTTAATTCCGTGCTCTTTTATCGGCCATGTTTAGGCTGCCTGTCCACTGAAGCGGAGCGAGGCGAGCGAAAAATAAAATCTCAAACATACATTCATAAACATTTCGTCATTTCTCCGCTCCGCAGCCTCGCTCCACTTCAGTTGACAGTAGGGTACGGAACTCTAGAAATGAAACTGGTAAATCGAAAACATGCACGGTCTCCACTGTCGTAACTGCGCAAAAACCTATTTTAAATCAAAAATTGTAACTATTTGAATCATTTTATTTTACTTTTATTCAAAATTCAAACTCAACGAGAGTCGAGAATTGACACGGCCTAATTGAATGTAAAATCGAAAAATTTTATATTTTTGTGTCGATTTGCTAAACGATGAGAAATATCTATCACTTTTACTAGAATTTTATGATTAAATTATTGTAACTTGTTAACCAAGTTAATCCAAACATACATGAACTCAAGACCCTTATCCCTTTCGGCGTGGTCAGAACATTGCTACGACTACCAACTTTCTGTTTAAGAATTTATACAGGGTGAAATTGATATCATTACCATCCGCAGTTGCAGTTTAGTATGGAACAGCAGATTTTTTTTTGCTCCGATCGGTTTGCTCCCATAGTAAAAGTTGTTCATTTTGATGGGTAGACTCTTAGTTTAAAAGGATGCTAATGATATCAATTTCACTCTTAGTTGTAGTAGTGCTCGCACTTAGCAATTTAAGTTTCAGGATGGAATGACGTGTCACCAAGTTAGTACAGGGTGTTAGCTTAAATGCATTAGGTACCTACACATTTATTTTTTGGTTGCTTCAGACTTAAAACTGAACAACATTTACTAAGGGACCTACAACTAAATCGAAAAAAAAACAGAGAAAAGCTGAAGAAAAAGAGAGCTGAGAAAATGTCGACCCAAATGTATTTTGGATCGACATTTAATATGGAACAACCCATATATTTTTGCGATTTTAACGTTGATTCCATAATAAAAAAAATTTTAACATTGATTCAATAATAGTAATATATACGTATGTAACGAATTTAAATTTACACCATGGATATTTACCCATTTCTGACTAGACTTAAGATTTTGTAAATATCTTTTGTACACAGTACACGGCGACACATCAAGCTACACAAAACAAAAATAAGCTGGCCGCGCGTAGGTAGAGAAATGTATGACGTCGAGCGGCCAGCTTATATTGGTTTTGCGTAGCTTGATGTGTCGCCGTGCGTACATACTGACATAATTATGCTCACACTTGTCTTGGGGCAGGCAGAGACAACGTCGATCCTAACATCTCTTTCCCACGTTCACTATTTACGTACCTACACTTGATTTATTCTCTCAACTTTTATCAAGTCATAAAACCCAAAATAAACCCAATTAATACCCCAATCACCGATCTATCGGCTCTCCACACACTTTAATCAATTAGGCTGCCGGCACGCGGTGTAACCAGCTGTCTATTCTCTCACATTATTCAAGCAGAATCTAACCTTATTTAAACTTAATTTGTTTACCCTCGATTTTCAACAAAATATGTTAATTCGCTCGAAATTGGTGGGACACTAAGCTAGGATATTTGGGTATACGCAAAGCTATGCGATTTTTCTGGAATTCGATTTGTAGCGTAGGTAGAAAGTGAGATTAATTTGTACTTAGTTTGGTATTATCGAGTGAATAACTTCTAGCTCAAATTGGTAGATTGATATTCTGAAATTTTGTGGAAATTTGAATTTTGAAGTTGTTTTTTCTTCCATACTGTTTCAGTCGGTTAAAATAATTAATTAAAAAATATACATTTTTTTTTCTTGTCACACGATTCCACAGAGAAAAAAGTTTAACATTAATAAAATGATTGTATTTGGTTCCACCTATCTAGTTTAGGAAATAATTTTTTGTTATTATAGTAATATACAATAATTATTCCTTTAAATAATGCTATAAAATTCTAGTAAAGGCGACTAGATTGTGACTAGACTTAGACTGTGGAGCATGCCCCGGATAAGCAGGTCGTGGGTTCGAATTCCGCTCGCCGCCCGCCTATCTTTAATTTAATTAAGCTAACATGGCATACATGGAGAATCAATAAATTCGACTCTGCTATACTTTGTACAGCGTTGCTCAGCGTTATCATAGCTTCTCCTGTGACCAACACCTAACTCTCGAAGAGGCTTTAATATTTATTTAGGCCGAGACAATTAATCAGAAGGGGAGTCTTGTTTGAATATATACACTATTTGTTTGCTGTTGCCAGCTTCATTTAGCTTCGGTTGATTTGATTTGCCATTGTTTTAGCTCTTGACTTTCAATTGTCTGATTGATAGTCTACTCTTTTGTCTCTGTGGTCATTGGACTTCTGAGAACGTAATCAACCACTTTTAAGTGTTCCGTACTAAATTTGACAAAACGGAACAAATATGGGATCAGCTCGGCCTCGACCTCCAATTTTTCCCAGGAAAGTTGAAACTCGGTACAGTGCGACCAGGAAAATAATTCCCCTCGTCAATCTTCCTTTGCGCAGAGCAGAGAGCGGGTTTTGACGGGGACTCGGCCGTCAAAACCCGAAGTCATTTAGTAATCAAAGGGTGCAAAGTCAGATAGCAGCGAAAAGGGCGCGAAAACGTTTAGCCAATTGCGGCAATGGATTGAAGGTGACACATCCTGATTGGTCAATATAATTTCGCGCGCTGTTAAACTTTGTCAAGAGTCGCCCTGCAATTCTGGCGGAGTACGGACGCGTGCGTATCGGCGCGTTGGGATTGCACATGGCTCCACCATTTTGTGAACTCTTTTGTGTTTTAACCTTAAAACAATCACTTTAGATTATAAACTACTTACATTGGCAAAACTGCCACTCTAGACTTAATAAATACTACTGATCATTTTCCTTCATATATTATCCACAAAACGAGACATTGGCTGAATTGTGATAACACATCGGATGCCACAAAACAAAAATTGAATTGAATTGAAACTTTGTCAACTACGCATTGGTAAGATTTTAAACCTGGTACTACTGTACAGTTATTTATTTTAAGTCTTTGACTATTTATATGTGGACTGGTTACGCGTGTAATTCTACTAACAAACATTTCTGCCACTTTTTGCGGGGGGCGAGGTAACATGAAATCCGCAACTTTGGATTTTATTCCCCATAACTTTAGATTCTAATTTTGAATGTTAAAAACCATGAAAAGTAGTCTCGTGTGAACCCCAAACGTTCTAAGTTCGAAGTTATTATTTCGCAATTATAGGCTGTCTCGTTTAGTGATAAGGTGTAAAATTGAATGTAAATACACAAGATCAATTGTGCTTATACCGTGGCAGAGGGGAAATGCTACCGCAAGGCTAGTCCTTATAGTAATTAGTCAAAGTTTTATGTTGATTGCGTCACGGTCATGCCAATGTTCTATTGGCCATGTGAGCTGTGGCATGGCGAGCGCGGGACCATGCTTGACTCAATAAAATGTTTTTCTGGTGCCCAAGATCCTTGTAATGGTATCCCTGACTCCAAATCAACCTTTTTAAGAATTTTTGTCTTTCTGTGTGTTTGTTTGTGCGAGCATCACGCGAAATCTACGGACCCGATTTTGATGACAGTTTTTCTGTTTGATAGCTTATGATCTGACTTAAAATCTGGTGTATAACTTGTGCGGAAGAAGTCGCGGATTAACTCTATAGTAAATCATAAAACTGCAATAGTTTTTATACGACTGCGAGAAAAATAAAGGGCATATCAAAAACTGTCATTTTTCTGGAAGAAATCTCTTTAGAGATAAGCTCGCATTTTGTAAATATCTTCTCTATGTATCTGTGTGTACAACAAAGAGCTGAAAATAAATATATGAAAAAAATAAATTGTATTCTAAGCTTTCCTAATTTAAAATTCTAAACACCCACCAACCCATGACTGGTAAAAATCTCAAACATAAACACCTCAATTTTTCACGGCACCTTCTAAAACATTTCCCACAAAATCTCAGTCAAGTGTAACATTTTCTGTAACATATTATTCTGCGTCAGCCATTCGTTATACAAACTTACACGGGGCGCAGAGCATTACAGTCCGAGCACACAAAGCGCAGAATAGGCTTTTTGAAGCTACTGTTAAGGCGCTAACAACCAACATAACATAACATAAAATATTCTTTATTTGTATACAAAAAACATACGGCAACAAAAACAGAATAAAAGAACGTAAAGGTATCAATGGCGGTCTTTTTACAAAAAGCTATTTCTTCCATACACCCATGGGATGGAAGAACTCTTAAGTAAAAAGCTTGTTTCGGCGGTGAAATAAGATAAAAACAAATTAGCTTAAGGTACATATCGTTGGCTGAATACTACAACGGAACAAGTCAAAAAAGTTGATTTGCGAAAAATGTCATTAGCCTCAATAGTAATTAGTTAGTATCAATAGTACTCTTAAAACTAATTAAATTAATTTCTTCTTAATATGCTGACACTTTTTATCATTATGTATGTATAGTTGTATAGTACAAAAATTTAACTAATTTAATTAGTGTAATTATTTAAAAATTAGTTAAAATAAAAAAGAACCAACTTAAATAAACATCGATAATGCGTTATTTATTTAAATCTTAGTGGTTTTCTTTTCATATTTGAGTCGAAGTGATGTTTGTCATCAAGTTTAACTTGGCATCATTGGGAATTAAAGATATTTACAGGTTGATTGGAGATATTTTAGTGATAGGAACATACAGAAACAGTCTATTCCAATTACAAGTTTTATTGATTTCCACCGATCCTATTCTTTATTTGAATTTATAGGTAGCAACTAAATTCGCTGGTGGTAGCGCCTTAAACCAGTTGTTAATAAACGAGTTTCACACGGCCATGTTTTCTGTGGTACAATTAAAATGCTAATTATTTGCCGACAACTCATATTCTGGTTTGAAATAAGTCTGAGTAATGACTTATTACTAAAATGGCTGATGCTGGAAAATAACGGGTTAGAAATTGTTAGGGGTTTGATTTTTAGTAAATGTTTTGTCAACGACTTAATGGTGGTGAGAGGGTGGAGAGAAGTTAGGTAAAAATTAAATGAAAATAAAATGCGTTTATTTGTTAATATCTTAGACAAAGTATATGTCTAGAATGTATCTACCATATAAAACAAAACAGGCGAAATTTCTTAAGTTAGTGAGCGTGAGAAGTCATACAAATTATGTCTGTGTGCGTGTATATGGATAGGGTTTAGAGGCCAGTACTGGTTGCAATTTTTTTCGACGCTTTCTTTGCTTTGACTGTCAATATTGACATATAGCTTATCCAAGGTTAATATTTTTATAGGAGTCACGTTGCAGGGTTTGCCCCGAACACTTGTCTTTCGCGTGGTGTTCGCGAGGTTCGCGTCTCAACCTGCCACGAGGCTCCGCAATCCTTCTCAGTTGTGTTCTTACTCAAAAACAATCCTCGAGACTGGATAGATACTCCCTCAAACCACTTGACACTGGCGGAGATGCGGTGCTAACGCACAAGCAAGAAGTCCATTAATTATAAATAAAAAAAAATATTTTTAAAACAAAAGTAGGTAATAAACAAAAAGGACATGTTGTTTTCTTTTGTTAGTATGGTAGTGATCCTCTCCTTGGTATCACTTCACAATTTTGATTCTGAAATCAAGACATACCTATGTTATATGAATACCATATAAACTTACATGCGGTAAATATTTTAGGAGGTGATTCAGACGGTCTAACTTTACTGAACTTTCACTAAGGAGCGAGGAGCGAACATCGAAATCGTGAGCAACATATTAACTTTTCACAAAATCTGTGCTATTAACCGATTTCATTATTCAATTCAATTTTTGTTTAGTGGCATCCGATGTGTTATCACAATTCAGCCAATGTCTCGTTATGCGGAGAGTATACGAAGGAAAATGATCAGTAGTACCTATTAATTAAGTCTAGCGTGGCAGTTTTGCCAATGTAAGTAGTTTATAATCTCAAGTGATTGTTTTAAGGTTAAAACACAAAAGAGTTCACAAAATGGTGGAGCCACGTGTAAGCCCAACGCGCCGATACGCACGCGTCCGTACTCCGCCAGATTTGCAGCGCGACTTCCCGATTTCATTATATTTTGTGTCAAAGTGTGTGTTTCCCTTATGTCAAAAGTGATGAAAAAGTTGTTCATTTTCAAGAATGAGTAAAATTTACCCTTTAACATGATGTTGTCTACTCTTACACCCACTATAATTCGGCAAGTCAAGTTTTTTTTGGTATCGATTTTATATTTTTTACGGATAGTAAACATCATTTTAAGAAAATAGTTTAATTTTTTTTTCCAATTCATCGAGTTTATCCAATGAAGAGTCTAACAATATAAATTAAATTTTTAAAATAATTTCATTTGCGAGAAAATGATCTCCATGGAGAAAAACCTATGTTTGATTTAGAGAAAAAAACATCACCTGCCTTCTCTTCCTAAGTCTATGCTGGAAACAGAAACAGCAACATTAAATATCAAATTCTGACATTGTGTATATATTTTGTTTCTTAATGGCCCGTTATTTTAAGTTGATTTTAAGTTTACCAAGGAGTTTTTCGGTCGAACGTCGTCAACGACGTCACTCGTTGTACCGAAAAATGACGTTATTTGATTTAAAATATCTGTAATCGGAAGTTAGAAGCCACAGCCTATGTTATTAAAATAAAGCCGACTCCTCACAAAGTAACTTTGCGGTAAAGAAGCTCGATACGAATTTAATTTGTTTAGAAAGCGTAAATTGTCTTGACACAAAACGTCACCGAAATTAGGCACGAGCAAAATTTAATATTAATTAATTACTTGGGTTAATAAATAAATTTAACTGTTGAAAGGGAAGCAATTTAAAAGTTCTGACATGTCGTGGGGGACGGTGTGTAATTTATATTTAATTTTATTATTATTAATGATTGGTTCAATTAATTACCTGGGCCAATAGACAAAGTGACATTTCTATTGGCGTATTTATTGCATGCTTCAATTTCGAGGCATGTAGTGTACCCACTGTCCATTAAAAGTGGCGACGGGCTCACTCCCCGTCACACTGGACAGAGATATGGTACTACTAGTGAAACGTGGATATTCTGTGTTTTCAGAATATCTCTGACCCCTCGGGGAATATAGTCGTGAGCATATGCTTATAGGTACTTTATCAACATTTTAGAAAAAATTTAGGCCGCCTTAACATGCCTCTGCTCAAAGCTTAACCAATAGATGCGAGTACATACCCCAGTCTATACAGGACTAATTGCTTAACGTGAAGCACGGAGACGAGAATCGCTGAAGCCGGAGGTCAGCCATTCAAAGAACGACGGACCGGAGAACCTAGCGTTGGTTTATTTCGGTGACCGTTGTTTCCAATACCGAAGCTCCACTACGCCAACCAGCGCCTCAAAATAGCAAATTAACTAATTTTGCCTCCACCAATCCGCACTAGGCGTGCGTGGTTGAGTATCCCACCCGTCCTTATTCGAGAATATAAGCTTTTGCCTTGCAGTGGAATCCTACAGGCTTTAACTAGCTAGGTACTACTATATTAACACAGTACGCGACAAAATTCCAGCATTATTCTACATCTATACTAATCTATTTAATCTAAACTATTATAAAACTGTAATATAAGTGTGCCTGTACATTGAAGATATTTATAAGAAAAGATTACAATATGGTTTTTAGGTATATAATATTTGTCTATTTGTTTGTGCGAGCATCACGCAAAAACTACTAAACTGATTTTGATGAATTTTTGTTTCTTTGATAGCTTATGATCTGACTTAAAATCTGGTATATAATAAGTGTAAAGAATTTTTTTTTACGTCAGGGTTAAGCTCTGGAACTACTCAACCGATTCTAAA
Organism: Agonopterix alstromeriana; assembly: GCA_963924505.1. NCBI lineage: Eukaryota > Metazoa > Arthropoda > Insecta > Lepidoptera > Depressariidae > Agonopterix > Agonopterix alstromeriana. Next base: position 16,590,475 of record OZ004671.1, on the reverse strand, counting down.
AATTCTTTCATCACTAGAATTGTAAGCTATCCTTGAGTAAATAAAGGTATTTATATAATTATAATAGTATTTATAATTTAATTTATTGTTTGTTTTAAACAGCATCACTTTTTTGCAAACACCCCCGTCACACTGGACAGAGTTTCGATACTACTGGTGAAACGTGTATGTTCTGAGTTTTCAGAATATCTCTGACTACCCCCTCGGGGAATATAGTCGTCAGCATATTCATCTTTTTTGTTTGATAGCTTATGATTTGACTTAAAATCTGCGCCCGCGGCATGATCGCTCTATCGCGCCCTAGCTCCCTTTCTTTTTGCGCGCGAACGAATGAGTTAGCAGGCGCGATAAAACGTTTATCGATGCACCATGCTGCGGGCGCTGGTATATATTTAGTGCGGATGAAGTTGCGGGTAAACTCTATATAAATATAATTGAAGAAGCGCCGACATCAGCTATTAAGTAAAGGTCAACATCAAAAATAAATGATGACGAAAGTAACTTTCAAAATTACTATCTGCTGTTAAAATTAATTCTATTAATTTTATTTGTAGTTAAAGTGAAGTTAATTTAACGCTGTATCACGTTACATCTACAACACAGTAAAATATAAATTTCATTACGAATTTTGCTAAAGTTTATTGAATTTTGCTGTTGACTATTATGAAATCACCACTAACATTTTAGTCCCTTTCGGTGTAGAAACTTAGTTTCAACTATCAACTAAGTATCTTTGCAGCAAGACTCACTTTTATTAATTATTAAGTATGTATAATTACAGAAAGTAGATCAATTAATTATGTGCACTTGCATGACATTTTATACCTTATCAGTAAACGAGACTACAATTGCAGAACAATAACTTCTAACCAGTCTCATTTGGGGTTCTCACGAGACTATTTTTAACAATCAAAATTAGAATCTAAAGTAAAGGATAAAATCCAAAGTTGAGGGTTTCATGCTACCTCGTCACCCGCAAGTGTCAGAAAAGTTTGTTAGTAGAAGTGTAATTCTACTAACAAATTAGTACATGGTCCGTAGTTACATTATCTAAAGCAATGACATTCTAACAAGGACATCGCTTCAGTACGCTATTAACGGGACCTCTAAGTTATGCCTAATTGTTTTACATTACTGTTTTGTGACCGAATACATTTGAAAGATTTGAAAGGAATGGAATGTCAGCGGCAATGTATGACAGCCGAGCATAACTGATGCATACAAAGGTGACTTTACGAGACATGTGCCATTTTTTGGTTCTGTTATTGTATGACGTGGTGAGTCTTATGTATAGAATATCACTGGTCTAAGGGAATGATGTGTAAAGTGGTCTAAATGCTATGTTAAGTACTAACCTCCATGGTCGAATGGTTAAGAACATTAGGCTCTTGACACGGAGGTCGTGGGTTCGATTCCCATCTACACCTAGTGATATGTCACTTTGTGCGTTTTCCCCAGTTGGTTAGGACATTGCAGATTGAATCACCTGATTGTCTGAAAAGGAAGATGATTCCGTGCTTCAGATGGCACGTTAAGCGGTCCCGGCTATTATCTCTGGTGGCAGTAGTCGTTACATAAAAACCACGTCACAGGCCGTAAGGCGGTCTGAAAAAACTGACACCAGGGCTTGCTGCCCACACGATAAGAAGAAATACAATTGACTTTTAATTGACCAAATGTCTTGTATATCGCAAATACAAAAAAAGAGTAACTCAATAAAACAGAGACAACAACTGTATTTATTTAAATTTTAAACCCAGCACCTTATTTACCAGGTTTTAGGAGCACATTTTCCAGAAGATGCCTGTAGCGCAGAGTGTAAACTGAACTGTGGCCGAGACTGGACCGCGGCGTGCAATTGAGATTGGCGTTGTGCCGCTCGCCCGGGCCGCATACTGAGATGAGGCGGGCGTAGAGTAGCTTCACATTCAGAGACTTAATGACATTTTTATTTTTAATATTTATTATACAGGGTGTAACAAAACAACCTAAACAATTTTCACTACGGAGCCAACTTTGAAATCGCGAAATAAGTCAGGATAGTAACCTTTTTTCCAAAGTTCTTCGAGAGCCTGCCTATCCTCTTAAGTCTTATTATAAGCTGTTGAACACAAAAATATTCATTCATATTCATCAAAATCGCGTAGTAGTTTTTGCGTGATGATCGAATAAACAAAAAAACTGACAGACAGACAAACAACCAATAATCGGTAATTTGAAGTGAAAGTTTTGGAAAGTTTCTGTGAATTTTGAATTTTAATGTATTTTACTTCTATTATGACCATATTCGATTTGGGGTAGTTAGAACATTGCTATAACTGAAACGAGCTATTGTGGAAAGTTTCAAGATGGCGACGATCAAGTGGTTATAGTTAGAAAATATTTATAATTTTGGCAAAAGGTAATATATACTTTAGTCACCGAGTATTGTCACCATCAGATATATCGAAGCAAACAAGGTGGTCAAATATTTCTAAGCAGTTCTAATTTTCAATAAATTTACACAAAACCAGATAAAAATATATGAACGCCTAGAACATCAAATTTATCTACGCAGCCAGTTTGATGATGACTGTACGACACCCATGTAGAAATTGAGTTATTTAAAGTACCTATTTAAAGCCACCGAGTAAACACAAGTTTCTTGTAGAATTACATCTCTAAACGAAAAAGACGTTGTTAAATTAGATTACCAAACAAATTAGACTAAAAAATCAATAGTCAATTTTGCGGTACCCTCTCTAATGGCCTACTCTGTATCAACGAAGCGAAAGCTTTTCCACGTCCTGTGTTCTTCGAGTGGTGGCATTCTAACGCGGGACACGTTCCTTACGAATTTACAGGCAATTCATTCGATATTGGATTATTAGGCATTGATCTTTTTAAAATTTCCGACTTGGACGCTTTCTTACTAAGGGCCACTCCTATCTGCTACTTATATAGGGTCCTTCTTAATATGCTGACACTTTTTAAGGTGATGTTCAGATCGTCAAACTGAATAACTTTCTCTATGACAACAACATCGAAATCGGGAAAAAAATATCTGTTATTCCATACAAATCTGCATACCTACTCGAGTCAAATGTATGGGACAGCAGATTTTTTTTTCGCGATTTCGATGTTGGTCCCATATAGAAAGTTGTTCAGTTTGATGGTCTGATCATCCCCTTAGAAAAGTGTCAGCATATTAAGAAGGACCCTGTATAGTTGTTGCTAGCCAGCCTTTTTACCTGATTATCCCAGAAGGAGGGTAATGTTTTTCAGATTACTTACAGAATGTAAACTTAAATGCATTGAATACTTTAGGGAGTGCTTCAGACCACCAAACTGAACAACGATAAATTTTGTTGGACCTTCCATACAAAAGTTCGGGTCTGCCGATCGAATTTCTATGAGAGGTCCAAAAAAAAATTATCGTTTTTCGACCCATGCTTGAAAAACAAAAGTTATTTAGTTTTCTTGCCTGAATATACTCAATATTTTGTTGGATATTAAAAAATAGGAGTGTATTTGAATTCCTCTAGTTTTTAATAACTTTTAGCACTATTTAATTTAAATTTTGTTGTATGTAGCAGTTCTATAATATTCAGATAAAAAGACGTAAAAATTAAAAATTTTCATCAAGTTCTTTAACCTGTAAAGGTCATATACTAATAAATTAACACTTTACTAAATTCAGATGTAATCTAAGTACATAAAAGGTGATTGCGAAGATAATTAAACTAAAGTCAGACGGCAAGCAATTATACGTTTGACATATTAATTAACGTGTTTATTCTTTAGCAGCAAACTGCACCGTTTAACTCTGAAATAAATTACTGAGTTGGCGTGCAATTAAAATAAAATTTATAGTGGTTTATTCTAACGCTTTGTAAATTCAGAGAATAAGTTGACTTTGCTCTGAAAGTTGGAAAGCTGATGTGTCAATGTACTGCGGTCATTTCTGACGAAATGCTGATCACGGGGCATTGTGCCGTTTCCCAAGGGCAGGGCAGTGAGGACGGGATAGTACTGCTACCATGTGAACACCCGCGCCGAAGTAGAACAGTGCCTATATATGAGCTCGCCGACAGAGCTGTCCTGTGCTGCCGACTATGCGAATTCTATGCCTATGCTCCTTCTCACGCACACCTCACACTAATTCTGCCATAAAATTGGCTCCGTAACGAAGTACAGTCACAGAATAGGTAATAGTAGATAGTTCTACATACAGAATGGCCACTTCCTGTCCCCCTCTGACTTCAGATACCCCACCTCACCTCATAATTTCTGGGGTCACTTTAGTGGAGCCGGGCAAGGGAATGCAGTCAGGCGCGCGCACCCGTTGGATTTGACTACATAAAATTTCAGTGTCTTTTCAGTGCATAAAAACGATAAAAAATAACGCTAAATTAACATTATCAGTAATTCTTTAGCTCAAATATTATTTTTTATAACAGAAAGAATAATAAAACGTATCGAAATATAGATGACGTTAAATGTAAAGCGGGGCTTTCAACCCTACACGCAATGTCATGGACAGCTTGCACAAAGTGCGCATGTGCAAACGTCATCATGTCAAATCTAAAACATTGTTTGAAGTGCCGGAGCTGTTGTACAGTGCAAACTCAAGACAGGCCTACAGGTTACAGCACCGTACAAGCGTGTGTTCAAAACCCAAGCATGCATGGAAATCACTAAAGTTGTAATAAAATAGTCCTGTAACTGCTACATAATTATATACATATTCTCACGCCTGCTTCCCTCTGGGGTAGGTAGATACAACGGGACGCCACCTGCTACGATCCTGACAAACCTCTTTATCTTCCTCCACATTCATTAGTCCTTTCATCCACGCTCGTCGTTTTTGGGTATCGGGTTCTGACCTGACCCTTTTTAAGCACGTCGAAAGGTGAACACAGATGCTGCTATCTGTGTTCTTATAATTTATCTTCACCTTCAAAGTTATATAAAAAGTAAAATCCGCCGAGATAGGAATATTCCGCGTCCGGCTCACTGTCCCCAATTTCCAATTTCGCCGAATGAGAAAATAATGTTCCAATGATCGGATTAGACGCGAGCGGAATTTTTAATTCACCTTCCCTTTTTCATAATTTAATTTTTTTTTGTCTGTAGCAAACGGCTTTCTGCCAGTCAGTTAATCACCATCTTGTAAAGGTTTTTTTCTAAATCAAAGGCATTGGAAATTGGCGGCGCGGCGTATTAATTAAGGGCGTTTCAAGGAAATGTCCGGGTGGAAAACCAGCCAGCATTAAAAATCGTTCTAGGATATTTTTTAGGCTTTCAGGATATTTAAGAATATGATCTTATCGTGTGGGCAGCAAGCCCTGATGTCAGAGTTTTTTGAGACGGCCTGTGACGTGGTTTTTATGTAACGACTACTACCACTAGATATAGTAACCAGGACCAACGGCTTAACGTGCCATTCATAGTACGGAATCATTTTTCTTTTCAGACAATCAGGTGATTCGGCCTGCAATGTCCTAACCAATTGGGGAAAAACGCTCAAAGTTATATATAGAACCACTTTTTACTATGGGAGTAAACCATGGGAACAATCGAATGCAAAAAAAAAACAGCCGTTCCATACTAAACTGCAATGCCTAGTCTACTCAAGTGTTTTTATGCTCCGATCAGTTTGCCCCCATAGTAAAAGTTCTTCAGTTTGATGGCCTCTTAGTTTAAAAGGATGTTAATGATATCAATTTCACCCTGTATACCTATGGCACGCGCGATGAGATTTGTTATTTATTTATGTTGATCAAACAACACATAAAATCTTGGGAGAGGCCTATGTTCGGCAGGGACGATGATAGGCTGATGATGATGATGAAGTCTTAAATTGATACTCGCAGGGAATAAAATGTTCCATACAAACGTTAAACGTTCCTTCTTATTTCTTTCCTACATAGCTATACAGGGTGTAAGGAAGAAGTATCATTAACCTATAAACCAAATAAAATTAAACTGAACAACTTTAAAGGAGCAAATATGTCAGCGCAAAAAAAAAATCTGCTGTTCCATACTAAATTGCAATACCTACTCGACTCAAACGTCGAATGGAACACCAATTTTTTTTTATCTGGCATGTTAGGTCCCATAGTAAAAGTTGGTTAGTTTGATGGTTAGAGTATGTGGTATAAAAGTTAATGATACTTTTCCTTACACCCTGTATATTCATCAATAACCTGTAAGTACACAATGTAGGACTGTAAGTACATTAACAAGTACTAAACTCAAAATTTTATGAAACTCCTCCTAACCGCTATACCGAGGCTGAGCGTGAGACAACTTTTAATTAAATACTAATGCTGTTCTCGACAAAATTTACAATTAAAATAGGGCTGCCTGATCTCTTTTAACAAACAAATTTAACGTTATCGATGTTATTTGCATAAAATTAAATAAGCTGTGAATTTGTAAGTTTGAAACAACCATGCTCAGTTTAATAATGGTATTCGAGTAATTTAAAACGAAATTATAGAAGAACTTGAAAAAAGAAACTGATCATGCGAAGGATTTTGACCCGTTGCAGTTCCCCGTGATCTACCTAACCACACGGGTCCATTGCAAGGGCGGATCCAATCTTCGAGTTGTAGGGACTTGTCACAGATGTTAACACCCACAAGTTATAGCAACGAAGCTAACAGATGGCGCTACGGTCGCACTCGCAAATGTGTATGTAAGAAAACTTGCGACATCACATTAGTAACCCGTTAGCCGCTACACATAAGGTTCACAATCGTATACAAGACATGGATAGCGCAAGAGAAATAATCACAGAGATTTGATATATACATCGTGTTAATGAATAAACGCAAAACTAGAAAGTAGTTTGTTTAGAACCGAGAGCAGAATCGAATTATCATGATTTCAACATAGGTAATTTTTTTCAAAATATTAAATATTTTTTTTGTAAATTTTAAAATGCACTGAACTCGTTCTCAACCCACTGCACGGGCACTCTCATCTTCTTACTACCAAAACAAGATTCTTAAAATGTATCCATGAGTACGTTAGCGCTTTCATTCATTGCTGAAATGATAACAAATCATTTTTGCCTCAAAACTTAAAATGTGAATAACTTTAAATTTTAACTATCAAAATAATGAAATTATTGTTTCAATTTAATTATTTTGTTGTAAATCTGTTGGGGTGTATGAGGTTTTGCGCTTATTCATTAACACATTGTATACAAGGTTCAACTAAGATCTGTTGGACCACGGCTGGTCCCCAGGCTTCACACCTAGCCTGGCGGAAGATCTTCCCTTTTCACCGGAGGAACCTTCCACAGTAGTTCCTCCACAGAGTCAGGGGGCTTCAACATAGTCGAGAACGCTGGACTTCATTGTCTAGTGTTGAGAATGGTCGCCGCTGTTGATCCTGGTTTACAGGAGTTATAGTGGTGGGAACGTGTGATGAGCCCATGCCCGAAAAAAAAAACATAGTAGAGAAATTATTAATCACTGGTCGAGGTCCAGTCACGGCAATCTTGAATTGACGCTGACTAAGCGCAAACCGGCACTACTGACGACTACGGTCCATGGTGGTAATTATGCAATTAGACGAGAAAGAATCAAAAATGTATGGTAATCACAATCAAGGTAATAGTTGAGTGAATCTGAAAAATTCACAGCTTAGATCAGGAAGTTACGTAGGAACCAAAATACTATTCTTATTTTATAGTTATCGATTCGAGACAAACAGTTCAGGTTCAGGATCAGGTTTTACGTTAATTTATTTACAAATTACTGAGAACCGACGATGAATAAATTAATTCATATTTCACTTGTGCAGCCAGAGTCTTGTTTGACGCGTTATTATTATAAGATAATTACGTTGTTATTACGTTGTTATTGGGTTTGTTATTACGTTATTATTACGTTGTTATTAATTACTAGTATTATAAGTTTAAATGTTTATGTAAATAATAAGGTTAAATTATAATTATATCAAGGTTTTAAGTCGCCATTTTATTGTTAATGTTACTGTGCATGCATATTTAGGGTTGCAATCTAGATTTCAGCTTTTTATATTACGTGTTATTATTTCACTGATTGTTTCCTGTTTTGTGTGCCAAATAAATAAAATAAAAATAAAATATAAGATAGAACAATCGATATAATGGCACATCACTAGCCCACATGTGTGGAAAGCGGCGATGAAGAAATTAATTCATATTTCACTTGTACTAATGAAGCAGCCACGCGAGCTACGTAAACAAGGCTTGTGCTTGACGCGTTATTATAATAAAAGACTTTTAGATTAGTAACGTTATTGTTACGATTTAGAAACTGACATGTGGCTTACTGAAAGACTCCAAATTAAATTAATTTGCTACTCAACATTTAAATATTTAGACCATCGAAAAGTCCGCAAGTTTATGTACTTAGCGTAGCTTTATCCGTATATTAATTGAAATGTCCGTTTATGTACCTATACTTAGCTTTATACTCGATTAATTGAACATTCCGTAAGTGCACTTAACTTTATACCTAGATTATTAATAAGACTCTAGCTCTATATTTTTTGAACAAATTTTCAATTGGTTAGATAATTAAGTGGTCATCCCCCAACTTGATGTATACCCATCTGCTGTCAAAGTGTTAAAGTCACTTCTAAAAAGACTCTAGCTCTATATTTTTTGAACAAATTTTAAATTGGTTAGATAATTAAGTGGTCATCCCCCAACTTGATGTATGATGTATCTGCTGTCAAAGCGTTAAAGTCACTACTAAAAAGTTAAACGTTATATCTATATGAATTGAAAAGTCCGTAAGTACACTTAGCTTACTGTATATCGGGTCTTTATTTTAATTATGCCGACGGTTTTTTAAGGAGATGATCAGACCATTAAACTAAACAACTTTCTCTATGTTACCAACATCGAAATCACAAAAAAGAATCTACTGTTCCATACAAAACTGCAAACGTTCTCGTCCAAATATTTGGGATAGCCGATGTTTTACAGCAATTTTGATGTTGGTCCCATAAAAATTGTAAGTTTGATAGTCTGATCATCCTCTTAGAAACCGTCAGCGTAATTTAGAAGGACTCTGTACACCTTCTTTGACAACTGTTTTAAAGTAATCCTGAGATGATAATGAAACGCTAGCTGCCATGCTGTCCCGCTCTTGACGTCACTCCGTCAGTACACAATACAACTGCGAAAGACCAAAGTAACAAGATTTGTGAAGTGCCACTATCGGAGTGACGTCACGTCGGAATCCAACATGGCGAATGGCAATTTAGACATTCGAAAAACAGATTAAAAAAGACGATTTTTAAAGTCGATATTTATTAATAAAATGTACTCTGCATTTTTATTAATAAATATCGACTTTTCTCGTTTACTTTTTTCGAAATCTATCATAAACTTGCATTTTTATATTTTTTCTTACATGGTGTAAAATACCCTTTTCATGCACTGCCGTATCTTTGTAGGCGAAAGGCAAGACACCTATCACCACTTGACACAGAATCCCGTCCTGAAACTAAAATGCCCAAAAGTTTGCTTCTTTCCAACTGCATGCTTGAAAACTTAGTTAGTAGTGTTACAAAGTATGTTACTATAACTACGAGTACTATGTATGTTTGGATGAAAGTAAACAAATAGTGTTACTAAACATTTTGTATAATGAAGGTTTTAAGATGGAATCGAGAATTACATATCGAGGTATTAATTAGGAAGGTAATTAGTCGACAACAACAAGGCAATGGGTGTACCATTTTAAAGCAAACGCCACGCAAGTTTGAAATATTACATGCAATTTTAACCTCATTTCCGAACAATAAATAACACAATATTCTACATTAAGCAAACCAAAACAGAATATTAATAATTGGGCCATAAACATACAGTTAGACAAATTTACGTTAACACGAAACTATTTTAAACAAATATGATAACATTTTAGTATCACGAAGTACTTGGCAAACTTTCCAAAAAATATCCATGAGCTCAGTGCCGTATTCAGTCTTTCTATTAATTAAATTCTGGGGCCTTGTTTTTTACATTTCAGCTGCCTTGCACCAAAAGGAATTTATTCTTAAACGTTTTTAGTGAACGCTGTATCTCACACTGCCCATCTTGATGACAGTGACAGCGTTTTATTTAAACATGTTCTAGCCTAAATACTTTTTGGTACATGCCAGCTATATACAGCACATATAAACTTACAATAGAGGTATTACTCACAACTGTGACTTTTATAATAATCAAATACTTAGACGATAAAAGAGGAGACCTTTTGTCTCCTCTCATCAAAGAGGGAGTGGGGCATATTAGCATAGCATAGCATATTATGCTCATGACTATATTACCCAAAAAACTGTAGGTAAACAAATTAAATGACAACATTTTAAAAAAATCGTTAGGGCAAGGTCACATAGCATAAAGGCTATTAGAATTTGGGAAACGAATAGCCATATCACGCGCATCTTGCTAGGGCCTTTGCTGTCCATTGCTTTCGAATAAGAGTCTTTATTATGGGGCCCATAAGTCTAAGGTCCCCACCTCAATACGTCTCTGAAAAGCCATTGCTTTTGGGTTGTTGGTAGAAAATTAAATGGCGCCATTAAGCGCTAGCCCGCCGGATTATACACTCAGGCGCAATTGGGTAGCTACCGGCTACCGGCTAGTGAATATTTTCTTAAACTTGTTCGTTTAAACGCCTCCACTGCATTTCCTGTTGCGTATCTATGGTAATGAAATGGGCAATTTTGCCTTTTTTATTTTTATTGAAAATCTTGGCGTTTCGGTCTAAAGCTGTTTCTATGCGTGTGAGTGTAAATGCTGAGATAATTAGGAGATTTTGTTACATTTATTAAAAAGTCAGCGGTCACATACAAAACTGCTATACCTACCCGACTCAAATGTATAAGATAGCTGTTTTATTTCACGTTTACTGAGGTAGGCTCCATTGCGAAAATTGTTCAGTTTGATAGTCTAAGTTCACCGTTTCAGTTTGTGGAGGGTTTTCCTTTACTCCCTGTATATTTTTAGTTGGTTTTTACATAATGGAATAGAAAAAAAACCTACTTTTTAAATAAATGTAAAGTCATTTTATGGTAACGTTTACGTTTTGGCCAAATATAAATCATTCTATACGAAAACTAACAGTTATGGTAGACACTTTAACAGTATTTGTAATGTTCACATAATTTTTAGCACTACACCACACCGCTATAAATTTCATGTTACCTGCCAAGAATCAAAATGAAATATTAACATGCATTCAAGACATTCGAATAAAACCGGTCAAGTGCGAGTCGGGCTACTCGCGCACCGAGGGTTCCGTACCACACTACCACACAACATATTAACTTACAAAAACTTTTGTTTTCTCCGGGATCTTTAGCGCGAGACCGACTTATACTTGGCTGGTTTGCTTGCTTGCTCTATAATCACACCGAATTTGATGCTTGTATTATATTACCGTTTTTACGATAGAGCGAGAAGTAAAAATATCGATAGAACTAGTTTCTTGTACGAGGAATTTTTTACTTGTTGATATTTTTATTATTTGCCCGTCACACTGGACAGAGTTTCGGTACTACTGGTGAAACGTGGATGTTCTGAGGATTCAGAATATCTCTGACTACCCCCTCGGGGAATATAGTCGTGAGCATATGCTTATGCATGCTAGTAAATCCGTCATGTCATAATAATGCACATTCTGTGTAAATTTCAACGATCTAACTATTACGGTTCAAAAGTTGCAACCGTAAATAGGTAGGACGGACGGACGGACGGATAGCGTAGGTTATAGCGAATAGGGTTCCATTTTCACCCGTTGGGTACGGAACCCTAAAAATTAAACTTACTCGTAGTATTTATAGCACGAAACGTGTGGAAACAAAACAGCCAGTTGCAATATGTATACTAATGGAAATGGAAAAGATTTGAATAAAAAAAAAAAAGTTGTTTAGTAACATATACAGGGTGTAACGAACTACAGTTTGTTTTCACAGTTTTCGTGTTTAATCGAATATAACTAATAAAACCTGTAACGAGTAAACCTGTCAGTACTTTACTCCCATAGTAAAAGTTGTTCAGTATGATGGGTAGAGTATGTGGTTTAAAGGTTAATGATACTTTTCCAAACATCCAGTACACAATGTTCTTGGAAAAAAAATACTTTCCACGCTAGTTTTTAACGAGGTATAGATGGCTAAAACGTCATATTAGTTATATTCGATTAAACACGAAAACTGTGAAAACAAACAGTAGTTTGTAAACAAATGAAAACGGGCGAGAGACGGAAAAAACAAAATCATTTTACACGCCGCAACCTTCTTCACAATATTACTGCAGATTAAAATAATTTAGTATGTTAAGTTTGTGATTTTTTTTCTTAACGGCCAGTTATTTAATGTTGCGAGATGATTATAAGCGCGACATTTGATTTTCGAGGAGGGCTATTCATTGAAAAACAATGTACCTAAAAGTAATAACTGGCTGGCTTGGCTGTTATAACTGTTCTATACACATATACTGATTTCGGGGGGAGAATAAATCCCTCCTATCACCCCCCTGGAAACGTGTGTTCGCTACTATTACTAAAACTATAAAATAAAACAGAAAATACCAAAATCACTAGCATTAAAGCACTAAACCTAACCGTGCTAAGCCTCTAATGCATTACAAACTCTGTCCCAACTCGACACGTCTCAATTGTTCGAGTAAAGAGAGATATTATGCGGTGACACGAACTGTTTGAGACGGACTGGTGTACTCGCAGAATGGGGTAGACAGAGATCTAGTGATGTCTGAAAAGATCAGGCGAAAATATTATTTTAATCTGCGAAGTTAAAACTTGAAAGAAAGAAAGAATTGGTATAGGGCTGGTTTTTTCTGTCGATTACACCCTAACTGGAGAGCAATCGCGCTAAATAAATCGCAACTAAACCATGATTGGACCGCGTGCGAACCAGAACTTTTAACACATTCGGTATTGCGCTATTCATTTGACAGCCGTTAGAGCCGTTTTGACAGATCGCTCAGACGTTAAAGGCTGTCAGTCACGTAGTAAATAAGTCAAGTTTAGCACGATACGGAATACAGCACAGTTGAATAGTAATTGGATTGTAATGTGATAAGAACTGGAATTGGATTAGGATTGAGCTTGGATGTTTTAAATAAGCGCAATCGCCCTCACAATGACATCTTAGATCGAAAAAAAAAAGAACGTCGCCGTCAGACCCCAGAAAATATGGAGAGACGACCTGGATACCTTCGAAGAACAGTGGATGGAGCTGGCTCAAGACAAGGGATGCTTAGCATAGAATTCGGCATGTCAAGATTTTTTACGGACAGCAGATTTAATTTTAAGAAACTAATTTAATAATTGTTTAACTATTTGATTTATTTTAAATTAATTTGGTTTGTAATCTCTAAATGCAAAGTGGTCACGAGAAAATAATTCAAACTCCATGGAGAAAAAACAATGCTTCATTAAAAAAGTCATCTGCCTTCTCTTTCTAACTCCATGCTGGAAACAGAAGCGGCAAAATCTAATGTCAAATTCTGACATTATGCGAATATATTTTTTTCTTAACGGCCAGTTATTTTAAGTTTACCAAGGAGTTTTTCGAACTTCGGACCGAGAAACGACGTTTTTTATTAAAATTATCTGTATTCCTTTCATTTTAAAATCTCTAACAAAGAAAATATTGTTATTGAGACAATTATCTCGAAATTGATTTAGTTTAAGCCCTCCAAAAAAAAAACAACTTGACAACGAATTGATTATCAATTCTCACATAATTTTTATCATTCAACTACAAAAAAACAACAAAAAACCTCAAAACCAGCTTGAACCTTTCTAAACCCAGTTTTACGGTGTGATGCGTACTTTATACCGCCATAGGGTTTTTTATCGTCGACCTAACCTTTCCCTTGGGTGTCTTCAGGAACCGGCCAGTGAATTTGAATCTGGAAAAATGGACGAGTCCATTATTCAAGCCATCGATTTACGTGTTCTTTATTCAAATGTTATTATTGTTTTGGGTGTTTTTAGATGAATGGATTATTTGTTTATGGATGGAAAAGTCATTGGATGGAAAATGGTAACATTTTATTTTTCTCGGGCTTTTGCTCGCGACTTTGACTGCTTCTCTGTCATCGTAGCGAGATAATATACCAGTTTTTAAATCGAATCATAATTAAAAGCTTACTTTTAAACACAAAATGTTTCATGAAAATAGGTCCTGTAGATTTTGCGTTTTGCTCAAACAAATAAAAAGAAAAAAGAAAAAAATATATATATTTGGAGACAGACACCTGCCTCCCTAGACAAAGTGAGGACATTAGCGATCGAAACATTTTGACGATCGCTAATGTCAAATCCATACATTCTGTCATTTTCTACTAGCGTCAACGCCAATAGAATGTAACTTTGTCTAGGGGGGCTGAACGGAATATTTTATCGTAATCTTTTTTTTGTTTTATCATTAGATTAGATGTAGGGGCGGATTTAAATGTTAACTGCCACTGCGCACTGTTAATATTTTCGTATCGTCAATTCAGGACTTTCTGTGTTAATTTTGTTTTAACTGAATTTTGTTATATTTTATTGATGTCAGAGATATAAGATTGAACGTATGTGGACTTACGTCCATAATGCTTCTGACTGGAACATTGGCAAACCATGTCACTATGCCTAATTAAAAGCAGAAATAGCAATCAATGAAATTGAAATTCATAATCTGGTTCAGCAGTAAACATGTCACTGGTTTAATTAATATTGTAAATGAGTGTAATTGAATAATTGAACGGTGACCCGATAGTTTAAATTGATGGATTAAGGGCGGAGATAGACTGCGTGGTATGGAACGGAGTTTTCTATACGTTTACGTTCTGTTTAGTTTTATTGGTTCCATCTATTTGATGGAATATGAAACTGTGATTAAAAATTATTATACACGAGCAGGTAATATTTTTTAATGCTCTGTGACCATAGAGGGTGAAAGCATAAACAGGATGTAAGTGACAACCTAGCAAATACTGAAACGATGAACTCGGACTAACAATCTGAACAACTTTCACTTCCAAACGCGAAAAAAAATCAGCTGTCCCATACAAAACTGCTGTACCTGCCCGACTCAAATGTATGGGACAGCTGATTTTTCTCGCGTTTCCTGAGGTAGGCTCCATAATGAAAGTTGTTCAGTTTGTTGGTCTGAGTTCACCGTTTCATTATTTGCGGCTGTCATTTATACCCCGTATGTCAGTAGGTGTTTTGTCATATTCACTTATTCACTCAATAAGAGATGCTTATAGCAAAGCATCGAACAAATCACTTATTAATGCCTAGCAACTGAATACATACAGACTTTTATCATTTAAAAAGTAAGCATATGCATAAGCATATGCTCACGACTATATTCGTCAAGGGGGTAGTCAGAGATATTCCGAAACCACAGAATATCCACGTTTCACCAGTAGTACCGAAACTCTGTCCAGTGTGACGGGGGGTGAGGCCGTCGCCACTTATAATGGACAGTGGGTACAATACATGCCTCGAAATTTAAGCATGCATGTTTCCTCACGATGTTTTCCTTCACCGAAAAGCCAGTGGTGTTACAAATCGTACATATATTTCGAAAAACTCATTGGTACGAGTAGGCTTGGACGGGGATCGAACTATCGCTTCCTGCACAGCAGGCAACGTTACTCGCCACTGGACCACCACGGCTCTCCACTGGACCACCACGGCTCTAAAAAGTAAATAAATTAAATTCAAGATTCATAATTCAGCGAATAATTTTGAAGTAACTCAGGAATGACTTAGAAGTTACGTCAAAAGGAGTCAATTTCTTTTAGGCCCACAAACGGAACGGGAATTATGAAATCAATATAAAAATGCACTGTTTTAACTTTTTTGCTAAGATTCTTTTTTCCTGTTAAAACGGCACTTGTAAAACTATGCGTGTATAGGCACGTCTTAGATGTTTATACGAAAAAAAAAATACATTTTACCAAGACCAGATGTGAGCCAACTGCTATTACGCGACACTCCGATTAGATGAGGTATAGCTATTATTACCACTATAATCTAGAGATTATGAGAAACAAATCGACATGAGTGCCATAACTTCACACCGACTATATACGCTATGGCTATATATTTTTGGTGGCCTATATCCCACAGCTGGAGCTGGCTCCTTTGATCGTGGAATTATGGATTTGAGTTTAGATGTACTAACCTAACCTGTGACAGCTTAGTCCAGCGCGGTGAGCCGTGTTACAATCTGATGACCAGTACCACTATGTAGCTCGCAGCATTAATTTGATTAGGGAATTACGGGCTGTGTGGAGGTATCCTTGGTATGCTGGATCTTGTTGCGCCTGGAACATAGCTTCACGCTGCGTTGGCTTAGGGAGTAATTGAGTATCATTGTCTGGCTGAAGACATCACATCGATTTAAAGGTTTAGTACGCGCCACTGAATTTATTTTAAAATTTTTGGACTCCACAGGTCTTAAGGGGATATAATTCGGAGCGCGCTTCTTACAAACGTGCTATGGTGATATTTTCAATGCTAACCAATTAAAGTCAATGAAATTTTGCAGAAACATGGTAGATTCAAAAACATGACGTCAAAAAGGTATCTATGTGATATTATTTTGAATAAACAATTTTGACTTTGACTTTGACTTAGTGTTTGATGGTGTAGCAATGTTCGCCCATTTTCATAATTAAAGAATGGAATGAAGTATCAAACAGACATAAAACCTCGAAACGAGACAAAGAACAGAAATATACTTACATAACGAATGGTTCAAACATATGACGAGGCTTTTATTGTGAATTTGTGATCCAGTCTCCGTTAAACATTCCCCGTCCGATTCCAGCAGAATCGAAATAGTCAAATTGTAAAAGAATCTAAAAAAATTTGCTGCTGAAATACAACGTGTTAATGAATTAACGCAAAACTAGAAAGTAGTTTGTTTAGAATCGAGAGCAGAATCGAATTATGATGTTTTCAACATAGGTAATTTTTTTCAAAACTTTAAGTAATTTGTTTGTAAAATTTTTAATTTACTGAACTCGATCTCAACCCACCGCTCGGGCACTCTCACCCTACTTACTACCAAAACAAGATTCTTAAAATGTATACACGAGCACTCTAGCGCTTTCTTTCATTGCTGAAATGATAACAAATCATTTTTGCCTAAAAACTTAAAATGCAAATAAATTAAAATGTTAACTATCAAAATAATGAAATTATTGTTTCAATCTAATTAGTGTGTTATGAATCAGTTGGGGTGTATTAGGTTTTGCGCTTATTCATTAACACGTTGTATAGAATAAAATGTTCAGAGTTACGAATAAATAGAAAAAAATATTACGTTCCCGGATACGATACACATACACCGGGATTTCTTTGAATTTTTACTGGCAAGCTAGGTGCTGATGTTTGCCTTATATTTCATGTTTTTGCAAGTTACTATTAATTTAAGCCGAGTGGCGAGTAACCTTGCCTGCCGTGCACGAGGCGATGGTTCGATCCCCGTCCAGGCCGACTCGTACCAATGAGTTTTATGGAATTTACATGCGATTTGTAACACCACTGGCTTTTCGGTGAAGGAAAGCATCGTAAGGAAACCCGCATGCTTCAATTTTGAGGCATGTATTCAAACTCAAATGTTTTATTTAAAATAATATCACATGAATAGCTTTCTGCCGTCATTTTTGACTCTACCGCCGCGTCGGAAGGTGTTCCGTTGTAAAGAAGATGCGGCCAGAAGATATTGTACCCACTGTCCATTACAAGTGGCGACGGGCTCACTCCCCGTCACATTGGACAGAGTTTCGGTACTACTTAAGGTAATATGATCCAGAGCGCGCTCCATACAAACGAAGTCTGGTGATATTTTCAATACTAACCAATTAAAGTCAATGACATTTTTCAGAAACAATCTAGAAACTAATCTCTATGCTTGTATGAAGTCAGATTTTCGTTAAAATTTGAAAGTTACAGTTCCTCAAAGATTTCCATACAAATCTTAAATTAATCCTAGCACTTAACTGTATATTTTATCGAAAATCTGACTTCATACAACCATAGAGATTAGTTTCTAGATTGTTTCTGTAAATTTTCATTGACTTTAATTGGTTAGTATTGAAAATATCACCAGACTTCGTTTGTATGCAGCGCGCATTCACGCATTCGGAATAAAGTTCTCGGTGGTTTCAGAATATCTCTAACTACCCCCTCGAGGAATATGGTCGTGGGCGTATGCTATGTGATGCTATTAATTTAAGTTTCTTGTGTTACTCAGTGTAAAATGCCCCTAACGTATGGATTACCATTCTGTCACTGGTTAACAAATCACGCAACGAAACAAACAAATCCTGTTATATTAATAGTTGCCTATATCATTCATCATTTTACTGCATTACTGCGGGATGGTGATAAAAAGTTGTGTACTGCAGTTGTTGTAATCTATGAACTCAATTTGTTATTGTATGTGTATAATTAAGTTAGCACTTAGTCTATACACCTATTGTGTACCACTGTAACATAAAATTGTATTCGTGTTTAACTTGTTGGTTGTCCTTAAAAAAAAAAATAAAAAAAAATTGATGCGATTATGTGGTTCCGCTTGGAATAGACCGCCCTATTTAATCCTTTGGGTGTCGTAAGTGGTAACAAAGGGATACGTTTTTTAGGGTTCCGTAGTCAAACTAGCCAACTTTCGTTCATTCTGTCTGTCTGTATGCCCCGCCTCAATAACTCAATTAATGAATCGAAATTTGGCAAGAAATATTGAAGACAGAAACAGTAACCCAAAAACAGAAATGTAGTAGTTATGAAGAAAATATTTTTTTCCCAAACAACGAAAGAGCGGTTGGAAAAAAAATATTTTTTGAATAAATCGAGTGAGGTGTCTTTGGATAGGTCTTGCCTAGTGGCACAAAACTTCCATAGAAACTAAATCGATATAATGCTTTTGTCTCGAGATAACTGCGCTTTAAGTCAAAAATAGGGCGTCTCTAACTTTTCAATTTCAATTTTAAATTTTCAATTTGTTTATTAGAATCACCAACAGGTTATACACAATTCTTTAACAAAGATCTTAATCATTAACATGCACGGTGCTAATCCTTTTGTATGCAACCACAACTTACATAATAATTATTACTAATTAAGTAGCTAAATAGTCTAACAATCTGATTGAATAATAAGATCAGTGTGCTAAAATATTTTGCAATAGAATGGAATAACAATTATATTACATTAAAATGAATCATGTCATATACAAACTTCTAACTAATAAACTTCTAAAATACTGGAGTGAAAAATCTGGGATTGTTATAAAATATAGCTGAAGGTTTCGGAAAAAACAGTAAAATATATTTGTTCTCTAAAGACAAACTATGGGTGTCAATGCGTTTTTTTTACGAATAAGTAATGTACCGCACACAGCTTAAGTTGAAGTAGCCCTAGACTCCGTTTCGCATGTGCTGACGTCATCTTGTCAATCTCTGTTTTTTGTAGGCAGTGTCCGGGGTGTGACTATACCTTTGACTATTTATATGTGGACTGGTTACGCGTGTAATTCTACTAACAAACATTTCTGCCACTTTTTGCGGGGTTCGAGGTAACATGAAATCCGCAACTTTGGATTTTATTCCCCATAACTTTAGATTCTAATTTTGAATGTTAAAAATCATGAAAAGTTGTCTCGTGTGAACTTAGAACGTTTGTGCGTTCTAAGTTATTATTTCGCAATTCCGGGTTTCATGCTTGGAACTATTTTATGTTATAAGAACCTATGTACACATGAAAGCAACAAATAAATGAATATGAATATGAATTATAGGCTGTCTCGTTTAGTGATAATGTGTAAAATTGAATGTAAATGCACAAGATCAATTGTGCTTATACCGTGGCAGAGGGGAAATGCTACCGCAAGGCTAGTCCTTATAATAATTAGTCAAAGGACTATACGGAGGCGGGACTCTACACTGCAGAGCATAGGTATCGTATGTTGTCCCGTAATGTAACACGAGTTAAGCCCCACTGATATGCAGCGCAAGTTAGAACGTAAATATAGTTTTACAGCTACCCGGTAGCTCTTCAAGTTTAGAGCCCTCCCGAGATGTTTGCACCGTTGTTGTGAGGCCATAATGTATGGCACGTGTATGAAACACTGTTTGACGGAAATAGAGCTAAAGTTCTTGGAGTAAAGCTTGAAATCACCTTACACCAATCGATGGCGCCAAATTATAGTTAACTGTGTACTAATTATTTTATTAAATAGACTATGTGTTGTCATATACATAACCTTAGCTTAAGAATTTATATTGTAATAGTTATTAAGTCATGTTATCATAATAAGCCTCTAAACTTCCTATTGCAGGGCACATGCTTACCATCGGGAGGGTGTATGGATGTTAGTCCACCACGCGTGCCCAACGTTGATAGACTTCACATTCGCATCGGAATTTCTTCTTCAGCGTATGCAGGTTTCCTCACGATGTTTTCTTTCACCGTTTGAGATCAGTCGGTATTACGTACATAAGATAGAAAAACTCATTGGTACATGGCATGTTGTCAGTGCGGATTCGAACCCAGTCTCCATACCTCTCCACAACGTGCCTCCGATGCTCTTATGTTATGTGTTATGTTGTAGAGTTACTAGCAGTATCTTCTCTACAGCGACAACACGTTTCGACGCGACGGTATCTTGAAAAAAAAGATAAGTGTGCTCCTATACTGGGGATTACCAATGCGTGGCCTCTAGTAGATTTGTAGTTTAGTATGGGAACATCCGATTTGTTTTTTGCGATTTCGATGTGGGTCCCATAGTAAAAGTTGTTCAGCTTGATGGTCTAAACCACCCCCTTAAATGTTTATTTTGTATTTTTGTAACACCTTGTCTTTTTCTTCCTGCCCTTATCCCATTATTTGGGGTCGGCGCAATATGTCGTCTTCCTCCATTCATCTCTTTTAGCCGTCATTTCAGCGCACACACCTTTTTTACACATGTCATCTTTCACACAATCCATCCATCTTTTCTTTGGTCGTCCTCTCTTCATGCAGCCATCCACATTCATATTTAACATTCGAACACTCTTCTCATCACATGTCCATACCACTATAACCGATTACCTTTTCATTCACAGGAGCCACTTTCAAACTTCCTCTAATATAGTCATTCCTAATCTTGTCCATTCTAGTAACCCCACACATCCATCTCAACATTCGCATCTCTGCTGCATGCAGTCGTTTTTCATCCGTCACTTTTTGTAACACCTTGTATTGAATAAATTATGTTGACTTTTGACTTTGTTAATGTTGGCCGAGGTGGAAGCTCTGAAAGGTGTCTCTTTAGCAGCCTGACAGCTCAGTTGGTGTAGTCTGTGCCAAACTGTAACGACATTATTGTCTCTAAATTGACGACGAATGGCTCGCTTGAGTTCAAACTTCCTTCCTTCCTTGCCCAAGGACAGTTGACTAGGACATGCATGCAGGCTATAGTGAAAAGTTGGTATCACCACTTGACACTACCTTCATGCTAAAAATTACTATAATTGCTAATACAACTGATACTTTAAAATATCGTCACTGTTCAATGTACCAACACAATTTTCTAGCTTAGTTACATAGATAAGAATCTTCATTCTTCACTCAAAAATTAAATAAGTAGGCAACACTTTAGAAAATTTTCTTTTGTAAATAAATGTAGATTGGTCTAGAGTAGAACTGATAGAATCCCGTAAAGAATACCTCAATTACCGAGGTGGGCATTAAAGTTTGCTACAGAGCCCCTCAAACTTAATGACCTCGGAGAGAAGAATTAACCAAAGATACTGTTTGACTACTGCTGGATGAGATAACTATAAGAATAACTAATACCTTTCTCTTCTTATCGTGTGGGCAGCAAGCTCTGGTGTCAGTTTTTTCAGACCGCCTTACGGCTTCTAACGTGGTTTTTATGTAACGACTACTACCACCAGATATAGTAGCCGGGACCAACGGCTTAAAGTGCCATCCTAAGCATGGAATCTATCAATCTATCTTTTCAGACAATCAGGTGATTCAACCTGCAATGTCCTAACCAACTGGGGAAAAACGCACAAAGTTATTTATCACTAGGTGTCCCCCGTGGGAACCGAACCCACGACCTCCGTGTCAAGAGCTCAATGCTCTTAACCAATAAACCATGGAGGCAGATACAGCAACTAATACCTAATACACTATGTTGAAGTGAAATTCCCGTATCACATGCGTTCCGATAAGCATTACCGTCTCATGTTGTTGGTACCAACGGTGCCCGAAGTTGCTCTTCTATTATTGTTTTCTTTATTCTTAGAAATTCTATTACGTCACTTCTACTAAGTACTATTTATGTATGGATATAAATTAAAGAATAAGCATATGCTCACAACTATTTTCCCCGAGAGGGTAGTCAGAGATATTCTGAAACCTCAGAACATCCACGTAACACCAGTAGAACCGAAACTCGGTCCAGTGTGACGGGGGGTGAGCCCGTCGCCACTTATAATGGATAGTGAGTACAATACATGCCTCGAAATTGAAGCATGTAGGTTTCCTCACGATGTTTTCCTTCACCGTAAAGCCATTGGTGTTACAAATCGTACATAAATTCCGACAAACTCATTGGTACGAGTCGGCCTAGACGGGGATCGAACCATCGCATCCTGCACGGCAGGCAAGGTTACTCGCCACTGGACCACCACGGCTTAAATTAAATAACTACATTTATTTTAGTTGTAGTATTCTTTTATATAACTAAATAACCTCGTTGAAATAACTCTATCAAGTTCATTGCTAATTCGGTAATGGACGGTCTTATCTGCCAAAGAACTGACAGTCGATGGGGAGTTTGTACTCTAAAATGGATTCCTCAAAAAGACAGACGTATTATGGGACGCTCAATCGATGACCTGGACCCCTAGACAAAGTATTTTCGATTAGCGTTAACGACAGTAGAAAGCATAAAAAAGGTATGGACTTGACGTATGGTGACGAAAACAAACGTCAAAATGTTTCGATCGCCAATGTCAAATCCGGCGAGTCGCGCTGCAAGTCTGACGGAGGGTGGACGCGTGCGTGGTGGCCTCTCTTAGGCTTGCACGTGGCTCCGCCATTTTATGAAGCTCTTTTGTGTTTTAATCATAAAACAATAACTTGAATTATAAACTACTTGATATTGGCAGAATTGCCGCGCTAGACGCAAGCAACCGGCCATTAATTAAGAAAAATTGTAATAATGTCAAATCCACACATTTTGCCCGTTTCTACTAGCGTCGATGCCAATAGAATATCACTTTGTCTAGGGGGCTGATATAGGTAGCTTGGAACGACTGAATAAGGAAGCCGTCTTTGTTGAATGTACGTTTAAGGATGTCAAAAAAAGTTACTTCCAGAATCTTTATTAAAACGCCTCCGACCTTTAACCTCCCAAAAGATACGGTAATGAGACCCCATCCCTTCTCCATTGACTTCAGTAGATTACCTGATAAGCCCCTCGATATCCTTCGTTATAAATATTTATTTTCCGCATAATTTAGCTTAGATTACCTTCTATGTTTTGGTTGAAATTATGTTCAATATTTATCGTGCGATGTAAGAGTAGGTCCTTTAATAATTGATCATCACAATATTTATTTAACCTGTTTCGTTGGCAAAAATTTCCTTTACATTTTCACTTCACTTTTTTTTTATTCGACATGAAAAAAAAAACCTTTTCGGGCCACAAAGAAAAGCAAATATTACAGGAAGGAATTTCCGATGAGTATATGAAGTCCAACAATCTGCATTGTGCACGAGTGGTGGACTAAAGACTCTCCACCATAATTTAGGCGAAGTAGGTCTTTATAAGGGTAGGTCTGTCATACGATGAACATGATGATTATAGGAAGCTTACCAATGAACATTTACGATACTTTTTTGGGGTCCGAAACCAAAGGGAGAAAACGGGACGCGACGGGTTTCTGTTTGTCTCACTTATTTAGGGCTGTAACTTTTGAACTGTAATAGCTAGACAGTTGAAATTTTCACAGAATATGCGTTATTATGGCGGATTTGATAAAAAAATATTAAAATGTCAAAAACTTTAAAATAAAGGGGTCCTCATACAAGAAATGCGTTTTATCTACGTTTTTTTCTTTTCGCTCTATTGTAAAACGGCATTATATACAAGCGTAGATTTGGTGCGATTAAAGAGCAAACTCTACAGTATAATAAAAACCCGCCAAGTGTAAGTCGGTCTCGCGGTAATATGTTGAGTATCGTACGGAACCCTTGGTGCGAGAGTAGCCCTTAGTTGGTAAATCAAACAGTTTTGCAAGAGTTATTACCCTCGATTATTGTACCTAAGTGTACGTGGATTTTAAATTCAGGAGAAGAATTGAAAAGTAAAGCCACTATCCCACTGCTGGGCTAATGCCCCTCTCTTCTCCTTCAATCCTTCATATGCAACGCAAACTCGGGGCATCCGTTCAGGAAGGTATTCAGGTCATCGCTTGAAATGCAGTTTGTATGAAAAGTTACCCCATGGTCGTTGGTCGTGTGATAATGTGTGTGTGTATGCATGCATGCTATAACTTGTCCGTCCGGTTCACAATACACTTCTACCTCTTATTTAATGTTCTGTGGCTAAAAAAAGGTTTATTTATTTTTTCTGTTGAGTCGTTCGTTTTTACTAGTCCATAATTTACTTTTCACACGTTTACTAACATAAAAAAACATAGCGTAGTGTTATTTAAAATGCCCGCATGAAATTCAATTTTATTGGTTTTGTAATACAGTTCAAAATAACGGCGGTGACGGGAAATGTTCACGGAAATTCGACGGAGTTTAATAGAGTCCAATACTATGTTTATTATTTTTTTTTAAATGGTTATTGTTTACATATATTCATCGTTAGCCTATCAACGTCCCACTTCAGAACACAGGCCCACCCTCAGGGAAAGGCGTATATGTCGGGATCTTAACTATGCATGTTGGCATGGCTTATTTATAGTCTTAGCTACACTCCATTTGAAATAGCAACGAACAGAGATTTGAAAGACTTCCTCTCATTATTTTTAGAACATCTTTAGTAACGTCCATGGTATATCGGATAGTATAATCTTTCTGATAAATACAATATATTTTCAAAGTATAGTTTAAGGGCCTATGTCGAAAAATATTTAAAGCGAAATGGGCGTGTGATAGCTTATATTACTGCCTAATGCGAGAGAAAGAGACAGGGCGGCGCGCGCGCCTGAAACGACGCAAGCATAAAACAAACTTTATTTATTTGTAATTGTACTATTTATGTAAGTTCAATTCTGCTCTAATCAAAATTTATAAAAATCAATCTACTTTTTTTTAAATCAAGCCTCTTGTTTCTAATATTCACCGTTTAGCACTTCCAAGTGTTTATCGATAAAGACGGAGGCTACTTTGGCTTGTTTTTCTATCGAGAAAATGTGTATTAATCGTGTTTTGGCTCTAATCAAAACTTGAATAATATGTTCAAGTTACACATATCCGCAAATCATACTCCTACTGTTAGTACTTCATGAGATATGATGCTTTGAAGAATCCTATTTTTTTCACATAGCCTCTTAACATTGGTCCCCTAACAAGGCACGACTGGACATCTGGTCGGGAATGGTCATCATTTCACCACACGTGCCCAATGCGGATTGGTAAACTTCATTTATACGCATGTAATGTTTCTTCAGCGTATGCAGGTTTCCTCGCGATGTTTTCCTTCATCGTTTGAGACCAATAAATCATTGGTAAATAATGCATGTAGTCCGTGCTATTTCGAATCTGGACCTCAAGGTTCAGGATTGAGTTTTCATAAACCTCTCGCCAACCTCTTCTTTGGCATATGTGTGCTTGGTAAAAATAATGTCGGTGCATTTTTTAGGGTTCCGTAACCAAAGGGTGAGGACCCTATTACTAAGCCTATGTTGTCCATCCGTCCATCTGTCTTACAGTCCTACCTATTTAGCGCAGTAACAGTTGAAATTTCTACGTAATGTGCGTTATATGGCGGATTTGAATAAAAATTACAAAATAATATTACAGGAAACTAGTTTTTATTAAAGTTTTTTCTTGTGGCTCTATCGTAAAAACAGTCATTCATACAGGCGTCAAACTTGGTGTGATTATAGAACAAAGTCTATAATATAACAAAAAATAATAAAAACCGGCCAAGCGTGAGTCAGTCTGGCGCTAAAGGTCCCGGAGAAAAAAAATGTTTCTAATAATTATGTTGTGTGGTGGTGGGGTACGGAACACTCGGTGCGCGAGTAGCCCGACTCGCACTTGACCGGTTTTATTTATTTATGCATTCAATACTGTTCTTCATAAACCGTCGCCATACACAGAAACTAGGTTTGAAACGTAAAATTTCGTCTCTAAACCTACTTCATTGAATATTCTGTTCAGATTACTTCTAAAGCGCAACCTCGTGTAGAAATCTCGCGAAATCTTCAAAATCTTTGTAAGACTGTATTCGGTACAATATACTGTTTGAATATTAATAGAAATATTACATATTGATACTTTTGTTTGGCCTACTTACACTCGCGTACTACAATTTTTGCCGCAGTAGTTATCATTCACACACGCACTGCGGAGTTTATACCTCAAAGCACATGTCTGGCACTCTATAGAACGTTTTTGATTTTCGAAATGGCGTTTGCACATGCGCGCTTTGTGCAAACTATCCATGATATTTTGGTAGAGCCAGGCCTGTCTTACTCCACAGTGCAGGTACGCTTGACGGCCGATCCCCACCGAGGGGTGAATGGCCATAGGTCAGGTATACCGTGTAAACTACCGATGTCACGCTGCCAGCACGTGAAAGAATGAAAGAGACTGGGAGACTATGTAAAGGAAGCTTTCATGTCTAATGAGACTCGGTTGGTAGGTTATTCGCGAATTGTACGATAGGACGGGTGCGAATACTTTGCACCTTATTGCCGTCACTAGAGTCGCTATTTGTTTAAATCTGTTTTCGAAGTGATTCTTCTGTATGGGTAGTACTAGTAATTATTCTATGTTAGGGCTGAAAGACCGCATTTTATACAAAAACGTCATTCTACATTTTAAAACTTTTATTGTTCTTTCCATTATTAAAAATAGTATTTGAGCTAAAGAATTACTGAAAATGTGAATTTAGCTTTATTTTTCAACGTTTTTTTGCACTGGAAACATACAATTTTATGTACTTAGTCAAATACTTTCCCTCGCTCGGCTCCCCTAAAGTGTCCCCAGAAAGTGTGAGTATTTAAGCAAAAAATATATAATTCAAGATGAATTCAAGAAAAAAACCATGATGACATGAAAAATAATGTAATTGTAACTGTCAACGTTACAATAGCAGCTTTCAATAAAACCGGAAGTGAAAGTAACAGGTTTTGTATCGCACACAGAAACATAACAACAAAAGGCCTTTTCTCGCTTCAAGCTACAAGCGGTAGCGATGCTGTGATACATATTTAAGTGATAGGTGGGACTAGTGAAACGATCGCTGGTTTGTAACGAACTGTTTTAGTCAAATAAGTGGACGCAGCCACACACCTACTTATAGCTACATACATAATAGTTCTAATTAGTTCGGTTGTCTAAACGAACAGAACTAAACGCGTCTGCTATAGATACCAAATCAGATTTGTATGAAATAAATGGTTTGTATATTTTCACTGTCTCCCAAAACTTATACAATACCAAAATACGTAGGTACTTAACCTTGTTCTAATGCGAAAAATGGAAATGAATGTAAAGGGAAAACTTTGATGAAGTTCCATGGAAAGCTCCGAAATAGCTAAGGGCAAACTTTTCTTTTTGTTAAATTCATAAACAAATTCTTTCCCGCCGCGCTCTCTCTGCCAAGTAATCTGGCATCGTCATTCGGTACAGGGACGGATTTAGGAACTTCAGCGCCCATTACTTACATGCAAAGCTTTTGAATGTAGTGAATTTAACATTAGGTGCATAGCATAAGCATAAGCATATGCTCACGACTATATTCCCCGAGGGGGTAGTCAGAGATATTCTGAAACCTCAAAGAGATATTCTGAAAGCCGGGGTAACGGTCCGGCACTTCAAACAACGTTTTGCATTTGACATGATAGCGTTCACACATGCGCACTTTGCGCAAATTGTCCATGAAATATGTGTAGGGTTGACTTACCACGCATCGTATGAACATCATCTACATTTTTTTTAGTTCATACTGTTATTAAAAATAGTATTTAAACTAAAGAAGCCTTACCTGATTCCATTGTCACGATGACGTGTATAACGTCATCGTCATAAGCTTCGATGAAACATAATATGATAAGGTTCTACGGTGGCCTACATTTTGAATTGGTTGACTATTATTAAGACACGTTTCCTTCGTACCAAATATTCTCTCAAAACAGGTGATAAAATACGGCCGATTTTAATCGCCCCTCCCTTCCTTCGACCCTGGTTTGCGAGGGGAGCTAACCGTGTTTTATAAGCGACAAGACAAGTAATTGTTACTTTATGTGTGTTGATATAAAACTTTTGTTATTTGCACGTATTTGATTCTAACAAGTATTGCCAACACTTTGGTTATAGGTGTACACAAGGTATGGACGGGTATATTTTTTTAAGTTTTTCGTTAGAGATCAAACGTTACTTGCCTTCGTGGTTCCGGCTTAGAACCGACCATTCATTCCTGCCTGGTGTCGGGTGTCGTAAGTGGTGACTAAAAGATCATCATCATCAGCATATACAGGGTGTAAGGAAAAGTATCATTAACCATTAAACTACATACTCTACCCATCAAACTGAACAACTTTTACTATGAGAGCAAACCGGTAGGAACAAAAAACATCTGCTAATTCATACTTTATTTTTCGATCTGATTGGTTTCTGAAACTACGTTATTTCATTAAAAATATCTGTAATCCTTTCATTTTAAAATCTCTGACATAGAAAATATTGTTATTGAGAAATGGTTTTCGATTCAGCCCAAAAAAAAAATTTGACTTACCGAATTGATACAGATAGTACCTGTATTATGTAGAAGTTGACAAGATCTACTAAAGTTTTCCTAGAACTGAGAAACACTAATCTAGCCTCAAGAACTCCCAAGCGATCCTAGAGGCCGATCTAAGTTCCTCTCAAACAACTAAACAGATCCTAAACATAGCCATTAAGAGATCCCTTGGTAATGATGATACAAGTACAAAACTATAATTGGTTAGATTTGCCTAATACACAAGCGACTTGTTACACTATTATAATAACTAAAGATATTTGCCCTTGACTTTGTCCTCGCCGGCCTCCGTCATCGTTACGAGATACTAAATACTTTCCTGTTTTTGAATCTAATCATAAGCTTTTACTATAGGCTAATGGAGCTCATGCTATACACTACCATTTTGAGTCTTGGTATGTGCTATTTCGGGCTCTCTTCGCTCGCACCAGCCTTTGACAGTGTTTAAAGCATACACAGGCTAGTGGCACTAGACGGTATTAATACCTTTTTGAATCAAACATCGAGCTCGCTTCGCTCGCTTTTTCTTTGCCTTTGTCATTCTTGAAGGGACGTTTTCACAGAATTAGTTTGCATATCTAAACATTTTAGGTAACCTTCTGTTTCGTATGCCCTACAATTAATTCGCTTCCTTACGAGAATTTTTCGAGGGCGCAGTTAAAGAAGCTCGCACTGGGCGCATAGAAGGCTATTTACGGCACTGGCTTTTAAACACAAAAAAATTTCAGTCCGGTCAAACTCAAACTAATTTATGAATATAGGAACTTGAAGCCTACTTATTAAACGTCAAATCTTATCTTATTTAGGGTTCTGTCGTCAACGGATTCCTTCTCTTATAGTGTCGCCATGTCCGTACGTCGGTCGGTCCGTCTTTCTGTCCGCAGCTTAGCTTAGAGACGCTTAGTACTAGCAAACTGTTAGTTGGCATGGGTATACTGGGTATGTATACAACGTGTTAATGAATAAGCGCAAAACCTCATACACCCCAACTGATTTATAACAAAATTATTAGATTGAAACAATAATTTCATTATTTTGATAGTTAAAATTTAAAGTTATTCGCATTTTAAGTTTTCAGGCAAAAATGATTTGTTATTATTTCAGCAATGAATGAAAGCGCTAGCGTGCTCATGGATGCATTTTAAGAATCTTGTTTGGTAGTAAGTAGGGTGAAGGGTAAAAATTTTACAAGAAAAATTATTTTATATTTTGAAGAAAATTACCTATGTTGAAAACATGATAATTCGATTCTGTTCTCGATTCTAAACAAACTACTTTCTAGTTTTGCGTTTATTCATTAACACGTTGTATATCGAATAAAATCTAGATAAAAATTTTTTTTAGGGTACTTCCCCTACACGTAACGTGGGGATGAACTTCCCATGATGTGGGGTGTCGTTGGATAGGTCCAAAGCTAAATATTAAGCATTATAGTGAACATTTCTGTAAGAGTCGAGAGATCTTAAGGATTTTTTTTGTACTAAAAACATGTTTGAGCCACCAAATATGGTTGAGTTTCGTTGCAGGCCAGAGAGTAAGTAGCCGACACGCAACTGGCAACAAACTTCCAACACGACTCCTTCTAAATTGTTGTTAATAAAGATTTAGAAAATAAAATAAAAAATTGATAAGTCCAGAAAATCTATTGTCCATGTTGTTTTATGGAAAATGTTACCATGCTTGATTCAGCTGCTACGACAAAGTTCGTAGTCCGTAGAGGTCTACGGGCGTAGCGTTTGTCTACGTACGTAGCAACATATTCCTTTGTGATTTAACATTTTCATTGTTCCTTATTGCAAGCATTAAACTATTGCAAACAGTTAGGTAAATAAATATGTTATCTGGTTATGTTGGTGGTTCGACGGCCCGATAGTCAGTCAGTAGTGAACCTGCCTGCTGTGCCGAGGGTTTCGGGTTCAAATCCCGTAAAGGACAAATATTTGTATGATGAATATGAATATTTGCACCCGAGTCATGGATGTTTGTATCTATATATGTATTCTATATCGTTGTCAAGTCATCATAACACAAGTCCAGGCTAGATTCTGGTACTTTAAATGTGACTAGATAATGGCTTATTATTTATTAATTACCCAACCTCTCAATGTGGCAGATAGGTTTAATGATTAATTAAATTACCTAACATACAACCTTTGCAATATACAACCACTAACTTTTTGCTCGTGATTAAATGTACATGCTTCAATTTTCAGGCTTGTATTTGGGAATATAGTCGTGAATTTTCACGACTATAATATTGAGAATATTTATTCTAAAATCTGAAATAATATTAGTAGATTGCTATGCTCTACTCAGTCACACCCTCTGGACACATCATACAAATGGGTTCGCACTGACAAGAATAGGCTAAAGTCGGGACAATGTAATAAGCCACAATTGACATCTGTCAGTTTAAGCTTCATAGTGAGGTGACCTGCTTAAAAACATCGATCAAAGCGAATGAATCGATACGGATTTCAAACATACGTGAATCGAATTATATGTGAATATCGCGATTTGTTGGAACTACGTTTTACATCGATTTTTTTGGGTTACATCCCTAGAGTTAAAAAAGAAAAAGGGTTCACAGACGCAACATTGTAACGACGTTCAGTTCTTTGGAACCGAAATTGTTTATTATGTTTAGAATGGTTTATTAGTGAATATAAATCGTAAAATTAGCTTCTTTGGTCATTATTAATAAATATGTAATCGTAATAAAAAAAAGTAAAGCATTTGTACAGTTCTAACTTCGAACAAAATTATATTATTCTATGCCCGCCGTTACAAGGTTATGATTGATGAAGTATCAATAGATGTTGAATGTGGCTTTTTAAATTGTCCCGACTGTAGCAGATCTATATATGCATGAGAGTGCGAGTGAGAGAATACAATCCACCTCCCGTATCATTAAGGTGAGGTCAATATTGGAGGGAGGTGGGGAGTATTCGTACTGTACGTAGGTATTAGTATTTGCTCTTTCTTATACGTGTTAATGAATTAACGCAAAACTAGTAAGTAGTTTGTTTAGAATCGAGAACAGAATCGAATTGTCATGTTTTCAACATAGGTAATTTTTTTCATAATATTAAATAATTTGTTTGTAAATTTTAAAATTTACTGAACTCGATCTCAACCGAATGCATGGGCACACTCACCCTACTTACTACCAAAACAAGATTCTTAAAATGTATCCACGAGCACGCTAACGCTTTCATTCATTGCTGAAATGATGACAAATCATTTTTGCCTGAAAACTTAAAATGCGAATAACTTTAAATTTTAACTATCAAAGTAATGAAATTATTGTTTCAATCTAATTATTTTGTTATAAATCAGTTGGGGTGTATGAGGTTTTGCGCTTATTCATTAACACGTTGTATAGAGTAAAAAAATCACTCTAGTATTATTTAAAGGCGCGGTTTAGACCATCAAACTGAAAATGTTTCAATATGGAAAGACATAGTCGAAAAAAAAACAGCTATCCCATACAGTTGAGTCGAGTAGGTACTGCAGATTTTATTTCTGAATGTCGACCCTATAGCGAAAGTCGTTCAGTTTGATAGTCTAAACCACCCCTTTAAATATTTCTAAGGTGTTTTATTGTTACATCCTGTACTATGACTCAGAATACCTTTTAAAAATCTTTGTATTAAAATGTAGCGAGATCAAAAACTTAACTTACCCCGTAAAACTATTCATAAGAAAACTTAGTCGATCCATCATAAAATATCAGCTCTTAAGGCGGAGTTTCCTTTGCATTTCGCCTCGGAACGCCTGAGTTATTATGAGTACTAAACAAGCTATATCGCCTTTATCGCTCACCTACGGCGCTCTAAGGGTACTCTAGTGTAGGGTGAGGTTATAGTAATAGATCAGCGGAAATAGAGCAGTTTTTTTAGCGTGTTATGAAAAACATTCCGGAGTGAATTTTCGGCATGTGACATACGTTACGCGCGAGAGTGTTTAGGTTGGAGTTGTTACCTTTGCAGTGATTTCTCACAGCATCGAATTCTCTCTGTAGCGATTCTCTATGCAATGAGTCTCTCTGCAGTGATTCTCTTCACGGTAAGTCTCTCTGCAGCATCTTTTTATCGCTGTCTATCAGAGACGTAATTTAGCTAAGCTGAGTACGAAGAAAACAATAGCCAATCAGATCTCCATCTTCATAGCATAGCTACTGGCTTAGGGTTTAGCTAAGTGAGTTCTTTTTACATTGAGCGGGAGATGCGTGATAAAAGGATAATGTAATAGGGGGCGTGTGCGAAAGATATGAGCGAGGGATGTGTGCTTTGAATCTGTGCTTCTTCTTCTTCTTCTTATCGTGTTGGCAGCAAGCCCTGGTGTCAGAGTTTTTTCAGACCGCGTTACGGAATCGTCGTGGTTTTTATGTAATGACTACTACCACCAAAGATAGTAGCCGGGACCAACAGCTTAACGTGCCATCTGAAGCACGGAATCATCTTTCTTTTCAGAAATCAAGTGATTCAGCCTGCAATGTCCTAGCCAACTGGGGAAAAACGCACAAAGTACATATTGGTGTCCACCATGGGAATCGAACCAGCGGCCTCCGTGTCAAGAGCCCAATGTTCTTAACCACTAGAACACGGAGGCGGTTATAGTATAATCTGTGCTAAGAATGTGTAAGAGGTAGGTAGGAGGAGAAAAGAACATTGCCACACACATTTCGATGTCACACCGCGCTACCTCGCTTCCCTTAGTTACTTAGCTAGGTATCTAAGCTAGGTAACTAAGCAACATAGCTAATCTTTAGTATAGCTGCGTATCTTCACATCGCTTATTTATCTCGTATAGCTTTGGTGGACGGGTTGTAACAGAAGTTGCGTGCGCCGATGAGAAGTAAACACGTTGGATGCCCATGAGGTGCTGAAAAAATAGCTAAAAAAAACGCGCATTGGAAAAGATGTTAACTACAACAGTGTGTGACATAAAAAAAAAACCACGAACTGTCATAACTTTACACGACATAAATCCATTCTAAAACCTTTTGAATATGCTTAAAGTTAGCTTCGTTACAACTGCACGCTTAAAAAGATAGATTGTACTTGTATTATAGTTTCTGACCACCCCAAAAGGGATTAGTCGTGGAGTTTATGAGTTATGTATTTTAACATAACTCATAAACTACACGACTAATTCCTTTTGGGGGCTTTGTTCTTATACGGGGTGTTTGGGTAAACAGTTGCATCACTTTAAGGGGTAATTGTACCAATGATACTGAAAAAACTTTCCCTAAAAACCTATAGGAAATTCGCAAATTTTGTTTTTTACTTTTTATTAAAACGTTCGATCAGCTGATTGCATTTAGTCCAAAACATTATTTGGGAATTTCCTATATGTTTCTTAGGGGAAGTTGTTCATTATCATGGGTACAATCACTCCTTAAAGTAATGCAACTGTTTACCCTAACACCCTGTACAAGAACAAAGCCCCCAAAAGGGAAATAAGTTATGAGTTATGTTAAAATACATAACTCATAAACTCCACGACTAATCCCTTTTGGGGTGGTCAGAAACTATAATACAAGTACAATCTATCTTTTTAAGCGTGCAGCCCTGTATACCTACCTCGGTCTCGTTGTTAAATAATTCAAATTTCAAAACGCTTCGTCACCACCATACTCGCACCTTTCGATTCCCGTTATCTCACTTTGTTTGACTGTATTTATGTACAGTCAGCCGCACGTCTGTCACATAACTGTGACATGGGAATTTTCATATATTGTTGCTAGATTTTTGCTTTACACGTACAACATAAGGTTGAAAATGACGTGATGATTTGATGGTTTTTAATTTAGTGTTAGAGGCTGCCACTGTTCAAAAGAAAAATAACATCATAGAGCTCTTTCACTTTATATTTAGGGTTCCGTAGTGCTTATAGTTTCGTCCAACCTTGCATCTAGATCAGGTAGAAGTACAAAATTAGGCGTACCTATCTTTTTTTGGCATCGTCGATGTTGGCTCAATAGTGAAAGTTGTTTAATTTTAATTTTACGTTACTATAGCTTTATACAACATATAAATACTTTTATACAGAGTAACAGAAGTTGGTATTAATTTTAAGGGTATATTATCGTTGGTGCGCTCTATACAAACGAAGTATGGTGAAATTTTCATTACTAACCAATTTAAGTCAATGATTTTTTTCAGAAACAATCTAGAAACTAATATCTTGTATGTTGCCTGATTTTCGTTCAAAAGTATAGTTTAAAGTTACAGTACCTCGAAAATCTTCGAGGTTCGACCATTCAGATCAGAAATTAATCCTAGCAATGAAACTGTATATTCTAACGAAAATCGGACAACATGCAAACATAGAGATTTGTTTTTTCTAGATTGTTTCTGCAAAATGTAATTGGTTTTTATTGAAAATATAACCAGTCTTCGTTTGTATGCATCGTGCATTCGCGCCTTCGGAATAAACTTCTCTAAAAGGGGTAGTATACAAAATAAAACTGAACAACTGTCACTATGGAGTCAACATAGAAATCGCAAAAAAAAATCTGTTGTTTCAGAAATTTGAGAATTTTTCAATTTGATGGTCTAAGCCACCACTTCTGTTACACCCTATATGTGAAAAGAGAGCAGAACTCCGCTATAACTTACTTAACAGCTCTTAAACAAAAAGATGTCCTTCATTGAGTAAGCGGTAAAATTTTCGTGAGAACGTTTTCAAGTGACTAGTGGTGTAGTACAATAAAACTGACGTTCCAGTTGGTACGTAGATTGTAAAAATAAGATTGAAGCAGAGCGGGCTGTCTACTCTAGAGCTCCCTCGAACGTTTCACACCCGGTGGTTCAAGTTATAAGAGATTAGCTGCTCTATCTAAAGCAGGCACTACATTCTCTCCGAGAACAGACAAGAAAGGCGGCTACCAGATTGTATGCATACACTTAGGGGGTACGCGTCACTGTTCTCGCGGCGGCGGCATCAAGAAGCTCTCGTGAGAGAGTTTTGCTACTTTATGTAGTGGTTTAGAGTTCCCCGTCATTATCATCATCTCAGCCGATGGACATCCACTGCTGGATATAGGCCTCCCCCAAGGATCCCACGTAACCGGAATAATTCGTCACATCTACCGGTCCTGCGCTTCCCTCATCCAACTGGTTAACGCCTTCACCAGGTCGACGGTCCACCTTGTGGGGGGCTTACACACGCTGCGCCGGGAACGCGTTCGCCAATTGAAAACTCTTCGGCCCCATTTTATACAAAGAGTAAGAATTACAGTTTGCTAATTTCTATTTACTTAATTAATTTTTAATGTTTAACCACTTAAAAAAAGGGGGGTGCTACACGTTTGAATCCTTTGTGTATCTGTCGATCAGCAGATTTTATCATATCTAGTTTTTCGTACTTCGGCTGATCCCGTTCTTAGTTATAAACTGCCGCAAAAGGTTTTGCTCGCTTTCGAACCCAGCTGCCTCTTCGACACCCGCTTCCGCTCGTCCCCCACACCCCCTTACAGTCCGAGACGTGAACACAATATAATGAGGGAGTGAGTCGGAGAGGAAAGTTTGGAGCGAACTCAAAAGTGCTCAGAGTAATTTTTCCTGCTTGATTTAAAACGATCGCATAGCAACCGAGTTTCTCTCCGCGGTCCTTGTTTCAAATTGTGAGAGCTTTTGTTTTATTTCATTTCTGGTAAATGTGATGATTAAGTGTATAGTTGAAATTTTACGAAACTGAAATGCTTTTAATAGCTGTCGTAATGGACCAAGAGACTCACCGCCAGTTGCACGTACGTTAGAATAATCCTCCATAAATCTATTGCTAGCTTTTATCACGCCAACAAAACGGAAAGTGACAGCAAGAGATGTAATGGATGATTATCTCAATGAACGTACGTGAAACTGGCGTTAACAGTGTTGTTAACAATTTTAACTCTGAAGACTCTGCAATCTGTCAGTTAATTACAGTTCGTAGTTACCTAATTAATAACATTGATTAATTAATTAATGTTTGTGGGTAAAATTATCAGGGTATTAACAGATTTAGCGAGAGAGAGAGAGAGAGAGAGAGAGAGAGAATAGAATAGCCACAAAAGACACAAATCGTCTGCAAAAAGATTAATTTAAAAAAATGTTAACTAAATAAGTGATCAAAATATCTTGTCCACGATAAATATATTTTCATTTTCATTTCATTTTAAATATCTGCCCCCAAAAGTTACGCAGATTTATTTGACATATTATTTAGTTCACCACGTCTGCAAAATGATTAATTTAAAACATAATGACTAAATAAGTGACCATAATCTATCAAAAAACCCTCGAAAGTAGAACGATTAATTTGATTTTTAGATTCTTATTATTTTCTTTCTTAGATTTATCACGCCATAAATGGCCTGGGGCAAATTAGTTGTTCATTTGTATTGTAGTATTTTCAAGCTTCTATGCTACGAGTAGTGCCAACTTTGATCAAATAAACAATATCTCTTACGTATGTACATCTCGTACGTGTCTATAAGCAATTAGCTTATTTGTCTGTATTGCACTTGAAAGGGGTCACTGACCGGACAACAATTAAAGCTAGTCATTCGTAGGAGCAGTTATAAGATAAAGGCAGTGACACGTTCTGTCTCACACGTAGGCCCTTGAAGAGAAAGAGAATACGACTCCATAGACATTGATATGAGAATGTTTATGGATATGATTTGTTGATATTTTTATGAAACATTTTATTGGTTTCTTAATGAAGGACAACATCACGGGAAAACCTATGTAGTGTTGTGTTCGTCATCATCAGTCTATCTATACAGGGTGTAAGTGACAGCCTAGCAAATACTGAAAAGGTGAAATCAGACCATCAAACTGAACAACTTTCACTATGGTGCCTACCTCAGGAAACGCAAAAAAATCTGCTGTCCCATACAAAACTGTTGTATCTACCCGACTCAAATGTATGGGGAACTGTTTTTTTTTCGCGTTTCCTGAGGTAGGCTCCATAGTGAAAGTTTTTCAGTTTGATGGTCTGAGTTCACAGTTTTAGTATTTACTAGGCTGTCACTTTATACGTCCAACTACAGGGAACAGGCTTCAACCTAAGGGTGTATAGGCGTTAGTCCACCCCGAGTGCCCAATGCAGATTGGTAGACTTCACATAAGCATCCGAATTGCTTCTTCAGCGTATGCAGGTTTCCTCACGGTGTTACGTACATACTCATAATTTAGAAAAACTTATTGATTCATGGCATGTCGTTCGCGCGGATTCGATTGATTGACTGATTTACCTGCCAGCTTATATTAACCTAAAGCCATATCTATTTTAGTCTCAAGCATCGAAGGCATCGTATGAAGTCGTCTGGCTCACGTCTCTGTAAGACAATACTTGGATCTTATAAAGACTGAGTTCAAGATGGGAACATAAAATTGAATCACAGATAGTTTTTATCACCTTTTACTGTCGTAAGGTCTCAATCATGAACCACTATAATTCGACTATTTAGGGCCGTTCCTTCAAGATGGCGCATGACTATAACGCTAACTATGCTGACTACTGACTATGACTATGCTCATGACTAAACTCCCCGAGGTCCCGAAGTCAGGGAAACACGAAAGAACTTATGGTCGTGTATTGTCCCACCTCGGGCACTCCATAGAACGATCTGATGATGCTTGAATAATACTGTTACAGACACAAAGATAGTGTCGGCACCTGCATTACTGCATTGAGCTGCTGTATTGAGCTTCTTGCTCGGCACGTCTAGCTCTAAAATCTCCCCTGAAGTATGGGTGCGAGATGTGGTGGACATTCTGTATGTAGTACTCTGTGGTATTACTTAAACAAAGAAAAATGTATATAAGTTACTAAACGAAAGGCTGTTCCGACGCGTCGAAAGATTAAAATTTCCCATTTCCACGTGTTTCTCATAAACACGCAAATTGAATTTCACACCATAAAAGCGCGCGAAGTGATTTTATGCCGGCATTATTTCGCGTATGAAATGCATAAAGTTTTAAACAACGAATGACAAACAATGCTTCGCTGGTTACGTTTTATGGAATAAAAATAAAGGTGTTAACGAATGTGTTTCTAAAAAAACATAGCGAGATGAAACGAGGAAAAAATATATAAAATGTACTTTCGTGCGGGAGAGAATTTAGTGAACTTTGCTGATGATGTGATGCTAGCAACGTTGATTCTATCTAAAAACGAAGGAGTCGCATGGCTAGAGGATTCACGGGCGGACGTGTTTCGCGTGCGGGTTAGGTATCCACATGGCACCGCCGTTTTATTTGTGGTGGTTTTTGTGAGATCTCCCAAATATCTGTTACCAAACAACGTCAAGTACATTACTAGATACTACTACTTGATATTGGCAAACTCATTGATACCACGATAGTGTTACAATTTAACGAATAACTATAAATAATACTGTTTGATTTGAGGAATGCTGAAGAAGAAATTCTGATGCGTATGTGAAAGCTACCAATCCGCATTGGGCTCCCGTGGTGGACTGATGCCCATTCACCCTCCTAGAGGGTAGGCCTGTGCCCTGCAGTGGGACGTATATATAGGCTGATGAAGATGATTTGAGCAGAAATAAAATGTTGAGCTAGTTTTTTGTTTCTCTGGAATTTTTAATATAAAACTTTTCCCTTTTGATACAATTCTAGGAAATGTTAAAAATAACGGTTCTTTGTAACTTCAAGCCTTTTATTTGTTCTAACTAAAGATTTTTCTTTATCTAACAGAAAGGAAATTATAAAAGTGAATTTTAATTTGTAAAACTCCAGTTTTCTTCCCGCCCCATCGTTTACTTTTCTGGCGAGCAATGATAAACGAACTCCGGTTAAATATTAACAGCTTTATCATCGACTTGATGGGGATTGTTTGTTTTGTACCGACCCTTTATTAAAACGAGGAAAATGCTTTAATCTTTTGATCCTAAAATAATTTTTACCGTGGTACTGTGATATACGGGTGTAAAATTTTATCTTATCTGTGGAAACTTTTAGTTGTAAATGTTGTTTTATAAATATGTTGATACCTTGTCCTGTAATTAATCCGTAAGTTTTCCTAAAATGTATACAATAACATAAAATTTAAAATTCTTCAGAGATCAGAGTGTTTCAGATCATCAAACTGAATTTTATCAATTGAGTTGTACCATAGAAAATGTCAATAGTCATTTTGTATATGTAGTCCTTCTTAATATGCTGACACTTTTAAATGTGATGTTCAGACCATCAAACTGAACAACTTTCTCTATAGGAACAACATCGAAATCGTGAAAAAATAACAGCTTTCCCATACATTTGGCACGAGTAGGTTGACAGTTTTGTATGTTGGTGCCATAGAGAAAGTTGTTCAGAATGACGGTCTGATAATCTCCTTAACAATGAGTCAGCATATTAAAAAGGACCCTATATTACCTTAGCTTACGAATTTCGATTGTGATATGTAGTTATTGAAATGTTGACGAGCTTCTGTCCGAATTATCTATGAAGCAACAAGATGTTCGCTTTATATAAAGATTTGACATTTAATAACTGGGCTTCAAGATAAATTATTTTGTCTTTCACTTGACACTCATGTATTGTGTGATGGTATTAAAATGTAGATGTGGCCACAGGCCGTTTGCCCTGCAATAGGATCCTACAGGCTTGTCGTTCCAGTTCAGAAACTGTATTCTTTGTTTACTAAAAGTAACATTTATTTATCACTGCAATTAGATTTTATAACTACACAAATTCGGAAGCCTGGCTAAATTGAAGACATCGAGTCGGGAGCGGCTAATTGCTCCGGCGCGGAGAGTTTAATCACAAAGTTAGAGCGATGCACATTTCAACACATGCACTCTCTGTTAGTAACAGTTTTAAGCAGTAGTGTTACTTGATAAAATCAAAATTTAATATTTGACAGTTCCGAATTGTCCTGACACCCCTACAAACCACAGGTACATATCACAGGAGAGCAAAACTGAACCACGATTGGACCGCGTGCGAACCACAACTTTTAACACATTCGGCATTGCGCTATTCATTTGACAGCCTTTAGAGCCGTTTTGACAGATCGACAGTTTTGACGAGTCACATAGATTTTAGCGCGATGCGGAATTCAGCATAGTTGAATAGTAATTGGATTGCAATGTGATTAGATCAGAAATTGGATTAGGATTGAACTTGGATGTTTTAAATTAGCGCGATCGCCCTCCAGGTCGTCAGTCCAGCGAGCCTGGATGATGATAATGCCTAAACGTCTCAGCCGCAGTCAGCGATATTGCTGTTTTAAAATTGGACTAGGTAAACCGCGATCTATAATAATATTGTTGCTGTATTAGGATATCAGATATGTATTTAATATACATAGATACAGAAACTTACGATAGTAATCCCATTCGCGGAGGCCTGAAGCTTGCAACTAATTTTATTTTTAAGCATTCAGTATTGCAGTAATTGCCTCTCTCTCTTTTGGCAAGAATTGTACCAGATTATATGCTATTGTAGTAGGTATATTAAAAAATTTGGAGGGAGAAACAACAATATCTGCTAAGCTAACCGAGCGAAGTGAACTTAAATTTTCACATAATTCCGTAATGAAACGGAAAACTTGAAGTGAGCAAAGAACATCAGATTTTCACCAGATATAATCGGGTGATGATATTAGATATTATCTCTTGGTCTCCGTCCATTTCTAAGATGGGCTACGCCTGACCATGTGTCAAGCCTTGGTGAGAGGTGGCTATCTTTTTGCCCCTTTAAACACAGTTGGTCATGTACCCCACAATATAAGAAAAAGTGTGGTAGGTACTATAAAAAGTACCTACGGACCTGCCTCCGCCAATTTCTACCTCACCCCCTCTGGCAAGAAGCGTGGCAGAAAATAATAGGCAATGGTGTATTTCTGTCTCACTAGCACTTACTATATCGCTCATAATTACCTCTTTTCAGTTTTCCTATTTTTATTAGATAACAGCCAAGTACCAGAATATTTAATAGTATAGTATCGAATACTGCACATCGTCACGATTATGCGCGCTTTTATATTATGCGCGATTTCATGCTGCCTCGTCCCTTGCAAAAAGTGGCAGAAAAGTTTGTGAGTATTACACGCGTAACTCGTCCATAGTTATATTGTCTAACATGAAAGACAATAATTAATAAAACATGAAAGCTTTTAAGCCCATATCATTATATCATCCCCGTACAGTGCAAAGGCCGTTACTCGTCAATTCGTTCCTATTTTGGGCAACCTCTAGCCACTGGTCGTGATGCTTACCTTGATTTGAGGGTGAAATTAAGATCATTAGCATCCTTTTAAACTAATGGTATACCCATCAAACTGAACAACTTTTACTATGGGAGCAAATCGATCGGAGCAAAAATAAAATCAGCTGTTGCATGTTGTTGAGTCGATTAGGTGTTGCAATTTAGTATAGAACAGCAGATTTTTTTTGCTCCCATAGTAAAAGTTGTTTAGTTTGATGGGTAGACTCTTAGTTTCAAAGGATGCTAATTATATCAATTTCACACAGCAGATGCGCGGCGCCGCCGTAGCTCCTTATATCGCAGCTGTCAAACGCGAGTGACGGAGCACTGGAGAGCGATTTTTGAAACTCACACGTTGAAATCAGCAGTAGAAAGATGCATAATCTCCATAGTAATTTTCTGCCGCTGATTTCTACGTGTGACTTTCAAAAATCGTACTACTGGCCAAGTCTACAAGGTGACTATACTATACCTACTGTATGTGGCTTTACTTTGCATATGACTCCTTCACAAATGTGCAGTTTCATGCAGCGTGCATGCAACACGGCCACTTTACGTAGTAGCTTCGTGCAACTTCACGGGGACTGTTTTAACCACTTTTAACCGAGTTAGGTTATGTAGCGATGCGAACAAATTGATACTCTGTGCTGTGATCGTCAAGTACGTTTTTAGTTTGTTATCTTTTGGGAAACACACAATGTAAAACTGAACTGTAACAAAACACCCTAGTAATACTCAAATGTGCTTCAGACCATCAAACTGAACAACTTTCACTATAGAGCCAACATCGAAATTCTGTTTTCTTAGAAAAAGTTTATGTTCAATCATGAGTACAATCACCGATTAAAGTAATGCAACTGTCTACCCTAACATCCTGTATCATCATTCTCTTGCCCATTTCCCATCATTTGGGGTCGGCGCAATATGTCATCCTCTTCCATTCATCTCTCTTAGCCGTCATTTCAGCACTCACTCCTTTCTTACGCATATCATCTTTCACACAATCCATCCATCTTTTCTTCGGCCTTCCTCTCCTACCGCAGCCATCCACATTCATACTTAACACTCGTCTCGTAATATGACACTCGTCTCTTCGCATTACATGACCATACCACGATAATCTATTGCCCTGCAATTTTTCCGTCATAGGTGCTACTTTCAAACTTCCTCTAATATACTCATTCCTTATCTTATCCATTCTAGTTACACCACACATCCATTTCAACATTCTGCATAACATCCCTAACATCCTGTATAACGTTTTAAATCCTTTGCCATTGCCATTGTTCTCGGACAATTGCATCCTGATCTTACAGTCCTCGTGCACCTATTATTAATTTTCTAACTCTTTGGATCCAAACTAAAGCTACTTGCACATTATCCTTCTTGCTGATTATAAACCTCAGAGGAAGGATCTCCATAGAGTCCGCATAAATTTACGATTGTAGTTAGTCTCTTTTGTCTTACGATGTACCTTTAATAGTAGAAGGAGATGGAACTATAGATAATTGTTTATGCGGCTGTCCACTTTTTTTTGAGCTTGTGTGTGTGAAAAGTGACCGTAAACATAAGGCCATATGTCATTTGGTGCCTTTTTCCATACTACTGGACACCACACACTCAAACCTAAACGTCAAAAAAAGTGGACACTTTACAATTGGTATTGCTCACTCTATTAGATATAATCTCTTTGTTGTAAACTATGAAATAACCGCCCGGAAGAATCACTGACTCCTAGGTAAGTCCTCTTAGGTCCCGTCTAAGATTCGGAGATACAAAAATTGTCTATTTGGCAATTAGATTTCGTCTGTGTATAAACTTGTTAATGTTAAGGAATTATTGTAATCCTTTTACTTGAGTTTCATAAATATTTTTTATTATTATTATTATACCTTGAATTACCTGTCCGCCGTATTAGATAATAGGCAGGTAGTTTGCAATTTTAGCACGGCTCCTTTTTGGCATATTGATATTTTCTGAGGAATGACTGTTTATTTTTAGGGTTCCGTACCCAAAGGGTGAAAACGGGACTCTATCCATAAACCTACGTTGTCCGTCCGTCCGTCCGTCC
The DNA here is from genome assembly GCA_963924505.1 of Agonopterix alstromeriana. NCBI lineage: Eukaryota > Metazoa > Arthropoda > Insecta > Lepidoptera > Depressariidae > Agonopterix > Agonopterix alstromeriana. Next base: position 16,546,156 of record OZ004671.1, on the reverse strand, counting down.
TACCTTTTTAGGGCTGTAACTTAAGAACCGTAATAGCAAGACAGTTAAAATTATCACAAAATGTGAGTTATTATGGCGAATTTACTAACATGCATGCATATGCTCACGACTATATTCCCCGAGGGGGTAGTCAGAGATATTCTGAAACCTCAGAACATCCACGTTTCACCAGTAGTACCAAAACTCTGTCCAGTGTGACGGGGGGTGAGCCCGTCGCCACTTATAATGGACAGTGGGTACGATGCATGCCTCGAAATTGAAGCATGCAGGTTTCCTCACGATGTTTTCCTTCACCGAAAAGCCAGTGGTGTTACAAATCGTACATAAATTCCGAAAAACTTATTTACTAACAAATAATAAAAATCTTAAGTTTAAAATTTGAAGTGGTCCTCATACAAGAAACTAGTTTTATAAACGTTTTTTCTTCTTGCTCTATCGTAAAAACCGCAATACATAAAAGCTTCAGTCTTAGTGTGATTAAAGAGAAAACTCTACAGTATAACAACAAATTATAAAAACCCGCCAAGTGTGAGTCGGTCTCGCGCTAAAGGTCCCAGAGAAAACAAAAGGAATAGTGCCTCAAAAATTTCCATAAAACCGTATGCATTAACGAAAATCTGACTTTATACAAACATAGAGATTAGATTCTAGATTGTTTCTGAAAAATTTCATTAACTTTAATTGGTTAGTATTGAAAATATCATCAGACTTCACGTATTAGGTAGGTACTAGGTAAGTAGTTTGCAATACTAGCAACGTTCATTTTTAACGTATTGATGTTTCCTGAATGGAATGACAGTTTTATATATTTTTTAATAATTCACAAACATAATTACACCTTTGGACCTGCACTGTAATTACTATTAATTAGGTAAAGACCAGCAACCACTACGTCAGTATTAAAACACTGATCACCAAATCTATTTCCCTTGGTCACAATTCAATCTCAGTGCCGCGGTCCACCACTAATTACTACCAACGGGACCAATCGTGATTTATTCGTCACCAGCTACTACTGAGCCACTGGTACAAATTGTGAGTTTTGGCGCTAAAGATGCGGTTTAAGTCATGAGAGCACGGTGAGAGTGATAGCGAGAACTGGGCAGGTCGAAGTGAGTCCATAAATCAAATCAACCCAGATCAACCCATTGCTACACACTGCATAACATAAGCCTCCTTTTTTATTAATGTGTTATTCATCGAGATCATGTGCTAATTGGATCCATTGCCAACTCGTGTCCTTAAATAAATATATGAATAAATAGCCAACCAGCCAGCGTTCTTGGAACCGTCCCTCGGGGAGAGGCTTTGGAGGAGGTTTACTGGTTGTATGTCCCCCCTCCCCCCCTTTTTTTTGATTGTTTTTTGTTTGTGTAGGAATTTGACGAAGCTTGTTGCAGATATACGGGATGTATTTATTAACGAAACGTGTTGTGGATCAGAGTGGTGTATTTCCTTTGACGAAGCCTGTTGTGGATGTGAGTATTGTATTACCTTTGACGAAGACTGTTGTGGATACGCATATTGTATTTTTTGGATAATTGTTGAATTTGAATAAGTAAATGTAAAATATTTATCCTTAAATAGCCAACACACAATGTTACACAAATTATCTAGTCACATTTAAAGTACTAGAATCTAGCTTGGACTTGTATTATGATGACTCGACAACGATATAGAATTAACGTGCAGGCGCGTGCGATCAGAGTGACTGTGTAACGCACACTGGACTCAGAGACTCCTTGACAGCGCGCGGTTGAGGACCGCCGACCAACCGCGTAGAATTGTAATCAGCGCGGGTGGTAAGCGCGGGTAGTTTTCACTATGAAACGGTACAAGGCATCACCTAGCTCGTGGTTCGCGTCGCTGACCACCCGCCCCGGGGCGTCAGCGTGACTCTAAAACCAGCCTTTGCTTGTTTCGCAGCACAGCATATTCATTAACACCAAACTGGTGTCTTGTTTCTTCAGGCATCTTCAACATGATGATGACAGTAGTTGTTTTTGCCCACACAATATTGAACCCTTTGTCTGAACGTTGCGGTTTCCCGTTCCATTAGGAGTGGATAAGGTCTGGAGGTAAGAGTGAATGTGTTTAAAAATAAATTTTAATAACATTTGGGCACATCTGTGCGGCGATCATCTGCTAGATGGCGCGACAATCTGAGCAAGATGGCGGCAAGAGCACAGGACCTAGCGAGGCAGCGATTATTGGTAGAGGCCGGTGTCCAGCTGTGAACTCAGCAGGCTGTTTAGAGTGATTCCCGCTACAGCTTACATCTTAAGGCGGATCAGTAACTCGCACCTGCTGCGTACTCTCAATAGGCGAACGCGAAAACGATAATTGGTTTCGCTCGACGGTTGTTTGCGTGAAATGGCGCGCCAATTAAAATTTGTTCCAATTCTAACGCGACTTTGGCTCGATAAAGTCGTTTTGCAACAGTACTGATTGCTATTTGTTTTTGGTTAAAGCTGAAAATGTTAAAAGGTTTACTTCAGATTCCGTTTCGGTAAATTTCAATGTGTCTTTTTCGTTTCGCAAAAGCTTTGATTTTTCCTTACGTTCCGTTATTCTGCAGGGTGAAATTGATATCATTAGCATCATTTTAAACTAAGAGCATTGACTTAGAATACTATAGACGCCAGGTCTACTACAAAATTCTCGAAAAAAGTGTCCGAGACTAAACTACACAAACCTAAGTACGTGTAGTAATATAAACCTACTAAAAACATAGAAAATGCTGAAATTCATTTTCATCCCACTCCCCCATCGGGGGAGTTCGCGCCTCGCATCGCGCCCACGCGTTCGCGTAGTCGGCCGGTCAAACGAAGACTGTTGCGTAATTCGTTCTCTTTTTTACGTTTTCGTTCTCTTTTCATTCGGACACTTTTGTACGCGGACCCTCCGTCCAGTAGTTGGTAAGTCAATGAATAAGAGTCTGCTATTCCATACTAAACTGCAATGCATACTCGACTCAAATGTATGCAAAAGCAGATTTTTTTTGTTGCGGTCGGTTTGCTTCCATAGTAAAAGTTGATCAGTTTGATGGGTAGACTCTTAGTTTAAAATGATGCTAATGATATCAATTTCATACTGTATAGGTAGTACTACATACAGTACGGACACTCCCTGCCCCCTACCCAATTTTAACCTCACCCCCGCTTGGTAGGAAGCTTGGTGGAAAATGTAGGTAATGACGTATTCCTGTCTCGCACGCTCTTTTGTATAAAATGAGTGAAAAAGGTGTGTCGGAAAGTGCAGATAACTTTTACGGCAGGATAACGGCTAAAGCTCTTCACCCAATTATTATTATTGTTTGTGGGTTTGGGGCCTTGACAAGCTTGCACCTGTGCCGCTTAGACCATCGCTAGTCCTTTATGAATGCCCCTTTGAAGTTCCCTACTAATTCCTTCTGCAGCCAGAAATCGTAGTAGGTTTTTGATCGGGATGGTTTGTATCTCATCCGGTCTCAATACCTGTCTGTCTAGATGAGTACTTCACCTACAGAACACTGCATTATTAATCTTTATCCCACAGTGGTCTTATACGACACCCACCTGAACAATTTAAAAGGTCTTCTAAAATTAAATGTCATTAGGAGGATTCTAAAACTAAATGTCATTTAAAAATTTCATTCCAAGCTTGATGTAAAACAAATACAATCGTATCATCCCTCTGCTTCGTTCGTAATCAAACACAACTTTACAAAAGCAAATAGTAGAGTTTGAGTTTGAAAACAAATCGTCGATCAATCACGGCTATCAACTATGCGTGTTTAAAATTCATACAAAACGAAATCGGTTTTCACTCAAATCCATTTAGCTTCACAATACCGCTTTCAAACAATTTTTCGCTTGTCAGTCGCCCTATAAAACATAAAGATGTACCGTAAACCACACAGACACTGAGATTGAAGTGAAATAAAATAATGGTACACATCGCAAGACGGGGACGGGACTCCTTTTGGGGTGGTCAGAAACTGTGAATTAAATTTTTAAATGTGCTAAGGCTAAAAGAAAAAACCAGCCAAGAGCGTGTCGGACTCGCCCATGATAGGGTTCCATAGCCATTGTATAAGTAGAAAAAGAAGAAAAGTTTTTAAACTTTTTTGAAACATATTGATAGTGCGATTTATTTTCATGCAACGCCATCTATTCGTAGTTTGTCTTTAGAGAGCAAATTTATTTTACTGGTTTTTCCAAACAAATCCGTTATAATCTTCACTGAAAGTACTACTAGTAAGTGGACTCGTGTGTGTTTATTGCTCCTGACCGATTTCGGCCACGGCGACTGCTTCAACTCCGTTGTTGGAGCATTATAATATTGAACTGCCATCGCATGTTCTACTCCGAACTGCAGAGCGGTAAGTGGAAACAAGGCGGGCAGCTTTTGCGGTACAAAAATGTTCAAAAACGCCACATGAAGCTTTGCAAGATTGATCCGATTTGTTGAGAGGAGCTTGCTAAAGATCAACCGGGCTGAAGGCACACTGTCCAGAATAAAGTTCTCGACTTTGAGGCTTACGCAGGGCTGATCTCGATGCCAAGCGCGATGAACTTAAAGTCAGACCACCCGCGACCACCATCCAATACAACTATTTTAAGACGATCCCACTATGTAAACACAGGGTCGGGCCATATTTTGTTGGTTTTTAGAAGCTATCTTCTTTGAAAGACATACACAATTTAAGAGAAGTTTATTCCGAATGCGTAAATGCGCGCTGCATACAAACGAAGTCTGGTGATATTTTCAATACTTACCAATGAAAGTCAATGAAATTTTTCAGAAACAATCTAGAAACAAATCTCTAAGCTCGTCCGATTTTCGTTAAAATATACAGTTTCAATGCTAGGATTAATTTAAGATTTGTATGGAAATCTTTGAGGCACTGTAACTTTAAAACTATACATTTTAACGAAAAACTGACAAGATACAAGCATAGAGATTACTTTCAGGATTGTTTCTAAAAAAAAAACTGCTTTTTATTTGTTAGTATTGAAAATATAACCATACTTCGTTTGTATGGAGCGCGCCAACAGTAATATACCCTTAATGAAAAATAGAGCAATGATCTTTAACATCTCGGCTTTAGTTTGTATATTTCATATTTCTTATTTTTCTATAAAATACATAATGAAACCTGTGTTCAAAGGAAATCCTAAATAGTTGAAAAAGTCTGTATTACGTGCATCTACTTTATAAGTTCAAATCAAATTTACTTGCGACACACACCATTGTGTAGACAATGTTATGATCTGAGGTCTGAGGTCACTAGCTTATAGTTTGTTTGCTTTACTGTATGGTATCATTATTTTATTAAATAGTATTATTGTATACATAACTTTAGCTTAAGAATTTATATTGTAATAGTTATTAAGTCATGTTATGTTGTAGAGTTTCTGGCCGCATCTTCTCTACAGCGACAACACGTTCCGATGCGGTGGTAGCTTTAAAAAAGATTTGACGTTTGATAAGTGTGCTGCAAGCTCCTATATGGAATAAATACCATTTTATTTCCATTTTTATTTAGATAGTTATAAGTTCTTTCTTTTCTTTTTACAATAACATTTTATTTTTACTTCGATATAAATTATATTGACTTTGACTTTGACGTTGACTTGACCTAAAAATTGAACGTTTAAAATTGTTTGATGTCCAATATGCGAATTTTATAGTTATCTAATTATGATTTCCTTGGATTAGAAGGCACCACAGTGACTTAATGAAGGACAAGCAGGTCAAAAGTAGGTACACCTACTAAAATGAAGTAGTTTAGTAGAGGTGACGCGGCTCTGAAAGGGTCAAGGTAATTCAGTGGGGAAACTGACATGTGACTTATGCGGAGGTACTTTTAAACCCAAGCACAGAATATGTAATAGTATATAGTTCTACATACAGAACGACCACTCCCACCCCCTCTCTGACTTCAGATACCCCACCTCATCTCACACTTTCTAGGGACAGTTGAGGGGAGCCGAGCAAGGGAATGCAGTCAGGTGCGAGTACCCTTTGGATTTAACAACATCAAATATATTTTATTTTTACCCTCTCAGTAAAAATAAACGTTGGATGATAACGCTACATTCACAATTTCAGTGATTTCAGTCTTACATTATATTTTTAATAACAGAATGAACTATTAAAAGTTACGAAATGTATAATGTTCATACGATGCGTGGTAAGTCAACCCTACACATATATCAGGCACAATTTGCGTAAAGTGCTCATGTGCGAACGTCATCATGTCAAATCTAAAACGTTGTTTGAAGTGCCGGACCAGTGACTTAAGCCACTTTGAAGTTAAGGCCAACTTTTGTATCTTTCTCGTCCATTTGAATTAAACTGTTGTGTATTTTTGGTATACAAATAATTTCTTTAAATTTCATGTTAAAATAAACAAGTGTGCCTCTGTGGTATACTGTAGAGTGTAGACTGTACTATTGTGTCGTTGGCGATACAAATACAATAACTCAACAGCGTTCAGTTAAGCCTCTTACTGCATTGACTGCCGTTCGAAGGTTACACGTACACTGAATGCACTACTAAAGGGATGTTTATTTGTGACTGATCTGAAGTACCTTTATTCTGCTTGAATTATTAGATTCTATTTAGATTTTATGAAACTTTTAACATATCGACATGGTGAAGGCGGCGGTTGGATGAGGGCAGCGCAGGACCTATATTATATAGGACCTATCGTTGGGGAAGGCCTATGTCCAGCAGTGGACGTTCATCGGCTGAGATAATGATGATTAATTAATGGAGATTATTATAACGGAAAATTTTCCTTGGAAAGTTATTAGTTTTTTATCTACAAAATTAAAAAAAACCATTTATAATGGTATTTGTCTCTAGCTCGGATTGCCCTGTATAGCCGAGTACAAAAATAAATCGAACGTATACCTAAGCACAGAATAGGTATTAGTATATGGTTCTACATACAGAATGACCACTCCCCGCCCCCCTCTGACTTCAGATACCCCATCTCACCTCACACTTTCTGGGGACACTTGAGGGGAGCCGAGCAAGTGAATGCAGTCAGGCGCGCGCACCCGTTGGATTTAACTACATAAAATATATTTTATTTTTATCCTCTCAGTAAAAATAAACGTTGGAATTAAACGCTTAATTCTCATTTTCTGTGATCTTTAACTTAAATACTATTTTTAATAACAGAATGAACTATTAAAAGTAACGAAATGTATAATGATGTTCATACGATGGTGGTAAGTCAACCCTATACATATATCATGCACAATTTGCGCAAAGTGCGCATGTGCGAACGTTATCATGTCAAATCTAAAACGTTGTTTGAAGTGCCGGATCTGTGACCTAAGTTAAGATATTGGCGAGCACAATATATCACTAAATGGTCGCATTATTACAAGCTATGGCTGTCAGCCTAACGATTCTCTACGGCTCGACTAGTTGGACAGAAAGTCTCGATTAAAACCATTAGTTCCCTGACCCCAGTGTCCGGTGTCGTTAACTCTAGTGACCGTACCGGGGCAGGTTAGAGATAACATAGAGAGCTTAACTATTGTACACACACATACGTACTAGTCGCCGATATAAAAGTAAAATGGACTCTCTAACTAATGTTTGTTTGGTTAGAAGTTAAGCTTCTAGCTATTGAATCTCTCAGGTATGAAATTGCAGATAGAAATAGAAATAAATTATTGAGGTCGGCAATCTAATTGATCATCATCATCGTTTCATTTAAGTGCTACGCTCTTGTCGCTTATCTTATTCTTCAATCATGTTTCTTCTCCGTAAGTGCCTTGTTTGGGGTTCCTTACAATGAAATGCGGACTGTAATTGAATGCTCGTCCGATGAGAGGGGCGCGGTTCGGACCAGTGTTGCCACTTGCTTCCCGAAAGCATAGACAGCCTTGTGTTCTTGATGAAACGATATCAATCTTTTCTTTTAAACCGTGCTTGATAACTCCATCTAGGCCTTCTACTGCCTATCTTCCCCTCTAGTTTCCATTATAATCAATTTTAAAAGAAATTGTGGTATCAAAGGTATGGTATATTTTAAAGTAACCTACCTACTTTCTACAAAATCACTTCTTGTCTATAAGAAAACTTACAGTTTTTAATTAAGTTTTTTTTCTGATACTTAAAAAATTAATTAACAATATAGATAATAGATTAAGCCGGTCAAGTGCGAGTCGGGCTACTCGCGGACCAAGGTGTCCATACCACACCACCACACAACATATTAACTTAAAAAACTTTGGTTTCTCCGGGACCTTTATCGCGAGACCGACTCACACTTGGCTGTTTTTTATTATTTGTTGTTATAATGTAGATTTTGCACTATAATCACATAAAGTTTGACGCTTGTATGTATGACAGTTTTTACGATAGAGTGAGAAGATAAAAAGCGAGTCGCGCTGCAATTCTGGCGGAGTACGGACGCGTGCGTATCGGCGCGTTGGGATTGCACGTGGCTCCTCCATTTTGTGAACTCTTTTGTGTTTTAACCTTAAAACAATCACTTGAGATTATAACCTACTTACATTGGCAAAACTGCCACTCTAGACTTAATAAATACTACTGATAATTTTCCTTCATATACTATCCACATAACGAGACATTGGCTGAATTGTGATAACACATCGGATGCCACTAAACAAAAATTGAATTGAAGATAAAAAGCGTGGATAAAAACTAGTTATGTAATGTATGATTCATTAATTTTAACTTTTTGACATTTTAAGTTTTTTCAAGGCCTGTGTGGCTATTGCGGTTCAAAAGTTACAGCAATTTAGGGCTGTAGGTAGGAGAGAAAGACATAAAGACGGACGGACGGACGGACAACGTAGGCTTAGTAATAGGGTTCCGTTTTCGCCCTTTGGGTACGAACCCTAAAAATCAGAAAAATCTAGTAATTATAGTTTCTAGCATTTAGAGTGATTTTAAAGAACGACCTTTAATACTTATAATTATTGTGTAAATGTAAGTATTGTAACCACTGGGCCCAATACACACAGTAAAGCTTGTATGTTTCTTCAAAGCTTTACTTGTATATCAGTTTTCCCTTCAGAAAACCCCTTGGAACAAACTTAATCGTGCTTCATTAAACAGAAAACTTATTAATAACCCCTCGGTCAATATCCCGAACAGTGCTAACTACATCAAATTACCAGTAAAGGGTTCTGAAGTCAGCCCCGATCTAATTGCGAATCCGTGACTACTGTCTTCCTGTTCCATTAGCAGCTTTTACTACGAAACTTTGTAATTAAAGACTACTTTGATTTGTTACACATCCATTGATGCTTTTGTTGGGAGGAAAATTTTTTAAATTCATATCGAAAGGGTTATTGATATTTAATTTAAAGGGTTTTCTATTCGTTTTTATGATGTCGATCTTAGACAATGTCTTAAAAGTCACGTCGTGTCATTAGGAGTCTAGACGTTTGAATTTTCCCAGTTTTTAAACTTAAATATTGACGGTTAGAAATCGTTCGATTCTTAATTAAGCCAAATAACGAGTTTGTTTTTGCGTTTGATTTGGAATTGGAATTTTATAGAGAAAATGGGTTGTTTTAAGATTTTTTGGCTAACTAATTTTGCTGATAAAACGTTAATTAAGAATCTGTGTAATCAAAAAACAAATGAATTAATTTATTGTACTGAATCGAGGTTCGTTAGAATTTCCAATCACTAATTTCTTTAATTGCCTAAAAACTTAGACAATTTAACTATGGGTGAGTTACGCTTGTAATTCTACTAACAAACTTTTCTGACATTTTTTGCGGGGGACGAGGTAGCGTGAAATCTGCAACTTTGGATTTTATTCCATTACTACACATTCGAATTTTGATTGTTAAAAACAGTCTCGTGTGCAACCCAAACGCGACCAGTTTAAAGTTCATCATCATCATCATATCAGCTGATAGACGTCCACCGCTGGGCATAGGCCTCCCCCAAAATGGGGGGATTTGCCATAATCGCCACGCTTGGCAGGCCGGTTGGCGATCGAAGTTGGATTGAATGTGTGTACTCTGAGGATACTGCTGCCCATCCTCCGGTGGATCCCATAGTCGCCTTTTACGACACCCACGGGATGAAATGGGATGATGCTATTCTTAGCCGACACCACACGGTATAAAGTTATTGTTCCGCAATTATAGGCTGTCTCGTTTAGTGATAAGGTATAAAATTGTATGCATATGCATGTGATCAAATCATCTTGTAACGTGGCAGAGGGGAAATGCTACCGCAAGGCTGGTCCCTAGTTATATTGTCTAAGCCTAAAGATTATTTGTTGTTTAATTCATACGGAGTAACAAGAGACCCCTGAGGTGCTTGAGACTATTGAGATGAACACCTTTCACTATGGAGTCAACATATCGAATTAAATTAAAATATCTACTGTTCCATACATTGGAGTCGCTTACTAGTTTTGTACTAAACAGATTTTTAAAATTATTATTTTGATGTTGGGTCTATTGTCAAAGGCCTATAGGTAATTTTCGTATGAAGAGTGGCGTTTTTTTTAAGCGGCCATTTACCAAATGTTGTGGGTATTTTAGGGCTATTATAACCTTACGTTATTATTTAAAAAAATGTCAAACAGTGTAACGCTTCGGAGATATTTAATGTCAAAGTTTAAAAAAAAATCTACAAACTTCGTTTAAAAGTTCCTTGTTCTGGTTTTATTTCCACTTCATATATATATGTTAGTATACAACGTGTTAATGAATTAACGCAAAAATAGAAAGTAGTTTGTTTAGAATCGAGAGCAGAATCGAATAATCATGGTTTAAACTTAGATCATTTTTTTCAAAATATTAAATAATTAGTTTGTAAAATTTAATGAACACGATCTCAACCCATCGCTCAGGCACTCTCACCCTACTTATTACCAAAACAAGATTCATAAAATGTGTCCATGAGCACGATAGGGCTTTCATTCATTGCTGAAATGATAACAAATCATTTTTGCCTCAAAAATTAAAATGCGAATAACTTTAAATTTTAACTATCAAAATAATGAAATTATTGTTTCAATCTAATTATTTTGTTATAAATCAGTTGGGGTGTATGAGGTTTTGCGCTTATTCATTAACATGTTGTATATATGAACTATAGTTTTTATAGCCCAGAATTATTCGTTTTAATTATTTGTGACATCATCATGCATATTTTGTGCAGGAACGCATCCCAATTCTCGCTAGTTTGCGGTCGCTTACGGCCAGGTACTAAATGTAGTGGGTATTTTAGGGCTAACGTTATCTTAAACATACTAATTACAGTGCAATCAAAAGTACAGTTATGGTAAGGTATAGCCACAGGTCCGGCACTTCAAACAACGGTTTAGATTTGACATGATGACGTTCGCACATGCACACTTTGCGCAAATTGTGCATGACATATGTGTAGGGTTGACTTACCACGCATCGTATGAACATCGTCTACATTTCGTTACACTTAATAGTTTATTCTGTTATTAAACATGAATTTAGCGTTAATTTCCAACGTTTTATTTTTACTGAGAAGAAAAAAAACAAAAATATATTTTATATAGTAAAATCCAACGGGTGCGCGCGCCTGACTGCATTCCCTTGCTCCCCTCAAGTTTCCCCTCAAGTGTGAGGTGAGGTGGGATATCTGAAGTCAGAGGGGGCGGGGAGTGGCCGTTCTGTATGTAGAACTATACTATTACCTATTCTGTGTTATAGCTTAACATAATGAAATTTTCTCAACTTAGTATGTAAATTCCCCACAACAAAGCTGTTTTACGTAGGTAGGTGAACTCAGATTGAAGTTAGATAAAATTCCTAGCAGTAGCGGGGCATGTCGGCACAAATTCATTTTTCTTGTTATGAGCAAAGTGACGGGAGTGGCTTCGTAATCGAATTCCAGGCCTCCGCTGACTATTTCATGTGCTGACATTTCTTTTGTAAGTAGGTCGGAATGCGATAATAATATTCTAGATTTTGTTTTAAGCTCTCTCTGGTTGGATTTTATTTAGTACTAGAGTTAACCCGCGACTTCGTCCGCACAAATTGTATACCAGATTTTAAGACAGATCATAAGCTATCAAACAAAAAAGTTTCATCAAAATCGGTGCAATTGTATTTGCGTGATGCTGTTACAAACATACAAACAAACAAAAAGACAAAAATTCTAAAAAAGGTTGTTTTGGAGTCCGGGATACCTAAAAACCATATTGTAATCTTTTTCATGTAAATATCTTCAATGTACAGACACACTTCTGTTACAGTTGTATAATAGTAAAGACTAGAGTTTACCCGGGACTTCGTCCGCAAGGGTTCCCGTCATCGCAGCTAGATAAATGATATACCAGATTTTATGTCTAATCGTAAGCTAATACAGTTTTTGAAAGTTACGCGGTTATTATTTAATCTAGAATTCAACATTTTAACGGGTTATTCGGGATTTAAACGACGAAGAGTGAGGGTAGACAGATTTGTCTGCTCTTAAAAATCTACCTGCAGTGACAACTGCCATGATCACGGGATGACTGAGGAAGTCATCCCGTGATCATGGCAGTTGTAACACTGCAGAAATATCGGGAACTCAAATATACCTAAACGCGGTAAGAATCCGTTAAAATGTTTAATTCTAGATTAATCGTAAGCTATCAAACAAAAAAACTCATAGACATCGGTTCAGTAGTTTTCACGTGATGCGCGAACAAACAAACAGACAGACAAAAAAATCCAAAAATTTTTGATTTTGGACACCCAAAAACTATATAGTACATAATGGTCTATTATGGTGGTGTGGCATACATGACAAAACGTTTTGTGGATTATTTCCTATGTACCCATTGCTCAAGAATTTTTTATTTTGACACTTGACAAAACTATATCGTAACTTTTTTTTGTCTTTAACCCGTTTAGTGCTGTAGCCTTTGACTAATTATTATAAGGACTAGCCTTGCGGTAGCATTTCCCCTCTGCCACGGTATAAGCACAATTGATCTTGTGCATTTACATTCAATTATACACCTTATCACTAAACGAGACAGCCTATAATTGCGAAATAATAACTTCGAACTTAGAACGTTTGGGGTTCACACGAGACTACTTTTCATGATTTTTAACATTCAAAATTAGAATCTAAAGTTATGGGGAATAAAATCCAAAGTTGCGGATTTCATATTACCTCGCCCCCCGCAAAAAGTGGCAGAAATGTTTGTTAGTAGAATCACACGCGTAACCAGTCCACATATAAATAGTCAAAGGCTGTGGCGCAGGTCTGCACAAAGAACAATTTGTTTTCTTTTGTGTCTGGAATTACCGCATACGAGGGGTTAATGTACAGACACATTTCTGTTACAGTTTTATAATATAGTAGAGATCTGAGAGTCTCACTCAACGGTTTGCTGGAAGAAAATGCTCGTCTTTGTGTTCATTGTATCATATAGGGTCCTTTTTAATATGCTGACACTTTTCTAAGGGGTGATCAGACCGTCAAACTGAACAACTTTCTCTATGGGACCAACATCAACATCGCGAAAAAAAAACAGCTGTTCCATTCAAAACTGCAAACCTACTCGAGCGAAATGTATGGGACAGCTGATTTTTTTTCGCGATTTCGACGCTGGTTCCATAGGGAAAGTTGTTCAGTTTGATGGTCTGATCATGCCTTTAAAAAAGTGTCAGCATATTAAGAAGGACCTTGTATATCTTTTTAGTTGTAATGTATACAGGGTCGAACTTAATATGCTGACGGTTTTTTAAGCGGATGATCAGACCATCAAACTGAATAGTTTTCACTATGAAGCTCAAAAACGCGAAAAAAATCTGCAGTTTCATATAAAAGCTGCTGTACCGAACTGACTCCAATGAATGAATTAGCTGATTTCATATTCTCGTTTCCTGAGGTAAGCTAATAGTGAAAGCTGTTCAGTTTGATTTTCTTAATTAACCGTTTCAGTATTAACGAGGTTGTCCCTTACACCCTGTATAAAATAATCTACATTGACGTCTAGATACAAAAATGTTTCTACTATAGAATGCATTATGCTCACTACTAAATTCCCCGAAGGGTTAGTCAGAGATATTCTGAAACCTCAGAAAATTCACGTTTCACTGGTACCGAAACTTTGTCTAGTGTGACGGACAGTGAGCCCGTCGCTACTTGTAATAGAAAGTGGGTACAATACATGCCTCGAAATTGAAAAATGAAGGTTTCCTTACGATCATTTCCTTCAACAAAAAGCCAGTTGCCAGTCAAGCCAGTATTTGAATACCAGGAAGTTGGAATAGGTATAGTCTGTCTTACAAGCGGTGAAACATGAAAATACTCCTTGGAGGTATACCGACCGCTGCATGGTCAGTTTTCGTGTTTCCATGCTTGTAAGGAGGTTTGTGATACATTGGTTTAAATCCATGTTATTCAACATCCATGCATCCATATTGTAAGGTATTCACCTTACTTGCATTTTTTTTAAACTGTCCAAGTACGTTTCGGGCCACGCGCAGAGCTCTTTTCGTGTAGGGGAGAAATATTTTTCAAGATTTTATTTTACCTCTTTGTTGGCGTGGTTAATATATATACTATATACTATACTATACCATCAAATTATAGCTTTCTAGTACTAAGCGTAAGACGGACAGACAGACGGACATGGTGAAACTATAAGGGTTCCTTGTTGACTACGGAACCCTTAAAAATGTATTTGTGTAGGAGATCCAAATAAATGATCTCGAGCTCGTTTGTATGAAATATCCAGGGAACACGCAAGGTCCACCTCGATACAAACATGAAAAGCTAAACAAAACTTTAATGAAACTACTGTCATGGTAGTGATTCACGATCGGCAATAATAGCATTTAATTTCGCAGTATCTCATAAACGATTACCGAATTGTTTGAATGTCCGCCTCATTGTTCGACAAACATGCCGATCGCGCTTGCAGTTCAAATTATTCATTTTATTTGTTTTTATGTTCCAAAATTATTGCGATTTGCGTGATTCGAATATTTAATCGAATGGGGAACTTGCACAGTTTTATATTTTTAGTGTATCGTAAAGGCTTACATAAAAATACCAAAAACAAAAATGGTAAAATATGCACAAATAATTTATTTATTGCAAATCAAAACGCTCACTGCCATGACGTGACGTCACTCCTTTTCATGACGCGTGAAGCTCATCACAAATCATCCGCTATAATATGTTGCCGTACTCTTCTAACGAACGCCAGTTGCTACTCGTAATCGCTTCGTCACTTTGCGATGATTGGTGTTTGAAATACAAAGAAAGGAAACTTATAATTGAAATATTTCGTATAAATTAAAACTTTTGAATAAATCTTTCAGTAATGTTCTATTCACAACTATTATTATTGAATTATTAAGATAATTTTTCATTATAATGTTGGTGCAAGTTCCCCATTTTATAGTTGTTTTTGCGAAACTATTCTTGTTATTAATATGTTCGTGCTCAGCCAATTTCAATTAGAGGGACTGGCTATTATAAATGTACAGGAAGGTATTTGACTGCTTATTGAAAAATGCAAGTGCATTAGTGCGTGCTTTAAACACAACATGCAGTTTGAGGTCTTTATCCTCAGGAATGTGATGGAAGGAGAAATCCCTACAAAGGACGAGGGAGTGCATCTACAGGGTGTTAGGGTAGACAGTTGGTGATTGTACTCATGATATTGAATTTAATTGAATCAGGCATTACTTTGCTGAAATCTATGACTGATAGGCAGATGAAACGATTGTATCGAGACCTCCGCTTCTAAATACCTAGTAGACATGCAATAAACCTGCGTCCGCGGCATGATGTCGCGATAAAGCTCTATCGCGCCCTAGCTCCCTTTCCTTTTTGCACGCGAACGAACGAGTTAGCAGGCGCGATAAAACGTTTATCGAGGCACCATGCCGCGGGCGCTGCACACCAAATAATTTCTACTCTACGCTTGTTTCGCTCCACCAGGGAGCATCCTCAGGATTTAGACCGACGAACGTTCGCAACAGAGTTGTTTACTCCACCGAGCGTCCGACAGCATCTCAGTGTCGGATACTCAATACTGAACAACTTTCCCAAAGGAGCAAAGGGAACCTCGCAAAAAAACATTTCACTTTTCATGAGAACGGCCGATTAGCTGATTGCGTTTAGTATGGAAACGACCAAGTTTTTTATGCTAATTTCCTATTGATTTCATAGGGAAAATTGTTCAGTATCATGGATACAATCACCCATTAAAGTAGGTAGGTAATGCAACTTTAACCCTAACACTCTGTATATGTGGAGCACACACTCAGGGCATTCTGTGTAACTGACTGTTTTTCTAAATAAGCAGTCAGTGTCGTAATGTCAAAAAATATTTTCTATTTAATTTACAAATTCATGACGTTTTTCTTGTGTCTAGCACTACATTTCTGCCAATGTCAAGTGAGTATTAGGAGTATCGTAATCTCAAAGCATGTAACACATTTAAAATACAATAAAATCTATAAAATGGTAGAGCCACGTGCAAGCCGGAGAAAACCCGATATGCGACTGTCCGACTAACTAACATATTTGCAATGCGACTCGTTCGATAAATCTTCATCAGCCTAAAGTAAGTAAATAAGTTACAGCCTGTAGAATCCCACTGCAGGGCAAAGGTCTCCTCACACGAATAACGGTGAGAGGGAGTGGGCTATACTACACCTCGCGGGCCCAGTGCGTGTTGGTGGAGTAAGTTGAATACTAACTTGCCTCCACCAACACGCATTGGGCGTTAATCAGCTATGAGAAATTAAATTAAATATTTTCTTTATTAAGGGCCTATATCGAAAAATTATTGAAGCGAAATGGGCGTGTGAAAGCTTATATTACTGCCTGATGCGAGAGAAAGAGATGGGGCGGCGAGCGCGCCTGAAACGACGCAAGCATAAAACAAACTTTATTTAATTGTAATTGTACTATTTACGTACGTTCAATTCTGCTCTAATCAAAATTTATAAAATATCAATCTCTATTTTTTAAATCAAGCCTCTTGTTTCTAATATTCACCGTTTAGCAGTTCCAAGCGTTTATCGATAAAGACGGAGGCTACTTTGGCTTGTTTTTCTATCGAGAAAATGTGTCTTAATCATGTTTATGTTCAATTTACACATATCCGCAAATCATACTCCTACTGTTAGTACTTCATGAGATATGATGCTTTGAAGAATCCTATTTTTTTCACATAGCCTCTTAAGGGCCTGTTTCACCAATTCTTAGTAAGTTCTTGTTAGCTTATCCGATAGATATTTTGACATATCTTTCATACAAAATATGTCAAACTATCTGTCGGATAAGAACTTACTCAGAAGTAGTGAAACAGGCCCTAAATCTCAACAAGAACAAAACATTTAAACCCTAGCAACTAATCCAAATGCCTGAACTCTAGGAGCTAGAATTAACTGTCTGCTTTTCTAAATCAGCAATCACTGTCGTCACATCAAAAAAATCTTAATCAGCTATGAGAAGTTGTCTCTTTTAACCATTTAATCACACAATTAACTTAATTATCCTGCACCAAAAACTTAACTAATTACAAAATTAATACACTTCCTCATTCGAAACACCGTATCCTACTGCGGGGTTCACTAAATTTAATAAAAGGGGGGATTCCCGGGCAGACAGGAAGAATAATGACCTAGTGATAACGAGGCAGCATGCCTTTTTCAACTCTTTTCACCGCTTTAGCTGAATTTATACTGTTTGCCGCACGAAAAACGTTTGAATATTAAAATAGAAACAACGGGTTTATGGGTGCCGTGAAGTGTTAAGCATTATTTTCTGCAGCGTGATAATTTAAATATACGATGCATTATTACGCTTTCCATCTATTTTACGGGTCGAATTTAGAGGATGTTTTAGTTTATAAATATTCAAAAATAAATCGCCGACGTAGGTGAGAAAACAACTAGAATAAATTAGGAGTGGGTCGGTCACGTCTTCTCGAATGCACCTGGAAAGGTGTGCAAAAATTGATACGCCCTGGATCCTGAAAGTTATCGTTGGCGTCCAGGAGACTGATTGCGCTGATTTAAAGCATCGAAGTTCTATTCTTATCCAATTTCAGTTCTAATCACATTGCAATCCAATTACTATTCAACTGTGCTGAATTCCGCATTGCGCTGAACTCTATGTAACTGACAGCCTTTAACGTCTGAGCGATCTGTCAAAACGGCTCTAACGGCTGTCATGAGCTGTACCGCGATTAGCGAAATACCAAATGTATCAAAAGATATGGTTCGTAAGTAGTCCAGTCACGGTTCAATCACCGAATATTTACTACGATTGCAGCCCTGGATCCCAGAAAATGACGTCCAGCACAGCTATTCTATAAAACACAAACTGGAATTTCATCTACGTAATACCCACTGTTCTCCAAAGGTAAAGGAAAAAAAACATCGTCTATGTTGAAGAAGAAATTCTATGCTTCTCCGCCTGCTTCTCCGTCCACCAATCCTCTCTGGACACACGTCTTCTTCTTCTTATCGTGTAGACAGCTAGCCCTGGTGTCAGAGTTTTTTCAGACCACCTTACGGCCTCTGAAGTGTTTTTTATGTAACGACTACTACCACCAGAGATAGCAGCCGCGACCAACGGCTTAACGTGCCATCCGAAGCACGGAATCATCTTTCTTTTCTGACAATCAGGTGATTCAGCCTGCAATGTCCTATCCAACTGGGGAAAAAGGCACTAAGAGACATATCACTAGGTGTCCCCATTGGGAATCGAACCCACGACCTTCGTGTCAAGAGCCCAATACTTTTAACCATTAGTCCGGATCACGGACACACGTGATGGCCCATACACCCTCCTTGAAGTTAGGCCAGCGTCCCAATAGTGGGGACGAAAGAGGATGACGATGATTCATGACGATAATATATTGACTATCCATTATTTACGAGTTCATTACGCTGGACAAGTCCAGGACTCTGCTAACAAAATGCAGATATTCAAAACGTGCTTTGTTTTATTCTAGCTATTTTCCGTGAATTCATGTACGTTGGCTTTAAAATAGCATATGTAGTTCTTCTCGAACATTCTATACAACGTGTCAACGGAATAACAGAAAAAATAATACATCCTGTTACATTTTTATTGAAGTAAATCGAATTACGTTTTAATTATATGAAATATACAGGGTGGTCCAAAATGTGACGTCCAAAAATTTTTTTTAGATTCCTTACACCTGGGTGTATCCGAAAATACCCCATGTATGTTCCGCGATTTTTTGTAGTTTAGAAGTTATGATTTTTTAAATGTATATTTCGAATTTTCTGCCGGAGCGACTTAAAATAATCGTAACTTGTTTAATAGTAAGGTTTTTTTATTTATTTTTTCTCGAAAGTGATCGTCTTGAATCACCCTTTCTACTTTATTATCAACTACACAACGTTATTCATTACAAGTTACCGACAAAAGGGACGAAAGTAAAAATTTTAGGTTTGAGTTGAACGGAGCAAAATTTTCAAAAATTTCTTAATAATACAAAATTAATGTTTCATTGGTTCAAACTAATTTTAAAAACTCCAGCAGTTTGTCAGCTTACCAAATAATAAAAAAAAAGTTGTTCTTAATAGGCGATTTTACGACGAAATTGGCTTCAGAACTTAGTTAGGTGAGAATGCATTAAAAAAAATGTTGTCGTAAAAAATGTTTAAGCTTATTTTTTTTTTCATTTTTATGGCCTACATTAGCAAGGCATCAAAAGCATTCAAATAATCTCAAATTGAACGATCAGTGACACATTTCATTTTCTGTTTTTAGACATGAAATTATGAAAGCTAGAATTAAACCAAAATCTACTTCAAGGCCAATCACACACAATGACACAAAGCAATAAATAACACGTTTCAAAGGCGCCAGGCCAGTAAGGTCTTTCTCTTTCGCACTGTTATGGTTGCGTAGAAGTACGTAAGAGAAAGACCTACTGTCTTGGCCACAAAAGTCAGCCGTGCGCGCTAGGGGTTTTTTACCTGCACTTCCCTCTCCCCCCTCTCCCCATACATTCTCCGTAGCATCTCACTGTATCGTCCGTCCGCTAGTCGTTCACTCACTTCCATCGCGTGTGATACTACTTGACGTTGCTTCTTTCCGATACCGATATTTTGAACCTACTTTCGCTTTGTTACTGGACTCCGATTTGCCTTACGACTGACTTGTGCTTGTGTTACGGACTCCGATTTGCCTTACGACTGACTTGTGCTTGTGTTACTGACGGCAACATGAGTAATTTTAGTCTAAGCCAGTACGCAGAAATGCACTTTTACTATGGTATGGCCAAAGGAAACGGTCATTTAGCCGCAAGGCTATATCGTCAACAACTGGACCGGCGAGGAGAAATACTGGACCATTACCCGGACCATAGGGTATTTATTAATACTCATAATACGCTGATGGCCGGGCGTATCCCCGGTCGTAGCCAAAGGCACGAAGGAGTACCCAGAGTAGATCCGGACAGAAGAGATGAAGTCATCGCAGCTGTAGAAAGAGACTCTTCTACGAGTTCCAGAGCAATAACCAGAAGGACTGGAATACCACGGACCTCAGTTCTAAGGATATTGAAAAATGGTATGTCGTTTTGTTTTTTATTTACACAAAACATAAATCACAGATACAATGCCAGGTATTAGACTTCTTCCTGCCTAGGTGGTGAGTAATAGTCCTTTTCTTTTTTCAGAAGGCTACCACGCTTACCACATTCAGCGCGTTCAGGAGCTACAAGCTTCAGATTACCCTAGAAGAGTTGCTTTCTGCGAAACAATGATACAAAGGTGTCAGGAAGACCCAGATTTTTTTAATAAGATCTTATGGACCGATGAATCCCGTTTTGAAAACACTGGAGTATTTAATATCCATAACTATCACAGCTGGGAAATTGAAAACCTACACCTTGCAAGAGCATCAAATTTTCAACATCGATACAGCGTAAACATGTGGTCGGGAATTGTAAATGGAGAACTGATTGGGCCTTTCGAGCTGCCGTCTAGGTTGAATGGAGACACATATCTAAACTTTTTGCAGAACAACCTTTTTGAATTGCTGGAAGATGTAAACTTGGAAACAAGAAGGCACATGATATTCCAAAATGATGGTGCTCCTTGCCATTACGCACGCCAAGTGAGGGGGCACCTTAATGAAACATACCCGGGCAGATGGATTGGGCGTGGCGGCCCAATCGAATGGCCTGCACGTTCACCGGACTTGAACCCAATAGATTTTTTCATTTGGGGTTACTACAAAGAAGTTGTCTATGCTCAGCAAACTAACTCCGAAGAAGAACTGAGACGAAAATTGAGAGAAGCAGCGACGAAAGTCAGACAAAATTCAAGCGCTTTCCGCAGACTAAAAGATAACTTTTTAAGACGTTGCCGATTGTGTATCGAAGTTGAAGGGCGTCATTTTGAAAATCTTCTTTAATAAAGTAGTTGAACTTAATTTGTGTTTTCTTTTATTGATGCTAAAAATAAACCAAAATAACCGTATTAATAAAAACTAAACTAAGCTTTTTTAAAATAAAATGTTTTCTAATGTGTCACTGATCGTTCAATTTGAAATTATTTGAATGCTTTTGATGATGCCTTGCTAATGTAGGCCATAAAAATGAAAACAAAATAAGCTTAATATTTTTTTTTGACAAAATTTTTTCTTTATGAATTCTCACCTAACTAAGTTCTGAAGCCAATTTCGTCGTAAAATCGCCTATTAAGAACAACTTTTTTTTATTATTTGGTAAGCTGACCAACTGCTGGAGTTTTTAAAATTAGTTTGAACCAATGAAACATTAATTTTGTATTATTAAGAAATTTTTGAAAATTTTGCTCCGTTCAACTCAAACCTAAAATTTTTACTTTCGTCCCTTTTGGCGGTAACTTGTAATGAATAACGTTGTGTAGTTGATAATAAAGTAGAAAGGGTGATTCAAGACGATCACTTTCGAGAAAAAATAAATAAAAAAACCTTACTATTAAACAAGTTACGATTATTTTAAGTCGCTCCGGCAGAAAATTCGAAATATACATTTAAAAAATCATAACTTCTAAACTACAAAAAATCGCGGAACATACATGGGGTATTTTCGGATACACCCAGGTGTAAGGAATCTAAAAAAAATTTTTGGACGTCACATTTTGGACCACCCTGTATAAAGCGAGAGCGAATGGAACAGTCGAAAGGGGTCGCCCTAGACGTAAGTATGCAGACCAAATCGATAGCTTACTTAAAAAGAGTCAGATCAAATGTACCGGAAACCGACGAGCATGTATGAAACGACTTATGACTGTGGAAGAGGCAAAAGAGGTATGTCAGGATCGTAGCAGATGGAGAACAATTGTCTCTGCCTACCCCAATGGGACACAGGCGTGAGTATATGTCTGTCTGTATGTATGTATGTAAAAAAACGTTGAGATAATTTTATTTACCCTCCCCCGCTCACACTCGTCCTTCATCACCACCACGCCCCGTCTAGTCACTATTGTTATATCGCTTAACGTGTCGTAATGACTATGACGTAGGTATTGATACAGGGTGTAAAAGATACCCTAGTAATACATAAGGGGGTGCTTCAGACCATCAATCTGAACAACATTCACTATGGAGCCAACGTCGAGAAAAAATAAAAAAATCTGCTGTCTCATACATTTGAGTCGAAACAGTACTACAGTTTTGTATGAAACAGCGTATTTTTTTCGCGATTTCGATGTTGGCTCCATAGTGAAAGTTGTTCAGTTTGTTGATCTGAAACATCTTCTTAAGTATTACTAGGGTGTTTTGTTACACCCTGTATAGTCATGAACATTTAGAAGCGGCAAAATTAAAAAAACATTTTTAAACGGTCCTATCAAAAAGATTTGAAATGGATTCTACTCTCGATTCAAAATAAACTGTTTTCTTAGTTTCTGTTGTATGTGTTATCCAAATCCGTTCAGGCGTTCATGCGTGCTTTACTCACAAACATTCAAACATCGTCACAAACGTTCACCTTTATAACAATTTGTTGGATCTAACTGAGAACAATCTTGCGTACATAATTTAATTAACCAGTCTCGACACATAATCCCGAGTTCAAATTTTTCTTAAAAACTAAAGTATCTATTCTCGTGGTACACAGTAAAGCGGCAGAGCATTGTACGTGCATAGTGGACCGGAGAGCAACAGTAACGGTTTAATTGTAGCACCGTTCCACCTAAATGTCCACCCGATACATGGAGTATTAATACTGACACTACTGGATATGGCCACATCAAAGCTTCATACAATCACGCTACGATAGATGCATAACTTCGAGGCGCGGCAGCGTGTGTGTGATCTTTTACCGACGAGTTCATCTACACGCCGCCGCCCGTGGAGATACCAGCTTGGCCAGTGGACGGTGGACTATTTGATATGTCATTACTTACTTACATCACTGCACATTTGACAGATATAATGTTAGTCGTAGAAATGCTTCTGTTCACCCGAACGAGTTTTTCTGTGAAAGTCACGACGAATTTGGTATTTGACTGAAATCACGAGTGGGATTACCTCCTTCCCCTCTCTGACTTCAGATACCGCACCTCACCTAGCACTTTCTGGGACACTTTAACAAGCGCTCACGTACACCGCCCGGGAAGGATGGTGCACATCGAAGTATCTTAGCGGGCCGTGTACACTCGGCGACACATCAAGCTGTACAAAACCAAAATAAGCTGGCCGCACGACGTTATACAATATGCAACCTACGGGCGGGCAGCTTATGTTGGATTTTTTATAGCTTGATGTGTCGCCGTGTGTACGTGCCGTTGCTTTACTGTATATTTCTTTTCTGTGCTTTAGGGCAAGAAGCACATATAGAAAGCGCGCACGTGCGATCAGGACGGCGTGTTTGGCAACAATATCTTGTGTCTGTAGCAATAGTCAAGCATCGCGAGACCGTTCTATAGAACGCCGAGTACCGAGTGGTTATGGTGTGTGTGTGTCAAAATATTGCAGAAAGAAGAAAAGATATCTCTTAAACAAGATAATGACGACTATAATGATTAATGTATCTAAATCACAGTATGCGGCAAGTCAACTCCCTGGGAATATTTACTAAAGTTTATTTCCGATGAAAAGTCTGATGTCGCTTCCAGCAGCCAAATATCCGTGTGCCACAGCATGGCGTCACCGCTAAATGGCCAGTTAGCGAGCACGGAGTACAAACTCTGCGGAGCCACACGCCGTATTTATTACGTCACTCTATACCACGCTCAAGCTCTTTTAGACGTTGCCGGGCACTTCTAGGTTTTATTTGTATTTCCGTGGCAATTTCGGTTCTGACTTTTAGAGACGAATAAAAAAGAAAATACAAATATAAACTAGGTACCTATGTTTCGTTTTAACAAATTATTAAAGAGTTATTCAGGGAGGATGCATTTTTCACCCCCGAAAACACTGCAAAAGATGCCATAGTCGCCTCGTACACACCTATGGCAAGAAACATCTATTAACCATAGTTAGTTCGGCGGAACTACTAAACTGTTAATGGTAATCAACCATTTAAATTTAAAAATAATAATAATAATTCAATTATTACAAAGTAAAAACTAAATTACCACATATTAATATTTTTTCGCCATCAAATGTGACTTAAGGCCTATTTCACCAGTTCCTGATAAGTTCTTGATAGCGTATTTAACAGATCGTTTGACATGTTTCATATGAACGATATTTTATAATTAAAAATGACAAAAAGAAATATCTTTTAATTCTTAAAAAAATAAACTATACAAAAAGCACTTAGCACAATTTTCCTTGTTGACCCAGGTATATTGTTTTTAAAACTGAGTAAAATTATTTAATTACCTTGATATTGGATTCTAGAGGCACTCTGAAATCCGATACGATATATTATTTGTCGACGGATTCAATAAAATACGTTTTAAAATGAGTGGTGCTGTCCAATCGCCATACAAACATATCACACCTTTTTACCACTACACCCAAAACCTTTACCGAATTAAATATTTTTGTTGGCATTGGTATGATAACATACCTGGAGAAACTTTTTATTTACAATTTTCAACTGTATTCCAATGAAGTTCTGACAAAAACGACCACGATATATCAAAAATCTAAAGTCCGAGTTGGTGGTTCTCCTATAACATGATTGAAAAGTCTATTGTTACTGTAACTCGATTCGAAATTGATGTTATTTTATAAACATAATTGTTTAGGTTCTCGATGATGAATTTCATTTAGTAATTGCTAGTGATCGCATTTCATTCCAAAATGAACAGAATTTAATATAAATCTTAAACATTCTAAGTAAGTTCTTCAAAGATTTGTGTCCGATAACGAGTCAATCGGGATTTAGTCGCTAATGCGGTCCCACTACTAAGAGCATTGAGCCACGACCTACCCTTTATGAGAATATGACTTTATGCGCATTGGAACTTTTGAGAATTTGACTTTTTGGTAAACGGTCGTTTAGGAAATATGACATACGATTTCAAGATGACAGAGATATTCTGTGTGAGATCCCTCACGGTGATGGTGTAGGTATGGGCTATAACGTTTCTATACCTTACAGGTAGTATACCGGATGATAGGGTAAACAGTTGCATTACTTTAAGGGGTGATTGTATCAATGATACAGAACAGCGTTCCTTAAGAAGCCTATAAGAAATTAGCAAAAAATTTGGACTTTCCATACCGAATTCAATCAGCAGCTTTGACGAATTCCTCTTTTCTACTTTGGAAAAGTTGTTCAGTATCATGGGTACAATCACCCCTTACAGTAATGCAACCGTTTACCCTGTATTTCACCAAATTGTCCATTTCACTTTAGATTGCCAAGTATTCACAGAGCTCGAATTTTTACCCTGCCGATAATTTCCCAAAAACAGTTGTATTGCCTCGCGTCACGTATCTGTTTCTGTTATATAGTGGTGCCGCTAGGTAAATCTCGTTTACTAGGTCAGATTCTCTATTCCTGGTATAGCAACTTTATGGTATGGGCATTCTTTGTCCGGGAGGAGGTGAGATCAAAATTGGAGTATACCTGGAGTACAGACTGCCATTCAAGCGGCGAAACATGAAAATACTCCTTGGCGGGCGGTAAAGTTCGTCCTTCTTTCGTATACTCCCGCCATGGTTTCTGACGTCCGATTTCTATCGCTGCTAATAAACTCATAATCCAAGCATGGTACTATTTACAAATGTACAAAAGTATGGGGCGAAGTGAATAAAATTGCTTTTACATTTCTAATTGCTGTTTTTCAAACCGCGAACATGGCACGCCTTGCATGAGGCCAATTATGTGCGCTAGGTTATATTGGCTACAGTTTACACCGATATGTAATGTAGTAATTAGGATGGATTCACATTTCTCTGAGGCGGTTCCACATGCATACGTGATGAATATCATCAGCTCTTCCTTGATTAGAATCTCACTATGTTACGACAAAGTGTCAGCGTGTCATTTGTTGCCTTCACGTGTATGGTGTGAGTTTGTGTAAAGACAAAATAATGCAGATTGATGAATTTTAGACTGGCGTCTGGCGAACTTTGCATTGACGACTGGTTGTGTGAAAGAAATCACTTTTAGTGATATGGCCACCTTTTTTATCCTTCTTGTTTGTGTATATAGGGTCCAACTTAATATGCTGACACTTTTTTAAGGGGATGATCAGACAGTCAAACTGAACAACATTCTCTATAGGACCAACATCGAAATCGCGAAAAAAAATCAGCTGTCCCATACATTTGGCTAAAGTAGATTTGCAGTTTTGTATGGGACAGCTGATTTTTTTTCGCGATTTCGATGTTGGTGCCATAGAGAAAGTTTTGACGGTCTTATCATCCCCTTATAAAAGTGTCAGTATTTTAAGAAGGACCCCGTATTGTTGTTTCTTTTAGATCGTCTCTGACGTGCTGAGTGTCAAAGAAATGTAAATCCAGCATTTTATTATTTGGTCGTAAGAGCTTAGTCAAAGACCAATAGCTACCGCGACCTGAACAGATCTATTGTAGCTGACACCCTTGGCCTAAAGGTCATTTACTAGGCCCACGCATTCAGCATTAGTTCGTAGGCATAATAACGTGTTATGTAAAGTCCAATCATAGTAAGGGTACCTGCCCACTGAAGTGGAGCGAGGCTGCGGAGCGGAGAAACGGAGAAATATTAACAATTATGATTGCATAAAATCTCCGCTCCAAGATTTTATGCAATCCTATTGTTTAATATTTCTCCGTTTCTCCGCTTCGCAGCCTCGCTCCGCTTCAGTGGACAGGCACCCTAATAGTGCCATAGCGCCGTACCAGAAAATTTAGAT
Organism: Agonopterix alstromeriana; assembly: GCA_963924505.1. Lineage (NCBI taxonomy): Eukaryota > Metazoa > Arthropoda > Insecta > Lepidoptera > Depressariidae > Agonopterix > Agonopterix alstromeriana. The sequence goes on along the minus strand of OZ004671.1, from coordinate 16,518,878 downwards.
TCAAATACTGATAAGATAAGATTTAAGCTGAATTACAAGTCGGTGTAACAACAGCAAGTACAAATTAAAAACGAAAACGTGTATGATGCTTATGGTATGAGTTTGAACGAAGCCAATTATGCACTCGAGTGAATTTGAATGCTCTAAGTATAAACTGCACTGAATTTATTTACTTCAGGTTTCTTTCAAATCTTTTGTGCTTTTCAAAGATTTATATTCCTGTTTTCCCTTATAGTTGACAATGCTGAATGAGAAAATAAGGTAGTCGTTTTCTTAAAGAATTTGTGTTGACATGTTTGAATAAGCTTTTTAAGGGGATATTATTCGGAGCGCACTCCATACAAACGAGTTATGGTGATATTTTCAATACTAACCAATTAAAGTCAATTAAATTTTTCAGAAACAATCAAGAAACTAATCTATGTGCTTGTATGAAGTCAGATTTACTTTAAAATGCATAGTTTTAAAGTTACAGTGCCTCAAAATTTTCCATACAAATCTTAAGTTCTGACTTCATACAAGCATAGAGATTAGTTTCTAGATTGTTGCTGAAAAATTTCATTGACTTAAATTGGTTAGTATTGATAATATCACCAGACTTTGTTTGTTTGCAGCGCGCATTTACGCATTCGAAATAAACTTCTCTTAAAGTGTTTTGTTGACAGGTTTTCTAGGGATAGTTTAGTATAATCACACCTTGGACACTGCGTGTGCAATACTGGGTGAGTGCGAGTGAGACAGAAATGCACCAATGCCTACATTTTCTACCACACTTCCTACCAAAAGGAGATGAGATTAATATTGGTGTGTGGCAGGGATTGTCCGTATTGTGTGTGGTAATCTTTGTTATACTGTGTGGTAGGCCTAGCATGCCACCCCCGAGAAAACGATAAAAATCGAGATGTGACACGATCATCTTTTACATAAGGAAACAAAAATTGAGGCACATCTCGATTTTTATCGTTTTCTCCGGGGTGGCATACATGTCAAATAGAGCGCAAATGAGGTTTTTCTCGTTTTCTCGCTTTGTCGTGGGTGGCATGCTAGCCGTGCTGGTATAATATTGCCTATTGTTTGATTGATGTCTTTTTTAAGACAATTTTAAGATATTAAATGATCTTAAAATTGTCTTATGATGATGATGAATGATGCTTATCTCAAGAGTAAATTTTACTCTGGAGATACTCGTAAGCATCATTCTCCCGCCATTATCCTTTTATGTCGTAGCGGTTTCTCTTTCTACCCATTCCAAATTACAGCTTTCTAGCACCAAGAGTCTCTGAGCTAAGCCGCGGTCAGACGGACGGACGGACATGGCAAAAATATAAGGGTTCCTTGTTGACTACTTAAATCGCCTTATTTGTAAGTACCTACTTTTAATTCTTTATCTGTATTTAAATGTATGTTCTGTTTAGGTGTGCAATAAAATATAATTGAATTGAATTGACTACTATAGAACCCTAAAAAAAGGGAACGTTATAGCATTTAATTGTCCCTGACTCCAAATCAGCGATTTTTTTATTTTTTGTCTGTCTGTATTTTTGTTTGTTTGTTCGAGCATCACTAAAAAGTAAATGGACAGGTTCGAGCACCACGCAAAAGCTACTTGGAAAGATTTTAATGAATTAAACTTAAAAACTAGTATATGTATAACTTATCTCGCTACTATGACCGAAACCGGTGTGGACGAAGTCGCGAACAAACTAGTGAATTAAATTCAATGAAATGAGTTTAATCCAAATTAGTATTAGTCTATCTCTATGTGCAGGATCATGACTGAATAGAATACGAGCTGATTTTATCATAACGCACATCTACTTCTTAAAAATCTTAAATGTAAAAAAAATCCAAATTGAGTTAACAATGCCATAACTTTCCTTTTTTGTAAATTGCATAGTGCAAAGTGCATTGAGTGCTTAAAGATCTTTTTTTTATTCAATAACATGCGCCTTAGAGAGGGCCACTGTTATTATAGCTCTCGTCAAAAAAGTATCGCGCCTTGAATCTTTAAAGCGCTCTACTGCAAAATTTTGAAAATGACATTTATGACTAAGTTGAAGATACTTTATTTTATACCCGAAGAAAAGCATTGTTTTACATCGCGTATAAACACATTTTACATCGCACCTCAGAACGTGAAATAATAAAAAATATATTAACCCCAACCACAGCCTCAAGGCTCAATCGAGCTAATGAAATGCCAGACGAAATAGCACCTAAATTCCAAGCAGCAAAACACATTACATATATTACAGCGTCAATAAGAAATCACGTCGGCACTTCATAAGAATTTCACACAATGCTCTGGAAAGTTGCATGATTAGAGGTTGGAGTAAGGCATGAGTGGTTACCGATTGTAATCTTATTGACTATTTTCAGCTCAAATTATATGTTGATAGCTTTAAGATTACAATAAATCCGTAAAAGATTAGTGGAAGAAGGTAAATAAAGGTAGACAGATATCGCACAGGTGCCGGTTATAATAATATTTTTGTTTTTAGATGATGGAAGTAGATGATTCGATCTTTCTTCATCGAATATCTTTTAGTTTTTCTTAAATCCAGTAGATCCCACTAAAAGGTTTGTTCTTTATACTGGGATCATCAACACTATCTGCTTCTTATAAATAACTATGCACGTTTGGTAGCCGATGAATTATTTAACGCTGGGTGCATATTGTTGGTGGAAGTATATTATACACAAGACAAAGGAAAGAAGCAGAGTTAGACAATAGCTATGTTTCTTTACACTACTGCCGTGAATTTTTTCACGTATCCAGAAACAACCGTTTAGCTGGCAGGAGGTGGAGACACTTGACTCTAACAAAAATTTTCACTTTAAAGCTTAATATTTCGCAAACAGATCCTTAAATCGAAAAATGGTTTTCCCACACCCACAATATTTTAAAAGACCTATCCAACGATACTCCACACCATGGGATAGACGAAAAAAAAATATTTTTCAAGATTTATTCTACCACTTTGTCGGCGTGATTAATATGTATACCCAAGTCAAATTACAACTTTCTCGTACTAAGCGTCTCTGAGCTAAGCCGCGGACAGACGGACAGACGGATGGACATGGCGAAACTATAAGGGTTCCTTGATGACTACGGAACCCTAAAAAACGGAACATTTATGGAATCAGCTCGGTATCTGTCAGTCCGTCTGTCACAGGCATTTTTATTGTGACGTGCCGAAATTGGAAAAACGGAACACTTACGGCTATTGTGTAAATTTTCTGATAATGATTGAAGATGCAAAAAAAAATTATTTGTATTCAAACGCTACAGTTTGTGACTTAATATTATGCGTAGCAACCATCGAGAGGGCATAATAGAAGAAACTTTTTCGTATAAATAAATGATTCAGGAATTGCGTCTGTAAGCCAAAGTCGTAGAGACGAGTTTAGATTAGATTTTATATTTCTTTCACAACAACTTTTTAATAACATTATTTTTTTATTATTCAGTTTTATTTCTATGATTGATAACTTTACATACTAGAATATGCAAATTCAATATACTTGACATGCTTAACTTAAATATAATTAACGTTTCAGGATGAAATAACGTGTTACGTAGAAAAATTAAGGCTCCTTTATCAGAATATTGAAGTTATATTGTGACAAATTGAATAACTCAAAAGGATTAGTATCCAGAGCCGTTAAAGGTATTTTAAAAAAGTATATACATCATCATCATCTCAGCCGATGGACGTCCACTGCTGAACAAGCCTCGGACCAAGGGTCGCCACAACGCTACGAGTAAGATAAACAAAGTACACCTTCCAAATTTTTCTTGCTTTTAAGCAACATTAAGGCTCACTTTAGTGAGGCTTAAAGTTATTCATTGCCATCATATACATCTTATACAACGGGTTAATGAATTAACGCAAAACTAGAAAGTATTTTGTTTGCAATCGAGAGCAGAATCGAGAGCAGAATCGAGAGCAGAATCGAATCATCTTATACATATACAATATTAAAAATAGTAGGATATACAATCTTATATATTGATCATTATCATGGTTTCAACATGGGTATTTTTTTTCCAAATATTAAATAATTTATTTGTAAAATTTAAAATTTACTGAACTCGATCTCAACCCACCGCTCGGGTACTCTCACCCTACTTACTACCAAAACAAGAATCTTAAAATGTATCCGTGAGCACGTGAGTTAGCGCTTTCATTTATTGCTGAAATGTTTTTTTAATAATGACTTTAACGGCTCTGGACACTAGTCCTTTTGAGCCATTCGTTATTTTTTTTTCTTTATATTCTTTATTTTGATGATGGGATGATAGATGACGATGAATCTGTGGTCGATTTTGTAAGCTCGCGCGTTGCCGCCAAAATGACCATGTACGAGTTAACTTGAATCAAAACTTATGTTCTGTTATCGTATTTATTTGAGATTCCTGTTACGTCGGTCGCTTTACGCAACTGTTTGGTACACAATCCGCAAGAAATTATGTCACAAATATCACTAAAACCAATTTTTTACGAATTTCAAATACGACCTAACACAGCAAGGGCAATGGCGCCAAGTAGACTCCCCCTGCTGAAATGATAACTAATCAATGTTTCCTCAAAACTTAAAATGCGAATAACTGTATTGTTTCAACAATCAAAATAATGAAATTATTGTTTCAATCTAATTATGCATATGCATATGCTCACGACTATATTCCCCGAGGGGGTAGTCAGAGATATTCTGAAACCTCAGAACATCCACATTTCACCAGTAGTACCGAAACTCTGTCCAGTGTGACGCGGGTGAGCCCGTCGCCACATAATGGACAGTGGGTACAATACATGCCTAAATCAATTAAACATGCTTCAATCTAATTATTTTGTTATATATCAGTTGGGGTGTATAAGGTTTTGCGCTTATTCTTTAACATTTTGTATAACAATTGCCATCGACTTTAGATAGATGATTTGTTGCTAAAATAATTCTGATAGATACACAAGAATCGTAACATATTTTACCTTCGTTTACGCTCACAAAAAATTCATTTACAACACCCATAGTAAGAAATAGAACAGTAGTCTTAATTCTAAAACGCATAATCTTAACGTCTCTAAATAATATAACAAACAATTAAACTCTACTAAATAAATGAGATAAAGATTGCGGCAATCGTTCTTCCCTTCCGTTCCAATTTCCCCTGAAGACCAATTTTCATGCAAATAAATTTCAAAACCGCAATTAGAGGGTGAGTGGTGACGTACCAACTTTCGTTTCGTTTATAGTTGAACAAGGGGTGGAATGTTTATTTGTTCGTAGATTTTGATGCATGTTCACATTATAGGAAAGAGTATTAAAACCTACAGAGTGATTACAAAATAATTCACGATGATTTTGTTTTTTTTATCTATATTAACGAAAGGTTTATAAGTACAGGGTGTCTCAAAAGAAATTTTATATTTAGTGGATCGATTAAAAAAAAAGTAAGCCGTATATAGAAAAAATGTTTATTTATTATTGAAATACACTTTTTGGGGATTTATTTCTTAAAAATGATATCGTCTAAATGTAGACCCTCGCGTTCTCGGCACTCATTTAATCGAACAGTAAAATTACTTATGACGGCTCGGCAGGTGGATTCAGGGATGGCTGCCATTTAGTGACGGATATTTTCTTTCAAATGGGCCAGTGAAGTCGGTTTATCGGGTTTCTGATGTTTGCGTTTTGGATTCGTTGCACTCCAGTAGCGGCAGTTCTGCTTATTTACGTGGCCATTAAGATGAAAATGAGCTTCATCCGAAAACAAAATGTTGGTAAACGTTGAAAATCGCTCAATCACCTGATTTACGAAATGAAGCCTCTGACTGGCATCTTGGGGCTTTAATTCTTGCACCAATTGAATTTTGTAGGGGTGCAGCTTTAGGTCTTTGTGCATGATGCGATGTAATGATGATCTATGCACATTTAAAGCACTTGCGCGCTTCCGAATTGAAAGGTTCGGGTCGTCACGAACAGACTGATTAACATTCTCCACGTTTTCTACCGTTCTTGATGACCTAGGTCGCCCGGATTTTGATTTATCTAGCGTTGTACCGGTCTCTTCAAACTTTTTAACCCAATGTCGAATGAGAGGAATGCTTGGCGCATCATTTAAGTGGCGAAAACCTCGAATACTGCAGAAATTTCTACGCGCTACAGTCGCCGAATCACCGTTTTTGTAAAACTCTCGCACGCACAACGCGCGGTCTGCTCCCGAGAAACGCTCCATAGCCAGGCTACCGATTGACATAACCCCCGCGCCCCTCGGATACGTTGCGCTCACGCAGTAAGCTAAATAAATATAAAATTTCTTTTGAGACACCCTGTATAAGAAACAAACGATAATGATGTTAAACAAAGACAAACAATAACACAATTAAGTTAAACATGCGTTTATGCGACGTTTTGTACATTTCATACAAAGATAAGATATGAGTATTTTGACTTTCTACAGTCAATATATTTACGAAAATATTTTACACGTTCGTAAAAATGTTCCTCTCTTTCCCAAAAACAGTGATTTTCATAGTTACAATACAAGAAATAAAAATAAATTAGTATTGCCACATTTTCGACTTAGTAAAGTCAATCTTTCATGGGGCACTGTATACACTATTACAATAAGAGATCAGAGGATGTTCTAAACTTGCCAGACAAAAAGTTTGTCCTCTGTAAAAAAGGTTACTATAAACTCGATGATTATATGAATGACCAAAATGTCGGGTCTTGATAATGTTACAATATGTATTTGTAGGTAGTTGTATTTTATATATATTTGTTTTTTTTTAAAGATGTGTGATGTAGAGTGGGCATGAAGAAAGGACGACCAAAGAAAAGAGGATGGATTGTGTGAAAGATGACATGTGTAAAAAAAAGGTGTGTGCGCTGAAATCACGGCTAAAAGAGATGGATGGAGGAAGACAACATATTGCGCCGACTCCAAGAGCAGGAAGAAGAAGTGTGATGTAGAGTTTCTTGCCTTCACATAACACCTTTTGAAGCGGTGGGAGAGTCAAAAATGACGTCAGAAAGCTATCCATGTGATATTATTTTGAATAAAACATTTTGAGTTGAGTGAAGTTTTGAGTTTGAACTATCCTTATTTGCATGTTGTATTTATATAAAGTATCTTGATAACTTTGATAGCGCGATTTAGGATTCGTCATCTGATTGGCTTATTACGTAAGATGAGCTATATTGTATTGGACGGCGAGAAAGACTTCATCTTATTGGCTGTCATACATAACGTGCTGTGTCGTATGCGCTGACCTAGATCTGTTGTTTACATCGACTGGGTCGGTACGCGTATTGCTGCTTATCATCTCTCTGCTACAAATAGTCCGAGTATACAATCTTTATCATCATCATCACCAGCCTATCATCGTCCACTACTGAAAATAGGTCTCTCACAAGGCGCGCTACAAAACTCTATCCTCGGCCTTCCTCTTTCAGTCGCTTCCCGCTACCTTATTTACTTAACTTTGACACTCAATCGGTTGTCAGAATAGAATGAAGACCACGCTGAGATGCAAAACGACGCCTTCTGGCCATTGCTCATTTGTGGTTGGGCTATTGCAAGCAACGGTCGTTATTGTAACACTGAGACCATCGCTGGTCCTTTGTGGTCGCCCCAAGCTCACCCATATTTTACGCATACCTCTGAACTTATGGTATTTTCTTTTCATTCTCGGGAATGCAGGTTTCCTTACGATATTTTCCTTTACTGCCGAGCTATTAAATGATAAATAAAAGCACATGCTCACGACTATATTTCCCGAAGGGGTAGTCAGAGATATTCTGAAACTTCAGAAGATCCACGTTTCACCAATAGTACCGAAACTCTGTCCAGTGTGACTGGGAGTGAGCCCGTCGCCAATGATAAATACAACCGTACATAAATTTCGAAGAGCTTGGTGGTACAAGCCAGGAATCGAACCGCTGCGTCATGATTGAGGTGCTAGCGCTAGATTCTGGACCATTAGAATATTTGTTTATCTACCTACTAGTAGTCAAATGATTTAACGCATTTCTTAAGCTACGAAAGAAAAATAAATTAGCTTTTTTATTTCACCGAAACGAAATACTGGAACTAAAAGCAAACAAACACCGCAGACCAAACAAAATCAACTTAAATAACCCTCAAAACAATTTTACGAGACACGATTTTTTTTTCTTCATCTCCGACTTGGTACAGGCCATCCACACGGGCGCGTTATAGAGTAATTGAGTTGACAGTAAAAGTTATGAAGAGAGCGGCGTCGCGGCGGCGCCGCTCCGGATATCAGCTCCCCCCACACTTTTCTTTAAGGGGGGGAGGGGCTCGGTCTTACAGGATACGGGTGTAGGGTCTACAGAGAAGGGTAAACAAAGTTTTTATCTACGCTAAACTAATTTTGGAGGATATGAATCAGATTATGGAGGAATAGACAATGTTTTTCATGTGCATGTTGAAATGCTCGAAATTGCATTCAACACGTTCCTGTATGAAAAAACCACAACTACATAACTACTAGGTACAATGCGGAGGGTATAAATCAGTTTTGTAGTTAGCCTATGATTATAATATTGTTAATCAAATAACTGAGGTGATTTATGTCTTGATATTATCATTTGATTTGAAGAATGGCTCTGAATTGCCAGACCAATGTACTGTCGAAGTAAGTTACCAGCTGTTGAATCAGGCGTGGCCTCTGTTAGCCGCTTTGACAACCAAGTTGTTTTGTGTCAAGACTCTCCACTCCACGAGGCATGGACATATCTATGTTTTTATGTATTATATCTGCTGCCGCTGCGGCACCCTCATTGGCCGAAGTTCCACGGAACAACCTTACTATTACATCATTATAATTCTAAAACTGCCTCGTAGGTTAAGTTGTTTACATAAATTTGATTATTATACAATAAACGAACTTTTAATTAATTAGTCTCACCTCTATTTTGCGCACTCTACCGTCTAGAACTCGGTCTAAAGATCTTCCGATGAACTCACACAAAAACTTATTCGAAGGAAGTAAGGCGGTCATTTATTTTTATTCTCCTCTATTGTTTAGCCATTTCTCATTTGGGGTCTAGCAGTTATGCTAGTTTTATGTCTTGGGCTATTATCTTGATGTACCAAATGTTATTTATTGATTTACTTTCAGGGTGGCTTCCACTAAAACGTGTTTAGTGATCGCTCTGTCTCTCACACTGCCAATACTAGTGACAACGAAAACATTACTTATTAAGAGCCTGTTTCCACACATCGGTTTCCCGGAGCTGCTTCGTTGATAAAAGCACTACGTGGGAAAAGGCTCTTCATGTTTGTGCCTGAACCACTTTTTGGTGCAAAACGCATTTGGTTTTGCGTTTGACTCTATTTTAAACCGTGTTTACCGAGGGTAGTGTGGTTTCGGCTTAGAATTAACCATTACATTTTCTTTCCGTGGTTATCGTACGAGATGACTAGGGATACGATTTTTATTAAATGTTTCTATGGGCGTATAGTTTGTGGTTATAACCAATTGATACGTCATTCCAATCTGAAACCATAAAATTAAAAAATAAGACTGCTATGCCTGCACGCACATAAACATAATAGTCAGATAAAGCAACGTTTCTGACCACCCCGAAAAGGAGGGACTTGGGTCGTGAATTTATGTTGTTTTAATGCCGCTGCCTTTTCCACACAAGACCAAAAGCAGTATGGAACACGATCGAGGAGCAAGCACCCCACTGTATCACCAAACGTGTTGTATAAAGTAACAACGACATTTTTAATCGCCTTATACAACAAACAAGTTTAGAAGCAAAAATGTTTGTAAAAAAAAAATAAGATGCAAAAAAAAAAATGCCTTAAAAACATTTTCTAGAGTACCTTTTTACAGCTTTTTAAAACATTACATTAACCCAGCTAGCATAAGTTACTGTAAACCTTCCCTTCTAATTATGCTAATGAAATCTCTGCCCTGCAATTTAACCGTAATAAGCTATTGTTTTATTTCTGCCTACACCCAAACGGTAAGTGTTGGGGAAAATTTATATATTTAATTAAATAGGATGATTAACTTTTGTCTATTTAAGCTTTGGGTAAAACAAGGTGTTTTCCTACATTTACCAGTCAGTAGTTATTTTTAATATTCACGACCATAAGCTTTCAGGGTGGCCAGAAACCTTGCTGCAACTATACTCAGCTTTTGAAGAGTGCAGTTTTAGTAAAGTTTATTTTTTACTTCATATTGAAATTGATGTGTTACATAGTTAAAGGTTAGGTTAGGCTGGCTAGCTTTTCTAGACTCCGTCCTCTGCCCGTGGGGCCCGTAAGGAATTTCTCTCTGTCAACTCTATCGGTATGTAAATAGGTATTATTTTACATTGCACCCTGCAATGTGAATAGAGCTTAAAAGAGGTGAGGGCTGTCTAACTGTTTCACTGGACCAGTAGTAACATTAATATCATTGCACTGTACATAATATTTTGTCTTAATTAAAATTTTTGGTGAATAAAGTAGTTTTGAGCATAAAATGCATGCTATGTTTAACTGTCTGTGACCAATAATAAGCCCTCATTTTGTCAAAACATATTTAAATTATCACAATACAGTTACAAAACAATACTAATTTAATGTCAGTTGTTTATCCTACATTTAAGTTAAACTGAATCCAATCCAAATTTCCATTATTTTACAAACAACATATTAATTTGTATCCGATATAATGGCAGGCATATGCATCGGATATGCATTTCAATATGACGGCCCGATAACTCAGTTGGTTGAACCTGCCTGCTAATCTGAGGGTCTCGGGTTCGGTTCCCACAAGAGGCAAATATTTATAAAATTAGTTGATTTGTCTTTACTCCTAAATCTACACATGGCGACACTTAACTCTAACAAAAATTGTCACTTTAAAGCTTAATATTTTGCTAACGGATCTCTAAATCGAAAAATGGTTTTACCACTCCGACAATATTTGTAAAAGACCTATCAAACGATACCCCACACCACGGGAGAAAAAAAATTTCATCCCCTTACAGCTTTCTAGTACTAGTCTCTGAGCTAAGCCGCGGACAGACGGACAGATGGTCGGACATGGCGAAACTATAAGGGTTCCTTGTTCACTACGGAACCCTACAAAATTGCACATAAGCATGTGTACACGCCTTTTAAGAATAAACTCACATAAACTAACGGGTAATTGTGATATTCTTTTGTAACTAGTGTCGTATAAACATACATTTTTCTTCAATCGTAACTGGTTACGAAACTCTGGTTTCGTACGCGGCCGAAGGGGTGTTAACAAATCATTAACTTTACTACTGTATACTACCTCCGGGGTCTAATGGTTAAGAGCATTGGGCTCTTGATACGGAGGTCGTGGGTTCGATTCTCACGGGGGACACCTAGTGATGTTACTTTGAGCATTTTTCTCCAGTTGGTTAAAACATTGCAGAATGAATCACCTGATTGTCTGAAAAGAAAGATGATTCCGTGCTTCAGATGGCACGTTAAACCGTTGGTCCCGGTATCTGGTGTTAGTAGTTGTTGCATAAAAACCACGTCAGAGGCCATAAGGTGGTCTGAAAAAACTCTGACACCAGGGCTTGCTGCCCACATTATAAGAAGAAGATTACTGCAACAATAATTAATAGAACTAAATAAATGCAAAAGCTTAGGAGTCGCCATCTAGGTGGATACCTCAGAGGAAGGATCTCCATAGAGTCCGCATAAATTTACCATTGTAGTTAGTCTCTTTTGTTTTATGACGTATCTTTAATAGTAGAAGGAGATAGTAGAAGGGAACTATAGATATTTGTTTATGCGGCTGTCCACTTTTTTGAGCTAGTGTGTGTGAAAAGTGACCGTAAACATAAGGTCATATGTCACTTGGAGCCTTTTGTCCATACTACTTGACACCACACACTCAAACCTAAACGACAATAAAAGTGGACACTTTACAATTTGTATGGCTCACTCTATTAGGTATAATCTCTTTGGTGGATACGTAGTAACCTTCCTACTAACATTAGGGATCTCCCCTAAAAAACTTTATGAAATCCATGGGCCTAGGAAATTTAGGCACATAATAGGTAGTAGTATATAGTTATCCATACAGAACGGCCACTCCCCGCCCCCCCACTGACTTCAAATACCTCACTTCATCGCCCACTTTCTGGGGACACTTTAGGAAAGTCGAGCAAGGGAATGCAGGCAGGGGCGCACACCCCTTGGAATTGAAATAAAATTGTGTCTTTTCAGTATATAAAAAACGTTGAAAAATAACGCTAAAGTAATATTTTCAGTAATTCTTTAGCTAAAATACTATTTTTAATAACAGAACGAACAATAAAAGTATGTGCAAGTGCCATTTAGAAATTCAAAAACGTTCTCTAGAGTGCCGGATCTGTGCTTGTGCTGTCAAGGATGACAACTGCAATAGTTCTGTACAAAGATTATAGAGTCGCGCTGCAATTCTGGCGGAGTACGGACGCGTGCGTATCGGCGCGTTGGGATTGCACGTGGCTCCACCATTTTGTGAACTCTTTTGTGTTTTAACCTTAAAACAATCACTTGAGATTATAAACTACGTACATTGGCAGAACTGCCACGCTAGACTTAATAAATACTACTGATCATGTTCCTTCATATACTATCCACATAACGAGACATTGGCTGAATTGTGATAACACATCGGATGCCACTAAACAAAAATTAAATTGAATTACAAAGACTATAATTTCATGTCGCGGTAGCTATTGGTCATTAACAAAGCCAAACCAACCAACAACCAAATAATAGTAACTAAATAGGTATAAAATAAAACTTAAATGGTAGCATGTTGGCATTAGTAAATACATTTACTATGTAAAAAGGTAGATGGAAATTATACGGACTCCGTAACTTAGGTTAGCGGCCACTAATGAAACACCATTTGTCATCCTGAACGCCAAATAAAAGCTCGGAATTAGGGCTTGGTTCAAATTATAAGAAAATAAAAACTATATAATTAGAAATAAGATTGAATGTTAAATGAAAAAGACTGAAATAAATGATCCAATAAGTGGTGGCGAGTCTCTTATTAACAAAAGCCGCTTATAAACGAAACTAGCTAGCGTCTGATTCGTAAAGTCTATTCATCATAATAATTATTATAATAGCAAATCTTCGATTGAAGAGCCTCCTATTGAAGTTTAAATAAGAACCATGGAATTTGTCAGAAGATATGTTCAATCTTACGTGTGGTATCCGAGAGACCAACTGGTGGCCTCACGGTGGTCTATCGGATACCACTGGAACTAAGATACAAGGATGCAATGAAGTAAGTCTTAATTGTTTTTTGTAAAACCTTTAAAGATTGAGCCTCATCTGCCAGCACCGAATCGCATTTTATCCTTTTCTGTCGCTCAGGAACGTCATTGGCTAGAGCGCGAAAGGTCGCAGCACTGCCGGTGCTGCCGCGTGCGGTCACATTCCCTCTATCTTTCTTACTCAACTCAACTCAGCAAATGACGTTCTTGAGCGACAGAAAAGGATAGACCGTGAAAAAGTTTGATTCGGTGCTGTTAGATGAGACTCAACCTTAATACGATAAAAGGGTGAATCTTTAGAGCGTTTGAACGCCGAAATTTATTTGACCGAACAATTTCATCTTGTTTTAAAAAAAGGCCATGAGTTTTTACTGTGCTTTAGTACTATAGTTTGTATTGAATTTCGTACAGCGCTCCTAGTGATTACTTCGAGAACTAATTTCTGCCATACGAAATTGGTGACGTAACTACAGTAGGAAAGAAAATTCATGGTAGGCCTGTACGCTTGATTGATGGCTACCTTACCCAAAACGGGATCGGTTGAGGAACAATTGGTTCTATATTTACTGAATGTCATAGAGTTGCATTAAGTAATATTAAATTTTCCCTTTACAGTTTCAAAAACTTCCTTACTTTCACCGCACCATAGTTAAAACTACAAACGTTCATAATTTCCTGTTAACTTTTCTCACCGTTGCATTGTTTTAAAAAGCAAATTGTTTTTTTTTCTCTTATACAGCTCGTCACTTGCAGCGTTAATACAGAAAGACCCGCTATACAACTTTAATTACGAATCTGCAAAGAAAACAGACCAAGAGCTGGACTTTTAGAAAAATAACTTGACTTACGGTAGAAAACTCTGTTCTATAGATTGCTCTCAACTTTAACTTTGGTAGCGAAGCGTTAATTTAAGCGTCTGGATTTCTGAGGTACCGACGTCCTTTGATCGAAGCCGCAGTCAAACAAAAAACAACCTTAGACTTTAGAGTTACCCTTTCTTAATTATTATGCTGACGGATTTATAAGAGAATGATTAGACCATCAAACAACTCTCGCAATGAGACTAGCATCGAAATTGCAAAAAGAAACTATTAGGTGCACAGTACCTAAAATGAAAGATGCCACCGGTGCCATCATACCTATCACGCAAACTGATTGCCTACATGTATCGTGACTATAAATACTCCATGACTAAGAAGCAGAGTGCCCATCTCACCGATCCCAGCTACCCAATCCGCCGCGTAGCCCCAGCAACGTCCTATGCCGAGGTCCGTACTCCCCTGGGGTGCCCCTAGGTCGGTGACCCTTCTGGTCCCTCCAATAGTCCGCAGTAAAAAGCAGTAAATGCTCCCTGAGCAGAGTTGTATACGTCATTTCAAAAAAAAAAAAACAAAAAACAAAAAAAAAAAAAACAGAGTGCCTAAACGTTTGGTGACTATAATTCAAGTTTGCCAGCTATACAATTTTAGGTACACTGTGCTCAAAATTTACATATAATTAGAAACTAAATTAATGTTTTTTTTTTAAATTCACAAATTTTATAAATATACTTAAATTTTTATTTTTTTTTAAATTTTGATACGTAATCTCTAAATTAAAATCATCTCCTTCAAAATAAACCACATAAAAGAACCCTATATGTATAGGAACACAGACAATTTTACACAATTTATAATATGTAATTGTCTCTTTTAGTCCGCGAGTTAGAATTAATTAGAATAGAACCAATTTTACAGTTATAATGTATTAATTTGTTTCATACAATGTAGTCACACTGTCACACATGCAATCAATTCATTCGCAAACGTGCCATGGCTGGAAATGATTTTGAAACCAACCTAAAACGGGGTACAGTAAAATAGATAAACAAATCGCGTGCGTCAGTAATAGGAACCGGACCCAGGCATACTCCATTGCGTGCTGTACCGCAAATACCTATATAGCCCTATGTTATAAATGCGTAATAATAAATTAAGTACGCCTAAGTAGCAGCCAATGCTAACTACTTTCAAAGACCAGCGAACTAAACCAATTTATCCCACATAGGCTCACGCAAACTTCAACTGCAAGTGTTGGTAATTTGTCAACTGGAAAAACGTCCGTGTGCCGACGTAATAGCAGCGATTATTGGCAGTTTCCAATAACGCGATAGTCACGTGTTGTGCAGCCGGTGCGCGTGTCGTGCGCTTGGTCTGAGGGGGGTGGAAGGGGGGAGGGGGGGAGGGGTGTAATGTTTTGATAGTTTCATAGTCAACGACGTGAATAGTTATAGAACGTAGAATCCTGTTATAGATAAGCCTTGGAATTGGCGTACCAATAGCACTGTCTCTTTGATTGTAAAGGAAGGAAGTCAGATAGTTATTTTATGGTAAGCAGCCTTACACAGGAGTTGTGATAGACCACACGGAAGAGAGCTAGCACCTGTACTACTAAGATTATTATCCTGTAATTGTCATTATCCTAGCTCGGCGGTGAAGGAAAACATCGTGAGGAAACCTGCATACCTGAGAACGAAAAGAAAATACCATAAGTTTGGAGGTATAATGAGTATCTAAATATGGGTGAACACAATAGATCAGCAATGGTCGCAGTGTTATACAAGGTGTTACAAAAATACAAATAAACATTTAAGGGGTTTAGACCATCATACTGAACAACTTTTAGTATAAGACCAATAACGAAATCGCGAAAAAAAAACTGATGTTCCATACTAAACTAGAAATCTACTCGAGCTAAATGTATGGGACAGCTGTTTTTTCAGCTCTCAGCTCACAACCGTAATTTATATCAAGGTGATCAGACACAACAGTGCTACGACTACAATCTCATTGCCGTGTGGTGTTCGGCTTCAACTAACACGAAACTTATGTAGTCAGGTCAAGTAGCTTTTCTATAAAGATTAGCAGTCGGTGTAGTCGAAATCGACTTGGAAACCGTCATCTTATTAAGCGTGCAGTTGTAGCAAAGTTCACCTTTAACATAATATTGAAAGTTTCACAATGAAAAATATCATTTTTAAGCCACATAAAAGCTAAAAAAGTTCACATTTTCCTCCTCGCATCAACTGCCGATAAAACATTATAGTCAGCGCCATAGCTGCCAAAAAGTATCTCAAACTAAAACAAACTCGCTGAGCCAACATAAAAAAAAATCTCTTGATCGGATGTAAACGAGCGAGCTCATAAATAAAGATGTCGGCAAGTTGTCGGGCGAGTGCGGGACTAGTTCGTATCCGCATATGATTCGCGGGCGAGTAAGCAATCAAAACTTGTCTCGAAGTAAGACGCAAGTAAAATATTTGGGGTTTCGTCATCGCGTCAAAATACGCGGCGGTTTTTTAATCGTTGTTCATTAGAAAAACTTATTTATGAATCTGCCTGAATTTAGATATTCGTATTGTGACAAAACAACATAATTTAATAAAAAGTTAGCTGCTTCTAAAAATATTAAGGTTTCTAACATAACAACATACAAGTAACATAGTAGCTTGTCTAGCGCAAGTAATTGTTACTAAGTCAGCCGGAACCTTAGTCAAACATTTGCTACGTAGAGTCTACGCCGTAGGCCTTCAAGTATTGTGCTACGCCGTAGACCTTGCTCGATAGTAATGCTCTTGAAGCCTGCTTGGAACATGTTGTTTACTCAGGGAGGATACTAAAATGTTTGGTGTTCATATATTTTATTTTTATTTTAAATAAACATAATAATATTATAAATACTTTATTTTGCACAAAGACACATGGTTTGGTGGGATAAATAAAGTTTAATTTTACTAATTAAATCATTCATTATTTTCAATAGGAAACTTATGAACTCCATTGGAGAAAATACAGGGTCTAAACTTAAATACGTTAAATATTCTACGGGATGCTCCAAACCATCAAACTAAACAACTTTCACTATGGAGCCAAAATTGAATACGCTAGAAAAAAAATCGATTCAAATGTATGAAACATTTTAACGGGTTCTTACCGCGTTTAGGTATATTTGAGTTCCCGATATTTCGGCAGTGTTACAACTGCCATGATCACGGGGTGTCAGTCACCCTAATGTGTGTCATAAATAGGTATAACTAGATCTGAGCTGACTGTACTAACACTTCACATACCTAGAAAATGACCTACTCAGAAAATGTCTTGGCAAGAAAATGACAACGTTCTAAAATGACGTGCATAGAAAAAGACCTAATTCGCCATAATGGATATTTGTCTCCGTGTAGTTATAATACAGCGTGTAAAAACGCAAGTGTAAAACCTAACTAAAGTCAATCGCACAATAGACCAGAACTCTATACGAGCAGCAAAAAAAGTCGAAACTGTTGTCATGTAAAAAGTGAACACTTATTGTGAAAACTTCAGGGAGTGATTCCAGCAAACTAACCGAAAAACTTTACCAGTTTTTTGCTTGTCGTGATCTAGAGCGAAGTATGAGTGTTTTATTACTTACATACTACTCAAGAACTTAATCCATTTTGGAGTAGTCAGAAACATTAATACAACTATACCTGTTTTTAGGGTTCGGTAGTCAATAAGGAACCTTTATAGTTTCGCCAAGTCCATCCGTCGGTCCGCGGCTTAGCTCAGAGAGAGACGCTTATAGTACTAGAAAGCTGTAATTTGACATGGGTAAACATATTAATCACGCCGACAAAGTGGTAAAATAAAATCTAGAAAACATTTTTTTTTAATGATTTAGCCCCTACACGAAAAGGGGGGTATCGTTGGATATTCACTGGTAGGCACTTTGGTCCGGCGACACTACGTAGCGGTTGGATTGGATCTAAGCCCTATAGCCTGCACTGTGGCTGATTTGATTGATTTATACATGCAATTTGTATGGAAACTCATGTTTTAACCAATTTTAAATAATTATTTTTTCTTAAGCAAATCAATCTCTAAAAGTTACAAAGATGCAAAATCTGTATAACATAGGTTCTAAAGTTACTTTATAGCAAATACTAAGTTACCAAAATTAATTAGGCAGTCTATTGTCTAGCCATGACGTCATAAGCTCCCTATAATGTAATACCTAAACTATGCTAGTATTTAGTTCTAAACAATGCCGAAGCTTGCCTCGTACTCGTATAGAATTTAATAGATTCACTCTGTCACGTTACGTAATAGAGCTTTAAAAGGAGGTATAATTTGGATTGTCGAAGTGTGATTTTAGGTTTAGGGCCGGTTTCACCACTTCTGGATAAGTCATTGTTAGCTTATTTGACAGATCTTTTGATATATTTCGTATGAAAGATATGTTAATTTATCTGTCATATAAGCGAACAAGAGCTTATCCAGAAGTGGTGAAATAGGCCTTTAGTAAAATAAATTGGGTTCCTGGTAATGTCATATTTAGTACAACTCTGACTACTCTATATGGGAATATAGTCGTGAACGTATGTAAGAATGCGTATAATTATTTACGTGATCGTTTTTCAGTGGGGCTAGCATGGCAGCGCTACATATCATAATCACTCCTCTTTTTGCTTGGCGCGTAGCAGAGCGAAAAAAGGTGCGGAATAACGTTGTCGCTCACATCATGCTACGCCCTCAAGTCAGATTTGACCGCAGGTTGTAAATTGCTAACACGGGTTTTAAATCCGAATAATATTTTAGAAAAAGGTATGGACTGAAAGAGAACATAGTGAAAGGCATTGTAAAGGGAATGCTGAGATGGTTTTGTCATGTGGAAAGGATTAGTGATAGTAGACTGACGTGTATAAAGTGATATTTCGGCAGTGTTACAACTGCCATGATCACGGGGTGTCAGTCACCCTAATGTGTGTCATAAATAGGTATAACTAGATCTGAGCTGACTGTACTAACACTTCACATACCTAGAAAATGACCTACTCAGAAAATGTCTTGGCAAGAAAATGACAACGTTCTAAAATGACGTGCATAGAAAAAGACCTAATTCGCCATAATGGATATTTGTCTCCGTGTAGTTATAATACAGCGTGTAAAAACGCAAGTGTAAAACCTAACTAAAGTCAATCGCACAATAGACCAGAACTCTATACGAGCAGCAAAAAAAGTCGAAACTGTTGTCATGTAAAAAGTGAACACTTATTGTGAAAACTTCAGGGAGTGATTCCAGCAAACTAACCGAAAAACTTTACCAGTTTTTTGCTTGTCGTGATCTAGAGCGAAGTATGAGTGTTTTATTACTTACATACTACTCAAGAACTTAATCCATTTTGGAGTAGTCAGAAACATTAATACAACTATACCTGTTTTTAGGGTTCGGTAGTCAATAAGGAACCTTTATAGTTTCGCCAAGTCCATCCGTCGGTCCGCGGCTTAGCTCAGAGAGAGACGCTTATAGTACTAGAAAGCTGTAATTTGACATGGGTAAACATATTAATCACGCCGACAAAGTGGTAAAATAAAATCTAGAAAACATTTTTTTTTAATGATTTAGCCCCTACACGAAAAGGGGGGTATCGTTGGATATTCACTGGTAGGCACTTTGGTCCGGCGACACTACGTAGCGGTTGGATTGGATCTAAGCCCTATAGCCTGCACTGTGGCTGATTTGATTGATTTATACATGCAATTTGTATGGAAACTCATGTTTTAACCAATTTTAAATAATTATTTTTTCTTAAGCAAATCAATCTCTAAAAGTTACAAAGATGCAAAATCTGTATAACATAGGTTCTAAAGTTACTTTATAGCAAATACTAAGTTACCAAAATTAATTAGGCAGTCTATTGTCTAGCCATGACGTCATAAGCTCCCTATAATGTAATACCTAAACTATGCTAGTATTTAGTTCTAAACAATGCCGAAGCTTGCCTCGTACTCGTATAGAATTTAATAGATTCACTCTGTCACGTTACGTAATAGAGCTTTAAAAGGAGGTATAATTTGGATTGTCGAAGTGTGATTTTAGGTTTAGGGCCGGTTTCACCACTTCTGGATAAGTCATTGTTAGCTTATTTGACAGATCTTTTGATATATTTCGTATGAAAGATATGTTAATTTATCTGTCATATAAGCGAACAAGAGCTTATCCAGAAGTGGTGAAATAGGCCTTTAGTAAAATAAATTGGGTTCCTGGTAATGTCATATTTAGTACAACTCTGACTACTCTATATGGGAATATAGTCGTGAACGTATGTAAGAATGCGTATAATTATTTACGTGATCGTTTTTCAGTGGGGCTAGCATGGCAGCGCTACATATCATAATCACTCCTCTTTTTGCTTGGCGCGTAGCAGAGCGAAAAAAGGTGCGGAATAACGTTGTCGCTCACATCATGCTACGCCCTCAAGTCAGATTTGACCGCAGGTTGTAAATTGCTAACACGGGTTTTAAATCCGAATAATATTTTAGAAAAAGGTATGGACTGAAAGAGAACATAGTGAAAGGCATTGTAAAGGGAATGCTGAGATGGTTTTGTCATGTGGAAAGGATTAGTGATAGTAGACTGACGTGTATAAAGTGATATTTCGGCAGTGTTACAACTGCCATGATCACGGGGTGTCAGTCACCCTAATGTGTGTCATAAATAGGTATAACTAGATCTGAGCTGACTGTACTAACACTTCACATACCTAGAAAATGACCTACTCAGAAAATGTCTTGGCAAGAAAATGACAACGTTCTAAAATGACGTGCATAGAAAAAGACCTAATTCGCCATAATGGATATTTGTCTCCGTGTAGTTATAATACAGCGTGTAAAAACGCAAGTGTAAAACCTAACTAAAGTCAATCGCACAATAGACCAGAACTCTATACGAGCAGCAAAAAAAGTCGAAACTGTTGTCATGTAAAAAGTGAACACTTATTGTGAAAACTTCAGGGAGTGATTCCAGCAAACTAACCGAAAAACTTTACCAGTTTTTTGCTTGTCGTGATCTAGAGCGAAGTATGAGTGTTTTATTACTTACATACTACTCAAGAACTTAATCCATTTTGGAGTAGTCAGAAACATTAATACAACTATACCTGTTTTTAGGGTTCGGTAGTCAATAAGGAACCTTTATAGTTTCGCCAAGTCCATCCGTCGGTCCGCGGCTTAGCTCAGAGAGAGACGCTTATAGTACTAGAAAGCTGTAATTTGACATGGGTAAACATATTAATCACGCCGACAAAGTGGTAAAATAAAATCTAGAAAACATTTTTTTTTAATGATTTAGCCCCTACACGAAAAGGGGGGTATCGTTGGATATTCACTGGTAGGCACTTTGGTCCGGCGACACTACGTAGCGGTTGGATTGGATCTAAGCCCTATAGCCTGCACTGTGGCTGATTTGATTGATTTATACATGCAATTTGTATGGAAACTCATGTTTTAACCAATTTTAAATAATTATTTTTTCTTAAGCAAATCAATCTCTAAAAGTTACAAAGATGCAAAATCTGTATAACATAGGTTCTAAAGTTACTTTATAGCAAATACTAAGTTACCAAAATTAATTAGGCAGTCTATTGTCTAGCCATGACGTCATAAGCTCCCTATAATGTAATACCTAAACTATGCTAGTATTTAGTTCTAAACAATGCCGAAGCTTGCCTCGTACTCGTATGGAATTTAATAGATTCACTCTGTCACGTTACGTAATAGACCTTTAAAAGGAGGTACAATTTGGATTGTCGAAATGTGATTTTAGGTTTAGGGCCTGTTTCACCACTTCTGGATAAGTCATTGTTAGCTTGTTTGACAGATCGTTTGATATATTTCGTATGAAAGATATGTCAATTTATCTGTCATATAAGCGAACAAGAGCTTTTCCGGAAGTGGTGAAATAGGCCTTTCGTAAAATAAATTGGGTTCCTCTTAATGTCATATTTAGTACAACTCTGACTACTCTATATGGGAATATAGTCGTGAACGTATGTAAGAATGCGTATAATTATTTACGTGATCGTTTTTCAGTGGGGCTATCATGGCAGCGCTACATATCATAATCACTCCTCTTTTTGCTTGGCGCGTAGCAGAACGAAAAAAGGTGCGGAATAACGTTGTCGCGCATATCATGCTACGCCCTCAAGTCAGATTTGACCGCAGGTTGTAAATTGCTAACACGGGTTTTAAATACGAATAATATTTTAGAGAAAGGTATGGACTGAAAGAGAACATAGTGAAAGGTATTGTAAAGGGAATGCTGAGATGGTTTTGTCATGTGGAAAGGATGAGTAGACTGACGTGTATAATGTGAGTGAGAGTGGAACACTTGAAAGGGGCCGCCTTAGACGTACCTAGGTATGCGGACCTAATTGGCAGCGTACTTAGGATCCAGGGCTAGATCAAGTGTACCGGAAATGACTTAAGCTATGTTCACATTACGACATACGAGAGGGGACGGACGAGGAGGGTGCAATGTAAAATAATACCTATTTCAATACCTATAAAGTTGACAGAGAGAACGCCTATACGGGCCCCGCGGACGGGGACGAAGCTGCCTCTGTGAACTATATCTGTATTCAGATAGGTACTACTTTACATTGCAACCTACGCGCCCGTTCGCGCCCGTCCATGCCCGTCCGTGCCCGTCCGTCGCAATGAATTGAGCTTTATGACTAAGGAAGAGGGAAAAGAGGACAGGTGTCAGGATCTTAGCCGATGGCGATGAATTGTCTCTGCCTACCCCAACTGTACACATGCGTGAATATACTCATGCCTGTGTTCCGTTGGGGTATATATTACCTATATGTTCTACCCTCAAATTGACCCAAAGAATTTATTCATACTTTTGGTGCACAACTCCAATAACCTTCTTTTTTTGAAGTCGTTATAAAAAGAAAAAGTTCTGGCCTTCCACCTTATGTCTCGAATTACGCGGCGGCTTAGGAAAATCTTCTAAATTAACGTAGCTGCCTGCCATATCGCTTCCTTTCGATTACTTTTACCTTTCTCCCTTCAATCCTAAATTCCAAATTTCATTTCTCTCCGATTTTATTGGAAAAGTTAAGAAGCATAATACTGTGGTACACACTGCTACTCCCTTTAACGTACATTTTTTGGCTTTTAGTTTTTAACAGATCAACGTATTTCCATAGTGTGTTTTTCTTTGTATGGTCTAAGGAAATTAAAATGAAACAAAAACAGCCAAGTGCGTGTCAGGCCACGCGCAGGGTAGGGTTCCGTAGTTGCCCATCACAATATACGGACTTAGAAGGGGGCTTTTTGTATTATACGTCTAAAAAGTACATTTTACAAGTTGGTCGACTATTATTCGTTAAGTTGTAAAGCCTACTTAGCGGTGAAAGTTTGATCCCTAAATCGAAAAATGGTGTTCCCACACCCACAATATTTTTAAAAACCTGTCCAACGATACCCCACACCATGGGATAGACGAGGAAAAAAAATTACATCATACATACGGGGGACGTACCCTGAAAAAATATTTTTCAATGTTTTATTTTACCACTTTGTCGGTGTGATAAATATGTATACCCATGTCAAATTACAGCTTTTTAGTGCTCGGCGTCTCTGAGCTAAGCCGCGGACAGACAGACAGACGGACGGACATGGCGAAACTATAAGGGTTCCTTGTTGACTTCGGAACCCTAAAAATTGAATGAGAAAAAATTATAAGATCGTCAACAGAGAGTACTCAGTGACATGCATTTTTTTTACCAGGAGGAGCCCAAACTTGATGCATTTTGGAAATTATTAATGCATTTCAGAAAATATGAGGCTGAAATGTGTTGATGTAGTATATTTTTGGAATCCGCTCCCAAAGCCCTTTCATTTGATACAGAGAAAAACCATACTAAAGGAACAAATGAATGAATTTTTGTCCAGGAGCTACAGGAGTGGAGCTAGTGATGTCAATTTGTTTGACAATACTGACGCCGATAAGTATATCAAACCTATAAGTATAGGACGTTAAAACAAAGAGAAATTCCACTCTTCTGTCGCGTTTCTTTTATTGACTCCCGAAGTTTATTAGTGAAATTTCACCTGGGGTTAAGCATTGCGAAACGTTTGATGTTATAAGCGACTAGTGTTTTTTGCCGGCCGAACGAAATAATAGAAAAGATAGTAGAACTGAATTTCTGTAAAATGTATTTCTTTTTGATAAAAATAATTCTAGCGACTGTTTATCAAGAGAATTTTTATGGCAATACGCTTCAATATAAACAAAAAAGGCAAAACATACAGACATAGCCTAAGTCTTTCTCAAATTATTCTCGAATGAATTATTAAAATCGGTTTAATTTTGGAGGAGGAGACAGGGAAATACGAAATGCGGTATTCGTCCATTTTATGTACATAAAATCAGCCCGAGCCGCAGTTGTCGCTTTCACACTCTAGTCGGCGGGGTGTATGGGAAGGGCAGACCGGACAAATACGTATACAGTCGGAAAAGTGACACATTTTTTGTTATTAGTATATTTTAATAACATCTACAAGAACTAGATTTATAACAAAAAATAGGTTTATTGCAAAAAAAAGACTACTAAAATAAATAATGAAATGAAATGAAATGAAATGAAAAAATGCTTTATTGCCAATAACTACTTAAAAAGAACACAAAAAATAAACATATAAGGAATAAACAAAAAATTATACAATTAAAACAAAAAGAAAAGATATACAGAATTACAGGCAATAGGACAGGGACTCAGCTAAGCTGGCTACAGTCAGTGCAACTGACAGTAAGCAGCGCTGTTTTTCAGCCCTGCCCTTGCTCCTAGAGATGTTGTGTTGGAGTGTAAAGAGGTAATGTGTGGGATGGCAACCAAGACTACGAAGTATAAGAGTAAAACGTGTATGAGCAGCTGAGCATTTTGTCTACCCCAAAAATGTGTTCGACAGCGAGTTTGCTAGTATGGTCTTTAGCTCCACCTGATTTTTGTAAGCGTGCTTCAATTGTTCTGTTATTTTTTGCTTCAAAAATAACCCTCTTCGGTATTTTGCCTTAAATGATACCACGTTAAATAGTTGTCACATATACTACTAGATATCATTTTCAGTGTAGTTACGGAAAGAAAGTAACCAAGTTCATAGCTTGTACCACGACATTATTGTTTTCCCAAGACGGCTGGAGTTTGGCTGTTACTTGCCCGAAATGGAACGATCCTTCATAATCCATCTGGTGCTCGAAAAAGATGTGTAGTTTTATTTTGAAATTAGTATTAAAAAAAATAGAATCAACCCAATTTGTTAGGTGTCACCCGAGAACGGCGCAGCCAATAAGTGTTATTATTTTTACGAATGTATGAATGGAATGGATGAATATATGTTACCATAATATGTGAGAGATAAATAATAATAATAAGCTGTTGAGAGTTGTTGGTGAGTGGCGACACCACGGTCCCGATTCTCCAGATGGTCCGGTTTGATTTGGCCCTCACCTCCTGTCTTACCTTAAGGTGCACTTCCGATGCCAGCGGCCAATGCGACTGACGCGCGCGTCTGACGCGTGGTTCTGTCATATGCCATATGTCTATCGCATCGGCCGCGCGTGTCTGACGCACGCGTCAGTGGCATCGGCTGCTGGCATCGGAAGTGCACCTTAATTGGCCGGCAAAGAGTGGAGTTACAAAAGCGGGGCCTATGCTCTAGGTTGGAAGTGTAAAATGTCATAACGTCGGGGGCCTGCTGACTGGTGCGCTTAGCACCGAAAACTGGCGCCCGCAGACTCGCTTCTCTACAACCTTAGCCGCTCAGTAGATGTTGCCGCTTTGTCGGTCCTTGCGAGCGGCCATTTTGGCCAATTAAATGAGTTGGCAACTCACCGTCTGCCATTTTTGACAAACCAGAGACATTTTTTACGGCAGGCATCCCGAATCTCTCCGCAATAGCCCGAGTAGTTTTCTGTCCTTTCTACATTCCTCTGCACCAAACGCGGTGTCTTCTGGTGCATTTGCATAATGCATTTAGAGATAATAGATATAAAAGTGTCTTAAAGGGGTCTCTAAATGTTGGGCCTGGGTTTATAGGCTGGTTTTTTTAATAATTGCGGAATCTTTAACCATACATTTTGAATGCAACCAACTTCGGCATCGCGAAAAAAAATTCTATTCCTGCACGGCTAGCATGCCACCCACGACAAAGCGTTTAAACGAGAAAAACGTCATGCGCGCTCTTTTTGCCATACGTAAAATAATTAAGATGGAGGCACATCTCGATTTTTATCGTTTTCTTGGGCGTGGCATGCGAGGCCAACACACATTTGAGTCAAATAGGTAAGTACTTCAGTTTTATATGGAACAGCAGATTTTTTTAAATAAATTAAATAAAAAAATAAAAATGAACTTTATTGCAACACAAAAATACAGAATAGGTACTAAACAGATTCATTCAGATTTTTGCGATTTCGTCAATTTTAGTCTAATGCTATCTTGCAAATCATAGTTTGTTTAGTCGAAAACGATATAAAAAAAAAGTTGTTATGGAAAAGTTTCTAACCGCCCCAAACGGAAATACGGTCGAATATCTCAGTAAGGTATCACAACACGGCACTTGGTAATGTTGTTCTCAAACTTTTTATGGCTCGCGCCTAATGAGAAGGTAGAAAGTTGAATAAAGGACTTGTCAGATTTAGTTAGTTAATTACTTTAGGAGTAAAAGTAGTTCATTAAGACCGTGTTAAGTGATTTAAAAGTTTGAATTCACTTAGATTATCGAAACTTAATTTATGCCTGTATACAGTAAACAACTGTAACATAAGTGTGTCTATACATTGAAGATATGAGACAAGCCTATAAGACCTGCGAAAGCCGTGGTGGTCCAGTGGCGAGTAACCTTGCCTGCCGTGCAGGAGGCAATGGTTCGATACCCGTCCAGGCCGACTCGTACCAATGAGTTTTTCGGAATTTATGTAACACCACTGGCTTTTCGATGAAGGATAACATAGTGAGGAAACCTGCATGCCTCAATTTGATATTACTTTAAAAAAAAAATGGTATACATTTATTAATGATCTCCCTACGATAACGGAAGATGACGAGACGCTAGAGTTAAACAATCACTAAACGGTCACCCATCCAAAGACTGACCGGACCTTAAGATGCTTAACTTCGGCGATCGTTTCCAATATAATAACAATAGTACACATAAGACAAAGCAATATTCACGTGCAAGCTGTGAACATAGTCGATAGATATACGGCTTGGCTAAATTAATGCGAGATCACGAACAAGAAGCGTTGCAGCGCGCGACGCCGAACGTGCAAACCTACGTCTATTTCTCAGAGGGGAATTAATTCTACATCTAGGAGTACACGTTGCTTGTTGCAAGCACTGTGACGATCTCTACAGGGAACAGAAACTTTGCTATAACAATTAATATGTCATTAAAGTTATTCACATAGGATGCCGAGTTAACTATATTTAAGTAAGTATACAAATATTATAAAGAGTTAAAATTTGTTTGTATAAAACGTGTTAATGAATAAGCGCAAAACGTCATACACCCCAACAGATTTATGACAAAATAATTCGATTGAAACAATAATGTCATTATTTTGATAGTTAAAATTTAAAGTTATTCGCATATTAAGTTTTCAGGCAAAAATGATTTGTTATCATTTCAGCAATGAATGAAAACGCATTTTAAGAATCTTGTTTTGGTAGTAGGGTAAGTGTACCCGTGCGGTGGGTTGAGATCGAGTTCAGTAAATTTTAAATTTTACAAACAAAATATTTTGAAAAAAAATTCGATGTTGAAAACATTATAATTTGATTCTGATCTCGATTCTAAAAAAACTACATTTTAGTTTTGTGTTAATTTATTAACACGTTGTATAAGGGGTATAATCTCTGAACTACTTAACCAATTGTAAAAATTCTTTCACTAATAGAAAGCTACACTATTCCTGAGTACTACCACCAGGTATAGTAGCAGGGACCAACGGCATACAAGCATAGAGATTAGTTTCTAGATTATTTCTGAATAATTTCATTGACTTTAATTGGTTAGCATTGAAAATATCACCAGACTGGCGATTTTTAACGAATTCATTAATTTGTATGGAGAGCGCTCCAAATCTTATTCCCTTAATTGTTGTATACGATAAGACTCACACATACATCATCCATCCATCTAGTGGGTAAAACAATTCAGTTTCAAATCAAATATTGGGATCTAAGGCAACCTAACAGATCAAACTGCCTCTACCAATGTAATTTACCTCTCTTATTAATGGTTACTGAACCACAAAAGTCCATTAAGAGTACGTTGAACTCCAGAATAAGACGCAAGAATGTAACTTTCGCTTTATTGGTAAATAAATTTTTATTGGGTATAAGTATCACAGATAAAATACCTAAACAAGTTGTTACAAAAATACAAATAAACATTTAAGGGGGTGGTTTAGACAATCAAACTGAACAACTTTCACTATGGGACCAATATCGAAATCGCGAAAAAAAATCTGATGTTCCATACTAAACTACAAATCTACTCGAGCTAAATGTATGGGACAGAGGATTTTGATTTCGCGATTTCGATGTTGGTCCCATAGTGAAAGTTGTTCAGTTTGATGGTCTAAACTACCCCCTTAAAACTTTTAAAAATTTATTTTACTTTTGTATCACCTTGTATAGGGGCCTTCTTAATATGCTGACACTTTTTAAGAGGATGATCAGACCATAAAACTGAACAACTTTCTCTATGGGACCAATGTTGAAATCGCGAAAATAAAATCAGCTATTAAATAATAATCATAAATCTTACTCGTCCCGATTAATTGTAAGGGACAGCTGATTACTTTGGTCCCGTAGAGAAAGATGTTCAGTTTGATGGTCTGATCATCCTCTGAAAAAACTGTCAGCATATTAAGTTAGACCCTGTATACATAAATATTTAAAACAAAGCGAATAAAAAGAATAAATCTATAGGGTCTTTTCTAATATGCTGAAGGTTTTTTTAGGAGATCATTAATTTGACCATTAAACTAAAAAAATTTCTCTATGGGACCAAATTCTAAATCGGGAAAAAAGTCTGCTGTCCCATACAAAACTAGAATCCTGCCCGAACCAAATGTATGGGACATAATTTTTATTCGCGGTTTCTGTGTTGGTTCTGTAGAGAAAGTTTTTCAGTTTGGACCCTGAATAATTAATTATATTGCATATGCTCACGACTATATCTCGAGGGGGTAGTCAAAGATATTATGAAACCTCTGAAAATCCACGTTTCACCAGTAGTACCGAAATTCAGTCTAGTGTGACGGGGAGCCCGTCGCCACTTATAGTCGACGGTAGGTACAATACATGCCTCGAAATTGCAGCATGCAGGTTTCCTCACAATGTTTTCCTTCACCGAAAAGCCAGTGGTGTTACAAATCGTACATATACGAGTATTCCGAAAAACTCATTGGTACGAGTCGACCTGGATGGGGATCGAACCATCGCTTCCTGGACGGCAGGCAAGGTTACTCGCCACTAGACCACCACGGCTTATAGCTCAACCGACAACCAAATAATGACTCCAAATTAGTATCACTTATACAGGATCCTTATATGCTGACACTTTTTAAGGGCATGATCAGACTATCAAACTGAACAACTTTCTCTATGGCATCAAAGTCGAAATCGCGAAAAAAAATTAATGCTCCATATAAAACTGCAAACCAACGCGAAGCAAATGTATGGGACAGAAGATTTTTTTTTCGCGATTTCGAAGTTGGCCCCATAGAGAAAGTTGTTTAGTTTGATGGTCTGATAATCCTCTTAAAATCTGTCAGCATATTAAGTTGGACCCTGTATATCGCAATTCTGTAGTCGAAGAACGGTCAAACCAACCCTTAAAGTAGTCCATATATTTCTTATCATCCCCAAGAACGGGTTCGAATATAGGAAGAAGTTTTTACTTTTCCCGAAGACAGCCTGCTGCGATAGTGATTTATACATGAAGTTAAGCTTGTTCTAACTTAGTATAGTTCCATGAAAAGTTTATGTTTTCGTTGTTCGGAATGGTAGTACTGTACTGTGTTGGTGTATTTTATTTCTCCAATAGTATTTGTGTTTACTGGAATAGAGATTTTATAGAATAGTACACGTACTTTTGCAAAAGTGTAACAATTCAAAAAAACTATTGTAAAATGCTTTATTCAAGGTGTTAACAAATCCAAATAAAACCTGACAAACATTTTGTACATAATCTGTACTTGAAAAAGTAAATTTTGATTGGTCGTACAGCTTTGTATAGAAACTTTAGACTGTCTTACTATTACGTATGGGTGATAGTAAGACAGTCTACTAAGGTGAAGAACATGACAGTATAGAAAAAAAACGGTAACCTTGATTTTTTTTATTTTATTTTATTGCTACCTCGGGTTGTGATCTGTAAGACTTAGGTTTTTATATTAGTAATTTCGTACCTTACACCCCGACGGCCCGATAGCACAGTCGATAGTGAACCTGCCTTCTGTGCCGAAGGTCGTGGGTTCGAATCCCGTAAAGGACAAATATTTGTACCCGAGTCATGGATGTTTTTATCTATTAATATATGCTATATCATTGTCTAGTCATCATAATACAAGTCCAGGCTAGATACTTTAAATATGACTAGATAATTTGTGTGACAATGTCCAAAATATTTATTTATTTTTACATCAGTTTCTAAACGGCAATCGGTAATCTTTTTGGTAATTAAAAAGTCCCGGGGCTACAGTACTAGAAGTCACATTTAATTGGGCGCAATCGATCGTGCCTAGGGAACCGCGGTTCTTTTGTTTTCTTATACAGGGTGTAAAATTAAATGCGTTACATATGAAACAGAGTGATTCGGATCAAAAAATTATTACCTTCCTAAAGCCTAATTGTACAGAAACGTTGTATGCACACATTCTTTAAAATTAGGCTACAAAGTAACAACTACCCATAAAGAATAGAATAACATAGACAGTATTATTTGAAAATAAAATATCCATAATAAACTAAACAATAAATTAATTTAAGTCCACTTAGATACTAAAATACTTTCATTCCCATCTCTAGAACGCATCAATATTAAACTTTAAAGTAACAACAAGAGAATATAAAATCAAACGGTCACTTTGAACAATGTAAACACATATCGATACCGATCGCAATCAGTAAAGTATACAGCGCGTTTTATTATACGTTTAACCTGAGGTAGCATACAGCAAGCACTTGGAGAGAGGCCAAGGATACTGTTACATGTTGGTACAAGTTGCAAGCTATTGTCTGGAAGGTGTCGACAATATCGAGGTCCGCGGTGAACTGAGGCAACTGGGCCCTGACCCAGTACGGTACATGTCCGTCATATGTACATACGTAGGACGCCCTATTATGTACTGGCCCTGAACCAGTACGGTTTTTTAGGAACGGTTATTTAAATGATCAAAATTCTTGGGTCTGAGGTCACTAGCTTATAGTTTATTTACTTTACTGTATAGTATCAATTATTTTATTAAATAGACTATGTATTATTGTATACATAACTTTAGCTTAAGAATTTATATTGTAATAGTTATTAAGTCGTGTTATGTTGTAGAGTTTCTGGCCGCCTCTTCTCTACAGCGACAACACGTTCCGACGCGGTGGTAGCTTTAAAAAAGATTTGACGTTTGATAAGTGTGCTTCAAGCTCCTATATTGATAAATTATATTGACTTTGACTTTGACGGTATCTGTCCGACATATGTACATACGTAGGACGTACCATTATATACTAGCCCTGAACCAGTACGGTACTTATCCGATATATGTACATACGTAGGACGCAACATTATATACTGGCCCTGAACCAGTACGTTATTAGTCCTATATATGTACATACGTAGGACGTACCATTATATACTGGCCCTGAACCAGTACGGTACTTATCCGATATATGTACATACGTAGGACTTAACAATATATACTGGCCCTGAACCAGTACGGTATCTGTCCGACATAAGTACATACGTAGGACGCATCATTATGTACTGGCCCTGAATCAGTACGATTCTTGACCGATATAATATGTACATGCGTAGGACGTACCATTATACAGGGTCCAACTTAATATGCTGACAGTTGATTTAAGAGGATGTTCAGACCATCAAACTTAACAACTTTCTCTATACGACCAACATCGAAATCGCGAAAAAAAGTCAGCCGTCCCATACATTTGGCTCGAGTAGGTTAGCACTTTTGTATGGGACAACTGATTTTTTTTCGCGATTTCGATGTCGGTGCCATAGAGAAAGTTGTTTAGTTTGACGGTATGATCATCCCCTTAAAAAGTGTCAGCATATTAAGAAGGTCCGCAAAGGACCGAATACTGGCCCTGAACCAGTACGGTACTTGTCCAGTAGGGTATTTTACACTATTTTACACGATGTAATTCTTTTTGGTGCAGCAGGTCTCTTTGATAAATTTTCATACGAATTTTGAGTCGCGGACGTTAGTGTTCCAAATTCAAATCACATTATTGACCAGCGGCACAGAATAGCTTGGTTAATTATGGAACAGCGGCAAGTATAAAGTTCTACATACCAGCGGGTTATAATTAAATTCACTACAATATTATTGCCCGGATAGACCGTAGGGCTATAATGACATGCTTTAGATTACATTTACATGAAATAATTGGCCATTTTTGAGGATGTAGTCAACTCGCCCATAGCTTCACCCTCAAACCCGCGCTGATTAGATTGGCGTCAGCTACGTGCCCCTCAATGTGAACTCGTTCTGTCTTCAACCAGTTACGTTTTAGATCTAATGTACTCGCTAACATAGGAGCCGATACTATAAGTTACATGCTATAGTTTCAGTCCGGTCTGAACACGTTTGTTTACGTTAAGTTGTTGGGTGAGATACTTTTACCTATTTAGGTTATAAGAGAGAAAGGAAGGAAAATATCGTGAGGTTTGAGCTGGTTTTTTAGTAGGTTTAAACTATACGCTGAAGAAGAAATTCTGATGCGTATCTAAAATATAGAGTATGTAAAATAACTAAAGGCAAACCTTTAAACCATGTACTCTACTCATCACCAATTTGAGCAAACGTTTCAAAGCAAAAAAAAATCTGCTGTTCGATACTAAACTGCAATGCCTACCACGACTTAAACGTGTGACACTGAATTTTTTTTTGTACTGACAGGTTTGCTTATAGTAAAAGTTGTTTAGTTTGATGGGTAGACTCTTAGTTTAAAAGGATGCTAATAATATCAATTTCGTAACAAAGATTATTAATCACACCCGAAAGGGAATACGATTGCAGATAATATTGTGTTTTATAGGGTATCGTACTCAAAGAGTGAAAACGGGACCCTATCAATAAGCCTACGCCATCCGTCCGCCTGTATGTCTGTCTGTCTGTCCTACCTATTTAGGGCTGTAACTTTTGAACCGTGATAGCTGGACAGTTGAAATTTTCACAGTATGTGCATTATTATGACGGATTTGCTATCAAATAATAATAACAATGACAAAAAGTTAAAATTAGGGGGATCCTCATACAAGAAACTAGTTTTATGATCTGTTTTTCTTCTCGCTCTATCGTAATACAAGTGTCAAACTTGGTGTGATTATGGAGCAAACTCTACAGTATAAGAACAAATAAAACCGGAGTAATGTGAGTCGGTCTCGCACTAAAGGTCCCGGAAACTTTTTATTAATTAATATGTTGTGTGGTAGTGCGGTACGAAACCCTAGGTGCGCGAGTAGCCCGACTCACACTTGACTTTATTTTTTTCATAATATGTTAGTATAAGGGAAAAACACGCAACGAGAACATTAGCCCAAATCTAGTACCTATCTCGAACAAAACAAAAAAAGAAGTACATTCCAGCCCACGAAATACAAAAGACATACATCAAAGCGTATTCGTTCGCAAAGGACTGAGTGTACACTACGTGCAATAAAACCGTACAGTAAAATATTATGGAATTTTTAAAGATATGTACCGTTTTACCATGTCAATCAATACCGAATCTTATAAAAGTAAATTTAAAAGTAATCTATATATATAAAAATGAATCCCTATTTCCCTTGGTCACGGCATCACGCCTGAACGGCTGGACCGATTGCGATGAAACTTTGGTGGGTTGTTGTGCATATGCCAGGGAAGGTTTATAAACAAAAAAAACGGCCAAGTGTGTGTCGGGTAGGTGTAGGGTAGGTGTAGGGTAGTTGTAGGTGTAGAGTAGGTGTAGGGTAGTTGTAGGGTAGGTGTAGGGTAGTTGTAGGTGTAGGGTAGGTGTAGGGTAGTTGTAGGGTAGGTGTAGGGTAGTTGTAGGTGTAGGGTAGGTGTAGGGTAGATGTAGGGTAGTTGTAGGTGTAGGGTAGGTGTAGGGTAGTTGTATGGTAGGTGTAGGGTAGGGAAAATGGCAGAACAACGTCTGCCGGGTCAGCTAGTAGAATATAAATATTGTAAAAATGTTAAAATTACAAACGGAAATGCAAGAAATGAAGAATGAATACTAGGTATAAGTAATATATAGGTAATAATGTGAGTCCTGCAAGTGATATATGGATATTGTGAATTTTTCACTTGCAGGGCTTACAGTCTGTATCTCACGGGACTCTGACTCTCAGTGGATGTCTCTTACTACCCGGGGAATATAGTCGTGAACTTATCGAGTGTAATATAAAACTATTAACGTAGAAAACAATAAACAACCAAATTGGTTTCCAAGTATCGTATTTACTACAAGGATATAATAATAAATAAATCTTCATCATCTTATTTTAAGAGCGACGTCTTGTCGGTGGAGTATTCGCCAATCCTGTCTCTTTTCCGCTAGTGTCTTGAGTTCTTGATACGACACATCAACCTTTTCTTTCACTTGGGCCAAATAGCTCTGTCTAGGTCTTCCTCTGCTTCTCTACCCCTCTATCTTCCCTTCTAGTATGGTATTAAAGGAATTTTCGTCTCGTATCAAGTGTCCGATTGGTTTTCGATTATTTTTAGAATATTTCTCTTTTCTTTAACCATTCTTATACATCTTCATTTGTTATTTGTTCTGTCTAACTTTTCCCGTCCATTCTCCTCCAACACCACATCTTAAAAGCTTCCAGCCTGTCTCGATCTCGTTTAGTCAATGTCCACTTCTCGCTACCGTACAGAGCAATGTTTTATCTATAATTCCCAATACTTACACTGTCTCCAAGAAAAATTGTGACTAGATAGTATCCTAGAAATACCATTAATATTGACAGTATGTGTACGTAGATTCTTTGATGTCTTTGCCTACAGTTGGTAGCAAAAAGCGTTTTAGTGAAAAGAGTAAAAGTTCTCATGGAAAATTGGTTTCGGTGAAGACAGCAGCGGAACTATTAAGGCTATTTTTTTCTTTCAAAAGAAATTATCGTGTATATTTTCTAGTGAACTGAAGTGTAAAAAGACTGTCGATAATAAGCTTTTAGTGTAATTTAGTCCAGTTTTAAGAGATGTATTTTGACAGGAATCTGCTAGATGAGGGCAGGGCAGAACCAATCATTGTGACTGTATTTGGGGGTGGCCTATGTCCAGCAGTGGATGTCTATCGGCTAAAATGATTGTCACAATAGTATTGTGTCAGCTGCTAGATTGTATAGTTGGATAAAAAAACTGTATATTTGGGTGGCAGATTGTATCCTCTTTGTATCCTGTACTCTCATGTATAATTGGATACAAAACAAGCATAAAACTAATTAACACCACTCAGTCACCATCATAGATATATACATTTTCGGCCTTAGAGACCAATCTCACGATTAAAAGAAGTCTCTGAACCTCAGCATGAATCTCGACGTTATTGTTGTGTAAT
The DNA here is from genome assembly GCA_963924505.1 of Agonopterix alstromeriana. Lineage (NCBI taxonomy): Eukaryota > Metazoa > Arthropoda > Insecta > Lepidoptera > Depressariidae > Agonopterix > Agonopterix alstromeriana. The sequence continues at coordinate 16,482,916 of OZ004671.1, read as the reverse complement.
ATAATATACAGTTTTTGAGAGTTACGCGGTTATTATTTAACCGCAGAAAGCAGTTCCCCGTGATCATGGCAGTTGTAACACTGCCGAAATATCGGGAACTCAAATATACCTAAACGCGGTACCTAAGAACCCGTTAAAATGTTTCTAGATTTAATAGAATATAATGTTATATTTCTTAGGTTAAACCAATATATGCTTAAAAAAGCTGTAAATAAAAAAATACAATTATTCGATAAAAAAGAAAAAAAAAATTATTTATCTATTCGGATTTTTTTTACCCCTGATTGTATACTGCAAGGCTTAACGATCACTATCAGCCATCTAGTGGTAGAAACCTGGACCAAACAGACAAATTTGAAGCACAGAGATGAAATATAACGCGATTACCACTCCGGAAACGCATACCGTTCGGCGTCAATCTTTGTTTCGGACACCAAAGCTGCTCAAAAAAAACATAGGAAAGATTCAAACTAACCTGTGAATTTATGCACCAACGTGTTTTGTACTTAAACTAAGCGAACTCAATAACAAGCTTCTGGTGTAGAAATTCCAGTTTCATCATAATTCCAAACTTCCCTAAAGAGGATTATGACAAGAATTTCTATGCAGTTGTTCATATAATACTACCTGCGCCTTATTCCTGGAAAACACAGTTAGTTTTCCAAGTATGTGTGAAATGGTTTTGTATGAATTCTGTAAAATTTTGTGCGTAGCAGATTTTGTTTCTGAGTTTATCAGGATTGAGTAGTTAGTTAGTGATTTATAATAAGTATGAAGCTATTAAGGCGCTCCCTATATGTAAGCGCTTGGTCGGGCCATATTTTTCTGGTATTTAGAAGCTATCTTCTCGTTATTTGAAAGACATACAAATTAATGATAAAATATACCAATGATCTTCAACATCTCGGCTTTATTTGCTTTAAAGTATATTTCTTATGAAACCTGTGTTCAAAGGAAAGCCTTAAAATATGAAAAAAAGTATGTATTATGTGCATCTACTTCATAAGTTGAAGTCACTTTTACTGGCGACACACACCATTGTGTAGACAATAGATTTAAAAATGATGTTAAGTAAATTGTTTTTAAGACCTACATTTAAGGAGTTGATTAGATCATTGTAAAATTTGGTGAGAATTCTTATGATTTTCGAATTTGATTTCCTTGGATTAGAAGGCACAATAGTGACATAATGAAGTACAACCCAGTAAAAAATAGAAGTACTAAAAATACCTTGTTTAGTAGATGTGAGGCGGGTCTGAAAGGGTCAAGGTCGTTTGGTCAACCTCTTAAGAGGATATGTGAAAAAACTTGGATTCTTCAAAGCATCATATATCATGAAGAACTAAAAGTAGGAGTATGATTTACGGATATGTGTAAATTAAACATAAAATTGAAGTTTTGATTAGAGCCAAAACACGATTAAGAGACATTTTCTCGAAAGAAAAATAACCCAAAGTAGCCTCCGTCTTTATCGGTAAACGCTTGGAACTGCTAAACGGTGAATAATTAAAACATGAGACTTGATTTTATAAAAAGAGATTGATATTTAATAAAGTTTGATTAGAGCAGAAATGAACTTACATAAATAGTACAATCACAGTTAAATAAAGTTTGTTTTCCACTTGTGTCGTTTCAGGCGCGCGCTTCGCCCCATCTCTTTCTCTCGCATCAGGGAGTAATATAAGCTATCACACGCCTTAATAGATATATAGAATTGCGATTTCGAATAGACTTAAAGAACCGGTAGGGTGTCGGGGAGCGATCGATTGAGGAGAGCATCGGTCGGCGGCGCGTTGCGTAGAGATATTCAATCATGAAGGTCCGCGTTCGAATCCGACAACCGAACGACATGCCATGAACCAATTAGTTTTTATAACTTAAGTACGTAATACCGACTACTCTCAAACGGTAAAGAAAACATCGTGTGGAAACCTGCATACGCTGAAGAAAAAATTCTGTTGCATATGTGATGTCTATCAATCCGCATGGAGCACGCGTGGTGGACTGGCGCCTGATACACCCTCCTAGAGGGTAGGCCTGTGCAAACTATTAGGGGTTCCTTGTTTGACTACGGAACCTAAAAAGGCCCGCAAGGAAATAAAATTGTACATCTCCCAAACACAAATCGTTCGTCTTGCCGAAAAACAAATTCCTTGAAATCGCCTTTGGTAACTAAATGAATTTTGCTGAAGTCGTTTTTATGATTCGTCTAGAGTTAGTCAACAACTTTTGCTAAAATTACATTTCCCCTACCGAAAGCGTCAAAGAAACCCTCATAAACCTAACTTCGTGTTTACTTCTGTGAGTAGGGTTCCCATTTGTACAGTTTTTGTCGGAATGTCTAGGATTTGAGTTGAGAAACTATAACTTTTTTGCGGAGTAAGGCCTTTAAATGTTTCAAGTAAGCAATTTAGGAGAACTAAAGACACTAAAATTAAGAATAGCCTGTGCCCTTGACTTGGAAGCAGATCTTAGTGGTCTGTGATTTATTATTTTCATACAAAAAAATCTGCTGTCCCATACAAAATTGCTGTATCTACCCGACTCAAATATATGGGACGGCTGATTTTTTTTTCTCGTTTCCGGAGGTAGGCTCCATAGTGAAAGTTGTTCAGTTTAATGTTCTGAGTTCACCGTTTCAGTTTGTGGAGGACTGTTCCTTACACCCTCTATATTCAGTGTAAACTTTGAATATAAAACATTGAACATTGTTTTTATGCGCAGGTTAATAGGTTGTATGTGATGCGTATGACCGAGCAAAAGTTTAAGATATCAATTCTAATTCCGCCGACGATATACAACGTGTTAATGAATAAGCGCAAAACCTCATACAACCCAATTGATTTACAGAAAAATAATTGGTTTGAAACAATAATTTCATTATTTTGATTGTTAAAATTTTAAGTTATTCGCATTTGAAGTTTTCAGGTAAAAATGATTTGTTATCATTTCAGCAATGTATGAAAGCGCTAACGTGATCATGGATACATTTTAAGAATCTTGTTTTGATAGTAAGAAGGATGAGTGTGCTTGGGCGGTGGGGTGAGATCGCATTCAGTAAATTTTAAATTTCACAAATAAATTATTTAATATTTTGAAAAAAAAAACCTTTTTTGAAAACATGATAATTCGATTCTGCTCTCGATTATAAACAAACGACTTACTAGTATTGCGTTAATTCATTAACACGGTGTATTTCATAGCCTGGGATTGGAATCGCCTAGAAGTCACTAGTGTGAAAGAGCTGTGAATAGAAATATCCCAAACACATAACAGCATAATAGTCACCCTACGCACAGATAATGTCACGTTGAGTTTATTATACGTAAACAAATATTTATCTCGGCAAATTCGAGCGTCGTAATTATCTTTGTGTCTTAATAATGTGGGGAAATTATGATTTTGTTCCTTTACACACCGAGTCTATAAGCAATTTGTGTTCCTTATATGTTTGATAGTTGTGTTGTGTTTGGTCTAAACTTTCATGGAGAGGATTTCTATGAACATTCCTAAATACCTATCTGAGTTTTAAACTAACTTAATACGTGCAGATGTGTAAACCCAACCCCAGTTTAGGTATCCACAAGCCTGGCGCACTCTGTTGTCTACCTAACAGATTCCTAAAGAGTTACTACCTAACAGATAGGTACATCACTTCCTTAGAAAACGATAAATTCTACGTTAAGGGAATATAGATCGGAGCGCGTTCCATACAATCGAAGTCTGGTGATATTTTAAATACCAACCAATTAAAGTCAGTGAAATTTTTCAGAAATAATCTAGAAACTAATCTCTATGTTTGTATGAAGTCCAATTATCGTTAAAATGCATAGTTTTAAAGTAACAGTGCCTCAAAGATTTCCATACAAATCTTAAATTAATCCTAGCACTAAAATTGTATATTTTAACGAAAATCTGACTTCATATGAACATAGAGATTAGTTTTTAGATTGTTTATGAAAAATTTAATTGACTTTAATTGGTTAGTATTGAAAATATCACCAAACTTCGCTTGTATGCAGCGCGCATTTACGCATTCGGAATAAACTTCTCTTAAAGATGGTACGCTCAAAAATGTATCTAATGAAGCTTAACTCAGAGTTGTTGTTACTGCGTAAAAGCGCGCGATGTACGAGTATGCAACCGACGACCGACGTTGCCGAAAGGCGCGAGTGGCAGAAATTTATTAAGTGCATCGCTTACGATGCGCTAAAGTGTAGGTGCTTCATCTCGGTAGCTATGGCTGAGTGACGGAGGTCTGTGGCCGTAGCATGAGCTCAATATGGCTATATCTCGCCTTTTATCAAGTTCGTTCGCGCGCAAACAGAAAGAGAGCAAAGATACAATAGCGTGAGTCTAGCTGTGAAAATTTATCTACGGCTGCGTAAAACAGTTCAGAAGCTATCGAGAGAAGCTATAGATTTAAGTGTCTTTGCAGGGTGATTATCTGTATACAGTATTATTATGTATTCTGTGGTATCCGTAGAGTTGTGAAACTCGGTGGTAGTGATGACGACGGGTCAATCGTGCATGTGGAGTTACAGGTTGGGTGAAGGGGGTAGGTACTGAGTCACTACGAACTATCAAGTTTTATGAGGCAGGTAATTGTATTGACAGCCTATACATTGGCGTTTGGACCGTGTTTAGGAATTACGTAGTTAATTCCCGCTTCATTTAATCGCGCTTTAGTTATATTTCCACACTACAACTATAATCTAAAGTATTATAAATCTGTAACAGAAGTGTGTTTGTACATTGAAGAAATTTACAAAAAAATATTACAATATGGTTTTAAGGTGTCCCTGACTCCATATCAACCTTTTTTAGAATTTTTGCCCTTTGTTTGTTTGTTCGAGCATCACGCAAAAACTACAGAACCGATATTGATGAAACTTTTTTGTTTGGTAGCTCATTACATGACTTAACATCTGGTATATAATATGTCTGGTATACAATGTGTTAATGAATAAGCGCAAAACCTCATACACCCCAACTGATTTATAACCAAGTAAGTATTAACCAACCAATAATAATTAAAACAATAATTTCATTATTTTGATGGTTAAAATGTAAAGTTATTCGCATTTTAAGTTTGGAGGCAAAAATGATTTGATATCATTTCAGCAATGAATGAAAGCGCTAACGTGCTCATGGATACATTTTAAGAATCTTGTTTTGGTAGTAAGTAGGGTGAGTGTGTCCGTGCGATGGGTTGTGATTGAGTTCAGTACATTTTAAATTTTACAAACAAATTATTTAATATTTTGAAAAAAATTACCTATGTTGAAAACATGATTATTCGATTCTGCTCTCGATTCTAAACAAACTGCTTTCTAGTTTTGCGTTAATTCATTAACACTTTGTATAAAGACGGGCTCATTCCCCGTCACAATGGACAGAGTTTCGGTACTAATAGTGAAACGTGGATGTTCTGAGGTTTCAGAATATCTCTGACTACCCGGGAATATAGTCATGAGCATATGCTTATAATGAGTGCGGACGAAGTTGTGGGTTAACTCTAGTAAATAATAGTAAGTTAAGTAAGTTATATGCCCACTGCAGGGCAAAGGCCTCCACTTACGAATAAGGGTATGAAGGAGTGAGCCATACTCCACCACGCGGGCCCAGTGCGTGTTGGTGGAGGAAAGTTAGTGGTCAACTTGCTGTCATAGAATTTTCAAGCCGCCTTAATAGCGACTAAACGGTCACCCATCCAAAGACTGGCCGGACCTGACGTTACTTAACGTTATCGTTTCCAATACCGAAGCTCCACAACGGTCAATAGGACAATAAAAATTTTGATTGTTCTAATCTTTACACATTTCAGTGTAGCCTTGATTCCTGAACTAATAAACTGTGTGTCCGGAATCAGGTCCTTCCCATCTCAATGAAATATTTAAAATATAATAATAAAGATAACAAAAACTAGGTACCTATGTATTAGAAATATTATAATACACTATGATTATGGTGTGGTCAAGTACCCGTAAGGGACTCATAAAGAAGGTTGGAACAAATGCTGCTTTTATTTCTACGACAATAAGGTTCGAAAGACTCAAAATTCCCTGCCGTCCTTACTTTCTTGTAGTTAGAATTATTTCTGCAAAAGCCTATGTGTTTGTGCCCTAGAGAATTTAATTTAAATTGTCTCCTATTTTATTCGTTACAACAGCAATAAGCCAGGACAATATTTTAGAACAAGGAAAACCGGTTCAAACAACTGAATAAAGAGAAAGGTCGACATTATCAAAGAGTTTCGAGTATTTTAACCCTTATAATACTAAGTCTCCTAAAACATTGAATTTTCATACTTACGCCGTTTGATTTAAGAGTTATATCAGGTGACTCTATAAGATATTATATATTTGGATATTCTCGATTACCTTTAGGTTTGAGAGATTCAAAAGATTTCATCCTATTCTTCTTTGAAGAAAATGTATTTGATTATTGTTTTGTGCAAGACTCGCAAAGGAAGAACAGTTTATAAGACGAGTAGCTTCGCTTTGTTATACCTACTTTAGTTCGCATCTCGTAAAAAGTACGTTACCTAAGCTACGGTCAAATTGCGTAGCAGGTGACTTACCTTTATTTATTCTTACCAGCGCCCGCGGCATGGCACCTCGATAAACGTTTCATCGCACCTGCAACCTCTTGTTCGCGCGCAAAAAAAAAGAGAGCTAGAGCGCGATAGCGTTTTATCGCGCCGCCATATCGTGGGCGCAGAAGGGCATTCATTCCAGTAGGAAACCTAACACCACGTTATACTCACTACATATACCAACAAATAGACCGGTAAATCGCCTCATCGTCACCATCATCAGTCTTTATTTTCTTGACACGTGACTCTAACAAAAATTTGCATTATAAAGCTTAATATTTCGCTAACGGATCCCTAAATCGAAAAATGGTTTTCACATTCCTGCAATATTTTTAAATGAACTATCCAACGATACCCCACACCATGGGATAGACGAGAAAAAAATTTGCATGTAAATGTCAAATTACAGATTTCTAGTACTAAGCGTATCTGAGCTAAGCCGCAGACAGACGGACATAGCGAAACAATAAGGGTTCCTTGCTGATTACGGAACCCTAAAATCTACCCTGTGGCATCGTTTTTTTTACCCTAAATCTATAGTAAATATACCCTAAGATGTCATCACCAGCAAAAATACCGACGCGGAATCCGAATGCAGTGGACGCATCCCATCAGCGAAAAACGTATTGCTGACCACGTCCCCACTCCATCCGCTGCAAGAGTTCGCCTATCTCCGCACTTGAGCACGTAACTCTTCTCCAATCTGGATACACCCTATCCGCTAAACATCTCTTCTCTCCTCTCCGCCCGTCTCCGCTTTTATGGATTTCGGGTCTTGTTCCGCTCTGGGTCAACTTTAAGCAATCTAATGCATTATTCAAAACGCAAACTATTGGAGTGTTGTAAACTAGACTATCTCGCTACATCAAATGTTTTGACAGCCGGTGTTGCTATAACTGCAAACCTGTTTATCTTATACGTACTCATACATTATGTATGCGTATGTAAGATATTATTAAGAAGCTATTCTGTTATACTTACTTTAGGTATAAAGTTCGTAATTGTTGCGAAAGTTCTGCCTACCCCAAAAGGTATGGTCATGAACTTATATAATGTATACTATATCTTTTCCGACGTTAATTCATAACTGCGATAAGAATGCCGTAACACTGGAAACAGGTATGGACGATTCGGAGGCTCCCATGAACCAATTTTTTTTTTGCATTACTTTAAGGGATGATTGAACCCATGATACTGAACAACTATTTTTTTTATTTGGCACATCAACAGTTGCCTCAACTATTAAGGACTTTCCATATTAAATGCAACCAGCAGAGGGAACGTTGTGTGAAAAGTAGTTTTTTTTGCGAATGTTCCTTTGAGTATGTTGTTCAGGATCATGAGTACAATCACGTTTGACTATTTATATGTGGACTGGTTACGCGTGTAATTCTACTAACAAACATTTCTGACACTTTTTGCGGGGGGCGAGGTAACATGAAATCCGCAACTTTGGATTTTATTCCCCATAACTTTAGATTCTAATTTTGAATGGTAAAAATAATGAAAAGTAGTCTCGTGTGAACCCCAAATGTTCTAAGTTCGAAGTTATTATTTCGCAATTATAGGCTGCCTCGTTTAGTGATAAGGTGTAAAATTGAATGTAAATGCACAAGATCAATTGTGCTTATACCGTGGCAGAGGGGAAATGCTACCGCAAGTCTAGTCCTTATAATAATTAGTCAAAGACAATCACCCATTAATGTCATGCAACTGTCTACCCTAACACCCTGTATACGTAATATCAACAGCTCTTAAACGGTGAAGGAATACGTTGTGGGGAAACCTGCATACGCTGAAGAAGAAATTCAGATCCATGTGAAGTCTACCAACTCGCATTGGGCGCGCGTGGTGGAATAACACCCATACACTGTGTATAAATCTATATGAACCCTATGACCATACCCAGTCATTGTCCCCCCTGCCCTGAGCGTGCCTCTGCTGTGGGGACGACAGAGGCAGATGATGATGGAGATAGAACGTACTAAATACGTTTAAGGGTATATTACTGTTGGCGCGCTCCATACAAACGAAGTCTGGTGATATTTTTAATACTAACCGATTAAACTCAATGAAAATTTGCAGAAACAATCTAGAAACAAATCTCTATGCTTTTATCGTGTCAGATTTTCCTTTAAATGTACAGTTTTAAAGTTACAGTGCCTTAAAGATTTCCATATAAATTTTAAATTAATCCTAGCATTGGAACTGTATATTTTAACGAAAATCGAACACGATACAAGCATACAGATTTTTTCCTAGATTGTTTTTGCATAATTTCATTGAGTTTAATTGGTTAGTATTGAAAATATCACCAGACTTCGTTTGTATGCAGCGCGCATTTACGCATCCGGAATAAACTTCTCTTAAATATAGAGTGAACACGCCCCAAGACTTATAAAACATGCATTTAATTTAATTTCGCAACAAAGTTTTGTTAAGACTCAATAAAAAGAAATTGAAACCCCGAACTAAGTTCATCACAGGCATTAAACTAAACAATAGCGGCGTAACCTTTACATTTTGGAAGGGTAAAGCCCAAAACTGAAACAAACCCTTTAAATATAGCGAGGTTTCTAATCTCATTCCGCTTTCAGTCGGAATTACAGCGGTAATTAAATAAATCAGGGATAATTACAACGCCTGGAGATATTACAACGCAAAGATTTCGTAAAACGATAGAAGTGACGGAGTGGGATAATTTCTTGAACTATTTTCACAATTATTGATTCATTTAATTCCATTAAATTTTTAATTTTTGTGGCGCGCTCGAAATAAATAGTCCTCAAGAAATTTCTATTGGTTGTCTTCTGCTGCCTCACTGTTTGGCAAAGGCCTTTCTCTACAAGAGTCCACATACTGCGTTTTGATAGGTATTTTCACAACTCAATTTTGTTTATTTTACCAGTAACCATTTTAAATCTTTAGTACTAACAATAATATATGTTTTAGCGGTACAATCTGTGCATATGTTAAAATAATTGCCCTATGATTCCCAGCTTAAAATAGAACTCGTTATTTTCTTTTATTTAGAACTAAGATAATTCTGTATATTCTATATATTTTTATGAACGTGATTCCTACCGACCACATGCATTTTATCTTCCTAAGATTCAAAAACCGGACCCCTTTTAATACAAAATGGGCTTGCTTTTTACCATATTAGCACTTAATGTTAAGGCGTGGACCGACCAAAGCCGAGTACAGAAATGCTCTGTAAGGTTTTTGACGTCACTTCTAATCATTTTCTGTTGTGTAGTCTATGGGATATACAGTTTCGGATGTTCCTTAATTGTATTCTTTGATCTTTTTAACTTTGCTTACTGTTTACGATCTGTTAATTAGTTGGAATTGGAATGCAGTGTTTTAAATTATTTTATCGAGGTAGCTAAATATTTTGGAGTTGAAGGTGTATAGATTCGATTAGATATAGATAGAGGTGGTTAAATTCATATCATTAGCATCCTTTTAAACTAAGAGTCTGCTCATCAAACTGAACACCTTTTATTTCGGGAGCAAACCGAACGGAGCCAAAAAAAATGTTGTTCCATACTAAAATGCAATGCCTAACACTCGACTCGAATGTATGCAACAGCTGATTTTTTGATCGGTTAACTGCCATAGTAAAAGTTGTTTAGTATGATGGGTTGACTCTTAGTTTAAAAGGATGCTAATGATATCAATTTTACCCTGTACATTCTCTAGAAGAACAGAATGTGTAACTCGGGGCTGAGGGAAGGATTTCGAGGATGAGTCAAGACGACGATTACTATTATAGTTTCTTATAGATAAACATCCACAATTAAATTAAATTAAATTTAAATATAAATATATATCACCTGTTTCATACTTTTCCAGTTTACTATGGAACAGCTTTTTTTTTTGCGCTCACATGTATGCTCCCATTGTAAAAGTTGTTCAGGTTGATGTGTAGAGTACGTGGTTTAAAGGTTTACCTTTAGTTAGTTTTCATACTGTATAGAGAGTTTCAAAAGCGCACATCCGAGTGCGTAATCGATGTCAATAGCTTAACAAGATAAGACAGAACATCACCTCCTGCCAAGTAAACTCTTAAAAGTCCAATTAAGCCAATGACACAGTCGGTTTTCATAACAGTTAGCGGTTAAAGTCCATAAACTGTGAGTGTCTTCATTTGGTCTGTTAAACGGACTATCTCGTTGCAACCTGGCTGGGCTCCAAAATAATTACGAAGGCCCGGTTTTGTGCAATGAGAATGTGGGGAGTTGCGTAATCTTTGTTAAAGAGGGGTTCTGTTGTTATTGGGGAGTAAATTGCGTTTGCAGTTTGTGAAAAATTAAGTGTCTGTTTATGGACTCTCAGTCTACGTCCAGACTTATTATAATTCTACTGTACGCGCTCATCGCAGAGTGCGATGATAGCCCATGCGGAAGAGGGCTAGCGCCTCAATCATGAGGCGGCGATTGGATTCCAGACCTGTACCACTAAGTACTTCGAAATTTATGTACGGTTGTATTTTTTGTTTACTAGCTCGGCGGTGAAGGAAAACATCGTGAGGAAACCTGCATTCTCGAGAATGAAAAGAAAATACCATAAGTTCAGAGGTATGCGTAAAATATGGGTGAGCTTGGGGCGAACACAAAGGACCAGCGCTGGTCTCAGTGTTACAACAAGGATCGTGGGCTATTACCCAACCACAAATCATCAAGCGCTCATCCAAATGGGCGTAATTCTACCGGCACTCATTTTTAGGAAGCGTTTTGGATTCACAGAAAAGAATAGAAAATCGAGATGATTTTTTTATAGATTTTTATGAATCCAAAATGCTTCCTAGAAAACAAAATATAAAATTGCCTCCATCAAGCCCGTGCGATGGTACTCAACAATAACCTGAATATCAATAAATATATATTCTATCGTACGTGATCCAATAACCATGAAATAACACAAACTAAACATTAAAAACCATGTTAATTAACACAAAACATAAATCAGGGTAGGTGTAGGTACGTTAAAAATTAAAACTTAAAACTAACTTAACCTAAAATATTGTGCAGGTTTCGACCGCGCGGGAGGGTAGCCAAGATACTGGCAGCGTTTTCTCGCTGAACAGCTAAACTGATCCGTTGAGCGAAGAAAGCGCCAGCCCTTGGATCCAGGTCGAGGCTTTATAAGATCTTCAAAAAGCGCCTGGGCGCTGCCAGGACCCCACGGTCCGAGGGTTTCAACACCGAATGCTACTAATTTGTAGTAGGTTCCGATACCCTTGTATTTAACCTCTTTTGCCTTTTCGGCAGATTCCGTCACCGAGCCAACTCTTTTGCTCGTTCCCCGTAAATGAGACAAGGCCAGAGTGTCCAAAAGCATTAATTTTTACCATAATAATATAGTCGGCAGCAAAGGATAGAACCTCCTCGAGTGACGACACCTGAGTTTGTCTGGCGCACCCTGGGCAGTCAGCTTCCATACTACCATTGCAGACTGCCTAATTTAGCCTGACTGATCTGCTCATACTGACACGAATGAAGAAGCATAATCCTTATGTTAAAGAGATACTTATGCCCGAATCGCAAAACGTTTTCGATACCCGGTGCTACAGAAGTAAAAATAAACATTTAAAACTTTTACGGGCGTCGTTTAGACCATCAAACTGAACAACTTTCACTATTGGACCAACAACGCAAAAAAAAAATCAATTGTCGGGTAACACCTTGAAAGTTTTTCGCATTTTATACGTTTACTATTGTAAACTCGTGCTTCTAGAGCAGTCAGAAGAATTTAAGGTTCTCAAAAGAGAATTGAAAAACCGTATGGAGCTAGTTCTGCCGGCCAGGGTTCCAGATATTAGTATTCCTCCCTCACAATGTTTATGCTCGTCTCAATTACGCTACAAACTAACTATGTCACACGTTATATTTTGTGCTGGGGCCATTAAAATGACGCTTTTGTCTAGTTGTGAATTCGTATTAGGTAAACTAAAGTTAATCGTTTTAACGGGTATTTCGGATATTTTGGCAGTGTTACTGCTGCCATGATCACGGGGTGACTGTAGAAGTGCAGGTAGGTTTTTAAGAGCAGACAAATTGTCTACCCTCATTCTTTTTCGTTTGCTCCGACCACTATCGGAACTCACACGAAAGTCATCGTACTCGAAATGTCAAAATCTTTCAACCTTTATAATATCTCGGCTCCCATATAACTTAGAGCAAATTTTATCAGTCACACATGTTTGTTTGAGGTAATGTTACAAAACACCATCTAGAATAAACAGCAAGAACCTACATACCAACGCCCAGCATATAAAGAAGCATAGGATTAGCTTAAGCGGCGTATGAACTCGGCAATATTATCTTGTAGACTGACCAGACACCAGACCAGTGCCTCGCTTTACCCTGTTATTTATAGTGCACGATGGCGACAACTTGAACACGCTCGACAACTTCAGTGTTAGACCGTTCGTACTCATGACGATCTCCGAAATATATTCAATGTATTCAGTGATGATGTTTTTATCAGAGCAGCGGTTGAAGCATTTTATAGAACATTTCAATTTTTGGATAGTTCTACAACATACATTCACTACAAGAGTCTTGAGTACTTATTTTTTTTTACAAAGATATTGCTGCGTCATTTTATCGGACATATTCCCAAAGGAATAACCTTTCCCGTCCAGCATTATCTGTATCGTTCCCCTAGCCAAGAATCTCGTTCCAAAAGAAAAATATATTATATTTCAACGAACGAGGAGAGTTTTTTTTCTTATTCATGTCGGGTAGTGTAATATTATTTTGTTTATTAAATTACATAACATACTCGCAGTGTAGATAATCAAGTATTTTATTAACTAAACTAGCAGCCCGTCCCGGCTTCGCACGGGGTAAACAAATAAATTTTAAGACTCATTTTTCTACACCTTCGGTTACATTGTTCAAATTTTACCAAGGATCCCTAATTTTTTTCAAAATGAAATGTAGCCTATGTCAAATTGGAAGAATGTAGCATTCTATTGGTGAAAGAATTTTTTAAATCGGCCCAGTACTTTTTGAGCCTATTCATTACAAACATACAAACATACAAAAATAGGTACAAATCTTTCCTCTTTATAATATTAGTGTAGATGAATACAGGGTCATTCTTAAAATGCTGACACTTTTATAAGGGGATGATCAGACCATCAAACTGAACAACTTTCTCTATGGGACTAAAGTCAAACTCGCGAAAAAAAAATCTGCTGTCCTATACAATTGAGTCGAGTAAGATTTCAGTTTAGTATGGAAAAGCTGATTTTTTTTTCGCGATTTTGACGTTGGTCTCATGGAGAACGTTATTCAGTTTGATGGTCTGATTATCCCCTTAAAAAAGTGTCCGCATATTAAGAAGGACCCTATATACAACGTGTTAATGAATAAGCGTTAAACCTCATATACCCCAACTGATTTATAACAAAATACTGATAGTAAGATATTTATTACAAACAACCTATTTAATATTTCAATTTCAAAACAATATAACAAAAATAATCTAATCCGCAACGCAGGCTTCGTCAAATCTTAATCACATACATCTATATCCGCTACAAGCTTCGTCAATGGCAGCACACAAGATAAAATCCGCATGCAAGCTTCGTCAGACTATCACTAACTAATCTAAAGGCACTGCCCTACGCAACCCCGGCTCAAAGGTCCCAAAGACACTGGCCGCATTGCCCCTCTGGATGGCCAAAGAAATTCTCTGTACCAGAAAATCTGGATGGCCAAAGAAATTCTCTGTACCAGAAATACTGATTGATTCAATAATTTCATTAATTTGATACTTAAAATTTAAAATTATTCGCATTTTAAGTTTGGAGGCAAAAATGGTTTGTTATTATTTCAGCAATGAATGAAAGCGCTAACGTGCTTGATACATTTTAAGAATCTTGTTTTGGCAGTAAGTAGGGTGAGAGTACCCGAGCGGTGTGTTGAGATCGAATTCAGTAAATGTTTTAATTTTACAAACAATTATTTAATATTTTGAAAAAAATAACCTATGTTGAAACCATGATAAATCGATTCTTAACAAACTACATACTTTCTAGTTTTGCGTTAATTCATTAACACGTTGTATATGGTCCTTCTTAAAATGCTGACACTTTTTTAAGGGGATGATGAGACCATCAAACCGAACAACTTTTTCTATGGGTCCAACATCAGAATCGCGAAAAAAATTGCTGTTCCGTACATTTTTCTCAAGTAGGTTTGTAGTTTTGTATGGAACAGCTGTTATTTTTTGGCGATTTCGATGTTGGTCCCATAGAGAAAGTTGTTCAGTTTGATGGTCTGATCATCCCCTTAAAAAGTGTCAGTATATTAAGAAGGACCCTGTATATGTTGTTAAATAAATACAAGGAGTAGACAGTTGCATTACTGGTACTGAACAACTTTCCCGGAACCTTTAGGAAATAGCCAAAAAAATGTGGCCTTTCCTTACTAAATGCAATCTGCTGATCGAACGATTACATAAAAAGTAGGAAAAAGTTAAAGATGATTCCGTGCTTCGGATGGCACGCTAAGCCGTTGGTCCCGGCTACAATATCTGGTGGTAGTAGTCGTTACATTAAAACCACGTCAGAGGCTGTAAGGCGGTCTGACAAAACTCTGACACCAGGGCTTGCTGCCCACACGATAAAAAGAAGATTCTAGAACTCGGACACCCGTCGGTTGTCAGTTCTCCAGCTGATATGACCAATTCAGCTTGCTTATTTTAAGAGCTTTTTCAACTTCAGTTGTCTGAAGTTTCACCTCATTCCTGACGTAATCTCTCAGAGAAGCACCGCATTTTAAAATCACTAAAAAACAATCACCGTTTCACAAAACATTTCAAAGCGTAGAAAAATGCCATTAATTCCTTCACTCACGTAAACCAACGGTGTGTAGGGACACACAAATTGCCGGATTACGGACCAAATCGCTACCGGCATCCCGTAATGACTACATAATGAGACGTACTACCCTTTAATGGATTAACTTCGTGTTTTAAGGTTTTATGAGGTGTTTTTGACGTTTCCAAAGACGTAGATTATAGCATGTTAAAAAATTTGAGTCGGGTAAATCCTGCAGTTTTGTATGGAATAGCTGTCTGTTTGTCCGTCTGTTTGCCCCGCCTCAATAACTCGCTGCACCTATTGAATCGAAATTTGTAACCCAAAAACAGAAATTTAGTAGTGATGAAGAGAAACAAATTTTTCGTTAAGTACTTTCAGTGAAAAACCGGATGCTGGAGCCTAACAAGTTTCTGAAAAAACCTGTCACATTAATATATTTTCTAATTACAAACTAGATGGCGTTCGTTGCAGGAAATTAAATCGCGCTATCGTTAAGTTTAAAAATTTTCTTTAAGTGAGATAATCGACTTTACTAATATTTTTTCTTATTCTACTTATGCAATGGCTAGGGAACCCTATCATGGGTGAGACCGACACGCTCTTGACTGGTATTATTTTTGCGAATTCGATGTTAGCTTTATAGTGAATGTTGTTCAGTGGATGGTCTATTATTATATTGGAGGGTTGAGTGGCGCTGCAATTTTGGCGGAGTACGGACGCGTGCGTGTTTTGTGAACTCTTTTGTGTTTTAACCTTAAAACAATCACTTGAGATTATAAATTACTTACATTTGCAAAACTGCCACTCTAGACTTAATAAATACTACTGATCATTTTCCTTCGTATACTATCCACATAACGAGACATTGGCTGAATTGTGATAACACATCGGATGCCACTAAACAAAAAATTGAATTGAATTATATTGGAGGGTAGTTGCCTCGGCTTATAACACTGTGCTGTTTATTGCTGGTCTATTGTGTTTGCCCCATGCTCGTCTATATTTTTACACATACCTCCGAACTTATGATATTTTCTTTTCATTTTCGGGTAAGCATGTTTCCTCATGCTGTTTTTTATTCACCGCCGAGCTAGTGATAATATCAAATACAACCGTACGCGAATTCCGGGGAACTTAGTGGTACAGGAGAGCGGTTGCGATTTTTGAAAGTGTGACTTTCAAAATCATGATCGAATGGCGCCGAATCTCCATAGTAATGTTGTCATTTTCACTGCTGATCTTTTAAAAAGTGAATATAATTCGGAGCGCGCTCCATACAAACGCAGTCTGATTACATTTTCAATAGTAACCAATTAAAGTCAATTACGTTTGTCAGAAATAATCTTGAAACTAATCTCTACGCTTGTATTGCCGATTTTCGTTAAAATGTATAGTTTTAAAGTTACAGTGCCTCAAAGATATCCATACCAATCTGAAATTAATGCTTAGCATTAACACTGTATATTGTAACGAAAATCTGACTTCATACAAGCATCGAGATTAGTTTCTAGAATGTTTCTGAAAAATTTGATTGACGTTAATTGTTTAGTATTGAAAATATCACCAGACTTCGTTTGTATGCAGCATGCATTAGCGCTTTCGGAATAAACTTCTCTTAAATATGACTACCCTCTTTTATTGCAAGGCTACCAACCAATAAAGCTAATTAATATTAAAAAGAAGGGAAAGGATTGAAAATCACAATAACTTGAAATTAATCTTCCAACAGGAAACCGTTTCTCGTTTCGTTTAGCAAATTTTTCATTAATCAACCATTGCGAGGTAGATCGCAACAAAAAAACTTTTTCAATCATAAAGCCAATTTCATAAATTTTCAAATGGTAGGAAAAACTTTGACGTAAAGATTCTATTTTGGAATGAAATGATGGTTTCATTTGAAGATTCAGGTGAGAAGACGACGATTGGTTTGTAAATATCTAAAATAATAATATCTACATACATACATACATACATAAGCTCACGCCATTGTCCCATGGGGGTAGGCAGAGACCACGGACGCTACGACTCTGACACACCTCTTTAGCCTCATTCACATTCATACATCTTTTCATGCACTTCCGTCGATTGAGGCTGCTACGCACTTGTCCTTTTCGGAAAAGATCATTTGATCTTGGTATGTTTTCCTCGGACGGCCTCTCCCAACACTTCCGCTCACCTTTGCTTGGTATATTTCATTCAAGTCTTCTTTCATTCATTCTCGCTACGTGACCGAAACATCTAAGTATACCCCTCTCAATCCTTGTTACTATATCATCCTTCAACTTACACTTATAATAATATCGTGGACAAGTTATATGTCAAGATTAACAGTCGAAGCTAAGAAAGCGACGAAAAAAATTTCAAAAATTGCAATCAGTACTGGCCTCTAAACCCTATCCATGTACACGTACACAGACATAATTTGTATGACGCCTCACGCACACCAACATAAGAAGGTTGGCCCGTTATGTTTTATACGGTAGAAGCGTTTAGACATATACTTTTTCTATGAATAAAAGAGATTTTTTTTTTAAATATTGCGTAAATGTACACATAGAATTTTAAATTTACTATAGAATAGGGCTTAGTTTGGATAAATATATAGGCTTTATTACATCACAATCGGTTAAATCAATCAAAAGTTATGAGTATTTAAATTCAGTGGTCCGCCGACGCTAGATAATAAAATTACATCGTGATTTTGTATCTTTAAGTTTATTCCGAATGCGTAAATGCGCGCTGCATACAAACGAAGTCTGGTGATATTTTCAATACTAGCCAATTAAAGTCAATGATTTTTTTCAGAAAGAAGCTGGAAACTTATCTCTATTTTTGTATGAAGTCAGATTTTAGGTAAATAGGTACACAGTTTTAGTGCTAGGATTAATTTAAGATTTGTATAGAAATCTTTGAGGCACTATAACTTTAAAACTATAAATTTTAATGAAAATCTGATTTCAATACAAACATAGAGATTAGTTTCTAGATTATTTCTGATAATTTTGACTTTAATTGGTGGTATTGCAAATATCACCAAGACTTCGTTTATATGGAGCGCGCGCCGAATTGACAACATCACAGTTTTTTAACCACCTGTTTTTCATAAAAAATATGAAATAGGTTAAAAAATAAGAGATACGTATTTTTCCGATTTTATTTATGACCCATATCTATTTTTAATTTATTTATGAATTTTCTGAAAAACTTAGGATTTATGACTAAGATACCATGACCGCAATAACATTCAAAATAAAAACAGTCAAATACAATAGAAAAGCCAAGCAGGCAAAGGAATAAAATCTCATTCAACCTCTATTATATTTTTTAGTATTTTTCAAATAACTCGAGAAATAATGGATAGAAAAATCTGATAATTTTGATATAAGCTTTGAATCATATAATCTATCTCCAAAAGGTTTTCTTATTTTGGTAACTTTCTTAAAATGAAATGTTGTCAATTATAATTCCCTTAAACGTTGGGTGTTGGTGGTATAATTAAGTTGGTATAATATAAAATTAAGCCCTTTAACTTATGATATATCATGTGTATGAAATATTGTAACAACAGTTGGTAACTCAATAAAAAAAAAATTGACGTATTGAATTCGACGGCCTGATAGCACAGACGGTAGTGAACCTGCTGAGCCGAGATTCGCGGGTTCGAATCCCGTAAGGGACAAATATTTGTATGATGAATATGAATATTTGTACCCGAGTCATGGATGTTTGTATCTTTATATACATTCTATATCGTTGTCTAGTCATCATAATACAAGTCCAGGCTAGATTCTGGTACTTTAAATGTGACTAGATAATTTGTGTGACAATGTTCAAGATATTTATTATTATTTTATAATTGTTTAGACGTATATATAGTATACGTTATACCAACGATAGTAAACATACGCCAGCTACTTTAACCATAAATACCTACTTAAGATTCTAAAACGAAAGATTCTACGAATCAAAAGAAAGTAAGTACTATGTATTTTTTCGTATCCAGGCCGAGCAAATTAATTATTTTTCCTTTGTGTTAAGGGGAAACAATGGGAATTGTTAATGAATGTTGGCAATTCTCATTTAGGTATTTTTTTATCTTTTATTTTTTTTATTGCGTATTCATTTAGAAATATTCTGAGTGGGTTCGCTTTTCTTGGCATTCGAAAAAGATGAATTGCTAATGATATTTCTTTTGTTTTTTTTTGTTTGATTTTGTGGTAGTTGGGGAGTTTGGTATTATACATATCGTCACCTTAGTTAGAGTGAAGACCTCGGGAATGAAATTTTGGTATTTCTTTATTAGTACGTTTCTGGGAAGAAAATCTCACAAACCGTGTTCTGATTTCACTCAAAAAATAATCGGATACTCGTAATGTATAGCGTGTAATAAGAACTCCCAAACTTGCAAAAAAGATATAGGACGCAGTTTTTTCTTCCTGCTGAAAATTTTTCTCTTTTGCACTTACGAGTTCTTCACGCTGAGACTTTTTTAAGGTGATGATCAGATCATCAAACTGAACAACTTTCTCTATGGCACCAACATTTATATCGCGAAAAAAAATCTGCTGTTCCATAAATAAGCTGCAAACATACTCGAGCCAAATGTATGGGAGCAGATTTCTGCGATTTCGATGTTGGAGAAAGTTGTTCAGTTTGATGGTATGAGTTCACCGTTTCAGTCTGTGGAGGGCTGTCCCTTACTTCCTGTATATAATAATGAACTGTATGTATTGGCTATGTTCGAAGTGGTGACGGGAACTGCCAAATCGATTGCATCGCACGGGGTGGCAGATATGTGTGCTGTTGTTAGTCAAGCTATGTAAAATATGCTTGAATCTATTCAAATCCACTCACTAACTCAACACGAAATCTCCAAAACTGTAAAGACTACATACTTAAAATTTAGCATGGAAGTTTCTATTTGCATCTAGGTGCTCACTAAAAAGGGTTTTTTGAAATTGTATCTCCAAAGGTGTGAAAATCTGAATAAAAGTTTGTACGGAAATTGGTACTGCAAATATCGTGGATTCTAGCAAATAGGTATTTTAAATTTTTTATATCGTTATTGTTGATAATTTCTTTAGTGTTTATATTATTTTAGTATAATAATAACAAACTTTTAACTAACATTTTACTTAAAATAATTCACGACGGTCCGACACCGCTAGGGGCGCTAGCGTCGTGCACATAGCCAATACCTTAATAACCGCTAGTCAATAGAAAACATAAACAATAAATTAGAATATATTAACCCACATTACTTACTACACAATGATGCATTTACACTGCTAACTTAGTTGGGCCCAACTTCAGTATACATTGCCTGATTTGTTCTCTCTATTTTTAAAGTATAGCGATCAGGGAAAGCAATGTATGCAAAATCAGGCCCGATTAATAGGGTAGTGTAATTCAACCTATTATAAACTTATAAGCCGGTTTGCACAGGTCGTTAAGTTCAACAAAACCGTTTCTGCGAGAAGCGTAGTCATTTAATTTGACAGATCTTTCCAGCCCTAAACTAACCCGTAATTGAAGCTAGCCGTCCCTCTACATAATATTATAGTTGATAATCCTCATAATATTAGATAATCTTTGCATAATGGAAGTCTAACCCGCGTCGGGCACGCTAAGCCCTTTATAATTGTGTCTATGCATGCATATAGTTTATGTATAGAAATGTTGCTTAGACACCTGACAAATGGATTTCATTGTCATTAATTTTCCCGAGGAACGATACGGACAAAAATAGGTAACAATATTAACATTGTTGTATTCTTACAATTCTATAATATATGCATATATAATATATTCCCCGAGGGGGTAGTATGTGAAGTCTACCAAACCACATTAGGCACGTGTGATGGTCTAAAACACCCAAAAACTGTGTATGAACCTGTATGAACCCTGTGTACATACCTCTCTACTCAGTCATCGTCTACACTGCCCTGAGCGTGCCTCTGCTGTGGGGACGACAGAGGCGGATGATGATGGAGACAGAATAAACAGGATGCATGCATGCATGCATATGTTCACAACTATATTCCCCGAGGGGGTAGTCAGAGATTCTGAAAACTCAGAACATCCACGTTTCACAAGTAGTACCGAAACTTTGTCCAGTGTGACGGGGGGTGAGCCCGTCGCCACTTATAATGGACAGTGGGTACAATACATGCCTCGAAATTGAAGCTTGCAGGTTTCCTCTCGATGTTTTCCTCTAGGTAGGTTTGAATTCTAAAAAGATTTTGGTAAGTAACATACCCTATATTTATTCTTAGAAATACTTGGGATAACTTGGCCCTAGTTAACTTTTTTTCAAATTATTGGGTCAAAGTTGCTAGGGTAAATCAGTAGGGGTGTATGAGGTTTTGCGCTTATTCATTAACACGTTGTATACAACGGGTTAATGAATAACCGCAAAGCCTCATACACCCCAACTGATTTACAACAAAATAATTAGATTGAAACAATAATTTCATTATTTTGATAGTTAAAATTTAAAGTTATTCACATTTTAAGTTTTGAGGCTAAAATGATTTGTTATCATTTCAGCAATGAATGAAAGTGCTAACGTACTCATGGATACATTTTAAGAATCTTGTTTTGCTAGTAAGTAGGGTGAGTGTGCCCTTGCGGTGGGTTGAGAACGAGTTCAGTAAATTTAAAATTTTATAAACAAATTATTTAATATATTGGTAAAAATGCCTATGTTGAAACCATGATAATTCGATTCTGCTCTCGATTCTTAACAAACTACTTTCTAGTTTTGCGTTAATTCATTAACACGTTGTATAGATACCAATTTTTTTACATTTAATATTGAATGTTATTCAAATTGATGTACATCTCTTATTTTGTACTATTTCTGGTTAACTATTCTTTGCTGCTATGTAAAAAATGTCTTTAGTCATTTGAAATATATTTCACAAAAATCCATTAAGTCGTTTTCAATCTACAGCGGTTCAAAGTCAACTCTGAATTGTTGCATTTATCGACGCTTTCAAATAATTTATTAGACCAAGTAGTGACAATGTTATTCTATGCTATATATTTGTAATCTACTCATAAAACCCTTTCATTTGACACCCAACATGGGACGCATAAACGAAAAAATTTTTTTTCTTTGTTTGGCTATCTTCGTGACGTTACTGTTTCTACCCGCACAGTCTGAGCGCTTATCATCCCATATATTAGCGTTCAGGAGGTCATACTGAACGCATTGATACCACATACACCCATATCCGAGATGACTTGAACGGAATCGTATGAAAACCCCGTCTCGCCGACCTACTAACATACTGACTTTGATATTATAATTATGAAGCATGTAAGTAGGTACTATAAATTTATTTTTTCAGCTGAACTCATATTAACATTCTGTTAACTGGGTATGAGTAAAGGTATTGTCATTTCTTTAACAGTCGCGGCCACCAATGAAAGTATTGTATAATTATTATAGTATTTTAAAAAACAAACATATTGTTTTGTTATGAACACTTATGGCTAGCTCGCATCGGAGCTGAGATATTTGACTCTTAATGTTCATGAAAAAGTAACCTTTAAGAATCAACTCATTTTCACAGACAGAATAGACAAATGTATAAGGAACATTATTTTAGCAAAAACAATTTCTTCTTTATTATTTAATTAATGATCCACATTCAAAACAAACTTCTTTCCCGGCCTTAGTATAAAGACTTTTCCAAAATGATACACTTTCTGACCTTATTGCTTTCCCAGTTTTAATAGTTTCTGCAATATCCAAGTAGCATTGATTTGTACTTTCATATTCAGGCCATACTGCACCCAGGGATGAGTCGGGAGTCGGGTTGCTGTAAAAATATAAAATATCTCATATCGGGCCAAAATTAAAATCAAATAAGGATCTCATTCTGCTATAGGTTATTTCACAAATCGATCACTTGTAGAATCAAATTTTTTTAAGAATAAGTTATATCAAGACTATGTCGTTTATATAATCAGTCATACTAAGCCATTCTGCAGGTCTTTAATTAACTTTTAAAAATAACTTTAGCGAAAATGGGCAAACAATCAAAAAAAGAAAAAAAATCCTACCCATACTTTGCGAAATTGGTAAATAATGTGCAAATATTCTGTACAATTTTGTAGTCTTTGCTAGATTTATCAAGACTCAAATTAGCTTTTTTTGCATCAAATAAATGCATAAGATCATCATAGTGAGAAGCTCCTGATATTCCATATTTACTTCCCATTGCTCCATAAATGTTTCTATCTGAAACTCCAGAGAATTGATAGAAATATCTTTTAGAGCTTGCTTCTTTTGGTAGAAGTTTAAGAAATTCATAAATATCATAAAAGAATCCTGAATCGAGCACATAGGCCAATATTTCTTTCATTAACCCTGTAGTGATATGCTTTCTTCCAAAGTAATGTTCACGAATCTCGTCTGATATTTTTAAAACCTCGGTTGGTGTACTTTGAAGAAAGATCTTTCTAGGAACTAACATCTCTGGGTACCTGTTGTAATAACTTGATAAAGACTCCAACTGGGGGATTTCAAACAGAGGCTCAAGATTATTGAAGCCAATCAAAATATCAACGTCACTTGCATTTCCTGCCTCAAAAATAGCCTTAGGTTCTTCAATCATAAAATAATCTTGCCCGAAATCTTTTTCCACAACAGGCGTAAATTGATTTAATTTAAATGCATCGCGTGAAACCAAGTCTTCATATCCCGATATGGAAGGATTTGTGTCCACTAGCTGTGCAGCTGGCCGTGTTTGAAGAAACTCGAGGAGTTCATTTGGGTCGTTTGTGTCTTTACCCAGTTGTTTTCCGAGTTCAAAGGCTTTCCTGCTTGACTCATATGGAATGATCCAATCAACGAATGGCGAACCACTCATAATTATAACTCTCTTGAATAGGTTCTTAGCCAAAGGAGATACCATGAAAAGTGCACTGGAAACACCACCAGCACTTTGGCCCATAACGGTAACGTTATCCGGGTCACCTCCAAATTTTGCAATATTCTGTTGTATCCATCTTAAAGCAGCGACTTGATCCTTCATACTAGCATTTCCTGGTACTTCTTTAGTATTCAAGCAAAGGAATCCTAGAACTTCAAGTCTGAAGTTAATTGTAATTAATATAACTCCATGATTAACGAGGAAATCAGGACCAAAATTATCGACATTTCCAGACAAAGTCTTGTAGAGTCCTCCATGTAAGAATACTATGACTGGAAGCGGTTTTTTAGGTTGTAGATCTTGACTGTAAACATTGAGGTACAAACAGTCTTCGCTTCCAGTGAGAGAAACTCCTGATGCGTCGTTTTTCTGAATACATTTAGGTCCATGATCAATTGCTTTTTTTACTCCTTCCCATGGTACAGGAGGTTGAGGTGCCTAAAAACTGATAATTGTTTTTAAAATATTCAATATTAACAAATTATTGCAGGATTCAGCTTATTTTATGTAAAAAATTACGTAGAGATAGATGAAGCATAACTTTATACTCCTTACAGTACGGCAACGGATGTACATGCGCAGAGAAACGCTCAGCATATTGAAAAATCGCTTTACGCGCCGCATTTCGCCCTGTCCTATGGCCAGGCCGTAAGGTAGTGTGGAGTACTATGTACCGTGGTAGCGTGGAGAACTATATACCGTGGTAGCTCGGAGCGACTGGACGAGGAAGGCCGAGGATAGTATTGTGAGTGAGAGAGGGAGACTCCTATGCTCAGCAGTGGACAAATGACAAGTTGATTGATGATTGATGAAGATGACAGTTTTGAGAAATGTATGTGTAGAGAATCTAGTAGTCACTTTTAGTTTTAATTTGATGGCAATATTACGAGTAACATTTTTTCTTTAGTTCTTTCTTCACATAGTTTTTATTTCCCACTTAATTAATTTCTTTTTTTTTTCTTTTAATATTATTAAGAGTTTCTCTGCGGGTACGAAGTAGTCGCGGGCACAGCTAGTACCTAATATGTCTGACTATGATGATGATAACAGGCAAGAAGTCCTTAATTAGTACCTAACAAAAAAATATCATTATTCTGTTATAAAAATGAGAATTAATTTACATTTCAAATTTTGTGTCAACCTTTACATATCTGCGCATAACAGCGTAAGTACTTACACAAGCGGTGGCATCGCCCGTCATCAAGAGCCCTACTGTAATGCTTATAGTAATAATTTACTGTGGTTTGATATTATGACTGTATGACTGTTTCAATACTGACCTTAAACCGGAGTGGGCCCAACGGTGGGGTTGCATACGGGATCCCTTTGAAGCTGTAGTATTGACCATCACCTGTAGATAAGTGAAGCTGCTCACCTTCTAACCATCCTTCTGCTACTTGTAATTGTACTGTAGCAACATTTTTGTAAAGCTGAAAATTATAATTAATAAATTTTCGTAATATAAAGGATGGCTGATGGACCACGATCGTTTAGGATGGTGCCCGAGGGATCTATCTAAAGAGGTCAGTTAGTAGATTGCCAGCACGTTGGTCTGACGACAAATGTTGTCAGGGTAACGAAACGTGGGTAAATTTGGGTTGAACTGATTGTTCGATTTATTGTAAAACTTTAAAATGATGACTTAGGTTTAAAGATACTTTATTCTTAATTAAAGACCAAATAGTCACTTAGAAGTGAATAGTCATCATTCATACTGCACAGAACACTTTAAAATATATACATTACACAGGTAAGTATAAGCAAACTGCCTCTCCATAACACAAAATACAAAATAGGTACACATTATTTGTTTTCAATTAGACAAGATATGTTGAGCTAATTTGTATTTAAATTGATTGAATGACTCCGTTTTCTTTTTTATAAACTTTGACTTAAGGAGAAAAACGGAAGAAGACGATGAAGAAGGAAATCAGTCGATGGACCGAGAGAGATAGGACAAAGATAAAGTAAGAGTTTTGTTTGTAAATTTTCTTGTGATTGTTTTGGAAAAAAAAAGAAAATTGGACATATAGATACAGAATCGGTAACTGATTCTTATAAGAACGTTCTTTATTCGGTAGTTACTTAATTCATTATACAGGGTCCTTTTACTTTTTTAAGGGGATGATCAGACTGAACAATTTTCTCTATAGCACGCGATTTCGATGTTGGTCCCATAGGGAAAGTTGTTCAGTTTGATAGTCTGGTCATCTCCTTAAAAGTGTCAGCATATTAAGAAGGACCCTGTATACATTACACATTAAATGACAATACAATTAATCCTACTTAATAAAAAACATACATACATACATACATAAGCTCACGCCATTGTCCCATGGGGGTAGGCAGAGACCACGGACCGCCACACGCTACAACTCTGACACACCTCTTTAGCCTCATTCACATTCATACATCTTTTCATGCACTTCCGTCGATTCAGGGTGCTACGCACTTGTCCTTTTCGGAAAAGATCATTGATTTAATCTTGGTATGTTTTCCTCGGACGCCCTCTCCCTACACTTCCGCTCACCTTTGCGTGATATATTTCATTCGTAAGTCTTCTTTCATTCATTCTCTCTACGTGACCGAACCATCTAAGCATACCCCTCTCAATCCTTGTTACTATATCATCCTTCAACTTACACCAATCCCTTATCACACTGTTCTTGATTCGATCAACCAAAGTAATACCACACATACTTCGTAAGGAGCGCATTTCAACTGCATTCACTCTACTTTCGTTCCTTTTATTCCATACCCAATATTCACTCCCATACATCAGAGTAGGCACCAACACACCGTTGTGAATAGACGTGCACTTTGTGACACAGACCGGCTACTCACCACGGCGTGCAGGGCAACATTTATCTTATTTCCCGCAGTCACTCTTCGCTCTACATCCCCATCACACTTTCCATCTCTCTTAAACAAACTTCCCAAATACACAAATTATTCACCTGTTCCACATTGTCTCCTTCCATAACAATGTTACATTCTGTAACATCATCTTCACGTTCCAAAACCATTACCTTCGTCTTGCATACATTGACTTTCATTTCCTTCTTCTTCAACGACTCATTCATCACCTTCAACATGTCTTGTAACTCCGTCACCGACGGCGTAAGTATGACCTCATCATTATAAAATACTTAACCTAATCTAAATAATGTGTTAGTGTAACAGACCTCCGATGAAATAAATAATAAAGTTATCTGCCACATCATATAAAATATACTGAGTGGCTCCAACAACACTAAGTACGTACTGCATGTTTAGACTTGCTTCCTTCTCGATTTATATGTATATACAGTAGTAAGTATTTATTTTCTCAGCTGAACTAATATCGCAAAATAAACATAAGACTACATTTCATTGTACAACGTGTTAATGAATAAGCGCAAAACCTCATACACCCCTACTGATTTATAACAAAATTATTAGTTTGAAACAATAATTTCGTTATTTTGATACTTAAAATTTAAAGTTATTCGCATTTTAAGTTTTGAGACAAAAATGATTCGTTATCATTTCTGCAATTAATGAAAACGCTAACGTGTTCATGTATACATTTTAAGAATCTTGTTTTGGTAGTAAGTAGGGTGAGAGTTCCCGAGCGGTAGGTTTAGATCGAGTTTAGTAAATTTTACTAACAAATTATTTTGTATTTCGAAAAAAAAAAAATATGTTGAAACTATGATAATTCGATTCTGCTCTCGATTCGAAACAAACTACTTTCTAGTTTGGCGTTAATTCATTAACACGTTGTATAAATTTCATTAAAACATATATTTTTTTAATTAGCTGTGTTCACTGGCATCAATTGAATTTTTTTTCTGCTTCGAATGTGACACCGCAACTATGCCTGATTTTTATTTGGTGGATATTTTGTCATCGTAAAACCCAATGAGCTATTTTAAGCACTTCTTGTCTGTATTAATGATAAATCTTCTTAACTATTATAAAACTGTAACAGAAGTTTGTCTATACATTGAAGATATATTTACTTGAAAAAGATTACGATATAGTTTTTAGGTATCCCGGACTCCAAATCAACCTTTTTTAGTATTTCTGTCTGTTTTTTTGTTTGTTTGTTTGTTTATTTGTTTGTTTGTTTGTTTGTTTGTATGTTTGTAATAGCATCACGCAATAACTACTGAACCGATATTGATGAAATTTGCACACATCTATCTGCCCTTGTCATCGCCCTTTCCATCGTTTTGCACGCGGCACGCGCTTCGATGATGATATACAACGTGTTAATGAATTAGCGCAAAACCTCATACACCCCAAGTGATTTTTAACAAAATAATTAAATTGAAAAAATAATTATTTATTTTGATAGTTAAAATTTAAAGTTATTCGCATTTTAAGGTTTCGGGCAAAAATGATTTGTTGTCATTTCAGCAATGAATGAAAGCGCTAGCGTACTCTTAGATACATTTTAAGAATCTTGTTTTGGTAGTAAGTAGGGTGAGTGTGCCTGTGCGGTGGGTTAGGATCGAGTTCAGTAAATTTTAAATTTTACAAACAAATTATTTAATATTTTGAAAAAAATTACCTTTGTTCAAAACATGATAATTCGATTCTGCTCTCGATTCTAAACAAACTACTTTCTAGTTTTGCGTTAATTCATTAACACGTTGTATAAGACCCGACGCGGCCAGTGAATGTCACTTTCTCACCGATCCCATCCCCGATCCTATGCCGAGGTCCGTACCCGTCCGTGCCCCTAGGTCGGTTGCTTAAGTTCATCCATTTGGCTCGGTAGACCCTTTGTGGACCCTCCAATAGTCCGCAGTAAAAAGCAGTAACTGCTCCCTGAGCAACGCTGTATAGTCATTTTCAAAAAAAATAAAAAACGAATGTCACTTAGCTAGGCGGCTTCGCCTAAGAGATAGCCACTGCAGTCCTCAGGTGCTGGCCAGGTTGAGGATCAAGATAGCCACGCAGTCCGTTCTAAAACCTTAAGTCTTCCTGAGCAGAAGAGTGAGATAGCCACGCAGTCCACTCTGATGCATAGCTAGGGATGTTTGTATGTGTATGATATACCAATATTCTATGCTCATCAATAAATAGTTAAATTATCATATTCTTTCACTCAGCCACCCTACACATGCATTTTTTATTTACTATACGATTCTGAGCTCAACTGTATTAATAGATCTTCTCAAAAGATCACAAGTCACATATTATTTTATTAGGTTGCCCTTACATTTTAATAATTAGTGTTCCGAACCAAAATTGGCAAAACGGAACACTTATGGAATCGCCTAGGTGTTTGTCCGTCCGCACGTCCGTCTGTCCCAGGTAATGATGACCAATTCATCGTCCGGGAAATTCCTCTTCCAACATGGCTCTGCCCGTGGTACCGTCGTGTTGGTAGTTCTGATTTCTTATGGCTTGAAGAGACACATTTTCCAACACAATTATTTTACAGTAGTACGCCGAGAACCAATTTTCATTAACAAAACGATTGGACTAGGAGGCGATGATTTAGTAAGGAAAATTGTGTGCTTCTCCGTAATCTAAATCTAGTTTCAGTTGCTATATGTTCGTAAGTATGAGGTAATGTTGTCAGATCAGTATATAGTTGCTAAATATATTCCAAACCGAGGTCCCCCTCATTCATTAAGGCTGATTCTTTTATATGATAATTATATTGTACATTCATTTGAAATGATATACCGTTTGCAAGGGACATGCCCCCCCCCCCCCCCCCCCCCCCAAATCATCATAATGTGTGCAATAACATTGTGTAATGTGCAAGTCAAATTTACTCGTCATATTTTCTGTGACCGGGGGGGGGGGGCACTAATAATAAAATATGACGAGTAAAATTTCAGGCCGCGACCGTTTAAAAACTCGGCGCGCGGGCGGACTTTGACTTGTAATTCATAGGATCGGCCGGCGCAGTTTATTATCACGCGTTTGTACTCAGTAACAGATATCAAATGCGTTTGTTTAGTTTCGCTTCTAATTAAATATACAAGGTAAAACCCTGTTGGAGCCTTTAGGGGGTTCTTCAGTCCATCAAACTGAACAACGTTCACCATGGAGCCAACATAGAAATCTCGAAAAAAAAACTTGACTCAAATGTATGGTAGGTAGGTTTTTTAGCGATTTCGAAGTTGGCTCCATAATGAAAGTTGTTGAGTTTTATGGTCTGAATTGAAGCACCCACTAAAGGCTCCAATAGGGTTTTTTACACCCAATCTGCCTATATCGACTTCAATTAGGGTCGTGGGCATGCCCACCGTGCCTACAACGATGGATCCGCGCTTGTGCATAATGAAAGGTTCATAGGATATTAGAAATTTATAAACAAACAATAGTTTATACAAAATAGCAAGCGTTGTTAAGTTATAAGCAAACTCAGTTGAAGTTGTGGCGAAGTTGTTTAACGCCATACAAGCGAGTACCTTAATGACCGTGCATGAGGTTCGTGGCAGCCATGTCAATAAACTCTGGTTAAAATAAAATTTAAATTTAGGTATTTAATGCTAGTTAACATATCTCTTCGCCACGATGACATGCGACATCGACACGAGAAAAGAGTTTCATTCGATCTTGAAACCTTCAATATGCTAAAAGCGAGCCTTGCAACTGCATGCTTAAAAATATTGAAGTTAAAGCACAGTTTTTGACCACTATGATATCCCCCATATTCATTTATATCCATCTGGTCGTGAGTCATCATCATCAGCCTATTCCTAAGCCACGGTTTATATACAGAAGAGACGTGTGGCGGTGGCGGATAATCTAAATAACACAATATAAATTCTCTGGAGATCTTTGCTCTGCAGTGGGATCCTACTGGCTACAACTCCCTACTTAAGGGTATATTACTGTTGGCGCGCTCCATACAAACGTAGTCTGGTGATATTTTCAATACTAACTAATGAAAATCAGTGAAATTTTTCAGAAACAATCTAGAAAGTAATCTCTATGCTTGTATCTTGTCAGATTTGCGTTAAAATATATAGTTTAAAAATTACAGTGCCTAAAAGATTTCTATACAAATCTTAAATTAATCCTAGCATTGAAACTGTATATTTTAACGAAAATTGGACAAGATACAAGCATAGAGATTTGATTCTAGATTATTTCTACAAAATTTCACTGACTTTCATTGGTTAGTATTGAAAATATCACGAGACTACGTTTGTATGCAGCGCGCATTTACGCATTCGGAATAAACTTCTCTTAACCAAAAGTTAATAATCTCTAAACTTATCGTTGCTACCGGCTATTTCATAGCAAACTTAGTAAGTTAGCTTGAAGTACAGTTAGTCCTTGGCAAGTTCAAGGAGTTAGGATGTTTGAATTTGATTGCTGTCGCACTCACTAGTATGTAGGTACCTATCGCGATTCGCTTATAACATAGGTAAAACAACACAAAAGTAATTATATATTTATTTCAATTATTATTAGCTATTAACGGTTAATTATACCAACTATTAAATTCAAATTAACGATTGAAAAATTTATTACGCTTTATTTTTGGACGAAATAGCGAATGTACGAATTTTTATTCATAAAGTATTTTATTTTTTATTTATAATTAACGGACTTTTTGCATGTGCGTTAGCACCGCATTTCCGCCAATGTCAAGTAGTTTGTGGGAGTATCTATCCCAATCTCAGGGATTGTTTTTGATAAAGAACAAGAAGAGATTAAGGAATGCGCAGCCTCGTGGCAGGCAAAGACGCGACGCGCGGACAACACGCGAGACAAGTTCTCGGGTCAGAACCTGCAACGTGACTCCTCGTTCAAAAAGTATAAGTAAGTTACAACGAAAGTCCTCACAGGAAGATAAAAGTCGGGCTGACATAACCTCAGTGTTAAAAGCCGCAAAATAACAAAAAAATTAAAATCAAGGAAAAAAGACAGATCAAAAGAAAAATCGGTCAATTCCTACGATATGCACTTTCAATAATATAGCCCCAATGTTGATTACACCTTTTTAACTTTTAAGCATCAAAATGAATGTTAACCACTAAATTAAAAAGATTTCTTCCGAATGACCTCACATACGGCTTGATGGCTCTTATTAATTCAGCAGTCAAGTTGTAGCTATTAAGTATGTTATTGTATAAATATTTAATAATACATGTACACACGGCAACACATCAAGCTACGCAAACCCAACATAAGCTGGCCGCGCGACGTTATACACTACTCTACCTACGTGCGACCAGCTTATTTTGGTTTTGCGTAGCTTGATGTGTCGCCGTGTGTACAGGGTGGAAAAACACGGGCTATTTAAATCGAGAGCAAGTGTCAATGTAGGTAGATGCCATAACATATTGATGATAGTCATTGACGTAGAATACTATGGACGCCGGGTCTAGTACAAAATACTCGAATAAAGTGACCGAGACTAAAATACACAAACCTAAGTACGTATAGTAATAGAAACCAACTAAAAATATTGAAAATGCTAAAATTCTTTTCCGTCCCACTCTCCCATCGGAGCACGCGCCCACGCGTGTGCGTAGTCGGCCGATCAAACGAAGACTGTTGCGTAATTCGTTCTCTTTTTTACGTTTTCGTTCTCTTTTTATTCGGACACTTTTGAGCGCGGACCATCCGACAGTAGTGGTAAGTCAATGAAGAAAGCAAATTAACAAAAGAAGAAAAATTACATTAAATAAAAACTAATTTAAGTACTATAAAATAGTAATGGAATGAATTTTCGTAATTAACGAAGTACCTATAAATCATTCATTCGAATAAATTTGATACTAAAAAAGAAAAGAACTTCTAAGTAGTGCACTTAAGTGCTATAATCGAAAATCGTTGTCTCTCAGTCAAATACTTAATTGTTTGAAAAGCTTTGGATGTTATCCGAAAATGGTTGAAAAGTTTAAATAGGTTCAATATTTCACTTTTGACACTGACTTTTCGAAGTCTTGTGCGTGCGAGATAATTAGCTGATCTTTGATTCTGCATTCTTAGTAATAAAATAAAAAGTAGGTAATTCATATTCATAAATTCATTGCTTTACCCGTGGTAGCTGGGTCGACAATATTCATGGTCTTAGGTTTCAGGTTAGTAAGTACAATACGTTTTATCTATGGCGTTATATTAAGATTTTAGGCTTTCGTAGATTTATTACTTAAGGGTATATTACAGTTTGCGCGCTCCATACAAACGAAGTCTGGTGATATTTTTAATACTAACCGATTAAACTTAATGAAATTTTGCAGAAACATTCTAGAAACAAATCTCTATGCTTGTATCGTGTCAGATTTTCCTTAAAATGTACAGTTTTAAAGTTACAGTGCCCCAAAAATTTCCATACAAATCTTAAATTAATTCTAGCATTGAAACTGTATATTTTAACGAAAATCGGACACGATACAAGCATAGAGATTTATTCTTAGATTGTTTCTGCAAAATTGCATTGAGTTTAATTGGTTAGTATTGAAAATATCACCAGACTTCGTTTGTATGCAGCGCGCATTTACGCATTCGGAACAAACTTCTCTTAACTCTTTTTAGACCGAGTAGCAATAATAACAGCTTACTAAATTGAACTAACACTTAGATAAACTGATATATCCACACTTTTGGCTTAGTAGGGTCTTTCATGGGTTACTGTATACGCTGTTTATAATAAAATCACCGAGACCATTTTGATTCTTTCCGAAAACATGTTTAAAACTCTGATCAAGAAAGTCCTCTGTAAAAAGCATATTATAAACTGGAAGATTATTTAAATGATCAAAATGCTTGGATCTGAGTGTCACGAATTTATAGTTTACTGTATAGTATCAATTATTTACTAAAATATACTAATACAGGGTCCTTCTTAATATGCTGACACTTTTTTAAGGGGATGACCAGACCATCAAACTGAACAACTTTCTCTATGGGACTAACATCGAAATCACGAAAAAAATATCTGCTGTCCCATACATTTGGTTCGAGTAGATTTGAAGCTTTGTATAGAACAGCAGATTTTTTTTTCGCGATTTCGATGTTGGTGCCATAGTGAAAGTGTCAGCACATTAAGAAGGACCCTGCATATATAGATATTGTATAGATATTGTAATAGTCATTATGTCGTGTTATGTTGTAGAGTTTCTGACCGCATCTTCTTTATAGCGACAACACGTTCCGACGCGGTTGTAGCTTCAAAGAAAAGATTTGACGTGAGCTTCAAGCTCCTATATTGAATAAATTATTTTGTTTTTGACTATGCCACGAAAATAGTCATGAAAGGAAATTCTTAGAGGGAGGTTACACGCTCTGTCTCGCGTCAGTCTGGTCCATCAGTTTGATCTCGTCAGACTGTCGAAAATTATTAAAAAATTAAAAAATCGTTCAAGCCGGGGCTTCAGTCCATCAGTCAGTGTGTTAGACGAGAAGTTTTCGGCCCCATCTGTCATCGGTTGACTAGTGTGTGTTGCCAGTGATGACATAAGGAACTGAGACCAAGATTCAGAGACGATTTGTAAGTCATAGTTCGGACTCCCGTATGTCAAAATCCGTACATTTTCGCCACGCTTAGCTCGTGCTAAGACCAAAAAAATCGTCTCTGAATCTCGGCCTGAAACGTGGTCGCTCACTCAAGGCCTCATAAAAAGGCTGACAGTCACTCAAAGGGCAATGGAGAGGGCTTTGCTCGGAGTTTCCCTGCGAGATCGAATCAGAAATAAATAAATTCGCACAAGAAGCAGAATAGCTGTAATAGCCCAAAGAATTAACTAAAGTAGTAAAAATTATATTACATTTATATAAAACACAAATTAAACACACATTTATATAAAGTACACCGCCTAGCATCAAAGTTGAGTAAATTCGAGTTTTCTTTGAGATTTCACGCTGTGAGCACGAATATTACCCAAATATTTCATTTTACATGGAGATTTAACTTGGACCATGTAACAAGATTATGACCGAAAACATCTACAACATTGTTTAAAAACACCCTTAATATTAAAATAAAGATTAAGTTTGATTATTCCGTTTCAAAAAAAAGGTATCTTATCCATTATGATTTCGATCTTTGTCTAATCAGAATAATTATGTTCGTGTCATAGTAATACTACAACTATAATACAATTAACATAAAACTTATAATTATATTATAGGTATAAAACTTATATTATATTACTTACAGTGTAATTAGAGAAAAGTGTGGACTGAAAGAGGATATAGTGACAAGGATTGAAAAGGGAATGTTGAGATGGTTTGGTCAAGTGGAAAGGATGAGTGATAGTAGACTGACGTATGAAATATATAAAGCGAGAGTGAATGGAACAGTCGAAAGGGGTCGCCTAGACGTAAGTATGCAGACCAAATTGACAGCCTACTTAAGAAGGGTCAGATCAAATGTACCCGAAACCGACGAGCCTGTATGAAACGACTTATGACTGTGGAAGAGGCAAAAGAGGTATGTCAGGATCGTAGCCGATGGCGATCAATTGTCTCTGCCTACCCCAATGGGACACAGGCGTAAGTATATGTATGTATGTATGTAACTTATACCGTACCAAACAGTTTTTCGGAATGTATGTACGATTTGTAACACCACTGGCTTTTCGGTGAAGGAAAACATCGTGAGGAAACCTGCATGCTTCAATTTCGAGGCATGTATTGTACCCACTGTCCATTATGTGGCGACGGGCTCACCCCCGTCACACTGGACAGAGTTTCGGTACTACTGGTGAAACGTGGATGTTCTGAGGTTTCAGAATATCTCTGACTACCCCCTCGGGGAATACAGTCGTGAGCATATGCTTATGCTTATGCTAAAATATTGTGTTAACAGGCCTACACGTCCAAATAATTATGAAAATTTTCTAATAGAATGTATTGGGTGGAGACGATTACGGTTGAAATTCTGCAGTTAGAGATAACTTGAAAACTGATCAAAATACAAACGCAATTCCTAGGGAAAAAATGTATACAATGACAACACATAGTAAAATTGTTGGGTAAGTGGAACCTTTTTATTCCATCCAGCATAATTTTGATCATTAAACGCCATCGGCTTATAAATTAAAATGTAAATTGCCAACAAGCGATTCATTGTGTAATTATTATCTTTTCTTTTACAGGCTTCATTTGATAAGGAAGATTTGTATCCAACGTAATCCCGATTCAAACGAATTTATTATTTGCACAAAGAAAATAATGGAAATTTTCTTTTGTGAACATTATTTCGGTGAATTTTTTAACGGTTACAGGTTGAGTAGTAAGAAAATGTCATGTATTAGGTATCTACCCATTATGTTTTCGTTTTATGTGGATTAAAAATATTTGCACTTTTATATTGGGTCCTTCTTAATATGCTGACACTTAGGGAACTTTCTCTCAGGGACCAACATCGAAATCGCGCAAAAAAAAGTCAGCTGATGTCTAACATTTGCCTCGAGTATGTTTGCAGTTTTGTATTGAACAGATTTTATTTCGCGATTTAAATTTTGGTACTATAGAGAAAGTTGATCAGTTTGACGGTCTTATCATCCCCTTAAAAAGTGTCAGCATATTAAGAAGGACCGCACGTGCAAACTCACCCTACTTACTACCAAAACAAGATTCTTAAAATGTTTCCACGAGCACGCTAGCGCTTTCATTCATTGCTGAAATTATAACAAATCATTTTTGCCTGAAAACTTAAAATTTTAACTATCAAAATAATGAAATTATTGTTTCAATTTAATTATTTTGTTATAAATCAGTTGGGGTGTATGAGGTTTTGCGCTTATTCATTAACACGTTGTATAGAGCTAGTCACTCTTCATTCAAACAAATTCGATGAGATCAACATTGAAAAACAAAAGCCTGTAGGTCCGTTGTTTAGTCCCAAATATTTATTCACTGAAAAGTAGGACAAGTACACACTTTTGTCTCCAATCTCATATCCGACAATTTAAACTTTTCTCATTATACAGCAAAATAAAAGTAATCTTAGTAAAGGTGAGAAGGCAAATAAATAAAATAAAAAAAACAAACTCAACAGGAATCTAATTAAAAAAGAAGTTGTGCGTTTTCAACATTCTTTATCCTTTTGAAGTTTTTTTTTGTATTCGTGGAAAATCGTAGAAGTTTAAGATTCGTATCTCGTTTTCGGGTGCCTTATCTCGTCACGTGACTATTCTGAGTCATTAGTGTTCTCACGATGTTTGGCAAATGATCACGTTTTCTCCCCGTGCTGTACGAGGAATAAGGAATATAATTATAAACAGTTTTAGCAGTAGTACCCATTTAGGACCATGGTTACGGTCCTAAATTATTTGGTCATTCAAATAATTATGTAACTTATAAAACGTGTTAATAAATAAGCGAAAAACCTCGTACACCCCAAGCCCAACTGATTTATAACGAAATAATTACATTGAAACAATAATTTCATTATTTATTAATTGAAATTGAAAGTTATTCGCATTTTAAATTTTCATGCAAAAATGATTTGTTATTATTTCAGCATCAAATGAAAGCGCTAGCGTGCTCATGGATACATTTTAATAATCTTGTTTTAGTAGTAAGTAGGGTGAGTGTGCCTGTGGGGTAGGTTGGCATGGAGTTTAGAAAATTTTAGATTATACGAACAAATGATTTATTATTTTGATAAATATAACCTATTTTGAAACCTTGATAATTCGATTCTTTGAGTTGGCGCGTAAAAGACATTGTGCTAGAAATCTAAATAGGATAATTATAATGAATGTATCCCTCATTCGTGATAGGTGGCCCATGACAGTAGGCCTACCACGAGTTCTCACTGTACTTTACTACTGTAATTACGTCACCAATTTCGTATGACAGAAATTAGTTCTCAACGTAACCACTAGGAGTGCTGTATAAAATTCACTATAAAATTGATGACATAACTACAGTAGTAAAGTACAGTGAAAACTCATGGTTTAATGTTATGATGGTGTTGCATTGCTTATTTTTTTACTTTATTTGTTTTATATTGAAACCTTCAACATCACAACAATATCGCAAATATCCACCAGAATAGTCAAGAACAGAAACTTAGGTACTTATCTGAATTTAATTTCGGATCATTGAATTTCAATGCCAGACGTTTTCTAAGAGTTTAATAATCTTTATGTTTGCTGTTCTATGAAACTTTATTATTTCTAAGTGATCTGACCTCAACAGAGTACCTAATTAGATTAGAACAATATTTTTGGGTCACTATAGAAGCAAAGAAAGACTCAAAGAAAATGAAGAAGGCACATTATTTTTGTATAATCATTTAAATACACCACCAGATGGTCGGATGACATTATATAGTAGGTTTAGTCTACATTATGTCCGATTCTAGAAATGACTATTATTTTGTGGTGTAGGTGATTGGCGGCGGATGAAATGATAGTCCAAGCACTTTGATACACCAACAGTTTATTACGTAAGCACAGGTTATAGTTTTGAGCAGTTCACAAGCACAGAAGAATTTAGGAGGCGGAAGAATGAGATTAGAGGAAAAAGTAAGCACAAACAGAATCGTAAGCAGATAGGCGAGCTGAGCGACATGCGAGTAGTCTAGCGTATATCGTCCGACTGACGGGAGGCGGGCGCCGCAAGCGCATCCTTTGTTTACTAGGTGCAAGGAGACGGTTATACTATGCGACATTGGTGCGACCGCCTCACGACTTCGGCTATTGGGTAAGTATATTTCTTAATACAATATTTATTTATCTATGTATGTTTATGTGTTTGTAGGAGTAGGCCACAATTTGATACTATCGATAGTATTGAGATGCAATACTATCTATACCATCGATACTATTGATAGCACTATGCATATTGTCACTATTTATCGAGGTCACGATAGTATCGATATACTATAGATAGTTTCACAATTGTTAGGCAACACTACTATCCTTTAAAAGCTTTCGTACAACCGTCTTCAGCATTCAGCTCAATAGTATTATAAAATACTATGGATGGTTAAAATTTCGTTCAATTTTTTTTCAATTTTACTCAACACAGCGGCGTGTCCATAGATTAATCCGTGTTCGAAGCGTTTCAATATCAAAAATCCGTAATTCAACATTTACAAAACCAACATGTCTGTTAGGCATCCATCGATT
Organism: Agonopterix alstromeriana; assembly: GCA_963924505.1. NCBI lineage: Eukaryota > Metazoa > Arthropoda > Insecta > Lepidoptera > Depressariidae > Agonopterix > Agonopterix alstromeriana. The sequence continues at coordinate 16,443,475 of OZ004671.1, read as the reverse complement.
ATGAATATGCATAAAACGGTACGATTTCAAAAAAAGCGTGTATCTCGCATTTTATATTTTTTCCGGTACAATTTTTTTGTGAGCCGTTGGTGACCAATTCATTAATATTCTGGCCGCGGGCAGCGTGTATGTATCCGTCGTGTTTCGAAAGCGGACAAATCAAAAAGTTTTTAGTTTTTAGCGTTATGCAGTTTTGTTTTTGGGCGTTCTGTTTGTTATTCGTATTTCGTGGTTTGTGGTTTTAGAACTAAAACATTTTCTATTGTGTACAAGATTAAACCTTCATGATAGTTTAATTGTAAAAAATATAGTTAACACATTTAGATTTTAGTCGTCTGCTCATCAGGTTGTTTTAAAAAATTACTTGATAAAAATCTCGGACATTATCACCAATTTTATAAGTATTTAAATTTTGGACCCATTTTAAAAGTTGTTCAGTTGATGTTCTGAATCACCCTTTTATATCTTCTTCTTATCGTGTGTCGGCCTCTGACGTGGTTTTTATGTAACGACCATTACCACCAGAGATAATAGACGGGACCAACAGCTTAACGTGCCATCCGAAGCACGGAATCATCTTTCTTTACACAATCAGGTGATTCGACCTGAAATGTCCTAACCAACTGGGGAAAAAGGCACAAAGTGACATATCACTAGATGCCCCCCGTGGGAATCGAACCCACGACCTCCGTGTCAAGAGCCCAGTGTTTTGTATGCATGTCATGTCTGCAATGTAGGAATCCTTTTGTATGTAAACCAGTATGTAATTATTAAGGACCTACAAATTAGGTGTTACAAAAGTAAAAATAAACATTTAAAACTTTTAAGGGGGTTGTTTAGACCATCAAACTGAACATCTTTCAGTATGGAGCCAACATCGAAAACGGAAAAAAAAATCTGCTGTCCAATACATTTGGTTCGAGTAGGTTTGCAGTTTTGTATGGGACAGCTGTGTTTTTTTCGCGATTTCGATATTGGTCCCATAGAGAATGTGGTTCAGTTTGACAGTCTAACCATCCCTTTAAAAAAGTGTCAGCATATCAAGAAGGACCCTGTAACCCTAAAACAGTAGCTAAGTTTCCTTCCAACTGTGAAACCATCATATAATATTGAACTTTATTAACATAAAACACGGTTTCAAATTAAATGCGGAGGATCGGACACCGCTTTCGGATTTCCTCTCCAATGAGTTCGAACTGTATTTATCAGACAAAGTTTGATATTACATTGCCTGAGTAAATTTGCGGTTCTCTAGTTAGTCCTTAAATAGCTATAAGTTAGCTTGTACTAAGTTTAACTTAAGTTATTAGGTGCCTAGTAAGTGGTTTGTGTAATAAGTACTTATGGTAAGGGCAAGGAATTACCTAAATATATAATTTGGGAAATTAAAATTACAGGATTTGCACGTCATATTTTATAGACTTTTCAAAGTTAAATAAAAGTCGATAAATTACGACGGATTATACTTTTTCATGTTGTGCATTTTATTTTTTCATATATATAAAAGAAAGTCGTGTTTGTTACAACACTTATAACTCGAGAACGGCTGGACCGATTGCCATGGTTTTTGATTTATTGGATTTGTTTCCGTCCCGACTAGCAGAATACATCTTAAAAAGGGTAGGTAGGTAGGTAGGTAGTTGTAGGGTAAGTGTAGGGTAGTTGTAGGTGTAGGGTAGTTGTAGGGTAGGTGTAGGGTAGGTGTAGGGTAGGTGTAGGGTAGTTGTAGGGTAGGTGTAGGGTAGTTGTAGGTGTAGGGTAGGTGTAGGGTAGGTGTAGGGTAGTTGTAGGGTAGGTGTAGGGTAGGGAAAATGGCAGAACAACGTCTGCCGGGTCAGCTAGTTTTTTCATAAAAGATTATTTTCGAGCCATAAAATTCTAAAAATCTCGTTTCAAGTTTTCTATACTTACATTTTATTTAGACGCGCTCGTTGGCGTAGAAACGATCACCAAAGTTAAGCAACGTCAGGTCCGGCCAGTCTTTGGATGGGTGACCGTTTAGTGGTATTTCATCTCGAGCGTTTCCGGGCTTCGGAAGGCGAGTTAAGCAGTTGGTCTCGGATAGTTCCGTCAGATGGCGTTGTAACTATTCGTTAAGCCGGGTCAGAGGCCTATTAAGGCGGCTTGAAAATTCTCTGTCAGCAAGTTGACCATTAACTTGCCTCCACCAACACGCGCTGGGCCCGCGTGGTGGAGTATGGCCCACTCCCTGTCACCCTTATTCGTGATAGGAGGCCTTTGCCATGCAGTGAGATTCTACAGGCTATAACATAATTTTTATAGCCTGTAGAATATATTTAGGCAATGATACGAATTTAAAACCAAACTGAACTATAGGACCAAAATTAAGTAGCAAAAAATCAGAGCTGTTTTATAAAAAACGTCAATGGCGACTCTACCCAATTAAGAAATAGCTCCATTGTGAACGTTGTTTAGTTTGAAGCACCTTTATTGTTTAACGCATTTCTACACTAATATTATAAAGAGGAAAGATTTGTACCTATTTTTGTATGTTTGTATGTTTGTAATGAATAGGCTCAAAAAGTACTGGGCCGATTTAAAAAATTCTTTCACCAATAGAATGCTACATTCTTCCAATTTGACATAGGCTACATTTCATTTTGAAAAAAATTAGGGATCCTTGGTAAAATTTGAACAATGTAACCGAAGGTGTAGAAAAATGAGTCTTAAAATTTATTTGTCTACCCCGTGCGAAGCCGGGACGGGCTGCTAGTAAAATATACTTTTCCAGACCTTAGGGGATAGTACATAAGTTCCTAAAACTCAATCGCAATCTACTCTGTTGCGGGCTGGGATCGAACCACCGCTCCCTGTGCCGAAATTGACGCAACTAGCTACTAAAAATTTAATATGGGCATAGGCCCACCACAATTTCCCACTTCTGTAACTCCTGTAAACCAGGATCAACAGCGGCGACCATTCACAATACTAGACAATAAAGTCCAGCAAGCCCGGGGATGACTTTGTAATCCGCTATGAATTAATTAAAGAAGATAGGAGGAGAAGGAAAAAGAAATATCCGACTTCCCTCCATTGCAAATGGGAGACAGCAATAAGAAACAAAATGCATGGCTATTAGAGAGCCAATTCCAGAGATAATTTTTATGGCAGAGTTGAAGGAAGACCCTACCGCAAAAGCGCAGAAACATAACATTACAAAAAAAAAATTAAAAAGAGGAACCTAACATTGTACTGAAACGATGACTTATTTTGCTTCCAGTAATAAGTATGGCAAAAACATCTGCTGATAGCTGCCACTAGGCAAAAATAGTTTTTAACGTACAAATTAACCTTAGAATAATGTTTTTAAAAAGAACAATCAGCTAAAACCTATTTATAAGCAACAAGGTGTTTTCTGAAGGATCTGACCTCGGACGTAAAAACCCGCATTTTTCTTCATTTAGCTATTGGATTTCTCCGCTATTCTGATCTGAGATTGCTAGAAACAGCGTTACATTGAAAATAACGCCGCTCACTTACAATCCGAATTGAAACCTACAACGCTTAAGGGTAAAGCTTAAAATTCCTTGAGACTCACTTTTTCAAATCTTCAAATCAAAATCTTTGAGTTGAAACGGAGGCTCTTCCGAGAAAACGGCTTACGCCTCTCATTTTTCCATAAATGTGTTTAGGGAAATACATTTTTATCACAATTTGGGTAAGTGAAATTTTGAGATTGCGTTCTCAGCTTTTTACTTTCTTCGTTCGCATTGTCATTGTAAGGTTTTTCGTTGACTGTCTGGCCTCTATTGTGTTTTTATCGCTGTATATTTTATATTCTTTTCAAGGTTCCTTACTATTTCGTGGTTGCCGCGTGAGTACTGTGACTTCTCATCAGTTATCAGTTCACTGACGATGGGGCACACAAAAATCCTTCCCATGTGACGTACTGCTACCTAAATTAGTCCAGCGCACCCTGGAGGCCTCACAAGGTGGACCGACGACATGGGTGAGCGCAGGACCAGTCATGTGGCGATCCTTGGGGAAGGCATACCACACCAGTTGACGTCTATCGGCTGAGATGGTGATGACCTAATCTTGGTTGTCAAATCTCTTCACCACAAATGCAAGTCAAACTTATTTGTGTACCATTGAATCGATAGAAGACAAAGTTCTTCAACAATTGAACTACACACCGGTGAATGACGGTAGGATTGCATATGCTTACGAATATATTCCCCGAGGCGATAGTCAAAAATAATCTGAAAACTCTGAACATCCATATTCCACTAGTAGTACCGAAACTCTGTCCAGTGTGACGGGGAATGAGCCCATCGCTACTTGTAATGGACAGTAGGTACAATACATGCCTCGAATTTAAAGCATGTAGGTTACCCCACGATGTTTCCCTTCACCTAAAAGCCAGTGGTGTTACAAATCGTACATGAATACCGAAAAAGTCATTGGTACGAGTCGGCTTGGATAGGGATCGAACTATCGCCTCCTGCACGGCAGGCAAGGTTATTCGCCACTGGACCACCACGGCTTTTTGGGCACCACTGCACCATGACGGCGGGATTGTGGCAGTAGGTGCCTTCTGTCAGCCAGATGTGTAAACCAGGCTTCGTCATGAGTGAACACTCAAAACCCAATATTTATTGCTTTCCATAATTCATTACATGAGGTGTTAAATTTAAAAGCTAAGAGATCATTATGACCCCTGTTTTATAGAGTACTGCAAACAAGTAGAAGAGAGGGAGGAGGCCTTAAGAGGATATAATTCAGAGCGCGCTCCATACACACGTACTATGGTGATATTTTCAATACTAACCAATTAAACTCAATGAAATTTCTCAGAATCAATCTAAAAACAAATGTCTATGCTTGTATAGAGTCAGATTTTCGTTAAAATGTATTGTTTTAAAGTAACAGTGCCTCAAAGATTTCCATACAAATCTTAAATTAATCCTAGCATTGAAACTGTATATTTTAACGAAAATCGGACTCCATACAAGCATAGATATTTGTTTCAAGATTGTTTCAGCAAAATTTCATTGACTTGAATTGGTTAGTATTGAAAATATCACCATAGTACATTTGTATGGAGCGCGCTCTGAATTATATCCCCTTAATATTATTAAGAACATTACAATTACTATCTTTCAATAAATAAGCACTGTTCATAGTACAATAGTATGTTTTAGTAGTATAACAATTGCATTATTATTTAGGAAGTATATTTTATATTGTTTGTACCTAAGTATATTTAATTAACTATTTTGTATGTATTATTAGTATAGAATTCATTTTCATTTTCAGTCCTATTGCGACCATCCAAAGGAGGGAGTAAAAAGAAGAATGTTATTCTTCAAGTGCATTAAAACAGAATTAGGGAGGAAACTCCGGAGCCGGAGCGGAATTCCACGACCAGTACCGTCACCTCTACGCGTATCGCATAATTGACCTTTCAAGTTTCACAAGATATGCACTTTTGAAATATGCCTGAATCCTCAAAATCAACACGCGTTGTATAAACAATCTTATGTCACGTAACTTTTTAATATTCAAACAGCGTAGGGTCCGTCTGAAATTCAGCTTCCAAAAGCCTGGCTCAAAAGGGCTCCTAGCAATTAAATATTGAAGTCTTGGAAAATGCCTCTTGGCTTGTTGAAATAGAGCTAACGCTTTCACAATGTTAGAATCTTTTATGATGTATGGCTTTACTGGCTTTTTGCTGGAAAAAACCTAAACAATCACATAAATGAAACTTAAAAAATTCTTTAGTTGATTAAAATTTAGTGGTATACAAAATGATAACTTCCAAAGCAGAATCGTGCAGTTTCTTCCACTATTATAATAAGTAGGTATAAACCAACTAAATTAAAGTTTTAGATAATTAATAAATGTATCAAAAAAACCTATAATTCAAGGTATGTTATGCAATTGCAGAAACAACGACCGTAAATCATTTTTGGAGTCGTCAGAACCTTTAGTACAACCAGCGACTCTTTTAAGGGTGCAGTAGTAGCGTGACCCACTTCAGGGTGAAATGACGTAACACATGTCACCAGTGGTTATAAATAGCTAGCCTTACAAAAAACGTAAACACATTATCCCTTAGTCACTTCGTACGACACCCACAGGAACTCAAAAAGTGAGGTGATCCATTCTAAGCTGAAATAACACGGCAAGGAAACCTAGAACCAAGGGAAAGCATTGTTTGGAAACCTAACAATTTTAAGCCATATATTTTAACCATTTGAATGTCCATTATACTGGGTCCTTCTTTATATGCGGATAGTTTTTAAGGGGAAGAGGAAGGGGGGGAAAAGTGCACATATCATCCCCTTAAAAATTATTAGCATTTTAAGAAGGACGCTACTTGACTCAGCGTTGTTATTACTTCGTATAGCGCGCGACGCATGCGACGTCGCCGTCTGGCGCGAGTTGCAGAAATCAAGCAAGCGCATCGCTTACAATCCGCCAAAGTGTACTTATCTCGGTATCTATGGTCGAGTGACGGAGGCCTAGAGGTCGTACCGTGAGATTATGTATTAATAAAGTAAAGCACATTGCTATTGCATTGGACATAGTTTGTCCTGCCCTCGGGCATTTCACTAACAATTTGCTAGTACCTAACTGAAATTATTTGGGACTGCAATTCCGATAAAGGGTTCACATCAACGCTTTGTCCAATCGTGTTTTGGATATAGACAAAGCTGAATTTTAATTCGGATTCCTATTGAAATTGGTTTGTTAAATACTCAATAACATCTATGTTGCGGAAACGTGGACCCTGACGATAGATCCATTCCATCAATTCAAAGTTGTTCAGCGAGCTATGGAAAAACTATGAGGTGATAGGTACGCTATACAGTATACAGGGAGTCACAAAACACCCTAGGAATATTTTAATGGTTTAGACCATCAAACTGAACAACTTTCACTACGGAAAATATCGAGAAAAAAAATCTACTGTTCCATACAAAACTGTGCAACAGAGGATTGTTTTTTTCGACATTATCGCCAAATTGAAAGTTCTTAGTTGGATGTTTCAGGATCGCAAGCACTTTAGATCTAATAAAATTTTCTCACCGATCCCAGCTACCCAATCCGCCACGTCCTATGCCGAGGTCCGTACCCCTCTGGGTGCCCCTAGGTCGGTTGCTTAAGTTCATTCATTTGGCTCGGTAGACCCTTCGTGGTCCCTCCAATAGTCCGCAGTAAAAAGCAGTAACTGCTCCCTGTAACGCTGTATTAGTCATTTCCAAAAAAAATATGTAAAGTTTATAATATGATTACGTAAAATAAAACCACCCCTTGAAATATTATTAGGGGGGTAACATCTTGTAGTACTAAAAAGTAGATGTTTTCATGTTTTTTCAGTTTATTTTAAGTCAGCATTAAGTATACAACAAAAGTATTGCAGAAATATGAAACGGATAGTAAGTTATGTAGGTCTGACAGCTCTCTGAACCTTCGTAGTGGGGTGAATACAAAACAGCGCTTTTACCTAATGCCGACCAATTTATGATTCTCTCCAATGAGGTATGAGCGAGGTATCTCATTTCGTGCATTATTTTGTTTGCACCATTGATTTCAGTATACAGGGTGTTATGGTAAATAGTTGCATTATTTTAAAGGGTGATTGTACCCACATGATACTGAACAACTTTTTCTATGAAACCAATGGAAAATTCTCAAAAAATATTTTGGACTTTCCATACTATTTAAATGCAATCGGTTGATCGAACCTTTGCTAATTTTCTATAAGTTTCTTAGGGAAAGTTGATTAGTATCATGGGTACAATCACCCCTTAAAGTAATGCAACTGTTTACCCTAACACCCTGTATAAGGACGAAATAATTTCTACGGCGCTCCATACAAAACGAAGTTAGGGCTTAGTTTAAACATTTAGTAATTAAAATAAAAAAGGTTTTAACTCACACATAATCTAGAAACCAATATTTGTGCTTTGCATTTGTCCGTTTTCATTTTACGCATTTAGTTCTAAAGTTATCGTGGCTCAAAGTTTTCCATACAAATCTTAAATTATTCCTATTATTGAAACTATATATTTTAACAGAAATCTGTCAAATGCTAAGCACAGATATTGATTTCTAGATTAGAAAACTGGGCGGGGCGGAACTACGTTTGTATGCAGCACGCTCGGAAGCTTCCGGAATAAAATTCTCTTAATTGCTCTTTCGGGGTGGTCAACATTTAACTTTCAAAAAAGAGGTATTAATTCGTCTGTATCTGGTCTGTATGTTACACGATATCTTCGGCATTTCTTGACCGATTTGGATAACTAGCTTGTTCTGAACGAATGACCCCCGAGTTGGTTCCAATTTACTTTGGTGAAAATCTGATGAAGCGCTGCCGAGATAGACGATGGAACTCTTTTTAAGGAGAGGATCAGACTGTCAACTGAACAACTTTCTCTGTCGCACCAACATCAAAATCGTGAAAAAAATCAGATGTTCCATACAAAACTACTCGAGAATGGGACAGCTGATTTCTTTTCGCGATTTCGATGTTGGTCCTATAGAGAAAAATGTTCAGTTTGATGGTCTGGTTAGCCCCTTAAAAAACTGTCAGCATATTAAGAAGTACCTTGTACATCTCAAAAGCATTGATTAAGATTTTTTCTTCGCTTACGCTGCTGGTAGACGGAATGTCAGTGTAACCGCGTATGAGATTGCGATAGTTACTAAATCCTATACGATTTATATGAAGTGACAGTGAGTCAGGTGGCCAATTTAAATGAAGTGACAGTGAGTCAGGAACAAAAAAGTGGTTACGTCAAGGTAGCAATCTCCTTTTTTAACTAGAGCCAATTTTCTATGTGCATCTCTTATTGAGTGAATATGACAAAACACGTTCCGACCTCTATTATTTCTCCCTCTGCGCTCAAAACTAAAAATAGAGATGAAAAATATTGCGACGTTTTTAATCTGACTGGTGTCAGTGCTTTTTGATTTTTGCATTATTGTTACAAAATGATCTCTTTCTAGCCAAATGGATTTGGCACGAAATGGTAACAGACCGAATAGGTAATATTTCCGTTGTTCATCCAAATAATCCTGAATTTGCATTTGTTTCGTCTGCATTATGAAAGCTTTCATACCTTTCAGCGCTGAAAGATAAAATGACGGATTTATACCTTCTGCCTATTTCATGAGAATTAATGTTTTGTTAAAACGAATCCTGAATAAACAATGTTTCGATGATTATACAGTAGCTAAAGTAAATACAACTTTTAATCGTAATATTAAAAGTTTTATTACAAACGTTTTAATCACTGTCAGTCTATACAACGTGTTAATGAATAAGCGCAAAACCTCATACACCCCAACTGATTTATAACAAAATAATTTGATTGAAACAATAATTTCATTATTTTGATAGTTAAAATTTAAAATTATTCACATTTTAAGTTTTGAGGCAAAAATGATTTGTTATCATTTCAGCAATGAATGAAAGCGCTAACGTGCTCATGGATACATTTAAAGAATCTTCTTTTGGTAGTAAGTAGGGTGAGAGTGCCCGAGCGGTGGGTTGAGATCGAGTTCAGTAAATTTTAAATTTTACGAACAAATTATTTAATATTTTGTGAAAAAATTACCTATGTTGAAACCATGATAATTCGATTCTGCTCTCGATTCTAAACAAACTAATTTATAGTTTTGCGTTAATTCATTAACACGTTGTATATGGTGTACCTAAACTTGATTCTATGGAACAGAAGATTTTGCTGATTTAATCGTAAGCGCAATCGGTGCGAATGATAAAAATGTTGGAGGTATAATAATTAGTTTGAAAATAAGTACCTCGTAGACATTTACTCAATTTCATTATTACCAAAACTCTGTCCAGTGTGAAGGGGAGTGAGCCCGTCGCCACTTGTAATGGACAGTGGGTACAATACATGCCTCGAAATTGAAGCATGCAGGTTTCCTCACGATGTTTTCCTTCACCGTAAAGCCAGAGGCGTTACAAATCGTACATGAAAAACTCATTGGTAGGAGTCGGCCTAGACGGGGATCGAACCATCGCCTCCTGCTCGGCTGGCAAGGTTACTCGCCACTGGGCCACCACGGCTTTTTCCACTGGACCGCCATGGCTATAATAATTAGATTGAAAATAAGTACCTCATAGACACCACTCAACAAGAAAGGTAATTACACGAAAAATTCTCCATAACACATTTTTATTTATTGGATAGATTTTTTGTGTTTTGAAGATATCTCTAAAATTATTTAAAACTTGAACAGGAACTTAGGAAATGATGCAAAGTTTTTGATCAAACCAAATTCTGACTAAACCTTTTTGAAATAGCTTTAAGAAGTTATATTAAAGTAAACACTTTAATAAAACTTCTAAAGATTCATTTCAAAAACATTCGTGATGATCAAGATTCGCGAATAAAGTTATTTAAAATATAATTATGCGGATTTACCCGTGAAATATGACAGCTATAATTTAACCGACCTCTGACTTCGTTATCTGTATTTTGTATTGCCAGTTTTACGCCCAGAATAATTCCACATGTTACATTGTGATGTTGATTGATCACTTTTATTAAGGATCAGTCTAATGAATGAATATATAATTATAATTAAGTTTGTTGGCAACACCAACATAAAATGTAGTAATTAAAAAATATATTGGTACGGTGCTTGTGCTTGTAACTAACTCTGGTGTAAAAATCACTAAAATAAACCTCCAGTGCTGCAAACAAGACTTTCTTTTACATCAAACCAGTCCTGCCACTAGAAAAACTACAGTCCCTAAAACCTCACCAGCGGACCCGAATTAAACACCGGTAGGCCACGTTCCCTACAAAGTTCTTGAAATTAAATTAAATTAAAATTGCCTGTGTGCAGTGTGCCTTGGACACTGTCAGCTGATAGCTGTCATTTTATACAAATGGGAAAAATTTTAAAGAAGAGTCAAGCATGCGCCATATTGTTGCGTGCGAGCGAGGTAGGAATAACTACAATTCAACCAGAGGGGGTGAGGTAAAAAGTCGGTGGGAGGCAGGGAGTGTCCATACTGTATGTAGTACTAGATACTCTTTCTTATAATTTGCCAGTGTCTTGTTCTTCTTCTTTTCTATTACAATGGTTTTACAATTTTATTGTTATTATATTGGTATTGTTATATTGGTATTCAACAAGCCTGATATCGTCAAGCTTGGCTATATTTAAGTATTCTCTCGTGCAGATGTTCGGGCACAAGGGACGTTCTAGCAAATGTCTTATCGACTCGATAGTTTCACCACAATCACACTAGACTAGGATCCTCGTGTGCTCTTTTTTCATATAATACTTTCATCTAGATTCAACGCAGCATCTGAACTATACCGAAGCTCTCAAGTGGCGAAAGAAAACCTCGAGAATAAACCGGAATACGTTGAAGATGATATACTGATGCATATGTGAAGTCCATCATTGCGTAGTTATAAAGAAGACATACCATTTCCCAAGATTGAAAGCCCACATGATATGGAATTGCCTCGAGGATAAATAGGAGTGAGAATTGATTGACGTCTTCTTCTTATCGTGTGGGCAGCAAGCCCTGGTGTCAGAGTTTTTTCAGACCGCCTTACGGCCTCTGACGTGGTTTTTATGTTACGACTACTATTATCAGAGATAGTAGCCGGGACCAACGGCTGAACGTGCCATCCGAAGCACGGAATTATCTTTCTTTTCGGACCATCAGGTGATTCAGCCTGAAATGTCCTAACCAACTAAGGAAAAACGCACAAAGTGACATATCGCTAGGTGTCTCCCATGGGAATCAAACCCACGACCCCCATTGATTGACGTAATGATAATTAAGCTCGTGTACGGTACACTCAGTGGAAATTTCAGATAAGTTAAAACAACGTACAGTTGTACCAGATTTATAAGTTCCCTCGATGTACCTGCGCAGTCGACAAATTTTTTGCGTGAAATTATATTGACCAATCAGAATGTGCCACCTTCAATCCCTTGCCACAATTGGCTTATTGCTTTCGCTGCTATCCGACTTCGCAGGGTGCAAAGTCGGATAGCAGCGAAAACGGTTGACTTTCGATGCCGATGCGACTCGCTGGCATCGGAAGCGGCGCCATACGTTTTCATAGTAACTAGTATTGTCGCATCGGCCGTCGTCCGCGAGCCGCGCGCGTCGGACGCATCGGCCGCTGGCATCGGAAGTAAACCTTTAAACGACTTCAGGTTTTGTCGGGGGATTCTGCGCAAACGAAGATTGACGAACGTTTTTTTTTTCTGGAATTAATAAAGTCCTCAGCGTGCGTCTGTGCCTTAACAATAGGATCTCCAATTTGATACTGAAGTTGACCCCGGGCCAGGTTTTCCGCCTAAATAAATGTCATTATTTTTGTCATTGATTGATTGTGGTATTTATTATATCGCGCACCGGTTCAGATCGTAATTATCGTTGCGAAATATTGCAGCTTTATCCCGATCGCTTTGTATGGAATAATTGTTTTATTACGGTGTGTAATTTAGTAGAAAAATGCTGTGGAAAATATACCTTCAATTTGTTGGTTTTGGTTTAAGTGATTTTATATAACGTTATTAGTAATTGTTCTAGTGAGCCTGGAAGCTACCTTTTTCGATTATTTGGTATTTCGAGCTTGTATTACACATTTTCTTTAGTTCTTTTATTTAAAGCTTTAATTTGACTTCGGAGAGGTTGTATGCTCTATAACTGGATATAGATCATTTTCAAAACAAAAGCCAATATCTTAAAATGGCGCCTTTTTTCATTTTGCCTATTTTTTTAAGCGCGGCTATCAATCAAACTTGAATATTATAGTTCAGAATAAAGTTACAAACCAAACATGTTAAGCAAGTATATCTCTTAACTCAGTCCGAACAGAGATATAAAGGCTTGAAGTAAACGTAATGAATTATATTTTCAACTTCACCCCTTTATATCTCCGTTCGGACTGAGTTTAGAGATATACGTGTTCTAACAAATTTAGTTTGTTATTTAATTTTGGTTTAAAAGATTCAAGTTTGATTGATGGCCGCACCAAAAAAATTGGTGAAAAATAAGGCGCCACCTTCCATACAAAAACCCGCATCGTCTGTTGAGTCATTGTTTTATACTGTTTATCTGTACCATCTAGTCGACACGACACTATTTAGTATAAAACAGAGTCACTATCCGCATCCGTCCGTTTGTCTGTTTCTTCGCTTACTTCTTCTAAACCACGCTGTCATTTAGAGAATTTCTTCCGAAATGTTTATGTCTATAATAGAAACCCGAGCAAAGCTGGCGCGGCTCGATCTTATAAATAGTAGGTAAAATAAGGAAACGGTCCAAGGAGACAAGATACAAGTTTAATGTATTTTTCACATTATGAATCATGCCCTGGTTTCCCCCCGAATACGGTCACCAGCGTCCGGGTCGACCCAGGAACAGATGGCGGGATGACCGGAATAAACTTGATTACCAATGACCAGAGGTTGGCCAAGACAGGAACGAGTGGAAGAGTAAGGTGGAGGCCTTTGCCCAGCAGTGGGATGAAAAAGGCTAACAAAAAAAAATTATAATAATAATCAATAGCGTTTAATACAGTGAACATATAATGACATCGTATTCTTATAAAAATAGCCGTGGTGGTCCAGTGGCGAGTAACCCTGCCAGCCGTGCAGGAGGCGATGGTTCGACCCCGTCCAGGCCGCCTCGTACGTTTGTCGAAATTTATATACGATTTGTAACACCACTGACTTTTCGGTGAAGGAAAACATCTTTTTTAAATAAGTTATTTGGACATACAATTTAGCATACCCTTGTTTATTTCACGACATGTCAAAACATACACATTTGTACATTGTGTACACCCAACCACAAAGCTTGCCATTCCATAAAATGCTAATTCAATTCCAAACTTGACAAACACTCGTGACGGACCGTATCTAGTCAGATTTTACAACATTTTTACGATTTCCCCTTATCTCGAGTTAAGGGAATTCATAATTTGCATTTTAAATATTTCATGTCATCACTCGGTGAAATGCTCAAATGTTTCGTTTCTGTTATAGAATGCTATTGCGCAGACCAGTGTCTGCATTAAATATTAAAGCGGTTAAGTGTATATTACCGTTGCTTGGCGCGCTCCATACAAACGAAGTCTGGTTATATTTTCAATACTAAACTAACCAATTAAAGTCAATGAAATTTTGCAGAAACAATCTAGAATCAAATCTTTATGCTTGTAATGTTGTCCGATTTTCGTTAAAATATATAAGTATGCTAGGATTAATATTAGATTTGCATGGAAATCTTTGAGGCACTGTAACTTTAAAACTAAACATTTTAACGAAAATCTGACTTCATTCAAGCATAGAGATTAGTTTCTAGATTGTTTCTGGCAAATTTCATTTACATTAATTGGTTAGTATTGAAAATATCACCAGACTTCGTTTGTATGCAGCGCGTATTTACGCATTTAAGCCATGGTGGTCCAGTGGCGAGTAACCTTGCGTGCCGTGCAGGAGGCGATGATTCGATCCCCGTCCAGACCGACTCATACCAATGCATTTTTCGGAATTTATGTACAATTTGTAACTCCACTGGCTTTTCGCTGAAGGAAAACATCGTGAGGAAACCTGCATGCTTCAATCTCGAGGTATGTATTGTACCCACTGTCCATTATAAGTGGCGACGGGCTCACCCCCCGTCACACTGGACAGAGTTTCGATACTACTGGTCAAACGTGGATTTTCTGAGGTTTCAGAATATCTCTGACTACACCCTCGGGGAATTTAGTCGTGAGCGTATGCTTATATGCGCATTTACGCATTCGGAATAATCTTCTCTTAACAAAAAAAAAATTGAATGATTATTGTTTCTCATTCATAAAATGATGGATGTGGTAACCAGGAAGTAAGAAATGCATCGATCAAACATTTGTCGCGTAAGCCCGAGGCGCAGCTTAGTTTGATTGATGGCCGATATATTAGCAGTCAATCATTCACTTCATATTAATGTTAAATGGGTATTAAGTGTACTTCTATAACTGTCGCTCGATTTTCTAATAACTATAACAAGTGCGAGTCGGGACCGCGGACTGAGAGGGTCCCGTATGTACTACCATATTTAACTACTAAGTTGTTTAAGCTAACTTAAAAAAGTTAATTAAGGGTATTTTACCGTTGGTGCGCTCCATACAAACGAGGCCTGGTTCTATTTTCAATACTAACCAATTAAAGTCAATTCAACTTTTCAGAAACAATCTAGAAAGTAATCTCTATGCTATCTTGACAGATTTTCTTTACAATGTATAGTTTTAAAGTTACAGTGCCTCAAAGATTTCCTTACAAATCATAAATTGATTGAAACTGTATATAACTGTACTGTATTAATTGTATATTTTAACGAAAATTGGACAACATAAGCATGGGGCTGGAAGGGTTGGATTCGAACTATTTCGACTCCAGTATCGATATGTAACGGCAATAACGGTTGTAGAATAGAATAACTAGCTAATTATTAATTATTCTAATGGCTGCTGGTTACGGAAAAAGAACAATTTAAATTGTGCAAAAATGTGCAATGTTTTTACCAAAAGCCTTATTAATTCATCATTTCACATTCTGCAGAAAACGTTGGGACCTTCGGCTTGGTAAACTGAGCAGAGCTCCTTGGAAATTCTTTTTCATTTAAAAAGTGAAGCCAGATAGGAATTATTGAAAGAAACAGAATCACTTTTACTTTATTAACTCTTTGAAGTTTAAAACTAAAAAAAGAAATTTTTAAACCAAAGATTTGCTTTCAAGGATTTTTTCTATAAAAATTGTAATTATTCGCGAAGAATGAAATCCGTTGCCGGATTAAAAGTGAGGCTATATTAACTGGCCATTCTGAAGTCAAGTTTGAATGGAAAAGGAATCTGCTTATTTAACTTCCGTCACAAACTAAATGGCAATAGGCGGGTCATGTCTCTCTAAGAACTGACAACCGATGGGGTGTGAGCTCAGAGGAAGGATCTCCATAGAGTCCGCATAAATTTACGATTGTAGTTAGTCTCTTTTGTCTTATGACGTACCTTTAATAGTAGAAGGAGATGGAACTATAGATATTTGTTTATGCGGCTGTCCACTTTTTTTTGAGCTAGTGTGTGTGAAAAGTGACCGTAAACATAAGGCCATATGTCAATCGGTGCCTTTTGTCCATACTACTTGACACCACACACTCAAACCTAAACGTCAAAAGTGGACACTTTACAATTGGTATGGCTCACTCTATTAGGTATAATCTCTTTGTGTGTGAGAGTTCTAGGGTGGAGACCACGAACTGGCAGGCACAGTGTGGGACGCACTGCGGCCCGATGAACCGACGACCTAAAAAAGGTAGGGGGAGCGACTGGACGAGGAAGGCCGAGGATAGAGTTTTGTGACGTGCCTTGGGAGAGGCCTATGTTCAGCAGTGGACGATGATGGACCGACGATGATGATGACAAACTAATTGTTTAGAAGAGTGAGCAATTTCCTATATGTCATAAATTATAAATCCTTATTGAGAGACGGGAAGACGGCCGGTGGACCAAAGCAATATCAGAGTGGTGGCCAAGAGAGGGATGGAGGTCCGTGGGCAGACCACCAGCTCGTTAGTGTGATGACATTATGAGGGTGACGGGTTCGCATTGAATCAGATCAAGCTCAATAAAATCGAGGCTATGCCCAGCAGTGGGTTGATGTGGGCTGATTTGATTGATTAATTGATTGAGTGATATTAAGTCATTTAATATCCATACCTATATGCCTTTAGGGGTGGTCAGAAAATTTGCTACAACTACCAACTTTCTAGCAGTTGTAGCAACGATTAAATTTAGTTAAAGCTTCTGGATGGAATGACGTATCAAGTGGCGGGAGGTGACTTATTTTATTTTTTATAATATCTTTAACGGCTCTGGATACTAGTACTTTTGAGCCATTCGTTATTTTTTTCTTTATGTACGAGTTAACTTGAACCAAAACTTATGTTCTGTTATCGTATTTATTTGAGATTCCAATTAAGTCGGTCGCTTTACACAACTGTTTGGTACACAATCCGCACGAAATTATGTCACAAATATCACTAAAACCAATTGTTTACGAATTTCAAATAACACGAAACACAGCAAGAGCAATGGCGCCAAGCAAACTCCGGAGGTGACTTAGCCTTTCGCCCACACAAACACTGCATTTAGTCGCCTCGTACCACACCCACGGGAATGGACCACCCATGAAGGTGGTCCATGTTAAGACAGAACCACACGACATTTGCATTTACCTATAATTCGTAACACAGCTATTCACCTAATGTATTATACCTATAAAATAACTCTGTAAGTTGTTTTTTTAAGAAAGATCTTTTCTATTTTTTTTAAAGCCTACATTGTGTCCCATGCTGGGCAAAGGCCTCCCGTCTTCTGCATTATATTTAATGAGAGATAATTATAATTATGAAGCCGTGGTGGTCCAGTGGCATGTAACCTTGCCTGCCGTGCAGGAGGCGATGGTCAAAACAGAAAACTCAAAAATTTGTAACACCACTGGCTTTTCGATGAAGAAAAACATCGTGAAGAAACCCGCATGCTTCGGTTTCGATGCAATGTATTGTACCCACTGTCCATTACAAGTGACGACGGGCCCACTCCCCGTCACACTGGACAGAGTTTCGGTGCCCTAGTGAAACGTGGATGTTCTGAGGTTTCAGAATATCTCTGATTACCTCCTCGGGGAATATGCTTATGCTATGCTATGCTATAATTATAATATTAATCTACTCTTAATTTTTCTTTGCAGCATCATGGCAATTGATATACCTACTGTATTAATAGGTACATTATCTAGGTATTATTTATTACGTTTTGGGGTCACCTAAATCCGCCGTCAAAACGACCCCGATTCCACGGTATAAATTTTAGTACCTAAATGTTGCCTCAGTTCCATAGGTAGTTTTAAAAAAGAAAATTAAACAAAGTTGTCCATACAAACTTGCCCGAACAAATTTGAAGTAACCAGCCAGGCCGGGGCTAAAAGGAAACCGGCGGCATCGGCAAAATAATAAAAAAAAATACTTAGCCAACAGTGATCTTTTTGCAAACTCATCTGCAAGCGTAGCATTGCTAAATCATTTTTAAAACTCAAAACTGCATCTTGCTAAATGGACGAAATTTCTTTTCATCAGTTGACGTTGAGTTGAATACAATTTCTTTTGGGACTTCTTTTTGAGTTTTATTTCGTTAGTATCTTAAAGGGGAGATATTTTTGAGCTAACCCTGTTTGTTTTACTTTCTGAGTAATTAATTATTTTACAGATTTTTATCTAGAAACTGTGTCTTTAGTAAAAAGTGGAGTTCTAGTAGTTAGAGTACACACGGCGACACATCAAGCTATGCAAAACGAACATAAGCTGGCCGCGCGACATTATACATTACTCTACCTACGCGCGGCCAGATTATTTTGGTTTTGCGTAGCTTGATGTGTCGCCGTGTGTACAGGGTGGAAAAACACGAGCTATTTAAATCGAGAGCAAGTTTCAATGTAGGTAGATGCCATAAAATATTGATGATAGCCATTGACGTAGAATACGATGGACGCCGGGTCTAGTACAAAATCCTCGAATAAAGTGACCGAGACTAAAATACACAAACCTAAGTACGTATAGTAATAGAAAACAAGGTAACCTATGTATTGTGTTTATTCATGTCCATTATCCATTTAAGGGAATATAATTCGGAGCGCGCTCCATATAAACGAAGTCTGCATGTCTAGCATGATTTCTCTACATGCGCGCGATTCGGCTTTTTCCCATACTACAAGTGCAACCGGCAAGCGGCAACCGCGGCTTTCGCTCTCCGGGAAGTGCGGGAACAGGTTATTTTCTATGCAGCGAAGGCGTGTCGCGCGCGTGTAGAGAAATCATACTAGACTAGCTGGTAATATTTACAATACTAACCAATTAAAGTTTTCAGAAACAATCTAGAAACCAATCTCTATGTTTGTATGAAGTTAGATTTTCGTTAAAATGTTTAGTTTTAAAGTTACAGTGCCTCAAAGATTTCCATACAAATTTTAAATTAATCCTAGCACTAAAACTGTGTATTTTAACGAAAATCTGACTTCATATAAACATAGAGATTAGTTTTTAGATTGTTTCTGAAAAATTCATTTACTTTAATTGTTTAGTATTAAAAATATCACCAGACTTCGTTTTTATGGAGCGCGCTCCGAATTATATTCCCTATACTATATTATAGTAACGTGTCATCCGAAGCATGGAATCATCTTTTATTTCAGACAATCCGGTGATTCAGCCTGCAATGTCCTAACCAACTGGGGAAAAACGCACAAAGTGACATTTTCGCTAGGTGTCCCCCGTGGGAATCGAACCCAGGACCTCTGTGTCAAGAGCCCAATGCTCTTAACTTACCATTAATTATTAGTTGCATGAATGCATTTGGGACACACAGACATATATCTATTTTTATAAATAGAGTTTAAACTCAAATACGTTACATTACTTTAGTGATTCCTAGATCAATATCCTCTCGAACGTCTATCCGTCCCTTTAAGAGAAGTTTATTCCGAATGTGTAAATGCGCCCTACATACCAACGACGTCTGGTGATAATTTCAATACTAACCAATTAAAGTCAATGACATTTTTCAGAAACAAACTAAAAACTAATCTCTTTGCTTGTATGAATACAGTTTTAATGCTAGGATTAATTTAAGATTTGTATGGAAATCTTTGAGGCACTGTAACTTAAAAACATTTTAACGAAAATCTGACTTCATACAAGCATAAAGATTAGTTTCTAGATTGTTTTTCATTGACTTTAATTAGTTAGTATTGCAAATATGACCAGACTTCGTTGGTATGGAGCACGCTCCGAATTATATTCCCTTAAGTACCTAACAGAAGGATTACCAAAACATCTAGAAACAATTCGTCAGTTCTTATCTCACTTTCGACGTTCAAAAAGTAGCGGCCGGGAAAAACGGTGGTCCTAATACTATAATCCTTATCGCGAGTATGGGCAGCGGTTAACACCCTATAGTACCACCACATACCGTAGAGTATGCAGTGCGAAGAACCGACAATTATCTATTGCCGCCCCGACCCATATCCATACATTGGAGACTATTCAAAATAGATTCATGCGCACCGCGACTGGCGCGCCATGGTTCTTACGCAACAAGAACTTAAATATCGATTTAGAGTTGCCTACCATCAAGCAACTCCTCAAATATATGGTGACGGACTATTTCGCTGCCCTCCCACGTCACTCTAACCCGCTAGTCAGATTTAACGCCACATACCATTGCGTATTCAATAAGCCCAAAAAGCGACGGCCTCGGAACGTCTTAAACGATCCGGACGACGCGATCACGGTCGCCATGATGGCGGCCCACGACTCTCAAACTCACACAACACGACCACCGCCGACGGTAACACGATCACAATCATAGACATGTTGCGTCGTCGCCGTAATACTCGAAATCCCCATCGCCGCCGCGGGGGACAGTCGCGATCTCTGCCCACTCCTTCATCTGGCGTCTACAGACGCTACCGGCACATAGCTGGCCAGTTCTCACCGATCCCCGCTTCCCAACCCGTCGCGTAATCCCAGCAACGCCCATTGCCGAGGTCCGTACCCCCCTGGGGTGCCCTTTGGGCAGGTTGCTTAAATCACTGGTTCGGTGACTTACCAGGGCGCTTCGCCGTCACTGGTATTTAAAAATTATCTATTTGATATAATACCTACTACAAGGAACAAATGGGTGTAGATAGTAATACTCTTAATTGCCACTGTGGCAATGAAACATATTCATACGTTACTAATATTAATTTTATCTATCGATTAAAAATTTTGGCAAAAAGATAAGGCGTTAGCATTTTATTTTGACCGCGTCCTCATTGATTTCTATGAAAAATGTCAGCAATCCCAAAGCAGACAACTCTACATCTATACATTCACTATTTATAAATTAAATAAATTTTAAAATAGTGCAGCGGACTGTACAAAATAATATATTTAAGTTTTATATTAGTAAACAAAAACATTTCAAAATAACGCTAGGCTGAAATCGCGTATTCAGTTATTCTTTAGCTTTAATACTATTTTTATAATAGCATGATAATTGATAACATATATAAATTTTGATGACATCACTTGTTAGCTAAATTTTTCATACAAAGCGCGCGTATTTTGACGTTCCATTAAGAATTACTAATTTGTACGGACCCCAATTATTAGAATGATAAGTTTTGATTTGTTTCCAAAATTAATGCATACATTTATGAACCTACCTTTTAAAGCTTATGGTTGCGTGTAAAGAAAAACGTAACACAGCAAAACAATAAAATTCGAAGTAGGTATTTGCCACCAGCCTGAACAAACGAAGTTAACCATCTGTTCTGCACCGTCTCTACATTGCAGACCCTATCAAATGGGCGGACTACCATAAATTGCTGTTCAGATAAAATAACACTTTCAATCACGCCTTAAGAGGGAAAGTTTTAGGTGATTTTTTTAGGAAAATAATTACGGTGGTGGTCGATTTTTGGTTATAAGACTTTGTCCGTCAGTCCCTGTTGAAAATATTGAATTGAGAATTGAAACACTTTGCTCTTATAAGTTAATACTGTCTAATATGATTTTAGGGGTTGAGCCTCATGTGGTAGCACGGAATCACATTTTTCGACGCTCCATCCTTTTCTGTCGCTTAAGAACGTCATTTGCTAGAGCGAGAAAGATAGCGGGAATGCGATCGCACGCGGCAGCACCGGCTGTGCTGCGAGCGACCTTTCTCGCTTTAGCCAACGACGTTCCAGAGCTACAGAAAAGGATGGAGTATCAAAAAATGCGATTCCGTGCTGTCAGATAAGATTCAACCCTAGCTCTTTGTTGTCTGTCAATAAGTCAGTCACGGGACTGTTTTATAGGTATGTTATGGATCAAAATAAAGTACTCTTTACGGTGTACTACCCTGATGCCAAAAACAACGTTTTTTACAAAACGTTTTCACAATCCATCACAAAGTCTATTTGTTAAAAAAACTACAAATGCCTGCGTTTCATAAAAACTGTACCTAAACCAAAAAACTGCATTCCAATTTCACGCCTAAGCTCAATGCAGCAAACAAAACAAAAACTTCTGCCAAGTTCACAAGAGTTTTCGTGTCGTAGGTTCCGTATAAATTTTCTATGCACAAACACACTTCTGTTCTTTTACTCAACTCTTATTTTCCTCTATTAAGTATTTATGAATATCCTTTACCCACCTTCTTTAATATAAGCAGCAGAACATGTTGCGATAATCAGCTACAGAGCCCACAACCCAGAGATCGACATTTTCAATCTACTGCGTCTTAAGGGACGTTGAGGGTCGGGGGATCAAGTCCCGCCCGAGACTTAATTTTTCAATCTTAATTTTAATCCAAATAGCACAACATGGCTGTAACATGATTCATCATCATCATCACAGCCTATACAACGTGTTAATGAATAAGCGCAAAACGTCATACACCCCAACTGATTCATAACAAAATAATTAGATTGAATCAATAATTTCATTATTTTGATGGTTAAAATTTAAAATTATTCACAAATTAAGTTTTGAGGCAAAAATGATTTGTTATCATTTCAGCAATGAATGAAAGCGCTAATATGGTCATGGATACATTTTAAGAATCTTGTTTTGGTAGTAAGTAGGGTAAGAATGCCCGAGCGGTGGGTTAAGATCGAGTTCAGTACATTTTAAATTTTACAAACAAATTATTAAATAATTTGAAAAAAATTACCTATGTTGAAAACATGATAATTCGATTCTGCTCTCGATTCTAAACACACTACTTTCTAGTTTTGCGTTAATTCATTAACACGTTGTATACGTCACACTGCAGGACACAGATCTTCCCTCAGGTAGGGTGTATGGTTGATAGTCCACCACGCGTACCCAATACGGATTGGTAGACTTCACATACGTAGTAGTCGGTGTAACGTACATAAGTTAGAAAAACTCATTGGTACATGGCATGTCATTTGTGCGGATTCCAACATGGACCTCAAGGTTGAGTTTCTATTCCTCTCCGCAACGCGCCACCGACATTTATAATCAATAATATTTGAGAAAGACATTTATTTAGACGTATATACCAATAAACACACAGCTTTACAGGTAACCAGGTAATAAATTCTACAAGGATACCTTTTTATCGTCTTACCGAACCTTAAAAACAGAAAACCCAGAACAGGATTATTCTGAAACACCAACCGAATAATCGATTAAAAAATATCACCCTCTCAAAGTTTCCAACTCTCAAGTCTCGAACATTATCGAGAAAGCCCGCCACTTAAACCTAATTTTCTATTCGAATATCCCTATCCATTACTCAATTCTATTTACCCCGGGGATGATCTGTGGAGGGATCTTTTATTATATTATTTTATCGTCCGGATAAATTTTACCAAGGTCGCGTATCTATTGGTTGACGGGTAACATGATTCGATGTGATGTAACGTATATCTTCGGATACGTATATCGCAGTCCGTCTCTGCATAGTTTTGTAACAAGAGTTTTTGTGAAAAAATCGATGATGATTTGTACCTAGTTTTAGTTTCCATCTTACCACGTTCAATGTCCATGCTCAATATATTGACCATTATGTAGTGCAAGTAGCGAGTCTCACGCGAGAGAAAAGGTTTGGAACTCTCTACCTGCGCCTGTCTTTCCAAACAAATACAATCAAAATATTAAAAAAAAAGAATCTATGTATAGGCTTTTTCTGGATGAGCGCGTTACATACTCGGCTTCATCTACACTTTCCATAAGGCCATTATGAATAAAAAAAAAAAGAGAGTTGACTCGATATTGAAGCATGTCGTTTTCATTCTTCCACCTTCCATCGGAAGGCTATAGTGTTTCAAAACGTATACAACGTGTTACTGAAAAAGCGCAAAACCTCATACACCCCAACTGATTTATAACAAAATAATTAGATTGAAACAATAATTTCATTATTTTGATAGTTAAAATTTAAAGTTATTCACATTTTAAGTTTTCAAGCAAAAATAATTGTTTATCATTTCAGCAATGAATGAAAGCGCTAGCATGCTCGAGGATACATTTCAAGAATCTTGTTTTGATAGTAAGTGGGGTGAGAGTGCCCGAGCAGTGGGTTGAGATCGCGTTCAGAAAATTTTAAATTTTAGATACAAATTATTTTATATTTTGAAAAAATTACCTATGTTGAAACCATGATAATTCGATTCTGCTCTCGATTCTAAACAAACTACTTTCTAGTTTTGCGTTAATTCATTAACACGTTGTATAAAGAAAAATGTTCAGTACTTAGTTACCTAAGGAAGAGAATCAGAGATAATAGGAATTATAGGTGCCTTACTAGCGATTAGCAATCAGCTCCTCATATTCCTGTCTATCTCTCGCCATACGAACCAGCTCTGCGAAACTAGCGATGCCTGTCCATTGTGGCCATTGGTTCGCGAGCTACGATATTTGTGGCGTACCGACGCTTCTTTTGCCATCTACTTTCCCCATTATAAAAGTCTGGAGCAGCTAGTATCGCGAATTCCTCAAGATATGACCCAGGTAGGCGACTTTTTGCAAAACCTCCCGGGACTTCCCGACTCTTAGATTTTTCATATTGGTGACTCGTTGAACCCAACTAATTCACAGCTTTCTTTTGTAAAACCACAATAATTAATTATAATAACTATAAGTTCACGAGCAGAGAAAAAGCTCATCGCTTCATTTAATGGACTGTGCATATTATGCATGCCTCGAAATTGAATCTTGTAGGTTGTTCCCAAAACACTAATTGGTACTATGGTAGTAGTCTAATTCAGGGTGGAATCGCCACCCCTGCACTGAAAACGAGGCGATTAGCTACTAGACACAACAACTTTTAAGTATCTGCAGGGTAAAATTGATATCAAACTGAAAAACTTTTACTACGGGAGGAAACAGACCGGAGCAGAAAAACAATGTATACATTTCAGTCGAGTAGGCATTGCAGTTTAGTATGGAACAGCTGATTTTTTTTTGTTCCTATCCGTTGGGTAGACTCTTAATTTAAAAGGATGCTAATGATATCAATTTTACCCTGTATTGGTAACTTTTACTCTTATTAGCATACCTTTGTATTACTTCTTGAGTACGACAACTGATTTGAAAAGCTTTCAGTATTCAACCAAAACGTAAAAAAACCTCAATTTCAGCAAATAAGCATGTAAGCATACCGCTGACGTTTTCCTCTAGCTAATATTATGATTTCCTGTTCAGATATTGAAATAGGATCATTTTATTGAGTTACTTTCCCTTATCGTGAGTGCGAGGCAAATCTTTTTTATGTATGATGGTTTCGTACTTTGAATATTTGTGGAATTGTGGGGTATATATACTTAGTAGTATGCGTAGGATATGCTTGTGTGTATATGCAAGTTTCGCGCACCGAGGGTTCCGGACAACACC
Organism: Agonopterix alstromeriana; assembly: GCA_963924505.1. Lineage (NCBI taxonomy): Eukaryota > Metazoa > Arthropoda > Insecta > Lepidoptera > Depressariidae > Agonopterix > Agonopterix alstromeriana. Next base: position 16,418,004 of record OZ004671.1, on the reverse strand, counting down.
ACCACACAACATAATAACTAAAAAAAAATGTTGTCCTGCATTTTTACAACGAGACCGACTCACACTTGCCCGGTTTTTATTATTTGTTGATACTGTTTGTGTGAGTTTGTTCTATAATCACACCAAGTTTGACGCTTGTATGTGTTACCGTTTTTACGATAGAGCGGAAGAAAAAACTTTGATAAAAACTAGTTTCTTGTATGAGGACCCCCCTTAAATTTTTACTTTTTTTCATTTTCATTATTTGTGAAGAAATCCGCCGTAATAACGCATATTCTCAATTTCAACGTTCTAGCTATTACAGTTCAAAAGTTACAATCCTAAATAGGTAGGACGGACGGACGGACAACGTAGGCTTAGTAATAGGGTCCCGTACTCTAAAAATCAACCTTCAACCCGTTGCCACGTGGCACTCCTTCTAGTAATCTTCAAGTGGGAGGTCAGAGCCCAGATAGCAATTGTTATTAGTAGGGATAAAAATTGTTGCAAGTTTATATCAAACTTTTGTAAAATGTTTTATCTACGTTTGCTAATGCAAACCTGTGTAATCTTTATCATCATCACACTTCTATTTCAGTCCAGTAGGAGTTATTAACCAATTTGTAGTAGGCAGGCTTGCTTACGTTATTGCTACACCAGAGTACTCCTTCCATACTGGACTGGAATGGAAGTGCGATTTCACAACTTTGCATTGGCAAACATTATACAAGTTTGTCGGAGGGTAACTAGAAAGTTTGATATAGACTTGTCACAAGTTTATGTGCTATCTGGAGTGCGATTTTTGAAACTCATACTTTGAACTCAGCAGTTGAAAATGTCAATATTACTATGGAAACGCATGTGCATCTTTCTACTGCTGATTTGACTTTCAAAAATCATACTTCAGGGCCCCGAGACATTATCTTTCGATTAGCGTTAACAGTAGAAAACATAAAAATGTATGGACTTGACATAATGGTGACTTAAGCAAACTTCAAAATGTTTCGATCGCCAATGTCAAATCCATACATTCTATAATTTCTACTAGCATCTACGCCAATAGAAATGTTACTTTGTCTATAGGCCCATTAGTGCGTTTTTTGAAAATCAAATCAGCAGTAGAAAGATGCACATCTCCATAGTAATTTTGACATTTTCAACTGCAGAGTTCGACGAATGAGTTTCTAAAATCGCAGTCCCGGGAGGAGGAAGGGAGTGACCGTTCTGTATGTAGTTATTATTAAAGCAGCGCAGCTAAAATACGTTCGTGATAATTAAATCGATGTAACAGTTAGTACTTATAGGTAATAGGTTAATATCACAACAAATTTGACAGCATAGAGATTAGTTTCTAGATTTTTTCTGAAAAATTGTATTGAATTTAATTGGTTAGTTTTGAAAATATAACCAGACTTCGTTTGTATTTAGCGCGCCAACGGCAATATACCTACCCTTAAGAAAACTCGGGCATATTGTTAAACAAAACGCCTCCTTTGTGATACAAGATGAAATAAGTGCTATCTCTGTCTAATAAAGCTTAATGCAAGCAATTTTCCGCATTTCGTTTGATTATGTCACGATTGTTATTTCTGAATTCGATAAGTACATGAAAATTAAAGAAATATTCATTTTCTTTTAGGCTTTGGTCTTGATTACTCGCTCGGTAGCTGTTGGCTACTTTTGACGTCGCGTCAAATTATTATCCCACTGCAGGGCAAATTACCTTCTGTCTTTTGATTTCCGTGTGCTAGTCTACAGGGGAAACATCGCCTACTTATTGTTGATCGTCATATCTTCTTCCTTTCTTATTTTATCTACCTTTCTTTTATGATATTTACTTAGTACGTAACCTGTACCTACCGGAAAAGTAGCGATAGGCTCACTAAGTTCCTATCAACTGGACGGAATCTGGATACTGCTAGGAAAGAATAGATACCTGCTAGTGATGTGATTCGGTATATTAGGTATGCTTATTTAGAATACCTCTGACTATATAGGATGAAATTGATATCATTAGCATCCTTTTAAACTAAGAGTCTACCCATCAAACTGAACAACTTTTACTATGGGAGCAAACCGATCGGAATAAAAACAAAATCTGCTGTTTCATACTAAGCTGCAGTGCCTAGTTACTCGACATTGTATGCAACAGCAGATTTTCCGGTCGGTTTGCTCCCGTAGTAAAAGTTGTTCAGTTTGATGGGTAGACTCTTAGTTTAAAAGGATGCAAATAAATAAATTTCACCCCTAAATAGGTAGTGAGCATATACCTGCAATATCGTAGACATTTTTGCACCTTTTTGGTCCTACAACATATTTAATTTATATTTTTTAATAAAACAAAAACCTGCATTTCGGAAATCACATGGATTCTGCTTGAACTATAGATATGCGAGATGTTGATGATTTCGCCATGGCAATCAGTTCGTCGCAGGTAATGTAAGCAAGACTAAAGCCCAACACGATTTCCAATTGGTCCGTAATTCGTCAGGATCTCAAGGGGCCGGTGAATAAATACGCAGATTCTTCGAATGAGGAAAGTGAAACGATTCGAATTATTATTAAGAATTTTTTTCTCAATTTAACTTTAACGTACCTATTGGCATTGAAGGGATTTTGTTCTTCTAAGAACCTTCTTAATTGATTGGCTTATTTTTGTTCATATTTCATTTGGAGTTTTTAAGGACTTTTAAGGTAAGCGCATATTAAGGCAGGCCGCATCGGGGCGGGCGGCAATGAAAAAAATCTTCCAAATAGCTTATGTACACTGAGCCCATCATCGGACCTTTCGGCTGGATATGGTCGTAACTACGCAAGCGCACCATTCAAAATCGGGATACACTCTGGGCTGCTCTAAAGGACTGCGGACAGGCGAGGAGCGCTCTACCAAGGGCCAACCCTCGCCTCTCTAGGATCCTCCTGCGTCTCAAGAGAGCTCAACTGCTTCTAGTTACTGGTACCCTTACTGGCCCTTACTAGTCACGGTCCATTTAACGAACATCTCTTTAACATTGGTGTTACTAACAGTCCTCTGTGCAGGGTGTGCATGGAGGTTGAGGAAACGGCTGCGCACGTGCTACTGGAATGCAACGAGCTAGCACACTACCAGGCACAATACCTCGGATAACCGGGGTCTCTTCCAGAGGTCTTCGGAAGCATTAACAAGCTGGTGGACTTCCTGGAGGAGCTTGGATGGCAGGAGTAAACATATTCCCACTTTACGCAAAATAGGCGGCTTAGACGTCGAGTTACGGAAACGAGCCCGCTCAATCAATACCAATACCAAGCTTCTGTACAATTTATATGAGAACTATCGCATACTACGCCGCCGGGGCGGAGCGGAGCGCATTTTGGCGCGGTCGATTTCCGTCCGTGCGATGCGGCCCGCTTCGCCCCGATGCGGCTTGTCGTGGTGTTCTACACCAAGCAGAACTTTTTACGTCTGCCAGTATTACGTCAAACTAAAAATCCGTCAATTCGTTGCAACCCGGCCCGCTCTAGTGTGCGAAGTTCGCATTTTCCGCTGCGATGCGGCTCGCCCTAATATACGCTTAGCCTTTATTCTGTAACGTGAAACGTGAACCATAGAAGCCGTGGTGGTCCAAAGGCGAGTAACTTTGCCTGCTGTACAGGAGACGATGGTTCAATCCCCGTCCAGGTCGACTCGTACCAATGAGTTTTTCGCAATTTATGTACGATTTTAAAACACCACTGTCTTTTCGGTGAAGGAAAACATCCTGAGGAAACCGGCATGTATAGTACCCACTGTCCATTACAAGTGGCGACGGGCATACTCCCCGTCACACTGGACAGAGTTTCGGTACTAGTGAAATGTGGATGTTCTGAGGGTTCAGAATATCTCTGACTAGCCCCTCGGGGAATATAGTCATGAGCATATGCTTATGCGTTTTATTGCACAGGTATCCGGCAACAACCGGAAGTAACAAAACCTATAATATTTTCATGACAAAAACGTCGTTTTGCACCATTTCCATATTTGAACGATAGAGAATATTCCGGATTAATACCGAATCGGTCTTTCGGAAATTTCTGATATGTTTACGGATGTTTTAACACGTTTGTGATAAGATCACGCGTCGGGCGTCTGACATGTCGGGTGTTATGTTAAGCTTTAGCAAGTTTTGTCGAGTGGAAGTAAGAACTGTTATGATGTGAGGAAGAAAATTGTAGTTGTCACAGTGTCAATCGATACGATATAAGTTAGTTATGAATGTGGCGAAACGGTACGTATTTTAGGAACATAAATAGGAAGTATTACATTTAGGTACCAGGAAGCAACTCTTCGTCTTATTTACAGTAAGTAACAACGTAGTGATTAGGTATATATTATCTTTGGTAGGTAATAAGTATATACCTACTTGCCGACCCTAAACCAGTGCACCGTCACGTGACCGTCACACGATACCTTTTCCAGCTTCCTGCACGTTTAGTATGATTTCTCTACACGAGCACGACGCGCCTTCGCTGCATACAAAATAACCTGTACCTGCGCTTTTCGGAGAGAGCAAGCCGCACTTGCCGCGACTTTTAGTATTAAAAAAAGCCGAATCGCGCGCGTGTAGAGAAATCATGCTAGAGGGTCTGACCGTCACTCACATCTGACAGCTGCGATAAGTACGCATGTTTAGGTCGTCGTTCCTGAAAGGCAAAGTTCGAAATTCGAAAAAGCGCTCGAAATCTGGAGATTGTAGTATCTGTTATAGTAGTAGAATATATCTTCGTCACTGACGTCAGATTGTTACTTGAGATATTCGTCACACAAACCCAAGACGCTGGTTCGGCAGTCATGCGTATCAACCTAGTATAGAGTATACAGTTTCAATGCTAGGATTAATTTAAGATTTGTATGGAAATCTTTGAGGCACTGAAACTTTAAAACTATACATTTTAACGAAAATCTGGCAACATACAAGCATCTCAGAGATAAGTTTCTAGATTTTTCTGAAAAATTTCTACGGTAATAATACCAAATATGCGCATGACCGCTTTAGTGTTATTTTACTGCAAGTAAACTGCTGCTCTCCGTGCGGAGATACTGCGAAAGTTATGTCACGTAACGTCAATTTATCCAATGAATAATTTGCGCGGAATGCCATTGTTTAATGTTATTTAGTGAAAGGCTCAGTATACGATTAAAACAAAACGCTTACTTACCTTTCCCGAAAGTAATGAAATCACCGATAATTTTATTATTTTAATTTTCCATAATATTTGTTTTCAAAACAAGTTTTGTAGTCCGCGAAATCCCGGGATTTCCAGGTAATTTTAGTTCCCGGGAGCAACCCTTATTAGTAGAAACTCAACGGATATAGATATCTCTTAGTCTTATTGTACTTGACCCTACGAGTAAATAATCTACGAATCTCATTCCTCAACCTATTCACAACCATACACACGTCCGTGTAACAATAAATCATAACATCCTATATATTTGTCAACGTTTATACCGTCGACTGACCGATGACCACTCATTAGAGGGAGGAGATCTTTCTTGGATTCATTGTCATATGTCCAATCTTATGCTCAGGAAGGCAGAATAACGCTGTGGAATAAACGTGACAAATATGTTTGAACCTTCGCAACCTTCGCCAATGATGTTCCTGAGCGACAGAAAAGGATAGAACGTGAAAAAACTCGATTCCGATTCCCAGATGAGGCTCAACCCTTAAACTCTATCCTCTGCCTTCCTCATCCAGTCGCAACCTTTCTCAGGTCGTTCGTTGGTCCACCACCGGGTCGGAGGGCATTCCATACTACGCTTGCGTTCATAGTCTTCTTTCTAGAACTAAGTGTCTCCGTAGTCTAATGGTTAAGAGCATTAGGCACTTGACACGGAGGTCGTGGGTTCGATTCCCACGGGGGATAGTAATATGTCACTTTGTGCGTTTTTCCCCAGTTGATTAGGACATTGCAGGCTGAATCACCTGATTGTCTGAAAAGATGATTCCGTGCTTGGGATGCCAAGTTAAGCCGTTGGTCCTGGCTACTATCTCTGGGCTAGTAGTCGTTACATAAAAACCACGTCAGAGGCCGTAAGGCGGTCTGAAAAAACTCTGACACCAGGGCTTGCTGCCCACACGATGAGATCTGCCTATATATTAGTCGTAGCAGGTATGTCCGTCCGACTATTAATACAGGTGAAAGGCGTGGATTTTGTATAACTTCCAACACCCCTTTAGGTGTTGATTTCCTAAAAGTATTTTCTTAGAGCACCCCTGCATCATCTGTAGCATACTTTGACTATTTATATGTGGACTGGTTACGCGTGTAATTCTACTAACAAACATTTCTGCCACTTTTTGCGGGGGGCGAGGTAACATGAAATCCGCAACTTTTGATTTTATTCCCCATAACTTTAGATTCTAATTTTGAATGTTAAAACTCATGAAAAATAGTCTCGTGTGCACCCCAAACGTTCTAAGTTCGAAGTTATTATTTCACAATTATAGGCTGTCTCGTTTAGTGATAAGGTGTAAAGTTGAATGTAAATGCACAAGATCAATTGTGCTTATACCGTGGCAGAGGGGAAATGCTACCGCAATGCTAGTCCTTATAATAATTAGTCAAAGGTAGCGTATGTTTCTCTATGTATAGGTGTTAGACAGTACGTTGTCTGTTACGGAACTGTTTTATATAGGGTCCTTCTTAATATGATCAGACCATCAAACTGAACAACTTTCTCTAAAGGACCAACGATGAAATAGCGACAAAAATAAAATCATCTTCTCCATACACAACTGCAATCCTTCTCGACCCAAATGTTTGGGTCAGCAGATTTTCACGCTTTCGATGTTGGACCCAAAACTAGAGTTTAATATACAGAAAGTTGGTCCCATAGAAAAAGTTGTTCAGTTTTATAGTCTGATCATCCTTTTAAAAATCCGTTAGAATATATTGTTTAATGTAGGTACATCAGTAGGTATACATAAATAAAACATTTTGTCCATTCAATTCATAAACGTCGACATATTTTGTCGGTGTTCGTTCTCTACTCTACTAAATGATAGAGACTCATTAATGGGCCCCATCTTGGAGCCATTGAGGGCAGCCCTTGGCTTATTTGTCCTGAAGGGCCAGTGATAAATGGTAGTGACTCGGCCACTGGCATTAGCAGCGTGGAAGTTTTGTAGGTTGTTTTGTTGGGGGACACACGGGTGGTTAGGTACTATTACAAGATAGTCATGCTTGGCAATCGAACATTAATTGCTATACAACCATTGATTTACCAATTATTGGACGCCGGATGCAATACAAAATTCTCAAAACGAGTGTCCCAGACTAACCTATTAAAATAAACATAAGCATTAAAAACATTGAATCTGTTGAAATTACTTTTTCCACCGTAGTACAAAACAAAAAGACCAGTTTTAAGTGATGTATATTGTGACGGGCAACTACGGAACCCGGAACTGCACGTGGCCCGACACGCACTTAGCCGGTACTCGACATAGATACTCAATAGTATCAAGCAGGAACGGAAGTAATATAAACCCGTATAATTTCAGAAACGAAATCCAAGTTTCACTCAACAACATCTTCAACCTACATCTATAGGTATAGCCGTCCTTTACGACATTCTATATTTACTTACCAATTTGACGATATCATAACACAGAACGATATTATGATATGTTTTTTTGTTGATACGAAATTAATTTATGTATTAGTTCAATAAAGCGGCTTTTAAAAAGCTTTTAGCATAGATATTCCTTGATATATAAATGAGCTCTTGCTACTCAGTAAAAGTATTGAACACAAATACTGAATACACAAACTGAACAACTTTCTCTATGAAACCGACGTCGAAATCGCGAAAAAAAATTCTGCTGTTGGATATAAAACTGCAAGCCTACTCGAGCCATATGTATGGGACAGCTGTTTTTTTTTCGCGATTTCGATGTTGGTTCCATAGAGAAAGTTGTTCAGTTCGATGGTCTGATCATGCTCTTAAAAAACTGTCAGCATATTAAGTTGGTCCCTGTATTTGGCAAGATTATGAGGTGTATATGATATTTTAAAAAAATCTTTCAAAGAATTTGATTTTCAGATGTAATCAAAGACTTGATTGGAAACAGGTATTTTGGACAAGACGATGGTAAAAATTAAATTAAGATTTAAAAAACATTCAGATTTATTTTGGTCCAGTAAACTCATACACTTTAAACACTGGTTTACAAAATTGTGTACACTTTAAACAAAAACAATAAAATGTCAATTAACGCTAAAACCATTGTAATATTTTGTGTAATTTTATTTACAAAAGCAAGCCGTACAAATATATCACATCACTGGTAAAGGTTGGCTGAGGTCTGAAGATAATCACAAATAGGTATTTAATTAGAGGAAAATTAGTTTTTACTTGTGACAATAATAGGAAAATAATCATACAGAAATCCATTGCCGAATTCCCTTTCTAAGTGGTCTGAAAACTTTGCAACAGGATCGCAATGGAAATCTGTTTGCAGCCGGTCATATATCAAGTACTTTCTGGATTGCTAAGAGGCTCCAGTATTTTGTATTAGCTAAAATGTGTTTTTGTACATAAAACAATCCTATAGATTACGATACTCTCAAAACTCACTCGACATTGGCAGAAATGTAGTGCTAGACACAAGCAAAACAGCATTTTAATGTATGAAAAAAATAAACTGCGACAATTTCCCATAAACTAGCTAGTTAATGTGTTATTGTTATTTAAATATAACGGAAATAAATTGTACTTTTCATAATGGCAACCATAATTGGTAATAGACAAGAGAACCCTATTTCTTGCAGTAGGCACAGAATAGGCACTAGTACTGCGAACTGAAGTTTCACTTCTAGGCAATGCGCTCTAAATATTCCTAAGAAATGTAAGAACCGAACAGGTGTAGCCCACCTCCAGGTGAGAATTGCAAGGTTGGCGCGAATTGTGTCAGTTTACCCCGACGACGGGGTCCCGCCGCGTATAGTGCTCACATTTGTAACCTAAGGAGTGAGCAGGGCATACCGTGAAAGTCAAACAAAATAACTAAGGCATGCCTTTTTTTTTAAATAGAGTATCCAGCAACAACTTGATATGTACTCGTAATTCTAACCTAAACCCCTTTTTGCTACTGACGATATCGGTAAAGCTATCCGCTCAAGTAATGCTTCCGACCAGTCACCACGGAACACGATTAGTTTATGTATGTCTGTGAAAAGGTAACTTTAGAGTACAACCAACCTGTATCAGTGTAACCCATTATTATATCACAACTAATATACTTACTAATATGATTAATTCAGTGATTGATTAGTTACTAAACATTTCGCGCTAATGCTCGCGTCTCGTCGCAGTAAACAGTCACGAATAAGCCGAACACATTTCGAGGGAAAGCTTTTTCGTGTGCCTTGTACCTACTAGCTAGCTATAAGGACAAAGTGTACGCGTAGGTAGTTTTTTGTGGGTCCAGCTTCCAATTGGCAAAATAATAATTCATGCATTCTTTTTTACAAAGACTGGTTTTCAGCGAAATTATTAAATGCAATCAAAATTCATCGTACCACTTGTGTGTAACTTGACCAGGTTAAACAAAATTACGTAGGAGTTTTATTTTCTTGATATATTTAAGGTTGTGTACATCGATAACATTACAAGGCTTAACAAAATAAGACTAAACTTAATCATTTTAATGGGTTCTTACCGCGTTCTCAAAAACTGTAAAAAGTCTTTACAAAAAGGTTTTCTTGGTGAGAGAATGAGTGAAACAATGCTTAGAAGCGTTGCGTCCTTTGTACGCCATGGCTCATTCACATGGTATGTAAATTCAGTATACCAAACTGTACAAAATTATTGTTAAATTGTTTTCTCAATATGACGAGTTTTAAGTGAAAACCAGGTCAAGCAAATCATAAAATAAATTATCATTAAACTAATCAATACCCAAATAAATTATATTAGTGAGACATACCTACACCTAAAATTAAATAGTACAAGTATAGTCATAGCACGAGGATTCTTGCTGTCTCCTTTCCTCGTTGGATATGCGAATGTTTGATGATGGGCCTCCCGTCTCCCAGAGTCCAGGGGTCTCTATTATCTATGGGCAAACAAAAGGGAAACAATCAGCGGCAGTGGGACTAAATGTCGTGCGTTTTCTGCAAGATATTTGTAAAAGTCGTTAATGCAGAGTCCCAGCCCCCAATACGACGAGCAATACCGACACGAAGACCACGTGACACGTGACCGATATATTGACCTAATCGATAGCGGCGATTACATACAACTGCTTGAGCTACAAAAGCAACCTCAGTATCCTATCAGTTTAGCTGAAAGATATCCACTACTGATTATATAGGTAACAAAACACCCTAGTAATACTTAATGGGGTGCTTCAGACCATCAAACTTTCACAATGGAGCCAACATCGAAATCGCGAAAAAAAAACCGCTCTTTCATACAAAACTGCAAGACCTTCTCGACTAAAATGTATGACATAGCAGATTTTTATAAATTTTTCTCGATGTTGGCTCCATAGTGAAAGTTGTTGAAATTGATGGTCTGAAGCTCCCCCTTAAGTATTACTAGGGTGTTTTGTTACACCCTATATACATAGCTAACCTTCTTTTGACGGAGGGCAAAAGAGCGTCGGCATCAAGTAACTCAACAAATACGATGTCAAAAGCAAAAACATAACAATTTTGACACAATCTCTGTTAACTAGTCAAATGAAACCAACCTTTTGCACCAGCTCCTCGAAAGCCAGCGTGATTCCTTCCTGAGTCTTCGCACTGCTCTCTATGAACAGCATTCTGTGTTTCATCGCGAATGCTTGACCAGCTTCTCTTGGTACTTGACGAGGCTACATAAAAACAAACACAAAAATCTTACAAATAGATGTTAAGTACCTAGTGTATGTTTATGGTGTATGAATCTCACAAATATTATAAATGTCTAAGTTATGTTTTGATATTTGTCACTCAATCACGCATAAACGGCAGAACGGATTTGGATGAAATTTGACATGCAGATAGAATATGTTCTAATCCAGAACGCACATGAAACTTTTTAAGGTCCACGCAGACGGAGTCGCGGGCAACAGCTAGTAAATTATATTAAAATTTGAAATGGTGAACTACATTTTAAATTATAATTTTCGAGCATTTTAGTCTTACTAAAGAGTTAAATGAATCATTTTTGTTTAAGGCAAAAAGAAAACATTGTAGGCACGGTATTAAATTGGCGACCCAACGTAGTTCTTGGTCGCCGGAAAGAGAGAACACTACTCATCATGGTCTGATTATTAATTAGGTCCTTCTTAATATGCTGACACTTTTTAAGGGGATGATCAGACCGTCAAACTGAACAACTTTTTCTATGGCACCAACATAGAAAACGCGAAAAAAAATCAGCTGCTTCATACAAAACTGCAAACCTACTCGAACCTAATGTATGGGACAGTAGATTTTTTCTATTTCGATTTTGGTCCCATAGAAAAAGTAGTTCAGTTTGATGGTCTGATCATCCTCTTAAAAAACTGTCAGCATATTATGTTGCAGCATGTATACCTATTATTGGAAAAAATCTTTTTTTTATCTCTTATCTACTTCCAAGTAGAGTTCTGGTTTTGGTTTCTTTCTGTGTTGTTGGTACCTATGTAACAATTTACTTATTAAGTATAAACAGATATCAAACAACTTACCTTATCAATCTTATTGCCAACAACTAAACAAACAATATTCTTCTTAGTTGAGTAAACTTGCAGCTCTTCTACCCATTCGTTCAGTTTGGCCAAAGTCTTTGGGTCTGATACATCGTAAACCAATATGGCACCGTGTGCATCCCTAAAATAAAGTTTAATTTTAAAAGTAAGTAATTTATAACCTGTAGAATCCCACTGCAGGGCAAAGACCTCCTCTAATAAATTAGGGTGAGAGCAACGCGGGCCTAATGCCGATTGGTGGAGGCAAAAGTCCACAAAAAATAAAGTATAAAAAATGTTTATTGCCATTACTTATAAATTCAGTTCTATTCTTTTAATATTAGAAGTAAATCCGAAGAAAAATCAGCACGGGACCTTTGTTTTTAACTAGAAATTATAGACTATTTTCAGAAATACACAATTTTAATACAAAGTGTTAGTAAACTAATAACCTAAAGAAAAAAAAAAGAGAAACTATACAACGTGTTAATGAATTAACGCAAAACTAGAAAGTAGTTTGTTTGGAATCGAGAGCAGAATCGAATTATCATAGTTTCAACACAGGTTTTTTTTTTCAAAATATTAAATAATTTGTTTGTAAAATTTAAAATTTACTGAACGCGATCGCAAACCACCGCTTGGGCACACTCACCCTACTTAATATCAAAACCAGATTCTTAAAATGTATACATGAGCACGTTAGCGCCTTCATTAATTGCTGAAATGATAACAAATCATTTTTGCCTCAAAACTTAAAATGCGTATAACTTTAAATTTTAAGTATCAAATTAATGAAATTATTGTTTCAATCTAATTATTTTGAAGTAAATCAGTTGGGGTGTATGAGGTTTTGCGCTTATTCATTAACACGTTGTATATAAAAACTAGCAAAAAAATGTCTTATTATAAAATAATTTCCTTTCCACCTGTATTTTTACTGGGCTAAGTGAGGCTGGTCATATCCTACGATAACAAAGGATATCACAACTAACACTCACCTATAAAAGCTTGATGTCAAAGTCCTATACCGCTCCTGTCCTGCAGTATCCCATATCCCGAGCTTGACCTTGTCTCCGTTGACGTCCATAACTTTACATTTGTAGTCGACTCCGATGGTTGCTGGGAACGAAGAATTGTAGTCTCCAGTTGTGAAAGCTAGTATGATACTGTAACAAAAATACCATCATCATCAACCTGCAATGCGCCATAATATAGTCCTGCTTCATCTCTCATTGACATATTATTATTATTGGCTGGGCTATTGCAAGCAAGGGTCGATATGTAACACTGCGACCATTGCTGGTCTATTGTGTTCGCCCCAAGCTCACCCATATTTTATTTACACATACATCCGAACAAATTTTTTTTATTGTCGGGTATGCACGTTTCCTCACAAGGTTTTCCTTCACTGCCGAGCTAGTGATAATAATAAATACACTGTACATAAATTCCGTAGAACTTAGTGGTACAGATCAGGTATCGAACCGCCGTCTCGTGATTGAGTCGCTAGCTCTCTTCCATATGGTCTATCATCGCTCCCTCATTGAAATAGCACTAACAGAGACAATAAAGGGACAAGATAACTTCACCTGTATCATTGCTGTGGCATAGGCCTACTATCATAGATGGTAAGGGTGCATTTATTTTATTTAGAACTTTATTGTACACACGGAAATACAGATGAATACAACATAATAGGTTTGATTCCATTATAGAAACTATTTTCTTGTATGAGGACCCACCCCCCTAAAATTATAACTTTTTGTCATTTTTATTATTTGTTAATAAATCCGCCGTAATAAAGCATATCCTGTGAAAATTCCAACTGTCTAGCTATTACGGTTCAAAAGTAACAGCTCTAAATAGATAGGACGGATGGACGGACGGACCACATAGGCTTTTTAATAAGGTCCCATTGTCACCCTTTGGGTACAGAAACCCTAAAAAGGTCGTCAGGTGCATCTCCGCGCGACATGGTCCCAAGCATGCTGGCAGCGTTCCCCGTTTGGATAGTGAAGCTATTTCTTTGGCAAAGGAAGCTGCCAGCTCTACAGTCGCCGGTGGTCTCGTGGAGGTGGGAATCAACAGATCTTTAATAATTTTTTTGGCTTCTGGGCACTGACATTTTCATTTCTATGTTATCTAATCAAAACTGTAACAGAAATGTTTCTGTACATTGAAGATATACAAGAAAAAAATTACAATATGGTTTTTAGGCTTAGACTACTTATATGCGGACCCGCCTCACCTTAGCATTTCCCCTCTGCCAACGTGCAAGATCAAAAAATCTTACGCATTTACATACAATTTTATACCTTATCACTAAACACGACAGCCTATAATTGCGGAACAATCATTTCAAACTTATGACTTTTGGGGTTCACACGAAACTGTTTTTCATGACTTTTAACATTCAAAATTAGAATCTAAACTAATGGAATAAAATTCAATGCTACCTCGCCCCCCGCAAAAAGTGGCAGAAAACAGTTTTTAGGCAATGACATTCTATACAACAGGACTTCGCTTCAGTGTGCTATTAACGGGACCACTAAGGTATGCCTAATTGTTTTACATTACGTTTTGGTGACTGAATACATTTGAAAGATTTGAAAGGACTGGAATGTCAGTGGCAATGTATGACCGCCGAGCATAACTGATGCATACAAAGGTGACATTAGAGACATGTGCCCTTTTTTTGGTTCTGTTATTGTATGATGTGGTGAGTCTTATATATAGAATGTCATTGTTTCTTGGTATCGCTGACTCAAAATCAGCCTTTTTTAGAGTTTTAGTCCATCTATTTGTCTGTTTGTTTGTTTGTATGTTTGTAACAGCATCACGCAAAAACGACTGAACCGAATTTATTATTATTATTATTATTATTATTTATCAGGCAGGCAGTTGATGCAACTGATAACGCCTGTATCCTGTTGGTCGCAGGTACTATTTCTTATCAGTTTTTGGAAATATGTAGGTCGAGACGGTTCTTAAACTGATTTATGGTCTGTGCCGAGACTACTTCCTCGGGTAGTTTGTTCCATGCTGTGACAACTCGGTTACTCAAGAAGTGCTGATGAGGATTGTTCTTTGAGGAGCTGGTTCGTAGTTTCATATGGTGTCCTCTTAGACGGACATTGTGGTCACGAATGAACAGTTTGTCAAATTGTTGGAGATTATAATGACCAGTCAGAATCTTAAATGTCTCGATCAGGTCACCACGTTCCCTACGATCCTTTAAAGTTGTGAGGTTCAGAAATTTTAGTCTTTCCTCGTAAGAGCGTCTTCTTAGTTGTCGCGGGATCTTAGTGAAGCTGCGTTGCACTTTTTCTATTAGCTCAATATCCTTGACAAAATAGGGGCTCCATACTTGAAAAGCATATTCTAGTAGAGGTCTTATGAATGCTTTATGGATCTTTAACATCATGTCTGGAGTCAGGGGCCCAAATGCTTTCCTTGTGAGGTATATGAGGCTTTTAGCCTTCTTGCTGATCGACGTGATGTGTTCATCCCATTTCAGGTCCACCGAGATCTTTACTCCTAAGTCTGTTTGTACTTTGACTTTGGCCAGTTGAGCATCTGCTAAATTGTAATTTAGACAAGGATTGCGATTGCCTATGTTTAGTACGGTACATTTCGTAGCATTCAAATTTATAAGCCAGTCCCTTGACCAATTCACTACCCTGTTTAAATCTGACTGCAACAGGTCATATTCTTTCAATGGATTGGCAAATAGCTTGGTATCATCAGCAAATATACTGACATTGCATGCTAGACCGTGTGGTAAATCAAATGTGTATATTATGTACAACACTGGGCCCAACACAGACCCTTGAGGCACACCGCTATGTATTTCCCGTTGGTCTGACAGTGTCTCTCCTACCCTTACACGAAGGGTTCTCTGTCGTAGAAATGCTTCGATCCAGGTAAGTAGTTTGCCTCTTATTCCAACAAATTCGAGTTTTTGGAGAAGTCTGCGTGTTGGTACTTTATCAAACGCTTTTTCGTAGTCGAGATAGATCACATCGGTAGGGTCTCTCACGTTGAAGTTATCTGTCCATACAGACAGACAGGACAACAAGTTGGATATTGTGGAACGACGAGGACAGAAGCCATGCTGTTCTTCTGGAATGACATGATGGGTACTGAAGAAGTTTCTTATATGCTTCACAATTATCTTTTCCATTGCTTTGCATGCCACACTGGTCAAGCTTATAGGTCTGTAGTTTGCAGGGTCAAGTTTACTTCCTTTTTTGAATATTGGTGTTACGGTTGCTGTTTTCCATTGGTCTGGTAGGATTCCTGTATCGTACGATGTCTGCATTACTGTTGCTAAACTTTCAGCGAGGTTACATTTTTGTAGTATTTTTACAGGGATGTTATCTGGTCCCGGAGAAGAATCTGTTTTCATTTCACTAACAGCTAATTGGACTTTATCATTTGTGAATGCTAAATCTTCAATGGTGTCTTCTACTCGAAGCAACAAATCCAAACTTGGCAATTGACCTGGTGGTTCTTTTTGAAAGACACTGGCAAACTGGTCTGCAAATGCCTCAGCTATATCATAGGCCTGGGTGACCATTTGGCCTTGTTTATTGTGTAGAACCGTTGGTATGCTGACTTTTGATGTTACTTGTTGCCTAAGGTATGAGTAAAATTTCTTTGGACCAACGTTCAGTATGTCTTGTTCATAAGATTTACGGGCTGCTCTAGTCAGGTTTATTAGTCTGTTGTTTGCTTTCCTGTAGTCTGTATAGGCGGTGTCTAGTCCGGTCAGCAAATATCTGTTCCATAGTGTCTGTTTATGTTTAATAAGTTCGTTAATATCTTTTGATATCCATGGTTTATTTGTGGTATGGTAATTTAGCCTCATCTGGGGCACATATAGAGTTATTGCTTCATTAAGCTTATTGAGAAGCATGTCAAACTGGCTTTGTGTGCAGTTTAGGTCTTTTATGTTTGCAGGTAGATAAGTGCTTAACATTTCACTGATTTTGTAATAATCGGCTTTATTAAAGTTCAGTCTAGTGGTAGCTCTGCTGCTTTCATTGTGGACTTGGAGTTGTATGGTTGCCACTAGACAGGAATGATCGCTCTTACCAATCGGGGCTTGATGATCTACATTAGCTATGAGTGATTCATCATTTGTTAGAATTAAATCCAAGCACGATGGTTGGTTTCCTTGTCTAAATCTGGTGGGTTTGTTTACTAGCTGCTCGAGGTTGCTGCTTTTGAACCACTGAGTGAAATTATTTTCCTTCGGTGTCAAATATCCGCTGTGTTCAAGCGGCCACTTCACTCCACCGTAGTTGAAGTCTCCAATGATAACTACTGTGTTAGACTCAGCAGCACGACTCAGATTATCAAGCAAGGTATTGTCTGTATCCAATGTAGAGTCATGTCCCCGGTACACACCACACAGTATAAATTTGATGTCTCCAATCTTCAGATCTAGCCACAAGCATTCGGACTCTTCATGTTCCCCATTGTATAAGGTGTTCAATTTAGATATCATAAAGTCAGTTTTGTTTGAGGCATATATTGCTACTCCACCACTTCGTTTACCAATCCGGTCATTTCTGTATATGTCGTATCCAGGTATTTTTATCATTGAATCAGGTATGGTTGGCTTTAGCCATGTTTCAGTTATGATAATCAAAGTAGGCTTCAAAGTGTTCACTCTGGCGATGAATAGATCTAGTTTTGAAGTCACTGACTGTATGTTTGTGTATAAAAAAGTGATGATGGTAAGTGTTGATAATTTTTTAACTAGGGTGCACGTGTCTTTTATAGTTGCTTTAGGTACATGCATCGGATGGTAAGTGAAGGTGTTAACAGGGTTTAGTTTTTTTGGTTTGTAGTTTTGACAATCGTGGGCTGTCCTCGAACATATTTTATTGTGATGTCCGTTTCCCCATCATTGGTGCGTTTATTAAGTTCTTCGCGCAGATGCTTCATGTATTCTCTTTGCATAGGCGTTTGGTCCGCAACAATTGATGAGGGCTTTGTTAATTTGGATTTGTTACGCAGCACTTCCAGTGCATCTCTCTTGTTGTGTAATACCACCTTCAATGGGCGCGGCCTGACACCTGCGGCAGACTTTCGGGCTCCCAGACGGAATAACTTGATACCGTCAAACTTCACGTTACTCGTGAGGTTTTGAATTACAGCCACACACTCTTTCTTGTCGTGATCGATTCTTTCTTCAACTACATCACTAGTCGATTCTGGTATATCATAGACAATAAGATTATTTGCCCTGTTGGCCCTTTCTGTGATCTCCTGAATCGCTGATTCAGTCGCGAGCATACTCTGGCGAAGACGTAGTTGTTGGACTTCTTCCGTGAGCTCATTCAACTTTCTCATAATCATCGGCAGTTGCGACACGGCAAGCTTGCAGTCGCCGCATAGGAATGTCATAGTGCGGGCAACAGTTTTTAGCTCGAGGACTCGGATTTCAGTTGGCGACAATCCGTGACAGTCTCCACATAATACAACTTTACAGGAGTCACAGGTGACGGAGACTTTTTTTTCATTTGGTGTTTTTTTGCACTTGGCGCACTTTTCCTGCATAGGACTAGAGTTTGTATTTTTTTTTGAACTCATTTTGGTGGAGTTTAAGTTTTACTTGACTGGCAACACTGTTATGTCAGATGTCAGTTTAGTGTGGACGTCAAAAAGTATTTTATGAATTTCTCGAGGGTAGTTAATAAAAACCGCAACAAGTTCAATGTCAATTCCGTATTTGCTTTCACTGTTTTCGCGTATTTTCACCGGTTTCCACGAAAAAATAACACTATCACTATGACTGCAGGTTATGAACAACACTTTGGTAATGTTTCCACCACGATTTGCACACTTTTTGACACAAAATCGAATTTTGAAACGGCGCGAGTAGTGATCGTGACTCAATCTGACAGCAGACTCGAATTTGATGAAACTTTTTTGTTTGATAGCTTATGACCTGAATTAAATTCTGGTTTATAATTTGTGCGGATGGAGTCGTGGGTAAACGCTCATTATAAATAAAATATTTGTTGTATTACATTAAGCACACCCTTTGTACATGTTTTCTCAACTATGTGAATTATTATATATGTGTGTTGAATAAAGTGTTATAATAATTAAAAAATTCTAGTGCAACAAGTTATATTTTATAAAAACACTGAAAAATTTACTCTTTGTAATTGATGTCAAGGTTCAAAATTACAAAGTTAAAACAACTAGCTTTGTTTCAATCAAATGTTTATATTTTCATGCTCGTAGCAAGGCGTAGTTCCTAATTATTTCATCATTGAATAACAACGATGATTCATTCTTTATCAATAGGGAATAGAGTTGAAATTCTAATGAACAAAGGCTTCACGTGAAAGGTAAAAATACACTTTAAAATAATGATTTTCGTACCTAGATTTGCCGACACCACTCTCCCCAATAACTAGAATCTTCAATGTTGTCACGTAATCCATTGTAAGTTACAAAACAGATGAAAAAATTGGATTTTACGAAACTAAGTTCTACGTCATTCAAACCCGGAAATGATTTACAACTACACTATTCACTTCACAATTAGTATTATAAGTAGCACTATTGTTTTCTAGAACA
Source organism: Agonopterix alstromeriana (assembly GCA_963924505.1). NCBI lineage: Eukaryota > Metazoa > Arthropoda > Insecta > Lepidoptera > Depressariidae > Agonopterix > Agonopterix alstromeriana. Next base: position 16,398,739 of record OZ004671.1, on the reverse strand, counting down.
CTAAAATCACAGTAAATTACACGATTTCTTCAATTTATTGCGTTTTCTACAAAATATCACACAACAAAATCTGACAAATCTGACAATGACGTTTTGCGTATTGGAGTAGTTTGACGTTTGGTGCGTTTCGTTTCTCCAAATAAATAATATTTTGTAAATCTTTATTGCGTTTTGTTCCGAAACAAAATCCTTTTTTTTTTTCGTTTCAATTTGAAACTTTGAATCATTTTTAGAGTTCCGTACCAAAACTGGCAAAACGGAACACTTATGGAATCAGCTCGGTGTCTGTCCTATTGTACCTACCGGTGTCTGTGGTAACTTTGACTGTGGTAACTTGTTTCTAGAAAAGATAATTATTACCCACAATGTATTGGGTCTGAAGGTGGAGTAGGTAATGTTTTAAGCCTTTACCGAGTGGCAAGCCTTTGCTTAGCAAAGAATAGATTTTATTGTAAAGTAATGTCCTTACCTACCTACCTACCTTGTACCTACCTACCTACCCTACCTACCTACCTTGGTACCTTGGTTACGCATCGCAGCATTAACTTAGCTGTCTGCAAGAAATTTAAAGAATAGGTTTTAAAAAGATATATCACTCTCGCGCTATTCCCCAGCAACCGAGCTACCAGTGCGAAAGTGACAACTGCAGCTCGGACTGATGTTACCTACATAAAATGGACGACATCACGATTTCGCAATCCCCTGTTTCCTCTACCAAAACTAAATCGATTAAGAATAATATGAGAATGACATTGTCTGTGTGTTTTTCTTTTCAGTGTTCCGTACCGAAATTGGCAAAACGGAACACTTATGGAATCACCTCGGTGTCTGTCCGTCTGTCCGTCCGTCCGTTCGTCCGTCCGTCCGTCCGTCCGTCCGTCCGTCCGTCTATCCGTCTGTCACAGACATCTTTCTCGGAGACCGTAAGACACAGGGAGCTGAAACTTGTCACAGTTATAGCAATAAACGGTCCAATGACATAAATAAAGTCAAAAAAGCTTAATTTTTTAAACTGAGAGTCAGTTTTAGCAAAAATTTGAGCCACGTAAAATCTTAAAATAATCTCGCACATTGGAAATAAGGTGTAGATGGCGGGAAAATTATCAGGCTGGCACTAACTTCGATAGTTTTTTTCTGTGACCAAAAAGTTACTTCCAGTGTAAAATGATCTTCAGTTACTATGTGACCAGATCCTAGGAAAGTGTCAATTTATAGTGGTGGTTTTCAAAAACCCATTTTTAAACAACCGGTTTTTTTATCTACATCTACACTATCTACACTAATATTATAAAGACGAAAGATTTGTACCTATTTTTGTATGTTTGTATGTTTGTAATGAATAGGCTCAAAAAGTACTCGGCCGATTTAAAAAATTCTTTCACCAATAGAATGCTACATTCTTCCAATTTGACATAGGCTACAGTTCATTTTGAAAAAAATTAGGGATCCTTGGTAAAATAGACAATTGTCTACCCCGTGCGAAGCCGGGACGGGCTGCTAGTTATTTATATTTGTCAAAATTTCTGAAGGCTTGTTCTTATAGTAAAAATTAATTTATGGAATAAACAAAACATAGGGACATGGCAGAGGTAATGTGGATTTTATGGTAAAAAATATTTGCTCTAGTGTCATTAGCCAGGGAGGAAACATAGAATACGTTTGTATGGACTAAACTTTGACTAATTATTATAAGGACTAGCCTTGCGGTCGCATTTCCCCTCTGCCACGGTATAAGCACAATTGATCTTGTGCATTTACATTCAATTTTACACCTTATCACTAAACGAGACGGACTATAATTGCGAAATAATAACTTCGAACTTAGAACGTTTGGGGTTCACACGAGACTATTTTTCATGATTTTTAACATTCAAAATTAGAATCTAAAGTTATGGGGAATAAAATCCAAAGTTGCGGACTTCATGTTACCTCGCCCCCCGCAAAAAGTGGCAGAAACGTTTGTTAGTAGAATTACACGCGTAACCAGTCCACATATAAATAGTCAAAGGGACTAAACGGTACCTACCCGTCTTTCCTCTTAAAGTAGGTCAAAGTCAAAGTCAAAGTCAAAGTCAATATAATTTATTCAATAGGAGCTGGAAGGACACTTATAAAACGTCAAATCTTTTTTATAGGACCGCGTCGGAACGTGTTGTCGCTGTAGAGAAGATGCGGCCAGAAACTATACAACATAAGACGACTTAATAACTAGAGGTCCTTCTTAATATGCTGACACTTTTTTAAGGGGATGATCAGACCGTCAAACTGAATCACTTACACTATGGCACTAACATCGAAATCGCGAAAAAAAAATCTGTTGTTCCATACAAAACTGCTAACCTACTCGAGTCAAATGTATGGGACAGCGGATTTTTTTTTCGCGATATCGATGTTGGTGCTATAGAGAAAGTTGTTCAGTTTGACGGTCTGATCATCCCCTTAAAAAAGTGTCAGCATATTTAGAAGGACCCTGTATAGGTAGGTACTTACTGAAGGGTATATTACTGTTTACTATGGAGCCCATACAAACGAAGTCTGGTGATATTTTCAATCCTAACCGATTCAACTCAATGAAATTTTGCAGAAACTATTTCTGCAAAATATTCAAAGATTTCCATACAAATCTTAAATTAATCTTAGCATTGAAACTGTATATTTTAACGAAAATCGGACACGATACAAGCATAGAAATTTGTTCCTAGATTGTTTCTGCAAAATGTCATTGAGTTTAATTGGTTAGTATTGAAAATATCACCCGACTTCGTTTAGTCTAGAAAATATCATCCGGAATAAACTTCTCTTAATACAAAATTAAAGTCTGTATCATTAGAATAAAGAGACCCTTGATATTAGTCAGTGTCTTTAGTAGACTGTTCGATCAACTAAATTCGTGAATAAATGTCAACATTTTCATAAAAGTCAAAACATGAAGTTTCCATTCAACTTCGGAAAATTTTCACATTTTCTAAAATATTTCAGAAAGTTTACCGAACGCCACAACATCGACACGAGCAAGAATAGAAAAATAAACTCCTCAGGTTTAGCTTTTGAATAAAATAACGCAGAACCGCTAGCGATACAATACGCGGGACTCATATAAAAATAATAACATTTTAACAAGTTTCCAGCGCCGGTTCACTAATAAAATATATTCTGTATTCAATACAGAAATTTGTTTCTAGGAATAAACCTTATAATATACAAAGAGCATATGCTGACGACTATATCCCCTGACTGAACTGACTATAGTCAGAGATATTCCGAAACCTCAGAACATCCACGATTCACCAGTAGTACCGAAACTCTGTCCAGTGTGACGGGGGGTAAGCCCGTCGCCACATAATGGACAGTGGGTACAATACATGCCTCGAAATTGAAGCATGCAGGTTTCCTCACGATGTTTTCCTTCACTTCACAATCTAGTGGTGTTACGTATCGTACATACTCGTAAATTCCGAAAAACTTATTGGTACGAGTCGGCCTGGACGGGGATTGAACCATCGCCTACTGCACTGTTGCTGTTATGTTACTCGCCACTGGACCACCACGGCTTATACAAAGATGTTTGAAGAAATAGGTACCTTTTTCCGTACTACAAGTCGCAGCAAGCGCGGCTTTCGCTCTCCGAAAAGCGCGGGAATTTGTTATTTTCTATGCAGCAAAGCCTCGTTGCGCGCGTGTAGAGACATCATACTAGACGTGCAGGAGACCGCGATTGCGCTAATTTAAAACATCGAAGTTCTATTCTTATCCAATTTCAGTTCTAATCATTGCAATCCAATTACTATTCAACTGTGCTGAATTCCGCATCACGCTTACTAAACTCTATGTTAGTCTAATTATGCCCTTTAAACGTCTGAGCGATCTGTCAAAACGGTTCTAACGGGTGTCATGAGCCAAATGTGTCAAAAATTATGGTTCGTACGTAGTCCAGTCACGGTTCAATCACCGAATATTTACCGCGATTGCAGCCCTGAGTTTCCGTCAAAACCTGAAGTCATTTATACCTATATTTCATGTCATGTCATGGATGTTTGTATCTATATAATTATATATTCTATATCGTTGTCTAGTCATCATAACACAAGTTCAGGCTAGATTCTGGTACTTTAAACGTGACTAGATAATTTGTGTGACATTGTCCAAGTTATTTATTTATTTATTTATTTCACTTCAAATAAGGAACAAAAGATTTTTCGATTCCTACATAGCTTTCTGGCCAATTCTGATTTGCAAACATAACTTATTTATCAGAAAGATACACTATCAGACATAATTATCTTGGACGTTACTAAAGCTTGTAAGAATAAGTCAGAGGAAGTGTTTCAAATTCCTGTTTCTGTAATTCAAAATAGCCTTAAAATTTCGTTGCTATTAGAAATGGAGTATATAGTTTTTAAAAATCAATTATACGCGGTAGGGTGTAAAATTTGGTGCTGCTAAATCTTTCTCTATCTCGTTCTAAGTCGAATAGCAGAAGAGGGCGTCGACAGTCGCGCATTGCGAAGAGGTCCGGGTTCGAATCAGCACGGACGACATATCATTGTACCAATGAGTTTTTCTAAGGAGCGTTTGTGAAGTCGACCAATCCGCATTGGGCACGAGTGGTGGACTAGAGCCCATAAACCCTCCCTGAGGGTAGTCCTGCGCCCTGCAGAGGGACGCATAAAATAGGCTCATGATGATGATGACGTCAGATAGTTATGCCTACTAGTTATGCTTACTCTGATTTGTTATTCGACCAATAACTTGAAAGAGGTCATACTAGACCACGTCCGAAAAATTTTAAAAAATTAAAACCATAATTCGTAAGCACTCATTTTCGACCACCACCCACACAGCACAGAATATCGACTAGATATCTATTATATATTTTATAGACACTTAGATATTTTGTAGATATCTATTTGATATTTTGCAGACATTTGTGCTGTTGGGGCAGTTAACTGGGCTTAATTGATTACAAGGTACGTCTAGCATGACCTCTTTCAGGGGTCGAATTACCCGCTGTTTTCTCGTAGACCCACTAATTTGCCCCACTGGTGGGTCCACGAGGGAGACTTATTTCTCGTAGACCCACTGACTGATGCGGGTACAATTCACATAGATAGGGCATTGAATCACTTAAATTTTGTAGGACTTAGCATAATAAATATAAGTCATTCTTCATAACATTACCAGTCACCCTGTATAATTTACCTACTTATTTCCTTGTAATTTTATTTAATAATTTTTCTAACTGCACTTCTGTGCTTCAAGACCATTTTGTCTACCAAGAAAACAGACTGATGCCCTTTCACTGTCCCGTTTCTTCGAAAATGGGGTTAGATCCGCCCGCTCTGCATTTTCCTATCGCATCCATACAATAGTCCGCTATGAATGCATTCTAATGAAATAAAGAAACGTTTTGTCCTCCTCGCTCCATTGAATCGTGACGTCGTAAATATAGACTGAATATGAACTTCTATTGAGATAGTTTCTTTTGTTTAGAATATTTTAGTGTTTGTATTCTTTGTTGCTGTGTTGTCTTGTAGGTGTTAAACACAAAACATTATAAGAGGGGTTAGAAGTGCAAAGTAGGCGTGGAACGTGTCGCCACAGGTTATGCAATGATTTGCTTAACACCATAAGAGCGCGCGGCGTGGTGCGAGCGAGAGGGCACGAGTAATTGTAGCAGCGTGAGCGGGAAGACAAGTGGCGACAGCCGTCTCAGAAGCAAAAGCGCTACTTTTCATTTCTAACCCCTCTTATAATGTTTTGTGGTGTTAAAAGTGCCGGCTAAGGCGTATAGCATACAGAAGGAGTCGAGGCAGCGTCGAGGCGCGGGCGCGCGCCATGGCGACCTTATCATACGGTCGGTAATTGTATATCATACCAATCCGAGCGCCGCTCGGATTTATTCTTGGTATAAAATTATCGACCTTATGTCAAGTGACCAAGGCGCGCCCGCGCCTCGACGCCGCCTCGACTCGGTTTCATTAGTAGTGTTTTTGTTGGCGAAAGTCTAGCCACCTATCAGTACCTACTTGTAAAGTTAGCTTTGCTCTAAAATACCATGAAATAAATTTATGGTCATAAGTTCTTTTTGCATGATTGCCAAATGTTGAATGTTGTTCGTTTGTCGGTCTATCTCATAATCATAGTTTTTTTTTTACGAAGATAAGAACAAAAGTAACAAAACAACTCAAAAGAAACGACTGTGCTTGATCGATCGAGATAAAGATCTATAATATTATATAATGGATGACAGGACATGACAATGATGAAGATAACCTTTAATTTATTCTATTGAAATTAGGACTGGGTATTATAAAAAAATAGAAAAAGTTTAGTTTAGCCGTAACGTAACCTATGGCTGTAAGAAGCAATGCAATTTGAAATGCAATTAATTCTCTAGGAACTGCACTCATAGCCCATTTAACTCGTGGAAATCTGTTCGCAGATAAAGATTATGCACAATTCATTAATTTCATTGATGGACTTTTATTCATCTTCTATCAAGTCGGTGCCAGTATTTCAGCACACAGGTAGCATTTAGGGTTGCCAGATGGCCGGGAAATCTGGGAAAGTCCCGGAAAGTTCCGTGTCCCGTAATTACACTTAAATGTCCCGGAATTACCGAATACTAGGAGCTCTAACCAAGTTATTATCCTGGGAAATACAGAGCTCTCTTTGCACTCTCCAGCCTTTGTATTTGTATTTGCTTCATGTAATTGAACAGTCTCGATTTCGATATAAGATTGGAAATCGAGTTATTACGTAGTAAAATCTCGAGCTCGCTTCGCTCCGTCCTCGTTTTAGATTATACTGAAGCAACCTAGTTTCTCTGCGGTAAAATCTTGAGCTCGCTTCGCTCGCTCCAGGATTTAGACCACATTGCTCAACGAATTCATTATTGCAGTAAAATCTCGAGCTTGCTTCACTCGCTCCTTGTTTTTAGATCTTACTGCGGTGAACTCATCAAATTGCAGTAAAATCTCGAACTCGCTTCGATCGCTCCAGTTTTATATCATATTTCGACAACATAATCTTACGATAATTACAGTAAAATCTTGAGCTCGTAGAAATGTCCAGGAATTGATAAGCCTGCATCTGGCAACCCTAATAGTATTACCGGTACTGTCCATAAGCTCCGTTGGCGTGCAGGAGTTTTATTCGATATTGATGTCTATTAATTATAACCGAAGACAGAAACAAGAATGTCGTTTTCATAAATTATTGATCAATAGGTCAATCATAGATTCTAAAAAAATGTTTCAAATAATTCTACAAATCCTCTGCAAAATATGGAAACAGCTACGCTCAGCTTTGAGAGTTCGCAACAGAAACGAGATGACGGACCTAAAAGAACTATAAAGTAGTTGTGTAAAATTAGCGAGTGAACGGTTGCATTGAAGTGGTAATGGCAAGAACATTAAATGCCTACGTAAGTGGAGATTGCATTACAAACATTTTATGAAGCCATAACCTAAGACCTTTGCCGAAGAACTGCCAATCGATGCCGATGAGCTCTAAAATGGAGACCAAACGATTTGTGGCGTAGGATGCCCTCTGGGCCGCAAGACCAACGATTTGAGGCAGATATCCGGTAGCGACTGGATGAAGAGGCCTATGTTCAGTAGTGGACGATGATAGGCTGATGATGATAAATTCTGCAAATACAGTGCGCAAAATAGGAAATTTTATTTGAGTAGTTAGCTAACGAGCTATAAAAATAAAAATATTTTCGTAGAGCGATAATATGATAATATGGATAGGTAATACGTTATTTTCAATACCATGTGATAGGGATCAGTCCATATTAAAGTGCGTCCAAGATAGCTCTGTGATTTTGACAGATCGTTTTAGAACGATTATTTTACTTTCTGAAAATGTTTGAGCCGTAAACCTTTAGTTTTATGTTAAATGTTAATTAATCTTGTATATTTTTTGTGTATTATAAAGTTTAGATGGATCAAACAGCTTTAAAAAGTAATATAAAATCTCTAAAGGAGTCACGTTGCAGGGTTTGCCCCGAACACTTGTCTTTCGCGTGGAGTTCGCGAGGTTAGCGTCTCAGCCTGCCACGAGGCTCCGCAATCCTTCTCAGTTGTGTTATTACTCAAAAACAATCCTCGAGATTGGATAGATACTCCCTCAAACCACTTGACACTGGCGGAAATGCGGTGCTAACGCACAAGCAAGAAGTCCATTAATTATAAATAAAAAAAAAACTCTAAAACTACCTGTCAAAATCACGGAGCTATCTTGGACGCATTATAATAGGCACTAAAGCTAAAATGATGCCAGTGTTACTACGTAGCCACCTATAAAAACTTTAGCTTATTGAAGCGAACCCTGCATTAATAAGGTGTAAAATAATTATTGTCCCAAACTTACTGTAAATAAATCTCTTTATTCAGAGCGGAGCTGAATTCAGCCGGTTTTGTATAAAGGTCTCAGTTAATATGACCTGCATTTAAAGTCCAATTGTTAGGGTCCGTGGAGCGTATTGCGGCGTTTAAGTCCAGTTTACTATTTCAGATGTTTGTGGGGTTGGTGCTTCATTGTTATTTACTCGGATTTAAGTTAGGTTAAAGTCTAGAATATTTAGGTTGGATTTCGAGAACACGCATGTACTTAGTACATCCGTGGTCTAATGGTTAAGAGCGGAGGTCGTGGGTTCGATTCCCACGGGGGACACCTATTGATATGTCACTTTGTGTGTTTTTCCCCAGTTGGTTAGGACATTGCAGGCCGAATCACCTGATTGTCTGAAAAGAAAGATGATTCCGTGCTTCGGATGGCACAGCTACTATCTCTCGTGGTAGTAGTCGTTACATAAAAACCACGTCAGAGGCCGTAAGGCGGTCTGAAAAAACTCTGACACAAGGGCATGCCCACACGATAAGAAGATGTACTTAGTTCCTTCTTTAAAATTTGTTCTGTCGAGTTGGGGACTTTTTTGACATAATTGAATGTCAAATAATTATCCTCGTAAGCCCGCTGGTCCCTTTGAAAGGACCAAGTTTTTGCAGTCAAAGGCTGAGATATTTAGACAGGTAAGGGTTGAGCCTCACCTGACAGCACAGAATCTTATTTTTTCACGCTCTATCCTTTTCTGTCGCTCAGGAACGTCATTGGCTAGAGCGCGACAGGTTGGTGCTGCCGCGTGCGATCGCATTCCCACTATCTTTCTCGCCCTAGCATATGACGTTCCTGAGCAACAGAAAAGGATGGAGTGAAGGAAAAATGCGATTCGATGCTGACGAATGAGGTTACTTGAAGTGTTCAGCATTTAAGACTACTCTGAAAAAAAATGCTACGTATAGGTAGCTCATCGCAGCTTACGTACCACGTAGCTTACGACGCGATACTAATTATGAGTGTTGCATCAGTATTTAAGTTGTCTCGTACTTCACAAAAAAATTTCATTGTAAGCTACGTATATAAGCTGCGACAGGCTACGTATACGTTTTTTTTTACCAGATCTTAATTATCTCTCACCTAATTACGACTAGGTCTTACGAGGGTATGTGAAAAATCTCCTCGACTCGACTAAGGAAAACTTAAGGAAGCAAGGTTGGATTTCGAATAGGTACTAAGAATATGGCTGTTCAAAATCCAATCTAAATATTATAGAATAACGTAAAGAATATGGATGTTAGTCTCAGTGGGCCATTTCAAAAGCCAATCAAGCGAACTACATTTTGGAGATTGACGTTTGTAACTTAATTATTGTATGTAGATTAGATTCTCCTCACGTTCATAAATTTGTTTTTCCGAAAAGGACGAAAGTGCGTAGTATGGTAGCACCCTCAACCGACAAACGTGCATGAAAGGATGTATTAAAAGTGAATGATCTTCTGTCGCATCTCTACACCCTGAATCTAATTTAGGCTAAAAGTAAACTTTGTTACTCTGCACCCTTTGAAGATCCAATATCTATTCCCAGTTGGCAAAGTTTCATACAAAAAAGTTCCCAGGCGTTACTAATAGGCTAAGAGGTACTGCTATATCACTCAAAATCAATCAATCAATCAAATCAGCCCACATCAACCCACTGCTGGGTATAGGCCTCCATTTTATTGTGCCACTCTCCACTGTCCTTTGCCAATCTGATCCCTGTACGACCCGTAACTGTTACAATGTCGTCTGTCGTCATCGGTGGTCTACCCACGGACCTCCTTCTTCCTCTTGGCCACCATTCCGATATTACCTTGATCCACCGGCCGTCTTCACTTCTAGCCAAATGTCCGGCCCATCACCACTTCAACTTTGTAATGCGGTCTCCAAAGTCGTCGACCTTAGTTCTTCGACGGATTTATACGTTGGGTACACGATCCAAAAGCTATATGCTAGCTAGCGATACTATTGGTGATAAAGCTGTTGGTAAATGTAGCATAGTTTCTGGCCACTCAGATAAGGCGAGGTTATTATCACCACCTATAAATGTCTTACTGCTGGGTACATAAGGCTCCTCGCACGTTGTGGGATACTCCACACCGAGGGCCAAGTGCGGATATTTGGGGGCAACTAGTGGTCAACTTGCTATTTTCAAGGCACCTTAATAGGCCTCTGATCTCTGACACCGCCACTAGACAAGTTGTATGTGCAAAATTAACAACAAAATAATTATTTATTCCTCTCCGCACTAATGCGGTTTCATTCAATCAGGGGGGGACGTGCGGAAAATCCATAAACAGACAGGAACACGGATTCTATAGAAGACAAACACGAGGACCGAGTCAGCGCTTCAAATGATCCATTCATTCAATACGGTCCGATTGAACGGTTGAACGGACCGGGACCGAATGGAAAGGCTGGGTCGACGGATCTTTAGAGGTGGGCTATTATTTTGAACGGAGGTAGAATTCTGGGTAATGGACGGTGTAAGGATTAACAGACCTTTTTGTTGACAATTTAAATGTGACGTAGGTAATGTTATCGTTTATTCAATTAGTTAGTATAACATAACGCTTTCGACTGTATTCTCGAGGAAGTTAGCTGAGAAACCCAAGTACTCTAAGGCCGAGATTCAGATACGTTTTTTCGTCGCAACTGAATTTACTGTACATTATCGCCGCGAAATCGTTGCGATACCGCCGCGACATTGATTGATCTCAAAAATACCGCGGCGATAACGTGGCGATATTGCGACGATATAGTTCCGTAAACTCCTGCGATTAAAAATAGCTCGTGAGCTTTGACTCTTAATGCAGCAATTCATTAGTACCTAATGTCCAAAATGTTGTTTAGTGTAATATAATTATGGGGATTTTGACTAAGTATAAGAGTGTGAAAAAGTGAATTAAAGCAGAGGGAGGAGCTTTAATGACAAGAGCGATGATTCTTAATTTATCACATTTATACGGAATTGTCGAAAAACTATTGAATTTAACCATTATTGTATCGATATAGAGTGCTAGATACTTTTGGATACAGAAAACGGACAATTTAAAAATTGCACTCATGCACTAATTATATTATCATGGCTGTGAGGCATGCGACATAGTTATGTCGCTCTCCCTGCACTTGGCGCCTAATAGAGGGAAAATAAAAGGTGTGAGACAGCGTGGTCGCACACATAATGCGTCCTCTGGTCACGTAATTTCTGGGCACACTCTTAAATATGCCTATACAGTGTGTTAGGGTAAACAGTTGCATTACTTTAAGTTTAGTACCCATGATACTGAACAACTTTTCCGAAGAAACCTGTAACAATTCGAAAAAAAATTTTTGGAGTTCCCATACAAAATTTAATCAGCTGATCGAAAGTTTGCATGAAAAGTCGCATTTGTTTTCCGAATTTCCTATAGGCTTCTTAGGGAACGTTGTTCAGTATTATGGGTACAATCACCCCCCCCCCCCATATTACCATGTACCCATTCCTCCATACCACCCCGTATTTAATAACTGAAAAGAGAAAAACAAGCTCTATTCCTAATCAGTAATCAGCTATAACAACTTTGTTTGACCAAATTTAATTTGATTGTTATTAGGTAGGTATCGCAAACGGGGACAAAGAAAAATTTTGGTTGGTCATTGATTGCTTTGTCCCCGCCTGCAATACCTACCTAATAACAATCAAATTATATTTGGTCAAACAAAGTTGTTATAGCTTTAGTTGTTAGGTATAGAGCTTGTTTTTCTCTTTTCAGTTAATAGGTTTTTTATGCAGTCGGGATTTTTGTTTATCTTAATAATTTAGTTTATTTCATACTTTTTAGTCTTGTGTCGAAACGGTAACATAAAAGTACTATTATATTTATATATTAGGAATCGTCTGATTACTAGCTTTCACACACCTACATAACCCTCCTTCTGGCGCAGTCGGGTAAAAAAGCTATATCGGTCGGATTGAAATGTTTTGGTCCTTCCTCGATTCCATCAACGTTTTCGAATAAATCAAAGTATTATACTGTGTAGACGGCTAAACATTAAATTGAGATGCTTTTATGTCGAATCTCGAAAACGCTAAATATTTATAGTTTTATAGTCATTTTTACTCCCATCGTTATTTCTAAGATCATAAACGTTCTCTATACAACAACAACAATAATAAAACTTATTGCACTAGTATCGTAAAAGAGACAATTTTTATGTAATTCGAGGAAGAACTTCTTTGTTTTATGTCTTTTGTCTCGTAGCGGACGAATTAAGTCTGTCGATCGACTGTTATTAAGTTAAAGTGGACTTTACGATGGGTGACGCAGCGGACTTTTTTAGATCCGGCTAAATTATCTGTGGTACTCTAGCATAAAAAAGATCCCTTATAGTCTAGGAAAAATAAGGTTTGAGATTGCATTAAAGACACTTTAGTAAATTGTGTTTGAAATAATATTACTGTTAGTTTATAACACTTTTGTCGAGATTTCACGGTTATATTGTCTCAGGGACCTGAGAAATACCTTAAAATCTATATAAATGTACAAAGAGCAAGCTTTTTTCGCAAGATATTTCTTCCAGCATGCAAGCAAAAAAGACAGTTAATTAAAACATGGCAAATTTAATGTGTACAAACAAACAGTAAATAATTTAGTTTTGAGGTTATAATTTTTGAAAACTTACAAAATATTAAATATCTACTCAAATTTATGATATTAACCGGGGATTATTATTGTTATCAATAAAACGTATTGAATGAAGCCATCCTGTACAAAATAACCAGTTTTCCATTTTTTGTTCCTACCTAAATTTAATGTTTTGTAAATGTCTTAATTGTTCAATAATACACAATGAAAAATCGGGGATTATTGAGTATTTATGTTTTTCAGGTAATTTATCTTCTATATTCCAAATTATCATACAAAAATCTGTAGTTTTCCCCGACTATTAAGGATGTCCCCATACAGCGAGCGACATAGGCGCACGTACAAATAGACGCGGACGTGCGGTTACCACAGATTACCTAATTCGACCGACTTGATCCGAGATTGCCGTACGTACGCATCTGCGCCCGCGGCATGGCGCCTCGATAAACGTTTTATCGCGCCTGCTAACTCGTTCTCGCGCAAAAAGAAAGAGAGCTAGGACGCGGGCGGTGGCGTCTTACCCGGACATTTGAACATCGCAATAGCGTAAACGTTTTCATTCCCGCATCTTCTCTACAACGGAACACCTTCCGACGCGGTGGTAGAGTCAAAAATGACGTCAAAATGCTATCTATGTGATATTATTTTGAATAAAACAATTTGAGATGTTTTAATAATACCCGGTGGATTGGAGGTCGACTTTGACTAGGGACCAGCCTTCCAGTTCCCTCTGCCACGGTACAAGATCAATTGATCATGTGCATTTAAATACAATTTTATACCTTATAACTCAAAACGAGACAGCCGATAATTGCAAAAGAATAACTTCGAACTTATCTCGTTCGGGATTCACACGAGACTTCTTTTCATGATTTTTAACAATCAAAATTAGAATCTAAAGTTATGGGGAATAAAATATTAACCCCGCAAAAAAAAAATTTTTCTTCACGACTTTCCCATTTCTGTTTTTGGGTTACTGTTATCTCTCGTCATGCCAAATTTCGATTCAATACTTGCAAAAACGAGTTAGTAATCGAGGTGGGGCATGCAGACAGACGACCGACAGACAGAATGGATGAAAGTATCATCATCATCATCTTATTTAAGAGCTACGCTCTTGTCGGTTGAGTATTCGCCAATCATGCCTCTTTTCCGCTAGTGTCTTGAGGTCTTGATACGACACGTCATCAACCTTTTCTTGACCAAAGTATAAGGGTTCTTTATTTGGCTACGGAATCCTAAAAATGGAGAGATCTGATTAGTTATTTTTTTTCCTCGCGCACAACTAGGCCACATCGCACGTCCCTGACAGCCATCCGTAGTCTACAGTCTTAGTTGCAATTTCAAAATTAAATCAGTTTTATATTGAAAGCTTAATCTATTGTAATTTACTATGTAAGTGTAATGGCGGACATGAAAAGTGGACATTGGACAATTTGTACGGCGAGTAATTTTGCTTTTATAGCTGAATTTAACGTTTGGTCTAAAGATTTTATACCTCATCTTCAAGGATATCAGTCTTTATAACATATTTAATTTATAGATGAAAGCAGGTAAGGTAGTACAATGTATTTTTTTCCAAGAGTTATTATACTTTATTTATTTTTAGTCTAGGAAAAATAAGGTTTGAGATTGCATTAAAGACACTTTAGTAAATTGTGTTTGAAATAATATTACTGTTAGTTTATAACACTTTTGTCGAGATGCCGTGGTTATATAGGCTCAGGAACATGAGAAATACCTTAAAATCGATATTAATGTACAAATGGCAAGCCTATTTCTAAAAATATTTCGACCAGCATACCAGCAATAGAGACACTTAATTATCAAAAGGCAAATTTAATGTGTAAAAACAAACAGTAAATAATTTAGTTTTGAGATTATAATTTTTGAAGACTTACAAAATATTAAATATCTACCCAAATTAACGATATGAACCGTGGATTATTATTGTTATAAGTAAAACGTATTGAACGAAGCCATCCTGTACAAAATCACCAGTTTTCCATTTTTTGTTCATACCAAAATTTTATGTTTTGTTAATGTCTTAATTATTCAATAATACACAATGAAAAATCGGGGATTATTGAGAATTTATGTTTTTCAGGTATGTATCTACTATATTCCAAATTTTCACCAAAAGTGCAATTAATGCAACCTACTCCATAAAAAAATCCGTAGATTTCCCCGACTATTTGGGCCACCACTTATACAAGGTGTAACAAAACACGTTAGTTATAATATTCAAAGGGGTTCTTCAAACCATCAAACTGAACAACTTTCACTATGGAGCCTATACATCGTGTTAATGAATAAGCGCAAAACCTCATACACTCCAACTGATTTATAAAAACTAATTAGATTGGAACAATAATTTCATTATTTTTAGTTTAAAATTTAAAGTTATTCACATTTTAAGTTTTCAGGTAAAAAAATCGAAATCGTAAATTTTACAAACAAATTATTTAATATTTTGAAAAAAATTATCTTTGTTAAAAACCATGGCAATAGGCTACTTGACAACTAGTCAAATCAGCTACTTTTATCAGACATCAAAACGGGCGCTTTGTATAAAATTTGTACTCAATTCTGAGTTGTGACGTCATCAACATTTCATTACTTTTTAAAGTTTATCTTGTTATTAAAAATGGTATTCAAGCTAAAAACTCAATGAAAGTGGAAGTGTAGCGATATTTTCTAATATTTTTTTTATTGAGATGATATATATTGTATGTCGTCAAATACCCAATTCGATTCTGCTCTTGATTCTAAACAAACTACTTTGGTTCTAGTTTTGCGTTTATTCATTAACACGTTGTTTAGAGCTAGTTAAGCTAAAGTTAATCGCTTACCGCGTTTTTATTGTTTTTGGAGTTCCCGATATTAACTCTCAAAAATTGTGTAGAGCTAGTTAGTGGTCAACTTGCTGTCATAGAATTTTCAAGCCGCCTTAATAGGCCTCTGACCTGGCTTAACGAATAGAACTATCCGAGACCAACTGCTTAACGTGCCTTCCGAAGCACGGAAACGCTCGAGATGAAATCCCACTAAACGGTCACCCATCCAAAGACTGGCCGGACCTGACGTTGCTTAACTTTGGTGATCGTTTCCAATACCGAAGCTCAACTACGCCAACGAGCGCTTCGTCTCTATGTTAGAGTAAAACAGATATTGCATCTCATTCCGCTTCAGCTTCTCATTCAAGACACGGAGCACTATTTCGTTTCTACCGTAAAGCGACCACATTTATAGCTCAGCAGCTAGACGAGCCAAATGTCTAGTCGAAACTGCGTTCCAGGATCAGAGAAAAGCAAGCGAGTTCATTACTCTAAATGTCATCTAGCTCTGCGGTTGAAAGGAAAGATAATTAAGACCAGTTTGAGGGAAATGTCTGACCAGGTAATTTAAAAAAGTACCTAATTCTTCTAGATACAATTACTTTGCTCGTAAATGACGTCGATGCCAAATTCTTCTTCATCTTATCGTGTGGGCAGCAAGCGCTGGGCTGCAACGCGGTAAATATTCGGTGATTGAACCGTGACTAGACTATGTACGAACCATAACTTTTTTGACACATTTGGTAGTGCGTACAGCTCATGACAGTCGTTAGAACCGTTAGGCTGTCAGTTAGGTACATAGAGTTTAGCGCGATGCGGAATTTAGCACAGTTGAATAGTAATTGGATTGCAATGTGATTTTAGAACTGAAATTGGATAAGAATAGAACTTCGATGTTTTAAATTAGCGCAATCGGTCTCCAGGTGTCCGAGCTTTTTCAGACCACCTTACGGCCGCTGACGTGGTTTTTAAGTCACGACTACTACCACCAGAGATAGTAGCCGGAACCAACGGCTTAACGTGCCATCCGAAGCACGAAATAATCTTTCTTTTTCAGGCAATCAGGTTATTTAGCTGTCCTTACAAACTGGGGAAAAATGCACAAAGTGACATATCACTAGGTGTCCCCCATGGGAATCGAACCCACGACCTCCGTGTCAAGAACACAATGCTCTTAACCGCAATCCTCAATCTTCTATCTTGTTTTTGAGCCTCTTCTTGTTTTTGATCAAAAACAATCCCTGAGATTGGGATAGATACTCCCATAAACTACTTGACATTGGCGGAAATGCAGTGCTAGCGTCCATTACTCTAACTGATATCTCCACACTTTCGGCTTAGTAGGGTCAACACGTCATTCATGGGTCACTGTATACGTTGTTATAATAAAATCCCCGAGACCATTTTGAATCTTTCCGAAAACATGTTTAAAACTCAAATCAAAAAAGTTTTCTGTAAAAAAGCATATTATAAACTGGATGATTATTTAAATGATCAAAATGCTTGGGTCTGAGGTCACTAGCTTATAGTTTATTTACTTTACTGTATATTATCAATTATTTTATTAAATAGACTATGTATTATTGTATACGTAACTTTAGCTTAAGAATTTATATTGTAATAGTTATTAAGTCGTGTTATGTAGTAGAGTTTCTGGCCACATCTTCTCTACAGCGACAACACGTTCCGACGCGGTGGTAGCTTTAAAAAAGATTTGACGTTTGATAAGTGTGCTGCAAGCTCCTATATTGAATAAATTATATTGACTTTGACTTTGACATTAAATATAAAACAAAAAAGTCATGTGAATTAGTTTGATCTAACGGATTTAGGTACGTAATACCGACTGCTCTCAATCGGTGAAACAGAGCATCGTGAGGAAACCAGCACCCGCTTTAAAAACTTATTAAAATCTTTTTCTCAATTTAATTGAAATTCGTACAATAAGAATTCACCTCAAGTTACAATTATTTCAAGTCAGCAGTGAAACTTTACATTTTCTTCGGCAATAAAATACGCCAGTAAAAATGTACGATTGTAGAATTTTAAAACTACGAAGATAAAACAAGAGATCAGTATTTTAAGGCCGCCATTTCGAAAGTTTTAACTTGATTGAAATTGATTTGATGGAAATTTTATTTTAGAGGTAAGACTTTAACTGCGATAGTTCCGTTAAAGTTTAAGTTTGTTTCCAATAATGTCCGACTCACACTCAGTTGCTGAAACGCTCATTACAGTTAATCCTCCCTTAAATCCCTGCTAGCTTTTACTATGTCAACCAGACAAAAAGTGATAGCAAGAGATTTAATGGAGGATTAACTTTAATGTGTTTCTGCAACTTTATATTAAATGAGAACTAAGGTAAGGTTAACTACCTTGGTCAACAGATTTCTCAATCAAGAAACCCTTAAAAAAAAATGCTACTCCAATATACTACAAAAGCCTTAAAGCTATTTTATAAAAATCTTTGTAGGTTTTTTATAAATAATAGTTTTTATATATATTTGTAGGAAGTTTGAGTAGCACTTTTTCATTTTGCGTTTTCATTATTGAGAAATAAATGTTAAAACGTATTCCCCTGTTTCCTCCCTGGATGATGTCATTAGAGCAAACATTTTTTAACCATACAATCTATGTTACCTCTTTTGCAAAAAATTTCCTAATTATACCTCAGTTTTCAGACATCCAGCAAAAAAATTTGACCAATATAAACAAAAAATACAGACATAGCCAAAGTCTTTCGTTTCGTTCTTCTTTTTTTAAATTGGTTTATTTTTGACACCTAGCGATATGTCACTTTGTGCGTTTTCCCCAGTTGGTTCGTGCATTGCAGGCCGAATCACCTGATTGTCTGAAAGAAAGATGATTCCGTGTTTCGGATGGCACGTTAAGCCGTTGGTCCCGGCTACTATCTCTCGTGGTAGTAGTCGTTACATAAAAAAAACACTTCAGAGTCAGTAAGGCGGTCTGAAAAAACTCTCACACCAGGGCTTGCCCACACGATAAGAAGAAGAAGATTATCGAATGTTCGATAAAATATAATAGTGTACCTAATGTTTAGAAGCTAACCAGTAACCATCACAGTTTTGAAAACCAATTTATATCTTAGACTTTCCGCTAAAGTTTGTTTTCCAGACTAAGTTTTCCTTTCAGCTATTTTAACTTATTAACCAAGTAACTTGAGCTTAATATAGGGTGTACGTGAAAGCCTGGCGTATACTGAAACGGTGAATTCAGACCATCAAACTGAACGACTTTCACTATGGAGACACCCTCCGGAAACGCCAAAAAAAATCTGCTGTTTCATACTAAATAGCTGTACTTACTCGACTCAAATGTATAAAGAAGCTGATTTTAATCGTACAGATAATATTCTCGCTGCTATATTAATATTATAGAAATAATAATAGAACACCAGAAATGTTTTTTTTTCTTAATTCTTTGTTTTTTTTTATTTGGGCTTTTAACCCTGAGGTTATTCCAGCCCTATCTTGCCTTAACCTTGAGACTACACAACAATTCAATGAAAACCTAAAACTTCCTAACGAATATACAACTAAACACTAGTACTATAAATAAAAGTGTTGATTGAAGGTAATATCAAACTAAATTTTTTTTATGTGGTGTTGTGAGATTCAAGATTTAAACAATAATTTTAAAAAGATAGCTTTTAAAAAGATTTTAATAATAACACTAATACTTTCTTTTTGTTACCACATAATACTGGAAATATTTGGAAGAAAAAATTAATTTGCAGCCTTTTAATTTAAAAGAAGAAAATAGGATTTACTTCTTAATTTTATTGGCTAGCGTATTTTTTTCGTGCTAAGGCAGCCATGATCACAATGAACTAGAAATAAAATCTTATTCACTTAAAAAAATAAAAACCTCTTTGCTTACCGACAATAATATTATCAATGATTATGAGATTGTAATACTATAGGTCTGTACCAGGAAGCTGGAAATAGGTATTGTCTATACCTGGAGTGCAGACTGCCTTACAAGCGGTAAAACATGAAAATACTCCTTTGCGGTCGGTAATGTTCAACCTTCTTTCATACATTTTCATCATCGTTGTTGGTTTGTCCGTGACGAACATTTAAAAAAGAAATTAATTATTAAATTTTTGTTCTGAGTGAAAGGGACAAAACTAAAGTTTGAAACATATCGATACGAAAGAAGGTGGAACATTACCGACCGCCATATTCGTGTTTCCATGCTTGTAAGGATGATTTGTATCCTTTATCATTGTAAATCCACGGTCTGTACATGGATATATAAACAATACCTTTTCCATCTTCCTGGGTCTGTAGAATGTATAGATAGGTACCAAGAATTTTGGATGGTATAGACTGTTGTCTAAGTAGGGTCCTAATAGGGTTCTTTTTTATTATGCTACAGAATAGGTAATCGTATATAGTTCAATATCTAGAACGGCTACTCCCCGCCCCCCTCTGACTTCAGATACCCCACCTCACCTCACACTTTCTGGGAAACTTGAGGGAAATCGAGATGCAGTCAGCCGCGCGCACCCGTTGGATTTGACTACATAAAATTGTGTCTTTTCAGTGTATAAAAACGTTGAATAATGATGCTAAATTCACATTTTCCATAAATTTTAGCTCTAATACTATTTTTAATAAAAGAACGAACAATTAAAAGTATATAAAGCTTTGAACTTATCCATAGAACATTTCAAAGCTTTATATCTTATATTGGTTTATATCTTGGTATTTTGCGTCAAACTTTTATATGAAATTGACAACTCTGCAACAACCTTAAGAGTTACAATAATAATTAAACAATAAACCCAATTTATTCCAGATTAAGTGAAACATTGTGCTGTTAGAAGAAACATTAAGGATTATGGCATTCTACAATTCTGAAACTGTTGATATTAACAATTATCCGTAACATTCAGAAATACAAAAAGGATGTTACCGACCTGATCCAACACAACACATTATACTTCAGCAACCTTTTGTGTTCACTGAAATAATGACCAATTTTGCTTTGTGACTAAAGACAATGACGACATTGTCAGTTAAATCAGCTTAAATTAACAAACATCCAATTTGTATTCTAATTCTAGTTACGATAGAACACAATTTAGTTTGACAAAATTGAAACTGAAATGTATGTCAAACGTTCTGTCCTAAAATGCACGAATGTAACAGAGATGCAACAAAGTTATGTGTTGTGAGTTGTGACCACAGATACAAAAGATAACGCAAGTTCGTAAAATAGAAACCAATTCTCTGAAACGTGTTTGTGAATGTAATTACAATAGTGCTTTCAGACATAAACTAAAGGGTAAGTACTAGGTACCTTTCGGCATTGTATTCCAGAATCTTAAAATACCCTGACACGCAAATTCATCATCATCAACTTCCTGCCTATTCATCACGTATTAGCCGTAATTTCAGCGCTCACTCCTTTCCTACACATGCTATCTTTCACACAATCCATCCAACTTTTCTTTGGTAGTCCTCTCTTCATGCACATCCACATTTATATTTAACATTTGTCTTCGTCTCCTCAACACAAGCCCATATCACGCAAATCTATTAACACACAATTTTCCAGTCACGTGAGCTACTTTCAAACTTCCTCTCATATACTGCACAGTTAAGCACATTGCACAGAACTAACTACCAAATACGCAAAATTATCAGAACTCCATTTTGCAAAGTACACCAGTCGAACACAATTTGCCAGAATGCTATTGCGTAAATTACCAGAGTTCGATGGCCCAATAGCACAGTCGGTAGTGATCCTGCCTGCTGTGTTGAGGGTCGCGGGTTCGAATCCCGTAAGGGACAAATATTTGTATGATGAATATGAATATTTGTACCCGAGTCATGGATGTTTGTATCTATATATGTATTCTATATCGTTGTCTAGTCATCATAATACAAGTCTAGGCTAGATTCTGGTACTTTAAATGTGACGAGATAATTTGTGTGACAATGTTGTAAAAAAAAATATATATATTAAGCTCATTTAAGCTTTAAGCTCAAGAGTTTTACTTTTAGAGAGACTGAATCCGAAACACAAGCAAAATGCGAATATGGCGTTTCAAAAGTCGCGTTGTAGGTCTGCTATTGGGTGGTCGCGTCGCATGTCGGTCGTCGGTTGCCCTCCCCGGTCTACAACGAAGCTCCAGTGGCTCAGGATAGTGTTCTTTTCGAAAAACAACCCTTGAAGTCACCAGAATACCTATATCACCGTACAACGTCAAGCACTTTTGCTACACAAACTAGACATTGGCAAAATTATCAAAACCAAGATGCATCCATATTTTAAAAATTTAATAGAAAAAAATCAAAGTATAAAAAGCTTTCTAAAGCGTCAGCTTTTGCCATCTATTCCTTCTACATCTGTGGTTACGACAAACTTACAAATCATAGCTATTGTATAAAGTTATATATGGACTGACGGACAGCGTTTTGTATAGTTATTTACGAGATTCGATGGTTTGCAGCGTTCATGTTGTATCTGCAGGGTAATTTGTGGTCACAACTGGTAACATTTTGAGGGGTTCAGATGATGAAACTGAATGACTTTTGATTTGGAAGTTAGAATCTTTGCTCCAACTAACCATCCTTTTTTTAGTGATCCAGTTGTTGTAGGATAGTCCACTTTTAGCATACTGAAAGTTATTGGGTAGAGAGACGCGGTAACTGGTGATGTGGCCTTTGGTCCACAAAAACACTGCATAAGAAATCGTATCTCCTGGTTGCCTCGTACGAGATGAAACGAGGTGGTTTATTCTGAACAGGAAACCACAGTAACAATACAAGGTGTAAGTGACAGCCTAGCAAATACTGAAACGGTGAATTCAGACCATCAAACTGAACAACTTCCGCTATGGAGCCTACCACAGGAAGCGCAAAAATCAGCTGTCCCATACACTGAGTCGGGTGGGTACAGCAGTTTTGTATCGGACAGCAGATTTTTTTTTCGCATTTCCTGAGGTAGGCTCCATAGCGAAAGTTGTTCAGTTTGATGGTCTGAATTCACCGTTTCAGTATTTGCTAGGCTGTTACTTACACCCTGTATATCCTCTGTAAAAAAAACAGTATGCCTAACATTATTTTCTACATATTTTGACATGTGGAAACCATTGAGATACTAGAGTTGTAACACTCGTATAGGCTAATTGGTTCAACCTTACTTAGCCTGTGTCAGGCGCTCGCCGCGCACCGCGACACTCCCAGTACGGATGTGGTGCACAGATTTTGTTCGCATTGTATGCTCTATACGTAATTATTCAATGGTGGAAACACAGTTAATTACGAATAAGACTCAGTTCCCAAGTAAAAAACATCCACCAATTCGGTAGTGGCGAGGATTTAGATGCCAACTTGCTGGCCAAATATCTTCAAGCCGCCTGAACAGGCCCCTGTCTCGGCTTGACGAATAACTGGCCAATTTTGCAAAAAATTACATATCTATACACATAAAATAGTTCCGTGATTGACTTTCTGACTTTCAGACAACGCAAAACCTAATACGCTACGAAATATAGGGGTGCACTAAAAAAGGATTTTTCGAAAATCAACCCCTAACAAAAAAGTTGTTTAAGTTTTCCAAAATCCACGCGGACGAAAAATCTAGTCAGAAATAAAAATGTTCGCCTCAAAAGCTCTAGGTAAATATAAAAAAAGACAAATGCCAGTAAATATTTCCAAAAGCAGTCAAAAGCTTCTGTAAACGGTTAGTCTGTTTCAATAATTCAACGAAAAGACTAAAAGAAAATCTAGACAAAGAAAATTTTCTCACTGCCAATGTAAAATCGACTTTAGTGCCTAGCGTTAAAGTGTTAACATAGATACGTGTGGGTAATCAATGTAAGGGATCCCCAACACATCAAGTCTGAGTTACACATTGGCAGAGTCATTGGCCCCCGGGGCCCTATGGGGAAGATAGGGGCGCCAATATTTTGGAATGAACTGGGACGTTATGTAAGTTATTAGTTTGTGAAAGTTAAGGGAAAGAAAAACAGGGGGGAAAGTAAGCAACTATTTAAGAAAAAGCTGATTCTTATGTTAAAATAAAGTTTTCGTCCATTCCATCCTGAAATTTGGGTCATTGTGTAATATTTTTGGTCCATTCCAACCGTTTCCCCGAATGTTCAGTGTTCAAATTCCCCGTAAGACCATTCAATTCAAAAACTTATTCAAAATAATACATAGATAGCTTTTTGGTATCTCTACCACCGCATTGGATGATGTTCCGATGTAGAGATCCGTAGCCGATTTAAAAAAAAGAGGAGCCTATATGCCTGTATTTTTTTGTATGTTGCGCGATAACCCTCGAGTTAATTTGGTAAAGATCCTTAAGGCGTTTCGAAAATCCTAAAAAATCAACAGCAATTTAACTGCGATTAAAGGAATTTAATACTTTTAACCTGTACTTTTAAGTCTTTTTTAATTTCTTCTGTTCTTCTTTCGTGTCAGCATAAGATATATCGCTTGAAAGCCACAATTTTTTTTGTTAACTAAATAAAATCTTGGTGTCCTTTAAAACTTGCCATTCAAGGTGGGAATGCCTTGCAACTGATAGGGATAAGTGGAGGAAGGTACTAGCTGAATAGCTGAAGGCCGGACAGCACGATGAAGTCTGATTCGAGTCTCTGGCCGTAAAGCGAGCCAAAAGATACCGGGACGAACAGGCTCCTGCATAAACCGCAAATGCGGCAGGTCTTGTCGCTCCCGAATAGGCTTTTACAGCCCAAAAAGTGTAAACTGTTGAAACATCTACTTAGATGAAATAAGAGCCATGATGTTATAATTGCAAATAATTCAGTTTCCATAAGTCCCAGGTTCTCACAAAACGTTTGTCACTGTACATGCAAGCAACTTGTCGAATAGATGGGTACGGAGCGGAGGTAACACAACTGGCGTATAGGGAGTACTTCTCACGATGTTACAAAAATAAGCAATCTGTATGGATTATGTTGATCTTCAAGGTCTAGGGAAGGCAGTTGTGGTTAATCTTCTCCTCTCGACTTAGGTCTATATTGTTCATGCTAAGTATTTAACTTTGTTCAAATTTTGTATAGCTAAATTTCACGTTTATGAATTCTAAAACACGGTACCCAAGTACTCGTAGCTAGCGGATCATGTTTATCTCCTACAATGCATGTTGCAAATAAATATTATGGTGGTCTTTTTTGGAGAAAGATGGCGGTGAAGAGCTGCTCAAGGTCGATGTAAAAAATGCGTTCAACTCTTTGGACCGACGCACTTTACTCAATCAGGTGATGGAAATCGCCCCTTCGACCTACCCGTATCTATGGCAGTGCTACGGCACTCCTTCCAAATTGGTATACAGGGAACACGGTATATCGTCTTCCTTTTCCTGTCAGCAAGGTGACCCACTTGGTCCAGCAATTTTTTGCCTGGCCATTCATCTCAGTAATTTTCGCTCTGGCGTTAAATTTAACATTTGGTACCTAGACGACGGCACTTTAGGGGGGGATGCAAGCACAGTTCTATCAGATCTAAGGTGCCTAATTAACTTTGACTATTTATATGTGGACTGGTTACGCGTGTAATTCTAGTATTCTACTAACAAACATTTCTGCCACTTTTTGCGGGGGGCGAGGTAACATGAAATCCGCAACTTTGGATTTTATTCCCATAACTTTAGATTCTAATTTTGAATGTTAAAAATCATGAAAAGTAGTCTCGTGTGAACCCCAAACGTTCTAAGTTCGAAGTTATTATTTCGCAATTACAGGCTGTCTTGCTTAGTGATAAGGTGTAAAATTGAATGCACAAGATCAATTGTGCTTATACCGTGGCAGAGGGGAAATGCTACCGCAAGGCTAGTCCTTATAATAATTAGTCAAAGCTAATTAATGATTTCTTATCAATCGGTCTGGAGCTAAATATCCCTATGTGCGAAATTTTTATTAGTCCTTTGGTAGACCTAGATAGACGCCAACAAATATTAGCCGACTTTAACGCCGTATAATTATTGTTTTCGTCTTCAATATGTTAAGGTGGCATTGAGCCACCAGTGATGCCGTATCGTATTTATATACATTTAAATTAGATACATGTTAAGAGTCTCATTTTGGTACTAATTAGGGTGAGAGTGCCCGAGTGGTGGATTGAGATCAAGTTCAGTAAATTTAAAATTTTTCAAACAAATTAATTAATATTTTGAAATAAATTACTTATGTTGAAACCATGATAATGCGATTCCGCTCTCAATTCTAAACAAACTACTTTTTAGTTTTGCGTTAATTCATTAACACGTTGTATAGGCTGCAATATTATTTTTTACTTTTTTAGTTTTGAAGTCGGTTTTAATTTTATTTTAGAAGAAAAGAAAGAAGAAGAATGCCTCATTGTGTATGCTGTCATTACTGTGATCACAGATATGATGGAAGACATCTCTTTAGAGATAAGCTCGCCCTTCGTTTTCATGTATATTTCCGTGTATACAATAAAGTGTTAAAATAATAAATAAATAAATAAAGAATACGTTTTTTTAAAGAATCTTAACATATGTAATAATTATAAATAAATTTAAAAAAAATAGTAGGGTAAGATTATTTCGGTCACAGTCATAAGCGTAATATCGATACTGCTTGATTAGTGTATCCCAAGTACTCGTATGTTTCGACTTACAATGTGTGCTTCAACATTTAGTTTAAGCATATAATATTAGAGCGTTGGATTAACTATAATGTTATCTCAACTGCAGACTTTAATATCTACCTACTAGTTTGCTACCTGTTCTCCTTAAGGCTCTACCGTCCGATTTTACCGTAAAATATACTATATAGGGTCCTTCTTAATATGCTGACACTTTTTTAAGGGGATGATCAAACCATCCAACTGAACAACTTTCTCTATACGACCAACATCGAAATCGCAAAAATAATGGCAGCTGTCCCATACATTTGGCTCGAGTAGGTTTGCAGTTTTGTATGGAAGAGTTGATTTTTTTTTCTCGATTTCGATGTTGGTCCCATAGAGAAAGTTTATCCATTAACTATGACACTGCTTAGCAGAAACCAAAACTGATCAATCTGGAGGACATGAGAAGTGATTAGGTTTTTCTCGAAATCTATTTTAATTAATTAAAATTCACCCCTTTTTTCCAGTTGGAACCATTTTACTCTTACATTGTTGATCGGAAGAAAATGAAAATATACATTAATACTTCACAATACAACATACGGGTCCAACTTAATATGCTGACACTTTTTTAATGAGATAATCAGACCATCAAACTGAACAACTTTCTCCATGAGAACAATGTCGAAATCGCGAAAAAAAAATCAGCAAGATATCAGTATAGTATGGAAAAATTGTTTTTTTTTCGCGATTTCGACATTGGTCCCATGGAGAAAGTTGTTCAGTTTGATGGTCTGATCATCCCCTTAAAAAAGTGTCAGCATATTAAGAAGGACCCTATATAATGATTTGGTTTTCTTATTTTTTTAAATTCATAAAAAATCATCTCAAGTTTCAAAGAAAACGGCTAAATTCTGACCGGAGCCACGCGCTCGTTCACAGCGATTAGTATGGAGAGTCGTGTTTCCTAGCGGATACGCCTTAATACTAAGTTCACGTTTTGGATATTCTGCAATACGCCTTAAGGGGCCAGTAGCAACTATACTTGTGTGTTTCAGAATTTTATTAATTTCTTTTATTTTGCGTCGCGGGTTTTAAAATTAGAAAGATTTAGGGATGAAGACAAAATTTTTATTACTTTTTTTAGAACGGTTTGATATGTTAAACACTAAAGTGAAATTAATTTTTGAATACCTTTAAGGGTTGAAGCTCCATCCTTTTCCGTCACTCATATGAGGTCTTGAATTTCCAGGATCATTCATCATCTTATATCCAGATATATTTTCAAACACAACACACCATATTTTTATATAAGGTGTTTAGACCATCAAACTGAACAACTTTCACTATGGGACCAGTATCGAAATCGCGAAAAAAAGTCTGATGAAATCTGAGCCATACTAAGCTACAAATCTAATCGAGCTAAATGTATGGCACAGAAGATTATTTTTTCGCGATTTCGATGTTAGTCCTATAGTGAAAGTTGTTCAGTTTAATGGTCTAAACAACCCCCTTAAAAGCTTTAAATGTTTATTTTTACTTTTGTAACACCTCGTATAATATTTTATGTTTTTTTATTTATTTTAAGAGTACCTACTTATTTCAAGTTCTTGTTTGGAGTTTTAATCACAATGCCATTAGTATCAATTAAGTGTTAGTTTTTTCAGAATATTGTTTAAAGTACCGACTCGTACCAATGAGTTTTTCGGAATTTATGTACCATTTGTAACACCACTGGCTTTTCGGTGAAGGAAAACATCGTGAGGAAACCTGCATGCTTCAATTTCGAGGCATGTATTGTACCCACTGTCTATTATGTGGCGACGGGCTCACCCCCCGTCACGCTGGACAGAGTTTCGGTACTACTGGTGAAACGTGGATGTTCTGAGGTTTCAGAATATCTCTGACTACCCCCTCGGGGAATATAGTCGTGAGCATACGCTATGCTATGCTATTGTTTAAAGTTATTATTGTAAAAATTTTTGTATAATTTCTTGTTGAGTTATGTTTTATTTTTTATTTTCGTGCACTACATATTTAAATTTCAATTTGTATACTCTTGAATTTCCGTGTAATTTTCACAATTTAAATTTATTACTTCAGTTTATTCATTTACCACCTCTCAAAGGGTTCAAACAGTTTTACCAAAATAAGGTGAAAATTCGTAGTGTTATACTGCTATAAGCGCCTTAAATCTGCAGCGAAGAAACAAGTACGTTTAGAACACCTAAGATCAGATGCCTAACTTTGAGTAAGCGGGCAATTAACTCAACTTAACTACTTAAGGGTTTTGCTTAGAACAGATAGGGTAAGGAAACTTAACTGCAATAAGAGGAAATTCCTAAGACATTACGAAAGAAAGCAGTAAGATATCATTATCAGCCTATAGTTAGGTATAAACTTTTTTGCGGCTGTGGCCACATTGGCGAACAATACCTTAGGTAGTTAAGTTGAGTTAATTGCCCGTGCTATATTTTTTCGAGCCCCTCAATCTTGAGAATTTAAGGAATATTGATAACATTTAAAATGCAAGTAAAACTGAGCTGCTGGCCGCTGCCATTTTGGTATAAACTAAGCCTAGATAATTCACACTAATATATGTTCAAGGTGTTACAAAAATACAAATAAACATTTAAGAACATCAAACTGAATAACTTTCACTATAGGACCCATATCGAAATCGCGAAAAAAACAACTTATGTTCCATACTAACCTACAAATATATTCGAGCTAAATATATGAGACAAGATTTTTTTTTACGCGGTTTCGATGTTGGTCCTATATTGATAGTTATTCAGTTTGATGGTCTAAGCAACCCCCTTAAAAGTTTTAAGTGTCTAATTTTACATTTGTAACACCTTGTAGATGTTCTGAATTTCCTCATTTCATTACCAGTGTCCCAGCCTCAAATGAAACCCTGTCCAGTGTAACAGGTGAGACTTATCGACAGCAGTGGTCATGCAATGTTCCTTTTTAGGGTTCCGTTGTCAAACAAGGAACCCTTATACTTTCATCCATTCTATCTGTCTAAGGAAGACAACTAGTAATCCTAAAACAGAAATATGGTAGTTTAGAATGGGTACCTACTGAGTTTGTACAGTTCCTTGAGGGTAGGCCTGTACCCTGCAGTGAGATGTATATGTACAGCGTGAAATTGATATCATTAGCATCCTTTTAAACTAAGAGTCAACTCATCAAACTGAACAATTTTTCTAGCAAACCGATCGGAGCAACAAAAAATCTGACGTTGCATACATTTGGGAAAAAATTAAAAGTAGGAATTGCAGTTTAGTATGGAACAGCTGATTTTTTGCTCCGATCTGTTTGCTCCTTTGAGTAGCATCAAGGATGCTACTCATGATGATAATGATATCAGTTTCACCCTGTATAGGCTGATGACATCACATGACATGACTGAGTATCTAGTGGGCTGGCATCCGCATTCACTACTTATTAAATGACTACGGGACCCTATAATGGGCGAGTTCAACACGCTCTTGACCACTAAATCTTTAGTGTCGAAATACATCAACTCACATCCATAATTCTTTTTAGAGTAAAACTTTGGCTATAACCTACTCTCTAAATAGCAAATCAATCTAATAAGAAAATCCCAGACTAAACACAATCTTTTTCTTCCCGAAACCAGCCCAAAAGAAATATTATTATTGTCTCCCCCAAAAAAACATACTCCTTAGTATTCAGAGGAGGTTCTGATAAAAATTCAGGCCCCGCTCACAATGTGCGAAGTCCCGTAGATCACATAAACCTAAGGTTTATGGGCGGTGTTACAAGAAAATACAAAGTGGCCGATCGGTTTCACTGTTTAATGTTAATGCTTGAGAATGTCGGTTTCTGTGTTGTTCTCTAGGTTACTACGAGTGTACTTTCGTCACTTTCATCGAAGTATGCATGTCGGAGGAATTGCTAAACCACAGGTCCGGCACTTCAAACAACGTTTTGGATTTGACATGATAGCGTACGTACGTGTAGGGTTGACTTACCACGCATTGTATGAACATCATCTGAATTTAGTTACTTTATATTGTTCGTTCTGTTATTAAAAATAGTATTTGAGCTAAAGAATTATCTGAATTTCGCGTTATTTTTCAACGTTTTTATGCACTGAAAAGACTTAATTTTATGTGGTCAAATACAACGGGCGCGCGCGCCTGACTGCATTCCCTTGCTCGGTTTCCCTCAAGTTTCCCTGAAAGTTTTAGGTGAGGTGGGGTATCTGAAGTCGGAGGAGGGCGGGGAGTGGCCGTTCTTTATATAGAACTATATGCTAGTACCTATTCTGTGGCTAAACTAAAGTGGCAATGGGCGGGGCACATTGCTCGCAGAACCGTTGGCCGATGGTGCCGAAGAGTTTTCGAGTGGCGACCGCGTACCGGAAAGAGCAGTGTGGGTATGCCGCCCGCACCTACCGTGTGGATACCGACGACCTGGTACATGAAGGCAGAGCAGGACCAGTCGTTGTGGCGATCCTCAGGGGAGGCTTATGTACAGCAGTGGACGTCTATCGGCTAAGATTATGATGATTATTCGAAGCCGGAACTAAACGGCTTCGTTTGGATCATCAATTCATAATCTACTTCAACTAAACGACAATTCGGGTTTTGTATGGAAGATTATTTTCAACTTCAAGCCTTTATATCTCCGTTCGGACTGAGTTTAGAGATATACATGTAATAACAAGTTTTGTTTGTTACTTTATTCTGAATTGATCGATGGCCAAAAACACGGCGCCATTTTACGCATTGGCTTCTGAAGAATCAGTCGCCAAGCAATGTCAAAAATGCCAACAGTGAGGGCTCTGTGGGTCTGATTTTCCCTACGTTTGTTATTGTAAGCAAATACAATCAAGATAATTTTCGTGATTACAGATCGTGTCTAAAAATTTTCATTGACATTAATTGGTTAGTATTGGAAATAGAACCAGACTTTGTTTGTATGGAGCGCGCAGCAAAATCTATCGTCTTAAGAGAAGTTTATTCCGAATGCGTAAATGCGCGCTGTATACAAACGAAGTCTAGTGATATTTACAATACTAATCAATGGCAATGAAATTTTGCAGAAACAATCTAGAAACAAATCTTTATGCTTGTAAGTTGTCCGATTTTCATATACAGTTTGAATGCTTGGATTTATTTAAGATTTGTATGGAAATCTTTGAGGCTGTAACTTTAAAACTACATATATTTTATCGCAAATTAGACACTATACAAGCATAGAGATTACTTTCTAGATTGTTTCTGAAAAAATTTACTGACTCTAATTGGTTCGTATTGAAAATATAACCCGACTTCGTTTGTGCGCCAACAGTAAAGGAAACCTAAAAGGCTTTTTCTGGGTGATTGCGTTACATCCTCGGCTTCACCTACACTTTCCACCATGTAACCTGACGCCAAGCGTAAACCTATCGAACAAAAATGTGGGACTAAATCTCACATTTTTATCACTTCAGACATGACATTGTAAGGGTTGCGGGTCGTACATGGGATCAGATGGGATTGGATCAGGAACGTGAGGAGTATGTATGTATGTATATGCTCACGACTATATTCCCCGAGGGGGTAGTCAGAGATGTTCTGAAACCTCAGAACATCCACGTTTCACCAGTAGTACCGAATCTCTGTCCAGTGTGACGGGGGGTGAGCCCGTCGCCACTTAAAATGGACAGTGGGTACAATACATGCCTCGAAATTGAAGCATGCAGGTTTCCCCACGATGTTTTCCTTCACCGAAAAGCCAGTGGTGTTACAAATCGTACATAAATTCCGAAAAACTCATTGGTACGAGTCGGCCTGGACGGGGATCAAACCATCGCCTCCTGCACGGCAGGCAAGGTTACGACTGGGTACGTGAGGAGTGGCGCAATAAAAAGGAGGCCTATGCCCAGCTGTGGGTTGATGTGGGCTGATTTGATTTATTGATTGAAGACATGAGCAGAATTTTTATTTAATGGATTCCAATTATTACGTACTTACATCATACAAATATAATACGAATATGTTAACAAAAAGCGTGTGACTTAGATTAATGTTTGTTCTTAGACAGACGGTGTTCCAGACAAGCGTCTTGCACCGTTGTAAAGGATCTAGATACCGTACTGTTAAGGATGTGTATATACCGGGTACATATCTGATGCCCACAATGATGTCCACATGAGTGAATACCTCACATACACAAAGCCTTAAGACTCTTTGAATACATGAATCTTTGAGACTGTGCATATTTTGACAGTGTGATATTTCGGCGAACAAAATTGCTCCTTCGGTGTATTGGGTTACGGTTCATTTATGCTTTCAGTTTTCGTTCTGTCGGTAATTTCATAATGGGTATGACACAATGGCGCCATCTGGGACAAGCTCCCACAAAATCATCATTGTGCGTACCCTCCAGACTCTGATAGGAACGTGAAACAGATGCAATTACTCTACAACTGAAACATTTTTAAATCATTATTCTGAATTTTAAAACACCAAAGAACACTTTGGAAATAGTAAACGTTAATATAATTAGACTGAAAGAAAAGAAATTCAAATCAAAGGACTTCCATTTTAATTTGAGATGTTACCAGTCAAATTAATTATTCTTAGAGCAAAAAATGCTTTTATAAAACAACTCTAGCTCTGTGTTATTAATTAATTTAATTTAATTACATTAAAAGTCTTCACTGCGTTGTTTGATCGTCTTTAAGACTAAATTAATTAATTGAATATTCAATGAGCGTAACATATCAAGTGAGGAAGTGAACCATGAAATGGGTTGGTAGAAGAGTTTAAATAACACAAAGTGGTATTTCAACATCATCAAGTCAATCATCATTTTCCTCTATCATCCTCACTGCTAGGGCATATGCACACCCTGGACACTTCACTGTCATTTCACACATATTGTGATAGGAGATAGACGTACTTTTTGTTATTATCAGTTACAAGGCTGATTTATTATTCATAGGGTGAAGAGTATCTCTGTGAAGGGGATGGACCAGGTCTACCTGTATAACTCCGTTCAGTTTAGGAGTTACAGCCGTTCAAAGGTCAGTTACGGTTGCAAAAAATGAATATGCATGAATATGCAACTGTCAGTCGGTTTAGGATATACAGCCGTTCAAAGGTCGGACCTAAATACTGAATCAGCCTTGCAGCTGATGATAACAAAAAGTACGTCTATCTCTTATGCTAAATGGACTTTCACTGACAAGAAGAGGTAAGCACGTGTGATACTGAGTGAGTGCGAGTGAGAGAGGACTACCTACACCATTGCCTGCTGTCGTCTTCCACGAGGGGATGAGGTAAAAATTAGTGAGGTAAAAACCACATATTTAGGGTTCCGTACCCAAAGGGTGAAAACGGGACCCTATTACTAAGCCAACGTTGTCCCTCCGTCCGTCCTACCTATTTAGGGCTGTAACTTTTAAACCGTAATAGCTTGCCAGTTAAAATTTTCACAGAATATGCGTTATTACGGCGGATTTGTTAACAAATAATAGCATAGCATAGCATATGCTCACGAATATATTCCCCGAGAGGGTAGTCAGAGATATTCTGAAACCTCAGAACATCCACGACAACAAACCACAAACAAATAATAAAAATTACAAAAAGCTAAAATTTAACATACAAGAAACTAATTTTTATCAACGTTTTTTCTTCTCATTCTATCGTAAAAACGGTAATACATACAAGCCTCAAACTTAGTGTTATTATAGAGAAAACTCTAGTATAACAACAAATAATATAAATCGGCCAAGTGTGAGTCAGTCTGTTGTTAAAGGTCCAGGACACAAACAAATTTTTTAGTTACGTTGCGTGGTGGTGTGGCACGGAACCCTCGGTATGCGAGTAGCCCGACTCACACTTGACCGTTTTTTTTCTTATACTGTGGCACAGGCAGATAATGATGGTGCGATCGCGAAACAACCAGCGAATTTTTTTTCGCGATTTCCTTGTGGGTCCCGTAGAGAGAGTTCAGTTTGAACGAATGAATGAATGAAATATACTTTATTTTTTAGGAAGCAATACTGATTATGGTACAAATAAGTCTTATCGCTAAAAAGCTATTTCTTCCAGACAACCTTAGGGTAGAGGAAATATAACAAAAAAACGGGTCGGTGTTAATAAGAAAATAAAAAATTAAATTATAGAAAACCAATTAATTAAACCATAAAACATGGTTTTGTAGGACTATGATTAAAAATTGTATTTCCTAACTTATTATTAAATACAAAAAAAAGATGTAAAAGAAGTGAATATAACAGAATACATAAATACATACATAGGTCTGACCATCCCATTAAAAACCTTTAGCAAAGTCAAAGTCAAAGTCAATATAATTTATTCAATATAGGAGCTTACAGCACACTTATCAAACGTCAAATCAAATAAAGAAGGACTCTGATTTCTGATGTTAAGTATTTGATTGTTATTTGGAACAGAGTGTAAGGTTTTAGTCCGTTGTGTTCACACCTTAACAAAGTGTTCACATGTCACAAACACGAAACCGTATCCGGAACAAGAACAATGCGGAATGACGAGTTTAATTATTTCGAGTTGGTACCGTTCCCGGTAATGGAACGTACGTGCTACTCGGAACTTGAACTATGCTGATGCTCCGATAATCTAACTGTTGCTGTGATAGATAATAGTACGGTATTTACTAAGAAATGGTCAAAGTATATACAACGTGTTAATGAATTAACGCAAAACTAGAAAGTAGTTTGTTCAGAATCGAATTATCATGTTTTCAACATAGGTAATTTTTTTCATAATAATAAATAATTTGTTTGTAAAATTAAAAATTTACTGAACTCGATCTGAACCCATCGCACGAGCACACTCACCCTACTTACTACCAAAATAAGATTCTTAAAATGTATAGATGAGCACGCTAGCGCTTTCATTCATTGCTGAAATGATAACAAATAATTTTTGCCTGAAAACTTAAAATGCGAATAACTTTAAATTGTAACTATCAAAATAATGAAATTTTTGTTTCCATCTAATTATTTTGTTATAAATCAGTTGGGGTGTATGAGGTTTTGCGCTTATTCATTAACACGTTGTATAAGATATAGTACGCGCTTCTAAGAAATCGCGCGATGCGACGGCGATGCGGCAAGATGGCAGCCATGCTAAGGGTTGTTACAATCATGTTTCAAATCGCGTTAAAATTGTTTCAAACCACTTTATTTCCAACAAATCTTTATTTTGATTCAATGTGGAATCACATCCGTACACAATACAACCAGTTCGAACCATTGTGGTACGTGCGCGAACGCAAGTATAAATTTTGACACTGCTGCCGGCGCGTACCCCAAGTCTCTGTTGACTTAGGGTACTGCCCGCAGGCAGAGCGAGCCGAGACGCGCTCCTCCCGCGCCCCGCACCCCGCGCAGTTTAGACCTGTCGCGACCCGAGAGCGCGCTCACTATTATTATTATATTCACTTTGAAATGGTCTTATGTTGGCGCGTTCCATACGAACGAAGTTTGATTATACAGGGTGTAAGTGACAGCCTAGAAAATACTGAAACGGTGAACTCAGACCACCAAACTGAACAACTTTCACTATGGAGCCTACCTCAGGAAACGCGAAAAAAAATCAGCTGTCCCATACAAAACTGCTGTACCTACCCGACTCAAATGTGTGGGACACCAGATTTTTTATTTTTTGTTGTTATACTGTAGAGCTTACATTATAGTCAGACCAAGTTTGACACATGCATGTACTACTATTTTTTTTTGAATAGAGCAAGAAGAAAAAACGTTCAAACAACTAGTTTCCTGCAAAACAATTTTTTTATTTGGCATCAAATCCAATATTATAACGCATATTCTGTGAAAACGACTGTCTACCTATAATCATTTCAAAGATACAGCCCTTTGAAGTTAGGACGGACGGACAAACCACTAGACTTAGTAATAGGGTCCCATTTTCACCTTTTGTAATACGGGATCTGAAAAACAATCTTCGAAGCGCTCGTTATCGTAGTGGAGCTTCGGTATTGGAATCGATCAGTGTTTGGATGGGTGACCGTTTAGTGGTATTTCATCTTCAATTCAATTCAATTATACTTTATTGCACACCAAAATAGAACATACATTCACACACATCACACACATTTTCGTGCTTCAGAAGGCACGTTAAGCAGTTAGTCTCTGATATTTCCGTCAGATGGTGTTGTAACTATTCGTTAATCCAGATCAGAGGCCTATTAATTGAAAATTCTCTGACAGCAAGTTGACCACTAACTTGCCTCCTCACGCACTGGGCCCGCGTGGTAAAGTATGGCCCACTCCCTCTCACCCTTAGTCGTGAGTTGAGGCCTTGGCCATGCAGTGGGATTCTACAGGCTATAACTTACTTTTTTTTTACCTCTTTACAATATTAGTATAGATTAAAAGACAAAGCTCGAACTGTACCTAACTGTACTATCGTCGTCTAAAGTGTCAGTCCTCGTAACTCCATTAGATCAAATTTTACAGGAGGCACAAAAAACTTCACCACGAAAAATGGCAGCCCAGAGTTATGTGGTTTTTTATTTATCATTTTAAATTGTAACGGCTTTTAAAAGGATTTAAGAGTTGTGCCATGGATGCATTCAGAAGTTAGTAATAAAATTGTATCAAATGTAATTTGGAAAATAAAATGGCGTTACTAGGTTTAACGCTATAATGTTTGAACCACATCCACAGATTATTTATAGTTACTCCGTCTGCTACTCAAAATTCGTATGAAAGCTTACCAAAGAGACCTGCTGCACCAAAAAGAACTTATTACTTCTATTTTTGACGGGTTAGTTTCTAATTTAATGACAAAATATCTTTGACTAATTATTATAAGGACTAGCCTTGCGGTAGCATTTCCCCTCTGCCACGATATAGGCACAATTGATCTTGTGCATTTACATTCAATTTTACACCTTATCACTAAACGAGACAGCCTATAATTGCGAAATAATAACTTCGAACTTAGAACGTTTGGGGTTCACACGAGACTACTTATCATGATTTTTAACATTCAAAATTAGAATCTAAAGTTATGGGGAATAAAATCCAAAGTTGCGGATTTCATGTTACCTCACCCCCCGCAATAAGTGGCAGAAATGTTTGTTAGTAGAATTACACGCGTAACCAGTCCACATATAAATAGTCAAAGCAAAATATTAATGTGATTTTAAACCATCCGCTTCGAAATCACACCGAAAAAAGTGTTGACAATCTCAAAAAAAAAAACATTACTTGATAAAACTCCAAATAAAACGTTTCCACAGACAAAGTTAACCCTTTAATGCGGACGGGACTGAGGGACCAATTTCTATTACGTTCTGGTCCCCTGGGCCCTTTGTGGCGAGCCACTATTTTTGCCCGGCATAGGCTTTATTAGGGGCCTACTAATAAAGGGAATTTATCTGTAGGCCAAAATGTACTCGTAAGGTTAGGAATATCGGGGTTGAGCTACTTTGTAATCACTATTTGGCACAATTTGTTATTAATGCTTATTAATAACTTATAGCTTTTTACCGTACCTAGGCATAATAGCACAGTGTAAGAAAGAGTATCTATTCCTACATACCTATAGTGTAAGACTACAATAGCAAAGAACATTTTTTTGAATTTTATTTTTAAAACTGTTTCATCATAAGCATATGCTCACGACTATATTCCCCGAGGAGGTAGTCAGAGATATTCTAAAAACTCAGAACATCCACGTTTCACTGGTAGTACCGATTCTCTGTCCAGTGTGACAGGGAGTGAGCCCGTCGCCACTTTAAAACTGTTTGATATCTTAAAGATAAGATAGTTATGCTGACACTTTTTTAAGGGGATGATCAGACCGTCAAACTTAACAACTTTCTCTAAGCCACCAACATCGATATTGCAAAAAAAAATCTGCTGTCCCATACATTTTGCTCAAGTAGGTTTGCAGTTTTGTATGGAAGAGCAGATTTTTTTTTTGTGATTTCGATGTTGGTGCCATAGAGAAAGTTGTTAAGTTTGACAGTCTGATATAGTGTACCACTGGTAAAATAAAAATATACTTATTCTTAGGAATCGTTATGATTATAATAAGCTAAGAATAAGGAGATCATAATTTCTTACTTATAAACTCATAACTACGTTGGTGGCAACCAAAAATGTTGATATACACAATGCTCTTGGTGGTAACGTCACAGTTCATAGATAAACTTAAGAAAAAACCAGAAATTAATCTATGATACAGAATAGTTACGCCGACGTGATAGGGTAAAACACCCTAAAGCCGGCACCTTAAGCCATTTTGAGATTTCAATCATTTAACAATTTTGCTACGTAAGCCAGGCTTTAATTTTCAATAGTAAGGCTGTCTAAAGTTGCCATACAAAGCTATAAGATCAATCAAAATTGACTTTTTCGTCTAGTCTTATAGCTTTGTATGGCAACTTCAGACGGTCTTACTAATACGTATGGGTGATGAACATGACAGTACAGAAAAAAAACGGTAACGTCAAAATTTAAAAATTTGAGATATTTTTTTCTTTTTTTTTTCTTTTGGCGCATTGTGATCTGTAAGACTTTGGTTTTTATATTAGTAATTTCGTACCCTACAACAATATCTAAACGGCAATCAGTAATCTTTTTGGTAAATAAAAAGTCCCGGGGATACAGTAGGTAATTTGATTATGACACTCGTATGTATTTCTCGAAATATTTATGCATAGCATAGCATAGTATATGTTCACGACTATATTTCCCGAGTGGGTAGTCAGAGATATTCTGAAACCTCAGAACATCCACGTTTCACTAGTAGTACCGAAACTCTGTCCAGTGTGACGGGGAGTGATCCCGTCCCCACTTATAATGGGCACTCGAAATTGAAGCATTTAGGTTTCCTCACGATGTTTTCCTTCAATAAAAATCCAGTGGTGTTAGAAATCGTACATAAATTATAAATTCCGAAATACTCATTGGTACGAGTCGGCCTGGACGGGGATCGAACCATCGCCACCTGCACGGCAGGCAAGGTTACTCGCCACTGGACCACCACGGCTACCCGCCCACAGACCCACTAAAAAACAACATAAAACCTACTTAATAAAAAAGTTTCTTTGTCCTCGACGAATACGAGTATCACGAATATCAAATACCTATAAAGAGCACGCTGTATTTCAGCAGTTTTATATTTCGCCGGGACATAAAGACCTGTTATTCATACCGGGTATATCCGGTGATGCTAGTTCACTCGTTTCCGGATGACGTGCCCCCATGGCCCGTAGTTGCCCCATACGTAGATTGGCCAGATTTTTGGGGTAAGTTCGGATACCTGCTTGGTTAATATGGGACCGAAACCATCTCTCACTTCTTTCTCCTTCTTATTGTGTGGGTAACAGAGTTTTTTCAGACCGCCTTACGGCCTCTGACGTGGTTTTTATGTAACGACTACTACCACGAGAGATAGTAGAAGGGACCAACGGCTTAACTTGCCATCCGAAGCACGGAATTCGGCCTGCAATGTCCTAACCAACTGGGGAAAAACGTAAAAAGTGACATATCACTAGGTGTCCTCCGTGGGAATCGAACCCACGACCTCCGTGTCAAGACTAGAGCGCAATGCTCTTGACCACGGAGACAGTTTTTGATTTCGTTGACATGGAATTGTAAATAATAGTTCCTTACGCCAATAGTACCAATTATAGTACTCTGTTCTATTACTAAATCTATGCCGCCGTCCGTCCGTCCGTCCGTTCTCTACAGCGACAACACGTTTCGACGCGGTGGTAGCTTTAAAAAAGATTTGACGTTTGATAAGTGTGCTGCAACCTCCTATATTGAATAAATTATATTGACTTTGAGTTTTGACTTCGTGCTCCCTTTAAACTGTTGTATGGTTTGAAACATAATAGATAACCATCAGTTAAAATTTACACAGACTATGAGTTATTTTCTATTTCTAAGATTTTCTATCAAACAATACCTATAATACAATAAAATAAAAACGTTAATACTATAAGAAACATGTTTTTATCAACGTTTTTTTTTTTTGGAGAAAGGATTCAGCACACCTCAAAAATAATAATGGTAGCGTGTTTATCTATGTATGTATAAAGAAGTCGTAGTTAAAGCTACCTACCAATAAAACCACTCTTAAGATAAGTAAATAGAGTGGTAATATAGTAAGATTCTTATGCAATACGGGTTGGTAAACTTCTTCCAATATATTGCAAAAATGCTTTAATATAAATTTGTTGTAATGTACAATTTTTTCTCCCACCCGCGAGTCTATTAGGACGGTGGGGAAAATTATCTTGAGTGACGGACATGTCCTGTCAAAACCATTACGTGTGGTCGCACTACCCATACCGTATTCACTACGAATACGAACATAATATTTTTTAGAGCAGAAGTGTTTTATGGATTATGTTTCACGTTGTTTCGGACTCTGAATGTTTAAGTTATAACCATTTTTGTAGTTTTTTTATTATTATAGTATTATTTTCACACAATTTATTTATTTTAACGCGGTATAGCTACCTATATTCAGAAATGTGCAAATTTAAATACCTGCACAAGTTTTGCACAATTGATCTTTATGTAGTTTTACGGACAGCAGAAACACTGAATAGTATCATAGGTAAGTTAAGTGGGTGTTTCTCTAGGGTGTTTAAACGCCCTCAGTATCCTCTTCACATATTTTCATCTTGTTTACAAAAAAAGGCATACAATTTTATAGCACTGTTATAAAAATCCTGGAGCGCTACAAAAAATTTCTGATAAACAAAAAACCCCGAACGCCAAATACAAACATTTTAAAAGTGAACAATAATTCGATTACATATTATTTTTGATGTAAGCAAATGTATATTTTACTTTTTAACTCTC
Organism: Agonopterix alstromeriana; assembly: GCA_963924505.1. Classification (NCBI taxonomy): domain Eukaryota; kingdom Metazoa; phylum Arthropoda; class Insecta; order Lepidoptera; family Depressariidae; genus Agonopterix; species Agonopterix alstromeriana. The sequence goes on along the minus strand of OZ004671.1, from coordinate 16,357,422 downwards.
TTTTAAGATATTTAAAGTCAATTAATGCGTAGGGGACCGCTCTGAAATGATCATTGATTTTTTATTCAACAATCACTTGCGGGGGTTAATAATGAAAACACTTAGTGAGGACCAATGTGAGTACAATGACGGCGTTTAAACGCCCAGTAGAAACATCTAGGTGCCATTTCTACACTCGCGTGCAACCAAATCGACTCAACCCTTTAACGCGCATACGGGATACCGTTTCTTAAATAAGGCATAGCTGATATTTAGAAAACATACATCGTTTTAAAGCTTGGAATCTAAGCTTTAAAAAAAACCATTAATCATGAAAATCGGTACAGTATTTTTTTTTTTATTGAAATTTGACTATAGGTATAGGAGAAATGATAAATTAAGAAATGAATTGAGGTTAGCCAATCCTTTGAATAAAACCAAAAATTTGAACGAAAACAAGGAAAATTTATTAAATTAATACGGAGTGTTTCCTCCCCTAGCCCTTATAAGAGTTTCTACGCGATTCCTCATTGATCTGATCAATTTTTTTTGTCTTCTTGAAGAAACGCTTCCCACTCCTCTAACAACGCCTCTTTTAGCTCCTGGATGTTCGAAGGAGCTGGATCTCTGGCCCGGACTTTGTGTTTGAGCTGGTCCCATACATGCTCAATCGGATACATGTCGGGACTGAGCGCTAGCCAGTCCATGGCCCGTAAACCGACTTCGTCGAGGAACTGCCTAGTGACACGTGCAGTGTGACACCGGGCATTATCGTGCATTAACACGAAGTTATCCCCGACAAAGCCTGCATACGGGACCACATGATCAAGTAGGATGTCGGTGATATACCGATCAGCGGTCAGACCGCCTCCTTGGCCTCCCCCAGGCACGAAAACGAGGGCTGTTCTACCCTCTAGGGATATGCCAGCCCACATCATACAGGAACCGCCTCCGTATGCGACTGTTTCACGGAAACAGCACTGTGCAAAGCGCTCTCCCGGACGCCTATAGGCCCGGCCTCTCCTGTCACTGCCATGCAGACATACTCTGCAGTCGTCAGTGAACAGGATAGGCAGCCATTGGTCGATGCTCCACAGACGGTGCTCCCGTGCAAATTGCAAACGCGCTTACGGGTGACCTGCAGTCAATTTTGGGCTTGTGGCAGGCCGTTTTGGGGTCAGGTTCGCTTGCTTTAAACGTCGTCTTGCTGTCCACTCACTGACAGCCACCCTTCGGACTCGCCTCAGCTCCTGCTGGACATCAACACTGGTAAGGTGGCGATTCCGCAGTGCAGTAGAGACAATAAAACGATCGTCCCTCTCAGACGTGCGCCTTAGCAGGTCAGATCTTGGTCTACGAGTGAAGGCACCGGTCTCCTGGAACCTTCTGTATACTCTGGACACAGCAGACTGGCTCAAGTGCAGCTGACGAGCGACAGTTTGCTGACTAAGGCCTTGTTGCAATAAAGCCACAATTTGGGCGGCTTCAGTTAGCGTAGTATCCATAATTTTGGATAAACCGTAAGCTTCACAAGTGGAGATGTTATCAGCTCAACTTCAGATAAGCGACCGATAAAAAATTTCAGTCACAGGTGGTTTTATAAGCGATAGCGTCGCGCAACTCGTGAGTTTCACGCGTAGCATGTTTTCCTGTATTTTAATTTAAACCTCAATATAACAAAAAATACTGTACCGATTTTCATGATTAATGTTTTTTTTTAAAGCTTAGATTCCAAGCTTTGAAATGATGTATGTTTTTTAAATGTCAGCTATGCCTTATTTAAGAAATGTTACCCCGCATGCGCGTTAAAGGGTTGAGTCGATTTGGTTGCACGCGAGTGTATTACCGATTATGTAGAAACTGTTTTCAGGCTACACAATACATTTCTCTATCGCGTCTCATTCAACCTTACCGCGATAAAGCGCAACACAAACAGACACGTCACAACATGTGTCAACGTGTCACGATTCGGCGCCAAGCTTCCAACTTGACACGAGCTGTTCCAAGCGAATGTTAACCGAGATTAACACTATCAACTTGCTTACAAAGTGAAGCTGTTTCTGTCAATTTGATGCTGGTTAATTCATTCTTGTTATCGTCTGATTGGACACTATTATTTAGATTTGTTTTAATCCGACACTTTACAAATTTGACCACCTAAAGTTTGTTTTGTGATTCTGATTAATTCTCTACATACTGAAGTTAGGGACACAATATCTGAAACTAAAATTAACCATAAGTAAATTAAAAATTAAAACCAACTTCTAAACTAAAAAAGTAAAAAAATAATATTTCAGCCTGTTTAATCGTGAATTGATATTTTGTGTAGTAATTATTTTCATCTTCATAAATGTACCGCGAAGTTTGCATACTGTCTTAATTCAGAACTTTACTTGTTTTTAAATTGTAATAGATGGCATTAGTAGTAGAATAAATCGCGCTATCGTTGTGTTTTCAGCGTCCCATATAGGGAATCAAGGTCTATTTTCTTTGTCTACATTAGCTACGAAATGTACTGACCATAGCGTAACAAGCAGTCAATAAAACTCTGTTATCCCTCAGTGGGTGTTTCATTCAACCCAGGGGTTGGCTTGGGGGCCCTTTTAACATGGTCCTTCGAGCCGGATAGTAGCAATTTTATACGGTGGTACAGTGGTACCAAGCATAGAAACCAGTGGCGGATCGTCACTGAAGTGCTTCCTCGGTGTGGTAAGCCTCCGGTAAGCCGAGACGTTGGAGAAGGAGCATCCAGGGCTGATGCTGAGCAGCAGCAGCAGCAGCAGCAAGAGGATATCTTGGATGATCAGCAACCAAAGCAGCAACGAGTATACAGAACAGCGTGCGTAACGTCACAGCTAAAGGACTGCGCACACGGAACAAGTTTGTGGTTTGCAAGTGAAACAGTGAGTACTGTACTTAAACGTCAATAGAACTTGGAATATTTTCAAAATTTGTTTATGGACTTGTAAAATTTTAAGAAAAAGGTTTGGACTTAGAATATTATAGAGGTAGTTAGACTAGACTTAGAATAATTTAAGAAAAAACGACGGAACGGGGAATCTATGCCCGATTTCCCATAAATTGTCAAACACTTGTAAAATTTTCGGTTCTGATTTTCGACTTAGAATATTTTTACATAAGATTTTGGGGACTTGTAGTTTTTTGTTCAAAGATTGTCTTGACACATTTAGTAGAATGGAAGCATTAATCAAACTTCAGTGTAATATCAAAACGATAATAGAGAAAGCTCAAGTCAATTTTAGAAAGTCTCCAAAGGAACGGCTAACTCAATCATACATTGAAACAAGGATGGAAACGCTCGATGAAAATTGGAAAAAGTTCTCATCTATCCACGATCGAATTGTACAGTGCGTGGATCAAGACATTCCAAATCCTTATTCTGATGGTGAAATTTATGAATTAACTGAAGAGATGTATACCGATTATAAATGTCAGCTGAAGGATGCCTTAGCAAAGGTTGTGAGTGTCGAACGTTTTTCCTAGCCTTCGAAATCAGAATCGAACGATAGCGTTAGTATCAAACTACCAAAGATCTCAATCCCTTACTTTTCGGGAAAATATGCAGAGGTAACATTCAGAGATTTATTTGTATCAATGATTCATAAGAATGCTTCTCTTGACAATGTCCAAAAGTTACACTATCTGAAAGCACATTTGTCAGGTGAAGCAGAGCAGCTGTTGAGACATGTTCCTGTTACAGCAGCTAACTATGCAGAGTGTTGGTCTCTTTTGAACAATAGGTATGATAACAAGAGGTATTTATCGAACTGTATATTAAAGCGTTTCATGAGTCAGCAGGCTATTGCAACAGAGTCATCAAGGGCAATCAAAGAACTTTTGGACACGACGTTAGATAGTTTGAATGCTCTAAAGAATTTAGGTATAGACGTCGGCTCTTGGGACGTAATAGTTATTTACATTGTCAGTTCCAAATTAGACCCCGAATCTCGTAAACAGTGGGAGGCAAGATTGAGTACCTCAGATGATCTGCCAACATTCTTACAGCTGAAAGAGTTTCTTGAATCAAAATTTCGTTCTCTGGAATTTTTAGATGAAAAGCCTTCTAAGTCAAACCCCGCCATTACCAAGCCAAAGGTCCATCATGTCCTACACCCAAGTTCAAACGATATCTGTTCATACTGTAAAGAACCTCACAGGATCAGTCACTGCAAGCGATTCGCCAGAGAAGATTACGATACTCGTCGCAAGTTTGTACAAATGAAGAGATTATGTTTTAACTGTTTAGGCTCCAACCACTCCATTCTGTTTTGTCGATCAAAAACCACCTGCCGTATATGCAACCGTAAACATCATTCTCTGTTACACCCCAAGCCATCCTCAAACTCACCTGAAAAAGAAAATGGTCCACCGTTGACATTGATGCCTCCACCCGAGGTATCACCATCAGGGAGTAGTGAAGAACCAAGAGTTAACGCTCATTTAGCAACCAATGCTGCACCTAACCAAGTTTTGTTAGCCACCGCTTTAGTCGAAGCACAGACTGGGCGTGGTTATACTCAGTTACTCAGGGCCTTGATCGATCAAGGCTCCCAAGTTTCGTTCATAACTGAGTCATCAGTGCAGTTTTTGGGTCTCAAGAAAGTTAGAGCTCGTAGCATTATCAGCGGGGTAGGTCGTAACCAAAGCGCTATGGCCTCTAGACACTTCGTGACTGTACCTATTCGGTCACGTCAGCACCCCGAGTTTGAGACAAAAGTACAAGCTTATGTCTTGAAAACAATCACGTCAGAATTGCCCACAGGAAAGATAGCCTACGTTCATTGGCCACAGTTACATAGCTTTGCTTTGGCAGACCCAAAGTACCACACACCAGGTAAAATATACGTTTTACTTGGTGCTGAAGTCTATGGCCAAATCATTAGAGAGGGTTTAATCAGGGGTCCTCCAGGAGCGTTAATTGCGCAAAACACTGCTCTTGGATGGATTCTCTCAGGTCAACCGCAGTTACAATCAGATTCACATCATTGTCACAATGCTATTATCAGCATGCACGCACGAGTTTTTGACAATGACTTCTTGAAGGAACCGGGTTTTGAATTTGATAACTTCTGTAACACATACAGGTCGTTACAGAAGGAAGAGAGATGCGATGAGTTTTTAATGCAGACCTATTAGAAAGACTTAGCTAGAGTACAGATCAAAACCCTCTAATCAAGTGTGGGAACCCTAGAGACGTAGTAGCCAAGAGAGTGAGTAGCAACCCTGTATTTGAGAAATGCATCTCTGCGGTTTTCGTAGATTCCTGCCGTAAAAGGTCTACACAGAGTGATAATGCTGATGATACTAATGAATCAGAAGCAGTATACTTACCACGTCACGATGTAACACACGAAGTCGAAGCCTCGATCAAGGACAAGATGGCATCAGATGCGTAATCTATACAAGGGTTCAAATGGCTAATTATTTAATAATTTATTTACATTCGTATCAATGGTTCAGCCAAAACTTACTGAATTTATCAATAGCTGGCGCTCAAATCATGTTGATCTTTTCAGATGTAACGATCACGTGTAATCAGGTTAGAATAACTGACGCGAGTAATGCTTTTAAGGACCAGACTAGTCTGGCCGCCAGACTCAAGCGGGACGATGCGATAGCTGAAATAAAAGACTATAAACTAAAAATACTTACCTCTGAATCAGCATCGGCTCCTTACCTGATTATGAGGTCACTACAGCAGCTGCCACACGATGAGTATCAACACAAACTGAACATGGCTGAAATCATAAAAGAAGGTTTATGTACAAACAGTAGGATATAGAATGACTGAATGTGAGACTATAGAAGAAAGAAATCTACAAAAGGAAATGAAAGTTATACTTACCAAAAAAAGGTTTTAGCTGAAAAAGAAAAAAGGTAAAGGTACAGAGTAAAGGTAAGATTGAATCTGGAAAAAACAATTGGAGCATAACGTGGTTTTTTGGCACTATCACCCCCCCCCCCCCCTCTTCTAGGGAACAGGAATAAAGTAAATCTACTTTTATCTGAAACGGGTAGGTAGCTATTCAACATTTTCTCAGTCAAAGAGGGCAACTAGTCCAAGGTCCAAGGCACACCAGCCTTCAGGTAAAGAAGTTGAATGCAGCTTGGTGACTCTGAAATTTCATAGCTTGTTGATCAAAGACCTAGCTCTTATCATTGTATTTTTACATGTTTCGGATTTCATATTGTTTAGTTTTAAGTTACAGTTGTTAAGTCTATTGCAAATTGTTATGTTTTCTACTCGTTGTTAATTTGTATGTACCTAGTTATGTTTTTAACCCCTTACCTCACGGTGGGCGGAATTAGTGTGAAGTGAAGGACATCATTATGTCCTTGGTGGGCGGTATGTTTAATCGTGAATTGATATTTTGTGTAGTAATTATTTTCATCTTCATAAATGTACCGCGAAGTTTGCATACTGTCTTAATTCAGAACTTTACTTGTTTTTAAATTGTAATAGATGGCATTAGAAGTAGAATAAATCGCGCTATCGTTGTGTTTTCAGCGTCCCATATAGGGAATCAAGGTCTATTTTCTTTGTCTACATTAGCTACGAAATGTACTGACCATAGCGTAACAAGCAGTCAATAAAACTCTGTTATCCCTCAGTGGGAGTTTCATTCAACCCAGGGGTTGGCTTGGGGGCCCTTTTAACACAGCCGATGAGTTTTATGTTAGCGTCTATAAGACTATTCATTTGTTTTATGGAAGTCACTATCAAGCCTGTACGATTCGAGACTGAACTTGCAGTAATTTTGTGGCTAGGCTTGACACCGACTCCAATAAAACGAATTAATAGTCTTATAGGTCCTAACGTAAAATTGATTCGGCTGCAATATAATTTTTACTTTTTTTGTTTTTAAGTCGGTTTTAATTTTATGTAAAAAAAAAAATTCCTACTTTTTAGTGGTTCCTACGTTTCTGATATCAGTTATACAAGCAAAGGGTACATCGATACGAAGGAAATGTTTCGCTGTCAACTTTTGAAGAGTTCCACCTCGGGAGTATACCCTTTCCAATAAAAAAGAATTATCAAAATCGGACTATTCTAAAAAAAAGTTACTCGTGGTCATACATAAAAATATATGTATGACTTGAGAACCTCCTCCTTTCTTTTCGTTGGTTAAAAAAATATTTCATATCACGATTAAGTTAAACGGAGAGAAGCTTTTACCATGTTTCTATTTATTATAAGTGTGTTCATAATTATTTCAGCTGATAGACGTCCACTTCTGGACATAGGCCACCCCCAAGGATCGGCATAACGACCGGTCCTGCGCTGCCCTCATCCAACGGGTTCCCGCCGCCTTCACCAGGTCGTCGGCCACCTCTGTGCGAGAGCACATAGAGATATCTAGTTAATTTTATCTACTGTTTACCTATTTGTTAAGGAACTTGCAGTTTTTATATTACCTAAATATCTCTTTTGGTTTAGGTTATGTCCTATTGCCTATGTGAAGTATTATTTAATTCGTGTTGATTTTATGTATGTGGTACATAATTAAATTCAAAAATCTGCTGGTATAATAGATTATTCTACTTCTTACAGTGGGTATTGAACGAGAGGTAGAGGTTTCTTTTTTGTGAGGTTTTGTTAGTTAAAGCCTGGCATATTACAGTCTGAAACCTAAATAATTATACTAAAACTTAACTAAGCTTATTTGAAAATATGGTAACCAACCATATTTTCAAACTCTGATGGGAATTATGGTCTTGAGACCTGTATAATATTCAGAGGTATGAAATTAAAAAAAAAAAAAAGGTTCTTTATTTTTGTGTTTGATGTAAGTAAAGGATATTTCAATTATTCATTCATAGCATTATTTTATAGAAAGTATTAATATAAAGCAAAAACCACGCTCAAATGAGATTTCGTGAAAAAATTCAGGCGGGACAAATTTAATAAGGGTAAATCCTTTTCCGTAACAAGTAGTCGAAAATGCGGCTCGAACCATTAAAATATCCGACCAAAATACTTTAATAACACCTCTTTTACACGCAACAATAAAGAATATGATAAAATAGATACACCTTCGATAAAAACGTGGACTGATCGAATAAAGAGAAAAAAGAGAACAAAAGGATCATAACGGGTGAGAAAACCGTGTATCGATTGCATCTTGTATCTCTGAAAACGTTTTCTTGTAACATTGGACTTGTAGAGCTGTGAAATACATTAACGGATATTTAGGGTCAATGGGTACAAAAGGAGTCAATTTCTTTTAAGCCCTCAAACGGTAACGTTTATTGATGGTACTACACTATAAAACATCATTTAATTTATTATTGTAATCGGATGAAAGATTAGGTAAAAATGAAACGGGGATTATGAAACCAATATAAAAAATTCAAAGTTTTGACTTTTTTGCTAACATTCTTTTTTCCTGTTTAAACGGCATATGTAAAACAATGCGTGTATAGGAACGTCTTAGATGTTAATACGAAAATAAATAAATAAAACCAACATATTTTACCAAGCCAAGATGTGCGCCAACTGCGATTACGCGACACTCCGTTTAGATGAGGTATAGCTAAAATTACCACTATAATCATTTATTTTTGATTGATGATTTAAGAGATTATGAGAAACAATTAAGTCAACATGAGTTCCATAACTGTACACCAACTGTACACTAACATTTTTTGGTGGCCCATTTTCCATAGCCAGAGAAATTGACTCCTTTAGAGATATGATTTACGATTAGGCAGGTAGGTAACCACTAAAATCTATAAGGTAAAAAAGTAATGTCATAGTACAAGATTATTAACTCTGTATTTAAGATGACACTGAGGTGTACGGAACTGGGTAAAAGATACCACTATTCGAATTGGCAGAATTCAGGATCGATTTGGGGACAGTTTGGCGTTAAATACAATTATCAGGCAATTAAAAAAGGCTACTTTCCGTTATAAGCATATGCTCACGACTATATTCCCCGAGGGGGTAGTCAGAGATATATTATATATTATACAGGGTCCTTCTTAATATGCTGACAGTTTTTTAAGGGGATGATCAGTACATCAAACTGAACAACTTTCTCCATTGCACCAACATCGCAATCGCGAAAAAAATCACCTCTTCCATACAAAACTGCAAACCTACTTGAGCCAAATGTATGGGACAGCTAATTTTTTTCTCGCGGTTTCGATGTTGGTCCCATAGAGTAAGTTCTTCAGTTTGACGGTCTGATCATCCCCTTAAAAAAGTGTCAACATATTAAGTTGGACCCTGTATATTATAGGGGATATATTGTAAAAACTCAGAACATCCATGTTTCACTAGTAGTACCGAAACTTCTGACCAGTGTGATGGGGAGTGAGCCCGTCGCCACTTGTAATTGAGTGGGTACAATACATGCCTCGAAATTGAAGCATGCAGGTTTCCTCATGATGTTTTCTATCACCAATAAGCAAGTGGTGTACATAAATTCTGAGAAGCTCATTGGTACGAGTCGGCCTGGACTGTAATCGAACCATCGCCTTCTGCACGGCAAGCAAGGTTACTTGCCTCTGGACTACCACTTCTTTTTACCTCTGTGCTAAGCACAATAAATAAAACCACCTTGCGGCACTATTTGGGACGAACCGACGAATTCTTAGTCTCAAAATTCATTAAGCTTAAAACAACATGAAGTATACTTTAAATGTGTCTGTTCAAGTATTTCTCATCTTGTCTTTTCTATAGCCATCTCTCGTTAATTTAGTTCACCGATGAAACCAAAAAGAAGCGGCCAAAATGGTAAATAAAATCCGATGACACTGAACTAACTTAAGTAGACGGATATAGCACATAATAATGAGGAAGACGATAAAATCCGGTCGTAGCAGTAAATATCCGGACATTCCCAACCCTATCCGTCCAAAGACCTTAATAACGCGGGAAAACATTTTTACTAGAACTCGAACCCCGGGACAGGCAAAATATATTGCTTCCTAGTAAACCTTTATTGGGTACCCGGCCGTAAAGGGAATTAACCTGTTCAATTTCATATAAATAGGTTCCTTGTGTAAACAAAGAGCGAAGGAATTAGGTCGATACTCTAGCGAGAGGTTAATAACTAAGCTATCTTCACTAAGAGTATTATAATGGTTTCTTTCTAGAGATCCGGATATAAAAGCTTTTTGAAAGGAACAACTCTATCTGGTGGCGTTGTACTCTTATAACGGTGATTAATTCTTTTTTCATCTTTTTGGTACTGTTCTAAACTTTCTCATCATTGTAACTTTTTCTTTGGATAGTGATAATTTTTACCCTCATTTTTTCCTAGCGTGAGCTCGGTTGTAGCTGGAAAAACAGAGATTTTAGACTACCCTTGTCCCTAACTCTTAGATAAAGCATATGTCTACCGTTTGAAACAAAAGTGGCCAACTTTCTTAGGTTGGTGTGCTTGAGGCGTCGGTTTATCACCGAGAGTTCGGTGATATTTTTTTCGACGCGTTCGTAGCTCCGAGTGTCTATCTAGACATGCAGGGTCCTTCTTAATATGCTGACACTTTTGTAAGGGGATGATCAGACCATCAAACTGAACAACTTTCTGAATGGGACGAACATCGAAATCGCGAAAAAAAAGAGATCTGTCCCATATACTTGACCTACTCAGTTTTGTATGGAACTCGCGATTTTGAGGTTATTGCCATAGAGAAAGTTATTCAGTTTGACGGTCTGATCATCCCCTTTAAAAAGTGTCAGCATATTAAGAAGGACCCTGTATAACTTATCAAAGCTCTAACCCTTGCTTTAAGATGTTGTATCTGTTCCACTACATTCCCTTCATGCATGGTCCGCTCCCTCTCTCTTTTATTCCCCTAAATAAATGCATAAGTAAAATCTTATTACAGGTGTAACTCTTCAAACCAATCATAAAATACTCGTACTGTCTCAGACATTTTTATCAAATGTTTTCGCCTTACTAAGTAGCAAGCCGTGCAAAATTCGCTGACAACCCATAACTTTTCAACTTTCATTCGGCTAAACATTTCTGTCTGATAAGCAGAAATGAACCCGAATATTTTCATTCAAACGTCAGCAAAAACGCTAAACAGTTCAGAAACCAATATTGTGATAAAATAAAGATGCCGTTAGCGTAGATAAGGCTGGCCTCTGATGAAGGGAAAAGCATTTTGAATTCAGATACGGATTGAAAAATCTTAATTAAGGGGCTATAGGTTCAGGCGAATATTTTCTATGAGAAACGCGATTTCCCAGCCCTCCAAAAAGTGCGTGCGTGTGCCGTATTTTCGATTAAAAGAATTAACAAAAGTACTTTTTTATATATTTTTTTATGATTTTACTAGATATAGTAATGGTGGATATGCGAGTATAAATACCAAAAATCGGAAACTATTTAAGGTTTCGGTAAATTGTCGAAAAATGAAAACTAAAAGATGCCTCCATGCCTGCTAGCATTAATTTAAGATTTGTAAGGAAATATTTGAGGCACTTTAAAACTATACATGTAAACGAAAATCTGACTTTATACAAACATAGAGTTTAGTTTCTACATTGTTTCTGAAATTGACTTTCATTGTTCTTTCATTGACTTTAATTGGTTAGTATTGAAAATATCACCAGACTTCGTTTGTATGGGGCGCGCTCCGAATTATTTTCCCTTAAATTCAGAAATCAATTCCAGTCGTCTGAGGCCACCCTAATAGTTCGAAAAGCAATGGTCGTAATATATCCCTTATCAACTATCCCTTTGTTCTTTCCACACTAATGTAATTTGATGGGTCTGAAATTGACTCCAGTCGTTAACTTAAGTTAAATGTTTGTTATTGTTCGCTTTAGGGGCTTTTTGTTTTGCACTACTGTGAATAGAGTTTTAGTTTTTTTCAAGTTTTTATATATTGGGATTCTTTAATCAAAAATTGAAATTATAGTATTTTTAAGGGGTTTATTCATTCTTTCATCTTCAATTTTTTTGGAATTTCTGATGTAATGTAATTAAGACCTTTTGATATACAACGTGTTAATGAATAAGCGCAAAACCTCATACACCCCAACTGATTTATAACAAAATAGTTAGATTGAAACAATAATTTCATTATTTTTATAGTTAAAATTTAAAGTTATTCGCATTTTATGTTTTCAGACAAAAATGATTTGTTATCATTTCAGCAATGAATGAAAGCGCTAACGTGCTCATGGATACATTTTAAGAATCTTGTTTTGGTAGGAAGTAGGGTGAGATTGCCCGAGCGTTGGGTTGAGATCGAGTTCAGTAAATTATACATTTTACAAATAAATTGTTTAATAGTTTGAAAAAAATTTCCTATGTTGAAACCATGATAATTCGAATCTGCTCTCGATTTTAAACAAACTACTTTCTAGTTTTGCGCTTATTCATTAACATGTTGTGTAGGGTCCTTGTTAATATGCTAACACTTTTTTAAGAGGATGATCAGACAGACAAACTGAATAACTTTCTCTATGGCAAAAACATCGAAATCGCGAAAAAAAATCATTCGTCCCATTCATTTGGCTCGAGTAGGTTGCAGATTTGTATGGAACGGCAGATTTTTTTTCGCGATTTCGTTGTTAGTCCCATAAAGAAAGTTGTTCAGTTTGATGGTCTGACCATCCTCTTAAAAAAGTGTCGGCATATTAAGTTGGACCATGTATAGTCCAGTAGGTACCTATAGGAGTTAAGAATTAATGTATGAATAGATTATTGTAAAGTGATATGTTGTAGAGTTTCTACCTGTATGTTATTTACAGCGATAAAAGGTTCCGAAGTGGCAGTAGATTGAATCAAATATGATATGAAAATATGACGTCAAAAGTGGATTTGATTTCATTTGAATATATTTTTGAGTTTGATTGAGCTATAGAAAACTTTTATAGTGGGAGCAGACCGATCGGAGCAAAATAAAATCAGCTGTTGCATACATTTTAGTCGAGTAGGCATTGCAGTTTAATATGGGACAGCTGATTTTTAGGGTTCCGTAGTCAACAAGGAACCCTTTTAGTTTCGCCATGTCCTTCCGTCTGTCCGCCTGTCCATCTGTCCGCGGCTTAGCTCAGAGACGCTTAGTACTAGAAAGCTGTAATTTAACATGGATATACATATTAATCACGCCGACAAAGTGGTAAAATAAAATCTTCAAAAAGTCAAGTGTTCCCCCCCTCCTGCCAGCTAAACGTTGTTTCTGGATACGTGAAAACGGGAGTGGTGAATATAACGAAATTAAAAGGAAAACTATTACCGCTAAATAGGCGGCACTAGTTAACGAGTAATCGTCGACCAACCTGCAAAATGTACTTTTTAGACTTTATTAGCCGTTAAACCGTAGTATAATATAAAAATCCCCCTTCTAAGTCCGTATATTGAGACAGGCAACTACGGAACCCTACCCTGCGCGTGGCCCGACACGCACTTGGCCGGTTTTTTTGCTCCGATCGGTCTGCTCCCATTATAAAAGTTGTATATTAGAGGGTAGATTCGTAGTTTAAAAGGATGCTAATGATATGCTACCTACCTAATGACGACTTTTTCGAATGTGTGCATAAGTCAAAGTCAATATAATTTATTCAATATAGGAGCTTACAGCACACTTATCAAACGTCAAATCTTTTTTAAAGCTACCACCGCGTCGGAACGTGTTGTCGCTGTAGAGAAGATGCGGCCAGAAACTCTACAACATAACACGACTTAATAACTATTACAATTAAAACAGACCCAAAAAAAGTTCTATCCGCAACACGACCACAGAAGAAGACCTAGGCAATCTAAAACCGCTTGTTGTTTTTGTATCTCCAATGATAAACAAAAATTGTTTGTAGTTAATCAATTTCTTGAACGTTCAATTTGATCCTTCCATGCCGCCTTAGATATTCAGTAACACCCTGTTAATAAGAATGAGACCCCCAAAAAACAGGTAAATAAAATATTAAAGCTTTCTCCTCAGTTTGCCCTTTGCAGTTTTAATGACTTCGCAAAAGCAAAAGGTTCGATTTTGTTTGAATTTACTTTGAGGTTCTTCGAGATTCCCTTTCTATTTCATTTCTCATTTGGGTAGGAAATTGTGTGAGTAATGTGCTGAGTTCAGTTTATTATAATGCAAGTATTAACTTACTTAAAAGTTGTAGGCCCGCTTCAAAGATGAAACAAAGTTTAGTCTACTTCGAAACCAGCCGTTTTTGAATTATAAGCATAAGCATATGCTCACGACTATATTCCCTGAAAGGGGTAGTCAGAGATATTCTGAAACCTCAGAAAATCCACGTTTCACCAGTAGTACCGAAACTCTGTCCATTGAAGCATGCAGGTTTCCTCACGATGTTTTCCTTCACCGAAAAGCCAGTGGTGTTACAAATCGTACATAAATTCCGAAAAACTCATTGGTACGAGTCGGTTTGGACGGGGATCGAACCATCGCCTCCTGCACGGAAAGCAAGGTTACTCGCCACTGGACCATCACGGCTTTTTGAATTATATAAAATTTAAGTAATGATGCCCATACACATATTATTGATTATAAACATATTACAGCCATTTTGTGTTATTTCACATCAAATTTAAGATTGAAAAATTAAGTCTCGGGCGGGACTTGAACCCGTACTCTTCCAAACCGGGGAATTGCGTTATCCAATTTCGCCACCGAGCCAACTAGCCAGAGAGCGAATTCGAACGAATAGATTGAAAATTTCGTTTTCTGGCTAGTTGGCTCGGTGGCGAAATTGGATAACGCAATCAAAGTCAAAGTCAAAATTGTTTATTCAAAATAATATCACTTTTTGACGTCATGTTTTTGAATCTACCACCGCGTCGGAAGGTGTTCCGTTGTAGAGAAGATGCGGCCAGAAACTCTACAACACACTTCTACAATTCCCCGGTTTGGAAGAGTGAGGGATCAAGTTCCGCCCGAGACTTAATTTTTCAATCTTTAATTTGATTTAATGCCCATACACCCTCCCTAAGGGTAGGCCTTTGCCCTGCAGTGGGACGTTTATAGGATGATGATCAAATGAAAAGTTCTTTAGTTAGGTATAAATGGGATATACAGCGTCCTTCTTAATATGCTGACACTTTTTAAGGGGATGGTCAGACCATCCAACTGAATAACTTTCTCTATGAAACCAACATAGAAATAGCGAAAAAAAAGTAGCTCTTCCATACAAAACTGCAAACCTACTTGAGCCAAATGTATGGGACATCAGATTTTTTTCGCGATTTCGATGTTGGTCCCATAGAGAAAGTTGTTCAGTTTGACGGTCTGATCATCCTCTTAAAAAAGTGTCAGCATATTAAGTTGGACCCTATATTTATAATACTTAATTAATTTTAATTGTAACAGACTTTTATACTGATAGTGAACAACGACTATAGCACGGTCCACAACGTAATAGTTCGCGTTAAGTCGCATCTAGTTACTGTCGCGTCATAGTTCATATTTTATTTATTATAGTGCTGTTAGTATGGGAGTTTAAGAGAAGTTTATTCCGAATGCGTAAATGCGTGCTGCATACAAACGTAGTCTGGTGATATTTTCAATACTAACCAATTCAACTCAATAAAATTTTGCAGAAACAATCTAGGAACAAATCTCTATGCTTGTATCGTGTCCGATTTTCGTTAAAATATACAGTTTCAATGCTAGGATTAATTTAAGATTTGTATGGAAATCTTTTAGGCACTGTAACATTAAAAATGTACATTTTAAGGAAAATCTGACACGATACAAGCATAGAGATTTGTTTCTAGATTGTTTCCGTAAAATTTCATTGAGTTTAATCGGTTAGTATTGTAAATATCACCAGACTTCGTTTGTATGGAACGCGCCAACAGTGTTATACCCTTAAAGGTGGGCGCATATTTATCTGCGGCGAACCAGCCAAAGGAGGCAAAAGAATCGAATTTTAGAATTCTTTGTATAAAATTCTATGACACCTCGGACACTTATCCGCGGCGTATCGGACGAATCGTCAGAAGTATCTTAACTATTATAAAACTGAAACAGAAGTGAGTCTGTACATTGAAGATAAATTTACCTGAAAAAGATTATGATATGGTTTTTAGGTATCCCGGACTCCAAATCAACCATTTTTAGAATTTTTGTCTGTCTGTTTGTTCGTTTGTTTGTATGTTTCTAATCAGCATCACGCAAAAACCACTGAACCGATTGTGATGAAACTTGTTTTGTTTGATAGCTTATGATCTGACTTAAAATATGGTATAAAATTTGTGCGCACGAAGTTGCGGGTAAACTCTAGTTAAAAATAAAATCGTTCCATTCGACTCCTTCTCCTTTGCCGCGGATAGATATGCGTCCACCCTTAGTCATATGATGATTTTCAATTGCATGCATGCATATGCTCACGAATATATTCCCCGAGGGGGTAGTCAGAGATATTCTGAAACCTCAGAACATCCACGTTCCACCAGTAGTACCGAAACTCTGTCCATTGAAGCATGCAGGTTTTCTCACGATGTTTTCCTTCACCAAAAAGCCAGTGGTGTTATAAATCGTACATAAATTCCGAAAAATCCGAAAAAAAAACGAAATTTTTAATTGGTGTCGGGAAACAAATTTTAATGCTGTAAATCTCATTTTAATCGAAGTATTAATAAAGAAACTAGGGCACAAATAAGGTGCTCTTATAGATAGAGTATACATAGGCGAAAGAAAAGCTAGAAAAGTCAAAGGTAAATGAAAAATCTTGCTGGAAAAATTCTTATTTACGTAGTATAGTTAACTTGTAAATAATAATGTTCTTGGATCTATTTTACACTCTTCCATCAGGCTTCTGAAAGCATTCACGAATAATTGCTAGCTTCTCAATGATTATATTATTTATAAACTTATACATAAGAACCCCATTTCTTACACATAATAATAAGAATTTCCAAGAAAATTTCCTCTCGTCAAATAGACTTAAATCGTAAAACATGAAACAAGCAGTAAGGACAGTACGCTGTCCTGGTCATAATTACAATAACGGCGGCCACCTTAATACACCGTTGTATAGCGTAGTTTGGTGAATATTATGTTTAGAAAAGGTTCATTAATTATCCGAAATAGTATGATTGTTAACATTTTTCATGTACCTACTACGTTCAATTCCAGAAGTTGTCAGATTACGTTGCCTTTGCGGACCCAATATTATGTTCAAAGTTCCTAAAGGTTTGGGTAAAATTTAGTACGGGTACTATATTTTACCCAAGGAACATTATTTAAACAGTCCTGGTGATAATTATGGCTGGCTAAAATTTAGGCATTTAATTCAGATATTAAACATTTTATAACCAGCTGATAGTAGTAGTGATGTTGAAGAATAGTTAAGACAAATATTAATATAAGTTTGCGGATGAACTTAACTGTGCTGAATTGGGTTTTATTGATAAACTACTTATTTTAAATACCTTTACAGAGGAATTAAAGATATCGACAACATTAGCAAAAACACATTAAGAATTATATAAGGGTTACGAACTGGCCATCAGTCCGGATGAAAATACTTTTTTAGACTCTATGGTGGTCTTTGGACTTTGCGCGCTCGGTTTCGGGTTGGTTTTGTCGGTTCGTTTCTGTTTTGCTATTTTTTCTGTTTATTCCTGCTTCCTTTTTATTATTAAAAGAATTATACTGAGCCGATCTTCCTCTTATACAGTCCACCCTTTCCCCTCTTTAACAATATCCATGGTTTAAGCCACTACTGCTTGCTTTGTGTATTGGGTTAAAATCTTCACGTAATAAATCTGAATAATTTCATTGAGTTAGGGAATTCTTTCGTCGTTTTCGAGCCGTCATCGGATGTCAGCTCAAAAGACAAGTGGTGGATTATAATGTCTATCAAGCTTTTACGTCTTTACGTCTATTTTCTATTCGTGTGGAAATTCGTGACAGAATTATCGAACAGTACAAATTCAGTTGTCGTAAAACTGTATAAGAATAGGCATTTCATTTTCTTTAGGCTAGAAATTTCAATTTGCATTGAATGATTGATATAATGCGATTCAGTGTTACTCACTCGCATACCGCAAAATTATTTTTCTTGGGTACCTACTTAAGACGCTCCCCATAGGTAAACGCAAGGCTGGGCCATATCTTGCTGGTTTTAAAAGCTATCTTCTCGTTATTTGAAAGACATATAAAATAATGAAAAATATAGCAATTATCTTCAACATTTGAGCTTTATTTGCTATGAAGTATATTTATGATTTTTCTATCAAATACATATGAATCCTGTGTTCAAAGGAAAGCCTACAGTTTGGAAAAAATCTGTATTCTGTGTATATACTTTAT
Source organism: Agonopterix alstromeriana (assembly GCA_963924505.1). Lineage (NCBI taxonomy): Eukaryota > Metazoa > Arthropoda > Insecta > Lepidoptera > Depressariidae > Agonopterix > Agonopterix alstromeriana. The sequence goes on along the minus strand of OZ004671.1, from coordinate 16,339,173 downwards.
AAGTGGAAGTCTCCTTTTACTTGCGACACACACCATTGTGTAGACAATATTAAGATCTAAAAATGCTATGAAATAAATTTTTTTAAGACCTATATTTTTAATGAGTTAATTATATTAGATAAATTCAAAATTTGGTGCGAATTCTTATGATTCTCGAATTTGATTTCCTTGTATAAGAAGGCACCACAGTGACATAATGAAGGACAAACCAGTCGAAAATAGTCACAATTCATGCCTCAAATTTGAAGCATATCATTACTCCTATTTCATAAACAACGTACCTACGATACTGCAGTTGTACTCCCAACAAAACGTCAAACTTTTTAACTTAAAGAGACTAGTCGAATTCGATCAGGAGTCAGAACTTAACTAGGGTTCTTTCTAAAATAAATAGAGGCGTTATACGGACAAATGCTTAACGATTTAGGAACGGTGCATCGCCCTCGATGAATGGTTTAAAGAACGGGAAAAAGCGGGAACGGAAAAGAGTTGCAGTAGAAAGTTGAGCTACAGAGGCAGAGTTACTAAGCAAATTAATAAAGGCGGAATCTCTTTATATATTTACTATTAAATAGCAACTTATTACATTGTGAGAACTGAAATTATGCAACAAGAATTTAAAAGTTATAAAAATTACGTTGGAATTAGAGGTGATAAAGATGGTTTCCATGACAGATATAGAGCTTGTCCAAAGCAAGGATGGTAGGAGAGTAAAATAAAATTTCTTGAGGAATTTTATGAGGAGCAGCCAATTTTTGTCGCGTATTCAGTGGTTGTGCAATTTGATGGATCCACCCTTGAGTACAATTAATGAGCTATACTGTTGGAGTTTTAACTTCGAAACGGTTCTGGTTTTGTAATTTATCGACAATTTCTCGCAAAATTCATTATATGAGCTGTTTAAACAACAAAATCCGAACTGTCCTGATGCTTGAACTTCATTGAATCTTTTTGGAATAGCTTACGTTTCGATATCCCCCGAATCACTTCCAACTTAGACCAAAACTAAAAGAGACGTATTCCAAACCGGCAACGTAACGTTACGGATTGGCTCACTGAGTACGATTGAACACTGTTATACACGTGCCTGAGTAACTTGCAGTCCGTTCTGAATGTTTTACTTGTCTTGTAACATCTATATAGTCCTCTTAACCGTGTTCGGCTATGGCAACCTCGAAAACAAGATAATATTATATTAAAATTGTTTTCAATAAAATTAAATAAATACTGAAATAAAATATTACTTAGATCTTAACTACTAAATTCGAATTGTGACAGGCCTTCATATGACTCGCAAAACCGAACTTCGTTTTAAAAATTCGGTTACATGAAGAGCAGTAGAGCTGCCCGGAGGCATTGTAAGTATCTTTGACTATTTATATGTGAACTCGTTACGCGTGTAATTCTCCTAACAAACATTTCTCCCACTTTTTGCGGGGGGCGAGGTATCATGAAATCCGCAACTTTGGATTTAATTTCCCATAACTTTAGATTCTAATTTTGAATGTTAAAAATGATGAAAAGTGGTCTCGTGTGAACCCCAAACGTTCTAAGTTCGAAGTTATTATTTCGCAATTATAGGCTGTCTCGTTTAGTGATAAGGTGTAAAATTCAAAAAGTAAATGCACAAGATCAATTGTGCTTATACCGTGGCAGAGGGGAAATGCTACCGCAAGGCTAGTCCTTATAATAATTAGTCAAAGGTAAGTATAGACGTAGGAGGGCTTGGGCCGAGTTTTCCGGATCTGACGCTTTGCATCAAGTTCTTCCAGATGCATTCTTTCGTAGTCTTTAACGCTTCTATTAATGTTAAAGCGCCATTCTGGTCTCCGTGATGCAAGCTCCTGCCAACGTCCGCTTGGTATGCTGCAAGCAGCGAGGTGGCGCTTGAGCACATCTTTGTGCCTCAGGTACACCTCAGGTGCCATGCTCACGCTTTCCACATGAAAGTTCCGAGTAGAAAACTGCTTTTGGTAGTCTGCCATCGTCCATGCGTACAACGTGGTCACTCCATCTCAGTGGTACTTCATAATGAGGTCATTTGGTACTTCATAATGAGCGACTCTATTCCCGACATCTCGATACCTACTATCATGTTTTATGAGACGCAGGGACGCAGGGCTGATAATTAGATTAGCTTGTTTACAAAAACAGACAATTCTTTTGTTGCAATTACAAGTCTCTTTGGGACATTGAAGGTTTGGGGATGTACGATCTCAAGGGAAAATAATTCGGAGCGCGCTCTATACAACCGAAGTCTGGTGATATTTTCAATACTAACCAATTGAAATCAATGATTTTTTTTCATAAACAAATTATAAAAGAATCTCTATGTTTGTATGAAGTCAGATTTTCATTAAAATGTAAAGTTTTAAAGTTACAGTGCCTCAAAGATTTGCATACAAATGTTTAATTAATCCTAGCACTAAAATTGTAAATTATAACGACAATCGGACTTCATACAAACATAGAGATTCGTTTCCATATTGTTTCTGAAAAATTTCATTGACTTTAATTAGTAAAAAGCCGTGGTGGTCCAGTGGCGAGATACCTTGCCTGCCGTGCAGGAGGCGATGGTTCGATCCCCTTCCAGGCCGACTCGTACCAATGAGTTTTTCGCAATTTATGTACGATTTGTAACACCACTGGCTTTTCGGTGAAGGAAAACATCGTGAGGAAACCTGCATGCTTCAATTTCGAGGCATGTATTGTACCCACTGTCCATTATAAGTGGCGACGGGCTCACCCCCCATCACATTGGACAGAGTTTCGATATTACTGGTGAAACGTGGATGTTCTGTTTCAGAATATCTCTGACTACCCCCTTGGGGAATATAGTCGTGAGCGTATGCTAATTAGTCAGTATTTAATATATCACCAGGCTTTGTTTGTATGCAGCGCGCATTTTCGCATTCGGAATAAAAATACATTTTGTAAGCAGAAGACTGAATGCTCTATATAGTCAGGAATCACGTCTGCAAGTACCTAAAGCAAATACCGCACTCTTTTAACGCGCTGCCGGCTTTAATAAGTTACCATGCGCAATAAGAAATTTGCCATATAAAAAATCCATACATGAACTAAAAGCATATCTAGTAAGTAAGTGCCCATACAATTTAAATGAATTTTTAGAACTTAGCGACTGACATATTAAAGTACCTAATCCCTGTTAATTCATATTTTTTAAGTAATCTGTAAAATATTAGTATTGTAAAGCACCTAACTGACATTGTTATTATTGTGAACTTATTTGTAATTATATTGAATTATTCTGTTTGTTTGTGCCTTAACTGTGATGCTTTGACATGTTTATTGAGTCTAATTATTATTATTGCTATTTGTAATAACTGTAAAATTTTATGTGTTTTTAATATTCTACGCAGCTATTGTTGTCTCTGAATAAATAAATTGAAATTGAACATACTCAAACTTACGACTGTAGTACCTAATCCCTTTCGGACTGGTTAGAAACTTAGCTTATTACCAAAGTGCACATTTCCAATCATCCACTTTCAGAATTTCTGTCAGCAACAAATTGTTTTAGGTAAAACAAATGTAGGTTAAAAAACCTCAAAACAATGTTTACGATTATTATGTCACCTCTCAACAAAATTGCCTCGAAAACATTCGTCCTTTGTTTCCCGACACAATGGAACCGCGTGAATAGGCGTTGATTGTTGCCGCGACCAAATTCGATTTTCCGCAGAACTTCACTTACTGGATATTGAGTTCGTTAGGGTTAAAAATTCTACCTAATTTTATTAAAGAGCTACCTGATCAGTAGCTGATTTATTTGAAATACCCAAATTCTTACCTATTAAAGGGAAATTATCAGCATCATCTAATCTCAGCGCTGAGTTATGGTCGATAGAGCAATTGTTTATTTCATGTTTCCATTGAAATAAATTACTTCGTAGTTTTGGACATTTGTTTTTCTTTAAGGGTACTACATTAATCATAAATATGGACAACAGTAATTAATTGGAGCAGTAAAGATTTTTTTAAGCTCAAATTAAGTGTACACTATTTAAACTATTTTCTGACCATTTAAAAACAATATTTAAAAACAATAAATCAAATTAAAGATTGAATAATTAAGTTTTGGACGTGACTTGAACCCGCACTCTTCCAAACCCGTTATCCAAATTCGCCAATTGATTAGTTTGTAAATACTTCCAGTAGATGGCGCTCACGTCCCATCCCGTAAGAGGCAATAGACTGAAAATTTCGTTCGCTGGGTAGTTGGCTCAGTGGCGAAATTGGATAACGCAATTCCCTGGTTTGGAAGAGTGCGGGTTCAAATCCCGCCCGAGACCTAATTTTTCAATCTGTAATTTGATATGAAATAGCACAATATAGCTGTAACATGTTTAGAATCAATAATATTTGAAATCTCCCCTAATCTTGTAAACGTACCAAAACAAGACTAACTTTAGTCATAGTCAAAGTCATATATTTTATTGCTTCATGTTATGTGTTACTGTTAATAGGTGTTAATAGGTGTAGAACCTTTTAAACTTGTTCATCACATGAGCTCTGTTAGAGCACTGCAATATTAACACTAATTGCTAAGTGGACACAAAAGATAATCTTAAAGTTTACCTAACAAAAATAAAATTAAAATAGCGAAAAACAAAATTAAACAGTTATGGTATAGACTCTATTTAAAATTATTTTCTTGTAAAACAATCATTCTTTACCCTGCAGGGTTGTCACTATCTCTCTTTCTTTATTCGATGGCCATCTTTTGAAATAAAAAAAAAATAAAAAAAAATGGTTTATTTGCAATCAACTTAGCCTAATTTACAATACCTTACCCAATGTAAAAAATAAGGGCCTATGTCGAAAAATAATTCCTCTTGTATCTAATATTCACCGTTTAGCACTTCCAAGCGTTTATCGATAAAGACGGAGGCTACTTTGGCTTGTTTTTCTATCGAGAAAATGTGTCTTAATCGTGTTTTGGCTTTAATCAAAACTTCAATTATATGTTCAATTTACACATATCCGCAAATCATACTCCTACTGTTAGTACTTCATGAGATATGATGCTTTGAAGAATCCTATTTTTTCACATAGCCTCTTAAGTACTTAGTACACCAGGCATGAACATAGTGAATGAGGCTTTGATTTATCAAAATGGAACCTCTGACTCCCAAACAAGGATAGCCTTGGCTGTGTGAGTCAGCGCTCTTCACATTTAGGTTGAACCTTAGTATAATATGATAAAAATATTATATTTAAGAAAATAACAAGACAAAGTGTAGTGAGACTTAACAGATAGCTATTTTAATCCTATTTATTAATTATTAATGAAAGTAAAATTTATACACAAAAACTGTTTACAAGTACCTATAGGGTGTGTGTGTGTGTGGAGGGGGGGGGATCCTGGGAAGGAGGGGGGGGGATTTATTTTCTACTTACATTTAGCCCAATCTTAACACGGTTGTGACGACTAATACCTTTAGGCATCGTCAACATCTCTGATGCTCTCACCGTGTGGCTGCCGGTTATAGCCTCCCTCTGTATCTGAGCCCACCTCTAATTATATCAATTTCCCGTTCCATTAGATTCAGGAGAGTAAGGACACTTAGAAATATTATGTATTACCCTACCTACCTGACTCTTTTTCTGGTAACGCGGTTGTTATACGCAGTGGTGGAAAATGGTCAGTAAAGTCAGTAAGAGTCAATTTTTTGACTAAGGTCAGTAAAATCTGTTTTTTTTTAAATGGTCATTAAAGTCAGTATTTTAGGGTCTAAGTTCCCACAAAAGTAGTCTGGTTTCAGTAGATTGAGGGGGAAAAAAAATCCGTTTTGAAGTCCCTTAAAATATCTTAACATATCTTTTTATTTTTGGTAGGTCCCTAAACTTACCTTTAATTAAGAATTTGCATTCTTAATCCTTTTTTATACAGTATTACTTTAGAACAAGCATGTGGGCCACGTGCTCCTGTGATGAATTTTCTTACTTATTCACTCATGCTCCATATATTATTAACATATTTAACTAACAGAAACGAACAATCGTATTTCGATGTAACGTTGACAGACCAAGGGTCAGTATTCTAGAGATTTGGTCAGTAAATCTAAACTAATTTATTTCCATGGCCAAAAATACTAATTTTACTGTCTAAAACCCTCTAAAATACTGACCATTTTAGAGGGTTTTTGGCCATGGAAACAGTTTCCACCCCTGAATATCGCTGGGTGAATACGACAACGGCACAAGTCAAAAATATTGATTTTGAGAAAAATAACATTAAAGTTGGCGCGAGAGAGTGCGCGCGAACAAATTCATCTGTAGTTACTACACAGCAAGGTTTAGATTCAGTGAAATATCGAGTTAGGTCTATATTGCACAAGATAAAGTATGCGATGTAGAACCAGAATACGGTGCTAACTCAAATTTGAAAATTTTTGACTTGTGCTGTTGTTGTATTCACCCAGCGATATGTCAACATCGTCTATGAGAATTAAAGTTCTTATTCATTCATTCTACACGATAGTTACAAAAAAATCTAGTCCTATTTTAGAACAGTTTCAAGACCTGCATTCACTATCGCAGTTCAATATTTCTTTTTCGGTCGGTAAATTTTACACCTAAAATACTGCGCTTCATCGCTTGTTGGCTAATCTTGAGTCTCGATTTCAGAACTTTAGTGTTTCTTTAACATATTGCGCTGCACTACTGTGTATAAACCCGAAAATTCTGTTTTTTTCTCGATTGAATTTTGTAAGAAAAATTCTAACATTAATCAAAGAGGGGGCCGATCGTGTCAAGTGTGGCTTGCACTAAGGATCTCAGAGAAAACACAAGTTTTTGGTAATATTTCGTGGTACCTACGGAACTTCCGTGCGCGAGTCCGAGTCACACTTGGCTGGTTTTAGTTTTGGAATGAAATAATGAATGGGAATGCCAAATAACACAATGTTTATATTTTTAGGCATCTGCGGCAAGCCCTGTCAGAGTTTTTTCAGACCGCCTTACGGCCTCTGACGTAGTATTTATGTAACGACTACTTCCACGAGAGATAGTAGCTGGGACCAGCGGCTTAACGTACCATGCGAAGCATGGAATCATCTTTCTTTTCAAACAATCCGGTGATTCGGCCTGCAGTGTCCTAACCAACAGGGGAAAAATGCACAAAGTGACACATCACTAGGTGTCCCCTGTGGGAATCGAACCCACGACCTCCGTTTCAAGATCCCAATGCTCTTAAGAGAAGTTTATTCAAAAAGCGTTTACGCGCGCTGCATACAAACGAAGTCTGGTTATATTTTCAATACTAACCAATTAAAGACAATGAAATTTTGCAGAAACAATCTAGAAACAAATCTCTATGCTTGTATGGTTTCAGATTTTCGTTAAAATATACAGTTTCAATGCTCCTAGCATTGAAACTGTATATTTTAACGAAAATCTGATTCTTAATTTAAGATTTTTATGGAAATCTTTGAGGCACTGTAACTTTAAAACTGTACATTTTAAGGAAAATCTGGTTCGATACAAGCATAGAGATTTGTTTCTAGATTATTTCTGCAAAATTTCATTGAGTTTTATTAGTTAGTATTGAAAATACCAATATACTTCGTTTGTATGGAGCGCGCCATCAGTAATATACCCTTAACTATTAGAACACGGAGTGCGTCTTTTGTAAACAATTTAAAAAGAGCCTAAAAAATAATGTTTGCTTCTTTTATGTCCGTCATAACCTCATAACTTAATGAGGAAATAGATACAGGAAATTTTATTATGACCGAGAGTGTACCGAGCGTCCAGGGCTGCCCTCAATTGATATTTTTTAAATATCTTGTCAATTATAAAATAATTTCACAAAACAAGAATCTCGCATTGTAGTAATTGTTGTTTTTCAATTGATCGAAACATTACGGATGACTATTATGTGCTTTATATCTGTGTTAAACATCGTGAGGAAACCTGCATGCTTCAATTTCGAGGCATGTATTGTACCCACTGTCCATTATAAGTGGCGACGGGCTCACCCCCCGTCACACTGGACAGAGTTTCGGTACTACTGGTGAAACGTGGATGTTCTGAGGTTTCAGAATATCTCTGACTACCCCTCGGGGAGTATAGTCGTGTGCATATGCTATGCTTATATCTGTAGTTATTATCGTTAAAACCGCCAAATGTAACCACTTTTGGACTCTGCCATAATTATCAAGACTACGGTATCTTATTTTTTATTTTTTTGGCGGGGTTGAGTTGTATAATGTTTCCGGAATACTTGTGACGTGCTCTGTAATGTTTGATCCTTATTGTTATACAACGTGTTAATGAATTAACGCAAAACTAGAAAGTCGTTTGTTTAGAATCGAGAGGAGAATCGAATTATCATGGTTTAAACATAGGTAATTTTTTTCAAAATATTAAATTATTTGTTTGTAAAATTTAAAATGTACTGAACTCGATCTTAACCCACCGCTCGGGTATTCTTACCCTACTTACTACCAAAACAAGATTCTTAAAATGTATCCATGAGCACGCTAGCGCTTTCATTCATTGCTGAAATGATAACAAATCATTGTTGTCTCAAAACTTAAAATGAAAATAACTTTAAATTTTAACTATCTTAATAATGAAATTATTGTTTCAATCTAACTATTTTGTTATAAATCAGTTGGGGTGTATGACGTTTTGCGCTAATTCATTAACACGTTGTATAGGGTCCAACTTAATATGCTGACACTTTTTTAAGGGGATGATCAGATCGTCAAACTGAACAACTTTCTCTATGGGACCAACATCGACATCGCGAAAAAAAAAATTAGCTCAAGTAGGTTTACAGTTTTGTATGGAATAGCTGTATTTTTTATCGCGATTTCGATGTTGGTGCCTTGAAGAAAGTTGTTCAGTTTGACTGTCTGATCATTCCCTTAAAAAAGTGTCAGCATATTAAGAAGGACCCTGTATATCTCATTCGGAAAGGTGAGCAAACGTGCAGTATGGTAGGTCCTTTTAGAGTTCATCACAAGCATTTCCAATTAGGCATTTTATTGTCCTCTTCATTTATTTATATGCTGTTTTACTTGTGTACCGTTGGCATGTCTAATAAATATAAAATAATAAATATTTCGAAAATTATGTAGTGTGTATCTTGGAGGTCTTGATAAGCACGGAAGTACTATAAACATTATAAAACGAATACGTTATGACCAATTATATTCTTTTGGGGATATAATATCATTGGTATTATGACACGATAAACTGAAAATCAGCAAGACTATAATATGACATTCTTATTTTTTTGAAGTTGTAGAATTGTACTTTGATTACTTTGGTTGATGGAGTCGCGCTACAAGTCTGGCGGAGTGCGGACGCGTGCGTATCGGCGCGTTGGGCTTGCACGTGGCTCCGCCATTCTGTGAACTCTTTTGTGTTTTAACCTTAAAATAATCACTTTAGATTATAAACTACTTACATTGGCAAAACTGCCACTCTAGACTTAATTAAAACTACTGATCATTTTCCTACGTATACTCTCCACATAACGAGACATTGGCTGAATTGTGATAACACATCGGATGCCACTAAACAAAAATTGAATTGAAATTACTTTGGTTGATCGAATCAAGAACAGTGTGATAAGGGATTGGTGTAAGTTGAAGGATGATATAGTAACAAGGATTGAGAGGGGTATGCTTAGATGGTTCGGTCACGTAGAGAGAATGAATGAAAGAAGACTTACGAATGAAATATACCAAGCAAAGGTGAGCGGAAGTGTTGGGAGAGGCCGTCCGAGGAAAACATACCATGATCAAATCAATGATCTTTTCCGAAAAGGACAAGTGCGTAGCACCCTCAATCGACGGAAGTGCATGAATCGTGCATCGAGGTGTGTCAGAGTCGTAGCGTGTGGCGGTCCGTGGTCTCTGCCTACCCCCATGGGACAATGGCGTGAGCTTATATATATATGTATGTTTGTAGAATTGTACGTTCATACAAACATACATTCAGTCAAGAAAGTATCGGGAATGGATGATTGACTGTTTTCTTTGACTATCGTGGTGTTGTGCATTCGGAATTCTTGCCGGAAGGTCAAACGGTAAATACAGAATATTATTTGAGCGTTATGCGGCGCTTAAGGGTGTATTACTGTTGGCGCGCTCCATACAAACGAAGTCTGGTTTTATTTTCAATACTAACCGTTTAAACTCAATGAAATTTTGCAGAAACAATCTAGAAACAAATCTCTATGCTTGTATCGTGTCAGATTTTCCTTAAAATGTACAGTTTTAAAGTTACAGTGCCTCAAAGATTTCCATACACATTTTAAATCAATCCTAGCATTGAAACTATATTTTAACGAAAATCGGACACGATACAAGCATAGAGATTTGTTCCTAGATTGTTTCTGCAAAATGTCATTGAGTTTAATTGGTTAGTATTGAAAATATCACCAGACTTCGTTTGTATGCAGCGCGCATTTACGCATCCGGAATAAACTTCTCTTAAGGGAACAAATTTGACGGAAAGGCCAGATTTGTGGAATGAAAATTCTTGGATTTTACACCACTATAATGCGCCTTCGCACAAGGCCATCATTGTAAACGAATTTTTGACCAAAAACTCAACAAATTCTATCGAGCAACTATATTCACCAGATATGGCTCCAGCTGACTTCTTTCTTTTTCTTAAACTCAAATTACCACTACGTGGCACTCGCTTTGTGATGAAGGAAATTCGCTTGTCAAGTTCTGAATGCATGTAAATTGGGTATCAAAGAACATTGAAGCGCGATGGACCATACTCAAAGTGACTGTGTCGGTAGGTAGGGTTGTCAAATACGGGTTTTATTGCATCCAGTTAATAATATTTACGTGCTTATATTTTATACATACATACATACATACATAAACTCACGCCTTTTTCCCAGAGGGGTAGGCAGAAACTATAGATCTCCACTTTGGGCGGTTCTGACATACCTCTCTTGCTTCCTCTAAGTCCATACATCTTTTCATACATTCCCTTCGATTTCGGCTACTTTTAACCTGGCATTTTTTAATGACGTCCCTGATCTGGTCTAGGTATCCTCTCCTAGGTCTGCCTTTACCAATGTTTCCTTCCACACACGCCATATATATCTGTTTCGTAAGTCGACTTTCATTCATCCTTTCAATATGTCCAAACCATCGAAGCATTCCCTTCTCTACTTTAACCACTACATCTTCATTCAAACCACAAAGTTCTCTAATTTTAACAGCTTTATACAGCTGTTTCTATTTAACACTGAGGTATAATTTATAGAGCTAACATTGCGCTTCATGACGTTGTCATATTCTACTGCGGCGATATACCTATACTTCATTTCAAAACGTGTTAATGTATTAACGCAAGACTAGAAAGTAGTTTGTTTAGAATCGAGAGCAGAATCGAATTATCATGATTTCAACATAGGTTACATTTTTCAAAATATTAAATAATTTGTTCGTTCAATTTAAAATTGACTGAACTTGGTGCCAACCCACTGCACGGCACACTCACCCTACTTACTTCCAAAACAAGATTCTTAAAATGTATCCATGAGCACGCTAGCGCTTTCATTCACTGCTGAAATAATAACAAATCCTTTTTACATGAAAATTTAAAATGCGAATAACTTTCAATTATAATTAATAAAATTATTAAATTATTGTTTCAATGTAATTATTTCGTTTTAAATCAGTTGGGGTGTATGAGGTTTTGCGCTTATTTATTAACACGTTGTATAGCTTTCTGGCCAATTCTGATTTGAAAATATAATTTATTTATCAGAAAGATACTATCCGACTACTAAAACTGTTCTATGAATAAGTGAGAGGAAGTGTTTCAAATCTCTGTTTCTGTAATTCAATATAGCCTTGAAATTTCTTTGCTATTTGAAATGGAGTATATACTCGAGAAGACAAGATATATTGCCACTCATAAAGATTACAGTGAAGGACAAACCAATACGTAAAAAAGAGAAGACAATAGTATGCACGAAACTATGCAAAGTTCATTACAATGATAAAATATTTTTTTCTCTCTTTCTCTCTCCCATACAAACATATACGTTATACAAGGTGTAACATAACACATGCATAACACCCTAGTAATATTTAAAGTGGTGGTGTAGATTAGACCATCAAACTGAACAATTTCACCATCGAGATAACCATTAAACCGAACAACTTTATTCACGGGACCAACACCAAAATCGCGAAAAAAAATCTGCTGTTCCATACTAAAACTTACTCGATCCAAATGTACGGGACGACCGTTGTTTTTTCGCAATTTCAATTTTGGTCCAATACTTGTTCAATTTGATGGTCTGATCATACCCTTAAAAACCGTTAGCATTTATTCTAGATAAGGATAATATATTTTTTATTTTTCTCGATATTGTCTCCATATACATACATACATAAGCTCACGCCATTGTCCCATGGGGGTAGGCAGAGACCACGGACCGCCACACGCTACGACTCTGGCACACCTCTGCCATATTGGCTCCATAGTAAAAGTTATTCAGTTTGATGGTCTGAACCCACCCTTTGAATATCAATAGGGTGTTTCACAGCCACTATACACGATATACAACGTTTTAATGAATAAGCGCAAAACCTCATACACCCTAATTGATTTATAACAAAATAATTAGATTGAAACAATAATTTAATTAATTTGATAGTTAAAATTTCAAGTTATTCGCATTTTTAAGTTTTTAGGCAAAAATTTATCTTTTTTTGTTATCATTTCAGCAATGAATGAAAGCGCTAGCGTGCTCATGGATACATTTTAAGAATCTTGTTTTGGTAGTAAGTAGGGTGAGTGTGCCCCTATGGTGGGTTGACATCGAGTTCTGTAAAAAATTTTACAAACTAATTATTTAATATTTTGAAAAAAAAATCCTATGTTGAAAATATGATAATTCGATTCTGCTCTCGATTCTAAACAAACTACTTTCTAGTTTTGCGTGAATTCATTAACACGTTGTATATATAAAGTAATACTCGTACTCTAATACCAATATCACAATTTATCACCATATCACAATATTTTATTCTGTCATGTCCTCTCATTTCTTCTGCCTTACAAAGGGTTGAGCAATCGAGGTCTAACTTGGTTTCTCACGACTCATCAGGTGCACGCTCACAACATCCGCATTACATTCAGTCTTTGATCACAATGCTCTTATATGAAATGTATAATTTAATATTTCGAAAAAAAATACCTATGTTGAAAACATGATAATTCGATTCTGCTCTCGATTCTAAACAAACTACTTTCTAGTTTTGCGTTAATTCATTAACACGTTGTATATTAGTGGAAACTTAAAACTCTACACTTACTGTGTCTACACATGAAAGCACATTAACTCATGTGCAAACATAGATGTCGCCACATACATACCTTTGAGCAACAGATAGCTCTATCAACTGCCAATTTAAAGCATTTAGACAGCCACGTCCATTGATTCTGGTCCTCTATTTACTCTTAGGTAACGAGACCAATTTCTGGTCTCTGTGAGACGTAGCCATTAGTTTAACATGTCAAAGGCTAGACCATATAAAGCCAGGGTATTATCGGGTTTTGGAGTCTATGCATTTTAAATGTAGGAGAAAATTGAATTGGTTAAGTTTGGTACTTATTTTCAATTGTTTTATGAACTTTGTTGGTTTAACTTTTTTATTATTTATACCTAATGGAAGATTTTTTTTTACCGTTCAGAAACTTTCAGGGGTGGTTCAGACCATTAAACTAAACAACTTTTATTGTAATAGCAAACTTGAAATCGCAATAAAATTTTGTTGTTCCATACTAAACTGCAATGCAGTAGGCATCAAAATAAAGGATTCAAAAAATTATATGGGAAAGCAGATTTTTTTTACGATTTCAGGTTTGCTCTCTTAATAAAATTTGTTCAGTTTGATAGTTTGAACCACACCTGAAAGTTTCGGAATGGTAAAAAAAACATCAGGTATAGTGAATTCATTGTACCTATTACAATTTTATTGTATTTATAAAGGGTGTAATCTTGAATGTGTTACATTACTTATTAAAGGGGTTGATTTAACTTGAGATTATTAAATTGACCAATGTGTATAGTAAATTAATACCTGGCCTTTTGCCTACAAAACGAACGGACAGACGACGGATAGCAAACTGATCCTATAAGGGTCATCATCATCTTATTTAAGAGCTACGCTCTTGTCGGTGGAGTATTCGCCAATCCTGTCTCTTTTCCGCTAGTGCCTTGAGTTCTTGATACGACTCGACATCAACCTTTTCGTTCACTTGGTACGCTTTGGTTGGGCTTTTGAGATACGGAACCCTAAAAAACGCATAAGAAACCTTAGTATCCCCGTACGATACCTTGGTTGGGCTTTTGAGGTACGGAACCCTAAAAAATGCATAAGAAACCTTAGTATCCCCGTACGATACCCAGAACCTTATTCCTTAGTATTCTTTTACAAAAAAAAATTTTTTCTTCCTAACTACCACATTTCTGTTTTTGGGTTAAATTTCGATTCAATAGGTTCAAAAATAAGGGGGTAACTGAGGCGGGGTGTGCATTCAGACAGACAGAATGGACGGAAGTATGAAGGGTTCCATGTTTGACTCCGGAATCCTAAAAACTCTCAAAATTTCAACTTTATCCCAGTTGTCACTACTAACTACTTAACTTAATGTCCAGATAAGGTTTGTGGCTGAATCCATTCGTTCCTAGTTTTTACACGAGATACGATGAAGTCGTGTTTCAAAGCAATAACATACTACTTTGAGAGAATTACCCTTCTACTTAGTTACATAGAGTAATTTGATTAAAACAGATGCGGAACTTTAATGTACTCTGTTAAAAGGCTTATTGTGAAGTAGAATGTACTAGACTAATACATACAACGTGTTAATGAATTAACGCAAAACTAGAAAGTAGTTTGTTTAGAATCTAGAGCAGAATCGAATTATCATGGTTTCAACATAGGTAATTTTTTTCAAAATGTTAAATAACTTTTTTGTAATATTTAAAATTTATTGAACTCGATCTCTACCCACCGCTCGGGCACTCTCACCCTACTTACTACCAAAACAAGATTCTTAAAATGTATCCGTGAACACGTTAGCGCTTTCATTCATTGTTGAAATGATAGCAAATCAGTTTTGCTTCAAAACTTAAAATGCGAATAACTTTAAATTTTAAGTATCAAAATAATGAAATTATTGTTAAAATCGAATTATTTTGTTATAAATTAGTTGAGGTGTATGAGGTTTTGCGCTTATTCATTAACACGTTGTATAGTTTGGTCTTGACTATATTATTTTGTTATTAAATTTATCAATTTAAGAGATAAGAGGAATTTTGATAACCATCAGCTGCAAGGCTGATTCAGTATTCATAGAATGTTACCTTTGACCGGTTGTAACTTCTAAACCGACTGGAGTTATGCAGGCAGACCTGGTCCATCCCCATCACAGAGATGCTCTACACCCTATGAATATTGAATCAGCCTTGCAGCTGATAGAGTCCAAAATTCCTCTCATCTCTTATACTGTGAATCATTATCATCATCAGCCTATATACGTCCCATTGCAGCGCACAGGCCTACGCTCAGGTGTATTGGCGTTAGTCCACCATGCGCGCCCAATGCGGATTGGTAGACTTCTCATGCGCATCAGAATTTCTTCTTCAGCGTATGCTGATTTCCTCACGACATTTTCCTTCACCGTTTGAGAGCAGTCGGAAAATTTGAGAAAATCTTTGAATAATTAATGCATTGAATATTCAATATAATGCTGTCCTATATAGGGTCCTCACTTTTTAAGGGTACTATCCGACCGTCAAACTGAACAACTTTCTCTATGGCACCAACATAGATAACGCGAAAAAAAATCGTTCCTTACAAAAATGGAAACCTGCTCGAGCTCGAAATGTATGGGGCCAGCTGATTTTTTTTCGCAATTTTGATGTTGGTCCCATAGAGAAAGTTATTCAGTTTGACGGTCTGATCATCCTCTTAAAAAACTGTCAGTATATTAAGAAGGACCCTGTATATCTTTTAGCTTCAAAAAATAAAAAACAATTTGTTTAAAATTTTATTTAAGATTTAATATACTAACACCAAAAAGAACCTTTTGGATAAATAAATAAATAATATTCTACAATTCATAAAAACTTAAGTGGAAATAAGTTTTCAAGTAATGAAAAAGTTGAATACATTCTAGTCACATGTTAACTTTTTAGTAAAAAGCAATTCAATTTGTATCCACAAATTCTTTCTTTGACCAAACACAAGTCAGTAAAACTTTCATTAGGTACCTACCTATTTTATAAATAATGAAAACCAATTTCGAATTCCAGTCTTTCAATCTAAAATTTTGATTATGAAACGCTCGAAATCTTTGACATTTTTGTGTTTAAAAATTGTTCGATTCTGACGTTTGAAAAAAGAAAATACAAACATTTTTATTCTACTTTATTTAATAGTACACCAGCTCATGAGAATGACCCGTGACTTTTTCTGAGTGGAAGTTTAAAGTCTGTTCGGTCGGTTGCACGTACGTTAATTAATGTTAATCCTCCATTAAATCTTATGCTAGATTTTACTACGTCAACAAGACAAAAAGTGACAGCTAGTGATGGAGGATTAACTTTAATGACCTTACGTGCAACTGGCAGTATGTCGTCAAAGTTCCAGCTATCTCTATACCTTTATTAAAATAGTTCAGTGGTTTAGCCGTGAAAAGAAAATAGATTAACTGACCGACAGAAATACCTTCAAATTTATAATATTAGTATGGAAATAGATAAAATATTGTACTTATAATCATTATGGTTTTTATTCATAAACACATAAAGTTAAGTACATTCAAAATAAATGTAAAATATGAAGGGAATATAATTCGGAGCGCGCTCTATACCAACGAAGTTTGGTTATATTTTCAATATTAAGCAATTAAAGCCAATGACATTTTTCAGGAACAATCTAGAAACGATCTATGCTTGTATGAAGTCAGATTTTCGTTAAAATTTATAGTTTTAAAGTAACAGTGCCTCAAAGATATCCATACAAATCTTAAATTAATCCTAGCACTAAAACTATATAAATTTTAAGCATAGAGATTAGTTTCTAGATTGTTTCCGAAAAAAAATTTCATTGACTTTAATTGGTTAGTATTGAAAATATCACCAAACTTCGTTTGTATGCAGCGCGCATTTACGCATTCTGAATAAACTTCTCTTAAGGACTTATACCTATAACTTAACCTAAAATATGCCAAGACGCTGGCAGCGTTTCCTCGCTGAACGGTTTAACTGATCCGTTGAGCGAGGAAAGCGCCAGCCCTTGGATCCCCGGTCGAGTCTACCAGGCGCTTTGCCAGATCTTTTAAAAAGCGACTGGGCACCAGCGGCAGCGCCTTGAACTTTAAAAAATGATAGTTTTTCATATTTTGAATGAACTACAGTCAGTCCGCAAGAGCATCCAAGTGTCGTATCTGCCAGTTTTATCTAATTATTCTAAGGACACAATTTCATTAGTGAGACTCACAATTGTGTCATCCACCCCACTAATTGCATCTGGTGGAAGTATTGAAACTAACTTCTTGGTTGTGGTTTTTGTAATACTAATTTTGAGGTTATGTTTTGTGTGTTGAATTGAGTGAAGTTTAGTTTTAGTTTCGCTTGAACTTTGCTTATGGTTAGAGAATTCTATTTTGAAATAGCTTTGTTTATAACCTACAATGGTGATATTATTATATATATATTTATAGTTGGTTTTTCTTTATTGGTTGGTTTTTCTTCGTTGGTTTTTTTTTTATTTGTGACGCTGGCGTGTATACTATTTCTTTTTGAAAATAATACCTATCTACAATGCAAAAATTCATACAGCAAGAGGATGATAAGACCATCCATAGATGTTTATCCTGTATTGTTCTGAAGAAATAAATGAGTTATCTATCTATCTATCAAACTGAACAACAACTTTCTCTTTGAGACCAACATCGAAATGGTGAGAAACAAATCTGCTGTCCCATACATTTCAGTCAAGTACGATTGCAATTTTGATTGGAACTGCTTATTTTTTTCGATTTCGACTTTGGTTCTATAGAGAAGGTTGTTCAGTTTGATGGTCTGATTATGTTTTTAAAAACCCGTCAACATTTCAAGTCGTATTTCCCACTGGGGTAGACAGAGACAACTGAACGCTACCTGCATCGATCTGACAGTTTCTCTCGCGACTCGCTTTCGCATCACCGATTTGGTCAGAGTATAAAAAAATCTTCTATTCCTACATTCGGGTCTAGTAGCTATTGACTTTTTTTATGGAACAGCTGATTTTTACCTAACGATTTTGATGTTTTCTATATAGTGAAAGCTGTTCAGTGTGATGATCTGAAGCACCTCCTTTGATATGTTACGTATTAAGTTTTACACCCTAAATAGGGTCCTACTTAATATGCTGACAGTTATTTAAGGGGATGATCAGACTGTCAAACTGAACAACTTTCTCTATGTCACCAATATCGAAATCGCGAAAAAAATTACTGCAAACCTACTAGAGCCAAATGTATGGGACAGCAGATATTTTTTTCGCGATTACGATGTTGGTCCCATAGAGAAATTTGTTCAGTTTGATAGTCTAATCATCTCCTTAAAAAAGTGTCAGCATATTAAGAAGGACCCTGTATAAACCGTAAAATGTAACTAATCATAATGAGACTAATTGGGTTCCTTCAACTCCTATAACAAATGCAACTGCAAAAATGTAATTTAACTTAACAAAAATAAAAATTTATTTTACAAAACACACTCTACGTACCAACAGTTGACATTCGTGTTGCGATTTTATCTTATCTGGCTTCGTTAGAGAAAGGCCAGTGACTTATACTTAGAACTAGTAACAATGGATGGGACAATAGATTATTAATAAAGGTAGCATACAACTTATTAATGACTAAGAGGAAAACCTCATACACCCCAACTGATTTCTAACAAAATAATTAAATTGAAACAATAATTTCATTATTTTGATAGTTAAAATTTAAATTTATTCCCATTTTAAGTTCGCAAAAATTTTATATCATTTCAGCAATTAATGAAAGCGCTAGCGTGGTCGTGGATACATTTTAACAAATCTTGTTTTGGTAGTAAGTAGAGTGTGTAATGAAATAATGAAATACTATCCTAGAACCATTGACACAAAAAGAACAATAAAAATGCCAATGCGCTTTTATTACTTACATAGCCTAAAAAGCCGTCAGCTAAATTAGGTAAGAAAGACCTTATAGATTTAATTCGGTATGTCAAGTTTTTTTTTGGTCTTTATTATATATTTATTACGGATAGAAGACATCATTTTAAGAAACTAATTTCTTTTTGCGGGTCATCGAGTTCCATATAAATTTAATTTTACCTGTTATCTCTAAATGTTAAAAAGTTATCGCGAGAAAATCATTCTAACTCCACGGAGAAAAGCCTTAATTTAAAAAAAAATCTTCTGCCTTCTCATTCTAACTCTATGCTGGAAGCAGGCAAATCAATGTTTTTTTAATGACCAGTTTTTTTTAAGTTGATTTCAAGGTGACCAAGGAGTTTACAGGTCGAAAAACGACGTCATTTTATTGAAAATATCCCCTTCGGCCGCGTACCTGCCCCCCTAGACCAAGTGACATTCTATGTGATTTTTAAAGTCAAAACAAATGAAGTAGCGGGCAACAGCTTGTATACATATAATAAAACCTTACTAGTTGTACATTTAATGTGTGGACCCCCTTTCGGTTCATGTACTACACACCTTGTGGACGAGGTAGCGGAAATATCGACACATGTGTGCAGTCTATGGTACCGATTACATTTGGTATGCCAAACTTTTCTCTGTAGCCTTGACTTATTCTCGTCCGCCCTTATTCTGTTCCAGGGAACTTAATCCATTGGGGCATCAGTCTGTAATCGTAAATAAAACATTTTATAAAACTAAGTTCTATTACCGTACCTACCTGGATTTGACATTAGCGATCGAAACATTTTGACGATCGCTAATGTCAAATCCATACATTCTGTCATTTTCTACTAGCGTCAACGCCAATAGAATGTCACTTTGTCTATATATTTTTAAATCTCTGACATAGAAAATATTGTTATTGAGACAATTATCTCGAAATGGTTTTCGATTTAGCCCTCCAAAAAAAACTTGTCATACCGAATTATGTGGTTCTTTGAATGAGTCATCCAGCACATTTGTAATTTTTATTTCCCTGTAAAGTACCCAGGGGTCTCCCCCACTAAGTAATTGCTAAATTGAGTTACCCCCCTCTTTCCGTGCTCTTAGGAGGTAGCTAAATGTAATATTATTGATCATCTTTCTCCTCTTCGAAGCCTCTGATCTTTGAAATTACCTTGCAATGTTGATTTTATGCTGATTTGATGTTGATTTCATCTAAATATTATTTCACGCTGGATAAAGAGAACATTTTGATAATTTACTTGGCATTTTGTAATTATGACTTCTTCAAAGCAAAAATACAGGAGTTTTTGGTGGAACTCTTGGCGTAGTAAAGCTTCAGTCTTATAAGACGCCTACAATTATTACAAATGGTAAAGTTTGTGACGAAATTTGGATGAATGTAAACTCAATCACGCATAAAAGCTACAAGTTGAGAGTATGAGAGATATTCATAATATCTGAAGGAATTAGTCGCTTCTTACGACACCCGTCTTGGTTTGTCCCATTCTAAAGAATAACATACAATGGTCCTTCTTAATATGCTGACAATTTTTAAAAGGATGATCAGACCATCAAACTGAATAACTTTCTCTATAGGACCAACGTCGAAATCGCTTAAAAATATATTTGGCTCAAGTAGGTTTGTAGTTTTGGCCATAGAGAAAGTTGTTCAGTTTGACAGTCTAATCATCCCCTTAAAATTCTTCTTTCTCTACGGCACCAGCATCGAAATCGTGAAAAAAATGCTGCTGTTCCATACAAAACGGCAAACCTACTCGAGCCAAATGTATGGGACATCTGATTTTAGGATAGTCTAGATTGAGCCTCATTCTTCTACCGTATAAAACAAAAGTGGCCAACTTTCTTAGCCACGGTTTATACAGAAGAGACGTGTGGCGGTGGCTGAGAGTCAAAGTAACACAATTATAAACCTTATAGTACGTAACATAGCGTCGTTTTTGTCGTAAAAGAGAATCGCGCCCGCGAATCCAGGTGACCTGGAGGCGCGGGCGTAATTCTCCAAACGATGCTATGCGACGCACTAAGGTTTATAATTGTGTTACTTTGACTATCCGCCACCGACACACGTCTCTTCTGTATAAACCGCGCCTTAGGTTGGTGTGCGTGAGGCGTCATAAAACTTATCTCTGTGTGCGTGTTTAGCGACACGGTTTATCACCTTCTAAGCGTGCGTTAGAAGAGTATAGCAACATATTACATCGAATGATTTGTGATGAGCTTCACACATCATGAAAAAGAGTGACGTCACGTCATGGCAGTGAGTGTTTTGGAGTGGAATTTGAATAGTCAACTTTTGATTTGGAATAAATAAATGATTTATGCATATTTACCATTCTTGTTTTTGGTATTTTTATGTAAGCCTTTATCTTTATGATACACTAAAATATAAAACTGTGCATGTTCCCCGTTGTTTTGTTATTTATTAACCAGGTCTTGAATAAGTCTTCTACTTTGACTAATTATTATAAGGACTAGCCTTGCGGTAGCATTTCCCCTCTGCCACGGTATAAGCAGAATTGATCTTGTGCATTTACATTCAATTTTACACCTTATCACTAAACGAGACAACCTATAATTGCGAAATAATAACTTCGAACTTAGTACGTTTGGGGTTCATACGAGACTATTTTTCATGATTTTTAACATTCAAAATTAGAATCTAAAGTTATGGGGAATAAAATCCAAAGTTGCGGATTTCATGTTACCTCGCCCCCCGCAAAAAGTGGCAGAAATGTTTGTTAGTAGAATTACACGCGTAATCAGTCCACATATAAATAGTCAAAGGTCTTCTACAATAATAGAAATACAGTCTACCCAAATGTCAAAATACAGTAATTTCAAAGAGATTCAAAGCCTTTATAAACTCGAGACCTCTTCGCATTCTGTTTGAAAAATTCCGAATTAGAATTATGTTATTGGTTAAAGGACGTTCCGCTTTTCCTCCTTTTATCGGTAATATTTCAGCTCCTTTTGAGCTCCTAAGAAGATATTGCGTAATGATTGTGAGGAAAATAAACAAACTCCATGTTTATTTTGCTCAATATACCTATCGCAAAAGGATATATGAAAAAAATTACATGTTTTTAAAAAGATACTGGAATGTAACAATTACAATTTAAAAAAATCGGCCAGGCTCGTGACCGGCCACGCGCAGGGTAGGGTTCTGTAGTTAGCTTTCAGGGGGGGGGGGGACACTTCAATTTAAAGCTTAATATTTCGCTAACGGATCCCTAAATCGAAAAATGGTGTTCCCACACCCACAATATTTTAAAGGACCTATCCAACGATACTCAACATTCAGGAATACGAGAAAAAAAAATTGCATCCTCACTTTTCGCTCAAAAAAAAACTGTATTTTATTTTACCACTTTGTCGGCGTGATTAATATTTATACCCATATCAAATTACAGCTTTCTAGTACAAAGCGTCTCTGAGCTAAGTCGCGGAGAGACGGACAGGCGGACAGACGGATGGACATGGCGAAACTATAAGGGTTCCTTGTTGACTACAGAACCCTAAAATGGTCTCAATGCACTCCATTCCAATCTATTCGATACTAAGGTGTACTTTTTGGGTTTTGTATGGAGCACTTTTAGTTTTTCGTGATTAAAATGTTGGTCCCCCCGAGAAATTTTTTAGTACTATGGTCTGATTAAAACTTTCAAAATCGTCTGCATATTAAGAAAGACAGAAAAAAAAGACATAAGTAATTTAGGAAGCCTTTATAAGCCCGCACAAATATTGCCAATTTAATGGGTCGCGCAAACAAAAAATAACACTATAATAATGTGTAACATAACCTAAACAAACACGTTTAATGGTGCGCGGCAGCCATGTTTGTTTTCGCGCCCGTGTCAAACATGGCCGGCCGCGGATTATCCGGCTAGAAGGACCAGTTACGAAAAAGCGCGGGAAAATTCGAGAGAGTGTTTGAATTAAATTTTTGTGCATAGTTGATTTGAACAAGTCGTATTGTGTATTTGTCATTAGACCGTGTTGTTTCAACATAGTTGGTAATGGTAAGTAGTTTATTCTCCTCAAAATGTATATGTTTGTGGGTTGAAGCAGAACGGATACCTATATTTTGTGATTTTTACAGCGTATAGCTGTTGAGGTGATCCTGATAGTCTTGTCTCTAGATCAATGCAAGAAAATGTAGACATCTAAACATATATTAAAATTCTAAACTTGCCGTGGATGTAAATTGAAGATATTTGCAAAAAAATTAATTGGGGGCGTTAAGGATACGTAATGGAAGCATAAATATAATTTTAAAAATTTTTGTTTGTTTTGTCTGTCTGTCTGTTTGTTTGTGCACGCGTAACTTAATAACGACTAAACCGATATGGATGGACTTTTCAGAAAAGTATAGGACTTAGTTTGGATTAACATATAGGCTTTATTTCATCGCAATAGTCACTCAATCAAAAGTTAAAAGTGTTTAAAGACAAAGTCGCCACTGAATTTAGTGCACGCATCACTTAAGAACTACTGAACCGATTTGTATGACATTTTTACTAAATCATAGGGCTTAGTTTGGATTAATATATAGGCTTTATTTCATCGCAATCGGTTCATTCAATCAATAGTTATGAGTATTTAAAGTCAGTGGTCAGCGCGTACGGCGTTGCGGCCGCAGCTCTAACGCATGAACGGCTGAACGGATTTGAATGAAATTTGGCACATAGATAAAATA
Organism: Agonopterix alstromeriana; assembly: GCA_963924505.1. Lineage (NCBI taxonomy): Eukaryota > Metazoa > Arthropoda > Insecta > Lepidoptera > Depressariidae > Agonopterix > Agonopterix alstromeriana. The sequence goes on along the minus strand of OZ004671.1, from coordinate 16,315,245 downwards.
TGTTGGAACACCACTGACTTTTCGGTGAAGGAAAACAATGTGAGGAAACCTGCATGCTTCAATTTCGGCATGTATTGTACCCACTGTCCATCTAAATTGGCGACGGGCTCAGTCCCCGTCACACTGGACAGAGTTTCGGTACTACAGGTGAAACGTGGATTTTGTGTGGTTTCAGAATATCTCTGACTACCCCCTCGGGGAATATAGTCGTGAGCATATGCTGTGCATAAAATATGTTCTGGATTAGCGTATAGGATAATTTTTATCCCGATTACGCGTTCTTGTGGGATAATTTACAAGCGTCCAGTGTGGTAAATAGTACTTCCTTTTTTCAACACTCGTTTCAGAAGCCGTGAAGCGAAGTTGGTAAAGGATCCGATTTTCAAACACGAGATGATGGTTAAAATTTAGTGGGAATTGCGTTTATTTTGAAAGTACCTATATCCATTTTTCACCGGATTCAGACCTCATAGAACATTTTCTTTTTTTGTCTCATCATAATAGGGTATTTGACAGGTTTTAAAAAATTTCTTCTTCTACTTCTACGTTACTTCTACGTTAATCACCGATTTCTAAGGACTCTATAGAAAATGTATATTTTACGTTCCATTACATATATTTCAAGAAAAAACGAAAACAAAAATTAATAATTACATATCCCGCGAAAACGCTTTTACTGACAATATACGTGGCTACAAGCGGATCACGTAACGATGACGTAAACTTTGTACGACACTCATACTCTACACGCAACTGTTTACAAGCAGTTGACGTCATCCACCAATCGGTCAATCACAGTCGTTTACGATCACGTGACTAAAGTAGACAAAAACAATATTTTCTTTGTCGATTTTCTCTTAAAATATCCAGTATTTTTCTTAACTAACTAAATAGTTGGTTTCCAAAATTCGTATTCAATACGGATGCCATCAATAGATCCTTTATTTTACATGCTGTCAAATACCCTATTATGATTTTTTATCAGCAGCTCTACACCGCTTATGTGATAAAGGAGAATCTAATTCATGGATGAGAGTTTTATTTGGTACAAAAGGTACAAAAAAAAATTAATACAAGACAACTAAACTGAAACATCGGGGTCTAACTGCAAATGGGAAACCGATCTTATTAAGCTCCGGGTTCCAACTACTCAGTCCAGAAGCTGTGGGGGTCAACATAAACTATGAATAACTGTGTAGGGGTCTGTGTGCTATGAGAATCTAAAGATTTTTAATAATTGTTAATTTGTTGGGTTAAGAAGAAACCAATCAATCAATCAATCAATGAAAAGGGTATTTTACAGCACGTAAAATCTATCTATTGATGGCATCCGTATTGAGTATGAATTTTGGAAACCAACTATTTAGTCAGTTAAGAATAATACTGGATTTTTTAAGAGAAAATTGCTAAATAATTTTTTTTTTGTCTACTTTAGTTACGTGATCGTAAACGACAGATTGGCCGAATGGTGGATGACGTCAACTGCTTGTAAACAGTTGCGTGTAGAGTTTGAGTGTCGTACAAAGTTTACGTCATCGTGACGTCACCTGCTTGTAGCCACGTATATTGACAGGAAAAGCGTTTTCGCGGGATATTTAAATAATAATTTTTGTTTTCGTTTTTTCTTGCACTATATGTAATGGAACGTAAAATATACATTTTTCTATAGAGTCCTTAGACATCAGTGATTAACGTAGAACAGTTTTTAAAAACCTGTCAAATACCCTATGATACTTTATTTTACACCAAAAAACATAGTATACAGAGAGTAAACAAACAGGAAATACACAAAGTACAAAAATAGGCGGTCTTATCCCTTTCACCCTTTGGGTACGGAACCCTAATAAAAATGATAGCGCTAACTCTATTTACTAAATGCAATCTCCTACAAATCTAAACCAATAAAAACAAACGAAAACGAACATTAATCCAACGTCACAGATCACAAAATGACAAAACGTTCATAATCTATTATTAATACCATTTTTGATCCAAGCAAACCAATCAACTACCGACCTCACTCTGTTACAGTCATGTCCAATCAACTACTAGTGTTTTGAGTGGAATGACAATAGCTACTTTCGTCTTCATTCGTTCTTATTGTAAATGAAGAGAGTTGGTTTTAGGTTAACACAGCTGAACTGTTTAGTTGATAGACGATGGCTATACATACGGTCGAACGAATGAATCAGACTTAACTAGTATTTCTATTGTCTAACTTGCCAATCATCCTTCGCTTTTGAGTCAATATATTTGCTCTATGGTTTTGGATGCCAGCCTCTTATAGGTGCGAGCCCGATTGTATGAAATTTTCAGGGTGTTCTGAAACCTTGAAAATGCTACGATAGAACAGAGCTACTAAAACAACTTTAACATAGCATAGCATATGCTCACGACTATATTCTGAAACCTCAGAACATCCACGTTTCACCAGTAGTACCGAAACTCTGTCCAGTGTGACGGGGTGTGAGCCCGTTGCCACATTATGGACAGTGGGTACAATACATGCCTCAAAATTGAAGTATGCAGGATTCCTCATGATATTTTCCTTCACCGAAAAGCCAGTGGTGTTAGTTAGGTACACCGCCATTAAATTCCATTCGGTAACCATAAAACCTTGGTGAGTAGTTGTAGCAAAGTTTCAGATCACTCCAAAAAGGAATGAGATCGTCAGATTATTTATGTAGGTATTGGTAGAGGTAAGTTACTGGTTAACTTGTTAATATCAGCCTCAATAGGCTCTTGACATGGCTTATGGAATAGGTACACCTACTGTTATCTAAAGGTCCGGGAACAAAACTGAAATTATAGTCAAACAGTCCTTATACTTTCGTTCATTCTGTCTATGAAGGATAAACAAAGAAGATTGTTGTTTTACTAACTTTACGAAGGAAGGTTATATTATTCAAAAATTTTAAAGAAGAAACAAGGAGGAAGAGTGAAGAAATATCAACTATTATTTTGTTGAAGCTACTTTTTTTTTAAATATCTTGGCATTGTCACACAAATTATCTAGTCACATTTAAAGTACCAAAATCTAGCCTGGACTTGTATTATGATGACTAGACAACGATATAGAATACATAAATAGATACAAACGTCCATGACTCGGGTACAAATATTTATATTCATCATACAAATATTTGTCCCTTACGGGATTCGAACCCTCGACCCTCGGCACAGCAGGCAGGTTCACTACCGACTGTGCTATCGGGCCGTCTAATAACTTTATATATATATATCTTTAATTTTTACCTGAACAAATAAAATAATTGTTCCAGGTCATTATTACATCAGAGTTGTACTCTAAAATCGTGACTGTCGTGTTAGTCTAGGAAAAATAAGGTTTGAGATTGCATTAATAACACTTTAGTAAATTGTGTTTGAAATAATATTACTGTTAGTTTATAACATTTTTGTCGAGATTTCGTGGTTATGTTGGCTCAGGATCCTGAGAAATACCTTAATATCGATATAAGTGCACAAAGGGCAAGCTTATTTCGAAAAATATTTCTTCCAGCATACTACCAAAAGAGACAGTTAATTATCACAAGGCAAATTTAATGTGTACAAACAAACAGTAAATAATTTAGTTTTGAGGTCATAATTTTTGAAGACTTACAAAATATTAAATATCTACTCAAATTTACGATATTAACCGGGGATTATTATTGTTATAAGTAAAACGTATTGAATGAAGCCATCCTGTACAAAATCACCAGTTTTCCATTTTTTGTTCATACCTAAATTTAATGTTTTGTAAATGTCTTAATTATTAAATAATACACAATAAAAAATCGGGGATTATTGAGAATTTATATTTTTCAGGTATTTATCTACTATATTCCAAATTATCACCAAAAGTGCAATTAATGCAACCTTCTCCATACAAAAATCCGTAGATTTCCCCGACTATGTGTATCAAGTCCGATCTATTTCTGCATTTGTACCTTTATTATAAAACAAGAAAGTTTCGCTCTCTACGTTTGATAGACGTTTCCTATTTCGGATTGTGCATATTGAAATTGAATGCTTTAAAGTTTTTTTCTAAATCCATCCAATCAATTCTGAGGTTTCAATAGAAGGATTTGTTTTTATTGCAATCTAAATCAAAACGAAAGGTTTAATTCCATGTGGAAACAATAGGGGCACTTTTGAGAGAAACAGGATGAATCTTTTTTCTTCCAGTAGTTTAAAATTCTAAAAGCGTTCATATCCATTTGCTAATTACTAAGTACTTTAAGGATAGTTGTGCACTGACAGAACATTTATAAAGTTTATCAGAGTAACCAATTTTGGTTTTAAAATATAAATCCGTGGTATAAGAGATACTTTTTGTTTTCATCAGTTGCAAGGCTGATTCAGTATTCACAGGGTGAAGAATCACTCTGTGATGGAGATGGGCAAGGTCTGCATGCATAACTCCAGTCGGTTTAGGAGTTACACCATATTCATGCATATTCATTTTTGCAACCAATACCTTTTGAACGGCTGTAAATATCCTAAACTGATTGGAGTTATGCAGGCAGACCTGCTCCATCCCCATCATTACACATCACAATCCGCAAGCAAAATTTTGGACTTAGAAGTCCAAAATGTCGTTGTTTGTTGCATTTAGTATATACAACGTGTTAATGAATAAGCGCAAAACCTCATACACCCCAAGTGATTTAAAACAAAACAATTAGATTGAAACAATAATTTCATTATTTTCATACTTTAAATAAAGTATAATTGATTGATTGATCGATTGAAAATTTAAAGTTATTCGCATTTTAAGTTTTCATTCAAAAATGATTTGTCATCATTTCAGCAATGAATGAAAGCGCTAGCGTGCTCAAGAATATATTTTAAGAATCCTGTTTTGGTAGTAAGTAGGGTGAGTGTGCCTGTGCAGTGGGTTGAGATCGATTTTCGTAAATTTAAAAATTTACGAACAAATTATTAAATCTTTTGAAAAAAAAATCCTATATTGAAAACATGATAATTCGATTCTGCTCTCGATTCTAAACAAACTACTTTCTAGTTTTGCGTTAATTCATTAACACGTTGTATATACTAAATGCAATCAGATGATCGAACGTTTGTAATAAAAGTCGAATTTTTTTGTTGTTAATTTCCTATATGTTTCTTTGGGAAAGTTATTCAGTATTATGTGTATACGCATATGCTCACGACTATATTTCCCCGAGGGGGTAGTCAGAGATATTTTGAAACCACAGAATATCCACGTTTCACCAGTAGTACCGAAACTCTCGCCAATATGACCGGGAATTAGCCCGTCGCCACTTGTAATGGATAGTGGGTACAATACATGCCTCGAAGTTGAAGCACGCAGGTTTCCTCACGATGTTTTCTTTCACCGAAAAGCCAGTGGTGTTAAAAATCGAACGAGTGGTGTGAAAGTCGGCCTGGACGGGGATCGAACCATCGCCACTGGACCACCACGGCTTTTTTTACAATCACCCCTTAAAGTAATGTTTACCCTAACACCCTATATTAGTTTACGTGTGTAACCGGTGACAAACGCTTCAAAATTGAAACATGTAGGTTAAAATTTCCAACAAGCTGACAGTGCACTGGAACGGATATCGCATTATCATGTTCCATATTAGAGCCCATTACAAGGGGTTCCCAATCCATTACAACTAATATCCCGGGACCTCGTTTATACGATCATTTACCCTTTATGATACTAGCTTAAGACTGTAGACTTGCTTGCTAATTTTGAATTAAGTTTAATGGTGATATAGTTAGCTTGAATTGATATCACTAGAATAGCGATACCTAACAATGCTTATTGAGTATGGTCAATTAGGTATGTCAGGTTTTTTTTTTAGGGCTGAATCAAAAACCATTTCCAGATATTTGTCACAATAATAATATTTTCTATTACAATTAAAGGATTACATATATTTTTTACCGTCCGTCCGAAAACCTGTGAATTCCTTGGTAAACTTAAATAAATAAAAATGTTAATTATTTTATACACAAGCTGTATAAAATAATAAACCATTGGCCATTATGAAAAAAAAAATACATTCACTATGTCCGAATTTGACATTGGATGTTGCCGTTTCTGTTTCCAGCATGGAGTTAGAATGAGAAGGTAGGTTTTTTTTAAATAAAGCAGTAAGTCGTTTTTCTCCATGGAGTTCGAATTATTTTCTCTCCACCATTTTTACATTTAGAGATTACAGATCAAAGTAATTTAAAATTAAATTTACGAGTACATTGATAAATTCGATGAATTGCAATATACATTGGGTAGTCTTTTTATTTGTCCTAATTTTAATATTTTGTACGTTTTGTTCTTTGTACCTCAAACAGTTTCTAAAACGGGATAATGTATGTAGGTATCCTATAGAAGTACTTAGTTTGGTTATCTTTTTTATTTATCCAGATTTTCATATTTAATACGTTTTTTCCTTTGTACTTTAAACAGTTTTTAAAACGTGTTATCATGTAATTGGCGCTGTAAAATTTAAACGTTTTTGTATTAGAAATTAACCAATAAAGATAAATTAAATTAAAAAATGCAATTACACCAAAAAATAATACAGTAGAACAACAACTACATCGTTAATTCCATAATAATAAATGCTTCCCCCCCCCCCCCCCCCCCTCACACTGGACAGAGTTTCGGTACTACTGGTGAAACGTGGATGTTCTGAGGTTTCAGAATATCTCTGACTACCCCCCAGGGGAATATAGTCGTGAGCATGTACTTATGCTTATGCTTATAAGGATAAGTTCTGATGGAATATAGCATTCTTTTTTGTTGGTCGGCACTTTCATATTTGGACCAAAAATGTATGATACGTGGATGATGTCCTTTGTTGTTAAATCTAGTCCTTTTACCGTTCAGTGGCGCCTTCTTCAAAATATTAAAGATTTCTCAATAATGAAAACCTAAAATGAAAAAGTGCTACTCCAACCTTCTACAAAAGCCTAAAAGCTATTTTTATTTAGGCTTTTTATGATGAAGGACACTGAACGGTAAAAGGAATCTTAATGGGAAGTTTTAGGAGCGTGTGCATTGCTTTCACGATTTGATTTAAACAGGGTCCTTCTTCATATGCTGACACTTTTGTAAAGTGATGATCAGAGCATCAAACTGAACAACTTTCTCTATGGGACCAACATCAAAATGGCGAAAAAAAACTGCTGTACCATACACTTAGCTCAAGTAGGTTTGCAGTTTTGTGGCCTCTGCCACTCCATGTACTTGCGCGCGTTAATTACCTACCGGCCGCCGGGGTTCCGGAACCCCAAATCGCAGTGGGCTGTCGACAATCGCGATTATTTCGTACTGAGATGTACGTATTTCGTAATTCTAGTCGACATGACTTCGGTCCCTATCTCAGGGGAAGGATCCGTATAAATTCCATAGAGTCCGCATAAATTTACGATTGTTAGTCTCTTTTGTCTTATGACGTACCTTTAATAGTAGAAGGAGATGGAACTATAGATATTGGTTTATGCGGCTGTCCACTTTTTTTAAACTAGTGTGTGTGAAAAGTGACCGTAAACATAAGGCTATTATGTCACTTGGAGCCTTTTGTTCATAATTCAATTCAATTCAATTTTTGTTTATTGGCATCCGATGTGTTATCACAATTCAGCCAATGTCTCGTTATGTGGATAGTATATGAAGGGAAATGATCAGTAGTATTTATTAAGTCTACAGTGGCAGTTTTGCCAATGTAAGTAGGTTATAATCTCAAGTGATTGTTTTAAGGTTAAAACACAAAAGAGTTCACAAAATGGTGGAGCCACGTGCAATCCCAACGCGCCGATACGCACGCGTCCGTACTCCGCCAGAATTGCAGCGCGACTAGCCTTTTGTTCATACTACTTGACATCACAGACTCAAATCTAAACGTCAAAAAAAGTGGACACTTTGAAATTGGTATGGCTCACTCTATTAGGTATAATCTCTTTGGTCCCTAAATGTTTTATTTAGAGAAATAAGAGATCATGAGATCGTTCTATATCATGCCCGGAGTATTCTAATAGTTAAACATAGCATATTCACAACATTATAGCTGGACCGAGCTAAAATACTAGCTAAATACAAAATGCCTTCCTGGAATATCCAAAACTTTGGCGTTTGAGAAGTTATATCACGTTTGAACGCAAAATTTTCATAGTAAAATTGATTTTGGGAATTTTCGTTATTTAGGCACAGACTGCTACTAAAGTTGTATTACGAGGTTTATTAATATTGTAGTAGAGTTTATAATTGTGTTATTAATTTCGGAATTTTGCTCGTTTTTAGGGTTCCGTAGCCATACAAGGAACCCTTATACTTTCGTCCATTCTATCTGTCTAATTAGCAGCACTTATTGAATAGAAATTTGGCATGACGACAGATAACAGTAATTAAAAAACAGACATTAGGTAGTCGTGAAGAAACTGTTTTTTTTTTGGCCCCCTCCCATACAACGAAAAGGGGGTTGTATAAAAAATAACAATTTTTGTAATAAACCGTGTGAGATGTCGTTAGATAGGTCTTGCCCCATGGAACAAAACTCCCATAGAAACTAAATCATTATAATGCCTCTGTCTCGAGATATCTGCGCTCAAAGTCAAAAAAAGGGCGTACCGCACCTCACGTACGTACGTATACACGGCGACAGATCAATCTACCCATAGTTGAACTCTATGTTCATGGACATAAGGTCCAACTATGGGTAGGTTGATCACACATCAAGTTACGCAAAACCAAAATAAGCTCGCCGTGCGTAGGTAGAGTAATATATAACGTCGCGCGGCCAGCTTATATATGTTTGTTTTGCGTAGCTTGATGTGTCGCCGTGTGTACGTACCTTGGCCAGTTTTTTGTTATAAGGTATAGGTAAGGTATAGTTTTTTAGTACATACGAGTAGCTTCTAGTCCCTTATGATGACAAAGGACTAATTACTGAAATATCAAAATTATGTGTAATTCGGTTTTTGTTAACCTTCTCTAATTAGTATGATCGTTATTGACAGCTGTCAAGCTAAAAATATATTTCAACAGTGACTATATTATAGTCGTACTAATTTCAGACGAATTAATTACAATTACGAAACAAAAATGGTTAAGAGCATTGGGCTCTTGACAAAAAGGTCGTGGGTTTGATTCCCACGGGGGACACCTAGTGATATGCCACTTTGTGCGTTTTTCCCCAGTTGGTAAGGACATTGCAGGCCGAATCACCTGATTGTCTGAAAAGAAAGATGATTCCGTGCTTCGGATGGTACATTAAGCTTTTGGTCCCGGCTACTATCTCTGGTGGTAGTAGTCGTTACATAAAAACCACGTCAGAGGCCGTAAGGCGGTTTGAACAAACTCTGACACCAGGGCTTTGCCCACACGATAAGACGAAGAAGAATCTAAAGTTACTATCTATCTTATAAAAATTCATCTATTTATTTAATGGTTACCGAATGGAATTTAATGGCGGTGTACCTAACTAACACCACTGGCTTTTCGTTGAAGGAAAATATCGTGAGGAAACCTGCATACTTCAATTTCGAGGCATGTATTGTACCCACTGTCCATTATGTGGCGACGGGCTCACCCCCCGTCATACTGGACAGAGTTTCGGTACTACTGGTGAAACGTGGATGTTCTGAGGTTTCAGAATATCTCTGACTACCCCCTCGGGGAATATGGTCGTGAGCATATGCTTATGCTTATGTACCTAACTAAATATACAAAAATTCCACCGAACTATGCACCTACTTAATTTTATGAACTTATCTGATAGAAGCTTGTAAGTATGTGTTTCCGTTTGTACGATAGAGCAAAAGCAAAAACCATGGAAAAAACACGCTTCTTGTATTATGATTTTATAGAATTTAAAAATTATTTTTATAAATTTAATATACAAATATTCAGTACCTATACATTTCAACTCTCTATCGGTTACGGTTCAAAAGATACAGCCCTTTAGAACTAAGACGGATGGACGGACGGACAGCGTAGGCTTAGTAATAGCTCAGAGTACTATACAGGGTGTAAGTGACAGCCTAGCAAATACTGAAACGGTGAACTCAGACCATCAAACTGAACAACTTTCACTATGAAGCGTATTCGGGTAGGTACAACCGTTTTGTATGGGACAGCAGATTTTTTTTCGCTCCATAATGAGTGTTATTCAGTTTGATGGTCTGAGTTCACCGTTTCAGTATTTGCTAAGATGTCACTTACACCCTGTATAATACCGTAAGGTAATAAGATCCCGTTGGCACCCGCTGGGTAGGTATGGAACCTTAAAACTTACAGCGAAATATACATGAGCATTATAAAACGATTTCAAACAAACCAACATTCCTATCATCCATTTACATGATGTAGATACCCGTGTATCACAGAGTAATCACTTATGCAGAGAGTAGGCCAGTTTTATTGGAACTTTTATTGCTGTTATAAAACGCTATCAGAGTCGGAGGAGTAATTACTCTGTAACCCGATTGGCAGTTGATAATGATGCTTTTGCGAAATGAATTTCATTTTTGCTGTAAGTTTTAAGGGAATATAATTCGGAGCGTGCTCCATACAAACGAAGTATGGTGATATTTTCATTACTAAACAATTAAAGTCAATGCAATTTTTCAGAAACAGTCTAGAAACCTGTTATCTGTGTTTGTATGAAATCAGATTTTCGTTAAAATGTATAGTTTTAAAGTTACAGTGCCTCAATGATTTCCATACAAATCTTAAATTAATCCTAGCACTAAAACTGTCTATTTTTACGAAAGTCTGACTTCATGCAAGCATAGAAATTAGTTTCTAGAGTGTTTCTGCAAAATTTCATTAACTTTAATTGGTTAGTATTGAAAATATCACCAGACATCGTATCATATTCGTTTGTATGCAGCGCGCATTTACGCATTCGGAATAAACTTTTCTATTATTATAAAAACGTTCGATTCTAGAAATGAATGCGTACTCTTCAAAATGACTGATTCTTCAAATTACTTTTTAGTCAATAGACAACCGGATAGGAAACTGATCATACTCGATACTATAATTTCTTTAAGACTACGAGAAACCTTCGGGTCGTATCAGGTAGTACTCTCCGCCTCCCTCTGACTTCAGATACCCCACCTCACCTCATACTTAAGAGGAAACTTGAGGGGAGCCGAGTAAGGGAATGCAGTCAGGCGCGCGCACCCGTTGGATTTAACTACATACAATATATTTTATTTTTATTCTCTCAGTAAAAATAAACGTTGAAAAATAACGCTAAATTCACATTTTCTGTTATTCTTTAGCTTAAATACTATTTTTAATAGAAATTAACTATTAAAAGTAACGAAATGTATAATGATGTTCATACGATGTATGTCAATCCTAATCACGCACCATTTGCTCAAAGTGCGCATCTGCAAACGTCATCATGTCAAATCTAAAACGTTGATTGAAGTGCCGGACCCTAAGAGGAAGGATCTCCATAGAGTCCGCATAAATTTACGATTGTAGTTGGTCTCTTTTGTCTTATGACGTACCTTTAATAGTAGAAGGAGATGGAACTATAGATATTTGTTTATGCGGCTGTCCACTTTTTTTGAGCTAGTGTGTGTGAAAAGTGACCGTAAACATAAGGCCATATGTCACTTGGTGCCTTTTCTCCATACTACTTGACACCACACACTCAAACCTAAACGTCAAAAAAAGTGGACACTTTACAATTGGTATGGCTCACTCTAGTCTTAAAGAGAGATCCTTCCTCTTAGAGTTTAGTACATAAGATTTTTTTTATTGCGCCGATCGGTTTGCTCCCATAGTAAAAGTGGTTCAGTTTGATGGGTATACTCTTAGTTTAAAAGGATGCTACTGATATCAATTTCACCCTTTATAACAAGAAGCCCCCTTGTACGTTACTCCTTATTGTTACATGAAATGAAAAACGTATTGTTGTCGCAAAAAGATTTGACGTGTAATAAGTGTTCTTCAAGCTCCTTTATTGAATTAATTATGTTGACTTTGACTACAGGTCCGGCCTAAGAGGAAGGATCTCTCTTTAAGGGGATATAATTCGGAGCGCGCTCCATACAAACGTACTATGGTGATATTTTCAATACTAACCAATTAAACTCAATGAAATTTTGCTGAAACAATCTTGAAACAAATATCTATGCTTCTATGGAATCAGATTTTCGTTAAAATATACAGTTTCAATGCTAGGATTAATTTAAGATTTGTATGGAAATCTTTGAGACACTGTAACTTTAAAACTATACATTTTAACGAAAATCTGACTCTATACAAGCATAGAAATTTGTTTTTAAATTGATTCTGATGCCATTGAGTTTAATTGGTTAGTATTGAAAATATCACCATAGTACGTTTGTATGGAGCGCACTCCGAACTATATCCTCTTAAGACTAGAGTGAGCCATACCGATTGTAAAGTGTCCACTTTTTTTGACGTTTAGGTTTGAGTGTGTGGTGTCAAGTAGTATGGACAAAAGACACCGAGTGACATATGGCCTTATGTTTACGGTCACTTTTCACACACACTAGCTCAGCCGCATAAACAAATATCTATAGTTCCATCTCCTTCTACTATTAAAGGTATGTCATAAGACAAAAGAGACCAACCACAATCGTAAATTTATTAGACTAAACTGCAATACCTACTCGACCAAAATGTATGCTACAGCAGATTTTTTTTTTACTCCGATCGGTTGTTCAGTTTGATAGGTATACAATATCAATTTCACCCTGTAGTTACGACATCGTTGTCTGTCTTTTTGTGTGCCCTATCATAATAATTGAGATATTTCGATTGATTTTGAATTGATTTGATAAAGATCAGAAAGGGCTGGAAAAGATATTTGTTTTGAATGTCAAATGACAATATTTGTTTATACATTTGGATTGGTTTATAAGTAAATAAATAAGTGAAAGTAAATAATGACAATAAAATGTCTGTAAATAAATCGTTTTTAATAATACATATTTTAAGGCCTTTTACGAATTTATGTATGTATGTATATGCTCACGACTTTATTCCCCGAGGGGGTATTCACAGAAGTTCTGAAACCTCAGAACATCCACGTTTCACCAGTAGTACCAAAACTCTGTCCAGTGTGACGGGGAGTGAGCCCGTCGCCACTTATAATGGACAGTGGGTATAGTACATGCCTCGAAATTGAGGTATGCAGGTTTCCTCACGATGTTTTCCTTCACCGAAAAGCCAGTGGTGTTACAAATCGTACATAAATTCCGAAAAACTCATTGGTACGAGTCGGTCTGGACGGGGATCGAACCATCGCCTCCTGCACGGCAGGCAAGGTTACTCGCCACTGGACCATCACGGCTTCTTACGAATTTATCAGTAGAAATATAGTAAATTTATTATTTATACAGGATAAATGAGGTGGTTTGCAATTATTTTGCAGAAAATCTTTATAATGCAATAATTGTTTGTTGAAATATTATAAGCACAGTATAAATAAAAGTACAATTTTAAGTTAATTAAGCACAATACCAGTGTTTCAATAGCATTGTTTAAAATATCGATCACTTAAAATATCTATATTTATTGATATTACAAAAAAAAAAAAAAAAAAAATAGGTAATAAAATAACAAAGAACCGTTTTTTTTAAATACTGAAAACTTTTAAAAACCTTCTGATGTTTTTTGTATAAAAACAAACTTCAACAACAAAATTATAAATAAATAATTTAATAATAAATTTTGTTCTATAGCAACAGTTTAGACTAGAAAAATATGGAATCATTTAATTTAAGAATTATTTATCATCTAGGCTTAATGTAACTGATAAATAATGTATGTAGTTAACTACATTAATTAGATAGACATCTCATTAACCCATAATTAAATCAGTCCCTTACTATTAAAACTCGAACTTATAACTTGACACATTTTCCTCTTAGATGACTGTATAAAATAAAATAAATATGATATTTTATTCACTAGCCTAATGATACCTATAGCTCGTGACTTAGTTATGCTTTTTTGTTTGTAACGATAACTGCAATATTAGGTAAGCAAATGCGTTTTTTTTAAGGGTTACCTACAGTTTTGTGCCGTGCCGTGGTTCTGTGATGTGGTGGGTCCAGTGGCGAGTAACCCTGCCTGCCGTGCAGGCGGCGATGCTTCGATCCCCGTCCAGGCCAACTCGTACCAAGAGTTTTTCGAAATTTATAATTTATGTACAATTTGTAACACCACTGGCTTTTCGGTGAAGGAAAACATCGTGAGAATATATTGTGCCCAACTATCCATTATAAGTGGCGATGGGCTCACTTCCCGTCACACTGGACAGTTTCGGTACTACTAGTGAAACGTGGATGACAAAATCTTAATAAACCTTTCATTGACGACAAAACAATCGATAAGCTGAACAACTTTCTCTAAGAGACCATCACAAATGCACATTTTGGTCCTATAGACAAAGATTTTCAGTTTGATGGTCTGATCATCCTCTTAAAATAACAACATATTCAATGGCGTAGCGTGGGTTTCTGCTGCCCGGGGCACAGACCGATTTTGCCGCCCCCCTTATCTTTATAAGAAGACCTACACAAAAAGTAACGGAGCGAGCGAAGCTAGCTTGAAGTTTTTTAGCAAACTATTCGGGTTGTTGCTCGGACATCTTTTGGCACATCTATGCCAAAATAGAAGCTTAGAGCGAGCTCTACTTTTTCCCTCAATACGAATGGCTTGGAGCCAGAGCGTATTATGTAGGTGGGTACAAAACATGTTCTCGCTACGCTACTGAGCATATTATTATTAAGTTGAACCCTGTAAATGCAGCTTCATCTAAAAACATTATCTTCAATACCTCGCTGAAAAGTCTTCCAGCACGTAAGCGATAGAATCTCGAACACGACTCGATATCAAATAACAAAACGATGGTACCACCGTTGTAAGCTCCAAGCACGTAATCACTTACGAAACGAAGTACTTTATCTCTGAAACTCACGTAAAATTATCTTATGAACAAATTTTGTAATGTTAAAAAGTTTGAAAAGGTGTTAAAAATTGTAAGACTGGCTTTAGCGACTTGAGTTTAGCAGTTCTTCGAGCTATGTCGGCTGGTTCTTTTGTGAATCTCTTCATTTTTGATTCGATCTCCCAGGGAAGCCTCGAGCATAGCCAAGTGGCAATGAGAGAGGTACGTTGTTCGCAGAATAGAAGGCTGATGGGGCCGAAGAGTTCTCGAGTGGCAACCGTGTCGTGGAAGACGCTGCGTGGGTAGGCCCCCACAAAGTGGTCTGACGACCTGGTGATTACTTATAACATTGAGGATTATACTGTTTAAGTTTACATTATCGTCATCAAATGTTGTTGTTATTTTAGCCAAATGAGGTCCATTGTTGAACATTATGCTTTCCCCGATCACTTCATACACACCTATATATTAAACTTCTGACTACAATCCTGATAGATGTTATCAACAGTTTTGGAACAAGTAACAATTAGTACTTCTTGAAGCATTCAGTTGTAGCAATGCTCTTACTTAGCATATTGAAGTTTTATGGCTGTGATAGAAATCGCAAACAAAAGAAACAGCTGTTCCATATAAACTGCAAACCTACTAGATCCTTAATTACTATTTGATTGATTTCTATTTGCGTGGGATAACTGAATTTATTTTCGCGATTTCTCCATCAGTCCTTTAGATAAAGTTGTCAAGTTAGATGGTCTGATCATCCCCTTACAAACCGCATATATTAAGAATACAAAATGTAAATTTAAATGCAATTCATATTTTAGGGAATGCTTCAGACCATCGTCATCGGACTGAACAACTTTCACTCTGGTGCCACAATGGAAATCGCTAAAATAAAATTCAGTTGTTCCATATATTTCAGTCGAGTAGGTACTGCAAATTTATAATGACATGAAGAACTTGTTGTTAGTGTTGTTTTTTCCCGCAATTTCGATATTGGATCTATAAAGAAACAAGTTAATTTTGTAACATTTGTTGTAGAGTTTCTGGCTGCATCTTCTCTACGACGCGGTGGCAGATTCAAAAACATGAAGTCAGAAAGTTATTTATGTGATATTATTTTGAATAAACAATTTAGACTTTTTGACTTTTGACTTTTGATGGTCTAAACTAACACTTTGAATATTACTACCTCTTTCGGATAGGCTTAATACATGGTCCTTCTTAATATGCTGACACTTTTTTAGGGGTATGATCCAAGTAATACCACCATATTTGTGTCTGGTCATCCTCTTAAAAAAGTGTCAGCATATTAAGAAGGACCCTGTATATAAAGTTAAAGTTATAAACATAAAGTTACTCCCACAACCACACAAATATGGTGGTATTACTTGGACTACTTTGCAAACAATAAGCAATTACCACATGTATATTACCAGGGTGCAGCTGGTACGCCATATTTCCAGACGTGTAGTAAATCCGTGTCTACTCCCATCGGCATATTATGGCCCGGACATGTAATAAATTTATCCGGGACCCGGGAGTGTCTGCGAGGACTCAAGGCTTTACTTTTAATGAGTTCTCCCGTTTTATGCACACGCTGTATTTGTTATACACAGGGCTGGGGTAGCAATCATTTTAATGGATAACAAGTAATCGCTTTGTGGAGTAATATACCTTTGGTATACCAACGGAAGTCTTTGAAAGGGTCATCGTTTTAGCGGTTTTTATTCTCGAGCGTTTCTATGTTTTTAAGAGGATTCGGAGCTCGGGCCATACAAACGAATTCTGGTTATATTTTCAATCATCATCATCATCTCAGCCGATGGACGTCCACTGCTGGACATAGGCCTCCCCTAAGGATCGCCATAACGACCGGTCCTGCGCTGCCCTCATCCAATAAGTTCCCGCCGCCTTCACCAGGTCGTCGTCGGTCCACCTTGTGGGGGGCCGACCCACGCTGCGCTTTCCGGTACGTAGTCGCTGCTTGAGAACCTTTCGGCCCCATCGGCCATCGGTTCTGCGAGCAATGTGCCCCCAAACTATTTTCAATACTAACCAATTAAAGTCCGTGGAAATTTTCAATAACATTCTAGATACTAATTTCTATACTTGTATTGTGTTAGATTTTCGTTAAAATATACAGTTTCAATGCTAGGATTATTTTAAGATTTATATGGAAATACCTTAAACAACGTTCAAGTGTAACTTTAAAACTATGCATTAGAACGAAAATCTGACTCATTTCATTTACTTTAAGAGGTTAATATTGAAAATATAGGGTGAAATTGATATCATAAGTTCTTTCCTTTTAAACTAAAGAGTCTACCCATCAAACTGAACCACTTTTACTATAGGAGCAAACCGATCGGAGCAAAAACAAAAATCAGCTGTTCTATGTAATGCTAAACTGCAATACCTACTCAACTCTAATGTATGCATTATATCTTTATCTTATATATTCTATAAATCTGTTTGCTCCCATATTAAAAGTTGCTCAGTTTGGTGGGTAGACTCTTAGTTTAAATGGATTGTATGGAGCGCGCTCCGAATTATATCCCCTTAAGAGGATATGTGAAAAAAATTGGATTCTTCAAAGCATCATATATCATGAAGTACTAACAGTAGGAGTATGATTTGCGGATATGTGTTAATTGAACATATAATTGAAGTTTTGATTAGAGCCAAAACACGATTGAGAGACATTTTCTCGATAGAAAAATAATCCAAAGTAGCCTCCGTCTTTATCGATAAACGCTTGGAACTGCTAAACGGAGAATAATAGAAACACGAGACTTGATTTAAAAAAAGAGATTGATATTTGATAAATTTTGATTAGAGCAGAAATGAACTTACATAAATAGTACAATCACAATTAAATAAAGTTTGTTTTACGCTTGCATCGTTTCATGCGCGCACGCTGCCCCATCTCTTTCTCTCGCATCAGGCAGTAATATAAGCTATCACACGCCCATTTCGCTTCAATTATTTTTCGACATAGGCCCTTAAGGAGTAGCGTTGCAGATCTATTACTGGGCGATCGCGTGTCGTTTCCCTAATCTCCGGCCGTGAAACTTCACAATTTTGTGGTGGTTCAAGTGTGTGTTTAAGTATAAAAACAAACCACGAGATCACTCAAATATCTATCAGCGAACAACTTCAAGTACATTTCCTATTTATATTGGATATTGACAAAATCATTTGCACCTGAATGCTTTTAAGGAACCAGCGATCGAGTGGCCTGACATTTCTTGTCTGAGATCCATACAAAAAAGGATGTAGCTAAACTAGCGAACAATTCCTGCATGGCATTGTTGATGGAGCAATAATATATTATTAATTTTGGAATAAAGAGTTTTACAGATTTTAACATCGATTTTATGGATGGCTTTCGACCGCACAACATGGAACAACCACCTCCTGGAGGCGATGGGAATACTTACAGAATGAGGGCAGCGCTGGACCAGTCGTTTTATAGCGATCCCTGGGGGTAGGCCTACGTCCAGCAGTGGACATCTTTCGACTGAGATGAGATTAATTGACTAACCAAATCCAGAAAAAATTTGTAATATAATAATTTAGAAATTTCAGAAGCTAACCGAGGCAGGAATTTCGTTTTTGAAACTAAGTTATCCAGGGTAAGTTTTCCTTTTAGCAAATTTTAACTTATTAACCACAAAATGCTCGTTCCATTCAAAATTGGTACGTACTCGTATTAAACTGTGAAAAAAATTATATTACATTTTCTCAAACATGCTTGGAAATTTCAGCATTATTTTGCCAACCTTCTTCGACATAAATCGAAATTGCTGTACTGGCCTGCAAAAGTTGTATGAAAATCCATATCTGTCGTGGTTTAGCGGCTAAATAAATGACATAGTAAACTCATATCTGTCGCGTAATTAAAAAATGGAACGATCTTTTACTCCGAAACATGGAGGAGGTAACTTATCAAAGGTTTTATTTAAATTTTGAACTGGCTTGCAAATAGAAAGCTGTTTATTAAAAAAAGAATACTTTAACGCGGGAAACTTATTTTTAATTTCCGCGCATTATTTGAGAAAAGCACTATACAAGCCTTGGCCACAACTAGGCATTGATGGACTTACGTATTTACACGTTCGTCCATCAATGCCTCTTTTGCTGGCCGCTGCAGTACTGTACTAATTTTTACCTACGAAGCAGTCGTTTGATTAGTTATATCGTAATAATATCTTATTGAATGTGTGGTGGAACAGGGATGGTCTTTTATGGGCTATTGGAATGCCTATTGGATTGAATCCTAGTTGGATAGCGTCTTTATACAAACTCTCTTGCTAAATTAGGTAGTATGATTTAGCTCAATCGTAATGCGCAATGTCCAATACGCCGACATTGTCGATGCGCCTTGAGGCGATGTACACACGGGACATATCTTTCTGGTGGGCGGCCTCTATCCCGCGTGGTTTCTCTGGATTTCCACTCCAGTGTTCCTCTGGTCCAGCGCTCATACGTGCAACGTGGGCACTTGCGGTGTTCTAAAGTGACTACCACTTCCACAACCTTTGTAATTCGCCGAATCCACTCATTGTGCTTAAGTACTAATTTGGATAAACATCAAACTACAAAATACCTAATGCGTTAGCACGGCCTAAGTTTTCTTAAGTAAATATCTAAGAGAAAGGATCTCCATAGAGTCCGCATAAATTTACGATTGTAGTTGGTCTCTTTTGTCTTATGACGTACCTTTAATAGTAGAAGGAGATGGAACTATAGATATTTGTTTATGCGGCTGTCCACTTTTTTTTGAGCTAGTGTGTGTGAAAAGTGACCGTAAACATAAGGCCATATGTCACTGGGTGCCTTTTGTCCATACTACTTGACACCACACACTCAAACCTAAACGTCAAAAAAAGTGGACACTTTACAATTGGTATGGCTCACTCTAGCCTTAAAGAGAGATCCTTCCTCTTATGTAAATATCAAAATCGACATCGGGCGTACTCGGCTTCGTTCGTGATTTAACCGGTACCGAAATCCACCCTCCAACATAAATAATATTCGGTCTGTATCATATATTTCGGAAATTATACTTTATCGGCAACTTGAATGTGAATTAAGAGTTCTGAGGTGTGGGTTACAGTTTTATGATTGTAAGTGAGGGTGTCAAGGGGTGAGATGAGTACCAAAGGATGTGACAGGGATAGGAAATGGCATAATGTTATGATGGTTTCATTTTGTACTTATCTATACTTTTTTTTAAATTGGACTCTTGCTTGTGCGTTAGCACTGCATTTCCGCCATTGTAAAGTAGTTTGTGGGAGTATGTATCTCAATCTCAGGGTATGTTTTTGATCAAGAACAAGAAGAGATAGAGGATTGCGGAGCCTCGTGGCAGGCAAAAACGCGACGCGCGCGCACCACGCGAGACAAGTGCTCGTGTTAGAACCTGCAACGTGACTCTTATCTATACTTGTAAACCAGTTCCATGACTGACCGACGGTGTGACGGACAAGGCACTGCCTAAACCACTGAAGATAGAAACTTGCAATTTGGAATATACTTCGGTATATCACGTTGGAATCGGGGTCGTTTTTAGTGTGGGATAAATATCGAAATCGCGAAAAAAAATCAACTGTTCCGTACAAAATGTCAACAGTAGAAAATGTCAAAATTACAATTGCTGCAATCGGTCTTCCCGAGTAAAAGTTGTTTAGTTTGATGGGTATCGACTCTTAGTTTCAAAGGATGCCAACGATTTCAATTTCACCAATTGTTGATTGTGTTGAAATGATAGCTTCTTTCATTTATAGGTATCTGCTATTTTTAGCAAGGCAACAAACAAACTGAAATAAAACATCAAATAAATTTGCATGCGAATAAAAAATACTTTTTATTTCGCCAACAATTTATTGGTATTCAAAACATGTTTACACCCCTACGCTACGCAACTTTACTGGTCCGATTTCCGATAGTCCAGTGATATATGGATACCGTACTGTGTACAGGGTGTGTATAAATTATTCGGTTTTCGGGATAAACATGGTCCAAGAAATCTTATCTAGGACTAGCTTTTGTCCGCTACTTCGTTCGCATTAACTTCGGATTTAAACATTGGGGACTGGCAAAGCGATTTAAAATATTGACTTTGACTATTTATTTGTGGACTGGTTACGCTTGTAATTCTACTGACAAACCTTTCTGCCACTTTTTGCGGGGGGCGAGGTAACATGAAATCCGCATCTTTGGATTTTATTCCCCATAACTTTAGATTCTAATTTTGAATGTTAAAAATCATGAAAGTAGTCTCGTGTGAACCCCAAACGTTCTAAGTTCGAAGTTATTATTTCGCAATTATAGGCTGTCGTCTCGTTTAGTGATAAGGTGTAAAATTGAATGTAAATGCACAAGATCAATTGTGCTTATACCGTGGCAGAGGGGTAATGCTACCGCAATAGCCTTGCGGTAGCATTTCCCCTTCCTTCCCCGTCCTTATAATAATTAGTCAAAGAATATTTACGAAAACTTACCTGGCCTATTAGCAGTCATAGATATATCGGTAAAATGGTCAGCCCAAATGTTTACTGGAAATATTTGTTCCTGTCGTCTGCGTGGAATTGTTGTGCTTATGTCCTTCCTCAGGGTTCAAGGTATCTCTATACTTTTCATCAAAATTGGTTCAGCGATTTAGCCATGAAAACGTAAAAGACAAACAGATAGAGAAACTTTCGCTTTTATAATATCATTACAGTTAACCCGCGACTTCGTCCGCACAACTTATATACCAGATTTTAAGTCAGTTTTCTCTACCTGCATGCGTATCATGCTACACGTGATACGGCTGTATCACGTCTTTTATCTCGTTCGTTCGCGCGCAAATAGAAAGAGAGCGAAGGTGTGATAGCGCTGTATCACGGTGCCATGTTACCTATACTGTACTAGGTGTCGCTACTGACAAAAATCTTATATAACAAAATTTATAGCCAAATGCCGGAGCCCCGCTTGACTTACCAGACTTTAAGTCAGAGTCAGCTATCAAACAAAAAAAGTTTCATCAAAATCGTTTCAGTAGTTTTTGCGTGATGCTGTGAACAAATACACAAATAAACAGCAGGTAGCTTTAAATAAGATTTTACGTTTAATAAGTGTGCTTCAAGCTCCTATATTGATTAAATTATTTTAACTTTGACAGAAAAAATTAAAAGCTTAAGCTTTTTTAATAAATATCTT
The DNA here is from genome assembly GCA_963924505.1 of Agonopterix alstromeriana. NCBI lineage: Eukaryota > Metazoa > Arthropoda > Insecta > Lepidoptera > Depressariidae > Agonopterix > Agonopterix alstromeriana. The sequence goes on along the minus strand of OZ004671.1, from coordinate 16,293,115 downwards.
CAGTGTAACAGACAAACTTTTGTTACAGTTTTGATTAGTGTATAGATACTGGCAGTATAATGTTTCTTAAGAGGTATTCGAAAAGCTGCTTAAAAGAAGGAAATAAACTCCCAAACTGTATTTTTGCCAGTATACGTAGAAGTTTCTAAATAATCCCTCTCCAGGTTTATGCCACCGAGCTCTAAACCAACACATTTCACCAAACCCCCTTTATAGAACCCATGATGTACCTACACAGTGAAATACTATCAACCACGCCTATTTCCTCCAAAACGTCTAAGATACGAATATAAAGTGGTGAATACAGGAATGCAGCCAATAAGTGCAGTGGAATAATGGACGTACCGGAATAATGTTCCGACGTTTTTGGAACATTTTCAAGTTTTGGGAGAAATATAGAGATTTGGATAAAAGGGTCAATCTGCATTCTTCACTGTAACGGCGTAGGTAATGGTAGTAAAATACTGTTGTTGAGACAATTAGCAGGAACATTACCACCTACCTACTGTGTAGCGTACGTCCCGTACCGTATCATACAAGCTATTATTGAACATAGGCATTTACGGATCGATATCGCCGCGTTATCACCGCGAATCCGCAGCATTTGATCTCAGAAATATCGCGGCGATATAAATCAGAATCCATGTTTGTGATCCAACAGTAGTAAATAGATATCAAGCTTCGACTGTTTTATAGCAATGAAGAAACAAGCGTCGCCGCGATGTTTATGAGATCAAAGTGTCGCGTCGGAATTGCAGCAATAACAACGATAATGTCGCGGCGATGAAGCTCGGTCAATTCTCGTGCTTAAATATCGCGGTGGTGCAGGTGCGACGTCATTGCTGTGTAGTTGCGATATATCGCCTGCCTACATGCTGCTTTAATTCCGAGACAGGTATCGCGGCCTTTAAAAAGTTGCGACCGGTTTTCAAAGAGTTTGGGCAATAAGTACCACTAAAATCTTCTTATAGAGTGTGCTGAGGTTTCAGCATATCTCTGACTACCCCCTCGGGGAATTTAGTCGTGAGCATATGCTTATGCGAGTGAGCAAGCCCTGGTGTCAGAGTTTTTTCAGACCGCCTTACGGCCTCTGGCGTGGTTTTTATGTAACGACTACTACCAAGAGAAATAATAGCCGGGACCAACGGCTTAACGTGCCATCCGAAGGACGGAATCATCTTTCTTTCAGACAATCAGGTGATTCGGCCTGCAATGTCCTAACCAACTGGGGAAAAACGCACAACGTGACATATCACTAGGTGTCCCCCGTGGGAATCGAACCCACGACCTCCGTGTTAGACTACTAAAATGTGCATACTATTCTGATTTTGTTGAATTTACCCCCTTGGGAAATATCAGCTATGGTGGATAGCCGATATTATACTAGAAACACTAGAACTGTTATCGGGCACACGCGTTCCGGTGAAGCCTGCATGACTAGTTATATTCTTGTTAACGCAAATGCTACAGGTAGGTACAGATAGCATCAACATGTCTCTTAAATTCGAGATCTTTTTCTCTGGGATTTACTTTCTTAACGGTCATAGGCCCTCAAATACGGAATAGCTCAGGCTATTCTCTGAAAACCAGAATTAGTTTATAAGGAATTGCCTGAGTTATCAGTAGGCCACTGATAAACCTGAGTCCATCGAGCCCGGGGATGACTCTAATCTGTCTTGGAACCTGCAAAGAATTTAGTCAAAGTAGTTAGGAGGAGTAGTCTATTTTCTGGGCTAAAACGTATTAATTGGTTAAGTGGCAGAGACAGAGGATATTTTCTATCTATCTATCTATAACGTCACGCCTCTTTTCCAGTGGGATAGGCAGAGACCAGAGCGCGCCATATACTACGATACTTACATACCTCTTTTGCCTCATTCACATCCATACATCTCTTCATACATGCCCGTCGGTTTCGAGTACACCGCATCTCCCCTTTTTTTAGGACGCAACCGATTTGATCAGAATACGTCCTACGAGGGCGCCCTCTGCCGACACTTCCACTCACTTTAGCTCCATATATCTCTTTCGTACATCTGCTATCACTCATCCTCTCCACATGCCCAAACCAACGAAGCATACCTTTCTCTATTCTTGTCATAACATCTTCTTTCAATTGATATCGATCTCTGATCACACAATTTCTCACTCTATCTCTCAGCATAATACCACACATTTTTTATATGTGTATTTTAGAGCGAGACCGACAGATAAGATAATTCTAATATCGGTCGACTGTAAAAAACGAGTGATAATCAAACACAAATACTTGGAGGGACCCGGCCCGTTAGTTACTTTGTCAAATTCTGATATCAATATCGTATGTGACAACCGTATTTCATTGAAATAGTGATCCCGTTCCGCGGAAGTGTCCGATTTGAATTTACTGACCAGACGTGGGTTTGCTCCTGCGAAATCTTCAAACAAACTTCTATCCTATTTCACGAAACTTTAGAGTCTACTATCCAACTTTCTCCCTTAACTTTCCGAGTCATAGAACTTTCGATCTTCGCTCCTGGGAATAAAGATAAATTCAATTTAAAATAGTAACAGTTACTTGTAATAAGGTGAGAACATGGAACCTTATGATAAGGTCGTAAAGGTGATAGTCGAAATGATAATAAATTGCAATATGTTTGCCGGAACGATCTGGCGACAGGCTTTTAAAAGAGAAGTTTGCTGGGCTTTGACATTATTTTTTTTTCATAAAAAGTTAAGTATATTTTCCAGACCTGACCTGGGCTTTACAATTTTCCGGGTCATTTCGCTGCTGTTCGACGTGTGAGCATTTCAGTTAACAGTTCCTATTACAAATTAGATGTTGATTTACATTTGTGTATAAATTCACGACTACGTTTCCTTACAGGATGAGCAAAAGCTCTCCTCGCTCTCCAACTATCTTTTAAAGCGTGATTATTTCCCAAAAAGGGCACGTCGTAGCATCTTAATTGACAGAAGTGTATGAAAAGTTATGTAATGTATGAGATGTAAATGAGGCTAGAGGTGTGTCAGAATCGTAGCGTGTGGCGTGCTGGAGTCTCAGCCTACCCCCATGGGAAAGTGGCGTGAGCTTATGTACATATACAACGTGTTAATGAATAAGAGCAAAACCTCATACACCCCAACTGATTTATAAAAAATTATTAGATAGAAACAATAATTTCATTATTTTGATAGTAAAAATTTAAAGTTATTCGCATTTTAAGTTTTGAGGCAAAAATGATTTATTTATATCTTATATCTTTATTTATATATTATCATTTCAGCAATGAAAGAAAGCGTGGTCGTGGATACATTTTAAGAATCTTGTTTTGGTAGTAAGTAGGGTGAGAGTGCCCAAGCGGTGGGTTGAGATCGAGTTCAGTAAATTTTAAATTTAATTAACCAATTATTTAATATTTAGAAAAAAAATTCCTAAGTTGAAACTTTGATAATTCGATTCTGCTCTCGATTCTAAACAAACTACTTTCTAGTTTTGCGTTTATTCTTTAACACGTTGTATGTATGTTCTATAAAAAACTGTTAAAGTATGTGTTTAAGTTTAGAGACACAATAATTATAACAGATATGACATACTTCATCATCATCATCCCAGTGGATAGACGTCCACTGCTAGGATCACCTCTACTACCGGTCCTGCGCTGTTCTCATTCAACGGGTTCCCGCCGCCTTCGCCAGGTTGTCGGGCGTTGTGGGGTTCTATCTACCCCCCATAAAACATACTTACATTCATACTAAACTTCCACCTATCTAATTTAAAAAAGTTACATATTTACCTACATATAAATGCTCAGTTATCGATTCAGGTCATTCGATGTCAGACCAAAAATGACCGAAACTAAAGAATTCGTCATGAATTTAGGGGAAACTAGAAAAGAATATCAGAACATTCCAAAGTACAGATCATAGTCTATGCTTCCGCCTCCGGGAAAAAGGGCGAGCATGTAAAATATAACAAAATAGTGTCCCAGTTTCAAAACGAGGTCATTTTCATATCATCATGAATTTTGTATGACTTATCTCATTATGTAGGGACAGTCCGCTCTTACAGACCAAGGTCAGACCCGTAAAATGTTACAAACGTAATGCATGGTTACATTAGAATTTATAAGTAGGTAGGTATAAAAGTAGCTTAGTCCCTGAAGAAAAAAGTTTTAACTCAATTTAGGTCGGAAACAAGAACTACGAAAAGCTTTCATCGGCAGTCAATATTACTTACTGATTCTATAGAAAATTTGCCTTATTGTACTGGAATTCGTACCTACTTAGATAGACTGAGTTTTCCGTATTACACCTCTAAGAAAGTAGAAACCTTGCTATAACCACAGAATAAATACTAGTACCTACCGGTATAGAAGGATTACTTCGAAAACAGATTTAAATAAATAACATCTCTCTCTACACGGCAATATGGTCAAAAGTTATTCGCACCCGTCCTATTGTACAATCCGCGAATAACCTACCAACGGCGAGCATGTAAAAAAAAATGAACCGTGTCATTAGGCATGAAAGCTTCCTTTACATAGTCTCCCTCTTTCATTTTTTCACGAGCTGGCACCGTGACATCGCTAGGGTTTTCAAGTCTCGCATTGACTACTCACAAGATGGCGGCAAGTCTAATGAGATTTGACCAAGAAGTTTACACGGTATACATAACCAATCTAGAACCTTTTGCAAGCAACTCTCTTTTTGTTGGAAGACTATGGAATCAAACAAATGGAATTGACATTTTTGAGCAAGATTAATGAGGTTGGTTTTTATGTTAAAATTGTTGGTTTTCCTCAGTTCACACACCTGGTTGTGAAAAAAGTGCAAGTTTCCTCGCGATATTTTCTTTCATCAGTTTAAATGTAGACTACAATTCTAATGGTAAAGAGCATTGTGTTCTTGAAACGGGAGGTTGTGGGTTCGATTCTCACGGGGGACACCTAGTGATATGTCACTTTGTGCGTACCGTTTCCCCAGTTGGTTAGGACATTGCAGGCCGAATGATTCCGTGCTTCGGATGGCACGTTAAGCAATTGGTCCCGGCTACTATCTCTGGTGGTAGTAGTCGTTACATAAAAACCACGTCAGAGGCCGTAAGGTGGTCTGAAAAAACTCTGACATCAGGGCTTTCACACGATAAGAAGAAGAAGCAAGGAATGTCTTTCACGTTTAGACTTGTTAAGCTAGGACTTAACTCACTGTTACTATTTTTAAGACCAGTAGGCCAATTGTTTTACTCCTATTTTCAGATTGAATTTCGTATAGCGCTTCTAGTGGTTACCTTGATAACTAATTTTGAACAAAAAGTGCTTCAGAACTCATATCACAAAGCATAAAAATTTTGGACCCAAATAACTATAGACGCTGCTTTTACCAACCCTACAATAACAACGGCACATATCTTCGCCAAAATCGCGACCGCAAAACGGCGCAGAATCCATCACGGAGCCCAAACTATCCTCATTATCGCTAATTCGAACGCTGTAGAAACATACGATTCGGCCGATAGCAGATGATTTGTCAATGTAATGGACGCATTATTCGCGGTAGAGCTCTGATGGTGGGAATCAATTCTCTTTCGTATTGTCTCGACGGTTATTGGTTTGGGGTGTTTTCGTTTTTGCTGCTTTTGAGGTAGGGTTTTGATAACGCAGGAACTGGTTCTGTCAGCGGATTATAAAATTTGAATGATTGATTTTAATAAGACAAAATTCTTGAGTCATTGTCACCCTTAGTTTTGTGATGTGTATTGGTAGAGGCAGTTGACTATGATGGGCTGATGATAATGATGTGGTGCTGTTCCAAATTTGAAAGTTAATTGTGATACTGCTGCAGCACTGGTTTGCTATTATCAAAGTATGAAACGCTGTTTATTTACAAGTATCGTATCGCTTTGTCTGTCCTCGCAAAAAAAACCAAAACTACTTTGAAACCTTTCAGAAGTTAGTCAATGATCACCAGAGGTTGGAATTTGCCGGTTATTGCAGGTCCGCATTTAAGTCATTTGATTGGGACCCTCTTTTTAAATTGTATTTTGTGACAGTGGGGGAAGGCAACTATCGATTGGCTTTGATTAGAATCTCAAAATAACAAGAAATTCATTATTACCAATATAAGAACTTCTTGCAAAACACAGATAATTGAAAATTAAAAGGAGGGCCCCAATCTTATCACTTAAATGCGGACCTGGAATGACCGGCAGATTCCGACCTCTGATGATCAAACAACAGAGAAAATGACGCTGAATTTTGAAACATAATTTCAGTGATGTTAAACAATCCAACGGTTTAGGACGGCATCATTCAGTCAAATTTACTAAACTACTAAATTACTGAGTAGTTCGATTGCAGTTCGGTTACTGGGTGAATAAAAGGATCAAAAAGTTACTGAAAATTCCAGGTTCTGGCCCCAAGCTACTAAAACAAAAAGTCTTAGTAATTCGGTAGCAGTTAGGCCCGAACTCTTAGACAAAAATAACTCGAAATTTAGGTGAGGAACTACTGAAACTAGATGATTAAACCTTGCAATGATCGCGAGCTTAAATAAATAATTGGTAGTTGTAGCAAAGCAATTGATCACCGTAAAGGCGATTGATGTTAGTTACTTTAAGTATGGATAACTAATTGAAAACAATCTGAAAAGCGACCTATACGAAAGTTAATAACGAATTCACGAGACGAAACCAAATGAAAATAATTAATTATAAGTGAAATATCGGAGCTAGGTTAGAACGTGTTCCGCATTTCTCCTTGTACGAGGATAGGTTGTGTTTGTTAAGTGAATTTTGGTGCCGTACTAACTTTATCTTTCCATACAAACTCGAGGTGATCTGAAGTTTAACTTTGGCTATCTTCTCTACTATCACAAACGTGCGAGAGGTTTCGAAGTGCAACGTTTAATAAAGGCTCCTTCAATCTTAATATGCTGTTGGTTTGTTAAGGATATGATCAGACCATCCAATAAACTTTCTATACGGGACTAACATCGAAATCACAAAAAATAGCGGTTTTTTCATACAAAACTGCAAATCTACCTTAAGTAAATGTATGATATTGATACTTTTTTCACGATATCGATTGATTAGTCCTGTAGAAAAAGTTGTATGGTTTTCTGGCGGTTTCTGCACCAAAGTCGGCTATTTGTATTTTGGAGCGCGTTGTGATGTTCCTGACATGACATGATCTGTTGCCCTCTGAAAACCTTGAATTTGGACTTTTGAGACTCAGTAAGAGACCACGTTTGGGCACAGTAGGTTAGAATAGGCAGGATGCTCATGTTGATGAGTCTTCGTTTTGAAGAATTGCCGGAATTTTCTCTTCATTAACTTCTTCATGGATCAGTGGCTCTTCCAGGAGTTTATGATTCAGTGTGTATATAAAATATGATAATAAAATATTGCTGTGTCAAAATGGAGATGCCGTATACGTTTTTTAACGCAAGGCCAAAGCTGTTTCTGCGAAGTCTGTAGGTATATAGTACCGTACCGTACCGTATAGTAAAACAAAGTATGTCCTTCTATCTTGGGGCGCCGATAAACCACTCCATTGACTTTTAAATTATTACAACGTTATTGCCTTATACTTTTAGTCCCAACAAAGACAAGGAACACAGAAAATTTTTAATGACAACTTTTATGGTCCATGATTATCTCACATTTTTATAACCTACACTTTTACGAGCTACCCCTACTTCAATACTCTATTATCTAAACGACTTACGTCGTCCAATTTACAACGATCGTTTTCCTTTATATCGCATACAATAAAAATCTTACAGAGTATCGGACGCTATTTTCGTTAGAATACAGAATAAAACTGTATTCTTCGTTCTTTGAGGATATTAGGGTCCTAGCACATCACGGACATGCGTGCAGAATTTTTATTAGGTACCTAACAGGGCGTTTCGTTTAGAGGAATCTAAGGGTTGGCTTTTCGGCGAACTTTTTATAAAGTTGTTGATGCTCGGAGTTTCCAGCGATCGAATCTATTATAAATATTGTATTGTTTACAATAACATATATTTTTTATCGAGAACCGAGGTAGCCGACATAGCCCGAAGAATTGTTATTTAAAGTGACAATAGGCGATGGAAATTGCTCGCAGAATAGATGGGGCCGATGAGTTCTCGAGTTGTTACTATGACCACGTACCGGAAGGCGCAGCGTGGGTAAGCCCTTCAAAACGTGGACCGACGAACTGGTAAAATCGACGGGAACAAATTGACACATTTTTATATATTCAGGGTACATAGAATGTCGTATCTTGATTCTTAACCCCCACTTGTGGCGTTAGACAGAGCGTTGCTCAACTTCGTTGATAGTTTCGATCACTGAAGCACCATTACGCCACAAAAAACTCTGCCTAAATAACACCTGGCTCAAAAGATTTTAAACCCCCGACCCAAAAAGAAGGGTGTTATAAGTTTGACGCCTATGTCTGTCTGTCGGTATGTCTATCTGTGGCATCGTAGCTCCCAAACAGGTGGACCGATTTCGATGCGGTTTTTATATATAGAACGCTAATTTTTGCGAAAGTGTTTTTAGCTTTGTTTCATGAAAATCAGGTCCGTAGTTTAACTGTAACTTTAAAAATTATGAAATAACATTAAATTAGCATAAGCATATGCTCACGACTATATTCCCCGAGAGATTAGTCAGAGATATTCTGAAATACATTAAATTACAAATTAAAAAACCACCAACGCCAAATACAAACATTTAATAAGAAAACGGCGTTAAGGCGTTGGGGGTTTTCACCAAAAATAACAGGGTTGCACATTCGAAAATGCTCGTCCAAATCAAAATCCGTACATTTCGTCAGCTCTTCGTCTTAGATCGCCGAGTTCCGCGGACACAATACGGGATGAAAGGGATTGTTTAGGTCGACAAGGATAACACAAATAACGTACAGAAATTCTCATAGGTACTTGTAACAATCTATCCAAACATAATATTATTACCTTTTGTCCGCAGCTATGTCTGGTTGGAACTCGTTTCGTTTTCTCAATGAAAATTAAATTGTATCCGTCTCCACATTATGTGCTGTCTTCGCAATAACTATGAAATCATGGCAATTGGATATACATTTTGAACCAATATATTATACAGGTGTAAACTTAAATACAGTAAACAGGGTGTTTGGGTAAACAGGAGCTTTACTTTAAAGGGTGATTGTGCTCATGATACTCAACAACTTTTCCAAAGAAACGTAAGGGAAATTCGCAAAAAAAAATTGCGAATTCCCTATAATGTTTATTAGGGAAAGTTTTCCAGTATCATGGATATAATCGCCCCTTAAAATAATGCAACTGTTTACCCTAACATCCTATTACGTAGTTTAAGGGATGCTTTAGCGATAGAAAGTCGGTCTTGGCCTCCGAAGCGTCCCAATCTGAGCAATTTCTCGTTTGTTGCTGGCATTGAGCTCAGTAAGAAGGAGCTCGATATCATTATCAGCCTATAAACCACTGCAGGGCATAGGCCAACCCACAAGAGGGGGTGTTACTCCAGCACTTGTGTCATAAGAGGATATGTGAAAAAAATAGGATTCTTCAAAGCATCATATATCATGAAGTACTAACAGTAGGAGTATGATTTGCGGATATGTGTAAATTGAACATATAATTGAAGTTTTGATTAGAGCCAAAACACGATTAAGAGACATTTTCTCGATAGAAAAATAAGAAAATGTAGTCTTTATCGATAAACGCTTGGAACTGCTAAACGGTGAATAATAGAAACACGAGACTTAAATTAAAAAAAACTGACTATTTTTCGACTTAGGCCCTTAATGCGGATTTCACATACGCATCAGAATATCGTATTTAGCGTATGCAGGTTCCCTAACGATGTTTTCCTTGAGAGCAGTTAGTATAACGTACATTAGTTATAAAACTCAATCGTACATACTACCGTCATGATTGAGGGTCCCTACCTCTCCTCAACTAGCCACCGACGCTCTTTTTCTTGCTCGAGGTAAAACACCATTAAAATGGTCACCTGTATAAAGAAACCCGGTCAAGTGCGAGTCGGCTACTCGCGCACCTACGGTTCCGTACCACACCACCACACAACATATTAATTTACAAAAAAGTTTTGTTTTCTGCGGGAACTTTAGCGCTAGACCAACTCACACTCGGCCGATTTTTATTATTTTTTGTTATATTGTAGATGTTGCTCTATAATCACACCAAGTTTGAAGCTTGCATGTATTACCGTTTTTACGATGGAGCGAGAAGAAAAAAACGATGATAAAACTAGATTCTTGTATGAGGACCGTCCTTAATATTTAACTATTTGAAATTTTTATTACTGTCTAGCAAATGCGCCATAATAGCGCACATTATGTGAAAATGTCACCTGTCTAGCTATTACATTTAAAAAAATACAGCCTTAAATAGATATGACATACAGACAGACAGACAGCCTAGGCTTATGAATAGCCGTTTTCACCCTTTAGGTACGGAATCCTAAAAACTGAAGAACCGAAACATTCCTTTTGCCTGGATTAACCTCCACAACACTACAAGCAAAGGTTTTATTATAATTGATATATATTGACCCTTATGTAGATGTCAATAAGGTTAACAAATGTACAGAGACATGGACATCCATTCATCCATCACATTCCAATTAACCTCCGTCCAGCGATCCAGTTTGTTTAAATAGATTTATTTTGGTTGAATGAACGGAATTGAAAATATTCGAACGAATTACTTTTCGTTAACATGTTTACTTTTGCGTTCGTCAACAAAATTTGTTGAGTCATAAAGCCTGGATTTGTTTGTCGAGTAAGAATTCACATTTAATCATTCAATATGGATTACTGTTGATATTGTTTACTGTGGCTTGATACAAGAAGTATGTAAGTTTGTACTATAACTATATGGACATACGTTTTTCTTTCGAATTTATTGATTCTACATGTATGCCATGTTAGCTTAATCGAATTAAAGATTAAGCTAACATGGCATACATTGGCATGGCATTAATTCGATTAAACTAACATGGCATACATGTAGAATCAATAAATTCGATTGGAATAAGGTGTGACATCTACAACGTGTTAATGAAAAAGCGCAAAACCTCATACACCCCAACTGATTTATAACAAAATAATTATATTGAAACAATAATTTAATTAATTTGATGGATAAAATTTAAAGTTATTCGCATTTTAAGTCTTCAGTCAAAAATGATTTGTTATCATTTCAGCAATGAATGAAAGCGCTAACGTGCTCATGGATACATTTTAAGGATCTTGTTTTGATAGTAAGTAGGGTGAAAGTGCCCGAGCGGTGGGTTGAGATCGAGTTCAGTAAATTTAAAATTTTACAAACAAATTAATTAATATTTTGAAAAAAAATACCTATGTTCAAACCATGATAATTCGATTCTGATCTCGATTCCGAACAAACTACTTTCTAGTTTTGCGTTAATTCATTAACACGTTGTATATCGCATGAATTCTAATTGTACCATTAGACATGTGAATCAGTAGTTTGTATAAACTCTCAGTAGTTTGCATAACTCTGGTAGATGGCGCTGACGTCCCTTAAAGACGATGATATAGATTGAAAATTTCGTCGTGGCTTGCGGGGCGCCGACAGCTCTGTTGGAGTGGAGCATGCCCCGGATAGGCAGGTCGTGGGTTCGAATCCCGCTCGCCGCCCGACTTTTTCAATCTTTAATTCGATACGTATTTCTTGTTCCAAGCCACAGTGTTCCGAAACACTGGCGACATGGTAGGGTTATCACAGTACAAGCTGTTGATTTGAAGCGATGATAAACTTTTAAAGTCCATTCCGAATGTCAAATTAAAAATAATTTATTCATTATACAAGGTTATAAAAGTAAAAGTTAACATTTAAAACTTTTAAGGGGTTATTTAGACATCAAACTGAACAACTTTCACTTTGGGACCTACAGAAATTGCGAAAAAAAAATCTGCTGTACCATACACGTAGTAGTTCAAGTAGATTTTTAGCTTAGTATGGAACATCCGATTTCTTTTTCGCGATTTCGATATTGGTCCCATAGTGAAAGTTGTTCGGTTTGATGGTCTTAACCACTCCCTTAAATGTTTATTTGTATTTTTGTAACACCTTGTAAAAGGTGTTATAAAAGTAAAAGTAAACATTTAAAGCTTTTAAGGGGGTTGTTTAGACCATCAAACTGAACAACTTTCAAAATGGGACCAACATAGAAATTGCGAATAAAAAATCTGCTGTCCCATACATGTAGTTCAAGTAGATTTGTAGTTTAATATGGAACATCATTTTTTTTTTCGCTATTTCGATATTGATCCCATAGCACAGGTCCGGCTTAGCTTCAAACAACAATTTGGATTTGACATTACAATTACATTTCGTTACTTTTTATTGTTCGTTCTGTTATTAAAAATAGTATTTGAGCTAAAAAACGTTATTTTTCTACGCTTTTTTATGCACTGAAAAGACTCAATTTTATGTTAGTCAAATACTATGGGTGCGCGCGCCTGACTGCATTCCCTTGCTCGGCTTCCCTCAAGTTTCCCAGAAAGTGTGAGGTGAGGTGGGGGATCTGAAGTCAGAGGGTCGCGGGGAGTGGCCGTTCTACCTTTATACTATTACCTACTCTGTGCTCATAGTGAAAGTTGTTCAGTTTGGGGGTCAAAACCAGCCCCCTAAATATTTATTTGTATTTTTGTAACACCTTGTACTTATAGGAACTTGAAGCTGAACTTATTAAAATAACTTGGACTGCCCTTACAAAATGTCCAGTCCATTTAAACATATTAAATAAAATAAAAAGGGAGGACAAACTTCTCAGGAAAAGCCTCTTTTGACAAAACGCCTACACCATTACAAAAGTGTCGACGGCTAGACGAATGCGTTAGGAACTAAGGGTTTGAAGTAGTCTGGAATTCTGGAGCGTCGCAGGCAGAATTTTAAGTGTCCACTAATGTTTTATTTATACGGCAACAGAATATTTTAACATTTTCTACTGAACTTTTAGCTACATTTTTAATACACCAGTTTAAATTGGTTTTTAGGTCGGTATTCTGCGACTTATAGCTGTTAACTTATTTGATATTTTCTTTTTCGAAACGAATTAACTCTCGTGGGTATTTCTGTAAAACAGGGTGTAAATTTAAATGCATAAATACTACAGGCACAACATAAGGTGTTGCTTCAGACCATCAAACTGAACAACTTTCAATACGGACTACGGAGTATTGGCTCCGGAGCAGTGCCGAATGTGTCCAAGCGCTTAAGCGGTTGGGATCGACAAACTCTGTCATCCTAGGCTGGGTGCCTGGACACTGCGGAATTGATGGAAATGATGCTGTTGATGAGCTTGCACGAAGAGGGGCGGAGGAAGACGTCATAGGTACCGAGCCTTATTGCGGCATCTCTCGCAACACCTCTAGACGTGTGCGAAAGGAATGGGCCGTGAACCAAAGCCGTAACCTCTGGTCGGATACACCACGACTGAAGCATGCAAAAGAACTTGATACCGGCTTTTCAAACAGATGCCTCGGATGCCATCAATTCAAACTGTAGTGACTTAAGAATCTCAGTACGAGCCTTAACAGGACATTGCAAGTTAAATAAACATCTACACAGAATGGGGCTTTTAGATTTACTCATTTGCAGATTCTGCTGTGAAGCAGAGGAAACGCCCATACATAAATCTTCTTCATGAAGTCTATGGAGTTAGGAAATGAACTTTAGGTCAAGGGTGACAGCTACAATAGGTCTGTTCAGGTCGCAGTAGCTATTGGCCCTTACAACCAAATAATAAATACGGGGCCAGTGGTACTTATCGAAATGATGAAAAAAATTATGTTCCATTTGGGTCGAGTCATCAAATCGCCAGAAATTTGCTCAATTTGGTTTGAAGCACTTTTTCCTTATGTAGGAATGTAACGATTTTATGTTTACAGCCCGAATGTGATTAAAAACTGGAATTATTTCATTAATAAGTACCTCCTAAAACATTGGCTTACCATTAAAATAATAACCATCTATAATCGACATAATCTTACCTATCTGCTTCGATCTTCCCAAATACCCAATTTTCTTTCTCTCCTGTCACAAGAATGTCATCGTTGACACTCCGGCAGTAATAATTTTACGGCGATCCCCTCTGAGAGCAACTTCGACGTTTCCTGAGACGTGATGTGACTTGTTACGATTTATCGGAAGCGCTTTATGGAGTTTATGTATATCCGTTTTGTTGAGGCCGAGGTGTGGTGTTTGAGTAAATTGCTGAGGTGTTATGTGAATTCAAACTTACGTGAGATGGGTATTTTTGTCATACTTTACTCTGAAATGCTGGACATACGTAGCAATTTTGGTGTGGACAACTTCAAGCGTGAATGGTAACTAACCTAAGTTTAGCTCACGTCGCTACGCAAGTCTTTTCACAAACACAATAGTAGATTACACACCGAGGACAGGAAAGTAAGAAAGATCTTAGACCACTGTAACCGAAGGCGAGAGGCGAAGCCGAGGTCAACAAATACGTGATCTGAGGCTTCCTTATTTACTGCCCAAAGTGTATCTACTGTTTTTCTTCTCGACGGAGGCGGAAAGTGGCAACTTCGTTTAGTGCAGTAGAGGGGAGAAAACACTTTTTGAAATACCCCTACAGATTGAAAGCTTCATACAAGCGGCTGCTGTCGATGCACTCACACATTAGCGCGTTGGATGCTTGGAGGTCGTACAGGTGCACACATACCACGGCTAAGTGTGTGCAGCAGTTCGTACGACCTCTAATGCGATAGCAGTGGAAGCTTGTATGAAGCATTCGATATGTGGGGATAATTAATCATGTTGTCTTTTCGTACTTCCGTTTCCACTGTGAACTATTGGTTTGTACCTCAATACAAACTGCATTACAGGCTGGAAAACACTTGAAGTGATGCAACATTGACTCCTCCAGTTGGAAAGCAATAGTTTTTAAAACCGACCAAGTGCGTTTTGGACCACGTTATAGTGGAGGGTTTCTGCATACAGAATTTTTTGATATTAGAGTTATCATCCCTACTTTACATGAATGGGGTCGCACCTAAATAAATTTAGGAGGTTTTATTTTGTTGAAATCCAGAAGTAAAACTAAATTACGCCACGCCAACATTTCTAAGAATTTCAAGAATAAATGAATTTTCTAGAGCAATACAGGTAATAATTGTTTCAGTCATAATATGTGATCCGCTTAAACTTCGCGAGTTGTAAACTAAAATTAATACAACACTGCCGGACAGTGTTGCCAACTTTTTGCAACAACAACAATAAACAAGTGAACTTGTCTGGAAATTAATTGCAGTGACGCTTTTCGCTGGACTTCAGGAAATTTAACTAAGGCCTTTACTGTCGTGTTATGCAGGGTTGACACGAGTTTGCTAGAATAACGTAAGCGTGTCAAATACGGTAACTTCTTATATTAAATAGCCTTTGACTGCGACGTCACCCACGCAGAATAATAATTATGAAGCTGCCGCCATACCTTAGACTTAGACCATTTTACCTACTAAGGACTAGCTTCGTGTTAGTTATTCCCCTCTGCAGAACTCGTCTATGGTCGTATGGTCTAAGCCGCATAAACGCAGATTCTCTCTCCTTTTCGCAGTCGAGAGTGTGATCTGAGGCTTTCTTATTTACTGCCCAAGGTGTGTCTACTGTTTTTCTCCTCGACAGAGGCGGAAAGTGGCAACTTCGTTTAGTGCAGCGGGACGATAGTTGACGCTTTCCGCCCGGATGGGAGAAAATACTTTTTTAAATACCCCTACAGATAAAAGTAGCACAGTTTGTAATTTGTTGAGCTGTGGAAACAACATCAAAATCGGTTAAGAAGTTTCCGCGTGATGCTTGAAAAAGACAACCAGACAGTAGGTAATTTGAAAAAAAAATTCGGTCGCGCAATCGTCTTTACTCTATCCCGAGTAGTTTTTAAGGAATGTTTTGTATGCACTGAGATACAGCTCGTTAACATGTACAGGGTGTAAGAAGACCACTGCCGAAAACTCATGAATCCAATATGAACAACTTTTACTATGGGTCCCACTACGGGAACCTTTCTAAATAGTTAACGAACTGTCAACAAAAGCCTTTTCATTTATAACAGATGATTTAAGCAGCGCCTTGGCGACACTTACACTCGTGGCTATACAGGGTGTTAGGAAAAGTATCATTAACCTTTAAACCACATACTCTACCCATCAAACTGAATAACTTTTACCATGGGAGCAAAATTGTCAGAACAAAAAAAATATCAGCTGTCCAATACATAGGATGGATAGGATGATTTCTGACTGGACTCTTATGCCAAATTCATAAGTACGAAAATACTTTCGCACTTTTATAAATTGTAGAAATAGATTCGAGCTGCGTGCTAGTGCTTCCGTGTGACCGGTGATGTAAGAGCTCTAGTCGTACGGAAGTACATTAACGAAAGGGTCTCTCAATTTAAATCACACCAAATATTTTCCAAAACCACTTCTATCAGAATCTACTAAAACTTCACTAACTCCATCAAACTCTATTTCACACAATATCGGATGGTCGAATTTTAACAGCGCTGACCATCTGTAGAGAACAAAGTTGCTCTCTCAAAGTTTATCCGCTAGTAAATTTAGTCCGGAGCTACAAGCTTCGCGATCGCCAGTCTATGATGGCTAGATTGAATTTAGGCTGGAATATTGGCCGTGTAGAAGCTATCTATTAAAGGTAAAGTGAAACCAATGCGGTTTGTAGTACCGCTAAAGCGCACACACCATTTGCTCTTCTGAGCAAATCTAGAACTGAATTTACATCCCTCATCCCTGAATATCAGGGATTTTTAATTTTAATAGCTCTTAAGGGTATATTACTGTTGTTGCGCTCCATACAAACGAAGTCTGGTTATATTTTCAATGCTAACCAATGAAAGTCAGTGAAATTTTTCAGAAACAATCTAGAAGGTAATCTCCATGCTTGTATCATGTCAGATTTTCGTTTAAATCTATAGTTTTAAAGTTACAGTGCTTCAAAGATTTCCATACACATTTTAAATTATCCTAGCATTGAAACTGTATATTTTAACGAAAATCGGACAAGATACAAGCATAGAGATTTGTTTCTAGATTGTTTCTGCAAAATTTCATTGACATGAAATGGTCAGTATTGAAAATATCACCAGACTTCGTTTGTATGCAGCGCGCCTTTACGCATTCGGAATAAACTTCTCTTAAATTGGTTGTTGCTTTTCGTAGGTACTAGAGTGGAGCCGCTTTAACCGCTCTAATATATGTATCACATTTTTTACAATACACTAGTTACGTCACCAATTTTGTATTGAATTTCGTACAGCGCTCCTAGTGGTTACGTTGAGAACTAATTTCTGCCATACGAAATTGGCGACGTAACTACAGTAGTAAAGTACGTTAAAACTCATGATAGGCCTACATTTTGTTGTATTACGAAGTGCTCGTTGGCGTAGTGGAGCTTCGGTATTGGAGACGATCACCGAAGTTAAGCAACGTTAGGTCCGGTCAGTCTTTGGATGGATGACCGTTTAGTGGTATTTCATCTCTAGCGTTTCCGTGCAGTTCGTACCGTCAGGTGGCGTTGTTACCACTCGTTAAGCCAGGTCAGATGCCTATTAAGGCGGCTTGAAATTTCTCTGACAGCAAGTTGACCACTAACTTGCCTCCACCAACACGCGCTGGGCCCGCGTAGAGTACGGCCCCAAGGGTGAGAGGGACTCACCCTTATTCGTGAGAGGAGGCCTTTATTTGCAGTGGGATTCTACAGGCTATAACTTACTTGTATTACGCGAGGCGATTTAGACTGTGTATACAACGTGTTAATGAATAAGCGCAAAACCTCATACACCCCAACTAATTTATAACAAAATAATTCGATTCAAATAATAATATCATTATTTTGATGGTTAATATTTAAAGTTATTCGCATTTTAAGTTTTGAGGCAAAAATTATTTGTTATCAATTCAGCAATGAATGAAAGCACTAACGTGCTCATTGATACATTTTAAGAATCTTGGTTTGGTAGTAAGTAGGGCGAGAGTGCCCGAGCGGTGGGTTGAGATAAAGTTCAGTAAATTTTAAAATTTTCAAACAAATTATATAATATTTAGCAAAAATTTACCTATGTTGAAACCATGATAATTCGATTCTGCTCTCGATTCTAAACAAACTACTTTCTAGTTTTGCGTTAATTCATTAACACGTTGTATACGTATTTTCGCATTATCTTTTTGACACCTTGTAGAATCTCAAAATGTTGTTGCTGCACAAAAATGTTTCCGAATACTGTTACGAGCGACGGGTTCCGGGATTGGAGTGAAACGCCAAGTCCAAATTTACAGAGTTTATTTAGGTATCTCTTACTTACGGTTCTCCGCGCAGGGATTTCCCTTACACCACTGTTCACTATGTCACTACTAAAAACGCGCTACACTGTCACTTAACTGTTCACTAACACTTGTCACTATTCACTTTTTCACTTTCACTTTTCTTCCTTTTGTTTAGCACTTTTCACTGTTAAACTCAATACTCGCCTGTGGCCGCAAACTCGCCGGTTTATATACCCCTTAGAATGTTCTAGACAATTTGAATTTCGATCGTCTTTTCGTTATTCCTTTGTTCCCTTCCAAACGCTTCTACTCCCTTCCCGAACATTCCTGAACACGACTGTCTTTTCGTTATTTTCTGTTTCTTTCTAAATATTCCTTCTCCCTCTTTCTTCTAGAACATTCCTAAACAACATTAAATCTAAAAACTATTTTCACCGGGGTGAGGTTTTGAACCCAGGACTTCTCGACTTAGGTGTCAACTACAATCCATCCGTCGACCGCTGAGCCACGGAGACTTTTAATAAACCGTCCGAATTTTTGAATGCCTTTTTCGTTCGACGTTTGGTAGCATTCGTGACACTGCCCCTCCCTTAGTTCTGCTCGTCCCGAGCATCATTACTGCCGAAATATCGAGCTAACCGATCAACGTGCACTATCTTCAACGGACTCCTTGGCGATCGTCGGATTCGATATGTGACGTCGTTTATTTTGGTCACTACCTCATACGGCCCTTCCCAACTTGCTTGTAACTTCGGACACTTCCCTTTCTTTCGAACTGGATTATGCAGCCAAACCGATGTTCCATCCTCAAACCCCGTATAGTTCGCCTTCCGGTCATATCGTGTCTTCGAACGGTTACTGGAGTTTTGACCTGCTTCCCGAAGTTGTTCATAGATGTCGACCATTTTCTCCCGCAGTTCACTCACATAATCACTGATACTTTTAGGAGTGCCTGGTGCGCACCCTGATAACAAATCCGCTGGAAGCTTCAATTCCCTCCCGAAGTTTGCTATTGCTGGAGTTGCTAAAGAACTCTCATGAACAGCGGTTCGATAGGCTAACAGGAAAAGAGGTATGTACTCATCCCAGTTATCTTGATGATTATCGACGACCTTCGCAAGATGCCGTTCCAAAGTTTGATTGAATCGCTCCACCATGCCGTCGGACTGAGGGTGATAAGGAGTAGTCCGGGTCTTATGGATTCCGAAAATCTTGCAAACTTCCTGGAACAACTGTGACTCAAAATTCCTGCCCTGATCACTGTGCATTTCTAGCGGAACCCCAAACCGGCAGAAAACTTCATTAACCAACTTGGTAGCCACAGTTATCGCTTCCTGATTTGGAATGGCAAATACTTCTGGCCACTTCGTGAAGTAATCCATTACCACAAGGATATACCGGTTTCCTGATTTAGTGACTGGAAATGGTCCCGCGACGTCTAATGCGATTCGTTCCCAAGGCACCCCAACGTTATAGATTCTCATTGCTGCCCTGCTCCTCGTATGAGGTCCCTTTACAGCTGCACAGACTGTGCACTTGCGGCACCAATCTTCCACATCGTCTTTACAATGCAACCAGTAAAATCTTTCCTTTACTTTCTCCAAGGTTTTCTTTACACCTAAATGCCCTCCGGAAGTTCCGTCATGAAAAACTCGCAGAATTTCTTTCACCTTAACTCGTGGGACCACCAACTGTAGATACAAGTCTTTGCCATTCAGTGTCTCCCATCTTCTACAGAGTAATCCATTGTGTATGACGAGGCTTTTCCACTGAGCCCAAAGTCCCTTCGTGACTGCCCCATACCTTGCCACCTCACTCCACTGAGGCTTAGAAACGTCCTTCCTTAACCAGTTCAAGACCGGCCCCACTCCTGAGTCCTTTTCTTGTTCAAGGCGCATCGCCTCGTTTCCCCACTCATCATTGATGGCATCAGTTCTGATAACCCTGAGTGAAACTGTTTCCTTCCCTTCCTGCTTGCTGCAGTGCTTACAATCTTCTGGACATGGTCTTCTTGATAATGCATCTGCATTGGAATGAACTCTTCCGCTTCGATGTTCTACTTCAAAGTTGAATTCCTGTAGTTGCTCCAACCATCTTGCAACTTGACCCTCCGGGTTCTTAAATTGGAGTAACCATTTCAATGCAGCGTGGTCTGTCCTGACTAAAAATTTACGTCCCAGCAGGTACTTCTTGAAGTGTTGTACAGTCTTCACCACCGCCAACAATTCTCGTCTAGTTACACAATAGTTTCTCTCAGGTCTAGATAATGACTTACTGAAGTAGGCTATTACAGTTTCTTGCTCACCATGTCGCTGTGAGAGCACACCCCCAATTCCGATGTTACTGGCGTCCGCATCTACAACAAATTCCCCCTGAACATCGGGATATCCAAGAATTGGTGCTATACTTAGACGTTCCTTTAACTCCATAAAAGCCTTTTCACATTCTGAATCCCATGTGAACATTCTCTTCTCTTCCGTAAGTCGATGTAATGGCTTTGCGATGTCCGAAAACCCTTTCACAAAACGACGGTAGTAAGAACAGAGCCCAAGGAAAGCTCTAACTTGTGTCTTATCTCTCGGGGTCGGCCACTCCCTTACAGCAGCAGTTTTGGCAGGATCGGTCTCGACTCCTCTCTCAGAGATTACATGCCCAAGGTAATTGACTTGCCGTTTAAAGAAAGAACATTTGTTTGGACTCAACTTGAGATTTGCTCCACGCAGTCTTTCAAAAACTTTCTCCAACTTTTTCAGATGATCATCGAACTCTCGTCCAACAATGATGATGTCGTCCAGGTAGACCAGACACGTGTCACCCAGAATTCCAGCTAGGACATGTTCCATCAATCTCTCGAAAGTCGCAGGGGCGTTACACAATCCAAACGGCATTACCTTGAACTGCCACAGTCCTTTTCCGGTAGAAAACGCGGTTTTCTCCTTGTCTTTAGGGTCTACGTCCACTTGCCAGTACCCACTTTTCAGGTCGAGAGTTGAAAACCATTTCATTCCATTCAAAGTGTTTAAGGTGTCGTCGATTCTCGGCAAAGGGTAACTGTCTTTCTTCGTCACTTCATTAAGCTGTCGATAATCCACACAAAATCTTGTTGAGCCATCCTTTTTCTTGACAAGAACTACCGGTGAACACCAGGGACTCGATGAAGGTTCGATGATGTTACTGCTTCTCATGTCCTCTATCATTTCCTCCACCTCCTTCTCACGAGCAAACGGAATGCGCCTAGGTCGTTGCTTGATTGGCGCCACATCTCCTGTATTAATCTTGTGCTTCACCAAGTCTGTTCTACCAATATCTGCGCCGTTCTTGGAGAACAAGTCTGAAAAACGCAGCAGCAAGTTCTTCGCTTTCAAAGCCTGCAGCTTAGTCAGGTCCTTGCCAGAGTCTTCCATAACTTTCGATACTACATCCACCTCAGCCTTATGTTTTCTAGGAGGATTTTCCACACATTGTCGCAACCATAAAACTTCCTCACAGTGACCAACCACCTCCCCCTTCTCAATCGTCAGCTCCACATCTCCAACGTTGAGTATCGGGATCGAAGTAGATGAAACTGATCCAACAACTGTCCTCGCCGGAATCCAACAAGTTTCAGCTTTAACTTTTTCTACCACAGCACATCTCCGTGGTAATCTCCCATCATTGTTCTCGGGCAAAACAACAGGTACCAAGGTCTGTGATCTAGGCTTAAGAACTGTTCTTCTCACACAGTAGACCTTTCCCGATGATCCACCTTTCATCGGAACCTCCTCTGTGTTACACCGTAGCACTCCGTTTTTCATGTCTATATTACACTGGTGATTTTGTAAGAAATCTAAGCCAATGATGCAATCGTCAACTATTTCAGCTACAATCACCTCATGTTTGAAAGGAGTTTCCCCGATCTTAATCGAAACTCCCAACTCCCCCTTAACAGGTATGCGCTGGCCGGTAGCTGTTGTCAACTGTAGGTTGGTGTTCTGCAGAAGTCGTTTTACCTGATAACTTTTGATTTCGCTTAACAGTCGAGTATTGATCACGGTTCTCGAAGCTCCGGTATCCAAAGTTAGTTGACAGATTCTACCATTGACCTCTCCGTCAACTAACAGACTATTTCCGTCCGATGTTTGCTTGACTCTAATGGTTGGGGTTGCAACATAACCGGCCAGCGCCCACCCCGCAGCCCTGGCTGGTTCTAGTTTTCCTGCTGCTCATCAGTCGAGACTCCTATATCCCGACGGCCTGTGCGCTTCGGGCAGGAGCTGCGAATATGCCCTCGTTCACCACACTCGAAGCACACATAATTGACGTTTCGATTTCTCGGCGCTGATGTTCTGGTCACCACAATCTCCCTGAGACGAGCGGAACGAGGATCCTGACGTACGGCTTCCACTTCTAATGCATGAGCAACAGCATCCCTGAGTGTAACGTGGTGCCCAAGTCGCACTGCAGCTCGCACCTCCGGGTCCCGTATCCCATCCGTAAAAGCTTGCAGGAGCATGTCATCGATGGCTGCTGGTGATGACTGGAAAGCTTTTCGCACGAGCTTTTCCACTTCCACGGACCATTGCTGCAGACTCTCGTTAGCATGTTGATTACGTTCCTTCAATCGCGCCCGATACATGTGCTCGAGATGTCCATCACCGAATCTAGCCTCCAAAGCTCCAAAGAGTTTGTCGAATGTCAGGTTTTCGCCAGCACCTACGGCTTCCAGCACGGTGAGAGCCTGTCCCTGGAGTGCTAATGTCAACGCAGACTGCGCCTCCTCTTTGCCCCAACCATTAACCTTCATTGCCGTCTCGAACTGTAGCTTAAAGGCGGGCCATGACGTCAGTCCATCGTAAACCGGTGTCTTGACACCTTTTGGTTGTATGGGTGAGTCAAAAACAGCAGCGACACGACTATGAGATTTGCTCTGCTCAACCTCTCGCCGGATTTTGGCAAACTCACCCTCCACACGAACAAACCTCCCTTCAAACTCACCCTTCACACGATCCAACCTCCCTTCGAACTCACCCTTCACAAGATCCAACCTCTCTTCTACGGCTTCGACTCTCTCCACTGCCTGCTGCAAGCCTTTCGTTATATCTTTGTGAAGCGCCTCTTGCATCGTGCGTATTTGTTCCTCCTGACGGCGAGCCTGTTCCTCCTGACGGCGAGCCTGCTCCTCTTTAAGGTCGCGCAGTTGTTCCTCCTGGCGGCGAGCCTGTTCCTCCTGGCGGCGAGCCTGTTCCTCCTGGCGGCGAGCCTGTTCCTCCTGGCGGCGAGCCTGCTCCTCTTTCAGTGCACGCAGTTGTTCCTCTTGTCGACGAGCATATTCCTCCTGACGGCGAGCTGCCTGTTCCTCCTGACGGCGAGCTTGTTCCTCC
Source organism: Agonopterix alstromeriana (assembly GCA_963924505.1). Lineage (NCBI taxonomy): Eukaryota > Metazoa > Arthropoda > Insecta > Lepidoptera > Depressariidae > Agonopterix > Agonopterix alstromeriana. The sequence goes on along the minus strand of OZ004671.1, from coordinate 16,269,429 downwards.
ATCATGCACTGGATCTGATAGAGGAAGTTTCCTGGGTTCTGCTCCGGAGTGCGCTGCACCTCACCTCCCTCAGGTCTTTTCACCGGAGTTCGCTGCACCTCAGTTGCAAGAGCCGCACCTTCCTGCCGCGCTTCTGACATGGCTCGAGTGGTGACTCCTTTTAACTCCTTTGGCACCAGCGGCATCCTATTCCAATCCCACTTCTGACACCAAATGTTACGAGCGACGGGTTCCGGGATTGGAGTGAAACGCCAAGTCCAAATTTACAGAGTTTATTTAGGTATCTCTTACTTACGGTTCTCCGCGCAGGGATTTCCCTTACACCACTGTTCACTATGTCACTACTAAAAACGCGCTACACTGTCACTTAACTGTTCACTAACACTTGTCACTATTCACTTTTTCACTTTCACTTTTCTTCCTTTTGTTTAGCACTTTTCACTGTTAAACTCAATACTCGCCTGTGGCCGCAAACTCGCCGGTTTATATACCCCTTAGAATGTTCTAGACAATTTGAATTTCGATCGTCTTTTCGTTATTCCTTTGTTCCCTTCCAAACGCTTCTACTCCCTTCCCGAACATTCCTGAACACGACTGTCTTTTCGTTATTTTCTGTTTCTTTCTAAATATTCCTTCTCCCTCTTTCTTCTAGAACATTCCTAAACAACATTAAATCTAAAAACTATTTTCACCGGGGTGAGGTTTTGAACCCAGGACTTCTCGACTTAGGTGTCAACTACAATCCATCCGTCGACCGCTGAGCCACGGAGACTTTTAATAAACCGTCCGAATTTTTGAATGCCTTTTTCGTTCGACGTTTGGTAGCATTCGTGACAATACCTTTTCGCAAGTTACATACATTGTGTCCGTTGAATATTTAAACGCCGTTCCCTCTTACCCATATGGTAATAGAAAGGTTGCGCTGAGAAAGCGTTTGCGAAGCATTATCATTTTCAAACTTTGCCCTAAATCAATAGGCTTTGGAATAAGAAGAATTAGAATTTCCCTTCATAACTATATTCGTTGGGTAATAAAAAGGGTTTTCTGAATAAATTTTTGCTATTGCTACTCAAAACTATTTGAGTGGTCAATGTAGGAAACTATAAATCAAGCTGATATTTTGTGGTACTGTTTTACCTACACGCTCTTCAATAGGGTATTTTAAACATTGTATGTAAAAATATAGAATTCATGTTTATGATATATTTCGAAAAAATTAAAACGAATTACGTCGATATTTATTCATCAAAATGCAGGCAGTGTATATTTTAGAATTAAATTTTTTAAATCGTATTTTTTTAATCTGTTTTTCAATTGTCTAAAAATTTCATTTGGCATATTGGATTCCGACGTGACGTCACTCCGATAGTACAAAATCTAGATTATTATCGTGCTCTGTTTTATTTATGTTACTTGGTCTTTCGCAGTCGTATTGTTTACTAACGGAGTGATGTCACGAACAGGAACAGCATGGCGGCGTTTCCGCGCAAAAATTCAAAATTGTAAATAAAAATATTTTTTAAGGCATTTTACGGCTTTATAAAATTAAAATTCTACTGGTTCATTACGATCTCAAGATTACTTTAAAAAGTTTTCAAAAAAAGGTGTAATACCTATTACGTATGTATGGTTATGTAGTGTATGGGCGCATACATTCATTTGCAGTCAGACCATAGGCATCCTAGGAGACATGCTGTTCGATTTTTCAAGCCATGGTGCGCATTAATCCATGCCCAGGGTTACTCAATGAGATTATAGTATCTTTTTGACGATATGTACAAAATTTTATGAAAAGAAAAACGTTTTGTGTATACCTACATGCTTCAATTACGACGCGTATATTACTCTATCTATCTACCCTTACTCCATGGGTTCACCACATGTCACAGTGGATGGAGTTTGGGCACTGCTAGTAAAATGTAGACATTCTGATTATTTAGTATACCGCTGATACCCTTCTCGGGGTTTATCAAGTGTAAGGGTAGACATAAAGAGTGATTATACTTAATATCAGATTGAATTTTTTTTCTCAAGGAACCTAAAGGAAGACACTGGTGCTACATTTTCATGCACCTTATTATACTCACGACTATATTCCCCGAGGGGGTATTCAGAGGGATATTCTGAAAACTCACAACATCCACGTTTCACCGATTAGTACCGAAACTCTGTCCAGTGTGACGGGGAGTGAGCCCGTCGCCTCTTATAATGGACAGTGGGTACAATACATGCCTGCAAATTGAAGCATGCAGGTTTCTTTACGATGTTTTCCTTCACCGGAAAGCCAGTGGTGTTACAAATCGTACATAAATTCCGAAATAAACATTTTGTACGAGTCGGCGTGGACGGGGATTGAACCATCGCCTCCTGGACGGCAGGCAAGGTTACTCGCTACTGGACCACAACGGCTTTTTTTCTAACTATAAATATAATATTACAATAACAAAAGAGAAAATGAAACAACAAACTAAATTAACAAGTCAAAGATACGGCTATCTTCGAAATTGGCAATGTTTATTTAACGATTCCCAGCGAAATCGATGTTAAATACAAAAATCTCTTGATTTCGATTCAGAGCATGTCCAAAGGCTCGACTCTTGTAACCCGAAAGAAGCCTCGATGATGGACTATGATAATAGCAACACTAAATCCTCATAAATTTTTATAACATAATTCGAAACAATTTCGGGCTTAGCGAAAGTTTCAGAAAGGGTTTTTATGTTGTTGCCTAAGACGTATCTGGGGATTTTTGTGTGGTTTTTGTTAGAAATTGAACAGAGTTAAATTATGTATAATTCCTACATTAGATAAGTACTGAGTTTTAATTAAGTAATTATAAAATGAAATCGAATAAATTTTATCAGAGATGCCATAATAATGGTGGCAACCTAGGGTTGCCAAGCCATTTCTGTAGGATTTTAGTCATGTGAGTGGAGAAGATTTATTACCCTAGCAGTATTTAAAGGGTTGCTTTATTAAGATTCTAGTACATTATATGATTGTTGAGGTCTGTGTTCAGCACGAAGAGGTCAGAAAACTAAAGAAGTTGTTATAAAATTTAGCAAGTTGAACTGGCAATAGTCTGGGTATATCTGCTGAAGAGTTGACAACTAAAGGCATCTTGAGTTCTAGAATAGAGACCACGAAATTGCAGGCTTTGTATGAGGGGTACCTCATCTGGCAGCTTATGACACTCCATCCTTTTTTGTCACTCACCGTCAGTGTCTCCTCCACTCCGTGTCAGCACCAACGGTGCTGCGACCTTTCTCGCTCTAGCCAATGACGTTCCCGATCGACAGAATAGGATATAGCGTGAATAAATTCAATTCCGTGTTGCCAGGTGAGGCTCAACCCGTAGACTCCTAGCCTAGAATCATTAGTAGTGTTAGAGGTGCTAAGAGTAAAGTGATCCGCTATTGTATTATGTAATACATAGATTCAAATATACATCCATAAATTATGTAAAAACAATTTTATATCACAATGTAAGCAACTGTAGGCAGTAGGGTACCTATCTATAGATACGGGACTAAATATTGACAACTAACAAATTTCGGGATCGAGGAGGTGTTCGAAAAGCAAATTGTGTTTACTCTGGAAATGTCGTCAAGTCACTGTCAACATTTGAAGGGAGATTCTATAGGCTGAGATCCCGTCTCAAGTTTTCTAGCCTCTTATGTTTAGACTGTGATACATTCCAGTGGAAAAATAGAGTTACCATAGGTCTATCGCAGAGTCTTGTCAAACGGGTTCACAAATGTTGCTCCTGTTGTTTATCTATTCGCTCATTTGCTTAAGACATTGTATACCAAAATGAAATCGAATACATTTTATCAGAGATCAGAAAAAAAACTGGGGTGCATGTGTAATAATGGTGGCAACATAGGGTTGCAACGCCGTTTCTGTAGGACTTTGGTCATGTGAGTGAAGAAGATTTATTTATGCGAAAACTGTTGGACTGATTTTGATGACTTTTTCACATCTAAAATATCCTCTCTTCGGGAAATATTTTAATGTATAATATACTAGCAGCCCGTCCCGGCTTCGCACGGGGTAGACAAATAAATTTTAAGACTCATTTTTCTACACCTTCGGTTACATTGTTCAAATTTTATCAAGGATCCCTAATTTTTTTCAAAATGAAATGTAGCCTATGTCGAATTGGAAGAATGTAGCATTCTATTGGTGAAAGAATTTTTTAAACCGGCCCAGTACTTTTTGAGCCTATTCATTACAAACATACAAAAATAGGTACAAATCTTTCCTCTTTATAATATTAGTGTAGACTAGTAACAACAGTTTTGTACCCGCCTGCCAGGTGGTTACGACAGGAATAAGGATGACCCTATGTTTCAGGATCATCAAACTGACATTTCCAAAGAAATGTTGTATCATTGCTTAAACATATAGAGGTAGAAAACTTGCAATGGGATCTTGGAATACTAGGGAAATTCTACAACGAAAGTCGATCAAAACGTCGTCGGAATAAATTTTGGGTAAAATGAAAATTGACGAGGACTGTTATTTTTGCGGGCTGCTCGTTTGCGTCGACTATTAATTTTCGGTTAGATCGCCTTTTGTTAAGTTATTCATTTTCAATAACCTTATTTCAAATTTCGTTACTAACAAAAAATATTTTTAGTGTTCTGTAGCAACTTATGAAAATCTAATTAAAATTAAAACGTTTCATCAGGTAGCGGTATCGGTAACGCAATGAGAGTTGAGAGGAACAACACGTGCAAAGTAAGAGAAGTTTATTCCGAATACGTTAATGCGCGCTGCATACAAACGAAGTGTGGTGATAAATAAATGAATGAATGAATGAAATATACTTTAAAAAAAAGAAAAAAAAAAAAAAAAAAAAAAACGACAACAACAACAACTTTTTATAAATGTTAGTTTCAACCATGAATTTAGAACCAATGGACACCGATCCTCCTTACAAGCAAGGAAACACGAATATTGGCCAGAGAGACAAAGTTGAAAACATAGAGAATGTCGGAAACAATGACGGAAATTTAAGAAAGAAGGATGAACATTAAAGAACACCAAGTAGTATTTTCATGTTTCACCACTAAGTCAAAGTCAAAGTCAATATAATTTATTCAATATAGGAGCTTACAGCACACTTATCAAACGTCAAATCTTTTTTAAAGCTACCACCGCGTCGGAACGTGTTGTCGCTGTAGAGAAGATGCGGCCAGAAACTCTACAACATAACACGACTTAATAACTATTACAATATAAATTCTTAAGCTAAAGTTATGTATACAATAATACATAGTCTATTTAATAAAATAATTGATACTATACAGTAAAAGTAAATAAACTATAAGCTAGTGACCCAAGCATTTTGATCATTTAAATAATCATCCAGTTTATAATATGCTTTCTTACAGAGGACTTTTTTGATTTGAGTTTTAAACATGTTTTCGGAAAGATTCAAAATGGTCTCGGGGATTTTATTATAACAACGTATACAGTGACCCATGAAAGACGTGTTGATCCTACTAAGCCGAAAGGCAGTCTGCTCTCCAGGTATAGACAATACCTATTTCCAGCTTCCTGGTTTTAAAAAAAGGAGTATATTGTTCGCCTTATATTTATCTATACTACTTAAAAATTGTCATCATCAAAACAAAATACCAGTCACACAACTTTATGTTCATAAAAGTGGTCACTGTCCGTACCAGTCAGTACATAACCTACCTATAATAACCAACCCGCACTAAACATTACTGACCACTAACACCTCTACAGCCCCACAAATTTTATCGACAACCGTCCAAGTTTCAGAAACAGAGAGAAGAAATAAAGATTCGTACTGTAATCCAAGACCATGTGCTGCGAATGGTCAGTGAGATAAGACAGCTAATTTATAGCGTTTCAATACCACCTATCTTTGATGTTGTGAGACTGGATGTGGTTGGTGGTTACATTGACCTGCAACTAAAGACCGGAAATAACAATAAAAACATTGCATTAATTTATAGTTGTACTTATGACACCTTTCCCAAAGGAACATCAGGATAATTCGAATACAACTAAATTTCGAGTTTTTGAGTATGGTATATGTAGGAGAAAGTCGGCGGGTTCGAATCGACTGGTCCTTCTCCTGCAGTGTTTGTGAATAGGTGGCGAATGAAAACTACTGAATATCTTGAAAACTGATATATTAGGTTCCTTTTAACCACACAATGATTTTCTGAGATGAATTTATCTGATTTCGACCGTTCCGTGAGAATGGCGACGCAAGAGAGAGAGAATGTTGCCAGTAACAGCTAGTGAATACTTGATATAATACAATGCAGTTAAAGTTAACTGACTAGCAACATTAATTATCGTTGTTTACAGAGGTAGTTCTGTTGCGTCTCAACAGATGGCGCTAGTAGTATTTTCTGAGCTATTGAAATAATGAAAACATGTTAATTTTGCGTTAACAGTATATCACTAAATTTTTCAAGCAAATCAACCCACTTTCAACCTAATACCAAGTATATAACGAAATACTTCCAAATGAATCCGAAGCGCCAGATGTCCTCTTTATTCTATTGGCATCTCTCTTATTTCTTTTCATAATTGTGAATAGATGTCAAGTAGCTTTTTTTTATCTTGCTTTATACCAGGTGTTACAAAAATACAAATAAACATTTAAGGGGTTTTAAATTTGTTTAGACCATCAAACTGAACAACTTTTGCTATGGAGCCTACCTCAAAAAACGCGAAATAAAATCCGCTGTCCCATACAAAACTGCTGCACCTACCCGACTCAGATGTATGGGACAGGTGATTTTTTTTCGCGTTTCTTGAGGTAGGCTTTCACTTACACCCTATTTAGAATTGTTTTCGAGAAAAGTATAAAATAAGGCATGGCAGGCACGTACATAACCACTCCAGCATGCGTAGCATGCTACACGTGATACGGCTGTATCACGTCTTTTATCTCGTTCGTTCGTACGCAAATAGAAAGAGAGCGAAGGTATGATAGCGCTGTATCACGGTCGCATGCTACCCATGCAGAAGCCGTAGCATGTTACACGTGATGCGGCTGTATCACGTCTTTTATCTCGTTCGTTCGTACGCAAATAGAAAGAGAGCGAAGGTGTGATAGCGCTATATCACGGTGCCATGCTACCTACGCAGGACAGAATTTAATAAACTTTTGCCAGAATCATACAATAAGTATACACTTTCATTTCCCGTAAGTCTCATCAGCGGAGACTCTTGGACCAATGTCCAATGACTTTTGTCCATTGTCCATTAAAATAATGAAATATAAAATTAATTTTTTAAATTTTTTTTTTTATTACTACTTATACATACTAAACGGCAACACCTACTCGACTCAAATATATGCAACAGTAGATTTTTTTTGCTCCGATCGGTTTGCTCCCGTTGTAAAAGTTGTTCAGTTTGATGGGTAGACTCTTAGTTTAAAAGGATGTTAATGATATCAATTTCACCTTGTACCTACTGTATACGCGACTCCGCCGGCGCAGAACTCGGTTCAATTTCGGCATGTGGCTTAAAATTAATTTTATATTTCATTATTTTAATGGACAATGGACAAAATTGTTAGGAATTTGGTCCAAGAGTCTCCGCTGATGTCTCATCAGGGAAATGAAAGAGTATACTTGTTGTATGATTTTGGCAAAAGTTTATTAAATTCTGTCCTGCGTAGGTAGCATGGTACCGTGATATAGCGTATAAGATATTTGAGAGAAATATATAAAAATGCCTCATCTATTTCAACTCTAGATCTTTTTAAGGAGCTTTTCTCAAAGGCCAGCAGATGTCGAGAATTTAGTTTCGCTCACGTGTTATTCTTTCTTAAGTTATTTGTTTCTTGTATCCAACATTTCGGTCTGTTTTATTTTATTAGCTATATTATTTTCTGAAATAAAAGGCACTGGGGAAGACCTAAAGAGAGATGGAGAGATGAAATAAACAAAATAACTGGCAAAGTCTGGATTTTTGGAGGATTATATTTGTTGAGAGGTCCTTAATAATTTAAATGTAATGTTTTGAAATGAAATTTTATTTATTTAAGTCAAATTATTGTGAGTGTCGGGGCGTTGCGGAGAGCTATGGAAACTCGATCTTGAGTCATCAATACCAATTAGTTTTTCTGACTGAAGTACTTCATACCGACTGCTCTCAAACTGTGAAGGAAAACACCTTGAGAAAACCTGCATACATTGAAGAAAAAAGTGAAAAATAAATAATATTTAATTGTTTTTTTTTTCTGTTGTATTGTTTTGATTTTGAATACAATTAAATTGGTGGATATAAATAAATCCATAACTGACATTTTTTTTCTCGATTTCTGTGATGTTGGTGACATAAAGAAATTTGTTCAGTTTGATGGTCTGGTCATCCCCTTAAAAAACTGTCAGCATATTAAGGACCCTGTATAACCATACTTGTGCATAATACGTATAAATAATATATACAATACTATATACAATAACTGCTCTTGACACGGAGGTCGTGGTTTCGATTCCCACGGGGGACATCTAGTGATATGTCACTTTTGTGCAGTTTTTCCCCAGTTGGCTAGGACATTGCAGGTTGAATCGCTTGATTGTTTGAAAAGAAAGATGATTCCGTGCTTCAGATGGCACGTTAAGCTGTTAGACCCGGCTCCTATCTCTGGTGGTAGTCGTTACATAAAAATCACGTCATATGCCGTAAGGCGGTCTGAAAAAACTCTGACACCAGGGCTTGCTGCCCACACGATAAGTAGAAGAATATAAACAATAGCCGTGGAGGTCCAGTGGCGAGTAAACTTACCTGCCGTGCAGGAGGCGATGGTTCGATCCCCGTCCAGGCCGACTCGAACCAATGAGTTTTTCGGAATTTATGTACGATTTGTAACACCACTGGCTTTTCGGTGAAGGAAAACATCGTGAGGAAACCTGCTACTTCCATTTCGAGGCATGTATTGTACCCACTGTCCATTATGTGGTGACGGGCTCACCCCCCGTCACACTGGAGAGAGTTTCGGTACTACTGGTGAAACGTGGATGTTCTGAGGTTTCTGAATATCTCTGACTACCCCCTTGGGGAATATAGTCGTGAGCATGTGCTTATGCTATGCTTATATACACAATTGAAACAATTTTCCAACTAACCATACCTTAATAAATTTATAGCAAAATATTACTGAGTACCTACTAATCCTCAAAAGGATCTCCCCAACTACATTACTGGCACGCTATCACAGTCAGTTAATTAACTTGCTATCCCTAGAAATCCTCCGGCATTTTACACGAACACACAAAATCCACCCTTATGCAAATCATCATAAAGCTTAAAACATACTGAGTTTTTGCACAATTGTAAACGGATAAGGCCAATTACAGTGGCTCTTAACTATCTACATATTATTATTAAGATACAGACAGCAACGCAAGTTTAACAATTGAAGGCTCTGTTTCTATTGAAATAAAGTTATTTAGGTCTTGTGTTGCTCATTGTTTTTATTAAATCGTGTATAGTCGAGAGAATTGCGTAATAGGCGTAGAGAGCGAGAGATACATGAAATCTAGAACTATTTATACTCATGAAATAGATCAGTGTATTAATTTTATACATAAATACGACTATAATCTCTTTTGGATTGTTCAGACACTTTGCTAGGCTCACTTTGATAGTTCCAGCGTAATATAATGACTGTCATTAGCTGTACAATGGTGACTATATACAACGTGTTAATGAATAAGCGCAAAACCTCATACACCCCATCAGATTTATAACAAAATAATTAGATTGAACCAATAATTTCATTATTTTGATAGTTAAAATTTAAAGTAATTCGCATTTAAAGTTTTGAGGCAAAAATGATTTGTTATCATTTCAGCAATGAATAAAAGCGCTAACGTGCTCATGGAACCATTTTAAGAATTTCTTTTGGTAGTAAGTAGGGTAAGAGTACCCGAGCGGTGGGTTGAAATCGAGTTCAGTAAATTTTAAATTATACAAAAAATATAAAAATGTTATTTTGAAAAAAATTACCTATGTCTAAACCATGATTATTCGATTCTGCTCTCGATTCTAAACAAACTACTTTCTAGTTTTGCGTTAATTCATTAACACGTTGTATATTTTATTCAGCCTAGGCATACACTGGGAAAAAAATGCTACTTATTCGTAGCCCGTTACAGCTTACGTACCACGTAGTTTACGACGCGATGCTGATTACGAGTATTGCATCAGTATTTAAGTTGTCTCGTACTTCATAATGAAGCTTCATTGTGAAGCGAGTCGTAAGATACGTGGTACGTAAGCTGCGACGGGCTACGTATACGTAGCATTTTTTTCTCAGTGAATGCTTAGGCTGAATGAAAGTCTATATAGCCACCATTGTACAGCTTATAGGCTGCGACGGGCTACGTGTGCGTAGCATTTTTTTCTCAGTGTAGCTACAGGCCTAGTAGGAATTGGATATTGTAGTTGTTACAAACTCTTTGCAACAATGTTACATTTTATTTTATTTTTGGTTTTGTACATTGTTTTATTGTTTTATTGACTTTTGTTACCAAGAAAAATTCCTTCAGCAAGCAAAGGTGTTTTTCATTTCTAATATCTATGAAACGTAGCATAGTCATAGAAACCGGAAAAAAAAAACTCACGAACGTAATGTTTAGGGGTGGTCAGCCTTAGTTTTTACTTTAGACGCAAATTTCTCCTAATGCAAGCTTTAACTTGAATTTGTGTTCAATTTAAAACCTATCCAACTAATCTTCCACGCGATAGGAAAACTTTGTTTTTGTAGGACCTATAATGAAGAAAATGTTTTCATCTAAATCATCATATTTCTGATTAAGGTATGGGCATACAAATAGATAATAATACACTATAGAAGCGAAACTATGGATAAACCAACACGAGACTGATAGGCGTTTCTTGACATTTATATGCGTATTTTGACATTTAACGCGGGAGTTTCGTTTCTATAGTATACTATTAGTATCTATTCATATGGCATGGGACATATAGATAGACATACAGATTGTTTGAAACTATACAGAACCCTAAGAGGAAGGATCTCTCTTTAAGACTAGAGTGAGCCATACCAATTGTAAAGTGTAAATTTTTTGACGTTTAGGTTTGAGTGTGTGGTGTCTAGTAGTATGGACAAAAGGCACCAAGTGACATATGGCCTTATGTTTACGGTCACTTTTCACACACACTAGCTCAAAAAAAAGTGGACAGCCGCATAAACCAATATCTATAGTTCCATCTCCTTCTACTATTAAAGGTACGTCATAAGACAAAAGAGACTAACTACAATCGTAAATTTATGCGGACTCTATGGAGATCCTTCCTCTGACACAGAACCCTAAAGCCTTGTCAGTTAGACGAATCGTACGGTAACCACAGGATGACACAGGGTAGTTTACTCTACAAACTACCAAACAATGTGGATGATCGATCTATTCGTATCACACTGGCAAAACGAGCTACTAAATAATTTAGCCATGTAGCCATGTTGACTACCGTTAGTTACCCATAATCCAAGTTTAGAGGCTGTTAAACTCAGACAGAACAATGCTGGGAACGGATCCAGGTGTAATAAATTCAGGGCTAATCCTTCTCGGCCCCGTTTAGGTCATAAAGATTACCACTGAGGTATTTTGCGACATGATATATGGGTATTGAAGTTTTATTGTTCTGAACATTAGTGGTAATAGTGTTTTGTGAAAGTTTAAAGTTCGGAAGAGAGTTATAGTAGGTGTATCAGGTACAAGTACAGGTATCAGGTAGCCGTGGTGGTCCAGTGGCGAGTAACCTTGCCTGCCGTGCAGGAGGCGATGGTTCGATCCCCGTCCAGACCGACTCGTACCAATGAGTTTTTCGCAATTTATGTACGATTTGTAACACCACTGGCTTTTCGGTGAAGGAAAACATCGTGAGGAAACCTGCATGCTTCAATTTTGAGGCATGTATTGTACCCACTGTCCACTATAAGTGGCGACGGGCTCACCCCCCGTCACACTGGACAGAGTTTCGGTACTACTGGTGAAACGTGGATGTTCTGAGGATTCAGAATATCTCTGACTACCCCCTCGGGGAATATAGTCGTGAGCATATGCTTATGCTTATCAGGTACAAGTATCTTTGCTCACTAATAATCAGCTCTCGATGTATGTAACAGTAACAGATTTTTTCTGCCATGAAAATTTTGGTCCCACAGTAAAAATTTGTTCCCACAGTAAAAATTTGTTCAGTTTGATGGTCTAAGTAACGAATTTAAGTTTACATCCAGTTTTATATAGGGTTAAAACGATAGTAAGGGCATTCTTTGATACGGAGAGATGTGTGTCATATTACAAGACGAGTATTCATTATTATTGTTGATGGCTGCATGAAGAGAGGAAAGCCAAAGAAGAGATGGTATGTGTGAAAAATGGATTGAGCGCTGAAAAGAAGGCTAAAAGAGATGAATGGAAAAGACGACAACACCTCTGTACTTACATGCAATTTAAAACTGAATAAATGAAATGAAAACGAAAATTTTAACCCAGCTTTTTTATAATTCCATATGATCATGTGACTGATCAGCAGAATCGCTAACCTTTTAACTCAAAACCCGAGAACTGGACCCTTTTTGCGTGGAAGCCCCCATTTCATCTAGTTCTCGTTCGTTCATTAAGGAAGTATCGTTGGGGCAAGATTTGGAGAGACATTATTTTTAAATGTGTTACCTTAATGTATTATGTACCCATTTCTCTGAATAAACTTTCTGATTTCTGATTTCTTCTACTTGTGATCAAGAGGATGAAACATTCGAAAACTCGCGATTATACTCCATTTTGCTAAAGCAGGGTCTAGAACTAGCGGCTAACCTTTGCGTGCGCTGTAAAGTAGCAAGGATTACTTTTTAGCCTATGTATATGGATGGATGCATCTGGTATAATGTGAAAGCTCTATTAAGAAACATTATCTCTTATTCGCAAACAGTTTCTATTCAAACAATAAATAACTTGTGCATCTGTTTCTTCCTGAAAGGCCTGGCTAAAAAAACTCGGCGATCGTGGGAATGAAGACCAGTGTCTTCATTTATTCTGACCCCCAGTTTTTTTTTAGTTAGACCCATAAAATTAGGTTAAAAATTAGAAACTAGGGGTGTATTACGCTAATGTAGTTAGTTTTTAATTACTAACATAATTTTAGGGGTGTGTTCAGACAGTGAAACTAAACAACTTTCCCCAAGAAAGATGGGTTGAAACATGAAAACAATTTTTGAATTAGAAAATTGATCGGCTTAACCACACTTTTTTAAGGGAGATCCACAAAAAAAAATAGTTTTTCTACCTATGTTCCTTAGAGAACGTTTTTTTGGTTTTATAATTTTGACAGTAATTAAAAATTCTGGCCCATTTTTAACCTATAAGTCATTCAAATTCAAACTGAAACACTTTCGCTGTCCGATGCAACCCCTAAAATATACTTGTATTAGGAATTGTAAATTTTTTCAATCACTAACTGATATAATTTAGAGTTCTGGTGCATCGTTCAGTTCAAAATTATTAAACCAGAAGAGGCTTTATATTATAATCAAAAACATTGTTGTTGACTTTACCAATTCCAAAGCTCTCATACTTACATCACATCAATACGTAATTACAACATCAACATAAATAAAATATTTGCAAAACCTTTTGCTGTCGTCACATCAGCAAGGTAAAGTATTTGAAAGCCCATATAATCTCTTCGGAAGTTACCTAACACCCGTCTAAAGGATCGATAATGCAAATTTTATGTAAAGTGACTGCGAGAGGGCAAATTTTGGAAGGGAGGCACCGCCGATCCAATCAGTGGGTCTTAATAATATGTATCGAGTGTTTAGTTTACGCTGGTTTACTTTTCCCCTAATATTGGTATTATGTGTGCATTGGTTTCAGTTGATTATTATTAGAGTGGAAAATCAGAAGAAATTCCGATGCGTATGTGAAGTCTACCAATCCGCATTGGGCACGCGTGGTGGTCTAAGGATGCCTGTCTACTGAAGCGTGAAACTAACCTCTTTAAGGGTAGGCATGTGCCCTACAAATACTGAAACGATGAACTCAGACTATCAATCTGAAAAACTTTCACTATGGAGCCTACCTCAGAAAACTACTCAAATGTATAGGAAAGCTGATTTTTTTTACGCGTTTCCTTAGGTAGGTTAGGTAGGTTCCATAATGAATGTTGTTCAGTTTGATGGTCTGAGTTCACATTTTCAGTATTTGCTAGGCTGTCACTTAAACCCTGTATAGGCTGATGATGATTGTTACAGTATCGGGGACAGAATCTGATCCTGTCAAACTGAACAGAGCTGAAGGCATAATGACAGATAAAAAAATCATAAGAAGTTACTATATTGAAAATTAAAAGGTAACTATTAGAGCCACTACACAAACAGGCTATTCCACAACTGCAGCGCAATCGCAACTGCGCCGGTGCGACGTTGATACTGAATTTGCGCGATTTTTGCTGAGTGTTATCGCGTCGATTCTGCCGGTTTGATCTCAGAAATATCGTTCCATCAACGCCTGTCTACGCTCAAAATCTTGCCTTACTTATTTGCCATCAGATAGCTTAATAGTTATTATTAGTAGGCGCATGTTAGCAGCTTCCAAATATTTTCAAGCCATAAAAAGATAAGCTCAGAACATCCACGTTTCACTAGTACTAATGAACGTACCGTTTTCAGAATATCTCCGACTACTCGAACATAGTCGTGAGCATGCATGCATGCAAAAGAAAAGGTGAGTTTCAATCGAGAACAATTAGTAAATCGCACAATATTAATATGTTTAAACGTGGGTGTATTGCCGAGCAATGTTTGTGAACTTGAATGTTTGTTAGAAGTCTTGATAACCCACCGGCATCACCGCTTGCAGATAGGCTTCGTTAGAAATTTGAATTTGAAACGTTGGCAGTTTATCGGTATTCGACCGGAAAAGAGAAGGTACGAGGCTGCTGGCAGTGTTGGTATCTAAATTGGCTTTGAGAGGTATTGACGATTTTTTACTATATTTTTGACTATGAATCTCGTAGAACTGGTACCCGAAGTAGAATGAGATTCCCAAGAAGAGATTTCGAAGAAAAAGAGTCTTAGATGGTTAGCGTACCGGAATTCGCAGCGTTAGTAGGCGCAAGGTGGACCAACGACCTGGTGAAGTCGGCGGGAACCTGTTGGATGACAGCGCTGGACCGGTCGTTATGGTGATCCTTGGGAGAGGCCTATGTCCAGCAGTGGACGTCCATCGGCTGAGATGATGATGATGATTTTTTTAAATATTAACAGTCGTTGGTCGTTGTTAAATATTAACAGTCAAATATTAACACGCTCTTGGCTGGTTTTTCATTTCTCTTAATTAGTTTTTTTTTATATTGTTCTAAACAAAGATTATTCTTGGACATTGTCACACGAAATAGTCAATTATGAAATACGTATAAACATAATTTTAACTAAGTATACATAATTTTGTAGGCATAATATTGCACCCATAAACTATAAAGTTTGAAAAAAATATATTTTTGTATATTATGATCGCAATACCGTGTACGGAACCAAAGTAAAGATCGCACGAGCATCACAACATTATTAAGTTACCGAGTGTCAAATGCGACTGGCGCAAACTTAGCCGAATTGACAAGTGAATTTGTAACTCGGTCCCCAAACGACGAGTCGTGAATATGCGTTGATTGTGCATAGAAGCAAAATACTTGCGGATTTAGGTTCATGAGGTTCCGTATAAATTTGAACATTGATTAACGCTTGGTGGTTATTGAATATTCAGGATCACATCATCTGACATTAGAGACGCAGAAAGTTAATAATGCTTTTAACTATATTTATTCCCCGTGGAGATAGCCATATATTCTAAATATAGCTTAAGTATTTTCAATACCCGAATTATACAAGCAATGGCCTGACTATGTCCAGTCTAGTATGAGGGATAGTAAGCCTGCAGCCAGATTAGCGCGGGCAGCATGGCGCCGCGATAAACATTTTATCGCGCCTTTTATTTTACTTTAAGTAGATACTGCCTTGGCGGTATCGCGGAAAATACGATAGAATATATTATACGTTAGTTAGTTATATGTATTGCCAATTTATAATAATACAAAACTGCTTAATTGACTACACTTAAAAGTTAACAAAAATTAAGAAAATAAATTGAATAAACGACTGAACGATTTCAGAATGAAAATTAAAATAAAACAAACATAGGTAAATTAAACTTAGACAATATCTCTCTATATATAGAGAATGACGATGATGATGATGATTATTCTATAGAATGACTCTCATCAATTATACTGACAACAGACACAAGGTCTAATTGTGCAGCGCTGTATTTAAGCTACTCTGACTCTTGTCAGATGTTGGGTTTGTGTTTAGGCGGGAGGGTCTGTTATGTGTAGCTATCCGTCCATGTATGAGGTGTGTATATGTATTTTTTGTAAGTGAGATTAAGTGTCATTTTATGCATGTGAACGTATTTACAAATTTTGTATTCCCGAACCTCAGTAGTGAAGTTTTAAATGGATGTTTCAACTACAGCGGCTTTATATTTAGCCTTAAGAGGATATAATTCGGAGCGCGCTCCATACAAACGTACTATGGTGATATTTTCAATACTAACCAATTAAACTCAATGAAATTTTTCAGAATCAATCTAGAAACAAATTTCTATGCTTTTATAGAGTCCGATTTTTGTTAAAATGTATAGTTTTAAAGTTACAGTGCCTCAAAGATTTCCATACAAATCTTAAATTAATCGGACACGATACAAGCATAGAGATTTGTTTCTGGATTGTTTCTGCAAAATTTCATGAACTTTAATTAGTTAGTATTGAAATTATCACCATAGTACGTTTGTATGGAGCGCGCTCCGAATTATATCCCCTTAAATAAGGCGCGACAAAAAGTTTATCGCACTGCCATGCTGCCCATGCTAGAAATAACAGTGAGCTAGAAATCCACTCATCGACTGACTTGATACTCGTAGAAATTTGATAAATGTTGCAATTGAACTTGACAGTGTTTACAAATCTAAGCATCTAAGCTCTTCTTCAGTCAACTCTACAAAGTTTTCAAATTAGGTCTTGTATTTAATTTGTGTAGATTGATATTAATAACCTTAATTTATCTTGGAATAACTATTAAAATATTATAATTATACTAAGTAACTACATGACGGGGCATTGGTAAAAAGATATTTAACATCATCAAACTTTTTAAAAATTCTTTTCGTCTAGTTATTAAAAAGAAAACTGCGAGAACAAATTAACTAATTAACTCTAAGGTACCTTCAAGCTTTATTTGACTTACATACACTCACGACCGTTAATGATATTGAGGATAATCAATGAACGATCTTTTAAAGGCGTCAATTGTTGTAAAAAATACGACTATCTCTTAATAAAATCTCATCAGGGGTCGTCAATTTCTCTGTGCCCACATCTAATCTAACCGTGGTGTGGGCACTTATACGACTTTTACCATATTCGAAGCTGATACAATACAATTATCAGAATGGCATGTTCAAATATGCCATACCGTACTTTTAATACGATTTTGATAAGATTGGCTACATTACCAGCATCCGGGCACACCGGCATGGAAGTATGTATGTATGTATATGCTCACGACTCAGAGCGACGGGGAGTGAGCCCGTTGCCACTCGCCGTCACGGCATGAAAGACATCATCATTTTACCTAACGTTTCTTTGTTTCATTCAGAAAATGAGTTCCAAGTTAAATTTCCTAATGACAAAGTTCCCTATCCATCCATTTTACCAACAATAGGTTCCTTCGGGGACCATTCATCATTCCCTTTTAAAAAGAAAATATAGATAATAATGACCTAATTTTGGAATGTAATAAATTTTATTACGGTGGCTTACATTCAAAAGGTTTTTGTAGACATTTTTTGGAAGAGGTAATAAATTAAAAATCTCTGGTTTTGTAAATGCACCGTGTTCGCAATATCCCATTTACTAATTTTCCCTTCCGCTTATAAACGTTTGAAATACAATTTTGTATATTGTAATAGATGTATAATTTAACTCAAAGGAAAAAGGCGAGTATCTACCTATCTAAAGCGTATTCTTACATCTTAACTATTATTAAACTGTAACAGAAGTGTGTATGTACATTGAAGATATTTACATGAAAAAGATTACGATATGGTTTTTAGGTATTCCGGACTCCAAATCAACCTTTTTTAGAATTGTTGTCCGTCTGTTTTTTTTGTAACAGTGTCACGCAAAAATTACTGAACCGATTTTGATAAACTTTTTTGTTTGATAGCTTATGATCTGACTTAAAATCTGTTATATATTTTGTGATCAAAATCTTCTGTACAACCACGAACTGTTTTAAAGCGTGCTGTTACAGTAAGATCATTAGCATTATATTTAAGGAGTTATAAGTTAATTTGTGAAAAGTGTCAAAAAAATGTCCCAGAAAAATACTGTGCTGAAACCTTATAGCCACCTCATAATATGACACTGACACTCAAGGGAAGAAATAGGGTTGTCCGCTTGTTCCCAAAATCACATGTATTCCACAAAATCGTCATCAACACTAAATTGTTGAAAATAATAATTAAGATAAGATAAGATAAATATTCTTTATTTGCACAACAAAATACACAAAAAAAACAACAATACACACGAACAAGAAGGGTACTAAAGGCGGCCTTATCACTAAATGATTGTAATAATGATAAAAGATGATGTCTTACAATTTTTTATTTCAAGACGACCTGTAAGACGGTTGTTGTGATGATTATTGATTACCACGACGAACTGCCAAACCAGAGGTCTTGGGTTCGAATCCCGGTTCTATCATGGATGTCATAGATTTGTCTATTGTTGTATGGTTTCCATGATAAAAAGCCTAGTAGCTTACGTTAAGGATCAGTTTATTAGGCCTACCATGAGTTTTCACTGTACGTCACCAATTTTTTAGTCGTCAGAAATTAGTTCATTACGTAACCACTAGGAGCGCTGTACGAAATTCCACAGAACATTATAAGAGGGGTTAGAAATGCAAAGTAGCGCTTTTTCTTCGGAGACGGCTGTCGCCACTTGTCTTCTCGCTCACGCTGCTACAATTACTCATGCCCTCTCGCTCGCACTACTCCGCGCGCCTTATGGTGTTATGCAAATCATTGCATAACCTGTAGCGACACGTTCCACGCCTACTTTGCACTTCTAACCCCTCTTATAATGTTCTGTGCGAAATTCAATACAAAATTGGTGACGTAACTACAGTAGTAAAGTATAAGCATATGCTCTCGACTATATTCCCCGAGGGGGTAGTCAGAGATATTCTGAAACCTCAGAACATCCACGTTTCACCAGTAGTACCGAAACTCTGTCCAGTGTGACGGGGGGTGAGCCCGTCGCCACTTATAATGGACAGTGGGTACAATACATGCCTCGAAATACACAATACAACAATAGTAAAGTAGGTACAGTGAAAACTCATAGTAGACCCACTGAACAGTAAGTGCTTGTGAGCGTTATAGAAAACAGCACTAGGCGTTTACAAAAGAACAGATTTGGTTTCAAAAACAGTACCCATGGAACCCTAAAACGTCCATATTCGTCGAATACAAGCGCCGCCTGATTCCGTAACAGTAACTTCTCGATTTAATTTATAAACTTGTTTGGTTTCACTCTTATTGAGTATGGGCACCAAGTTTCAGGGAGTCATGGAGACGACTTGCATTTCTTGGAAATATAAAATGTTTTCTGAGAGGATTGAAATATCTAGATAGGTAACGAGGCTTTGTTGGTAGCTTTACTCGTCCCGAACGCGTTTGGTTTTCTAAAGAAAAAGTTGATTTAAAGTACCACTTTTTCACTACTGTTAGTTGAATCCACCGGTAGTATCTGGTTAAAATGTTTGTTGCATTTTTAGATCTGGTCGTTTTTTGTTGATCTGACGTTGCTAAAAAGAACATTGATAGTTGATCTCCTTTGACAAAGTCCGACAGAAATGGAGGAAAGAGACAAAAAAGCAGACCCTCAACACAATGAAATATCTGTTAGGAACATGACCAAAACAGCAGCTTACTTATTCGTCCATAGGTTAAATTATGTTGGGATTAAGAGGTGAATAACTAATGAATTCGATCACAAAATACTGCACATAAACGATGAACAGTAGAAAAATGTTTGAGATAGATCAGTGAAAGACATTTTTCTTGCGCTTGAAGAACGAATAATAAAATACGCCTTATGTCAATGAGCGATGATTCACCCCCTCGGTGGGAATCGGCTGTCAAGCGTACCTGAGCGTTTAGTCGTATACCTACTTCCTTATTATGATTTTACTTCTCTGTATGACAGTAATTTCAAGAACTCTCCAATACCAAACTTATATATCGCCCACAAAATACTGCATAAGAAGACGAGATGTAGAGTACTGTGATTTTTCGTTCACTTGTGCTAAAGTTTTCTGCCACTCTTTCTTTCTCTTTCTCACGTTAAGTCTATATAAGGAAGCAAGTGACAGTAATTTCAAATACACTCCAATACCAATAGAGCCCTCTTCAGCTCTACGATATGGTGACAAAGTTTCTTGAAGTCATACGAAATTACGGGTCCGATTGTGTGAGTTCTTACGTAAAAGTTTCAAGAGTCTGAAGGATCGAGTTTGGTATTGCTTTCTGGCTTTCTGTTAGATTTGTAATATCTTTTTTTCGAAAATATCAGGTAGCACATGTAAGCTTGTGTTTCTTTTCGATATCGATTTTCTTTCTTTCTAAGTTTGACTACCATCACAGGGTACCGGCACTTCAAACAACGATTTGGATTTGACATGATGGCGTTCGCACATTGGTGCAAATTGTCTTTGACATATGTGTAGGGTTGACTTGCCACGCATCGTATGAACATCATCTACATTTCGTTACTTTTTATGGTTCGTTCTGTTATTAAAAATAGTATTTGAGCTAAAGAATTACTGAAAATAAGAATTTAGCGTTATTTTTCAACGTATATTATGCACGAAAAAGACTCAATTTTATGTAGTCAAATACTACTGGTGCGCGCGCCTGACTGCATTCTCTTGCTCGACATCCCTCAAGTTTCCCAGAAAATGTGAAGTGAGGGGTCTGAAGTCATAGGGGGGCGGGGAGTGACCGTTCTGTATGTGGAACTATATACTATTACCTATTCTGTGCTACCATCGTGCCTTGCCGATTCGCATATTAGAGGCCTTACTTATTGTCAGGGGGCATATCTGTTCCTTAGTACTTCACTCAAGAAAGCTCCCTTCATGCACCTTGAAGTTTTTAATCTCTTTCATTAATAACCCTCTTTCTGGATCAGTCGGGTAACAAAGGGTTCTTTTTCTTCCGGGCTAGATGAGGGTCGGCCATGATCCCAAAATGTGACGAAATATCTGGAATGCATATTACGTACCTACGTAATATGCATTCCAGATATCATCATGACTATTATTAATAATACTTTATAAATTATTAGATTTAATTTTAATTACAGATCGGAATGAATTAATAATGAATCAAAGATTTTCATTTAAATCACATTCAACATTTCGTATTTCGATACAAAATTAATAAACCACAGAAACCACATTTTATATCAATACGTTACGTTAAAATACATTTTAATATCAGACAAAAATTATGTGTAAAAAAAGTTTTCCATCCATATATTACAGAGTCCAGTGGTCCGTAAACCAAGTTATTTATGACTGCACCAAGAATGCATTTTAATTTGTTTTACACCATCAAGAATATTAATGTCTGGCGCCTGGTGCACTTTCATGCTGAAGTTGAGAGTAGAAGAGTTGAATTGTACTTTAATTTGATGGGAATCAAGCTAATAAATAGCGTACGATCACGACTGTATTACCCGCCAAGGAGTACTCAGAGATAAACACACAGCTATACAGATGTCTGGGTAGTTTAGAATATCCTATGGTATCTTATTATAATGGGGGGTACTCCTTTATTATATATGGTCCTTCTTATTATGCTGACACTTTTTTAAGGGGATGATCAGACCGTCAATATGAACAACTTTCTCTATGGCACCAACATCGAAATCGCGAAAAAAAATCTACTCTTTCATATAATTGCAAACCTACTCGATCCAAATGTACGGGACAGCTGTTTTTTTTCGCGATTTCGTAGTTGGTCCCATAGAGAAAGTTGTTCAGTATGATGGTCTGATCATCCCCTTAAAAAAGTGTCAGCATATTAAAAAGGACCCTGGATTTACAACAAAAAATAATAATCGTATGTATTTTGACTTAATGAGTAAAATACATACGAAAATTTTGTATGTATTTAAAAAAATATAAAAAATAATTTAGTTCTTGTTTTGTAATACTATTTTTCAAGGCAATACTGATTTTCAGACCGATGTCAACCTCTTTATTTATCTGATATATCACCCCATTGCTTTTAGCTCATAGCTCTCATAATTAATATCGTCATTTAACAAATATTCAAAATCAAATAGTATAGATGAAATATCACTAAAACATACTTGTAAACATGCTTTGACTAAAACCAACATAAAGAGAGAACAAGGCTTGGTTGGAACAAATTACTACAGAGGCTGGCATAGTCATCAGCTGCCATTTTTATTTTTTTCCATTTCTGCTGAATTTTGAAGATAAAGTAACGCTTTTTTGATACTGCACTAAGTGTTACGGGTAAGAAAGATATTTTTTCAAGGTAACGTTAAACAGGTAACAATAATACACAACTAACAAAAATAATAACAGCTTGATAAAATATTACGATAAATAATTATAGGTAATCGAATTTACTAATGCCTCGGATAGCCAGTGACATAATTTGGACGATATATGAGTCAGACCGGCGGTCGAGACCTTTTTGACGTAACCAAAAATATTTTTTTCGCCCCTCGGGGGGAGACCCCCCACGTACCAGCTGTTTCCACTGCCACCGGAACAACTTGATACGTGGACTTCAGGGCGGTACCTTGTATGTTTCGCCCTAGCCGATGACTCGGCAGCAGATCCCGGACGCCGCATTGACCCAGAAAGATGCGAGGGCGCTTGCAGCAACACGTCGCATCCCAAAACCTTTGGCTTAGGGCGCACATTAGTTCCCTTCTCCCAGGGAATTAATGTGAGCCCATCGGGACGCTTGCCATCAGAACGGCTTAGATCTGAGGGTTCCAAGACACAAGGGATGCCTGCAGACAATGACGTCGTTCAAGGTGGAGTGCTTCTGAGACCTACCAGCCGCTTTCAGACAGCTAAGCCCACGAAGTCCATTCGCCTCCACAGTAGAGCCACAAACGCAACAATGCGGCTCACAGATGGCGAACCCCAGTCTTATCGCTGTTGCCACCCAGAGGGAGCACTAAGTAGGTATATGGAATTTTGGGTTTGTCTCTTTGTCCTCTATTCATAAATAGAGTAGTACTTTATGGTGTGCTGCAGTTAAGGACAAAACATTTTGGCTGATGTCTATGCCATAGATATTTACATAAGAAATTTAAAAACAATCTGTACTGAAATATTACAAAACATATAAATTGATAACTGCATCACAAAGTACAATTATACGAAGTCTAACTTCAAACTCAAATATCCAATCTCAAAGTTAGAAGCATCTCAAACTTTAATCTCTACAATTAGTTGCCAAAACCAGTCGGCAATTGTCGCTTTCGAAATAAAGTTGTCAGTTGCCAGTCCCATTCGCTCACATTTATTTCAAAACCACTTTACATTTACAACTAGTACGCAACCTATAGCAAGGGCTATAAGGTTGAGATTTATGGATTAAAACTGTAAAGTTACATTTGTAGATTTCTAACGCGGCTTAGGGGATTTCGGATTTCCACTTTGATGCTAAGCAGAACATTTTGAGTTTTGTTAGAGGAAAGTTTAGGCTGTAACTATTTGGTTTAGGTAGTGCTTAGGTGTTTGTGAGTTTCTGATTCTATCGGTTAAGTCAAGCGATACAAGATTATACTTATTTGTGACAGTTCAAAACTTTCTCGTATCCTGACAGGGTTAGCCTTCCACGACAAAGGATCAAAACGAGAGAGACGTTATGCGCGCTCATTTTGACAGGCGCACAGTACTTAAGGGTATGTTACTGTTGGCGCGCTCCATACAAACGAAGTCTGGTGATATTTTCAATACTAACCGATTAAACTCAATTAAATTTTGCAGAAACAAATCTCTATGCTTGTATCGTGTCAGATTTTCATTAAAATGTACAGTTTTAAAGTAACAGTGCCTTAAAGATTTCCATACAAATCTTAAATTAATCCTAGCATTGAAACTGTATATTTTAACGAAAATGGGACACGATACAAGTATAGAGATTTGTTCCTAGATTATTTCTGAAAATTTCATTGAGTTTAATTGGTTAGTATTGAAAATATCAGCAGACTTCGTTTGTATGCAGCGTGCATTTACGCATTCGGAATAAAATAAATTATCTTAACAAAGTTAGAGGCACGTCAAAATTTTTCTCGTTTTGTTGGGGGTTGGCATGCTAGGTCAGGATAGAAATTAGTACTCTAAGGTTAGGTATGTCTTCTTACTTCTATCTATTTTGGAAAACAAGATCCATAATTAAACCAGAAGGTACTGTTGTAAACTTTACAATATCATTCGTCATTGATGACAGCTCCTGCGTCCATCTCCTTTTTAGATCTCGTCTGATTAACCAAGTTTTTTAAAAGTTGTATAAAATTTTCATTACTTACTAATTATTTATTTTTGATTATACAAGATGTTACAAAAGTAAAAATAAATATTTTAAACATTTAAGAGGGTTGTTTAGACCATCAAACTGAACAACTTTCACTATAGGACCAACATCGAAAACGCGAAAAATCACTTGTCCTATACATTTAGCTCGAGTAGATTTGTAGTTTAGTATGGAATTTGTACCATAACCAGTTTTTGTTTCCTGTGCAATGTATTTTATGTTTGGTGTAAATAAAGTATATTTCATTCATTCATTTAGTTGTAAACCATAATACCATATTAAAGATATCATTTCGTTATTTTTCCGGGCAAGCAAATGCTTCTAGTTGACCTACCTATTGATAAATTAACTGATGGAACTTGATTGCTTTTTCCTCTAAACTAATCGAACCAAACTATTTCTAACTTAATTTGCGCTTCGTAAACAAAATGCGGCACTGCTTAAGGGAATCGCAAAGTTATGTTAGTAAAACTATACTTGTTGTAAGACTGTCGACACTTTCACCACAGCAAAAAACGAGAAGTAGGTTTTAACATTCTTGCGGAATAGTTTGTGGGCTGTATAAAACATTTTTTTTTTAATTTTTAAGTTTACTTTTCTAATGAAAATTTGACTTGCATTTGTCTCAACTTAAAATGCATAACAAACTACGACGACCGTCGCCGCCGACGGTCAACAAACATACCTCTCACGCCCTCTTCCTGCTTCAGCCAAACCTGTTGGCTATTGGCACATCCCTGAATGACTATCTTACATAACTTACAGCTTCGTAAAAACGAGTTTGGAAAATATTTGCAAGAACGGCACAATCACGCTTAATGTGGCAAGATCACTATACTAAAATATTAATTCCTCCTGTCACCACGCCATACTCTTTTTTGACAAGCTGTACCGTCTCTGCTGCGCTGCGGTAGAAACCAACACCATAAGCTTAGGTCCTTCCATTTTTAGGACTGTTTGCTAGGCCGATCGCTTAATTTTGTATCAAGTCCGGTCAATCTGTTAATATATGCAGCAAATAATAACTAACTATCCACCGCAGTGACAAGTAGAAGGTGATACCAGAACGGCACAGTAATTCTAGCCAGTCCGTACTCCGCAGACCAGGTGAGTTGTTTCTGTGAAGTGCCCCTACTTTTTCACTTCTACTATGCCTTCGCATTTATTACTTTGTTTGTAAAGTGCAAATGAAGTTTCTAATTGTTGAAAACTTTGATTTATATGAACTTTAGTAAAGTCGTGACGTTACCTTCTAGCTTAAGTTAAAAGTTACTAAAACCAAAAGCGAACGAAAACTTTTCTCATTGTGATAAGGTTGAATTTGAGCTTGTCTATTCACCGAGTTCCTACAAGCCCTGCTTTGACTACGTATACAATGAAAGAAAAATCTAATTAGTCGCTTTACTAGAATTCTGCAGTTAATTGAAAAACTACTCATTTTGGTACGCCCTTTGCTAGAAAATTCGTTACTCATCATTCTCTTGCCCATTTCCCATTGTTTGGGGTCGGCGCAATATGTCATCCTCTTCCATTCATCTCTCTTAGCCGTCATTTCAGCTCTCACTCCTTCACGCATATCATCTTTCACACAATCCGCCCATCTTTTCTTCGGCCTTCCTCTCCTACCGCAGCCATCCACATTCATACTTAACACTTGTCTCGTAATATGACACTCGTCACTTCCCATTACATGACCATACCACGATAATCTATTACCCTGAAATTTTTCCGTCATAGGTGCTACTTTCAAACTTCCTCTAATATACTCATTCCTTATCTTATCCATTCTAGTTACACCACACATCCGTCTCAACATTTTCATCTCAGCTGCATGCAATCGTTTCTCATCCGTCAATTTTGTGGCCCAACACTCAGACCCATACATGACGAAAATTCGTTACTAAAAGTAATTATTACGACGTTGCTCTCTTTTTGACGCAGTTGGGTAAAAAGTAATGAAATTTTGATGACGTCATATATCTGTATTTAGTACTGTACCAAAAATAGTTCATCAAAGCGCGCGTTTAAATATTATTAGCAATGGCATTCCAATAACAGTGGTAAAAAAACTGGTCAAGTGCGAGTCGGGCTACTCGCGCAGCGTGGGTTTCGTACCACACCACCACACAACATTATTAACTTACAAAACGTTTTGTTTTCTCCGGGACCTTTAGCGCGAGACCAACTCACACTTGACCGGTTTTAATTATTTGTTGTTATACAGTAGAGTTTGCTCTATCATCACACCAAGTTTGACGCTTGTATGTATTAAGGTTTTTACGATAGAGCGAGAAGAAAAAACGTTAATACTAGTTTCTTGTATGAGGTACCCCCTTAATTATTTTTCTTTTTGACATATTTATTATTTTTTTAGAAAATCTGTCATAATTACGCACAATCTGTGAAAATTTCAACTGTCTAGCTATTACGGTTCAAAAGTTACAACCCTAAATAGGTAGGACAGATAGACGCACGGACGGACAGCCTAGGCTTATGAATATTGACCCGTTTTTGCTCTTCGAGTGAAAAAATCTGACAATACTACAAACCTACTTAAGCCAAATGTATGGGACAGCAGTTTTTTCGCGATTTCGATGTTCGTCCCATAGAGAAAGTTGTTCAGTTTGATGGTCTGATAATCCTCTTCAAAAAATGTCAACATATTAAGAACGTTGCAGGTTCTGACCAGGCACTTGTCTCGCGTGGTTTTCGCGCGTCGCGTTTTTGCCTACCACGAGGCTCCGCAATCCTCAATCTCTTCTAGTTCTTGCTCAAAAATAATCCCTGAGATTGGAATAGATACTCCCATAAACTACTTGACACTAGCGGAAATGCAGTGCTAACAAACAAGCAAGAGTCTATTAATTATAAATAAAAAAAACTACCAAAAGTAGATTTCTCTTTGCATAACATCACAAGTTACAAAACGTTAAAGCACTCATCACAAACCGAAGCTTATCGCATAGACTAATTTCCACCAAAACTCTCGTGTGAACGCATAAAGAAGCATTCACATAGGAGCTTTTAAGGAGCTTACATTAGTAGCGCTGGTCCCGTGTATGTACTTGGCATAAAGCGCCGGCGATAGCATCAACACTTTCGCGACATACTGCGCTCTGTGTATTAGGGAGGTGCCTCGTCGATAAAGTTTATCGATGAAAATTTAATAAGTAAGCGAGTAAAGATTGCGTGGTAGAGGCCTCCTTATACGTGTGGATTGGTGAAAAGTTTGTGGTCTTGCTATCACAGCATTTTCAAGCTGCTTCTCAATCTGCGTCACCCTTTGACTAATTATTATAAGGACTAGCCTTGCGGTAGCATTTCCCCTCTGCCAGGGTATAAGCACAATTGCTCTTGTGCATTTACATTAAATTTTATACCTTATCACTAAACGCGACAGCATATAATTGCGGAACAATAATTTCGAACTTATGACGTTTGGGGTTCACACGACACTGTTTTTCATGATTTTTAACATTCAAAATTAGAATCTAAACTAATGGAATAAAATTCAAATTTGCGTATCTTGTGCTACCTCGCCCCCCGCAAAAAGTGGCAGAAAAGTTTGTTAGTAGAATTACACGCGTAACTAGTCCTATATAAGTAGTCCAAGGCGTCACCAAGTTACGGTGCAAAAAATGTTTAAAGAAAGTTTTTGCCAATAATCCCTTCGTTTTCTATTGTAACATGAACCGCCCTTAATTTAATGCGTGTGATAAATCCACAACTAAACTAAACTATAGGTACTCGAGAGGTTGTTAAATAGTATTATTTCGAAAAGCAAGGATCGTTATGTAACACTGCGACCATCACTGGTCTATTGTGTTCGCCCCAAGCTCACCCATATTTTACACATACATCCGAACTATATATTTTTTAATTCTTGGTTATGCAGGTTTCCTCACGATGTTTTCTTTCGCCGCCGAGCTAGTGATAACGACAAATACAACTGTACATAAATTCCGTAGAACGTAGTGGTATATCGCCTCATCATTAAGTCGCTAGCTCTCTTCCGTTTGGACTATCATCGCTCATAATATCATAACTGTTTGTGCTAACTAAAATCAAACTCTTGTTAATTTTAAGCCACTTACGTCATCCTGGGTTAGCTATTAACTCCGGGTCTCATTTGTTTTTATTTACAAAACATCATGGGTTACCAACTTAACCTAGAGTTTTTTGCCAACCAGTAGTCCGCAAGTGGCAAGCCAGGACGGCTGGCCATCAATAAATATACACCGTGTTCTTTTGCATTATGTTTGGGCTGTTATTGAGACCATTATTTTGATCATATTTCACTATATTCAATACTAGATTTCACAACCATATAAATCGCGAAAAAACATTGTTTTTTATGGTTTTTAATTAGGTACGAACATCACTTTTAGGCTGTATTCAGACAATAAAACTAGACAACTTTCCCTAAGGAACATGGGTCTAAAAACGAAATTTTTTTTCGAGCTTCCATACAAAAGTGCGGAATAATCGATCGATTTTTTATGAGACGTTCAAAAAATGTTTCGTTTTTCGACTCATGTTTCTCAAGAAAAGTTGTTTAGTTTCATTGTATGAATACACCCTTAAAGTTATGTTGCTATTTCAATGTTTGTCCCATAGTGATATTTGATCAAATTAATAACAGGCCAAAGTTAATACATAACCTCAGGAACACCTTGTATTAATAATATTTTTAGTTTATCGATAAAACAGAGTAATCGTCGCATCACTATTCAGCAAGGCGAACACAAGGTAAGTGGCGACGGCTATCGCGATGCATCACTCGCTAAGCTGCTCCAGAGAACAACATTTACCGTTCTGAGTGCCGATCTGATTACAATGAAGGAAACTTCAAGGCATTTGGTTTGTTTTGATGCGTATAGTATTGCGTATACGGTCATTCAATTCAATTCAATTCAATTTTTGTTTAGTGGCATCCGATGTGTTATCACAATTCAGCCAATGTCTCGTTATGTGGAGAGTATACGAAGGAAAATGATCAGTAGTATTAATTAAGTCTAGCGTGGCAGTTTTGCCCATGTGAGTAGTTTATAATATCAAGTGATTGTTTTAAGGTTAAAACACAAAAGAGTTCACAAAATGGTGGAGCCACGTGCAAGCCCAACGCGCCGATACGCACGCGTCCGTACTTCGCCAGACTTGCAGCGCGACTTGTATACGGTCATTAAACCTCTTGCTGTCACTTTTCGCCTTGTTGACGTAGTAAAATCTAGCAAGAGATTTAATGGAGGATTAACATTAATGAGCGTATGTGCAACTGCCCGATAGTCGACCAATTTCAAACTTAGTCCACCTTCGAACTTGTCACAAGAAAGTATAATTGTAGTTTTGCGTCATAAAAGCCTAGAAATTAAAGTCATTAAAATTTTTCAGTAACAATATAGAAACTAATCTCTATGTTTGTATGAAGTACAATTTTCGTTCAGATGTATAGTTTTAAAGTTACAGTGCCTCAAAGATTTCCATACAAATCTTAATTTAATCCTAGCACTAAAACTGTACATTTGAACTAAAATCTGACTTCATACAAACATAGAGATTCGTTTCTAGATTGTTTCTAAAAAAATATAATTTACTTTAATTGGTTCGTATTGAAAATATCATCGGAATTCGTTTGTATGCAGCGCGCATTTACGCCCGAAATACGTTGACAAATTTCGTTCTCTGGCGTAGTAGGTTCAGTAGCTAAATTGGTAAATGCTATTGGGTTTTTGACTACATACAATATATTTTATTTTTATCTTCTCAAAAAAAAGGCTTGAAAATAACGCTAAACTCCCATTTTCATTGAGTTTTTAGCTTGAATACTATTTTTAATAACAAAATAAACTGTAATAAGTAACGAAATGTTGATGACGTCACAACTCAGAATTGAGTACAAATTTCATACAACGCGCAAGTTTTGACGTCTGATAAAGAGTAGCTGATTTGACTAGTTGTCAAGTAGCCTATTCCCCAAAGTTTGGAAGATTGCGGGTTCAAAACCCGCCTGAGACATAATTTTTCTACCTTTAATTTGAATCGACTTGTTGTCAGAACATGAATTTGACAGAGACTGATCTTAGTCCCTTGTCGGAAGAGAGAGAAAGTGAGGAACATTGATGATCTTCATTAACAATCACTCAATCTCGCACCCCAAGGTGTCAACAATCAATACGAACCACAAGTACCAAACGGTTAACCGTAAACCCTTCACGTCCCGTACCATTTTCTCTACAAAAGGGCGATATTTAATTTTGTGCAGCGGTCGTGTCGGCTTGGGGCTTTATGTAGCGTTTTCCGTTCGCACGACACCGTGGAATGCGAATCAGTGTGTGAGCCGAATAGAAAGAGGCTACTCGCCCGAGGAGATAGAATTTTAGTAGATACGTTTGTCACTATTAATAACAGAATCCTACAAATAGTCTCCAAAACGGCGCAAAGGGGCGAACCTCAAACGATCAAAATGAGTTATGCATACAAAAATGCTCCAACCTTCATTTTTTACTTTTTCACATTTTTATTATTTTTTAGCAAATCCGACAAAAAATTCACATTTTCAGTAGTTCTTTAGCTCAAACACTATTTTTAATAATAGAACGACCAATAAAACGTAACGCAATGTAGATGCGTTCATAGGAAGTCAACCCTACACATATGTCAAAGAAATTTGGCACCAAGTGCGCATATGCGAACGCCATCATGTCAAATCCAAAACGTTGTTTGAAGTGCCGGACCTGTGACAATATGCATGATAGACAGTTCCAAAAACCAAGAACGTCACATTGTATTAATTTCGTAATTAAAATTATTCGAGACACTATCTATTTTTTGTTATCTGTTGGTATTTTATATCCCTCACAGGTTATTGTGATAAACAGGAAATAAAGTACAATCAGTGAATAAAACAATACATACGAAACAAATAGGTAAATCCTCATTACGGATATATTAATTACGAAACCGACAATTGCACAAAATATTTTGTCGAACCATTTCATAAAATTGAATATTACAATTAAATTGTGGAATGTTTTTCATAAAATTCCATACCGTATCCATTCATACTCGATCTACGACCAGCAATTTGGCAGAAATATGTTTCATAAGCGGAGGCTTCCGGTCTGTGGTGAGAAAAACAAAACTGATACACAGTTTTTATAGCAAGCCGTGAGTCGCATATTACTAAAAATGCACATTGCAACGTTTTTTTTAGAAATATACTATGATCCCATTAAAAGTTTTCTACCCCTTATGGTTAGGCAATCCTACTTCTTACCATTAACTTACTTACTCTTCTTCTGATGTTTGCTATTCAATCACACATGAACGGATTTGGATGAGGTTTGGCACATAGATAGAATATATTTTAGATTACAGTATATGATACATTTTTAAAGTCAAAGTGGACAAAGTCGCGTGCAACAGCTGTTATTAAATAATACCACTTGAAATTACGCGGAGGATCCTAAAATATAGGGATTAGGCCTGCCTTTTTGACAGTCGATTTCAATAATATTTTTCCTATTTAAACTTTCCCATTCGTACAACCAAAAATAACGTGTCAACTCTATGTTAAGACTATTTTTATATAGGTAAATGTGTTTATAGCTTTAATGTGGCACGCAACTTACTGCCTGAATAAATAATGAGCGTATTAATCAACAGAAGCAACATTTTTGCACTCGGCTGCTAAGTTTGCGTTGCGAAGTGACCCTTTTTTTAGGTACCATAAACTATGACATTTCGGCTGGAACATTTATCATTGCCTAAACAAATGGGTGTCTAAAACTCGCAGCGGGATCTTGCAATATAACGACACACGCGTTTATCCCTGCTCTGAAATTCATTGCACTTCAGAAATATGCAATTTAGAATGATCTTTACGAGTACAATTGTTTTTTGTTATTTTAATGAAAATTACTCTACGGTTTCTTAAAAGTTAATACTTCATTAGTACAGTTGGAATGGAAAAACGGACGAACGAGAACGTTGGATGGTTGGTTGATTGGTTTGGATGGGAAATGGGCCAAAGAATGATGATGACTTCATTAGTACAGTTGTATTGTTTTAAAGGTAAAATAGCGTGCGTTAGTGATACTATTCTGGCAGTGTTTGACAGAGAATCTGTCTCCGTTTTCTCTTAATCATCATCAAGGTAGACAGATTTTTTTTCCATTTCCACACCACTCCCACCACTTTTCCTTTTTGTCGGAATTTACAACGAGGTCTACTCACTACACTATAGTGAAATTACTCTTGATTTTGATGAAAGTTGCGGGTTCCAAAGCAAATAAATGACTTGGAACCTTGGAAAATTGGAGGAGTAGTAACAAATATCCGACTTAACTCCGTTGCGAAGAGCACTGGAGGCAGCAATACGCAAAGCATTGTTGACAGATTTGTCTACTCTTTAAAATCTCCTTTCTATTTACCACAAATGTATCGGGAACATAAATAAACTGAGCCTGTATTCTTTGTCAGGGTTGACAGCAATTTTGTTACAACTGCCAACCACCTTTTAAAGATACATATTTAGGACTATACAGTGAAGAAAGTAAAATTGCATGCAAGAATAATTTCAATGCATAATCAAATAATCAATTAATAATTTATTGTAAAATATTATCGGCACCTTATTCTGTACATTATTTTTAAGTCAACAATGTAAATTGTCTGAATAAAGGGCTTATTCATTCATTCATTCATTCAGTGAAGAAATTTGTTAAAGTTTGGTATTTAAGTCTTTTGGATGATGGTTTGTTCTAAAACAGAATAGAGGTATATTATTATAATGTGTACCGTTCTAATGCAAATAAGGCTTTAAGTCGGCTTTGCTTGTTCACACATACATGTTGCCCGATGACGGCCCGTTAGCACAGTCGGTAGTGAACCTGCCTGCTGTGTCGAGGGTCGCGGGTTCGAATCCCGTAAGGGAGAAATATTTGTATGATGAATATGAATATTTGTACCCGAGTCATGGACGTTTGTATCTATTTATGTATTCTATATCGTTGTCTAGTCATCATAATACAAGTCCAGGCTAGATTCTGGTACTTTAAATATGACTAGATAATTTGTGTGACAATGTCCATGAAAAAAATATATATATATATATTTTGTAGTTCGCTTTGTAAATAGCTACATTACCTGCTTTATTCGAAATTTCTATTGCTTTAGTTTACTAAATTATAGGGCGTCGCAGACGATAGATAAAATACACTGGGTAGCACTGAAGGGACTTTCCTTTTTATGGTGTATTCAGACAATGAAACTACACAACTTTCCCTAAGGAACGAAAAACGAAAAAAAAATTTGGACATCCCATAAAAAAGTGCGGATTAGCTGATTTATTTTCTATGGGAGGACCACAAATTTTTGTCTTTTTTCTACCCATGTTCTTTAGAAAAAGTTGTTTGGTTTCATTGTCTGATTACACCCTTAAAATGAAAGTTTCATTCAGTGCCAGTATAAGATATGAGGTACACTAAACTATACAACGTGTTAATGAAGAAGCGCAAAACCTCATACACCCCAACTGATTTATAACAAAATAATTAGTTTGAAACAATAATTTCATTATTTTGATAGTTAAAATATAAAGTAATTCATATTTTAAGTTTTCAGGCAAAAACGATTTGTTGTCATTTCAGCAATGAATGAAAGCGCTAGCGTGCTCATGGATACATTTTAAGATTCTTGTTTTAGTAGTGAGTAGGGTGAGTGTGCCCTTGCGGTGGATTGAGATCGAGTTCAGTAAATTTTAAATTTACAAACAAAATATTTAATATTTTGAAAAAAAATACCTATGTTGAAAACGTGACAATTCGATTCTGCTCTCGATTCTAAACAAACTACTTTCTAGTTTTGCGTTAATTCATTAACACGTTGTATACTTCTTTTTATTATAAAACATCCCAATAACTTGTGACTCGCAATAAATACAATACAATAAAATACAAGTTTCCTAAATAATTTGTGCAAATAAAAAAGGGATCTACTGAAACTGAGAAAACTTGGTACAATTGTTTTTCTCACACTTTCAAAAGCTTTCATGCGATTATGAAACCCATTACTTCATTCAGCGGAAAACAACCGCTGATCTTGTTATTGTTTGTGTTAATTATGTATATAAATAAATATAAATAAATATCTTGGACAATGTCACGAAAATTATCTAGTCACATTTAAAGTACCAGAATCTAGCCTGGATTTGTATTATGATGACTAGAAAACGATATAGAATACATATATAGATACAAACATCCATGACTCGGGTACAAATATTCATATTCATCATACAAATATTTGTCCCTTACGGGATTCGAACCCGCGACCCTCGGCACAGCAGACTGGTTCACTACCGACTGTGCTATCGGGCCGTCCACACGTCCAAACGTCCGCACGTATATAAGGCCCTTCTTAATATGCTGACACTTTTTTTAGGGGAAGATCAAACCACCAAACTGAACCATTTTCTCTATGGCACCAAAATCGAAATCACAAAAAAAAAAAAATCAGCTCTTCCATACAAAACTGCAAACCTACTGGAGCCAAATGTATGGGACAGCTGATTTTTTATCGCGATTTCGATGTTGGTCCAATAGAGAAAGTTGTTCAGTTTGACGGTCTGATCATCCCCTTAAAAAAGTGTCAATATATTATGTTGGACTCTATATACTTTATAGTTATGGCTGATCAGGTAAAAGAAAAGAAAGAATTGCTTTATTTGATTTAATAAAAAAATATACTTCAATAATACAAAATTTAACAAATGTGTGAAATGTCGGTTTCGTTACATCAGCGTTATCTCGGATTGCCGCACAGGTTTTATTATTTTCGTATAATTCGATTTTATTCTGCTTATTATTGGCTTATATTTCAACACCGGTGCCTTCGTTGTGTAAAGCGTCCTCGCTCCAAACAGTTCAGTAGTGAAATCCAGCTTATTATTCATGGTTAATTTTTGTCCAGGGTTGTCCACCATCTTTCTCATTGTCATTTCAAAATTCGATAGTTTCATACTGTTTTTCTTTAGAGGTACGTGGAATTTCTTTGATTTGTTCTTTTTTAACATCTTTTTCTTGAGATAGTATTGTCTATGAGGTTTCACCATTTCTACTTTTACCTTGTAAATAACTGTGATGTTTTCTTTTTTGGCTATTTCTTGGATGTCGTTCAGGTATCTTTGAAATTGATTTATAGCATTCGTTCCTGATATTTCAAATCTTTTTGGTATTTCTTTTAGGTGTCCCATTTCGTGTGTACTGAATTGTTGGGTATGACGTTCTGGTAAAAAAAAATATAGTGAAAAATATTACAAAATATACTTAAAAAATTAGACACAAGTCAAAAATGGGCAAATATTTCATTCAGATGTCGAAGCAAGCTATTAATTCTTTCAGGAATCAACATTGCTGTCTGACCGTGTAGTAGGTACTGGTTATAGTTTCTGTATCAGATACCTTCTCTGATCAAAATAGATGGTTCTATCAGGTTCATGGGGTGAGAACAAATGAAAAAGCATATGTATTAAATATACATACACATCAAACTGAACAACTTTCTCTATGGAACTAACATCGAAATCGAAAAAAAAAACAGCTCTTCCTTACAAAACAGCAAACCTACGCGAGCCAAATGTATAGGACAGCTGATTTTTTTTTCACGATTTCGATGTTGGTGCCATAGAGAAAGTTGTACAATTGGACGGTCCCTATATAGATGGAGTCGAAATCAACCTTGAGAATATCATTATCATCATTTTCTGAATCATCATTTATTTACAACCAACAAGTTAAACACTAATACAATTTTATGTTACTGTGGTACATAGTAGGTGTATAGACTAAGTGCTATCTTAATTATAGGCTGTCACGTCATTCAAAATGCGGAAATGGACAACATTGCTTAGTAAGTAGGTAATTTAATTAAGTTGTAGGTAGAAAAAATATCCTTTTTAAATTTGTTGATGCTTTTTTCGAAAATCTATATTTGCTTTTTTTGAAAAGGTATTGGTATTCCCTTTGCAATCTATTTATAGTGCAATGATTTCCCAAGTTTGAATCATCAATAAATCATTCTCATTCATTCAAAATATCTTTAAATATCAATGGATATCATCACTTGCCTGACTGTCTGTTTACTTAGAAAGATATATGAAATGGTACCTAAATTACGCTAGCGATAAGGTTTCACTTCCAATAAAGTTGTTTTTAATACCTGTTCTGAGAAACTTGGAAGATCATCTTCCCAAGCTTCTTGCACTAATATAGCCTTACTATATAAGTACTAGCTTTTGTCTGAGACTTTGTTTATGTGGAATCGATAAATAGTGTGAGTTATAAAAGTAGTATATCTTA
This sequence comes from Agonopterix alstromeriana, assembly GCA_963924505.1. Lineage (NCBI taxonomy): Eukaryota > Metazoa > Arthropoda > Insecta > Lepidoptera > Depressariidae > Agonopterix > Agonopterix alstromeriana. The sequence goes on along the minus strand of OZ004671.1, from coordinate 16,232,318 downwards.
GTTGGACCGTTTGACACAGAATAAATACTATATGACTAGTACCTAGCGGTACAGAAGGATCGCTTCGAAAACAGATTTAAATAAATAGCGACTCTCTCTGCACGGCAATAAGGTGCGAAGTTATTCGCATCCGTCCTATCGTACAACTCGCGAATAACCAACCAACCGTCACAACGGCGCGCATGCAAACAAAAATGAACCGAGTCATTAGACATGAAAGCTTCCTTTACATAGTCTCCCTCTTTCATTCTGTCACATGCTGGCACCGTGACATCGCTAGGGTTTTCAAGTCTCGCATTGACTAGTCACAAAATGGCGGCACGTCTTATGAGACTTGACCAAGAAGTGTACACGGTATACCTAACCTATTGCCATTAACCCCTCGGTGGGGATCGTCGTCAAGCTTACCTAAAAATATCAGCGAACTCTTGGGTGATAAACTGTGTTGGTATACGTGGTATACACGCATACAGAGATAAGTTGTATGACGCGTCACGCACACCAACCTAAAAATTTTTTATACGGTAGAGGCGTGAGGCTCTATCTAGACATATATATTTTATCAGACGACACAAATTGGGCTTTATCTGCGCACAACAAAAATAATGGAAAGAAATCATAATTATCTTTCAATCGTCTTCAAATACGTAGGAAGCAAATCGATGTTATTAACTATCTAGGGACCATGAGGTACAGGGAGTTAACATAAATACGTTACTAACTTCTGCTTCAGACCGTCAAACTGAACAACTTTTGGGACCAACACTGCAATCGCGAACAAAAAAAATCTGCTATTTCATAAGTTTTGGTCGAGTATATTAACTTTTTCTTTGAAGAACAGTTTTTTTCAGGTTTTTAATGTTAGCTATTGAAAGTTGTTTAGTTTGATGGTCTGAAGCACCCTGTTTGATATGTAACGTATTTAATTTTACACTCTGTATAGGATCCATCTTAATATGTTGACGGCTTTTTAAGAGGATGATCAGACCATCAAACTGAACAACTTTTTCTTTGGACCAACGTTGAAATCACGAAATAAATTACACAGGGTGAAATTGATATCACTAGCATCCTTTTAAACTAAGAGTCTACCCATCAAGTTAAACAACTTCAACAACAAACATCAAACTGAACAACTTTTACTATAGGAGCAAACCGATCAGAGAAAAAAAAACAGTTGTTCCATATTAAACTGCAATGCCTACTCGACTGAAATGTATGCAACAGCAAAAATTTTTTTCGCTCCGATCGGTTTGCTCCCATAGTAAAAGTTGTTCAGTTTGATGGGTCGACTCTTAGTTTATAAAAGGATGCAGATTTTATCAATTTCACCCTGTAGTCTGCAGAACTACTCGACCCAAATGTATGGGACGGGTGATATCTTTTTTCGTGATGTTTTTTTTTTCGTGTGTGGTTCCATAGAAAACGTTGTTCAGTTTGATGGCTGATTATTAGAGATCGGATAATTGGTTGCATAAATACCTAAAGTTGCGGTGTTGGCTATTATGGAGTGCACTTTAGTATCGACATTTTTATTTAATTTTTCATTTAATAATTTTAAGAAGTCGCTTCCATACTATGCATCCGAGTAGTTATGCATTCCCAAACTTCCTGACATGCCGGGATTTATTTTACCGAAAAACACTCTTTTCTTTTTTAAATTAATCAGTTTTATGAGGTCACTTCCACCCTATACTTCCGATTTAGTTAAGTATTGCCGGATTTCCTGGCATACAGGATTTATTTAAAAAAGAAAATTTTAAGAAGTTGCTTCCATAATTTCTTAGCCAAAAATGAAGTTTAGGTAAATATGCATCCGAATATCCGATCTCTACTGATCATACCATAAAAACCGCATCTTACTTACGTTCAAAATAATCTTGTGCCATAGTATATCCAAATAAAACAACAAATAATCTAAACAAATTATAAACCCCCATTTTAACAATATTTCTATTCAATTCTTTGATGCAACATGACGATTTTTCCAAACAAAGTTTCTTTTATATCGGAAAACGAATGGAAAAAGAGTAAAAAACGTAAACAATGCCATTTGTTCTGGCGCTAAGCTGATTAACCTGCAATAACCGGTGTTTTGAATTTTATTTAAACAGGTGTTTGAAAATTCTATTTAGTAATCCGGATCCGTCAGATGTTCCGTTAAATTCAAAAATTATAGAAAAAATACAATATGCGTATCCACAACAGGCTTCGTCAAAGGTAATACAATACTCACATCCGCAACAGGCTTTGTCAATGGTAATACATCACTCACATCCACAACAGGCTTCGTCAAAGGTAATACAATACTCACATCCGCAACAGGCTTTGTCAATGGTAATACATCACTCACATCCACAACAGGCTTCGTCAAAGGTAATACAATACTCACATCCGCAACAGGCTTTGTCAATGGTAATACATCACTCACATCCACAATAGGCTTCGTCAAAGGAAATACACCACTCTGATCCACAACACGTTTCGTCAATAAATACATCCCGTATATCTGCAACAAGCTTCGTCAAATTCCTAAACAAACAAAAAAAAATAAAAAAGGGGGCGGGGGGACCTACAACCTGTAAACCTCCTCCAAAGCCTCTCCCCGAGGGACGGTTCCAAGAACGCTGGCAGCATGGAAATACAATTTTTAATCACAGTCCTACAGTCAAATTGTGCATAAACATTCCAACATACCGCGATAGATGGCGTTGATGCGAGATGGAGGCGAATACGAAAAATAAGGCTAAAAGTTAAGCAAAAAAAGACGAAGTCTTATTTATGTTCATATTTTTCTACTTACTTTAAAACACAAAGTTTTACTATTTTATTTGTATTTTATTATCTGCAAGCTCACTCATCCATGTTTCGTCAACGCCATCTATCGAGTCATTTGGAACTCCTTTTCCTTTTTTTATAATCCCTCATTAATTAATGCTATAAATATCAAATAAAATGCAGCATGTTTGGTCAGTATAGGGTTAGAACCGTATTATATTATTATAGTATTGTTCCTAATACAATACTACCTTGGTCACCTGCACTAGCTGATGCATTATACAGGATTTTTTGTAGTTTTATACACTAGACCAACAATACAGTGATTTATATGAGCGAAATCTCTCACTACTGCAGCAGCGGTGAGGTATAGCGCGCTATCGCACCAGTTTAGATACGAACCCAAATTCAACACATAGTGCGTTATTTTGTGCGTTCAGCATAATATCACCGATAGATGTCGGAGGCTCTCTATGAAAAATCAGCATTCCACTTAGTTTTTTATAAGATAACATAGCATGACGTACGACAGGCGGCGTCGTTTGTCGCGCTAAACTCTCCGTCTCGCTCCGTGCTAGCGCGTGAGGTTGCCCAGCTCAGCTCATCTCAGTTCATTTTTGGTGGATACAGCCTAGTCGGTAAGCCTCCTCTCCTCTCCACCCATTGCAGCTTTGTTGGATACTGGGATTAAGGGTTGTCACACATTTATCTGCTCGGCATTGCCACAGTATAAGAAATAGTATCTAGTACTACATAAGCAGTACGGTCACTCCCTGCCCCCAACCAATTTCTTACCTCACCCCCTCTGGCAATATGTTGACGTAAAATGTAAGTAAATGCGTATTCCTGTCTCACTCGCACTCACTTAGTATCGCACATACTTTTTTTTCAATTTTTTTCCATTTGTATGAAATAACAACTAAGTGTTCATGGTGTTGCTTAGCTCACCTCGAAATGAGACGTATAAATACTTACCTACATACAGGATAAATGTAATTACATGTAATATGCTCAAGTCATTTCCTACTATGGGCATGCAGAGACTATCTCTCGCCCCATCCACATTCAAAAATCTTTTTAGGGTTCCGTATTCAAACAAGGAATCCTTATACTTTCGTCTATTCTGTCTGTCAGTTCGTCTGTCTATCTGTATGCATCACCTCGATTACTCGCTCATTTTTGAACCGATCGAATCGAAATTTGGCATGAAAACGGATAAAAGTAACCCAAAAACAGAAATGAGGTAATCGTGAAGTTATTCGACGTCCCTCCCATACAACGAAAAGGGGGTTGGAAAAAAAAGTGTTTTTTAATAAATATAGTATTGTTTTGAAATTGACATAGTTTGAAATGGATAGGTCTTGCCCAATGAAACCACACTCCCACAGAAACTGAATCGTTATAATGCTTATTTCTCGAGATATCTGCGCTAAAGTTCAAAAGTAAATGATAAATGATAAATGAACTTTATTGTGTATGGACTCAGGTGTAGGTACAGACATTTGCACTTGCAGTAAGTAGGTTACGATAAGTAGTGATTATGATTTCTTCTTGTTCTACTTATGAAATGGCTACGGAACCCTATCATGGGCGAGTCCAACACGGTCTTGACCGAGCTTTAAATCCGGTCTCACAAAATAGTTTTCTACATTAATATCTAAACATTTTCATCCGTTTACAAAGTTGACTAGGTACCATATCAGATATTCACACCAAAGCAGCAAAGTTTCCACATCCGTACGAAGATTTCAAAACTTGAAAATTTTTCATAACAATATTCAAACTGCAAATAAAACTACAAATTTAAACCCTCGGTCACGTCAGAAATCCCGCGGTTGGTCACGAGTTTCAGAACATACGGCGCTCAATCAATACGTATTGAAAAGTTTCCCAGAAATTCCCGTTTGAATTCCACGGGATACTCTCCCCGGGATTAGTGATAAAAGTTGTATGAGAGTCAACTTCACTAGTCTAAACAAGTTAGAGGATCAAATAAGTCAGTCGTGAAAATTGTCGTTCGTAAAATATTGTGTCTTATTTTATTTAGTCCATGGTATCTTCATGTCATCCGTTACCTTCGTTACTCATTGAGATGAACCTTTGACTATTTATATGTGGACTGGTTACGCGTGTAATTCTACTAACAAACATTTCTGCCACTTTTTGCGAGGGGCGAGGTAACATAAAATCCGCAACTTTGGATTTTATTCCCCATAACTTTAGATTCTAATTTTGAATGTTAAAAATCATGAAAAGTAGTCTCATGTGAACCCCAAACGTTCTAAGTTCGAAGTTATTGTTTTGCAATTATAGGCTGTCTCGTTTAGTGATAAGGTGTAAAATTGAATGTAAATGCACAAGATCAATTGTGCTTATACCGTGGCAGAGGGGAAATGCTACCGCAAGGCTAGTCAAAGAGTTGAACTTGCCATCGTAGGGAAGAGATTTTTCTACCAGTAGTATACATAATACCATAAAGTTACTATCAGCTGACAGAGCGAGATGTACCTAGCGAAACCAATGTATAATAGAAAGAGGTACGTGACGCGAGGTAATCGAACCGTTTTTGCATCTTATTGCAGGGTAAAAATTCGGTTTCTGTAAACAATTGTGAATATAACGTGAAATCGTAGATCATTTTGTGAAATATACTAATACTATTTCGTTAAATTTGTTGGGATACTATTCTTGAAATAAAAATTAGGTTTAAAATTACTCACATAATCAACTTAAGCAACATGCGTCGTCAACAAAATTGCTTCAGCAACATGCGTCGTCAAATTTACAAAACACCATTCAGCAACATGCCTCGTCAAATACTTAATCGAAAAGACCGCTCCTAGCCGTACCTGGGCCAAACGTGCCCATAATGCTGGCTGCATTTCCGCGTTGTATCGCTAACGACACGCGTTGGACCAAGTACGACCCTACACGAAAATCATTTCCCCTTTCCACATTCCCTTTCGTTAAATTATCCACGATTTTACGTTAGATTGCATACAGAACTCGAGTTTTGACCCTGCCGATAATCTCCTGAAAACCCCCAAAAACTGATTCATTTGACAACTCATGTCAGTTCCTCTACTCACGTAAATACCTTACATGAAATAGTAATAAAGGTATAATAACTTTATGGTTTTTGCTGTACACAGGGTCCTTCTTAACATGCTGACACTTTTTAAGAGGATGATCAGAACGTCAAAAAATTGCAAACCTACTCGAGCAAAAAGTATGGGACAGCAGATTCTTTTTTCGCGATTTCGATTTGGTCCCATAGAGAAAGTTGTTCAGTGTGATGGTCTGAGCAACCCCTTAAAAATTGTCAGCATAATAAGAAGGACCCTGGAGAAGATGCGGCCAGAAACTCTACAAATTGTTTCATAATCATAGTCTAATTAGACTACTCATTATTACAGTCATATTAAATATAACGCTTTTGTCCCACTGAGATAGGCAGAGACAACTGATCGCTGTATGTCACGATTTAGTATCTCGAGAGATGAAGGTAGGGTATCAATCAAAAACATCCGCATCGGTAACGACTACAATTTGATTTGGTCGTATTTACATTTCTAATATCCCTAAAAACATCTCAAAGAGAAAAAAAATTTAATCAAACCTAATCCGAACACGTACAAATCAAAATTACGTACCTATATAATATGAGTAAAATAACAAACCACGAAATCAAATCGGAATTCACGCGACCTATTCTAGCGAGATATTCGCTCGTTTCCTTAATGAAACGATGGAGCCCACCCACACGGCGGCGGTTTATTCCCGTATCCTCTTTTCCCTTGGCCCACATAGGCCCTTTTTCATTTGGTTCGCGGAGAAGTATGGGCACTCAATCATGATGGCCCCGGTTAGAATCCGCACGGACGACATGCCGCGGTACAGGTACCTTTGACGTTTACTAACTTATGTACGTAATGCCGACTGCTCTCAAATGGAGAAGGAACACATCATGGGGAAACCTGCATAATATGTACGCTGAATGAGAAATTCCGATACGTATGTAAAGTCTACTAATTCACATTGAGCACGCGTGGTGGACTAACCCCCATTCACCCTCCTTAAGGCCTGTGCCCTGCTGTCGGATGTATGATTTTGGCTGATGATTATGATGATAAACAGTTTCAATCATACATTAGAATGTAATACTGGTTTACAGTGAAGTCCTTGGCTAAATAAGAACAGACAATTCCATTTATTGTCCAATGAAAACTGTTAATATCTGTATATTTTATGTTTTAATTTGCGAACATAATATATCCTTACGTCACTATTTAATCCACCAATGACAGTTCAAGCCTACCTAGACTTTAATATAATTATTATGATATTCAAAATATCCACAAATCTCTAGCAGATAAGAGCTTAGAATGTCCAGTGAGATGATTACTAAGCATCATAATTTTCGCGACTTTTAAGGACGGTGACATTTTATCATGTAGGCAGGCATTTTTACATCCCTTACGATGCTTTTCTTCTCCAAAAACCGAGTTTATAATTCTTATACCAGTTCCTAAAGACTCACTGGTACCAATGCTGGTACCATAATTATAAGTCAAATCCAGGCTACGACGGAACTGCTCGAAAGAGGAAGCGGCTCGAAATTAGGGCATGTAAAGTTTTCTGTACGAGTATTCTATTATTACGTCAAGATATGGAACGGTTAGTAATTTATGCACCCTGATTTCTCATATTCTCCTGTAACCTCTGCATATTCCTAACCAAGTTTTTTCAAGGTAAGCTCCAGATGGGAACAATCCGCGTCGCTCAGCCACACTTTATTGAACACCCTACCCTGCCTTAGATTTATTCTTCGCGTATAAATTGAAGAGACAAATTCCCTTCTCGAGTGATTTAGCGAGCTGCTCGCGGTGCGAATCATTTTCGTTACGTTTAGATGAATTTATACGATGAAATGAATGCGACACAACAGCCTTGCGGTTACGTTTGGATGAATTTCTCCCTAATGTATGTTCAGGTCAATTTATGCTGTGGTAAATACATTTTTTGATGCCTGTTTTATATTGGTTTTATTTTATAGTGTATGAATTCAAAGTGTTGCGAAAATTTTTAACTGGAAACTGTTTTTCCGGAATCAATAAATAGCATAAGCACGACGACTAACGACGAAACGACTACTCACGACTATATCCCTCGAGGGGGTAGTAGAGATATTCTGAAACCACAGAAAATCCACGTTTCAACCGTCACACTAGACGGGGAGTGAGCCCGTAATGGACAGTGGGTCCAATTCATGCCTCGAAATTGAAGCATGCAGGTTTAGCAGGCAGGCAGGTATCAATAACTAGTAGATAAGTAATTAATTAATATAGGATTAATGTACTCTACATAACTTTTTTTTTTCCATTAGAATAGCAGCTCTTCAATGATTGCCTTCATGAATAGAGTAAGTCGTGTATATTGTTGCTGGCTAATGATTACTAATGGACTCTGCCATTATACTTATAAATCAGTTCCGTGTCTAACTGACTGGATGACATACAACGCACAGTCTAAACCGTTGAAGATAAAAACATGAAAGGAATATCCCAGAAGTTTTTTTTTACCGTTCCGAAACATTCAGGGGTGGTCCTCAGTCAGACCATCGAACTGAACCACTTTTATTATGGAAACAAATATGAAATCGCAAAAAGAATCTGCTTTTCCACACTAAACTGCAATGCCTAGTAGACTCAAGTGTATGAGACAGACGATTTTTTTACGAACTCAGGTTTGCTTCAATAGTAAAAGTTGTTCAGTTTGATGTTCGGAACCATCCCTGAAAGGTTCTGAACGGTAAAAAAAATCAACCGGTATATTCTACGGGGAATGCGATGTAGGAGTGCACTAAGAAAGGATTTTTCGATTTTCTAATTTCACGCGGATGAAGTCGCGGGTTAAAGCTAATTTTTATTACCTCAATGTTTATAAAATTTTGTCTGTTAACATCCTTGGCATAAAAATCCTCCAAAAAGCCACCCATCTTTAGCGCAACAGGGACGAACAAGCTCCTGCACCAATCGACACACAGCATAGAGTCTTGTGACTCCCGAATTGGTTTGAAACAGCCACGAACGCCAGTGTCTAAACCAAACAGTCTTCAAAAATTATAACCTAAAAACTAAATTATTTACTGTTTGTTTTTACACATTAAATTTGCCTTTTGATAATTAACTGTCTCTATTGCTGGTATGCTGGTCGAAATATTTTTAGAAATAAGCTTGCCATTTGTACATTAATATCGATTTTAAGGTATTTCTCAGGTTCCTGAGCCTATATAACCACGAAATCTCAACAAAAGTGTTATAAACTAACAGTAATATTATTTCAAACACAATTTACTAAAGTGTCTTTAATGCAATCTCAAACCTTATTTTTCCTAGACTATCAGCAAATCGGCTACGACGTTCGGGAAGCTAAGTACAAGGGTGTGGGACAACAAATACCTCACTGGAAGGACAAAGATGCTTAGGTAGGTACACTGTAACTGTAGCCGAACAAAACGCTGCAGAGTTATTAGAGAAGAGATAAACTTGCAATAACAATTTGTGGTAAGTTTGAAAACCGCCATGTTTTTCCGAGAGCTCGCAAACTATCGGCTTAGTTCCCTGAATGGCCCTAACCGCTGTTTTATTTGAGAGACAACTTTCCGACGTCGCCCCAACTGTCATCTACTCGTAGTTCGTCTTGATTAGGTGTAGCCATCGCAAGCGATTTCTAAGCATTGACCTTAAATACTATAGACTCCAAGTCTCATACAAAATCTTAGCAAAATTTTATCCGAATCTGACACATAACCCACACAAATTAAGTATGCATGCTGTTGTGTGGCACGAATATGTTGTTTTTGATCCATAAACTTAGTCTCATGTTTGCTGTCAGCTAGTACAGAAAAGAGCTCTTATGAGCTCTTTTGGTTCTGCCATTTTTCGAACGTTGATTGTTAATCTAGTTCAATTATATACAACGTGTTAATGAATAAGCGCAAAACCTCATACACCCCAACTGATTTATAACAAAATAATTAGATTAAAACAACAATTCCATTATTTTGATACTTAAAAGTTATTCGCATTTTAAGTTTTGAGGCAAAAATGATTTGTTATCATTTCAGCAATGAATGAAAGCGCTAACGAGCTCATGGGTACATTTTAAGAATCTTGTTTTGGTAGTAAGTAGGGTGAGTGTGCGCTTGCGGTGGGTTGAGATCGAGTTCAGTAAATTTTAAATTTTACGAACAAATTATTTAATATTTAAAAAAAATTTACCTATGTTGAAAACATGATAATTGGATTCTGCTCTCGATTCTAAACAAACTAATTTCTAGTCTTGCGTTATTTCATTAACACGTTGTATAAGATGTATCAATATTTCTAAGCATCAATTTTCACTATAGGACTGGACTTACTCCCAGTAAAGAAAAAAAATGCCTATTAGAGCGGTGGGTTGAGATCGAGTTCAGTAAATTTAAAATTTTACAAACAAATTATTTAATATTTTGAAAAAAATTACTTATTGAAACCATGATAATTTGATTCTGCTCTCGATTCTAAACAAACTAATTTCTAGTCTTGCGTTATTTCATTAACACGTTGTATAAGATGTATCAATATTTCTAAGCATCAATTTTCACTATAGGACTGGACTTACTCCCAGTAAAGAAAAAAAATGCCTATTAGAGAGCCAATTACATAGATCATTTATGGCAGAGTTGAAGACCCTACCGCAAAAGCAAAAAAAAAAAAAAATATTTATATAACATTACTAGACACTTGACCCGCGACTTCGTTCGTATAAATTATATACCAGATTTTAAGTCAGTTCATAAGCTATTAAACAAAAAAGTTTCATTAAAATAGGGTCAGTAGTTTTTGCGTGATGCTGTTACAAACATAGAAATAAACAAACAGACTGACAAAAATTCGAAAAAAGGTTGATTTGGAGTCCGGGATACCTAAAAACCATATCGTAATCTTTTTCATGTAAATATCTTCAATGTACAGACACGCTTCTGTTACAGTTTTATAATAGTTACGATAAAGAAAAAAAAAAAGATATATGGTTGGATTGCTTTCTTCTTACGGGCGTGAACTATATTAAGTCTGCATGTCTGTGTCGTCCACTGGATAGTTCTGTGCTACCTCTAAAAACGGTCATCCATTTAAAGAGTTTTCAACGGTCGGCATTGCTTCATTGAACTTCCACCAACAACGTTCCAAGTAAATAATTAGTTTATCGCGTTCCATACGTTGGTTAGTTATACCAACTGTTGAACTTCTCACTTAACTAGCATGATAGCATCACTTCCTATTATGATAGCAACACGCAATTCGGCCATTGTGCTTCAAACTCTGTCAAGTTCGTTTAACCGTGACGGTTTGCGCTTGCGATTGTATCTGATTCAATAAAATTGTCGAACAATACTTGAACTGATACGGAAAGGAAGAACTTTGACATTTTGCCAATCGCTCTATAACTTGAAGATAAGATTATTGTTTTTGAATTTTTATATTTATTGCTAATACTTTTTACTACTTTCTGGCTCCTGCGACTTTGTGAAAACAAATAAATTTGACCAGAGCCAAATTTTCTAAAACAAGCATGATCTTCTAATTAAGTTAATTGATTGCGATGAAATAAATTTAAAATTTTACTCGTTTAGTCCATATTACTGCCGTAATTGTCATGTAATGTTCCAAAAATAGTAATTTTTAATCCCAGTATGTTTAAAGTACAGACAAGAGTTTTATTAAATGTTCCAAAGATCAATATACAACTGTTAATGAATTAACACAAAACTAGAAAGTAGTTTGTTTAGAATCGAGAGCAGAATCGAATTATTATGTTTGAAGCATAGGTAATTTTTTTCAAATTTTTAAATAATTTGTTTGTATAATTTAAATTTACTGAACTCGATCTCAACTCACCGCACGACACTCACCCTACTAACTACCAAAACAAGATTCTTAAAATGTATCCTTTATTATTTAGTATTGCTGAAATGATAACAAATCACTTTTGCCTGAAAACTTAAAATGCTAATCACTTTAAATTTTAACTATAAAAATAATGAAATTATTGTTTCAATCTAATTATTATGTTATAAATCAGTTGGGGTGCATGAGGTTTTGCGCTTATTTATTAACACGTTGTATGAACGTGATTGAGGCGCTAGTATCTAAGTATCATTATAATGAACGTTTATACCTTATTTTATGTTTCTTCTATTATTATGTCCCACTGCAGGGCACCAGCCTACCCTCAAGGAATGTATGGGCTCTATGCGAAAAGGGTGCACAAGCGTTAGTCTGTCACGCATATCCAATGCGTATTCTGCCTCCGTGGTCTAATGGTTTCGAGCATTGGGCTCTTGACACGGAGATCGTGGGTTCCATTCCCACGGGAGACACCTAGTGATGTCACTTTGTGCGTTTTCCCCAGTTGGTTAGGACATTGCAGGCACATTCAGCAGGCCAATTCACCTGATTGTCTGAAAAAGAAAGATGATTGCGTGCTTCGGATGGCATGTAAAGCCGTTGGTCCCGGCTACTATCTCTGGTGGTAGTAGTCGTTACATAAGAATCACGTCAGATGCCGTAAGGCGCTCTGTACAAACTCTGACAACAGGGCTTGCTGCCCACACGATAATAATAAGAAGAAGAATGAGTATTGGTTTGTAGACTTCACATCCGCATCAGAATTTCTTCTTCAGTGTATGCAGGTTTCCTCAAGATGTTTTCCGTCACCGTTTTACAGCAGTCTGTATTACGTACAGTTAGGTATTACGTAGGTATATCAGTTAGAAAAGCTCATTGTTACATGGCACGTAGTGCGTGCGGAATCGAACACGAACTCTCCTGAATACTCACGCTAGGTTGACACATCAGATAACCAAAATAATTTTATTACAAGAGTGTGCGATTATATTCCTATTTTATTATAGGTATCACAGTTTTTATTGCGCTCTTCTGCCTATTGTAGTTTTGCGTGTGATAATACACGAGTGCTTCATATTATACTATACAGGGTCCTTCTAAATATGCTGACACTTTTTAAGGGGATGATCAGACCATCAAATTGAATAACTTTCTCTATGGGACCAACATCCAAATCGCGAAAAAAATTTGCTGTCCCATACAATTTGATGGTCTGATCATCCTCTTAAAAAGTGTCAGCATTTTTGAGAAGGACCCTGTATATTGAAAATCAAAGTAAAACAATGAAGAGCTCAACGGAAGGCTTTACAATAATTACATGATTAATGTGTAATTTTTATGGTTCCGTGCCTAAAGGGTGAAACCGGGCCCCTATTTATAAGCTTACTTGGCTGTCCTTCCGTCTTTCGTACCTATGAATCATAATATCTATACTCCATTTAAAATAGCAACGAAATTTTAAGGCAATTTTGCATTACAGAAACAGAGATTTGAAACACTTCCTCTCACTAATTCTTAGAATAGCTTTAGTAGCATCAAAGATATGTCGGATAGTATATGTATCCAATAAATTAAATACATTTGGTAATCAGAATTAGCCAGAAAGCTAAATAGGAATCGGAAAATCTCGTCGTCCTTATTTGGAATGAAGTATAGATAGGTGAAATTTTCTAAGAATTTGAGTTATAGTGGCGGATTTGCTTAAAATAATAAAATTTCAAAAATTAAGGGGAACACTATCATCATTATTTAAGACGCTCCCCATAGGAAACCGCAGGGCTGGGGCATATTTTCTTGGTTTATAGAAGCTATCTTCTCGTTATTTGAAAGACATTAAAAAAAATAAAAAATATAGCAATGATCTTCTACATCTCGGCTTTATTTGCTACGAAGTCTACTTATTATTTTTCTATTAAATACGTATGAAACCTATGTCCAAAGGAAGCCTAAATATTGGAAATAATCTGTTTTATGTGCATCTACTTTATAAGTTGAAGACAATTTTACCTTCGACACACCATTGTATAGACAATATTAAGATCTAAATCCTATGAAGTAAATTTTATAAGACCAATATTTAATGAGTTAATTCAAATGCCTTGAACTTACGAATTTGATTTCCTTGGATTAGAAGGCACTATAGTGACAAGCCAGTCAAAAATAAGTAATACCTACGAAAATGATGTAGTTTAGTAGCTTTGACTATCTATATGTGGACTGGTTACGCGTGTAATTCTACTTACAAACATTTCTGCCACTTTTAGCGGGGGGCGAGGTAACATGAAATCCGCAACTTTGGATTTTATTCCCCATAACTTTAGATTCTAATTTTGAATGTCAAAAATCATGAAAAGTAGTCTCGTGTGAATCCCAAACGTTCTAAGTTCGAAGTTATTATTTCTAAATTATAGGCTGTCTCGTTTAGTGATAAGGTGTAAAATTGAATGTAAATGCACAAGAACAATTGTGCTTATACCGTGGCAGAGGGGAAATGCTACCGCAAGGCTAGTCCTTATAATAATTAGTCAAAGTTTAGTAGAGGTGAGGCGGCTCTGAAAGGGTCAAGGTCGTCGGTCAGGGAAACCTCTAACCGAAGACTAACTAGAAAGATATGCTTACATATCGTAGCGTGATTGTATGAACCTTTGTCTCTAGTGTTTTTATGACAGTAGAGTTCGCGATTTATATTGACCAAGAATCGTGATCGTAACGTAAAGTGAAAACAACTTCGTCAACTTTAGCAATATCGAGTCATCCCTCAAACCGATTGCAGCTAATAATAATATCAGTTTATTTGTTTGCCGCTAGTTAACGTTAAGAGTTTCCTCGTTTCGAAGAATATTAAATACTTGTTTTGGTGTATTCTGATTGTGATGAGAGGAAAAACAAATCTAGATACAGTGTGACCAGTTTTTCGTCAGATAATCTACCGAAAATACTGATAAAATCTACCAAAATCTACCAACTGCTCTTTCAAATTCAACTTAAATTCTACCGTTAATATTTATGTCGCTTCAGGTGGTTTATATTTCTCATAATGCTCATAATTACTAAAATTATTTTGATTTTTTTTTTCCTTATTACTATCGTTTTTCATCACTTGTTTTAACATGAATGCTTCTACAGAATCTGTGCTATCTTTATCTATGTATCTATATTTTTGAGCATAGGCGTTGACTGAACGATATAGTCGCGATATAACCGTGTCGGACCGGACCGGACTTAGTCCCTTTTCATACGTTTCGGTTGACGAAATGTCGGCACCGGGTATCCGGCCGCGAAGTGTATGGCCATGTACGTTAGCTTTCACACGTACCGGCGCAATTTACCCAGTAGGCCTGTACATTGGTAGCCGGGTACCCGTCAGCAGGAACGTGTGGGACTTACTGTGCGTTTTACTGACATTGAATGATCTCAGAAACATATCGCAGCGATAATAAGGTAATGTCGCGACTATATCGTTCGGTCAACGCCGAAAAAAAGGGACTAAAAATCGCGGCGATTTAGTTGCGTCATCGCGGCGGTGCATTTGCAACGTCGTCGTTGTGCTGCAGTTGCGAAATCGCCTACGCACTTAGACTTATACAACGTCACTGAATCTCGACCTAACTACAACTAACTTTTTCTAACCTAACCTAACCTAACTATAACTTACGGTAGTAATTATAGTACTCTGTGCTATAACTAACTTTTCGCACACATAATATGCTATACTTGCGTGGTTCCAACTTTGAATAAACGACTGTAACAAAAAATTTGCTGTTCTATACAAAACTGCAGTACCTTGGTCCTTGACTCAAATGTATGGAACATCAGATTTTAGGGTTCCGTTACTCAAAAGGAAAAAAAACGGAACCCTTGTAAGATCACTTTAATAATAATAATGAATTTATTAATTCAAATAACCATACCTTTGTTAGTAACATACTTATGACTATGTGACCTGTCCTTTATAACTATGTTTGCATGGAACCCTGAGGGTACGAATCTGACTCGCACTTGACCGTTTTTTTTTCTGATTTTGATGTTGGCTTTATAGTGAAATTATTCAGGTCTAAACACCCCCCTTCAAATATGACTACCCCCTGATAATAATAATTATCTATTCTTATGCTATCGCTTAGTTTTTCGGTCTCTATTTTCACTAAAACCTCGACCCTTATCAAGCAATTGTACATCAAAAAGTCAAACCTAAATCCAAGTTAGGAAATCGCCTAATTGTAATGTAACACCTCACTCCAGTTCAGGGATCTAGGGGCATGGTAGTGTGTTGGGCCAAGTTTGAAGATAATGAGATATTGTCGTGTGTTGTGTCTACTTATACTGAGTTTTGTGTACTTCATGAGCACTTCTGAATTTATCTTTATGTGTTGATAAGCTTAAGGAAAACAATTCTAAAATGTTACCATTTGATCTGAACTTTATAATTAACTTATAAATCATATTAACTATTAATTATTTTGTCAATAGTGTATTCATATGAGAAGAGTTACACCCGGATGCTTTCTCGAGATTTTTTCCGTCGAGTTGATGAATATTTTTGACATACAAATTTATGTCAAAAACGTCCTCGACTTGATTTAATTTTTTTTGAGGAAACCACTAAGAATATCGGTGTAACTCTTCTCATCAAACTGAATGAGATAGCTTGATGTAAAACGTTTTAAATTTCTCCATACACGAATGACTAAATAATTGATAGTTAATTTGATTTGTAACTTAATATAAAGTTTAGATAAAATGGTTATATTTTAAAATTGTCTTCCTTAAGCTTATCAACATATGTATATAAACTTATCTAGTTATGTTGCTAACCAAGTAAAAGTCACACCGGAGCAACTAGATACATTTTCAACGGACTATTTTTTACTGCTCTGTGTGCCTACCATCAGTTTTTACTGTACTTTACTACTGTACCTATAGTTACGTCACAAATTTTGTATTAAATTCCGTACAGTTGTCAGCCTCAGATCAGCCTTGCGGTAGCATTTCCCCTCTGCCACGGTATAAGCACAATTGATAATAAATAGAAATAATAACTTCGAACTTAAAACGTTTGGGGTTCACACGAGACTACTTTTCATGATTTTTAACATTCAAAATTAGAATCTAAAGTTATGGGGAGTAAAATCCAAAGTTGCGGATTTCATGTTACCTCGCCCACCGCAAAAAAATGACAGAAATGTTTGTTAGTAAAATTACACGCGTAACCAGTCCATATAATAATTAGTCAAAGTAATAAACACATTAAAATTTTACAATCAATACTCTAATAGCGAAATTAAAAAAAAAAAAGAGCTTGACCCCTGTTTTACATTTTATGTATTTTGTGGAACTCAGACCTATTCCGTTCCATTAGAAAAATGGAAATTTATCCGTTCTCTCGCTCCAGAAAGTAATTTTCGATAAAACAATTTGTCGCTGGGACCGTTTCACACATCTGTTCCTTGATCCACGCTTCAATTTTTCCTTTCGGTACACTTGTGTGCGATTTCATTTCGCTGTTTGTTTGTATATGTAGTTATTGGACTGATTATTGGTATTGTTTTCATTTCGAATTGTAGTTATTGCTAAAACTTTTGAAGCAAAATCTTATTGTGGTTGTATTATAAGAAAGTTTATTGAACAACCAATTTTCTTTGATGTAAATATTGAAATTCTTACTATAAAAGGTACAAGAAAATTCTTCGTGATATGTTCGATCGTGGTTTTGTCGTACTCGCTCATTTTTTTACCAACTGTGGAATGGCAAGGTTCATAATTGTTTATACAGGGTCCTTCTTAATATGCTGCCACTTTTTAAGGGGATGATCAGACCGTCAAACTGAACAGCTTTCTCTATGGGACCAAAATCGAAATTGCGAAAAACAATTCTGCTATCCCATATATTTGGCTCGAGTATGTTTGCAATTTTGTATGAAAGAGCAGATTTTTTTTTGCTATTTCGATGTCGGTGCCACAAACAAAGTTGTTCAGTTTGACGGTCTATTTATCCCCTTAAAAAGTGTCAGCATATTAAGGACCCTATATAATTATGTATTGTGTGTTATTCTCACTTTCTCCGAAGCATTTAGTTGTTATAATTTTATTTATTTATTCATTCAGATGCCAGTTGCAGCAATCTGTATAACCACTAGGGATTGTGCGAGTTAGTTTATGTTTGTTTGTATGTAGGATAGAAGCGCCTAAACCCGACCCCCGTCCATAAATTTATTTCTTATTAGACATGTAACAATTGTTTATGCCCTAAAATATACCTTATTTCATCTCCTTACGTGTTACCAAAATGACATCGATCGGTCACAGCATACAAATTCAATCTAGGCCAGAATGGCGACAAGTGGGGAAGAGTCTGCACGTTTTTTCAGGTAAAATCACTATGCGATCCATTTTTGGGAAATATGATTTCTATTAATATTAGCATTTTTGTGGATTACTGACATTTGTTAAAGTTAATTTATTAAGACCTAATATTATACATAAAATCATTAGTTTTTGAAATATAAATTTAAATAGGGGGCCGGAGTAAGGGCTTTAGGCAGCTTTAGGGAATCAACCTAAATGAACAAATCCTAAGGTCGGCTGTCTATTCTAGTAATTAATGTATATTACTCGTATTTTAGTATGGTATTTATAATACCTACAAGCATAAAACAATATTCTGAAACTGTAGATTGTTCATTTGAAAACATTTTATACAAGGTGTTACAAAAATACAAATAAACATTTAAGGGGGTGGTTTAGACCATCAAACTGAACACCTTTCACTATGGGACCAATATCAAAATCGCGAAAAAAAAATCGGATGTTTCATACTAAACTACAAATCTACTCGAGTTAAATGTATGGGACAGCAGATTATTTTTTTCACGATTTCGATGTTCGTCCCATAGTGAAAGTTGTTCAATTGTTGGTCTAAACCACCCCCTTAAAAGTTTTCAATCAATCAATCAAATCAGCCCACATCAACCCACTGCTGGGCATAGGCCTCCTTTTTATTGCGCCACTCATCACGGTCCTGTGCCAACCTGATCCATGTACGACCCACAACCCTTACAATGTCGTCTGACCATCGCATCGGTGGTCTACCCACGGACCTCCTTCCTTCTCTTGGCCACCATTCCGATATTGCCTTGGTCCACCGGCCGTCTTCCCTTCTAGCCAAATGTCCCGCCCATCTCCACTTCAACTTTGTAATCCGGTCTCCAACGTCGTCAACCTTATTTCTTCGACGGATTTCTACGTTGGGTACGCGGTCCAAAAGTTTTAAATGTTTATTTTTACTTTTGTAACACCTTGTATCATACCAAGGTACTTAATTATCGAGATTATTAAAGCTGATTATTGTTATTAAGAAGGATATACAGTAGACGAAAATCCACCAAAATTTAAAGTCATTGAAATGTTTACGTTTTATTGCTTAATTTTTAACCAATTATGCTTAAAATCTCCCTTAGTTAGTCCCCTAGAATAGTTACAGGAACTATTTTTGATATTTAAACCTTAATAACTCAGCAATAAACAGTTTTTTGGCTTGTTTTTGGCTTTAATTCTGGAGATTATGAACCACTTCGCAATATAATAACGAATCTTGAAAGCCACGATTGAAATCTCAAAATGGCTTAAGGTGCCGGCTTTAGGGCATTTTACCCTATTTATATTTCGTTCTTAAAGTTCCTAAAATTTTCAAAAGGTTTTTGACTACCTTAAAAGGGAGGGTCATAAGTTTATGTATTTATGTACACACGGCGACACATTAAGCTACGCATAACCAATATAAGTTTGCCGCGCGACGTTATACAATTACTATTCCCGCGAGGCCAGCTTATTTTGGTTTTGCGTAAGTCAAAGTCAAAGTCAATATAATTTATTCAATATAGGAGCTTGCAGCACACTTATCAAACGTCAAATCTTTTTTAAAGCTACCACCGCGTCGGAACGTGTTGTCGCTGTAGAGAAGATGCGGCCAGAAACTCTACAACATAACACGCCTTAATAACTATTACAATATAAATTCTTAAGCTAAAGTTATGTATCCAATAATACATAGTCTATTTAATAAAATAATTGATACTATACAGTAAAGTAAATAAACTATAAGCTAGTGACCTCAGACCCAAGCATTTTGATCATTTAAATAATCATCCAGTTTATAATATGCTTTTTTACAGAGGATTTTTTTGATTTGAGTTTAAACATGTTTTCGGAAAGATTCAAAATGGTCTCGGGGATTTTATTATAACAACATATACAGTAACCCATGAAAGACGTGTTGACCCTACTAAGCCGAAAGTGTGGAGATATCAGTTTTTTTTTTTCAAGTGTTGTAATTATGGACATCACAATTTTTTGGAAAGAACGACAAATTTTTTCTTACATATAAAATGTTTTCATAAATAAACTGTCCATAAACTGTAGCTTGATGTGTCGCCGTATGTATGCAGTTTTAAATTTAATTTACGTCTGGAAGAACAAAATCATAAGTAATTTAATTTAAGCTTCTTTTGAAGATATAAAATTAGTACTAAAACACTTTACCTTCCTTTAACGTTATAGCTAATTAAATAAACATCAAAACACTCTTTACTTGCGAAGGAATATTAAATGTACGGTCAAACAAACGCGGTTTGCGGTCAAGGTGGCGGATTTTAACAACATCGT
Source organism: Agonopterix alstromeriana (assembly GCA_963924505.1). Classification (NCBI taxonomy): domain Eukaryota; kingdom Metazoa; phylum Arthropoda; class Insecta; order Lepidoptera; family Depressariidae; genus Agonopterix; species Agonopterix alstromeriana. The sequence goes on along the minus strand of OZ004671.1, from coordinate 16,211,928 downwards.
GAAATTTCTCGTTTATATATTTTTTAAACTGTACTCCATTCCATTGAATTACAGAAACAGAGATTTGAAACACTTCCTCTCACATATTCTTAGAACAGCTTTAGTAACATCCAAGATATGTCGGATAGTATACCTTTCTGATAAATAAATTATATTTGCTAATCAGAATTGGCCAGAAAGTTATATAGGAATCAGAAAATCTTATCGTCCTTATTCGTCTTCAAATTAAAACAAATCAGATAATGGTTTGTACGTAATCGATAACAACAAAATTCATTACATTATCAAATATACCTAACTATTAAATTCACAATTTGGTACGATAAAAACTTATTGGTACGAGTCCTGCCTCCCCTTGCTTGAAAATAGTAGGTATTGCTCAGGATAATATGAGAGATAACTCAACTAGAAAGTCAACAAAGTCCACCGAACTAGTAAAAGCACTTTAGCAATCTGTCCACGTGTTCCTAGACTGACCGAAGGAAACTCGGCTTAGGTCATTACAAAAAAGCCACACGCATCATGACCGCATACCGCTTTTATTTGACTGCAGACATCTACGTTCACGTCATAATCATTAAAGGAAAGGTATAAAAACTTCTAGATGGGATATCAAAATAAGTTGTTTTATAAAGCCGATTATTTTTAGGACTTTTTGTCTTTCTTTATGGTTCTAGTTTTTCCATGTCTGGTAACTTAGATAAAGTATATGTCTAGATTGAGCCTCACGCTTCTACCGTATAAAAGAAAAGTGGGCAACTTTCTTAGGCTGGTGTGCGTGAGGCGTCATACAACTTATATCTATGTGCGTGTATAGCGACACAGTTTATCACCGAGAGTTCGGTTATTTTTTTTTTGATGCGTTCGTAGCTCCGACTGTCTATCTAGACATTTAACTTATCAAAGTCTGGTAAGGTAAGATATTGTATTATTTATCTATGTCCAAGATATTTATTGTTGCATAAAAACTGTTTTTACATTTTGAATTACTTTGAAGGTCAGTACTCCAAGCGCCTTGTAAAATCGACAGGGCTGCAGGAGGGGACCAAAATGCTGACGCTTTCTTTGCTCAACAGATCAGCGGAGTCATTCAGCGAGAAAATGCCGGTAGCATCTAACCTGCCACAAGAAACCAACCTGACCTGCTGAAAAATTTAATATCTTAAACCTTCCATAACCTACAATAAGGAGCACCATGTTTTCAGGATTAAAATCTTGAATTTTTGTTATTTACTTAAGAGGATAGGCGGGCTCTCGAAGACATTTGGAGAATAGGTCACTTTTCCGATTGTATACATATTTGTACGATCCGCCCTTCCCACACACCCCGCCGACTAGAGTGCGAAATAGACAGCAACGTGAACTAATTTTATCGTCATAAACTGGACGAAATCATCATTTCGTATTCTCTTGTTTCCTCATCCAAAAAACTAAACCGATTTTAATAATTATTTCAAGAATATTAGGAGAAAGACTTTAGTTATGTCTGTATGTTTTGATTTTTTTTCGTTTACATTCGTCAAATTCGTTTGCGATAATTGGTCATTTTTGAAGATCCCTAGTTCTTACAGTAATTCATTTATACAAAAAAGCAAAACATAGGGACATAGCAGAGGTAAAATCGATTTTATGGTAAAAAAAATATTGCTATAGTGTCAGGGAGGAAACAGGGGAATACGTTTGTATGGACTAAACAGTACTAGTCTATCCTCTTAAGGGGATATAATTCGGAGCGCGCTCCATACAAACGTACTATAGTGATATTTACAATACTAACTAATTAAAGTCAATGAAATTTTGCTGAAACAATCTTGAAACAAATATCTATGCTTGTATGGAGTCAGATTTTCGTTAAAATATACAGTTTCAATGCTAGGATTAATTTAAGATTTGTATGGAAATCTTTGAGGCACTGTAACTTTTAAACTATACATTTTAACGAAAATCTGACCCTATACAAGCATAGAAATTTGTTTTTAGATCGATTCTGAAAAATTTCATTGACTTTAATTGGTTAGTATTGAAAATATCACCATAGTACGTTTGTATGGAGCGCGCTCCGAATTATATCCTCTTACTGAAACTTAACCTGCTGGGTCAGCGAACCATAGTGGGTCTGGGCCTACGAAACGAGAAAACTTTCTAGCTGGCTTGTAGCTCACATTGTTCAGCCTCCTCTACGTCGTTCCAGCAAAACATAGGGCGACGTACACTGGACGTCGCGTCGACCAGTAGGTTGATCCAGATATGCTCTCCGGAGATACTGAATTTAATGTCATTGTGAATATTTTCTTAATTAATGTACGTAATCTTAAAAGTTTTGTCTGTCAGGAATTTTTAATTAAACATCTTATAAACACTAACAAACTTTCGAACGCAATGCTAAAACAAAACATTTTATAAACCCTCCCGTAACTCCAACAAATCCAAGACATTGTTCGCAAAAAAAGGGAGGGAATTAAGAAAAAAGTTAATAGGCAAAGTTAAGCGAGTCGTTGTCAACGGCTTAGACCGACAGAGTGATTGGTAGAACTTCGGTAAAGTCGGACGAAGTCGGATGAAGTCGGGAAAAGTCGGATAAAGTTGAGTGTACAGTTAAATTCAGTTTGCGAGCGTACGATTAATGTTACGAGTTTGAAGTCATAAAGCTGACGTCTGCGATGCTTTTTGTTTCGAGTAAAAACCTGCCCCAAATGAAAATTAGACGACCTGGTAGGTATTCCAGTTAAGTACCTGATACACGGTTGCCGACCAACGTCTGACAGAGGTGCGTACGGTAGGGACTGTTTCAACTACACGATCGCCAACAAGAGTTAACATCGACGTAGATTTTAAATTTGCCATCCCCTTTTTATTGATGACACATTAATGGTTTTCAATTTCGTCACCAAAATCTCCCAAGCTAGTCGTTTCTTCGCGTCCCCTTAAGACGCAATAGAAAGAAAATTTCGTTCTCTGGCTAGTGGGCTCGGTAGCGAAATTGGATAACGCACTTCCCTGGTTTGGAAGAGTGCGCGTTCAAGTCCCGCCCGAGACAAATTTTTCAGTCTTTAATTTGATTAGTCGTTTCTGTTTGTATCTTTATATTCTTCAGAACTGAGATCCCACAGACAGAGTAGGTATCTGTACAATTCTATTAATTCTGTAACAATTCATCATTCTTCTTTTTTCTTGCCATTTTGCACATTTTGTGTCTAGTATCATAAGTGATAGAAAGGCGTGTGACCGAGGCGACGATTTACAGCGAATGAAATACGCCAGTACAACCATTTAACTATGGAATTAAGTACTCGCGGTTGTCAACCGCTGACTACACGGTAAGGCCACCGACCCTACGCCCTCTACGGTGGCGATGTACGAACCCCCTGTGTAAACTTTCACTTAAATCACATTTCGTTCACCAAACAAATAGGCGTATAATTTACTGTCGGATCTTAGTATACAGGGAGTAATGAAAAGTATAATTAACCTTTAAACCACATACTCTAGAGTCGAGTAGGTATTGCAATTTAGTATGGGACAGCTGATATTTTTTTTGGTTTGCTCCCATAGTAAAAGTTGATCAGTTTGATGGGTAGAGTATGTGGTTTAAAGGTTAATTATACTTTTCCTTATACCCTGCATAAGGATCAAAATACTATGAAACCAGCTGAGGTAAAGTACACTCAGTCAGGTCAGTTGGTCTCTAAGTTAGGTAGGTACCAGTTTTAGTTAAGAGAAGTTTATTTCGAATGCGTAAATACGCGCTGCATACAAACGAAGTCTGGTGATATTTTCAATACTAACCAATTAAACTATGCTTGTATCGTGTCCGATTTTCGTTAAAATATACAGTTTCAATGCTAGGATTAATTTAAGATTTGTATAGAAATCTTTGAGGCACTGTAACTAAAAAATTGTACATTTTAAGGGAAATCTGACACGATACAAGAATAGAGTGTTTTGTTTTGTTTCTAGAATGTTTCTGCAAAATTTCATTGAGTTTTATCGGTTAGTATTAAAAATATCACCAGACTTCGTTTGTATGGAGCGCGCCAACAGCAATACACCCTTAAAACATAAAAGTGGGATAGGACAGGGCGTGAAAAACCAAATGAAAGTTACAAAATTAATCCAATAAATCAAAAAAGGATTTTTTTTGACGCCGTTTAGATTATTCGACACGCTGGCCTGGCTTCAATTAATGTGCCAATACGAATATTTGTTCATGAGTAAAATCAAATGCTTTTAGCACTACAAAACAGAATTTGTTATTTCCAGCTGCAATTCAGAGGAAAGGTTGATAGAACACAAATAGATAGCGAGCATTATGAATTATTTTTAGGCGAAAACCATAGAGAACGCAGTGTCATATTGTGGTCACCAGTGATGACCTCCAAACGAGAAATAAATTTACAGATAAGTATGTGCATGTCCTTGAATGTCCATTACTTAATCGCACTTGGCTAAATGTGTTCTGCATCAAAAATACTATAGTAAATTTTATTGTTGTCCATTTCTTACAAAAAAGTCTATTGGCGTATCATAGCATATGCTCACGACTATATTCCCGAGGTGGTAGTCAGAGATGTTTTGAAACCTCAGAACATCCACGTTTCACCAGTAGTACCGAAACTCTGTCCAGTGTGACGGTGGGTGAGCCCGTCGTCACATAATGGACAGTGGGTACAATACATGCCTCGAAATTGAAGCATGCAGGTTTCCTCACGATGTTTGCCTTCACCGAAAGGCCAGTGGTGTTACAAATCGTACATAAATTGTGAAAAACTTATTGGTACGAGTCGGCCTGGACGGGGATCGAACCATCGCCTCCTGCACGGCAGGCAAGGTTACTCGCCACTGGATCACCACGGCTGATCCTATAAGCCTATAGGTATTAACAAAAATGTTTTTTTATGAAGAACATACGACTTTCACGACGTTAAGTTAGTCAACGTAGTTTCAAGGTCATGCAGCATGCACATAATTTTGAAAGGATAGTACTTGCAAGAAATTTTAAACTCTTCTGGAAAATGGAAGTTTTGCCTCATACCTTTACTTAATATTGCATTAGAATAGAATGCAACGGGCTAGCACACTATCGGGCACAACAGCTCGGATCACCGGGATCTCTTCCAGAAGTATTCGGCGGCATTAAAATGCTGGTGGGCTGCCTGCAGGAGCTGGGATGGCAGGAATAGTCATTCTCACTGACGCAAAATAGGCGCTTGAGTCGTCAAGTTGCGGAAAATCCCGCTCAATCAATACCAATATGCATTAGACTATTAGAGTATACCTGGATTCTCTAGAGCCAAGATTATACCAATTCCATTAAACGGTGACAATCTCCAAATACGATTTTGTTAACAGATCCAACTACGAGAGCGTATTGTTTAAAAATTCAAGCATTTCATCAAAAATGCAGCCTGATTTCACCCCCAATTAAGCTTGTTATTTATGCATTCGGTTAAATTTAGCAAGTACCATTTTGCGCTTATTCTGTTACATGGAAAACTTTCGTAACAATTTTATTATTTAGCTATCGAATTTGATTTAACTATTCTGCATTTAGTTTTTATATTTTGACTCTCATTATTGTTTGTTAAATAAATATCTTAGACATTGTTTGACTTACAAATTATCTAAATCCCATTTAAAGTACCAGCATACTTATTACACACATATTTCACTATTCATCAACTTTAATGCAAAAAATTTATAAAATGAGAAAACTATTTTTAATTTATTTTTATAGATAATAAAACATTGTAATTACTTACATAAAATTTACATAAACTTTAATCTTGATTTCCTAGTCTCATAAATATTTAACACATTATATTATATATACTACGTGATTTTGGAATGACTTTCAACATTTTCAGGGGTGCTGGTTCATCAAACTGAACAAGTTCTACTATAGAAGCAAATCTAAAATTGCAAAAATATCGCTGTTCCGAACTTAAAATGCAATGCCTACCTTGACTTAAAATGTATGAAACAGCAGATTTTTTAATGATTTCCTGTTTGCTCCTATAGTATTTCAGTTTGATGGTCTGAATCACCACTGAAAGTTTTAGTGTTAAAAAAAATCACTCATTAGGTATAATAAAAGTCTAGTGGCGATATTCACCAAAATTTTGTTAACGCAGCACCAAACGTAAACCGTACAACTAGAATAACACTGCGTCCCCCAGTTCAGGAAACAAGAGTATTTGGCAAGCGCGACGAAAACCTTGTATCACTTTAAATGAGTCGGTTAATCGGAGTGCGGGCTTTTTTAAATGGTCGTTTTATGCGGCCTTTTGATTAATTTTATTCAGAATATTTCGCTCATTCGCTTCTATAGACTTCCTTGCCAAGAGGTCTGTTAGGGCGGTAAGATAGACGCAGTGAAATTTGAAATTGAATCTTGATATTGTAGGGCTGTGCTCATACTTACCGAATTTATTTTTAATCTGTGTTAGGTAAACGATAAACGAAGCATGTACTCTGTCTTCGTACACCAACCTTACTTATGTCTAATTCAAGGGCGCGTCCATTAATTACTGAGGTGATTTTGGCGACCGCCCCCCCTCCCCCCTTTGGCTTCAACCACAGCCCCAAAATTTCACGTCAATTTTCAAAATCAGTATTTTTAGTAGTAGCCTTTGCTGGATTGCCGGATCAAACCCAAATATTTATCGCAATTTTCCACTGCAACTGACTGAAAAAAAAAAATTACGTGAGATTTTCCGACACCCCCTCTCTCCACTACGTGAGATTGTGTGACTTTCGGCTCGACCCCCTAAACGAATACATGCTGTCTAAGCAAATACAATCAATGTTTTTCAAATCGTCAAAATAAATCTATTCTGTTTTTAACAACGTATGAATTATATTTATCATGGTGTAAACCAAATTTCTGTGTTTTTTCGTGAATGTTGATGAGTATTGAATGAATGAAAAGAAAAATACAAAACGTTTAAAATATTAAAAAAGAAAACATAATAAAAACCGGCAAAGAGCGTGTCGTGTTTTACTCGCCCATGATAGGGTTCCGTAGCCATTGCATAAGAAGAATAATAATAAAAAAGGTGTAAAATCGATAATCTTACCTGAAAGAAAATGTTGAATCCTAACGATAGAGCGATTATTATAAAACTATTTTTTTCCAACCCCTCTTTCGTTGTATGGGTAAGGGTCGAAAATACTACTACATTTCTGTTTTTGGGTTACTGTTATCTATAATCATGCCAAATTTCGATTCAATAGATGTAAAAATGAGCGAGTTATTGAGGCGGGGCATACAGACAGACAGACAGAATGAACGAAAGTATAAGGGTTCCTTGTTTGACTACGGAACCTTAAAAAATAAGGACGCAATGCACCTTTTAATTTATTTAAAAAATATTAAAATTGGGTAGAAATTTTAATAAAAATTATGTTTGAATGCTGATATTTATAGTTATTCTTCTTTCTATACATACATAGGTAGGTCTTCCACTGGGGTAGACAGAAACAACAGGTCACCCACCCATCACCTTTCTTCTGTTTTTAAAATGTTATTTAGAGAGGGTAACAAAGATGGTTAGAATAAGTTTAGCTGAAATTTAAAGGCTTCAGAATAAACATTTTCATGACGAGTTTTAACATCAGAATTTTTATTTTCAAACCGATAAATTTTTCAATATTGAAAAAAATAAAGTTTGAAAATTCCACAAAAATCCTATTTCAAACTCCGAACATTTTTCGGGAAAAGTAAAATCTATTGTGAATGAACCTGCATGGAACAAAATGCGTCCTTTTCTTGTTGAGCCATATGGGTTCGAGTCATTAGTAAAAAGTCTGCGAGGTTTTTTTACGTTTCAATTTAGTATCAACGACAATCGTTACAAGGTCGTAATGTCAAAAAATTTAAAAAAGCCTTAGAGGAAGGATCTCTCTTTAAGACTAGAGTGAGCCATACCAATTGTAAAGTGTCCACTTTTTTTGACGTTTAGGTTTGAGTGTGTGATGTCAAGTAGTATGGACAAAAGGCACCAAGTGATATATGGCCTTATGTTTACGGTCACTTTTCACACACACTAGCTCAAAAAAAAGTGGACAGCCGTATAAACAAATATCTATAGTTCCATCTCCTTCTACTATTAAAGGTACGTCATAAGACAAAAGAGACTAATTACAATCGTAAATGTATGCGGACTCTATGGAGATCCTTCCTCTGAACTAATAACTGACATATTTAAAAAGTTAAAAATAATTCGATCACCTATCATTTTTGATGTAAACAAATGTTTGTTTTACTTTTAAACTCTCTTTAAGATAGGCCAATTAATGTGTAGGGGACCGCTATGAAAAGACCACAGATTATTTTATTTGACAATCGCTTGCGTTCCCCGACACATTAATCTACCTTAAATATCTTAAAGAGAGATTTGTTGACACCAAAAATAATAGGTGACCGAATTATTTTTCACTTTTTAAACATGTCTTTTTTTAGCGTTGGGGGTTGTTTAAATTTGTAATTTGATGTTATTTTGTAATGTAACTTGAAAACTGCTGAACCGATATTCATGAAACAAAGCTGAGAACACTCTCGCAAAAATTAGCTATCTATTAAAATAAAACGCATCGAAATCAGTCCACTCGTTTGGGAGCTACGATGACAGACCGACAGACAAACAGGCTGACAAAGGCGTCACATTTATAACACCCCTCTTTTTGCGTCGGGGGTTAAAAAAATATGTGTGTAAAAGTGGAGGAAAATCTCCAACAATTTTGAACACATCAAATTACTCGTACATTTGCTAGCTTCCTGGTTGAACACAATAAATGAAGGTAAATAACTCGAGAAACAATTGTATCGGCAATGTTTCTGGGTCTGTGCAGACTTGTTTGGTCGAAGGACAAAGAAATCAATTTAGAGATAACCTCGCCTTTTGTGTCCTGTTGTCCTTTGATTTGTTTAATGAGGAGCTTTCTGACAGCTAGTAAAACGTAGTTCCAACATACCGCGATAGATGGCGTTGACTCAAGTTGGATGCGAAGACGGAAATTTAGACTAAAAGTAACCTAAAAATGAAAAGTCTGATGCATCCGTTGACGCGGCTTACTTAAAAACGAAATTTTTACTATTTCATTTATTTTAGTCATTATTATAGTACATTAGTCGTAAAAAAAAAATCAGCTCTTCCATACAAAACTGCAAACTTACTCGAGCCAAATGTATGGGACATTTGTTTTTTTTTCGTGATTTCGATGTTGGTCCCATAAAGAAAGTTGTTCAGTTCGATGGTCTGATCATCCCCTTAAAAAAGTGTAAGCATATTAAGACGGACCCTATATAGTACTACCAGAATCGTCCATAAGCTCCGGTTGCGCGCAGGTGACCGGGCAGGAAGAGCAGGATACACGAGGAGTAACAAGGAACACCGTATTCACAATAAATATAAAACTGGAACTTGAGCTGACCTACTTCAATCCATAACTTGCAACATAATTACCTTACCAACAGGCAATTTATAAATTCTCTAGTGTTTCTAAAGCATCATTTTTCTCGACTACCAAACAGTCGTAAAGAGTGAAAAAGATCTAGACTTCAGACAGATCTGCATCCGTAGTTCTGACAATAATATCGATGATTTTCAACGTTAACGATCCACTTGTCTCTCGAGTGCATTGTCTCCAAACGATAGAATTATTATGGATAAGACGGCTGTTAAAATAATGTATTTAATACTGACGCCTTAGATAAAGCATATGTTTAGATACAGCCTCAAGCGTATAAAACAAAAGTGGCCAACTTTCTTAGGTTTGTGTACGTAAAGCGCCATACGACTTATATCTGTGTATGCGGACATGTTTTATCACTCAACAATTCACTGATATTTTTTTCGACGCGTTCGTAGCTTCGACTGTCAATCTTGACATATAACTTATCAAAGACTGAGGCATTCATAATTCAAATTAAAATTTTATCAATTTAGCATAAGCATTACATGAATAGATACTTAATTACTACATACAGAGCGGTCACTCCCTGTCTCTCTCAAATGTCACTTTAATTCTGTATCCTTCATTTAAGAAGTAATTTTAGAAGAGTCGAGGAAGAAGAACGTACAGAAAGCGCGCGCGTGCGAGCGAGACGGCGCGAGTGCCGACGCCATCTTTTTCTATAGACGTACTAATTAAAGCAAAGTCAAACTGTTCTAAATGGTATAGGGTTCAGGCCATGACATGACTGTCATTCTATATTTCTGGCCTGCCCAGTTCTTCATTTTTCCAAATGGATGGAATGGCAGGGTTCATAGCTTCTAGTACCTATCAGCTGAAGTAAGTAGTGTTATATAAGTTTTTACCATAACATTTTCGCTGTCTCGAACAGCCGTCTACGTCCTAAATTCGGAGTCTCAACGGTGAATATATGAGCCAAGTTTACAATCTTACTTTTGTGCTAGTTTTCGCTATCTCGAGACCTAAATCGAAATAATATTAATGTTGAATTCATCCTCCTCGAATGTTGCGCTCCTTACGAATGTGTGGTATTACTTTGGTTGATCGAATCAAGAAGAAAGTGATAAGGGATTGGTGTAAGTTGAAGGATGATATAGTAACAAGGATTGAGAGGGGTATGCTTAGATGGTTCGGTCACGTAGAGAGAATGAATGAAAGAAGACTTACGAATGAAATATACCAAGCAAAGGTGAGCGGAAGTGTTGGGAGAGGCCGTCCGAGGAAAACATACCATGATCAAATCAATGATCTTTTCCGAAAAGGACAAGTGCGTAGCACCCTCAATCGACGGAAGTGCATGAAAAGATGTATGAATGTGAATGAGGCTAAAGAGGTGTGTCAGAGTCGTAGCGTGTGGCGGTCCGTGGTCTCTGCCTACCCCCATGGGACAATGGCGTGAGCTTATGTATGTATGTGTATGTTGAATTCATAAATTACATACACTACAACATAACGTCACATAACTCTGTATTTACTCTAGCACTTTTAAGTTCTCTTTGTTGTATACATCAGAGTGAGCTTAGCATTTGAAATCTGGTTTTTTTAGCAGCTAACATCGTGATTGGACAGACAGGGAAATAAAACAATAAATTTTGTACTCAAAGGTTCACTAAGAAGTTTCCCTGACCGAACGACCTTGACCCTTTCAAAGCCGCCTCACATCTACTAAACTGAGTAATTTTAGTAGGTATACCTATTTTTGACTGGCTTGTACTTCCTTATGTCACTATGGTGCCTTCTAATCCAAGGAAATTAAATTCGAAAATTCCGCGTTTAGATATAACATTAACTGTAGAGAATTTATTGAAAATTAGCACTGCTCAGATATATTTAAACACCTTGTATGCTACGATATATCTGATGGCGACTGTACATCGACCTTATTCAAACTTATTAGACCTCAATTTTTGGTCCTGACTTACTCTGAAAGTATCTAACCAGATAATAGAGCTTATGGCAATAATTAGTAGGTGTAGCAAAATGTGTTAAGGGTATATTACTGTTGGCGCGCTCCATACAAACGAAGTCTGGTGATATTTTATATAATACCCGATTAAACTCAATGAATTTTTGCAGAAACAATCTAGAAACAAAATTCTATGCTTGTATCGTGTCAGATTTCCCTTAAAATGTACAGTTTTAAAGTTACAGTGCCTCAAAGATTTCCATACAAATCTTAAATTAATCCTAGCATTGAAACTGTATATTTTAACGAAAATCGGACACGATACAAGCATAGATATTTGTTCTTAGATTGTTTTTGCAAAATTTCATTGAGTTGAATTGGTTAGTATTGAAAATATCACCAGACTTCGTTTGTATGCAGCGCGCATTTACGCATCCGGAATAAACTTCTCTTAAGAGAATTTCGTATCCACGTTATTTCTATCGCCGAGTTGCCGATGCAGCGGGAACAGCCGAGACTCGTATAAAAATCGCTCCATCTCCATTCAGAGATCCGCTCAAATGAGTTACGGCTATCCGTGCTCTAACGGCCTATAGACCTGAGGCATACAAAGAGTTGTACTCAGTATTCATGGAAGATAGTCCGATAGGTCACGGCGGGTCCTTATGAATAATATTTTACTAAAAACTAGTCGCATAACTAGTATTTGGTTTTATAAACAAAAGTGAAAGGAGTTCTTTGCGCTGCATTGGATTTTTAATCATTTTACTTGTATCAGAAAGTGTACTGTTTTTGTAAGGTACATTTTTTGTAAACAATAAGTATAATAATTATAAATAAAGTATTTCTCTTCTTCTTATTTTTAATGACTTTGGTAGTTTCAGCAATTTTTCTGACCACACCGAAAGATTGGTTTAAACAAGGTATTACAAAAGTAAAAATAAATTTAAAAACTTTTAAGGGGGTTGTTTAGAACCTCAAACCGAACAACTTTCACTATGGGACCAACATCGAAATCGCGAAAAAAAAAACAGCTGTCCCATACATTTTGTTCGAGTAAATTTGTAGTTTAGTATGGAACATCAGATTTTTTTTCTTGATTTCAAAAATGGTCCCACCCTCTTAAGAGAAGTTTATTCCGAATGCGTAAATGCGCGCTGCATACAAACGAAGTTTGGTGATATTTTCAATACTAACCAATTAAACGCAATGAAATTTTGCAGAAACAATCTAGGAACAAATCTCTATGCTTGTATCATGTCCGATTTTCGTTAAAATATACAGTTTTAATGCTAGGATTAATTTAAGATTTGTATGGAAATCTTTGAGGCACTGTAACTTTAAAACTGTACATTTTAAGGAAAATCTGACACGACACAAGCATAGAAATTTGTTTCTAGATTTTTTCTGCAAAATTTAATTGAGTTTAATCGGTTGGTATTGAAAATATCACCAGACTTCGTTTGTATGGAGCGCGCCAACAGTAATATACCCTTAAATGTTTATTTGTATTTTTGTAACACCTTGTATGGTTGTGTATGTGTGTTCTTTTTAATTCTGATGCGTGTGTGAAGGTTACCAATCCGCATTGGGCACGTGTGGTGGACTAACGTCCGTACACCATCCGGTCGGCCTGTGCCTTGCAGTGGGACGTATACATAAAGGCTTATGATGGTAATGATAAAAGTATTTCTATTTCTAAAGGCGTGCTTAACTCAAACTTAACGTGTTTTTTTAAAAATAATATCACATGGATAGCTTTCTCACGTCATTTTAGACTCTACCACAGCGCCGAATGGTGTTCCGTTGTAGAGAAGAAGCCGCCTGTACCTGATATGATCTATCTACAGGGTGAAATTGATATCATTAGCATCGTTTTAAACTAAGAGTCTACCCATCAAACTAAACAACGTTTACCGGTCGCTCTATCGGTTTGCTCCCATAGTGAAAGTTTTAGTTTAAAAGGATGCTAATGATATTAATTTCACCCTGTATAGTTGATGATAATGACGTCATCCTCATCATCATTATCAGCCTCAGTCGTCTCCAATACTGAAGCACAAATACCCTTATGGTGAGGATGTATGTATGTAGTAATTGAAAGTTCCTGTCCAGTATCGACTGAATTGACTAAAATCGATAAAAAATACGTAGACTATACATCAATGTGAACCCGCGTGCGTGCGTGAGCATTGACACGAGGCGTTGCATGGGCGACAGTGTGTGAACAGCTTTAGTCCATCACTCACGTCCAATGCGGATTGGTTGAATGCGTTCGTTGCCACGGCTCGCTGCGCTCACCAATGCTATGTTATCTTAGTACAAACTAAGTGGAACGTAGATTTTCCATAGACAGCTTCCGACATCTATCGGTGACGTGTCGAAGCACTATGTGTTGATTTTGGGTTCGTATCTAAACTGGTCCGATAGCGCGCTACACCTCACTGCTGTAGTAGTGAAAGATTTAACTCATATCAATCGATGTCTTGTTGGTCTAGACAACCGGCTCACAACTCGGGTGGTTATGGTTCGATCCTCGTGTCGGCCGACCGTCTTATTCAATTTATTTCATAATGCGGCTCCCTCTGGTGCTAATGCGCGGTAGCGCTACTAATTAGACGACCTAAAATCCTAGGCGACTTGTCTATCATTATACATATTAATCTATGGCTATCACACGCATTTAGATACGAACCCAAATTCAACACACAGTACTTCGAAACGTCACCGATAGATGTCGGAAGCTGTCTATGGAATAGCAGCGTTCTACTTAGTTTGTACAACGATAACATAGCATGCGCGTGCTTGCAGTGAAGACTAGCACATTCCTCAGAATGGCAATCAACTTGTGCAAGTAATGTGAACTAAATAGCAAGACCAATGAAAGCTTTAGTTCCGATAGATCTGTTGTGGCGCTGTTGTCACTTTTCACTTATAAAACGTCATTACAGTACGTCATATTGAACTTACAGCAGCAGCAGACTTTCAGAAGATATCTTCTGTTTTTTCTGGTATTTTCGCTTGAGTTGAGAATCCTGGAGAAGCCCTTCTCCGTTATATGACATAATAATATCGTTAATAATTTGGTTCCTTGGTCAAATATCCCTATTTTTGCATTCTGGAATCACTGTATACAATACCTTTAACTACAAGTTTTATACAAATTACCTTGACGACAGCAGCGCCACAATGGATCTGTTGGAACTAAGTGAAAATTTCACTGTCACACATATCTTCATGTCCCAAATACCGCAGTTTCTTAAAACGAAAGTCTTAGATCAGTGTGTTGCCAGTGATGACATATGGAACACAGACGTAGTTGCTCACTCAAGGCCTCATAAAAAGGCTGAAAGTCACCTCAAGGGCAATGGAGAGGCTATGCTCGGAGTTTCCCTGGGAGATCGAATCAGAAATGAAAAAATCCGCAGAAGAACCAGATTAGCTGACATAGCCCAAAGAATTGCGAAACTAAAGTGGCAGTGGGCAGGGAACATTGCTCGCAGAACCGATGGCCGATGGGGCCGAAATTTCTCGAGTACCGGAAAGCGCAGCGTGGGTCCCCCACACGGTGGACCGACGACCTGGTGAAGGCGGCGGGGACCCGTTGGATGAGGGCAGCGCCGGACCGGTTATTATGGCGATCCTTGGGGGAGGCCTAAGTCCAGCAGTGGGCGTCCATAGGCTGAGATGATGATGATGATGATGAAATACGGTATATTTTTCGTCTTTCAACCGATTTAAACATTTTGGTGGTACCTAAGGAACTTTTTACTCACTGTAACCCCAGCACTACTTTCGCGATAGCCAACACTATTTCGCGTTGAATCAACGTTTTAATTGATACGAACTGCATATCCGTTCGACCTGAATTTACTTCGCTATTCACATATCACCGAAACGTAATAGCATTTTGAGATTTCGAAAACAACATGTTGAACTTTAATTGTATTTAATAAAATTTTATGTCGCTTTTCTTTATATCTTGTTAAATATTTGTTAAAATGTACTTGTTAAACAAATGTTAAATATTTAACTTTAGTGAATTAAGTCTTTATTACTTCAGTGGTTCGTAACCTGGGGTATTATTGTATAGCCCGATTCAATCGGTATGAAATTCAGTTCTTAGCAATTCACCTTTTATTTACTTCGTTAATCCATTTTAGACATGGGATAATAATGATGATCACAAAAACAAAAAAAAATACTTATAAATTGCATAGTAAAACAATAATACGTTACCGATTTTGTAAACGATATAATAGGAAACTTACAGAATAGAACATTTTAGTACTGTTCAGAAAACTCTCCTAGTTACAAAATCGATTCAAAAAATTTTGCCTGTCTTAGCTTCGTGAAGTCAGGCTTTTTCCCTTTCAATGTAGTCATAAACTTTGCTACAACTACCAACTGAAATTTCAAACGTGCATTAAATTTGTAGTTGGTAACACGTATTTTTAATTTCCATCCACATTAATAATTAATTACCTACTCAACCGATTTCTATTACGTTTGGATGATTTTCTTTGAGACCTACATTTCGTCCCAAAAGCAAAATGAATAGAAAAGCCAGATCCTAAGTAATATTCCAAATTAATTTCCCTATTTTACCCATATTCTTTTTTTTCCTCTGTGCTTAAATAAAATTGTCCATCAAAAATATGTTTTAAAGGTATAAAACTAGCGACAACATTTAATTGTATTAATTATTTTACGTTATTTTTGTATCCAGTAAAAGTAAAATTCATTAATCAGTGAAGCATGCGTGCCATTTTAAATTTTTACTCCGTGATTAAATTTGACTGTGCAGAAACACGCTTTTTTCATTTAACAATTATTTCGTGACCGGGTAAAATGGGCTTTTCATATTAAATTTTTGGGTTACCAAACAATATCTCTAACAAGGTTGAACACCACTGATAGACTGTCACGAACACGACAGAAGTTTAAGAAAACAATAATGAAAATTTTAGAACTTCAATTCTTAGGAAAATATTTTAAACACTATCTAGAATCGAATTTTTGTTTCTGGTAAATTATAGTTTCAAAGTAACCATGGCTCAAAAATTTCCATAGCATTGAAACTATATTAGGGTCCTTCTTAATATGCTGTCAGTTTTTTAAAGGGATGATCAGACCGTCAAACTGAGCAACTTACTCTATGACACTTTATTGTGGGGATGATCAGACCGTTAAACTGAACAACTTTCTCTATTGGACCAACGTCGAAATCGCGAAAAAAAACCAGCTGCCCCATACATTTGCAGTTTTGTATGGAACAGCTGATTTTTTTCGCGATTTCGATGTTGGTCCAATAGAGAAAGTTGTTCAGTTTAACGGTCTGATCATCCCCACAAAAAGGTGTCAGCATATTAAGAAGGACCCTGTATATTTTAATGGAAATCTGACAAAATACAGGAACAGATATTATATCCGAGACAGTGTTTAAAATATTGCATTGACTTTAATTAGTTAATATTGAAAGAAAATAGGATGAAACTACGTTTGTATGCAGCACGCTCGGTCGCTTTTACAGTTACATTCTCTTAAATACATTTTGGTTTTCCATTAGGAAAGTATTAGTAGTAGATTATAATAATAAAAGCAAGAACCTAGCTCGCTCCCTCTCACCCTTATTCGTGAGAGGAGGCCTTTGCCCTGCAGTGGGATTCTACAGGCTATAACTTACCTAGCTCGCAGCAGTACTTTCATACATTTTGTAGGGTCTCGCCGTCTCGCCGCACACAAACATGTGGTCGGTGGCAGCAAGCTACAGCAGTGTCCGCGGCTGCCACCGGTCGGTGGCTGTGGCCGGTGGCTCGTTTACGCCTAGCCTTGCTCTTTAGTTATATGCGCCTGGGAATGCATTAAAGCGTGAAGAAAAATGGCTATACGTAATTTGAACCAACTTGAGGTACCTATGCTCAATGTATGACAGAGATTAACTTGGTCATAAGAAATGAAAGATAATGCATACCTCTCTTGAAATAGAGTCTATTACACAAAACATCTAAATATAGTCGTAACACCCACACAAAATTCGAAAATAATGTATGTAGCAGTAAAGAATTTTATCGTTTCCATAACTTCTGAATGCGATGTAATAACCCAGTCTAGTCAGAGAGGCGAGTTTAGACTTATCAATTTTACGACTATAGTGCGCCCACGATAGCTCCGTGATTTTGACACATAATTTCAGAGCGATTATTTTACTTTCTGAAAATATTTGAGACGTAAAACCAACTAATCTCGTATAGTTTTAGTGTATTATAAAGTTTCGACGGCTCAAACAGCTTTAAGGGTATGTTACTGTTGGCGCGCTCCATACAAACGAAGTCTGGTTATATTTTCAATACTAACCAATTAAAGTCAGAGAAATTTTTCAGAGACAATCTAGAAAGTAATCTCTATGCTTGTATCTTGTCAGATTTAAAATGTATAGTTTTAAAGTTACAGTGCCTCAAAGATTTCCATACAAATCTTAAATTAATCCTAGCATTGAAACTGTATTTTTAACGAAATTCGGACAAGATACAAGCACAGAGATTTGTTTCTAGATTGTTTCTGCAAAATTTCATTCATTTTAATTGATTAGTATTGAAAATATCACCAGACTTCGTTTGTATGAAGCGCGCATTTGCGCATTCGGAATAAACTTCTCTTAAAAATTTAAATAAAATCTCTAAAACCTCCTGCCAAAATCACAGAGCTATATTGGACGCACTATAATCATATATTACTAAAGGCACAGTAGCTGTGACTGTGCAAAGAGAACCTTTCCTTAACATAAATAAATATAGTATAGAGCCCGTTAAAATATTTAATTCTAGATTAAATAAGAACCTAGAAAGTTATCTTAGAGTTGCCATAGAAAAAACGATTTATCCCATCGATATCAACGAGGCTACTGTTGGCAACACTAACATAAAATGTAGTAATTAAAAAAGTTGTATTTCCGTTTCCCCGTTACATATTGGTACGGTCCTTGTGCATGTAACTAACTCTGGTGTAAAAATCACTAAAATAAAACCTCCAGTGCTGCAAACGAGACTTTCCTTTACATCGAACCACTCCTGCCATCTGAAGAAAAACTACAGTCCACTATAACCTCTCCAGCGGAGCCGAATAAAGCACCAGTAGGCCACGTTCCCTACAGCTACCATACTCGCCCTGACGTTCAAAGCTAGAAAGTTTTGGGTGACTGCAGTCGTCCGGACGTTAGAGTGGATACATGCCTCGAAATTGACGCATTCATGTTTCCCTTCACCGAAAAGCCACATCGTAAATAAATTGCGAAAAACTCATTGGTTCGAGTCGGCCTGGACGGGGATCGAACCATCACCTCCTGCACGGCAGGCAAGGTAAGTCGCCACTGGACCACCACAACTTACTTACTTAACTTACTAAAAGATACATATAACTTTCGAAACTCAGTGTTCAGCGTATGTACGCACTTAAAAATATGTGCATTATGTGGCGACGGGCTCACCACCCGTCATACTGGACAGAGTTTAGGTACTAATGGTGAAACGTGGATGTTATGAGGTTTCAGAATATCTCTGACTTCCCCCTCGGGGAACATAGTCGTGAGCATATACTATACTAAAAATATGTTGTGTATCACACTAACTGTCTCTGTTATTTATGATAATAAGCAGTTACTATTGCAGTAGAAATCGCCTATACGAGCAGTCAAACTGCCTCAAATGACTCTAGTGACGACTCTTCTAATCAGAATACCTAATACGACCTTGAATTTCGTATAATCTTGTTTAAGCCAGACAGAAGACAAAGAAAAGTGAATCAATTTCTCTAGGGACTCTTGAAATTGGTTATCGATAGAAACGATAGCAATAAATGAATATCTGATAACGTTATGACCAAAAGCACAATACTAGGTTAACCTTTCGGCGACCTTTAGATACCTCAAACAGTATTAAAAGATTACGGGGGTAGGCAGTGACTATACAGCTCGCCAGACGATACGGGGATGTAAACATAAATGCGTTACTATATTTTAGGGAGTGCATCAAACTATATCTATGGAGCAAACATCAAAAAAGCCGTGGTGGTCTAGTGGCGAGTAACCTTGCCTACCGTGCCGGAGGCGATGGTTCGATCCCCGTCCAGGCCGACTCGTACCAATGAGTTTTTCGGAATTTATGTACGTTTTGTAACACCACTGGCTTTTCGGTGAAGGAAAACATTGTGACGAAAACCTGCACGCTTCAATTTTGAGGCATGTACTGTACTTACTGTCCATTACAAGTGGCGACGGGCTCACTCCCCGTCACACTGGACAGAGTTTCGGTACTAGTGAAACGTGGATGTTCTGTGGTTTCAGAATATCTCTGTCTACACCCTTGGGGAATATAGTCGTGAGCATATGCATGCATGCAAACATTAACATCCATGAAAATGTGTACTCGACCCGTATACCCCGTTGTTCCAAACAACAGATTTCTTTTTCCAGACCATCAAACTGAACCACTTTTACAAATTTTTTTTTTGCGATTTCAATGTTGCTCTCATAGTGAAAATTGTTCTTTTTAATGGTCTGATGCCCCCTTATGTACGTAATGCCTGATGATGACTGTATTTTTGTCAATTTCTGATTTATGTCAAACCCACAGAATGTTGTAAAACCATTTTACCAGCCACGTGTTTTACATTCCCTTTTAGCTATGAGTTGAGTGATTCCACGATTTTCCTATCCGTTCCCCACTAAGTGACTTTCGATGGAACATATTGCGGGTTTGACCTTTTCCCTAGGTTCGAAGGGTGGTTTTTACATTTTTTCTTATAGAATTCAGTTTCGTGTTAGCGGTCCCGTGATTCTGCTCTTAGGAGCGTGAAGATTTGTGAGGTATGTGTATAAGAATTTTAGGTGTGAGGATGCCTTTTTATAATATGCTTGCGTGTTAACAAAAAATCTTTCGACTCCTTTTTGCACTGACCACTGCTCGTACCCACTGTAGCCTCGGGACTATTTAATTACCAAAAAGGATATCGAATGCCGTTTTGAAATTGTTGTAAGGTACGATATTACTAATATGAAAACCTCCAACTAGTACTATACTTCATTGCAAATAAGGACGACGAGATTTTCCGATTCCTATTTAGCTCTCTGGCCATTCTGATAAGCAAATATAATTAATTTTTTAGAGAGATTTACTATCCGACACATCTTGAACGTTACTAAAGCTGTTCTAAGAATAAGTGAGAGTAAGTGTTTCAAATCTCTGTTTCTGTAATTAAAACTAGCCTTAAATTTTCTTTGCTATTTTGAATAGAGTATACTCTTTCTTTTACTGTGAAGTAACCAAAAAAAAAAGTCTAAAATTTTTCAATTTAGAGTTTATCGTTTTTTTTCAATACTGTTATATTTTTCACCTTAGTTCAATATACCCATACGTGACGGTCACAACACACGGCCGCTATAATATATTGCTACACTCTTCTTACGTACGCAAAGTTACAAAAGCACGTCTCTTTCCTGCGTAAGAGTGAGAGGATAGTGATTGTCATAGTGACAGACGGTTAATTCTTCGCTTAATAGCATATGAGGCGACTAAGGAGTGTTTTTGTGAGCAAAAACTGAACTTGTAGTTGACATTGATTGATTGATCTTTCTTTTTCTATTCTGATTATTTCTATTCCATTTTTATTAGTACAGTTTTATTGTTTGATCTGATCAATGTCAGAAAAACTAATAATGTAAGGTATCTGTTTTTATGACTTCGGCTAGTAAAAATATCTATTTTTGTTACAGACTAAAACTAGAAAAATAAATGATCACATTATTTTGTTAAGAAAACCTAATTCGAAACGGTCATTAATCATACGTAATGATTCGACCAAAACAATATTTATTTCATGTCGAAGCAGAACAAAATTCAATTAGTTAGGTATTGTATATACTTAGATTTAACTAATGAGGAAGATGCGGTATTTCATTCATTGTGAAAATGGTATTCAGTGATCGGAGCGGATCGGAATGCAAAAATATGTGTTAGATTGGAATTAAAACCCATACGTGACGGCCACAACACACGGCCGCTATAATATGTTGCTGCACTCTTCTTACGTACGCAAAGTTACATAAGTCTCTTTCCTGCGTGAGAGTGAGAGGATAGTGATTGTCATAGTGACAGAGGCGGTGACAGTGACGGTGACTTTTAATTCTGGTACCATGAAAAATATTAGAATTATTATACTATACCTAAATTGCAGCAGGTTGGCCACTAACTTGCCTCCACCAACACGCACTGGACCCGCGTGGTGGAATATGGCCCAGTCCCTCTCACCCTTATTCGTGAGAGGAGGCTTTTGCCCTACAGTGGGATTCTACAGGCTATAACTTTTATACCTAAATTGTTCATAGGAGTTCCAGATTCAGAAACGTTCTGGTTTTGTTGTTAAATTTATTTGACATCACACAAATTATCCATGACTTGGGTACACATATTCATATTTCCCATATACAAATATTTCCTCCTTGAGATATTTGAACCCTCGAATGTAAACGTACACCAGCTGTCTTGGCATCAGAATCATCAAAGAAAACTATCAAATGACACTCTAATAAGCATCCTCCTTTATTTGGCTACATCTATTATTATTCCATGTAATATTTTCTCTTTTAATAAATAAATAATGTCTATCCATCCATTTGCAGTAATAAAAAGAAAAATCGCTAAAGCTATTGGAAGATCAACATTTAATAAAATAAACGATGAGGTGGACATGGAATCTGACGTTTGTAGACAAAACGATCTGGACATAAAACGAGTAATAGTCTACTTCGATGATTAAATAGATAATCATAAAAAGGAAAACATTGGATGGTAGTAAAATTTTAATTGGCTCTGCAGAAGAAGATACGTTTTATGTTTGAGAGGATTATTTCAAATCATCTTAATTTCATTGCTAGGTAAAATATTTATTGATGCAGATTTTAAACGAGGTTTGAAACGAAGCGCTCGGATCTTCGGTATTGAAAACGATAGTCGGTCAGTGCTAGGATGGGTGACCGTTTAGTGGTATTTCATCTCGAGCATCTCCGTGCTTCGTGCTTCGGACACGGATCTTTACATTGTAATAGTTATTAAGTCGTGTTATGTTGTAGAGTTTCTGGCCGCATCTTCTCTACAGCGACAACACGTTCCGACGCGGTGGTACCTTTAAAAAAAAGATTTGACGTTTGATAAGTGTGCTGCATGCTCCTATATTGAATAAATTATATTAATTATATTGACTTTGACCTTGACTTTGATCTGGTAACATATAGTTTTGTCAGATGGCCGTGTAATGTAACTATTTGTTTCGAACCTAGCTTGTTTTGAAAATTCCCTCACAGCAAGTTGACTTTAGCTCCAGTAACTTAACTCTACCGATCCGCATTAGGCACGCATCTTACAAATTATATGTGAGAGGAGGCCTTTGCAGTAATATCGTACAGGCGAGCCTGCTATAACTTCTTTTCATACCATATAGCATGTGGGGCTTTTAAAAGTGGTGATTTGTTTCGTACTTCGCACAAAGGATAGAGTTTGGATCCTTTTTCGATTTAGGAATACGTTAGCGAAATATTAAGCTTTAAAGTGAATTTTGTTAGAGTCAAGTGTCCCCGAAAAATATCATATTATTATGGACTAAACATTTTAACGGCCTAATAAACATTTACCAAAGTTGTGAAACTTCTCGTGAAATTATGGATATTCCAAATATTATGCATCATTTATAGAGTACCTTCTGTCTACCCCCTCAAGGAATATATCACCTTATTTTGTGCATCTTGTATTTTCTATCTGTATTTTTGCTGCTTATATTTTGGGTGAAAATTTATTGGATCTGATTGAATAATTAAGAGAAGTTGATTCCGAATGTGTAAATGCGCGCTGCATACAATCGAAGTCTGGTGATATTTTCAATACTAACCAAGTAAACGCAATGCAATTTTGCAGAAACAATCTAGGAACAAATCTCTATGCTTGTATCGTGTCCGATTTTCGTTAAAATATACAGTTTTAATGCTAGGATTAATTTAAGATTTGTATGGAAATCTTTGAGGCACTGTAACTTTAAAACTGTACATTTTAAGGAAAATCTGACACGATACAAGCATAGAGATATGTGTCTAGATTGTTTCTGCAAAATTTAATTGAGTTTAATCAGTTAGTATTGAAAATATCACCAGACTTCGTTTGTATGGAGCGCGCCAACAGTAATATACCCTTAAACATAGTTACGAGCATAACATGTGTGTCTATGTTATGTTTATACCTAGGTAGATATATTAGTAGGTGCCCTGTTTGTTTTCAATTTTGCATTATTATTCAGCGCACAAAGACTTCCCCCTACATTTTAAATAATAATACGTTCCCCGTGTGAGGATTTTTGATCTTTCCCTACACGTTTTATTAAGTACTTCATAAAAACAACTTTTTAACAACCTCTGACCGAAATTTGCATACAGATCTGTGTTCCCGGAATTATGTAAGGTCAACGTACTTTATTTACTTAGACGAATTATATACGGACCCGCCTCGCCTTAGCATTTCCCCTCTGCCAACGTGCAAGATCAAAAGATTTACATACAATTTTATACCTTATCACTAAAAGCGACAGCCTATAATTGCGGAACAATAATTTCGAACTTATGACGTTTGGGGATCACACGACAGTGTCGTTTTTCATGATTTTTTCATTCAAAATTAGAATCTAAACTAATGGAATAAAATTCAAAGTTGCGTA
Source organism: Agonopterix alstromeriana (assembly GCA_963924505.1). Lineage (NCBI taxonomy): Eukaryota > Metazoa > Arthropoda > Insecta > Lepidoptera > Depressariidae > Agonopterix > Agonopterix alstromeriana. Next base: position 16,187,795 of record OZ004671.1, on the reverse strand, counting down.
TCTCGTGCTACCTCGCCCCCCGCAAAAAGTGTCAGAAAAGTTTGTTAGTAGAATTACACGCGTAACTTGTCCTCATATAAGTAGTCTAAGTTTATTTATATTGACGTCATGCCCAATTTACACGAAAAAAAATATGAATTTTAATTGAAGGTAATAGGATAATGCTATGTACATACCAATGACATTTTCTAACTTACGTGCGTAATATATGTGAAAGAAAATATTATAAGGAAACCTGCATACGCTAAAGTAGGAATTCTGTTCTTCAGAGATTTATTTTATAACCTAATCGGTGGTGATGTTCTGGGACCGGACAAACAATCCAGTCGCTCTATTGGATCGATACAAAACTGAGAAATTACCTCACAGATTATGAACTATCTACTATTGGCCTCTACAATATTAATTGTTATGTATTTACGACTGTTATTAAAGAGCAAAAACTCATCGAGAACTCTAAAAAAAGCTAGTCGATTTGATACCAGCTGAATCGGGTAGTTACACAATAACACCCCTATTTTTGAAGTATCTTGCATTTTTGACTTTTTCAATCTACATACTCACGACCGTAATCCCTTTCGGGGTGGCCAGAAACATTGCTACGACTAGGTACCTACCAACTTTCTGTAGTTGTAGCAATGCTCACATTTAGAAATATAAGTTTCAGGCTGGAATGACGTGTCAAAAGGTGAAAGGTGGCTACCCTTTCGCTCACATAAACACTGGATAAGAATCCTTTAATTCCTTAGTCGCATCGTACGACACTCACGGGAATATTTTAGGGTGGTCCATTCTCAGTCACACGGCTTTTCCAATCTATGGATTATTCTATAAAACAAATGAAACAACAATCACTGACAAAAAAAAGTTTGCTGTCACGGGACGCCCGGCAGATGTGAAACTTCTCCCGATTTAAATTTCGAACTTCCGCTCCCGATTTAAATTCGATCTCCCGTCACTGAAAAAGGTTGCGGATAAGAATATCAAAGCCATCCCATAACAAGTTTCACTTTAAAAATATCGTTCAAAAATACCTCTGTAACAAAACAGTGAAACGTTACAATATTTTGTTTCTCTATTTTCCTTCGACCGTCCCGTCCGCAAGACCAGCGAAGCGTAACAGAGTAATCAAGATGTCTTAATGCAAAATCGATATAGAAACATTTTGATTGGCCCGTCCCTGCCTACACCGCTTCGGTAAACTCCCCTTTTGTATGTAATCGGTTCGTTACGATCATTTCGCAATTGTAGTTTAACGGTTTTGTTGGGAGTTAGAACAAAGCAATCAGGTTTTTGACCGTAAGTAATTTTCTTTTTGTCAATGCCTCAAGCCTTAAGGGTATATTACTGTTGGCGCGCTCCATACAAACGAAGTCTGGCGATATTTTATATACTAACCAATTAAAGTCAATGAAATTTTGCACAAACAATCTAAAAAGTAATCTCTATACTTGTATCTTGTCAGATTTTCGTTAAAATTTCTAGTTTTAAAGTAACAGTGCATCAAAGATTTTCATACAAATCTTAAATTAATCCTAGCATTGAAACTGTATATTTTAACGAAAATCAGAAAAGATACAAGCATAGATATTTTAATCTAGATTGTTTCTACAAAATTTCAGTGATTTTAATTGGTTAGTATTGAAAATGTCATTCGGAATAAACTTCTCTTAAACTTATGAGGGAGCAAGATACTTAATGCAAGATAGGATAGTAAATGTTTGCGTAGCATTCGTTTTGGAATAGCACGTAAGTGAAATAGCACAGTATGAGGCAGCTAATCTCTTCGTCAACGTCTCTGCTATGTCCACAACATATGGCTAGGGTACCGGAAATGATAATATTACCGCCAGTTAGAATTATTGCCACCCACTCTGTGACACCTTCTCTACATATGCATATGCTCACGACCTATATTTCCCAAGGGGGTAGTCAGAGATATCCTGAAAACTTAGAAAAACCACGCCTTCTCTGGTAGTGGTGATTTCTCGTTCTTTCAAATTTAGGAGGGTCGAATGGACAGGAGAGTGTGATTATGTTTAGCACCCTCATTTATACACTTAAATTAAATCATATATACTTCACTTTTTTTCTAACAAACCAGTGGGCCTACCACTAAACGACAAAAATCGAGACGTGCCTCTGTCCTTGTTATTTTGCATATGCAAAAACGAGCGCGCACGACGACGATTTTGTCACTTTCTCGTGCGTGGTATGTATAATAGCCCTACAGTTGATAAAAGTCGAAATCAACACCAGCATATTATTATGAACTAATCACTATGGAGCGCAGCATCCTTGGCTTAAAACTGATCGACCGGGTCAGAAATGAGGTCATTCGCGCCAGAACCCAAGTGACAGACGTCGCCACTACCGCTGCCAATCTTAAGAGAGATCGGGCTGGGCATGTCTACTACATGCCAGATGACCTGTGGGCCAAAACTACTACTAACTGGGCCCCACTAAAACAAAATCGGCGTGGAGGCAGACATATAAGAAGGTGGCGGGACCAAAATGATGGCTTCCTGAAGAACTGGCCTAACGAAGCGCAAAACTGGGACACATGGATAGAACGGAGGGAGGCCTTTGCCCAACAATGGGACAGTGACGGCTGATAAAATAATAAAATTATATTAAAAAACATTTCATTAATAAACAATAAAATATTATTAATAATATTAATATACAAATCAATAATATTAAAAACGGTGCTCGGTGTCATGACATAGCTCAGAAAATTAGGAAGCTGAAGTGGCAATGGGCTAGTCATATCTGCCGAAGTACTGACAACCGGTGGGGTGTCAGAGGTCTAGAGTGGAGACCGCGAACTGGTAGGCGTAGTGTGGGACGCCCTGCCCGCTGGACAGACGACCTAAAAAAGTAGCGGGGAGCGATTGGCTGAGGAAGGCCGAAGAAAGAGTTTTGTGACGCGCCTTGGGAGAGGCCTATGTTCAGCAGTGGACGATGATGGGCTGATGATGATGAATAAACATTTACCAAAGTGTTGTGGTGAAGGAGTTATCTGTCATAGAGTAATAATTTTATTAATCATGGTGACAACCATTAAAAACCTCTACATTATCGAGTGCGACTTTCTTAGCAGATACGTTTAAAACATTTTGCTTTTACTCTTCTAACCCAAATCTCGTACAAATTTCATGCATAAGTATATCCAATCATCTCCTTCCATAACCTTTCCTTTCACAAGTCTTTATAATATTATTGCTCCTTTATTAAAACCTATAAAATATCAATAAGCGTATTCTCAAGTACCTTTTTAATTACTCTTCTCATCTTGGGAGGATTCTCCGGTATTAGTGTACCGTATATTTTGCGGTAAACGCATCGTAAAATGGTACTTTTACGAGTACGTGAAAAGATTTACGGTGGTGCAGGCAGGTTTATTAGGGCCCTTGGGTAATGTGCGTTTTAGTGGCTAAACCTTTTAATGTGGAAGACTTTCTTTTGTTTAGGTCGATACAGTTTCATCATTAGAATGACCTGATTAAGATTGGTCGGAAAGGGAGCTTGACACAGATGGCATCAGATTTCAACACTCACAACAGCGCAAGTTAGTACGACAAAGCCAACAGATGGTGTTACCTGTCACCCTCGCAAATATGCTCCATACATGATAGTAAGACTACGGTCGGTCTCCAGGCATCACACCTAGCCTGGCGTAAGATCATTTTCAATGGAGGAATCTTCCACTTCGTTCCTCCATAAAAAGTCAAAATTGTAGATTGAAAATAATATCACATAGATAACTTTTTGACGTCATGTTTTTGAATCTACCACCGCGTCGGAAGGTGTTCCGTTGTAGAGAAGATGCGGCCAGAAACTCTACAACACACTTCTTTTAAACAAAACAAAATATAAAAAGTACAATTACATAAATTCAATATTAAATTACATAGTGTAACATTGTCAAGACCAGACATTTTGGTCATTCAAATAATCATCGAGTTTATAGTAACCTTTTTTACAGAGGACTTGTTTAACATGGGACTTTTTGTCCGTCAAGTTAAGAATATTCTCTTCAAAAAAATCACAGTATACTCAAAAAACAAGAACAAACTATTAATTAAAAGTCCACTCTTAGCTTGTATGAAATAGATACGAATTTAGCTGAATATATCATAACAATATTGCTCACCGACCAATTCAAATGCAAATGTGAATTTAATCGGAACAAAGCTGAAAGCCTGTCTAACGTAATTAACTGTTTCCAGTTATTTCTCTCCGTTCCATTTTATTATTCCAATCGTATAATTTTTGGGTTTTATGGAAATCGTATGATAGATATATACATACTAAATACGTATTATAATAAATTTAAATAGGTGTGTATTTTATAACGTGATAATTGCAATGTATAAGGTAGCATGACTCTTTTAAGGGTATACCGTTGGCGCGCTCCATACAAACGAAGTCTGGTTATATTTTCAATACAAACCAATTAAATTCAATGAAATTTTTCAGAAACAATTTGAAACTAATTTCTATGCCATTTCTATTTTCTAGTATGTTGCCTGATTTTCGTTAAAATGTATAGTTTTAAAGTTACAGTCCCTCAAAGATTTCCATACAAATCTTATATTTATCCTAGCATTGAAACTGTAAATTTTAACGAAAATCTGACACCATACAAGCATAAAGATTTGTTTCCAGATTGTTGTTGCAAAAATTTCATTGACTTTAATTGGTTAGTATTGAAAATATAACCAGAATTCGTTCGTATGCAGCACGCATTAGCGCGTTTGGAATAAAATTCTCTTAAAGAACGTTCACAGGCACATTATTGCAAAGCTCCTAAACGCAGGTAAGGTACTAGGCTTTTTATTATGAAAACCATAACAACAGCGGCACCAACATAACATCCATGACCAAATAAAACAAATCTCTCCCATACATCACGGTCGCTGCTCCAACTGAAAATTTAAGTTTTTATTTTAAAAATTTTCCAAAAAATATCGATTTTCGGATTTATTCATTTATTTGTGCTGTAAGACCAAAAGAAGATCGGCGAATGAGGTACGTATTGGAATGTCTAAAATAAAAAAAACTAAAGTGGAATAACCTACGTTCAAAATCCCTAAAATTTAAATACCTAATGGTTTTAAATACCTAATCAACTAACACCTATGTTCGTCTTACCTTAGCGTCTTCTCAATCTTCTCTTCGGTCTTGATAATGTTACACTATGTAATTTAATATTGAATTTATGTAATTGTACTTTGTTTATTTTGTTTTGTTTAAAAGAAGTGAGTTGTAGAGTTTCTGGCCGCATCTTCTCTACAACGGAACACCTTCCGGCGCGGTGGTAGATTCAAAAACATGACGTCAAAAAGTTATCTATGTGATATTATTTTGAATAAACAATTTTGACTGACTTTTTGACTTGCGTAAAATACCGATTGGACTAAATGTCTTATGTTTAAAATGTCTTCAGTTATTACACCAAAAATTGATACACCAACATTTGAAATACCAAATGGAGGATACCACTTGCGAGGTATTTGTTTGGGGTGGGTCTATATTAGAAACCATAATTTGAAAGGACGTTTTTTCGGTCTCCATCTTAGAGGGACCGTTCATAAATGAAACTGAGCAATATGTATAGAGTGTAACAAAATAAACAAAAAAGTAAATTGGCTGTAACCTGTAGAAGTTGGGGGATAGGTATTTCTTCTTATGATACCATTTCTTCTTATGATACCATGCATGCTTATGCATGCTCTATGATGCATGCATGATACGTTTTGAATCAAGTGAGTGAACCTCATAATCTTTCTCGTTAAATAGTCCACTCAATTTTCTATGCATTAATTCTTTTTATTTAAAGAAAATTTCACGATAACCGTGTAATATTATGATAATTGTAGAAAACGAAATCACATACTATCAGTTCAACCAAGCCCAAGAGGTTCCGTAACGACCAAAAAGTGACCATATCCGATGAAAATAGCTATCATGGTTGCGTTTTGCTACTGTTTTTTTAATGATTTGCCCATTTTACTAGTAATTTCTACTTTTGAATCCAGACTTCTAGAGACGTGAAAGTATTTTTTTTAAATTCCTTTTGATTTTCTGTTTACCTATAAAATAAATATGACCGCCGGCCTGAACGGCTTTTAGTTTTCGTAAGAATGACTGAGTCCAAATTCGCATGGTTCTTTCACGATTCTAGGTCTTGATAGACGGACAAGAAAGAGATCCTACAACGTGTTAATGAATTAACGCAAAAGTAGATAGTAGTTTGTTTAGAATCGAGAGCAGAATCGAATTATCATGTTTTCAACATAGGTAATTTTTTTCAAAATATTAAATAGTTTTTTTGTGAAATTTGAAAGTTTCTGATCTCGATCTCAACCCACCGCACGGGCACACTCACCCTACTTACTACCAAAACAAGATTCTTTAAATGTATCCATAAGCACGCTAGCGCTTTCATTCATTGCTGAAATGATAACAAATCATTTTTGCCTCAAAACTTAAAATGCGAATAACTTTAAATTTTAACCATCGAAATAATGAAATTATTGTTACAATCTACTTATTTTGTTTTAAATCAGTTGGAGTGTATGAGGTTTTGCGCTTATTCATTAACACGTTGTATAAGTGTAACGTTTTTTTCCCTAAAAAGGAAGTCAAACTTGCTACTTGACGAAGAAGAGAGGTTACTATTACTATCCAGTTAATCCTTCCGAAACATTCATTTGAACTCCCTGAAAGAATCATGGCCGCTCTACTTATAATATAAACTTATTTTTGGAAAATTAGCGAGGATTGGGTCCGGCTCTCGCCACCGCCGGTCTTCTCAGTAACAACGGACTCCCCAACATATAACAAAACGTTTTTCTTATATACGAAGCGAAGAGAAAACTTCTATAGCGCGATGCAGACCGCTATTTGTGATTGGGCGATTTGAAATCGCGCGAGCGTAACCGTTCCGGTGGGTGAGCATGGAGAATTATTAATGAGAATAAAAACTATAATTGCAAGTAATATTGTATGAGTAATGTTACGATTGTTTGTGTAGCTAAACGGCTATGAACTCTATTATAGTTTAATTTAAAGATGAAAGTAAAATTGCAGTCTTTGAACGTGTTTTACTTTTATTCATTTTGGTTTTTACTACTTTTATAACGAGAAGTAATAATGTTTCGTGTAGGAATTTAAATTATCTTGATGGATAATCGTTTCATGATGACATTCAGTTCATATTCTCGTATGACCTTTTATTAGATAAAGGTTACGCAGTAGCGTAGCGAGGGGGGCTAATACCCCGGGCGGCACTTTCATGGGGGCGGAAAATTCGAAAAAAATATCGATTGATTGAGCTCTGTCTATACAAGGTGTTACAAAAGTAAAAATTTTAATTTAAAACTTTTAGACCATCAAACTGAACAACTTTCACTATGGGACCAACATAGAAATCGCGAAAAAAAAATCAACTGTCCCATACATTTAGCTCGAGTAGATTTGTAGTTTAGTATGGAACATCAGATTTTTTTTACGCGATTTCGATGTTGGTCCCATAGTGAAAGTTGTTCAGTTTGATGGTCTAAACCACCCCCTTAAATGTTTATTTTTATTTTTGTAACACCTTGTATAAGCATTCGTAGAACAGAGAAAAATCGAGCTCGCTTCGCTCTCTCTAAGTTTATGTTTTAATTAATGCCTACACATAATCCCAAAGAGTTCTGATCACCAGCTAAGACGCGTGGTGCCAAAAATGTATTAAATTAAAATATAATTTAATTTATTTTATTAATCGGACGAAAAATTAGGTAAAAATCCAACCGGAATTATGAAATCAATATAAAAATGCACCGTTTTGACTTTTTGCTAAGATTATTTTTCCGGTTAAAACGGTACATGTAAAACAATGCGTGTATAGGAACGTGTTAGATGTTCGTACAAAAATAAAAAGCCAACATATTTTACCAGGACAAGATGTGTGCCAACTGCGATTACGCGACACTCCGTTTAGATGCGAGGTATAGCTAATATTACCACTATAATCTAGAGATTATGAGAAACAAATCGACAAGAGTTGCATAACTATACGCTAACATTTTTTGGTGGCCTATTTCCCATAACTGGGGAAATTGAATCCTTTTCACTTGCAATGCCACAACTCTGAAAAAGGAAGCGGAAATGCTTGTTTTTAACTACTGTTCGATTTCAAGTATTGAATAGTGGACACAAAAAATGACTCGAAATTGAAGCCTAATCTTGCCTTTTATATTTACACCCGTCATACCAGTTCTCCTTTGCTTTTCATAAAATATGTTTCTATACAATTAGGCGTCATTTCCTCTCTTTGACAATAAAGCGTTCCTTGCTTCAAGTTGCAATTTCATGTTCATTAATTTATAATAAAAGTGCCTGCGAAGTTCAGAAAGGATTTCGACGAAATTCGTTTTCATTGGGGCAGCTGCTTACAACCCTGAAAATGAAATACACACTGTATTTCGTCGGCTTACCGGCAAAACTCATTAAGTGATCGTTCCCAAACTTTACAGGAAACGCAAAAAACGATTTGAAATGTTATCGTTCATAATTTTGTTTGTGGGATTTTAGTCGAATAAGTGAAAACGCATTCGGTAGTAATAAACGTTTATTAACAAAATTAAATGAAAAAATATCCAATCGGACTGTCAGTTTTTTTTTAAAAGGCCAAAAGAAATAGTTGATGACTTTTGGCAGTTACCGTTTTTTACAATTAGACAAGTAGTGATTTTTGAATCACTTACAACTATGTTAAAACTATGGAGGAACATACAAATTGCAAATCAGTCTCAATTATTTAGATATTAGGTACTTAAACTTTTCAACCAAAAACTTTCATAATCATCTTGGCTGTGTACGTTGATGAAATGTTGATCTTCTGGAATGATGCAGAGGAGATAAAGAAGGTCAAACGAGATCTTATGACCAAGTTTGAGATGAAAGACCTTGGAAGCCGAAAGAGATTGGTGAGACGAATATACCTTACCAAGGGCTAATAGGTTCATTATTATATCTGGCCCAATGCACTCGACCAGATATAGCCTACGTCGTGAGTTTCCTCAGTCAGTTTAACTCATGCTATTCCATGGAGCACTGGATAGCTGCTAAAAGAGTACTGAGATATCTAAAAGGTAACAAGGGTCTTCAACTTACCTACGAAATGGGAAATACACATGCAAGGTTAGTTGAAGCTTATGCAGATGCTGATCACGCTGGAGACATAACAGACAGAAGGTCTTTCTCCGGGTTTGCATATCTTATGCAAGGAGGAGCAGTAGTATGGGAAAGCAAGAAACAAAGGACTGTCGCTCTCTCCACAGCGGAAGCTGAATATGTAGCTATGTCAGAAGCTGCAAAGGAAGCTATCTTCTTAAGCAGGTTTATGACAGAGTTGGTGGAAGGACTTCCTTCAGAGGCTATATACATACACAGTGACAGTCAATCTGCAATAGCCATCGCTACAAATCCTGTGCATCATCAGCGCACTAAACATGTTGATGTTCGGTACCATTTCATAAGAGAAACAGTAGAGTCTGGCATAATCGTGATCGATTATGTGGAAACTGCTAAAATGGTGGCAGACATCCTGACGAAGCCCCTGTTGAGAGGGAAGTCTGAGTGGTGCGTGTTCAGGATGGGCCTGAGAGCGAATGAGTGATGAATGAGAAGGAGGATAAGAGACGAGGATGGAAGAGTGCTGAACGAAGAAAGACTGGTATTAGAGCGTTGGAAGAATTACTTTGAGCAGCTTTTTGATGCGAAGATGTGGCTCCCGATAGCGGAGAAAACTCAGAGCCAGCATGCTCAGAGATAGGGATGGATGAAGAAATTACGGGAGATGAAATAGTGAAAGCGTTAAAAAGTATGAAACTAGGTAAAGCTGCAGGGTGTGACAGGGTGAATGTCGAAATGCTAAGAAGTGGCAAAAGTGTAGTGACAAGCTTGCTGTGGAAACTTTTTAATATAATGCTGGAGAGACGGTCGAGTACCAGATGACTGGTGCAAAGCCGTCATCGTCCCATTATACAAAGGCAAAGGTTCACAGCAAGAATGCAAGAACTACCGCGGCATCAGCCTTCTTAGTGTAGTTGGCAAACTGTATGCTAAAGTTTTGATTGAGAGAGTGATGAATGTGGGACGTACAAGCGGGATTCAGAAGAGGTATGAGTTGCATGGGTCAAGTCTTTTCTTTAAGGTGCATTTCAGAGAAATACTTAGAAAAAAACCAAAAAGTATTCTGCGCCTTTGTAGATCTTGAAAAGGCATATGACCGAGTGAACAGGAGTAAAATGTGGTCGACACTGTCAGCATATGGGGTTGACGATCGCTTAGTGCAGGCTTTGAAGTCCCTCTATGAGGGCTCTAAAGCCTGTATCAGAGTTAATGGGGCGTACACAGACTGGTTTAACATCTCTAGAGGTGTTAGACAGGGATGTGTTGCGTCGCCATGGCTCTTCAATCTTTATATGGACAGTTGTCTGACTGATTTGAAAGAGATGGAATGCGGTCTAAGAATGGATGAGCTTAGTGTCAATACCTACCTAATAACAATCAAATTATATTTGCTCAAACAAAGTTGTTATAGCTGATTAGTGATGATAGAGCTTGTTTTTCTCTTTTCAGTTAATAGGTTTTTTATGCAGTCGGGTTTTTTGTTTATCTTAATAATTTATAAAAAACTTAGGTTATGTGACTTATCGTTTGACATAATTATTATTATGTTGTCTGAAAGATATTTGTCAGATAAGCTAACACGATCTTATTAAGAAGTGGTGAAACAGGCTTTTACACCCGTATTCTTAGTTGTTTTCTTGAGATTCCCTCAGTCGAGTCGAGGACGTTTTAGACGTTTTTGTCATACAAATTATGCTAAAAACGTCCTAACTCGGCTGAGGAAATTTTAAGAAAGCTACTAAGAATACGGAGGTTAGTCTTAAACACGTCTTACAACAGTAAAAATAAAGAATTAAAAGGTAACATAAAAATTAAGCTCTTTACTTATGATATGATATTCAGGGTCTGTTTCACCACTTCTTAATAATGTTCTTGTTAGCTTATCTGACAAATTGTTTGACATATCTGTCATAAAAATATGCCAAACTATCTGTTAGATAAGCTTACAAGAACATTATTAAGTGGTAAAACAAGCTATACTAACCATTTTAATATTTGAAATCATCATCTCATTTCTTTTTGGTATCAATTCGTAGCATGAAAATAATCTTCTTCTTTCTCGTTAAAGGTGATCACACTTTGAAATAATAAAGTAAATTCATAGTTTATTTAGCAAACATGACATTGCATTACCTACAGCTAACACAATTTTCACAATGTAACTTTTACTTAAAATAAAACATAATTAATTTTAATAATAAGAAGTAATTAAAGTATTAAATAAGTAAGGAAGTTTATAGTTTCATAAACTGTTACCAAGTGGAATATTAAATTATAGTATTTTAGGCCGCGCAACGTTACAATAATAATAATCGTTTTTGTAATATCGAACTGTTCATTTAGCTCAAAGAAAACCATAGTAATCAAACATAATTACTTATGCTTGGAATACGTCCGTTCCTAAAATTCACCTAACTATTGATAGGTGAATTTTAGTAACGGGCGTATTAACCTAACTAATGTTTGGTGAATTTTAGGAAAGGACGTATTCCATGCATAAGTAATTATATTTGATTACTATGTTTTTCATTGAGCTAAATGAATAGTTTGATACAACAAAAACGTGATATACAATGTTAGTGAAGTTTGTAAAGAGGCGGATTGTTTATTCTTGGTGTGTGATTGTCACCTAAAACTCATTAATTACATCAAGTGAATTTTACATATATTTTTCTTCTTCAATCAACGTAAACCTCTACAACGAGAACTCATTATTTCAAGTTGATAATTTTATTCAAAGCTCATTTAAAAATTCTAGTAACTTATTTAAATAAAATGAGTTTCTTGCAACAAGAATGTCAAAAAACGGAACATAGTGACTTTTTGCAAGTCGTAAAATCTAAACGAGAAGGGATATCAAAATAACGGTTTTTGCATCTTGTAGAGCTGGACGCGGTGAGTATCATGGTGTATCTAACTGAGTTAGTGACTTTTAGGCAGTTAATGAGTTTTGCCGGTAAGCCGACGATTTACATTCTCGTTAACGGAAATGTAAATATGTTGATAAAATTTAATTACTGAAGATGGTATTAAAATTCGGTCTCATTCAGGAAACGTATGAAGAAAATCTATTCCACTAATCTATTCAAAACTTTAAAGTTAATTTAAAGTGTCCAAAATCATGTCAAACACACATAGAATATGGTTCCGAGGCCGTTTTTTACTCAAATTAACCGGTTAATTCTGCTCAACAACATTGAAATTTGTAAAAAACCGGTTTGATAGATTAACGTGTTATAAAACCGGTAACCGAAACCTAAACCGCAATCAATTCTGGTTTGGGGTCAATGACCTAAACCGGTTTTTAAGATTAACCGGTTTCCGATCCCTGTTTCTATCACACCACTAATGTTAAAAAAAATGATTTCCTTCACACTAGTAGTGTTAAGGATGGGAAATCACATTCCTAACCGTCACACCGCGATTGTATTAAAGGAGTTGGTCACGATTTGCAATACGGCAAAAAACATCGAAAAAAAATTGATGAGTCATAAACTTATAAAAAATATAAGTGTCAGCTAGAGAAGGATATTGAGACTTTCCATATAAAAATTTTCCGAATTAAAGAAATAACATTATTTGGTACCAAAATGCCGGAAGCAAAATTAAACTGTCCTATCTCTCTAAGTTGTAGCGATGCATCATAGTAGCGACCCAAAGATAACTGGAACCAATCCATTTTGTAGCTATTACGTTAAATGCTCTCAAGTGCGGTTCTTAAGAGACTTTGTACTAAATGTTGTAAAGGACGTTTTGGTCTAACAGTTTTAGATCTTGATTGAGTGGTCTGTGCGATACTTGTGTTCTAGTTTGAAGGTGGTAAGGGTTAAAATACGTTGCTCTCAATTTGTACTAGCTTAGCGTAGGGTAATTAATTAACTGAATTCCAAAAAAGAGGTTCTATGTTCGTCTTTATGTATTTTTATGTATGTTCACCGATATTTTTGACAATATTTGACCAACTTTAAAACTAACTTAACTTTTTTCTTTTATTTAATGAACTGCTGGAAATAAGGAAATAATCATAAGTTTATTTGTGAAACATGTGTTTAGGTATTAAAGTGAGAAGTGGTGATGGGAACTAACAAATCGATCGCAGCGCCCGGGGTGGCAGAAATGTGTACTTTAAAGACAAGCTCTTTGAAATATGCTTGAATCTATGCAAATCCACACACTAACTCAACACAAAATCTCCAAAACTGTAAAGACTACAAACTTAAAATTTGGCATGGAAGTTTCTATTGGCATCTAGGTGCTCACTAAAAATGTTTTTTTTTTTTATTTTATCTCCAACGGCATCGGTGTGAAAACCGGGATAAAAGTGTGTACGGAAATTAGCACTGCAAATATCGTGGATTCTAGCAGATAGGCATTATAAAATTTTTTTATATGGATAATGTTGCTAATTTCTTTAGGTTTTACATTATTTTATTATAAAAATAACAAACTTTTAACTAACATGTTATTCGAAATAATTCACGGCGGTCCGACACCGCTAGGGGCGCTAGTGTCGTGCACATAGCCAAATCATAATGGGTTAATTGCTATTGAGCTAAAAACATTTAAAGTTTCGTCGCTAATCACAATATGCAGATTTTTAACAAGTGTATGTAACTTATTTAGTAGACTTGTAGAGTTTCTGGCCGCATCTATCATGATAATACGACGAATCGGTGAAAAAAAATGACTTCTATAAAGGATTTGATGTTTTTAACGAGGTAATGATGAAACATTTTACAGTTTTAGTACTTCTTTCTTTGGTACCTACACTTACGTCTGTCTTCTAATAAGGTAGATAGACACAAGATATTCCATATAGGGACCAGATATCTGTCGTTTCATTCCTGCTGATTATTGGTGCATTCGTCCTTTTTACCCAACTGCGCGACGCAAAGGAGGGTAATATATTTATCCTGTTTTATTCCAACACTTACATTTAATATTAAAATTCAAAATTTGTCAATCACAGCTTTAAAACTTGTCTGAACTTCAAAACTTGGTAGCAAACATAATTAAGTTTAATTATGCTACAGACGGTGTACAAACAATGCGTCTATGCAGTAGCTCTCTGTGACAAGGTGACACCTCACGATGATTGATTAATATTGACCCTTTAATCAGTCCATATAATGCGGCTTACTGCAGATGTATAACAATGTATCGGTGGCTCTGCAGTTTGAGTATACAGGTGTTTTGAAAATTAGTGGAAATGAATGAGGAAGAACTGACAACCGATAGGAAGTACGAGTTATAGAAGGTTGCGACGAGTCTAACGGTGGCGTCTCTAGTTTTTTAGGATCCTTAAACAATTATCATTGCTATCGTCTAAACATAATAATATGAATGTAGATGCTACAGTCAAAACTCATAACCTTTTGTGGTTTTGATAGGTTATGAGTTTTTACGCCCCATATCTAACTCAGGTTAGCGAGGAGCGACGCGATGAGCATGTTAGGTATCTTGCGACCACAGCGCACGAGACAAGCGAGCGCAGCGAGCGTGCCGCGGCATCGGTCGGCGAGTGCTAGAACTGAATTGCTACAGTTTACCTAGTCCACTCGAAAATATAATTTTGACTTAGGGCATCTCACTCAGGATTATGAGTTTTTAATGTAACATAGATAATTGACAGGCACTCCACCTTTAACCAAACATTTGCCAATTTGCCAAAAAAAAACACATTATCCCCTCTTCAAACTACCCCTCAATAAAGCAAACCCTCTTGTCTGTTCTTTGTCACAGTTGCACAGCAAATAAACTGAGACGAGTGATAGAACGAGAAGGAAAGAACCTGAAAATAAGAAAAATAGCATTCCTAACCTCGAGCTGGGCTTAAACGACTCTCTATCCTCAGCTTAGCTAGCAGATATTCTATCAACTAGATCACAGCGCCATTAAACAAGAAGGTTTAAAGGTATATTTCCACGAAGAACTAAAAAAAACATTGGAATAAACCAAACTAGGTTTGACGAATTTCACGGAAACGACTTTTCCCCTATTCTAAGGGATTTATTTACATTTACCCCTCAAGTCGTTACCTTTGACGTGTAAAGCAGTAAAATACAAGTACGAAAGGAGCTTTGCTTTAATTATTTATTATGCTAGAACAGTCTTTATTCAAGAGCAGGTGCTGCTAAGGCGTTAGTCTGTTGACTTCATCTGCAGAATGATATGAACGACATTGTAACTTATTCTGGAGAAAAATTACACAATGTAGAGTTGGAGTAGGTACTTACTAGTTTTCTAGCAAATAGGATATTTTCTAACATTAAACATGTATTACTTTTATCTTCTCATTTAAAAACATTTGAAAATTACGCAAAACTTTTTAATTTTATCTGGTAAAATCTAAAATGTTTCATACGAAACAAATATGGGAGAAGCAGATATTTTTTAATTTTTTAATTTTGTTGTCTAAACAGTGAAAGTTGTTCTGTTTGAAGATCTAAACGACCCCTTTCAATAGGGTGGTTTGTTACACGATGTTTTTGAATTTTATCTAGGAAAATAAAATATAAAAAATAAAAAAATAAAAATAAAAATAGAATGTTTCATACAAAACAAGTATGGGACAGCAAATATTGTTTAATTTTTAATTTTGTCGTCTTCATAGTGAAAGTTGTTCAGTTTGACGGTCTAAACGACCCCTTTCAATATTACTAGGGTGTTTTGTTACACCTTGTATAACA
The DNA here is from genome assembly GCA_963924505.1 of Agonopterix alstromeriana. NCBI lineage: Eukaryota > Metazoa > Arthropoda > Insecta > Lepidoptera > Depressariidae > Agonopterix > Agonopterix alstromeriana. Next base: position 16,171,914 of record OZ004671.1, on the reverse strand, counting down.
ATAATGAGCATGCAGCCTAAGTGAAAAAGACAGAGTTACATCACTAAGACCGAAGCAGCTTCTTGAATCATCCGTTAAATGCCAAAATGTGCAACCAAGGTACTTACTTTTTCTTATCTCCGAGAATTTTATAGAAAATGGCTGTGAACATCTCTAAAGTTACCTTCTTGACACTTCTTATAATAACCAGCTAAGTTCGTGTCGGATATGTGCATAACTTAGTGTTTTGTGTAGTTAGATAGTTTCAACAAAAGTTTCTGATTTCTTTCAGGGGAAAGAGATTGTGGTCATCATCATCATCACATCGTATGGCATTTTTTGTCTTCCTGCTCGGATCCGGGGAGGATTAAATTTCGAGTTCAAGGTGTTTTAGCCAGTCATCCGCCACCGGGAGTTCTTCAGTTCCATCGGGGAAAGGGCGCAGAGTGCACTCATTTACTACATGGGTGAGGGTTTGGTCAGGTGCCTCGCAGTCGCACATCGGTGACTCCCTCAAACCCCACTTGTAGAGGTGATAGTTGATCCTTCCATGGTTAGTTCTGAACTGGTTTAGCTTAGCCCAGGTCTTCCGGTCCTTCTCAAAACCCCCCTTCTGAAAGGCCCCAATCTGACTGCCATGCAGTATAATATCATACTGGGAGTGAATTCGGTTGTCGGGTCCAGATAGGTGATCTGGATGGGAGACGGTAAGTAGGAATTGACTCCAGCATTTTCCTTAATATTCTTGGGTATTGCGTGAGTCTGTTGGAAGCACGTTTTGATTGTTTTTGATTAGAGATTGTGGTCAAATTATTAAATGAACTAGATTCTTAAATTGATTTCTCTATGGAATATTTGCAATCATAACTATTATCATCATTATCGTTTTGCTCGCGATTTCGTCCGCGTAGATTTCAGAAAATTGCAACGCTCTTTTGTGCACCTTTAGGGCTTGATTTTCGAAATATTATTTCGTAATGCACCTATATAGGGTCCTTCTTAATATGCTGACACTTTTTTAAGGGGATGATCAGACCGTCAAACTGAACAACTTTCTCTATGGCACCAACATCGAAATCGCGAAAAAATCACCTCTTCCATACAAAATTACAAACCTACTCGTGCCAAATGTATGGGACAGCTAATTGTTATTTTCGCTCGAGAAAGTTGTTCAGTTTGATGGTCTGATCATCCCCTTAAAAAAGTGTCACCATATTAAGAAGGACCCTGTATATTATCCTGTGTATAATATACAGGGACAAGACAGGGTGTAAACTTAAATGAATTAAAGATTAAAGGGGGTGCTTTTGACCATCAAACTGAACAGCTATTGCATATATTTGAGTCGATTAGGCATATATTGCAGTTTAGTATGGAACCGCTGATTTATATTTTGCTCCGATCGGTTTGCTCCCATCGTTAAAATTTTTCAGTTTGATGGGTAGACTCTGAGTTTAAAAGGATGCTAATGATATCAATTTTACCCTGTATACAAGGGGATGATCATCAAACTAAAAATCGTCACTTCGGGACCAATATCTGGGTCGAGAGATACTGCAGTTATGTATGGAAAAAATTTAAATTTTAGGAGGAACCTGTAAAGCATTATTTTAGAAGGACCCTGTATAATTTCACATGTAATTCGGAAGGTAACTATCGTAATTATGAACATTCCTCAAATATTGTTAAAGCTTTCATTCGTTACTTCAATTTTAAAATTTCTTTCAAAGGCGACAGGAATTTATTTCGGTATTTCAAAGGAAACAAAAATTTAATTTCAGTCTTTCAACTTTAGTCCAATGTTTGTTGGTCAACATTAAATTTTCATTTCCGATATAAAAGTGAGCTAAACTTTCTCCATGAAATGTTGAATATAAACAGTTTTTGAATTCGAATAAAACTGAGTGCAGTGCAACTTCCGTTTGTGAGGTTCAGCGTTTTTCATTTGAAACTAATGCCACGGAAGCGTAACATGCGTCATAAATAAATTATGATGTACACATTCAAATCACATCAACCCACTGCTGGGCATAGGCCTCCTTTTTATTGCGCCACTCCTCACGGTCCTGTGCCAACCTGATCCATGTACGACCCACAACCCTTACAATGTCGTCTGACCATCGCATCGGTGGTCTACCCACGGACCTCCTTCCTTCTCTTAGCCACCATTCCGATATTGCCTTGGTCCACCGGCCGTCTTCCCTTCTAGCCAAATGTCCCGCCCATCTCCACTTCAACTTTGTAATCCGGTCTCCAACGTCGTCGACCTTAGTTCTTCGACGGATTTCTACGTTGGGTACGCGGTCCAAAAGCGATATTCCCAGCATGGTACGCTCCATGGCTCCTTGTGCGACTTTTATTTTGTGCATGTTTTGACTAGTCAGCGTCCATGCTTCTGCACCATAAGTAAGTATGGGCAGAACACATTGGATGTACACCTTGGTCTTTAGGCATACACATCATATTAGGCATAGGATGTACACATTAAAGACTTAAGATACTGTAGCAAGGTCTAGAGTTGTGACCTTGTAAGCCTGCTGGTCCATTTAAAAGGACCAAATATTTGTAGTCAACGAGACATTAAAGGTGTGTGCATATTTATCCGCGGCGAAGGATGCGAAACGATCGAATTTTAGAATTTTTTGTATGAAATTATATGACACTTCGCACACTCATCCGCGTCGAATTGGATAAATCGTCAGAAGAATTAAAAGTAAATTGATTTTGTTCGCCTCCTTCGGCTCCTTTACCGCAGATAGATATGCGTCCAACCTTAGACAGCTAAGTTTGAACTAACGCCGAAGGTTCCTGCAAAAGTAAAATCCTTAGTTAAAGTGCTCGGCCATTATGAATACAATTATTATTTTTAGAGTACCCTCGGTCTTAATTCTCTTCCTCCTAATTATGACACGGTCTTACGAGGTATTGTTAGCTTCAATGTGAGTTTTGACGGACCTCTCTACATGGTCAATGGACCGCTTCTTTTCTGCACTCTGGAGCTGGTGAAACTGATGGCGGTCACTTCGTCCCCGATCCACATAGGTACACAAATCCGAACTGTTCCGATAGTTTTATACATACAATGTTTTAATACTATACAATGTTAAGAGTATACTCATATAATGAAACTAAACAACTTTCCTTAAGGAATATGAGTCGAAAAACGAGAAAATAGTTTGTACTTCCCATAGAAAATCGATCGGCTAATGCGCACTTTTGTATGGAAGGTGCAAAAACGCCCTATTTTTATCTTTGAGCGCAGATATCTCGAGACAGAAGCATTATATTGATTTAGTTTATATGGGAGTTTTGTACTATTGGACAAGACCTATTCAACGACAACTCACTCGATTTAAACAATATATTTATTTTCCATAACCATAGACCGCATTTTGGCCACGGCCAATCTAAAGAACCTATCTATGTATAAATTATCCCTTCACCTATCACCAATATCACCATATTAATCAGCAGTTACTCGTATATATTTAATTTATTATTATTATTTATTTATTATGTATTATTATATAGTTATTAGTGTGTGGACATTTGATAACAAAGATAACCACCAAGTACCCGCTTACTTGTACGCAGACAAATTGTCAAAGAAACAAATTGTAATTGGTTCCTCAAGTTTTAAGCCTTGCCTGTATTGAGGACCCCTGGTAACAGTCGATGTACATTCCACCCAAAATGTTAAAGTTAATTTGTACTGTATTTGATTATGTGTAATTTTAAGTTCGTTCTTTAATTCTAGTTTAATTTTAAATTTTACTGGGAATGTACCTACCTACTCTGAGGAGAAATAAATAATTTTCATTTTCATTTTTTCATTTCATTTTCCAACCCCTCTGTCGTTTTCTTCATAACGACTACATATCTGTTTTTGGGTTACTGTTATCTATCTTCGTGCCAAATTTCGATTCAATAGGTGCAAAACTGAGCGATTATTGAGTTATTGAGGCGGGGCATACAGACAGACTGACAGAATGAACGAAAGTATAAGGGTTCCTTGTTTGAATACGGAATCCTAAAAATCGTCAGCATATTAATTTGAACCCTATATAGAACAACAGTTATTTTATTCGCTATTTCGATGATGGCTTCATACTAAAATTTGTTCAATTTAGAGTTTGAAGCACCCTCTAAAATAAGTAACTTATTTTGTTTTACAATCTGTATGAATATTTTGCTTGCTTGGATATATATTGGACGTGAGCCTATGTATAATGATATCCAAATCCTAACAGCCTGACTCAGTTCACTTTCACCAGTTCCATACGATTGACACTTGGATAATAATGAAAAATTCTGCAAATTTCCAGTAATACCTACCTATTTAATCAGAAATAAGTGTCCGTTCATTCCATCATTTCCGAATTGTGAATTAGGTTCCATGTCTAAAATGCTATTGTATAATTAAAGTATATTAATGTAATTAATAACCTTTACTAACACTGTCTTTACATGTATAACTAAAATACTATACATACATACATGCATAACTAAAATATTAATTGACCCGCTAACAATTGACATTGTAATTTTTGTTACCTTTTTTTTTATAATTAAATCCTTATAATTAATAGCAAGCACCCACTAACTATTTGACATTGTATTTATTATTTTATTTATATAATTTTGCCTTTTTTAACTAATATTGTGTGTGAGAAGAAATAAAGATTTATTATTATTATTATGTTGGTACATGAAAGATGCACGGATCCACTGGGACCCGGTCCTTTGGGAGGCATACATCGGGCCGAAGCCAACACGAAGAGGCCTTTTTTGGTACCATTTATTCTAAATGTGAGATGGCATGCACCTATCGAGGCCTATCCCTAAATACACCATGGAGATGCACTAGAAGATAATTCCCGACAGATGCTGAACTATTGCCAGGAAGGGATAAATTTGTCTGGGCTATGGGGATGGGATTCTGTGTACTGGATAACTGGGCTATGGAGTGAGATAACGGACGCCTGCTTTAGTTAAATATCTCACAAATCTAAATCTAGCAGGCGGTGACTTGCCAACTCATTGAATGGGCCCCCCAAAAAGGCCGCTCGCAAGGAGCGACAAGGCGGCAACATGTACTGAGCGGCTAAGGTTGTAGAGAGGAGAGTATGCGGGCGCCGGTTCCCGGTGCTGAGCGCACCAGTCAGCAGGTCCCGGCGTTATGACATTTTGCACTTCCAACCTGGACAGGAGGTGAGGGCCAAATCAATCCGGGCCCTCTGGAGGATTGGGTCCGTGGTGTCGCCACTCACCAACAGCTCGCCACAAGCTGCCCTGCGGGCTTATTATTATTATTATTATTATATAATTACTTACCTACTTCTTGTTAATATTGCTGTGCCCTAAAAGGGTTCATGTACCCACTCTAGCTACTAAGTAACACCAATGCTGTATTGTACATGAATGCGAATAAATTAATATGAATATGGATAGTGCTGATAAGGCCATTACTGCTGATGCATTGACAAGATGGTCGGCTCTCTTCCCTAAACATATGTCAAATACAATTTGCACCAAGTGCGCATGTGCGAACGACATCATGTCAAATCAAAAACGTTGTTTAACGTGCTGGACCTGTGGTCAAGGGCAGAGTCGGGTGCCTGGTTACAGGTACTGCCTTCACCACACATGGGAACCCTGCTCGACTTGGACGGGGCTTTTCCACTGAGTGTAAATATAAATATTTTATTAAGCTAGTTTTATTTTAGTTAGTTAAACAGGGTCCTTCTTAATATGCTGACACTTTTTAAGGGGATGATCAGACCATCAAACTGAACAACTTTCTCTATGGGACCAACATTGAAATCGCGAAAAAAAAACAACTATTCCATACTAAACTGAAATCTTACTAGAACCAAATGTATGAGACAGCTGATTTCTTTTTTCGCGATTTCAATGTTGGTCCCATAGAGAAAGTTGTTCAGTTTGATGGTCTGATCACCCTCCTAAAAAACTGTAAGCATATTAAGTTGGACCCTGTATTTAAGTAACTTATATTTTATTGTTATTTATGTTAATTATTTATAATTTATTATATGAATACAAATAAATTATAATATTTAATTTATAATATTTTACAGGTTATAACTCGAGTACCTATGATATCTTGTATAACCACCTCGGTTCATCGACATTGCTTGGCCATTCCTCTCGTAGTTCAGCTACAAAAGTCTTAAGCAGCGGAATAATAAATGATTTGTACGGAAACTTTTATACAATTCGGTGTGAAAGAAGCCAAAGTTTTTTACTAGCAGTTCCGCTCGGTCTTGTAACACGTAAGTCTTAAGCAAACTCACCAAGTTTCCTTTAGTGAACTTGGTATTGCACTGAACCCGTAGTAAATATTTATTTTGAAAAGAGGTAAATTTAGTTATACAACTTTTAGTTCTAATGCAGTTATAAAATAAGAATTAAAACTCGTTCTATGGAAATTGGGGAGATCGCTGATCTGGGACGCTACCTGTGTAGATACACTGGTACCGTCCCACGTCCATGCGACCTCATCCAATGGGGACGCGGTGGTGGCTACCGCAGAAAACCTCAAGCGGGGCATAATTATATGGAGCCCTCGGCGAGGGTTAAAGGGTCCTTCTTAATCTGCTGACACTTTTTTAAGGGGATAATCAGACCGTCAAACTGAACAACTTTCTCTATGGCACCGATATCGAAATCACGAAAAAAAAATCAGCTGTCCCATACAACACTGCAGACCTACTCGAGCCAAATGTATGGGACAGCTGATTGTTTTTTTCGCAATTTCGATGTTGGTCCCAAAGAGAAAGTTGTTCAGTTTGATGGTCTGATCATCTCCTTAAAAAGTGTCAGCATATTAAGTTGGACCCTATATATTTGCACCGTTTGGGGTTGAGATATTGGGTCGGTGGGGGCCAGAGGCGCGCCGTTTATTTAAAGAACTATCGGCGCGCCTAAGTCTCGGATGACTAGAGGGCTGGCAGCTACCTCGGCCAGCGAATCAGTCTTTCCATTCAAAGAGGCAACGCTGCCAGCCTCCTGGGCTGCCTCCAAGCGGCGGCTATTTAGAAGAAATATTTTATTTATAGCTTTTATTTTGTTTCTCTTTTTGTTTTTACTTTAGGTTAAGGGTTGTGTTGTATATTAGTATTTATCTTTTTTGTAGCAAATAAATGAATATAACCAAACTTAGACAAAGTGTACAATAGAACATTAAAAAACAGTTAAACTACGGGTCTTGAAGTTAAGTTTAAGTTGTAACATTAATATGTTACTTGGACCGCTATGAAATGACCATTGATTTTTTTACAGTCATTTGCATCAATCAATTATTTCATATTTTGAAAATTGAACCTAGGTTGTAACCTTGATAAATCGTTTCTACTCTCGATTCTAAACAAACTATATTCTATTAATTAACACGTTTTATAATATCTTGGCTATAATCTCTTTCGGGGTATTCAAAATCCTTGCTACAATTACCAACTATCTTTGTAAGCATGCAGTTGTTTCAAAGCACACTTTTATCATCATAAATAAAAGGCTTCATGCACCTCACGACATCCTGGATTTATTCTACGCCTTGTACAAAACTATTTGTCATTAAAACTAAAATTTCCCTCTTTCCTACAATTTCCTTCATAACCGACGCTATTTTGTAGCGAATTGTTCGTTGAATACTATTTTGCTATTGTTACAAAGTAGGTATTGTATAACAATAGCCCGCAACGTGACGGTTCTCAGGTACTTATCGTTGTTCTGGACTATGAAATTGTATGATAAGGAAGCTGTTTATAGGATTTTACTTAATATAGCTATGGGACATAGTAAAAGCTATAATTACATAAGCGATGACCGATCAGTGTCGCGGCGGAATCGCAGCGATGTCGAGGCGATAACGCTCAGTAATAAAAATCGCGACGTCGTCGCAGCAGTTAATTCGTCGTCATCAGGCTATCTACCTAGTTTAATGGTCTGAAGTACCCCCTAAAGTATGTATCGCATTATTGCGTAGGATTCTGAGACCACAGAAAATTAATGATTACTTATTAAAAGTCTATGACACGGTTTATACAGAAGAGACGTGTGGCGGTGGCGGATAATCTAAGTAACACAATATAGACCTCATAGTACGTACCATAGCGTCGTATTTGTCGTAAAGGAGAATCGCGCCCGCGCCTCCAGGTGACGTTGCCTGGAGGCGCGGGCGTAATTCTCCAAAAAACGGCGACGCTATGCTACGTACTATAAGGTTTATAATTATGTTACTTTGACTATCCGCCACCGCCACACATCTTTTCTGTATAAACCGCGCCTAAGATGACGTTAAGCATTATTTGTTTAGGTACTTTCGTGTGAGTTTTTCCCCCAATCCATGCGCCGTGTTGTGTTGCACGGGGAAATAGGCTCTTTAATGACCTGTACAATTTTAATTACACAGGCAATCTTAGACTTTAGGATAGGTAATGTGGTAATAGGATGAAATTTAAGTGACCGTTGCCCTGTGTAGACTGAAAGGTTGCAGATCGGCAGGAATCTCTGGCATCATTTATTGATGGAAAAAAGAGCAAAAATGTTGGTATATATTTTGGTATTTTTGAACTAAATGTTATTACTGTATTATCATGCCCATTTGCTTGTGCCTAGCACTGAATTTCTGCCAATATTCAGTAGTTCGTAGGAGTACCTATCTATCCCAATATCAAGGATTGTGTTTTAAGCTAAAACACAGTTGAGAAAAGAGATGGCGGTGCTTCGCAGCAAGCTCAAACCTGAACCGCGCGAACACCACGCTAATGACACAACCGTCAAACTTGCAACAAGATTCTTTCTCATACTTGTATTCTGTTGGGAAAAGCAGCGATTACAGTACCCAACATGCAGGGCCGATTTCGGCATACATTGCCTGATTTGTTCTCTCAATTTTAAAGTGTGGCGATCAAAGCAAGTAATGTATGCCGAAATCGACCGTGCATGTTAATGTAATCGCTGCAAAACGCAGTGACATATCCAGCTACAATCCATTCACACCTCTATCCCAAGAATTAAAGAAATCAGACATCCAAAAAAACATCTCGTTTTTCTTACACCCAAATCGCACCAAATTAATTATAACCAAAGGCTTTTCTCGCAAAAACTGCCTCCTCCCAACCTTCCTACATCAGTCAGGTCCTTTGTTAGGGCAAGGCTTGACCGCAAGTAATCCTATTGGGGGCACCTGCGCTAAAATAAACGAGGCACATAAATCCCCAGAAATGTCCCGTGGATTGTGACATTATTGTTATTAGCTGACAGGAGGTTGACTTACTTCGGGAATAGACGGGAATTATGGATATTGTCCTTGGTTATATCATTATTAGACATGCCATGTCCCAAAGAGTTTTTCTAACTTATGTACTACGACTGCTCTCAAACGGTGAAGGAAAACATCGTAAGGAAACCTGGATATGCCGAAGAAGAAATTCCGATGCGTATATGAAGTCTACCAATCCGCATTCGGCACGCTTGGTGGACTAACGCCCATACACCCACCTTGAGGGTAGGCCTGTGCCCTGCAGAGGGACGTATATAGGCTGATGATGATATCATTATTTGAACAACTTTCACTACGGGACCAACATTGAAATCGCGATGAAAAAATCAGCTGCTCCGTAGATTTGGATGAAGTTTTCGTTACAGCCATTGACTTTTTCTAAAGAGCAGCTTTATTCTTTCGTGATTTCCATATTGGAATTATATGTGTAGCGAATTTAATCTAAGATCTCGTATAGCGTGTAAAGGTCATCACATCACATCATAATCATCTGTTTTGAAATAGCGGTGATTGCCATTTGCCAATCTTGCAGTTGAGATCTCTTGTTCTTATTTTCTTCTAATGAGTGTATACTAATTATACAGAAGTTACAGAAGCGTATCAGTGTTAGTTACCAGAGCTTCTCATAGTTTCAGTAACAATCTTCTTTTGTGCGCGCGCACTCATAATTGTATACACAAGCTCATATACACTAATGCACGCACAAAACACACACACACACATACACACACTCACACACACATATACTTTACAATTCTTTTATTTTTTAATTTTTACTCAAGTTTGCGTTTGCCACAGAAATAACAAATAATGATAATACTCGTAGAACCAAAATCGAATGTCACACTCACACCTTAACACCTGTCTGCAGTATTGTCTTTGTGCGCCCTTATTTCTGTGGAAACGCGATTTGGCACTCTTTTTATTTTTCTTTGTTTAAATACGGAATTTAATTAAGACCAACTTTTGTGCCAGAGGAAGAGACTGAACCCCAAAACTCAGGGTATAACAGTATTTTAAAATACATATACTTTATCAGGGCTTCATTATCACTTTCTGTAATTTATCTGCTCAATAAACATTTTTTTTTATTCTTTTCGAGTCAACATGAGTTATATCGCATGACAATCAATCATGCTGTAGTGGAAAGATTCGCAAGACAGCAATTGTTATACCGAGGCTGACTGCACAGGGTGCGTCATATGAACGGAGTATCAATAATAAAAACCGGTCAAGTGCGAGTCAGGCTACTCTCCGACCGAGGGTTCCGTACCACACCACCACACAACATATTAACTAAAAAATTTTTTTTTGCCTGGACCTTTAACACGAGACCGACTCACACTTGGCCGATTTTTATTATTTTTTGTTATACTGTAGAGTTTGTTCTATAATCACACCAAGTTTGACGCTTGTACGTATTACCGTTTTTACGACAGAGCGAGAAGAAAAAACGTCGATAATAACTACATTCTTGTGTCTTAAATTTTAACTTTTTGACATTTTTATTATTTGCTAATAAATCCGACGTAATTACTGTTACAGTTCAAAAGTTACAGCCCTAAATAGGTAGGACGGACGGACATCGTAGGCTTAGTAATAGGGTCCCGTTTTCACAGGTACGTAACCCTAAAAAGTACACGTGCAGTGTTATTAAAACCATTCATAACTCACGGCAGGTATTCTGATTGTCAAATGAAATATCTCTCATTTTAATATGCTGCCCAGTCCAGCCAGCATCATTCTATATATTATAATAATTACAACGTATCGAATATATACAATTTTTTTTTTCATTTCAATAAATACGAATGCAAAATATGACCTTTGACGCAATGACTGAAAGTTAAATATTTGTCGGGCTTGAAAATTCATAATATCGCTGCAATATTATTTATTGGCTCTGGATGTAATATATTTATTAATTCATGATTGTAAATTCTGCGGTCGTTTTACGCTGATTATTTGTCGTGAATTCTGCCAGTAGTTATAGCATTGTTGGTAGGTTCCCATATAGTCGGGGAAATCTACGGATTTTTGTATGGAGAAGGTTGCATTAATTGCACTTTTGGTGATAATTTGGAATATAGTAGATAAATACCTGAAAACCATAAATTCTCAATAATCCCCGATTTTTTATTGTGTATTATTGAATAATTAAGACATTTACAAAACATTAAAGTTAGGTATGAACAAAAAATGGAAAGCTGGTGATTTTGTACAGGATGGCTTTGTTCAATACGTTTTACTTATAAAAATAATAATCCCCAGTTAATATCGTAAATTTGAGTAGATATTTAATATTTTGTAAGTCTTCAAAAATTATAACCTCAAAACTAAATTATTTACTGTTTATTTTTACACATTAAATTTGCCTTGTGATAATTAACTGTCTCTTTTGCTAGTATGCTGGAAGAAATATCTTTCGAAATAAGCTTGCCCTTTGTACATTTATATCGATTTTAAGGTATTTCTCAGATTTCTGAGCCAATATAACCACGAAATCTCGACCAAAGTGTTATAAACTAACAGTAATATTATTTCAAACACAGTTTACTAAAGCAATGAAACACTAAAATTTACATAAATCACCATGTATTATGACCATATAAAGTTTACAAGTATTCCGAAGAATCATTTAAATAACATTCACTCAAGAAACGGGCAGCATTTTGGTATATATGTTTAATAAATCCTTTAATTTATTCAAATAAGTAAAAACATCAATCACAAAAATATAGCGGTCAGCACAAGCTTCGTCAATAACACAGATACACAAATAAACAGACATAAATCAGCAACAAGCTTCGTCAAAACATTGAAAAACACGCTCAGTCAAATAACCCGCCCCTTGTCGAACCTGGTGCAAAGGAGCCCAAAACGCTAGCAGCGTTGCCACGCTGAATTGCAATCGCTAGCCTCTGCACCAGAAACGACCCAGAACGCGGATCACAATTTCGCTCCCTCAGCCGACGGCCAATCTCCGCAACGAAGGTCTTTGCCTCGGCACCCCAAACCCCCGTGGACTCAACGGCGACTTGAACAAAAAGATAATCGGCCACCAGGGCCGAATACGTGTCCCACTTCCTAACGGCAGCCAGCTCCGCAGCTGCTCCAGGTGTTCGCGACGTGCGACTTAGGTAGCTGGCGGCGAAAGTGCTGACGCACGTTGCGTCCCATAAAAGGCACTTGCCTTTCTGCCAGGGCACCAAAGTTAAGCCATCCGGCCTCTTGCCGTCGGTACGGCTGAGGCCAGGTGGCTCAAGCACGCACGGGACGTTGGCAGACACGAGAGCCCTCCTGACGATATCATTGAGGGCATGGTGGCGAGGAAACCTTCCCGAGCAGCGACGGCAACTTAAAGCATGGTGCCCATTGGCCTCCACCATGGAACCGCAGATGCATCTATGAGGTTCACATACATTGCTGCCCAAGCGGAGTCCCACAGCCACACGCAGCGAGTCGCTGTCGAGGAGGGTGCCCATATGTGGTGAAGGCACCGCATGCAACCACGCCCCCGATTCAGGTTGCGATACCGCCCTGAGTCTTGCCAAGTCTGGCCCGGAAGCCTCACCCATAAGGCGGTCGAGAGCACACTTCGCTCCGAGGTCGTCCCAAGATCGCTGCACACACAGGTCCTCAGGCGCGCCCGCACCCAGGCCCAGAGCCTCCCAAGCCGCCAACGCATCCTCCGCAAAAGGAATGCTCAAATGGTTACCATCAAAACGTAAAATCTTAGTAACCAAATTAGCAACCCCATGCACCGATGACAGAAATGCTGGAAGGCTCACATCCCGCGCCCGACGCACGCCCAAGCCCCCGTGATGGATCGGCAAGGCCGCCTGGCCCCACTGACTCTCGCTGAGGGAGACGTTCAGGATGCTCTCGACCGTGAGCTTAAGGGTGTCGTCAAAGCACGAGACCTCCCCTGGGAACATCCATGTCGGAGCTGTCCGCAAAAGGTAGGTAACCTTTGGGACAGCAAAGCACATGCGCAAAAGTATTAGCGCGACATGGGCGGAAAGGTTACCTAGGCGCTCCCGGGAAAAATTCAGCATCTGCTTGCGAACCGCAATAGCCTCCGGGACCGCCTCCGGAAATATGGGCGACCCAAGATGAAAAAAAGAGTTCACAGTAAGTTTCCTGATGCCAGGAAGTATGGAATTGATACGCGCAAATGCTGAATCCGACCCGGGGCCACAGGGGAAAAACTCGCACTTACCCATGTTAGCAACTAGCCCCAGCTCACCGAGACGCGGCAGCAAAGAGATTAGATCCTGCTCAACGACCTCTGGCTTGCCCCCAATGGTACCATCGTCCAAGTACCACAGGTTCAAAGGCGACCTCAGCTCCAGTATAGCCCCGTGAATGGCGAGGCTGAAAACGAGCGGACCTAGAGGGTCTCCCTGCTGCGCCCCTACCTGGGAGAGAATAAGCTCTCCGTCAAAAAACAGGTTTGACGGGCTATCGTAAACCTGATGCAAGAAAGGGTAGAGGGAGGGGATCCTATTCCTGACTTCACGTAATAATAAGTTTACTAAAGTGTCTTTAATGCAATCTCAAACCTTATTTTTCCTGGACTAATAATTATTGTATACTTTGCTTCCGGTGTAATTGTTTTCTGAAACCCTATCTTTTTGTAATAGTGAACATAATATACAATACAAATACATTCGTCGAGTATTTAAAGCAACTTGTCATTACTAAACGTTTTTAGGGCTCCGTAGTCAACAAAGAACCCTTATAGTTTCGTCATGTCCGTCCGTCTGTCCGTCTGTCCGCGGCTTAGCTCAGATACATAATAAACACGCAGAAAAAGTGGTAAAATAAAATCTTGAAAAATATTTTTTTAGGGTACCCTCGTCTACACAAAAAGTGGGGATAACTTTTTTTTTCTCGTCTATCCTATGGTGTGGGGTATCGTTGGATAGGTCTTTTAAAAATGTTGTGGGTGTGGGAAAACTATTTTTCGATTTAGAGATCCGTTAGCGAAATATTAAGCTTTAAAGTGAACATTTTTGTGAGAGTCTAGTGTATGTGTGTGTGTGTGCCCCTGCGGTTGTTTCACGGCAGTAGAGTCAATAACAAATTTAAAAGGAAAACTATCTCCGCTAAAATTAATAAAACTAAACCACCGCTTGGAATTTGCTATTCACTAGCTTACATTTGATACCAATATTGTAATTTTTTTCAAAAAAATTGTTTATACCTTCCTTTTTTTTAATTCGTAGACGCCATCTTAAAATAATATAGATACTCTATGTCACTCTCAAGATTTATACGAATCTAATGACCCTTACTCTTATGTTAAAATCCATCATGCCGTTTGGCTGTAGCGCGTGCTAAAGAAATAGACATACAAACATACGTACATACTTACATACATACATACAAGCATACGCTCGAAAAACATAGCCTTCCTTCTGGCGCAGTCGGTTAAGAGAAGTTTATTCCGAAAACGTAAATGCACGCTGCATACAAACGAAGTCTGGTGATATTTTTAATACTAACCAATTAAACTCAATGAAATTTTGCAGAAACAATCTAGGAATATGCTCTAGCTTGTATCGTGTCAGATTTTCGTTAAAATATACAGTTTCAATGCTATGATTAATTTCAGATTTTTATGAAAATCTTTGAGGCACTGTAACTTTAAAACTGTACCTTTTAAGGAAAATCTGACACGATACAAGCATAGATATTTGTTTGTTGCCAACCAGATTGTTTCTGCAAAATTTTATTGAGTTGAATCGGTTAGTACTGAAAATATCACCAGACTACGTTTGTATGGAGCGCGCCAACAATAATATACCCTTAAAAATGGGAAACAGTTGCAGTTTTTCACCCCTTATAGATGAACCGAAGCTTTATTGCCAAGGTCTTGAAGCTAAGCAATAATATCTATAAACCTCATCCAATTCCTACACGGCCACTTTGTTCCTAGAGGATAGATCGGGAACGAGAGCGGAATACTAAGTCGGGAATAGAAGTTACTAGAGGTTACTTTCGATCTATAAGTCGAATATACAACCAAACAAGACCGTGTCGGACTTGCCCATGATAGGGTTCCGTAGCATTGCATAAGTAGAATAAGCAAAACCGGCCAAGTGCGTGTCGGGCCACGCGCAGGGTATGGTTCCGTAGTTGCCCGTCTCATGATAGTTTTCCTTTTAACTTCATTATATACACTACTGCCGTGATTTTTTTATTATTTATGGGGAATACAGATAGACAGAATGGACGAAAGTATAAGGGTTCCTTGTTTGACTACGGAACCCTAAAAATGGCTGAAGCTTTTTAGAAGACTGCTTCTTTATTGAGTGGTCAGGTTATTGGTACAACCAGCAATTTACGTAATTTGTGGTAATATTTTATTTCATACCAGCTATTCCCGGTATTTTGTACGCGCCTACCATAGATAGACGTAGGTTCCGAAAACTAAAATGGCCATAATAATAATAAAAAATATAATTCCATTGAAATTAAATCGTAATATTGATCAATTTACACTTGGTTTCGGCATTTTAGCGTTTCGACAACGTTCTTACAGATGGAAAAATACATTATTAAAATAATTGTTAACCGACTTTAAAATAATTTTTATTTGTCTCACGCTTTTCAACCGACTTTAAAATATGTTATCAGTCGTATATTATTTCATGTTTAAGCTTCAGAACCGTTCGGGTTTTGTTTTAATTTTTGTGCAAAAATCCACAGACTTTTGACTTCGAACGTTTATTCAAATTAGAAAAAAAAAACCGGCCTAGTGCGTATCGGGCCACGCGCTGGTTAGGGTTCCTTAGTTGCCCGTGACAACATATGGTCTTAGAAGGGGTTTTTTTGTTTAATACTACGGTTTAACGGCTCATAAAGTCTAAAAAGTACTATTTAATAACAATTTTCACTTTGAAGCTTAATATTTCGCTAACGGATCCATAAATCGAAATATGGGTTTCCCATATAAATATTTTTAAAAGACCTATCCAACGATACCCCTCTAGAGCTAGACGAGCAAAAAAAAATTCATCCCTACTTTTCGTGTACCCTAAAAAAAATATTCTTCAAAATTTTATTTTACTAATTTGTCGGCGTGATAGTAAGCTAAGCTATATACTAAGCGTCTCTGAGCTAAGCCGCGGACAGACGGACGGACATGGCGAAACTATAAGGGTTCCTTGTTGACAACGGAACCCTAAAAAACATAATTAGGTACCTACATAGCTGCGAAAATTTTCGAAAATCAACAGCATAATACAGAATGTATTCAAAGTTTAAACTGCAATAAACAATATTGTACTTATTATTAGATGTAAAAAAAACATATTTACCTTCATTGAACCAATTTTTCGTAGGTTTCCCAACCCTGTTGAAGGCCAAAAAAAAATAGACGATGTGGAATGCGTACCTATACGATTGTAGGTTTCTTACTGAGAACGGTCTTGATTGATTGAAAGCGAAGTATGTATACAGTAAACGATTTTTATATAAGGATACGTACTATTTCCGATGTTGATTGATTGATTGAAGTTGAAGAATCGAGAATTGGTTTGGATGAATTTATTATTTTTGTTAATTTAATACCCACATTAATATTGTAAATCCATGCTTGGGCTGATTCTATTGCGTAGGCGGCTGAAAAGAGTTGAGAGTGTAGCAGTCTAGCATGGTAACCATCACACCAACCAAGTCGTCAACATACTTATGATTGTAATTCGTTTTATTCTACAACGTATTAATGAATAAACGCAAATCTAGAAAGTAGTTTGTTTAGAATCGAGAGCAGAATCGAATTATCATGGTATCAACATAGGTAGTTTTTTTCAAAATATTAAATACTTTGTAAAAAAAATTTACTGAACTCGATCTCAACCCACCGCACAGGTACGCACGGCGACAGATCAACCTACCCATAGTTATGTTACGACCTTATGTCCATGAACATAGAGTTCAACTATGGGTAGGTTGATCTGTCGCCGTGTGTACACTTACCCTACTTACTACCAAATCAAGATTCTTAAAATGTATCTATGAGAACGTTAGCGCATTCATTCATTGCTGAAATGATAACAAATCATTTTTGCCTGAAAACTTAAAATGCGAATAACTTTAAATTTTAACCATCAAAATAATGAAATTATTGTTTCAATCTAATTATTTTGTCATAAATCAGTTGGGGTGTATGAGGTTTTGTGCTTATTCATTAACACTTTGTATTAGGTATTTCTAGAATGTATTTTGTCTATAAAGCGCAAGCAATCTTGGTTTATGGAACAGGGTATCGCTACGGATTGCATAATAATGTTCTTACGTGTTTCGGTGTAAGAGCTTAATGTTTACATTACCTAAATTATTAAACCACATGCAGTTCTCGTATAGTTAATAACTATCCTGGGAAAATCTAAACGATATTGTTAAACCTATCACCTGCAAGAGATTTAATAATCTTCTTCTTATCGTGTGGGCAAGCCCGGGTGTCAGAGTTTTTTCAGACCGCCTTACGACCGCTGACGTAGTTTTTATGTAACGACTACTACCTCAAGAGATAGTAGCCGGGACCAATGGCTTAACGTGCCATCCGAAGCACGGAATCATGTTTCTTTTCCGACAATCAGGTAATTCGGCCTTCAATGTCCTAACCAACTGGGGAAAAACGCACAAAGGAACATATCACTAGGTGTCCCCCGTGGGAATCGAACCCATGACCTGCGTATCAAGAGCCCAATGCTCTTAGACCACGGAGGCTTTAAGAATTTCAATTTAATTTAGTACGTCATGGATTTTTTTCGTAGCCGATTGCGATTGCGACTGCTTATTCAAAAACTATTATAAATAAATTACTAAAAATTAAAAGCTTATAATTCGATTTAAAAACAAGTATATATTTTATTTATCTGACTACGATGACGAGAGGGCGGTTGAAGTCGCAAACAAAATCCTTCAATTATTTGAATTATTCATTCTTTAATTTGAAATGTCAAACTCGTTTGTGTTTCAAGTTAATCAACAATAGCAAGCTTCCGTATAATTTAATCTTAGTCCTAACATAATTTAATTTCCAAGAGATGGAGTATCTACGCCAATCTGTTAATATATTTGACGTAAATGATTTATTACTTTGAAATTCAATAGGATGTTCATCTTAATTTGGCAAAGCTATCTAGCTTGGCTGTAAGGTCAATTCTTGATACCTTCCTACATTATATTGTTCTAATACTAAAACCACACCACCACACACTTCATATGACGGGCATCGCACTGACAAGAAAAGGCTAACACACGTATTCTTAATGAGTGCTAGTAAGAGATGAATACACCAAGGTCTTACTATACATAGATACGAACTCTTTCTTATACCACATAAATAAATATCCGTACAGAACGAGAGCTTCATACAAGCGGCCGACGTACAGGTGCGCACATACCCCGGCTGAGTGTGTACACCTGTTCGTACATCCGATCTCTAATGCGCGCCATATGTGATTGCACCGACACAGCGGCGCTTGTATGAAGTTTTCGTTCTGTAGGGATAATTATTCATGTACTTTTACTGCGCCTAAACTATACAGGATGTTAGGGTAAACAGTTGTATCACTTTAAGACGTGATTGTACCCATGATACAGAACCATTTTCCCTAAGAAATCTATAGGACATTCGTAAAAAATGTTTGGACTTCCCATACTAAACGCAATCAGCTGATCGAATCCCTATAGGTTTCTTAGGGAAAGTTGTTCAGTATCAAGGGTACAATCACCTCTTAAAGTAATGCAACTGTTTACCCTAACACCCTATAGAATTATCTTTAAGGTTTTAGAGTTAAAACGTTTTCGCGTGAAGATGAAGACTGCTACGAGTAGATTCACAATCCTCTTAATGAGAAATCACTCCTGACTGACCCTCAACGTTTTCTCTTCAAAACATCGTCAACTTCTCCACTTAACGAAAACTTTTCACCCTAAAACCGCATTAAATTTTCCCTTAACAAATTATTCCATCCATTTCTAATAACCGTCCAATAATATCTTAAAGTGGAATTATCTTTTCGAATTCAAACTTCCCATAAATCTACTCCGGAGTCCTTACAAAGGGATCATTGTCGTTAAACACCAATAAAGCTATTATAATAAAAGTTTTAAACAAACTCAATATTGATTTAAAGGTAGGAATAAGCTAAGGCAAAGACACCTCATACGTTAAAATCCTAAAACTGATCAACTTTCACTATGCAGCCAACTTCTAAAATCCGCTGTTTCATACAAAACTGCAGCATTGACTCGAATCAAATGCTCGAACCTATAGCTGTTTTTTTTTCACGATTTCGAACTTATCTTCAGAGTGAAAGTTGTTCAGTTTGATGGTCTGAAACACGGTTAGTAATTATTAGGGTGTTTTATTACATCCTGTATAAGTAACACTGTCTCTAATAAAACCATTTCTTTCTACAACTACAATACTGGCATATGGCGCCTAACCCAAGTGGCGGTAAACTATGGTGACCCCGACACAGGAAGCTGGAAATATGTACTGTCTTTACCTTGGGAGTACAGACTGAGGACAAGTTATACATGCAATTCTACTAACAAACTTTACTGCCACTTTTTGCGGGGGGCGAGGTAGCACGAGAACTTTGAATTTTATTCCATTAGTTTAGATTCTAATTTTGTATGTTAAAAATCGTGAAAAACAGTGTCGTGTGAACCCCAAACGTGAGTGTTTAGTGATAAGGTATAAAATTGTATGTAAATGTGTAAGATCTTTTTATCTTGCACGTTGGCAGAGGGGAAATGCTAAGGTGAGGCGGGTCCTTATATAATTCGTCTAAGTGCCTAACAAGCGGAGAAACATGAAAATAATCCTTGGCGGTCGTTAATGTTCAACCTTATTCGTATGTTTTCATCGTCATCTTTGGTTTGTCCCTTTCTAATCCACCGACGAAAATTAAAAAAATATATTTTTTAATAAATTTTTGTTCTGACAGAAAGGGACCTTAAATTTGAAACATCGACATACGAAGAAGGTTGAACCGACCGCTATGGCCAATTTTTAAAGGAGGATTGGTATCTTTTATCCAAAGAGATTATACCTATAGACTGAGCCATACCAATTGTAAAGTGTCCACTTTTTTGTCGTTTAGGTTTGAGTGTGTGGTGTCAAGTAGTATGGACAAAAGGCACCAAGTGACATATGGCCTTATGTTTAAGGTCACTTTTAACACACACTAGCTCAAAAAAAAGTGGACAGCCGCTTAAACAAATATCTATAGTTCCATCTCCTTCTACTATTAAAGGTACGTCATAAGACAAAAGAGACTAACTACAATCGTTTTATGCGGACTCTATGGAGATCCTTCCTCTGAGCCTTTATCATTCTAAAATCTTTGCCCCAACATGATAAAAGCTCCCCTTGTCAAAACTCCTCCTCTCTCTCCTCTTGGGGAAATTTCGTAAAAGAAAACGCTTAGCGCAATTCACAACCAGTGTACAACCGACTCAATACCCAAGTTATTCTCTCTCCCAGTGGAGGTCGAGCCGAGTTAACAACCGACAGGTTTAATTAGGGAACGGAGCTAATTCCCAAGTTTTGATGAATGCGATTTCACGGATACAAACCCTCTTTGCCTCTACGAGTAAGGTTACCAGATGGTGGTCTGTAGGCGGACACTTAGTTTCTTTTCCATAGACATCTAACAGCCTCCTTTTGGGTCCATTTCGTTCGTTCATCAGCGTGTCATCGTCTATACACAGTCTATACACGTACAGAAATACTCGTAGGACCATTTCTAATACCACGCCACATAACTCTATAATCGTCCTTATTTATCTTCGCTCTCTGCTACCTTTCCATTCAGATTCCCAAGAAGTAAACTACGTATATAGTCATATTAGATTGAGCTTATTCAGCTTATGCATTTTATAAAAGTCATGTAAACGTGAATTTTAGAGAACCTGTCATATACAAGTCATCTTGTTCAGTATTTTAGTTACTTAGCGTTACAGTCATATTATGCAAGATTGGGTAAACGTTTACTTAGAGTTCTTTTATGACTGTAGTGTCATAATTATACTAACTTCCTATTGCCGTATATAATGTCGTTGCTATTATTATATTATGTTTTATTACATGTAAAAGATAATAGCAGTATAATAGCAATGACATTGCTTTTACTCGACTGCGTCTGGCATGCCGTAAGAAAGATATATAAGATGCTACATGTGCAAATAGTCACATATTAAGCAACGAATAGAGGTGACTTAATCAGAAAGTTATTATATGATACTATAGTCATACATTTTTACGATTATTATAACCCTAAAATATAACCGGCATTATTTTGATCCAGTTTCCAACTTATAGATTAATTCGAATTCATAATAATTATGTCGTAGCCGTCCGTTGTATCACTGATAATTATTATCCTGGCTGCCTAAATCGCCGCTCCGTATGTTTGTAACACATTTAATGCAAATTATCGTTAGGCTTGGAAATCATTTCGTTCAAACCCTTTTTGCGTGTTTTCGATTCTATAAATGGATTTTAGGTTTTGCGTGTGTTTATTTCAAATGTTATTGTTATACTTTGGGAAATATTACATGTTCACTATTTCCACGTCATAGTTTATTGAAAGTTTTATCGCAGTTCGTATATTTTTGGTTTAAAAACCAAAAGGCAGTGTTCTTGAGGACTTTGAAGCTAGGAGTCTCGGAACAAAAACCTTACAAAAAATGTAAATCTCTTACCAGCACCATCGTGGTGTCGATGATTTAGCCAATCTATATTATAAATGGCCATTGTGCTTGACGTTGTCCAGTAACAGCAGTGAACGTGGTATTGCATAATATTTGGATAACTAGAAGATACTTTTAAGGGTACTGTTGGCGCGCTCCATACAAACGAAGTCTGGTGATATTTTCAATATTAACCGATTAAACTAAATTAAATATTGCAGAAATAATTTAGAAACAAATCTCTATGCTTGTATCGTGTCAGATTTTCCATAAAATGTACAAGTTTTAAAGTTATAGTGCATCAAATATTTCCATACAAATCTTAAATTAATCTTAGCATTGAAACTGTATATTTGAACGAAAATCGGACACGATACAAGCATAGATATTTGTTCCTAGATTGTTTCTGCAAAATGTCATTGAGTTAGTATTGAAAATATCACCAGACTTCGTTTGTATGCAGCGCGCATTTACGCATTCGGAATAAACTTCTCTTAAATGTCAACTTCCCGGTCGATCGATGGAAGTTGTCCTCATTTATACGTTCGTATGGTAACCCTAGCTCAGAGAGTAGCACAATTTGAAATTTTGATTTAAAGGGTTCTACCGTTAATTGCTATTAATACTACAATCAAAATATAAGGCGTGATTTTGATAAGATTAGGGAAAACGGTTTGGAGGCGTTTGTTGAATAGTTACGTTAATATGTAAATTGTTTTGTAGTCCATATTAAATTTACAACTATCCTTTTCGGGTTGGACTGAATGTTTTCTATTAAAAAAATAACTTTTTCTTTAAAGCACTTGTAGTATAATTTCTCTACTTGCGCGCGAATTTTTTTTGCTGACACATTTTAAGAGGATGATCAGACCATCAAACTGAACAACTTTCTCTGTGGCACCAACATCGAAAAAATGTAGTGGACAGCTGATATTTTTTTGGCGATTTCGATGTTGGTCCCATAGAGAAAGTAGTTCAGTTTGGCGGTCTGATCATTCCCTTAAAAAACTGTCAACATATTAAGAAGAACCTTGTATGTAAATAGTTTAGTAGTCCATATTAAACTCACAACTATTATTTTTTGGATAGGACTGAATGTTTTCTATAACAAATTTTAACTTTTTATTTAAACCACTTCTAGTATGATTTCTCTATTTTTCCCATAGTACTTATATGAAGCGGCAAGCGCGACTTTCGCTTTCCGAAAAGTGCGGAAACAGGATATTTTCAAATTTTTCTATTCAAAAAAGTCGCGTCAAGTGTAGAGAAAGAAAAAAACATTGTAGACGTGTAATTGTACACCTAACTCACATTTAGGATTCCTTTTTGGATGAAAATAACCATTGTGACCATAGTCGCCTCCAATGACACTTACCTAAGTGTTTAGTAATGAACAAACCCTACTTAATAAATGAAAAGTGTCCAGTAATGAACAAACCCAACGTAATAAATAAAGAGTGTCCAGTAATGAACAAACCCAATTTAATAAATAATGAGAGTTCAGTAATGAACAAACCCAACTTAATAAAAAAGAGTGTTCAGTAAAATGAACAAACACTATTTAATAAATATAGAAACAAAATCCTATACATATGGGCAGAAATAGGGTACGTTATACCGTAGTCAACTCTTACGATACCCATCGGAAGAAATTGAGTTATCTAATTCTAAGCCATGCAGCATTTCACAAAGCGAAATTTTGACTAAATTACTTATTCCAAAACAGCTCTTTTAAGACAAGACATAAACCGAACGATGACGTCGACAGCTATAAATCCAGCTCGAAGCTGAAACTGAAGCTGTGACAGTTGGATTCAGCTTAAATTTTGCTGTTCTTTTAAGTTAACGATAGATTGGTTTTGGGAACGGTTTTAATTTATTTTATACTAGCAGCCCGTCCCGGCTTCGCACAAATAAATTTTAAGACTCATTTTTCTACACCTTCGGTTACATTGTTCAAATTTTACCAAGGATCCCAAATTTTTTTCAAAATGAAATGTAGCCTATGTCAAATTGGAAGAATGTAGCATTCTATTGGTGAAAGATTTTTTTAAATCGGCCCAGTACTTTTTGAGCCTATTCATTAGAAACATACAAAAATAGGTACAAATCTTTCCTCTTTATAATATTAGTGTAGATGTAGATTTGGTTTTTAACAGATTAATCAGCATTTATTCTTGAGTATTCATCACACATCTTTTGTACGATTACGTTTAATTTTTATATACAGGGTCCAACTGAATAATATGCTGACTTTTTTTTAAGGGAATGATCAGACCATCAAACTGAACAACTTTCATTAAACTCATTTCATATATAGTTGGCTAAAGTAGGTTTTCAGTTTTGTATGGAGAAGTTGATTTTTTTCGCGATTTCGATATTGGTCCTATAGAGAAAGTTGTTCATTTTGATGATCCCTTTAAAAATGTGTCAGCATATTAAGAAGGACCCTGTATATTGTTCCTGCAAGATTGCAGTTTTTTTATGAAATAGCTGTTTATTTTCTCGTGATTTCGACTTTGGTCTCAAAGATTAAGTTGTTTAGTTTGATTAGTCTGACCATCCCCTTAACATCCGTCAGCATATTAAGTTGGATCCCGTATATTAATGTCGTAGCCATCTGCTTAAATCTGCCATTTGATTGAAAGGCTAGCCCGTTCATTGAAAGGCGACACTCAATTGAATGACTGAAGACAACTGGCCAAGTCGTTGAATTTAACGTTCAACGAAACTCAGCCAGGTGATTCAAAATGAACTAAAATTGAATCACCTGGTTGAATTACGTCCGCCGTGTTCAAAGGGCTAGCTTACAATCAGCCAACTAGTTGAACGTTGAGTGACGCTTGTTCAATCAACGTTCCGCCTAGTCATTCAATTGAGTGTTGCCATTCAATGAACGGGCTAGCCTTTCAATCAAATGGCTGATTTAACCAGATGGCTGCGACATATACATATTCCCACTCAATTAACCAACAGAGATAGGCAGAGACACTTTCGCTGAGGCGAACCAACCTCTGATCGTATTCATTTCGATCGTTCACCATTCCGTCACAATCAGTGTTGCCAACTTAGTGAATTTTCCACTAAAACTGATGGTTTCGACCCCCCTTTTAGCGGAGATATTTTGCTGTTAGTGGCTGGTGGTTTTTTCTAGTGGTTAAATAGATTAAAATTTAGTTTCAGAGAGCTATTTTTGAATCTCGCACAACCTAGTTTATACTTGAAAATGACTAAAACTTATAAGTTTATGCATTATTCGATTTTGAATGTGTCCGATTAAAAAATAGCACCCCAATTAGTAGAAAGATGATATGTCAACCACTAAGCCGATTTACGTTACGTTATGTTAATAACCGTCACACAATATGTATAGTAAAGGTAACAAATGACCAAAACACGCATTGTTTTCATGTTTAGTGGAAAATTGAGTGATTATGAGAATAGGGCCACTTTCTGTTAGTGGTTTTCTGGTGGATTTAGGAGTTGAATCTAGTGGAGAGCTAATTTAACTGTTGGCAACACTGGTCACAATCAGGAGCCTAAGCACAAGACGGTGGATCCGTGTTCAGCACTTAAATATCCTGCGTTACTGACTGCTTATGTAACCAAGCGATATTTATAATGCTAGAAACCTCAATACAGTTAGTCTATAAATGGTAGATTGATTAATTGGTAAATGTATTTACTGAGTGCCTACCTATCTGTGGAGATGGGAGTGATGGCTGCCATTTTACGAAATGCAATGAATTGAAATTGATGACGCATATCCGGTGAGGGGCCAAAAATGGCGCCCGTCAGATTAAATGCCATAATTTATCAGAATTTTATTATTTTCCATAATTCTTCGCTTTGTTTGCGACAGGTCTCTGAAAGCTTATTTTTTTGGGAAAACGCCTGGATTTATCTAGATAGCAATTTAGTGTTATAAAGTTTGATTGATTAAATTTAATTATGAGGCTTTGGTGATTTTGCAGCATAAAATTTATGATCATTGTTTCCTTAATTTTAGTTTCAACAATAGGGGAGGGGGGGAGTTGACTAAATAAAATATATTTTAGTTTAAACTGCTTAGTAAATAAACGGTTTGAAAATAATGCTAAACTCACATTTTCAGTAATGCTGTTGCTTGAATACTATTTTTAATAACTGGATAAACTATCAAAACGACGACGAAAAACAATGACGTCACTATTCAACTTTTATATTTCATACAAAGCACGCGTTTTGACGTTTGATAAAGAGTTGTTAATTTGACTAGTTGGAAACTCGCGGATTATTTATGTATGCAGGCTAAGATTGAAGTAAAACACATTTGGGAAAACATTTTACAGATATTATCAGTTTTAATGCAAGGCGTATATAATCGACGAGCTCACCCCCCGTCACACTGGACAGAGTTTCGGTACTACTGGTGAAACGTGGATGTTCTGAAGTTTCAGAATATCTCTGACTACCTCCTCGGGGAATATAGTCGTGAGCATATGCTTATGCTTATGCGTATATAATCATCACAGCCTATATACGTCCCACTGCAGGGCACAGGCCTACCCTCAGGGAGGGTGTATGGCCGTTAGTGAACCACGCGTGTCCAATGTGGATTGGTAGACTTCACATACGCATCGGAATTTCTTCTTCAGCGCATGCAGGTTTCCTCACCATGTTTTCCTTCACCGTTTGAGAGCAGTCGGTATTACGTACTTAAGAGAAGTTTATTCCGAATTCGTAAATGCGCTCTACATACAAACGAAGTCTGGTGATATTTTCAATACTAACCAATAAAAATCAATGAAATTTTGCAGAAACAATCTAGATTTAGTTAGATTTTCGTTAAAATATACAGTGTTAATGCTAGGATTAATTAAAGATTTGTATGAAAATCTTTGATGCACTGTAACTTTAAAACTAAACATTTTAACGAAAATCTGACAAGATACAAGCATAGAGATTACTTTCTAGATTGTTTGTGCATAATTTCATTGACTTTAATTGGTTAGTATCGAAAATATCGCCAGACTTCGTTTGTATGGAGCGCGCCAAAAGTAATATACCCTTAATTTAGAAAAACTCATTGGTACATGGCATGTCATCCGTGCGAATTCGAACCTGGGCCTCAAGATTGAGTTACCATTCTAAGGGGTACATCGACACGGAACAATTCCATCAATCGCCGATGATTTGCTTTCAACTTTTGAGGTGTTCCATTGTTTATCTCCTATCTTGTGAAGATCTAATTGTCACTAAATTAAAATAGGACCAATTCGGGATAAGGAGTTGGTTGGTCGGTCGGTCGGGTTGGTTGATGGTTGGAGTTGGTTGGTGGAGTTGGCTGAAGGAGTTCAAAACAAAAAAAAAAAGTTATTTAAGTCGATAAATAAATGCCGGACTTATCGTGGAACTAAGGTACACACATGACGCTGTAAGTATAAAAACAGACAAATAGAACCTCCACCTGTTTTGAAGTCAGTTAAAAAGTCAAATGGCTGGCTGCCACTGGCTTTTCAGTGAAGGAAAACATCGTGAGGAAACCTGCATGCTTCATTTCGAGGCATGTATTGTACCCACTGTCCATTATAAGTGGCGACGGGCTCACTCCCCGTCACACTGGACAGAGTTTCGGTACTACTAGTGAAACGAGGATGTTCTGAGGTGTCAGAATATCTCTGACTACCCCCTCGGGGAATAGAGTCGTGAGCATATGCTATGCTAAAAATTCATATCAAAAGCAAATGCCCTCGTAACCTATATTTGAAAATTGTCCCATATTATCCTGTGTATGTAGGTGTATTAATTAACACCGTAATCCTTTGTGTTTGTTTACCACATTAAAGGCGTCGATGTTGATCCAGTATTTACATTACTCGAACTCAAAATGTCAAGCTTTATGTAATGTGTGCTTTGTTTTTTATTGTAAAGGTGAGACGCATAAGCTTTTTTTGTTGAAAAGCTGAGAAAAACGTAGAAATATTTTTTTTTAATTAATATTTAATATGTGATGAAATATAACTAAACTAAACTGTTTTCTGAGAACAAATTGTATTAAATTTTAATATAATTTAAACAAATATTTATTGATTTTTTGATTTTTTTAGTGCCTTTTTTGGAACGCAACGTGCGTCAGCACTTTCGCCGCCAGCTACCTAAGTCGCACGTCGCGGACACCTGCACGTCTAGTATGATTTCTCTACACGCGCGTAGAAAATAACCTGTCCCCGCGCTTTTCGGAGAACGAAAGCCGCGCTTGCCGCGACTTGTAGTATGGGAAAAAGCCGAGTCGCGCGCAAGTAGAGAAATCATGCTAGACATGCTGGAGCAGCCGCGGAGTTGGCAGCCATCAGGAAGTTGGACACGTACTTGGCCCTGGTGGCCGTTTATCTTTTTGTACCTGTCGCCGTTGAGACCACGGGGGTTTGGGGTGCCGAGACAAAGACCTTCGTTGTGGAGATTGGTCGTCGACTGAGGGAGCGAAACTTTGACCCCCGTTCCGGGTCGTTTCTGGTGCAGAGGCTAGCCGTAGCTATTCAGCGTGGCAACGCTGCCAGCATTATAGGCTCCTTTGCGCCAGGATCGACCAGGGGTGGGTTAGTTGACTGAGCTTGTATTTCATTGTTATGACGAAGCTTGTTTCTGATTTATGTCTGTTTGTGTATCTTTGTTTTTGACGACGCTTGTGCTGACCACTATATTCAAACAACATATTTAAATAACATTAAAAATAAACTTACAAATAACCTATATACCTATATACTTAAAAATAACCTATTCTGAAAGGTCGCTTCTGGCCATATCTAGACCGAAAGTGTCCATTATATCGGCAGCATTACCCCGCTGCGCAGCTAAGGACATTAAATAAACTGATAATCAGCTGATCGTTTTCAGGGTTCAAACCAGGAACCCTTTCAAAAAATCGTTTATTATGTCTGTCTGTAACATACAACAAAATTTTTTTTTTTTTAGTTATTTTAATACTAAAAGTGTTACCTTTTCAAAACAAAAGAAATAATCTACTCAACCATAACAATATTCCCTCGTATTTTTTTCAAAGCATCCATTAGAACTAGTGAGAGAAATCCGAATGAAATGAAGGGTATCCTAATTACACTAGCATTACTCGGAATGAGGTCTCGTCACGCGATTTTGTTCACGCAAAAGCTTTTGCACGAATCTAGGTCTTTTGGATAGTTAGGGGAGTTTGTCAGTAGCGAGCAATGTACGTAATATAATATTTTTAAAGATCAGAGAGTGGTGTAAAACATAGGTTATATCTATACATATAATAAAATTCTAAACATGGCGTGGATGTAGGACATTGAGGATATCTAAAAAAAAATAGGGCGTTTAGAATACGTAATGGAATGCATTAAAACCATTTTTAGAATTTTTTTCTGTTTGTCTGTCTGTCTGTTTGTTTGTGTACGCATCACTTAAAAACTATCATTTGGATTTTCACAAAAGCATAAGCATTTCACCAATATACTTGGGTCTGAGTGTCACTAACTTATAGTTACAGTTAGTTGTCACTAACTTAGAGTAGTTGTAGTACCAATCATTTTATTAAATAGACTATGAATTATAGTATACATAACCTTAACTTAGGAATTTGTATTGTAATAGTTATTAGGTCGTGTTATGTTGTAGAGTTTCTGGACGCATCATTTCTACAACGACAACCGCTCCGACGCGGTGGTAGCTTAAAAAAAAGACTTGACGTTTAATAAGTGTGCTTCCAATATTGAATAAATTATGTTGACTTTGACTTTCCATAGGATTTAGTTTGGTTTAACATTTAGGCTTTATTTTCTCGTAATCAGTCAACTCAATCAAAAGTTATGAGTATTTAAAGTCAGTGGTCTGGGCGTACGGAGTCGCGGGCGCCGCTAGTTATAAACAAATAACGTGTAGGTAGGTAATCTATCTATTTCATCGTCTGATGTCGATATACCTAGTTCTTCGTTGATTAATTTGGTACCGAATTTTTGAGACGATTTTTTCAAAGTACCCGATTTTGTGCGAACTTTCTATAGTAGTGATTAAGCTTTTTCCTTTTACTAGTAGAACTGAAACTCTGGACACAGTGTGACGGGTTGTGAGCCTAAACCGCTGAATTCCAAACCCCTGAGGCATAATACTGGTAGTACGTTCTTAGTAGACATTTTTATTTCATATGGCAACGTAGGGATTATAGCAGCTGACTTCGAAGTGATATTGCTTGTTGTCAAAAATGTGGTACTTAAAATATACTTAGAACGAATGCAGTTATATTTCAGGTTTAGTTACAAAAGTATGGCGTATTCTTAGAGGTTATACAAAATACAGAGCAGAGACAGTACATGCATACAGGGTCCTTATTAATATTCTGACACTTTTTTAAGGGGATGATCAGACCATCATATCGAACAACTTTCTCTAAGGCACCAACTCGCTCGCTTGAAATCGCGTTAAAACTGTTTCATATATTTCTACGCGAGCCAAATGTGTGGTAAAGCAAATTTTTTTTTGCGATTTCGATGTTGGTCCCATAGAGAACGTTGTTCAGTTTGATCGTCAGAATATCCCCTTAAAAAACTGTCAACATATTAAGAAGGACCCGGTAAATGCCACTTTCCTACACGGTATCAGAAGATTTGTCAACCGAAATTTATCATTATCCTATCCTATTGATCAATAAGAATACACACGACCCTCCTTTCAAAACATTCTAACAAAAATGTTGCTTCAATGTTATTGATTTCACAAAAAGCACAATTTTCAATACCTTTCATCTCACGAGAGAATATTTCAATAGCATACCCGTAGTAATTTTCTCTCCCGCATTATGAACATAACGAATACGGTAGCCTTTTAGTAAGAGAATCTACTGACACGTAACATTCTTCCATTCACACATTATGCTTGTGGTGTAGGGTTAGAGGTTGTCGAGCATGATTATTATGACTCAGTGAGTCAACTCAATTGAGCATTACAGGTGCCTATTTACATACTAGGGTATTACACCTCTTTTTGAAAACTGTTTTAAAGTAATCCTGAGATCGTAATGAACCAGTAGATTTTTTTTTATTAAGTCTAAAAATGCCTTAAATTATTTTTTATTTAAGTATGATTTTGAATTTTTGCGCGGAAACGCTAGCCGCCATGCTTTTTCTGCTCGTTTCGTCTCTGCAAAAGACTAAGTAACAGAAATGACACAAAGCAACGACAATAATCTAGATTATGTACTATCGAAGTGACGTCACGTCGGAATGGCGTTTTAGAGATTTCATAAACAGATAAAGAGAGACGATTTTTATAAATTTGAATATTTCACTTTCTAGAAATATTTGAGTAAATAAAACATTATGTATGTATGCAATTATAATGAATTTTAATTAATATTGTATTCTTTCAGTATTTGAAAAATATCGACATTACTTAGACGCTGTTTCATAGTTACGTCACCGACCAAATGTCATGTGTCAAAATCACCAAGCTATGTTGGACGGACTATAGACAAAGAGATTATAACTAAAGGCATAGAGTGAGCCATACCAATTGTAAAGTGTCCACTTCTTTTGACGTTTAGGTTTGAGTGTGTGGTGTCAAGTAGTATGGACAAAAGAGGACCAAGTGACATTATGGCCTATGTTTACGGTCACTTTTCACACACACTAGCTCAAAAAAATGTGGACAGCCGCATAAACAAATATCTATAGTTCCATCTCCTTCTACTATTAAAGGTACGTCATAAGAAAAAAGAGACTAACTACAATCGTAAATTTATGCGGACTCTATGGAGATCCTTCCTCTGAGACTATAGATGAGAGTCGCGTTGTGGGTCTGCTATCGCGTGTCGGTTGTCGGTTGTCCCATCCCCGGCCTACAGCGAGGCTCCAGTGGTGGCTCAGAATAGTGTTCTTTTCTAAAAATAACCCTTGAAGTCACCAAAATTCATTTATAACCGTACAACGTCAAGCACTTTTGGTACAAAAACTAGATATTGGAAAAACCAAGATGGACGCCACAATTTAAAAATTCGAATTTCTTGGGGAATATCTCCACTATACGAGTACTGATCATCGCGGCAACGGTCATTTACTGATCATTTTCCCACGTGTACTCTCCACATAACGGGACTTTGGCGGAATTGTGATAACACACCGGACGCCATAAATAAAAATTGAATTGAATTGACTGTAGATGAGTGCTTCAATGACTCATAAGCAAATGATCCAATCTTCCAAATTACTCTCGATCCCACCTCTACTCTGGAATCTCCCCCTTGAATTATTACCAACTGAGGTTTCCGCATTTTTATAACGAATCACATACGTACCGAGTTAAAGAATCCACCAAAAAGGTTTTTATTCATCTCGGAACAATAGAAGGGGTGTGTTATTAGGTTTTTAAGGGTGTTTGGGTTCTTTTGTTGCTATTTCAAGACATTGTTGTAATGTACATGTAAATATAATACTTACATTAAACTTAACATACCTACTTATTTCTTTTTGTAACAGTGGATTGAGAGTCTACATTTTGAAATACATTTGAATGGATGTTCGTTTGATAAGATATGATTAAATAATATTCTTAATTTGCACACGTAAAAAAGGCGGCCTTATCACTACAAGTGATTCAACTCAACTCAATCCCAAAAGTATATTTATTCAAAATAGGATACAATGTACCTCTTTTCGAACGTCACAATCTAAAAAGTCACAGTGATTTCTTCCAGACATCGTGGAAAAACAAGCATGCAAGGTAAATGGAGGTACTTATAGGTAGTTTTCTGTGTGTACCTATTGTACGTTACGCAAAGATTATAATTATTATGCTTGATACTATAATACCTCCCCCCCCCCCTCCCCTTCTTCTATTTTATACTAAAATTTTTACTAAAGTAAAAATCAGAAAATTTTACAATTATTTCATTCGTAACCTAATATTAATAAGGAAATAGTTTAACATAATAATATGTACACACGGCGACACATCAAGCTACGCAAAACCAAAATAAGTTGGCCACGCGTAGGTAGAGTAATGTATAACATCGCGCGGCCAGTTTATGTTGGTTTTGCGTAGCTTGATGTGTCGCCGTGTGTACCTAACACTAAAATTTTTCTGGACTGAAAAGTCGACAACTTTTGTAGTCTTCTCAAACAAATTCTAATAGACTGACTATTACAGCCTATGTTTTACAACTTTATACTTCTTTTACGTTGTTTTTACTGCCTATTTTAGCTAAGTTACTTCAAGGTTGTTCAGTCTTTTAACTTTATTGTTACTACACATTGCTATAAATTAACAAGAGAGCCGTTGAAGTTAAGTTTATAGGCACACCGAATTGTGGTCTATACGCACGACTATATTCCCCTAATGGGTATTCAGAGATTCTGAAACTTCAGAACATCTAAGTTTCACTAGTAGTACCGAAAATAAAAACCAGAAGGAATCTTAATTTTTTTCACAATATTAAATAATTTGTTTGTAAAATTTCAAATTTACTGAACTCGATCTCAACCCACCGCTCGGGCACTCTTCCCATTTCCTACTTACTACCAAACGAAGATTCTTAAAGTGTATCCATGAGCACGTTAGCGCTTTCATTCATTGCTGAAATGATAACAAATAATTTTTTCCTCAAAATTTAAAATGCGAATAACTTTAAATTTTAACTCTCAAAATAATTAAATTATTGTTTCAATCTTATTATTTTGTTATATAAATCAGTTGGGGTGTATGATGTTTTGCGTTTATTCATTAACACGTTATAGAGTTTCTTTCCGCATCTTTTCTACAGTGACAACACGTTCCGACGCGGTGGTAGCTTCAGAAATGACGCTTCAAGCTCCTATATTGAATAAATTATATTGACTTTGACTTTGCTATTTTATAGCCCGTTACCTCAGAGTTCGGACTGCTGATCCTAGAGGTCCCGAAAATCCTAGAGGATTCGAAACCCGGATAGGTTATGGATGTTGTATATTATGTTTATGTTGTCCAAAAAAAACCCTTGAAGCTTCAGGATGAGAGCAATGTTTGTGCCTGGAAACGTTATTAATTTACGATACAGAGTCCTTCTTAATATGCTGACAGTTTTTTAAGGGGATGACCAGACCATCAAACTGAACAACGTTCTCTATGGGACCTCGAAATCGTGAAAAAAAAAACAGTTGTCCCATACATTTGGCTTGAATAGGTTTGCAGTTTTGTATGGAACAGCAGATTTTTTTTCGCCATTTCGTTGTTGGTGCCATACAGAAAGTTGTTCAGTTTGACAGTCTGGTTATCCCCTTAAAGTGTTTAGAATGTCAATTAATAAGGACTCGTTATATTTATGAAGATATACTCGTTAGCGCGCTTCATACAAACGAAGTTCAATTATAATAGGTTTGTCAGACCTTTTAACAAACAACTGACAAACGATAGACACATACATTAGTTTCTATCGTTTCGTTAGATTTGGGTAATGTTGAAAATAGGATCAAATCTCGCAGTTCCACTTTAACAGGTTAGTCATTTTAATGATACTTATAGGATTAATATGTAGACGATATTAGGTGACAGCTGAGATATCAAATTCCTGTCAATTAAATATTTCATCACCATCGTTGCGAAGTGCTGAATGATAGCGCCTGCAAGACGGTAGTTGTAGCAATGTTTTTGACTAAGTACCTCGACGGGGATTATGGTCGAGAGTTTATGTTCGTATGTAGTGTATTATTGTCGCTACTTACCATAAACATAATACAGAACTGCAATAAAAAAAAACTTGCAGGGTGGAACCGCCAGGCCTCAGTCGCACGGATGGGAAAAGTACTGAGGAAAGTGCCTGGCATGGGACGTCACGTGCGTCAGCACTCTCGCAGCCTCGTATCTCAGCCGCACGGTTCGCTCTGCAAGGGCCGCCGCCGAAGTAGCAGCTGACAAAAAGCGGGACATTTACTCGTTTTTGGTGCCACATTATTATTTCGTGCCCGTGGATTTTGAGACCACGGGCTGCTGGGGGCCGGAAGCTTTGAGCTTCGTCGAAGAGCTTGGTCGTCGACTCCAAGAGAGGGGTAACGACGCTCACTCCGCATCGCCATCCAACGCGGAAACGCGAGAAGCGTCATGGGAACCTTTGCATCCGGTATGACCCGGGGAGGACTTTTGACGGATTAAACTGTTGAGGAAACCTGCATGCTTCAATTTCGAGGCATGTATTGTACCCACTGTCCATTATGAGTGGCGACGGGCTCACCCTCCGTCACACTGGACAGAGTTTCGGTACTACTGGTGAAACGTGGATGTTCTGAGGTTTCAGAATATCTCTGACTACCCCCTCGGGGAATATAGTCGTGAGCATATGCATGCATGCATGCAAACTGTTGCTAATTTCTTTTACCTGCATTCTAGTTAGTTTTAAGATGGTTAGTTTTCATTTTAATAGCGTTATTCTATCCTTTTAAATGTTTAATAATTAAATATTTAAGCTAGTTTTAATTTAGATAGTCGTATTTAATTGTTATTTTATCCTTACCTATGTAATTTATTGCACCAATAAATATTACAAAAAAAAAAACTTGTCGGACATGACAAAAAAGTCAGTCAGTCAAAATATATTTGTTTAACTCATAGATTGAAAGCATTCTCGTTTTCTCGCTTTGTCGCTGATCATAACGCTTATATTATGCTAGAATTACTGGCTAGATTTTTCCTGCACGCCCTTATCTATGACTTGGGCTTTATTTTCAGGCTCGGCTTTTAATTTCAGCGTACAATTTAATTGAAACGCGGACGAGTTACGTGCCGTGCATTTTGAATTTAATAAACGGTCAAATTCCCTTGTTACGCGAATAACAAAATATGATTTTTAATGTAAAAAGTTTAACGAGAACCTATAATTGTTGTTTGTTACTTTTTTTCCCCAACTTTCTTTTTTAAGACTGCCTTTTGGGGAGTCTAATTAATTTGGGATTTTGACCTGAATGTTCGGTTCGGCTTCGGCCAAATGAGTTTTGAATTGTTCGAATTATGAAGAAGTTAGGAAAGTTACAGGTTTTTCTGATTGAAGATTAAGGAAGTTTTTGAACGTGAATATATTTCGTTTTGCGAGAGATTAGCTACCACTTAAGAGGATATAATTCGGAGCGCGCTCCATACAAACGTACTATGGTGATATTTTCAATACTAGCCAATTAAAGTCAATACAATTTTGCAGAAACAATCTAGAAACAAATCTCTGTGCTTGTATGGAGTCAGATTTATAGTTTTAAAGTTACAGTGCCTCAAAGATTTCCATACAAATTTTAAATTAATCATAGCATTGAAACTGTAAATTTTAACGAAAATCTGACTCCATACAAGCATAGAGATCTGTTTCTAGATTGTTTCTGCAAATTTCATTGACTTTAATTGGTTAGAATTGAAAATATCACCATAGTACGTTTGTATGGAGCGCGCTCCGAATTATATCCCCTTGAGGTTGTAGAAGTGAAAAATTATGAGTGCAACTAATTTTATGTTATAATTTGTAGGAGCGATTTTTTTCCCCTATTTATGATGTAATTTGAGTTGTTGTTCTTAATATATCATACAAAGAGCTTTCCATTTACATATCTCACATTTGACATATTTTGTATGAAAAATATGTCAAATGAGCTGTCGGATAAGCTAACAAGAACTTACCCTGGTGTCACGTTGCAGGGTTTGCCCCGAACACTTGTCTTTCGCGTGGTGTTCGCGCGGTTCGCGTCTCAGCCTGCCACGAGGCTCCACAATCCTTCTCAGTTGTGTTCTTACTCAAAAACAATCCTCGAGTTTGGATAGATACTCCCTCAAACCACTTGACACTGGCGGAAATGCGGTGCTAACGCACAAGCAAGAAGTCCATTAATTATAAATAAAAGAACTTATCCAAAAGTGGTGAAACAGACCCTATATGAAATAATAAAGTATACATATAAAATATTACAACGCTCATAGGTACATTTTTCAAACTGAAACTTCAAAGCTTTATTTACGAAAACATCGATCGTTTAAGCTGGTTTGTGAGTGGGTAAACTTATTTGAGGTATCTCGCAGTTTGGACGAAAGTGGAGCTTACATTAAAAAACGCTATTTCCTATAACAAGTTCCATGAAAAACTAACAGTTTTTCTATTGATTCTTCATCAATATATTTTCATCCCAAACGCAACACATTGACAGTTTTCGCCACGATATTACGTTATCCCCAAGATTACTCGACCAATCCATTTTCCATTTAAAAACCTTGTCTATCGTTTTATCCGGCATCGTTACGGGAACGGATTTCCGAACTTTCCGGACCGAACTAAAGGAAACAACAAGAAAAACATCGTCCCGTAGAATGTTTGACGTGTTTCCAATACGGAACTCGGGACTCTGTAAGTTCCGGGCTCAGACATACTTTACCGATAGACTTATTATGTTAAATTATATTCTACATACATCACTCACATCCACAGCAGGCTTCAACAAAGAAAATATAACACGCAGATCCACAACTTGTTTCGTCAACAAATACATCCCGTATATCTGCAACAAGCTTCGTCAATTTCTAAATAAAAATTTAAAAAGGGAACCTAGAACCTATAAACCCCTCCAAAGCCTCTCTCTGAGGGACGGATCCAAGAACGCTGGCAGCATTCTCCCTCTGTGGCGATTCAGAGGGAGAATGCTGCCAACGTTCTTGGATTCAGCTAATGCGCTGACAAAGATACCTATCAGCCCTTTTATCACTAGTGGTCTCTATAAGGCAAACCGTTTTTCATCGGGTCGCCATGGTCCCATAGGGGTATTCTACATTATCATTTAAATTTAATTTTTTTATGTAATATAATATTATAATAAGATTCCCTGTGATGAAACTGCGTATAATACAATAAGATTCTGGAATGTAAAGTTGCTTACCATTGAAACTTAGCACAAAGACAGAAAGATACTTTTGATTAAATAAAAAAATATTGTAGTGTGGATTCCGATTAAATTTAGTTGATGTAATACTTTACAAATCATTTTATTAAATTAAATTACCACAAAATTAGACATGTAATCTATATAATAAGCCGCAAGCTATATTCTTCGTCATGTTTAAAGTGAAGTAAATAATGTGCACTAATTATTTAAAAACTGTGGCACAAGACACAACAAGCAATAAGCGATACGTTTTTACCGTCTCCGAAAGATTCACAGCGATATCTCATCGGCATTCCTCGAACTTCACAAAGTCATTAAAGGCAATGCAGTATGTATCAAACTAATCTTATAATGCATTAATAGTCCACATACAATGGTAGTCTATGGTACGGAGACTTTAAATAGCCGTGTCCTGCAAAAACATAGCGGGAAGTTTTTAATTTAACTTACAGTACAGATTTGCAATACAACTTGGATGGAAACATCCTGTATTTAGATTAGGGTTTCATTTCGTTTTAAACTTCTTTCTTTGATTTTGTTTTTAAGGTTATGGTATTTTCTGAGAAAACTTCTGCTCTACTTTGTTAAGGCGTCTTTTGTGAATATAGTGCTTGGATGAAATTGTTTTGTTTGTTAAAGGTAGTTAGTCAATTTAATATTTACATTAGATATGCACATTAATGTAAAAAACTATGCTCTACATTCGCGTGGTGAACTAAAACCCGTAAGGCCTGTGCCCTGCAGTGGGACGTATAGGCTGATGATGATAATTATGCTCATCATTCTAAAATATGTCCACCTTTCATACACTAAATCGAGTGTATTAAAGTTATATTAATTACTAGCTGTTACCCGCGACTCCGTCTGCTTAAAGTATCCTATGTGTTAATCCAGATCATATTCTATCTGTGTGCCAAATTTCATTAAAATCCATTCAGTAGTTCTTACGTGAAAGAGTAACAAACATCCATCCATACTACTATACTACTAGTTCGCGATTATAATATTAGTAGGATTGATGTCTTATAGTCGCTCTGTGGGTTTTTCTTTTGGGTAGGTTACCTGTTAGTGAAGTTCTATCCTAATTATACGAAAGCTTCGTCCGAAGAGATTAGCATCCCTCCCACCCACTCGTACACTCTCTACCCCTATTAATCGTAAAATATGACATAAATAAATATAATTCTAGACTCTAAACGAAATGATTCAAGATGGCGAGCGCAGGGGCTAGGTGACAGTAATGCCCGAGTAAGAAAAATAAATTTTAATTCTCAATGGAGTGTGGAATGGTATGTGCTACGCGTTACTATCTCTAGCATTATTGACCCTTCAATAGCTAGGTATTACAAAACATACCAAAAAACCTCAACAATGATTTTTTAACAACATTTTCGTACAACCTTTTAGAGTAGTAAAATAAACTTTTATTCTGCGTTAGGTAAATCGGCACTAAAAAGAAAAGTAAAAACTAGGAAAAGTATAGTAAAAATGAAATAAAAACTTTACTGTGCTAACGTGAAAAAAAGAGGCTATGGCAGTGTGGAAACATTATTCTTTACTTTCCTTGGATATTTAAAGATGTAGAACCAAAGTAAAAGATATGTTATTAATTTGTAAAATTGGAAATTAATTTTGCAAAGAAAAGAAAGAATTGGTCTTCTTTTTACCCGACTGCGCCAGAAGGAGGGTTATGTTTTTCAAGCGTATGTATGTATATATGTTTGTTTGTATGTCTATTTCTTTGGCACGGCCTACAGCGTAAACGCCTTGATGGATGTTAACGTATGAGGTGTCATTAGATTCGTAAAAATTGTGAGAGTGACATAGGCTATATTATTTTAAGATGGCGTCTGCGAAATGAAAAAGAGAGGGGGAATAAACAATTTTGAATAAACATCGAAATCACGAAAAAATAATCAGCTAACCCATACATTTTGTTCGAGTAGGTTTGCAGTTTTGTACGGAGCAGCAGATATTTTTTTGCGATTTCGATGTTGGTGTCATAGAGAAAGTTGTTCAGTTTGATGGTCTGATCATCCCCTTAAGGGAATATAATTCGGAGCGTACTCCATACAAACGAAGTCTGGTGATATTTTCAATACTAACTAATTAAAGTCAATAATTTTTTTCTGAAAAAATCTAGAAACTAATCTCTTTGCTTGTATGGAGCTAGATTTTCGTTAAAATGTATAGTTAATTTCATTAACTTTAATTGGTTAGTATTGAAAATAACACCCGAATTCGTTTGTATGCAGCGCGCATTTACGCATTAGGAATAAACATCTCTTAAAAAGTGTCAGCATATTAAGTTGGACCCTGTATATGTCGGCGGTAGTACGTTTCTCGTACAGAAAGCGGCACGAGTACACCGCACGTGCACAGTGCACACCAACCCACCAACCCACCCCACCACCGAGCAATGACTATAAAAGCGGCCGTTTGCCCTTCCGATGCTCAGAAACGAGCGAGCAGCCGTACGAGACGGAACACTTGCTTTTGTGTTTCACGACGCTCTGAGTTCTATTTATTATATACAGGGTCCTTCTTTATATGCTGACAATTTTTTAAGGGGATGATCAGACTATGTAACTGAACAACTTTCTCTATGGGACCAACATCGAATTCGCGAAAAAAATATTTGCTGTCCCATACATTTGGCTCGAGTAGGTATGCAGTTTGGTATGGAAGAGCTGTTTTTTTTCCCGATATTGATGTTGGTGCCATAGAGAAAGTTGTTCAGTTTGACGGTCTGATCATCCCCTTAAAAAGTGTCAGCATATTAAGAAGGACCTTATATTTTGTGGAATCATCAATAAAACTACATTTGTTAACTCATCAGCAGTGCATTGATTATGGATCCACCCTGCAACCCTGGTATTGCTCCAACATAAATATACAAAATAATCACTACAAAAAGTAAACGTGATTCAGAAACACATTGCGCCCTAAAACTGCCATTTGTGGTTCAAAATGGGTCGTAAAATTCCTTTTATGAGTGGACAGGTTCGCAGGCACTTTAGGCCATTATTCCCCCATTTACCGTACACAAAATTAAATTAATCGTCCGATTTTGCTAACAAATAGCCCGAAAATGTTCAGTCGATCTTATCAGAGCCTCGCTGATTAGATTAATTTACGCTTGCATGCGCGCCGAACAAGAATTTTGGGAATTTAAATTGGTTGATGTTAACAGCGAAATCTGTTTAAATCGTTTTTAATTTTAATTAAATTGTATTTATTGACAATTTAATTAACAGTAAATAACAATAAAACATCTAACTAAAATACAGGGTCTTTCTTAGTATGTCGACACTTTTTAAGGGGATGATCAGACCATCAAACTTAGACCTACCTGTCTCCCGTTCCAACAGTCATGCATCTGTGTTTAGAGCAAATACTTAATACACAAATATCACATTATTAGATTTATTAATTTACTATTAAAATTCATAGTAATAAAAAAACCTGTATAGAATTAATCAGAACAACTTTGTCTATGGGACCAACATCGAAATCACGAAAAAATAATCAGCTAACCCATACATTTTGTTCGAGTAGGTTTGCAGTTTCGTATGGAGCAGCAGATATTTTTTTGCGATTTCGATGTTGGTGTCATAGAGAAAGTTGTTCAGTTTGATGGTCTGATCATCCCCTTAAAAAAGTGTCAGCATATTAAGAAGGACCCTGTATAGCTTAGTAATAAAAATTTATTGATATATTGATACTTATTTTTGTTTTGTTGAGGTAAGTAAAATACGGCGTTGTTTTATATTTTCATTCAGTATGAATCTCATCAATATTTCTTTTTAATTAAATGGTATTTTTCTTTTGCATAAAAAATCCTTGAGATTGTCAAGGATTTTTTATGTACTAAAACAAATTTGAGCTATGGTGGAGCCTCGTGGCAAGCTTCTCACCGATCCCAGCAACCCAATCCGCCGCGTAGCCCCAGCAACGTCCTATGCCGAGGTCCGTACCCCTCTGGGGTGCCCCTAGGTCGGTTGCTTAAGTTCATTCATTGGCTCGGTGACCCTTCTGGTCCCTCCAATAGTCCGCAGTAAAAAGCAGTAAATGCTCCCTGAGCAACGCTGTATATGTCATTTCTACCATGACCACTTGCATCGTGACTCACTATGGACCTAAGAATAAACTTATCATATCAACTACAAGTCTCTAAGTCCCTCCCTGCCAATCTCTCTACTACGTAGGCTTTAATATAAGTTTGTTTTAAGCTTTCTAGACAGTTACTACACCCTACTGGATAAAGTTGCATTGAAACTTTGAAACAATTTTCTATTAGAAAATACACAAAGCTCAGAAGGATCCTAACGGAATATAATAAGAAGGAAAAGACATTGATGTAACACAAACATTTTACTTAAGAGCCCTATTACAAGCCCAGTGGCGCCCTCTTCACAATAATAAAGATTTCTCAATAAAGAAAACCTAAATTAAAAAAGTGCTACTCCAATAAACTAATAAAAGCCTTAAAGCTATTATTATACAAAACTTTTATAGATTCTATACATTCCACTTTTAAGATTTTCGAAATAAAAATATGCATTGATCGACTGGTCAACATAATACCTCGTTTTTATTGCACCACTTTTCACTTGTTACGCCAATTGTACATTACAACAAAACACCACCAGCACCAAATACCACCAGCGGCTATACAATATCACTATGACAATGGTGTGCTCACGTGCCCGCT
Organism: Agonopterix alstromeriana; assembly: GCA_963924505.1. NCBI lineage: Eukaryota > Metazoa > Arthropoda > Insecta > Lepidoptera > Depressariidae > Agonopterix > Agonopterix alstromeriana. The sequence goes on along the minus strand of OZ004671.1, from coordinate 16,129,304 downwards.
ATGTGCGAGGATCTTCTCAAAAGAAGATTGGCTATATTAGACACATGAGAGCTCATCAATGCCAACAATGGAGTTGAAGCAGTCGCCGTGGCCGAAATCGGTCAGGAGCAATACAATGTTATGATTATGACGTACCTATTCGCGTAGTACCTATATAAAAATTGACGCAAATAGGGTGATAATTTTATCTATAGTCTATCTATTTGTGTCTAGGATAGTCATGCTGAGTCAAGTAACATTCGCTAAACGTAATTTCGGGGTTCAAAGCGTGACATGGTGTCCTTTAAAATTAACTACTCGAAGTGGGAATGCCTTGCAAACGATAGGGACGAGTGGAGGAAGGTTATAGCTGATGATTGAATAGCCCACGATTAAGTCTGGTTCGATTCTCTGGCCATAAAGCGAGCAAAAAGGCACAGGGACGAACAGGCTCCTGCACCAACCGACACACAGCAAAAATGCCGTAAATGCGGCAGGCATTGCCGCTCCCGAATTGACTTATACAGCCACGAACGTCGTCGTCGGTGTCTTAACCAAACAGACGCTGTTTGAAGCATCTACTTAGATGAAAGAAGGCCCATGATGATGATGATCTATCTGTTTTATCATAGCTTCGTCTAATGGAAAAAGGAACGAGAACGAAGACGAAAGTGCTGGCAGTGCCTCCGTGTACAGTGGTCCGTCTGTACTTTCCAAATTTAGTTTTTCTACTCCCTGCCTGGGAACAAAATTTTCTGGTTTATTAAATACATAAATAATGCTACAACATGATAGGTTTTTGTTTATTTACTCATCCTTAAGGTGAATCGTTACGATTCACACTCAAACAACAGTATACAAAATAATTTCGTAATACTTTTTACGTCACAACGTCCTGCCAATCCAAAGTCCTAGGTTTGAATTCCGTTACAGTTAATTTTTTAGGTTTCCGTACTCAAATGGTGAAAACGGGATCTTATTCATAAGACTACGCTGTCCATCCGTCCGTCCGTACATCCGTCCGTCCTACCTATTTAGGGCTGTAACTGTTGAACCGTATTAGCTAGATAGTTGAAATTTTCACAGAATGTGCGTTATTATGGTGGATTTGCTAACAAATAATTAAAATTTGTAAAAGTTAAAAATTAAGGGGATCTTCATACAAGACACTAGTTTTTATCAAGGTTTTTTCTTCTCGGTCTATCGTAAAAACGGTAATACATACAACCGTCAAACTTGGTGTGATTATGATCAACCTTGACAGAATAACAAAAATATAAAAAACATCGGCCAAGTGTGAGTCGGTCTCGGTGAAAGGTCTCGGAGCAAACGACTCTTTTTTGTAAGTAAATAATTATGTTGTGGTGGTGTGGTACGGAACCCTCGCTGCGCGAGTAGCCCGACTCGCACTTGACCGGTTTTTTCCTATGTGGACGGAGTATAATACTCTGAAAATAGCTCTCCACTGATTGCAATCTTGGGCAGTACTGTAGATATCCTCCTATGTCGTGACTGCTGGTAGTATAAAATAATAAAATTTTAGTTTTCGTGGATGTATATTGAAGATATTTGAAAAATCTTAATTGGGGGCGTTAAGAATACGTTATGAAATGCAAAGAGACCATTTGTAGAATTTTTGTCTTTTTATCTGTTTTTTTGTGCACACATCACTAAAAAACTACTGAACCTATCTAGATAGGGTTTTCACAAAAGCATAGGGCATGGGGTTTAGTTTGGATAAACATTCGTAGTCGAAGCGCTATTTTTACAATAAATCTAAATGGCTTGCAGTTTTGGAACAAAATAGATAATAAATTAATTAAAATTTTCCGTTGCGCTCTAGTTAGCAGATAAAAGCTTCTTAACACAATGTTCTAATGAATTAGCTAAATACGCAATTTATTCCACTAAATGTCTCGAACCAAAGAACAAAATGTAAATTTTCCACGAAAATCTACGAAATTAAATTAAAACCCTGTTATTAGTAAAGCTGAATAGAGACCTAATTTCGACAAATTACGACTTAATCCCAACCTAATTGCGCCTTTGTTACGGTACCTAATTAAAAATCTAATTTCAGACGATACATGTTACCTTAATTTCGTTATCTGCTCGTGATTCGTTTTAACACGATGGTTTTATTAATTTAATAATTAATATACTAAATACTAGTGCTGCCGCAAGATAGTCGACTATCGATAGTAATAACAATACTATACCGACAAAGCTATCGATACTATCGATTATTTTGAATGCGCTAATGCTACCGATTTTATCGAAAGACTAATTTGATTTTGAACTATCGACAGTTGTCTATTTAGTCCGGATACGACCAAACGCGAGTAAATTTTATTCACCGGTTATTCTAGAGAAAACTGATTTTGCGTTTCATCCACTACTAATCTATGAATAACTTGATTGATGCGAGAGTAAATTTTACACGGCCAATTTTGATGCAGACCTCTTTTTTTTAGGTGGAATATACATTCGTAAATATATTCACTACATTCATTCGAGAATAACTTTAGTCTGGGTTTAGTGTGGTAGAACACAAATGAAGCTATTTCGGAGTAAATACTCTTGGAAAAATCAAAGTTTGGTCGAATCCGGCCGTAGTGTCAGTTCTATAATCAATACAATATTACTCATTATAGAATGATAGGCCTTTAGATTATTGTCGGCGACAGATAGCGTTCAACTATGGGTAGGTTGATCTGTTGCTGTACGTACCTATTTTTGAAGGTCTACTATTGATAGTGACAAGACCAATGCTTTACCGAGACGTGTATTGTGTTCAGTACAAGTAAAAACATGCACACCATCTGTGCATACTGGACTGTCTGGGCACTGCTAGTGAAGTGGATATTCTAAATATGGATTGTGAATATTTCACAATCTAAATTACCCCCTCGCTCTCGGAGTAAACAATATATTAAGTTTGCCTTGTGAATAATAATTGTCTCTGTTGCGGATTCACTGGAAGAAATCTCCTTAGAGATAAGCTCACCTTTTGTTACATGTCTTCTCAATTTTATTTATTAATGTATCTGAGTCAATAAAGTGTTAAAATAATTGTTGTGATACTAAAAACATCGATAGTTCGAAAACACCACTAAATAATTAATTATAGCTGAAATATTTTATTATCAATTAACTTGTATTGTCAGGAAAACTCATAAAATACAGAACACCAGGGAATAAAAAATACATATTAAATACTACACACAAATTACAAATAAAAGATATCCTCCAAGGCCAGAGTACCTAGGAGGCTGGCCGTGTTGCCTCTTTGAATAGCCAAAATTATCCTTTGGGCAAAATAGCTGCTAGCCCTCCTATCTCTTGTGGCCTCAAACAGGCGCCTTAAGAAGCACTTTAGAAAAATAATTCGCCGCGGGTCCCTAACAGCCTAAGGTGTCCACAGCGAAAAGCAGAAATTCGGAGCCCTCTCCTAAACCATGTTACGTCCTTCTCTTCTCAGACTCCGCTAGCACCGCCGCCGCCCCCGCACGGCTACAAGACCCCGGATATGCGAAGGCACCAAAGTGTCGACGCACGTGGCGTCTCAAACCAGACACTTACCACGATTCCGCGGTATGAGGGACAGGCCAATCTTTTCCCATACCCTGAAGCAGTATAGATGGGACATTCACTGACGCCAGGGCCCGCTTAATTAGCTCGTTTAGAGCAGCATGCCTAGGAATATGACCTGCGCTATTCTGGCAAAACAAACCGTGGTGGCCAAGGTCGTCAATACCGGCACCGCTGCGGCAAAAGTGTGCTTGGTTTGTCCTAATAATTTCTACTGAGCAGCGGGTTACCTTATATTTAGCTTAAAGATAATGGTTTCAAACTCAAACTCAAAAATATATTTTTATTCAAATAGGATACAATGTACTTAATTTCGAACGTAACATTCTAAAAAGTTACGTGTTTTGTTATGAGGATGTAAGGAAAAGTATCATTTACCTTTAAACCACATAGTCTACCCATCAAACTGAACAACTTTTACTTTGGGAGCAAACCTGTCAGCGCAAAAAAAATCTGATGTTCCTTACTAAACTGCAATGCCTAGTGCCTAAACGACTCAAATGTATGAAATAGCATTTTTTTTTTTTTGTTCTGACATGTTTGCTCCCAAAGTAAAAGATGATCAGTTTGATAGGTAGGTATAGTAAGTATGTGGTTTAAAGGTTAATTTCTAAAGGTATTTTTTTACACTTTTCCATACACCCTGTATAAATGACGTCAAACTGCAATCACACCCAGCATTTATGTCTTCAATATTAATTTTATACTAGACCTTGTCAGATAAAGACTTCTTAATATTATGTTTTTGTTTATTTTAGCAAAGTGTCTGACCACCTTGAATGGAAAAACTGTTTAGCGATTTTATGCATATTAAGTATTTGATGTATTCACGCTTATAAATTTCCAAATAGGTACAGTTTGATCTGATACAAAAAGATTCTTGATAATAATTTTTGTACGAAATCTGAAAAAAATTCGCCTTGCGAATGATCGCGTGGAAACCGTCGGACGCTTCCGCGAGCATGCCGGACGCACTGCAGCGCCTCGACTCATATACGAAATCATTTAAAAACATATTTTTCGGAAATCGTCGAGGAACATAAAACCTGAAGAGTTCCAAATCTTAAACATTAATTAATAATAAGGTCTAGTGGGTGAGTGAACGTGTCGTCGTCCTCATTGAAATACCATTACAGCAAGCGGTCCTTAATTATGCAATAATAACGTATTAGTCAACCACGTTAATGGAATTCCGTGTAGTTAGACAAACAACTAATGGAATTCACGTTCAATTTCTGAAGCGATTTATCAAATCAGTTTACTGACGAAATAGATTATTAACTATGTTTACAAGAAATGAGAATTTAGGCAGAAAATTTGTCTTATAGGGTCGACTTTCAAGATGTCCAATATTTGTTGAGATGACGTATGATCACTCATTTACTACGAATAATTAATTAATCAAATAGAAGGAGAAGTACCACAGACAGAACAAACTACTTACAGAGCGCTTATATTTTACATACTTAGGCGTACAATACCGCTCGCATAGTACCTTTGTATCTTCGTATTAACACACATTTACGAACATTGTAGAGACATTGTAGAACCTTAGGCCGTATAAAAAGGTGCCTCTTTCGGGGGTACAGCGGCGCTGTAGCCGCTTGTACATCTACTGTAGAACTTGTTTATAGAGGCAATGCCGTTATAAAGAACTTCTAACCGGCCAGTGTACGGCTTGTTATAGAGCTTGCGTGCTACTTGAGGTATGATCACTAATTTACTACGAATAATAAATTAATCAAACAGTAGAAGAAGTACCATAGATAGAACAAACTACTTACAGAGCGCAAGGGCGCGAAATCATTCGCCCTTTCCAGAATTGAAAATTGTGTTTGCCCTTTTTTTTTTTTAAATCGAAATATCGAAATCATATTCGTAAATATTGCACAATTTATTATGTTGTGGGGGACTGGCAAGCCAGCAACACTTCGACCCATTGCAATGGGATCTTTTGTGTTAGCATTCTATACTTTTTTATTTTCTTCGTCCTTCAAATACATGGTATCAATACAGAAAATGGGTTTATGTGTCATCTAATAGGTAAATGCCGTGTAGTTTCTGGCTAGTCCGCTATGTCTGCATTAATGTGGCCGGTGGCGGCGGCGTGCTCAAGAACCTGCCTATCGGGACGGTTTACATCGCATTACAGCGGTGTTAGCACACTGTCGAGTTTCATATTTAATAAGAGCAGCAATTTACCTACGTATGTTATTTGCTTCTTTCTCGGCTCCCTTAAAGTTATCCTTGAAGTGCGAGGTGCTGCTGTATCCGAAGTTTGTGAAGGAAAGTGAGTGGTCATTCTGTACGTAGTATCTTCTATTGCTACTATAATATATAATTTTTAAATGTTTAGTCTTTAAATGTTTCAAAACGAAAGCAAAAAAAAAACACCATGACTTTGAAACTGTATTTTGATACTACGAAAATAATTTCCGAACCAAATGTTGTCTAAGAGATGATGATTTATGTGTATTTTTTTCAAGTTCTTTGGTCAAGCCGTTACCGAGTGGTAGACTTTCGAAAGTACCTCTTTAACGAGGCCAAGCGCCTTAAGCCAATAGTCCAGTTTATTCATATAATAGTTCTCTACCTTTGAAACCGTTTAGGATTTATGTTTTCATTTTATAATTACCACAAAGTTAATAATTTGTAGTTCATTAGAAGAATCACTCTTGAAAGTCTGTGAAAAAAAAGTAGCAAGTAAAAAAATCGGAAATTGTTAATAAACCAAACTTGAACGGTTCCGAAGCTTCAATTAACTGTCTATACGAAGTTATATTGACATCACTTGCAATACTTTTCGGAATCACGAGATATTTATCATCTTTCCTAAAAGTCCATTGACGATTCAAAACTCGATCAAACACTCGTAATAAAAGCCAGTTGTTTGCACCGAAACGCAATAAAGTTCTGTGCTGTGAGCGAAAATGAACTTTTTAATTACATTTCCCTCTTTATTCTCGTATCTGTGTCATATTGGTCCGGTGAGCGCGCGATGGACGATCTTTTTGTTGCTTCACACTTTTATGATGATAGGTTTGTGCGATGAATCGATACAGATCAACAATAGAGAGGCTAAAATACACTAAACTTGTGCTGTAGAGAGGATTTCACTGCAGGAAAACTCCTCACACCCGCAAAGCTATTAGTAAAACTGTAAAATTTACTAACATCACCCTGTATATCCCGCACACCTGGCGGGATATACAGGGTGTTAGTGTAAACAGTTGCATTACTTTAAGGGGCGATTGTACCGATGATAATGAACAATTTTCTCTAAGAAACCTATAGGAAATTCCCAAAAAATTGTTTGGACTTCCCATACTAAATGCCTACTAAATTTTATGGTAATAAACGAATTTATTATTATTATACTAAATGCCGTCAGCTGATCGAACGTTTGTATGAAAAAACGAAAAAAAAAATTGCGAAGTTCCTATAGGTTTCTTAGGGAAAGTTGTTCAGTATCACGGATACAATCACCCCTTAAAGTAATGCAACTGTTTACCCTAACACCCTGTAATCTAGTCATATAATGTTTTCAGCATCACCAGCCTATTATTGTCTACTGCTTAACTTAGGCTTCTTTCAAGGTGCGCCAAAAAACTCTGCCTTCAACCTTTCTCATCCAACCGCTTCCAGCTTTAAGACTCCGAAGAACCGCTTCGCTCCAGTTTCAGCATGACGGCATCCTATTTGATAGATCTACGTGACCAACAATTCGGACGGAACATTAAAATTAGTATTTTGAATAGGTATTTTAGTTTCGCTGCTCTTAGGTGAAGTCCAGGGTATTGTTGTTAAGGACATAATTTTTAATCACTCCAAAGGGCCTTTGATTTGGCGTAAAGCTGTCTAACAGCATTTAGCAAAACCAGCTTACTGCACTTATGAAGCGCGGAGGCGGTCAATTTAAATAACTATTTAAGGATTTTTCACATAATTTAGTTGATTCTAACAACATCTCCCAGTTGACTAGATAAAAGCACCTCGCTCGAAGAACTCTATCTCAGAAAATCGATGGACCGCGCAAATGTGGTTGCGCCTAAGGTAGGGAGGGGAGTGAAGGGTGGAGACAAACATTTTGGCTATGCCAACTAGCAATGCATTTAGAATTTTAGAGCGATAAATGAAACAAAACATTCCGACATATATAATTTGTATTAAATCAACAATATTCTTAGTCTTTACATTCTTTGGTATAATTATCAGCTCGTTTACAATTAACTATTAAATTTAAATTCACAATTTTCTGCCTTACTCAAAGAATCGTTAGATCTATAATTATTCTATAGTTTTTTACTTTATTATTTATTTATACACAAGTTTTTTTTTACATTACACCTATGTGTTATTTGCCCATACTAGAATAATAATTAAAAGTAAGAATTGGCACACGTGTTGTTTGGCTGCCGAGCCCGGTGACGTCACTGTAAAAAAAAAGAACGTGTTTAAATCACTTTAAAATTATCTTAAATAAGTCTGTGGTCCTCGGAAATGACCTTTATGATAGACGATATTTTACCCGCGACTTCGTCCTCGCAAATTATATACCAGATTTTAAGACAAATTATTATAAGTCAGACAGTAGTTTTTGCGTGATTCTCGAACAAAGAAACAAACATGGTGATTTGGAATCAGGGACACCATACAACTTTTTTCATTTCTTTTACAGTTTTATAATAGTTATGATAAGAAAATTCAGGATTCAATAACTAGACTAGAGCAATGACTATAGTCTGACAAGTTTGGCGCGACCGTCCCGCGGGGCTCAGACGTTGGGGGGAGGACACCGCCTTTGAGCGGCGCGCGCTTCCCTTCCCCGCTACCCTTCCGCTAACATCAAGGCAGAACGCAGTACGTTCGCGCACAAACTTGTTTATAGGTTGACCAAAATCTCATGGCATAAAAAAAAGTAAAAAAATAGAGATTTACAAATCGTAGTGTCAAACTGTCATCTGTCTGGTCAAAATAGGCCCCGTACAGATTGCGAATTTTTGCAGCGATAAAAACGCGCGTTTGTCTATCGCGTGACTTTGTCGCTACACTAGCAATTAATAGGCGTTTGTATCGTTTCAAACGCATGATTGTAGGGATGCACACATGTTTATAACGATACACACGCGCGTGTACATTGTGGCAAAGACGGATCAAACATTATGAAAGTTTTGCATCGTGGCTGTATCGCCTTTGCATCCATTCTTTATCGCGTTTTCATTGATGCTGCATCGCGACTCACTCGATGCTTTTTGCACCACTTTTGCGCTGCACAAAAGTCGCAGTGTGTAAATGGCCCTAATCAAATTACCCGTGTTGCTTACTCTAAAATTTGATTTCCCTATAAATATACAAGGTGTTACAAAAATACAAATAAACATTTAAGGTTAAGACCATCAAACTGAACAACTTTTACTATGGGACCAATATCGAAATCGCGATTTTTTTTTTTGGATTTTTCATACTAAACTACAAATCTACTCGAGCTAATTGTATGGGACAGCAGAGATTTTTTTCGCGATTTCGATGTTGGTCCCATAGTGAAAGTTGTTTAGTTTCATGGTCTAAACAACCCCCTTAAAACTTTTAAAATGTATTTTTACTTTTGTAACACCCTGTAGAGTTAGTGTGTAGAGCTACTGTACTCGGTGACGTAGGAAAAAATCTACCAAGGAAATCTGTCTTGCTTTTTTCGAAGCTATAATTCCAATTAGTCGTGGATTGTTTCCTCGCTCGCCGACCTACTGAATAGCAGTTACTGCCCTAATTTTGACTTTTAGGGCATTTTGGAAACGGTTTAGTCCCGAAGAGTATTTCGTTCCATATTACAAGACTTTTTGAACGACACCCTGATTCGATGGGTTGGGTCGTTTTCTTTTTCAATCACCATGTCGTTGTGTGGAATAAAAGGTTAACACATTTCTGTTTTTTGGGTTATTATTATCTGTCTTTGTGTTTTGTGCCAGTGGGTGCAAAAATAATGGAGTAATTGAGGCAGGACATAAAAACACACCGACAGACAGGCAGAAAAAATTAACGAAACTATACAGGTTCCTTGGTTGACTTCAGAATCCTAAAAAAGTAGGTAAGTATTTGAAATAATCTCCTTTAAAATTCACCAAAGAAAATATCTACAACATTTTCAGAATTTTATCTTTTGTTTAGTAAAGCAAGACTTCGTCTTAGTAATTTGGAAGGTTCAGGCCTTCTTAGGCCAAATTAGGAGCTCACTTTGAACATTTATTCCTTTAGGTTACATAAAGGAGTTAGTTCACTTGTAGATGTACGCAGCATTTAGGATAATACTTATAAGTGGATAAATTTACAAATAACATAATTATCAAGATGAAAACCGTTTCTACACAACAGATGTTTACGACAGTTGATTTTAAAAAAATAAATAAATAGACTCTTGCACAAGCAAGCACGCACAAGCGTTGGCACTGTATTTCCGCCAGTGTGGTCCGAGTCTGCCCAGCGTGGAATTAGCCACGGTTTATACAGAAGAGACGTGTGGCCGTAGCGGATAATCTGAGTAACACAATATAAACCTTATAGTATGTAGCATAGCGTCGTTTTTGTCGTAAAGGAGAATCGCGCGTAATTCTCCAAACGACGCTATGGTAATTACTATAAGTTTTATAAATGTGTACTTTGATTATCCGCCACCGCCACACGTCTCTTCTGTATAAACCGAGCCTTAGTGGTCAACTTGCTGTTGAGAAAATGTTCAAGCCTGACCTGGCTTAACGAATAGTTACACTGCCATCTAACGGAACTATCCGGTACCAAATGTTTAAGGTGCATTCCGAAGCACTGAGATGCTCAAGATGAAATATCACTAAAAGAACAACAATTGTGTGAAAAAAATTACCACTAAACGAACCTCACTTTTAAAAAAAAAATATTCTAATAAATTTTTTTACTGAAGACAAGTGTAAAAGGGTGCGAGCGTGCGCGTTCGCATAAATGTATAAAGTCCTTTGTTCTTGCAAAATCTAGGTTTATACTCGTTAGGAAACCCTTTCCGCCCTAGATGGGCACTTACGTAGTAAGTACTAAGTAAATACCTACCTAAAGAGACCTTCTTTAGGTAGGTATTTACATAATCTAATCCCTACCGTAATACACTAGCAAACAGTAGCGATAGTTAATTGCTATATTTGCTAACTTATGCCCTGAAAAAAAGTTCTACGTATACGTAGCCCGTCGCAGCTTACGTACCACGTAGCTTCCGACGCGATACTGATTGCGAGTATTGCATCAGTATTTAAGTTGTCTCGTACTTCACAATGAAGCTTTAAGTTGTCTCGTACTTCACAATTAAGCTTTAGGATGTCTCGTACTTCATAATGAAGCTTCATTGTGAAGTACGAGACAACTTAAATACTGATGTAACACTCGTAATCAGTATTGCGTAGTAAGCTACGTGGTACGTAAGCTGCGACGGGCTACATATAAGTAGCATTTTTTTCTCAGTATGGATGCTATCGGTCCATTAAGAAAACCTTGAAGGAAAACATCATGAGGAAACCTGCATTACGCTGAAGAAGAAATTCTGATGTGTATGGGTGTATGTGAATCTACCAATTCGCAATGGGCACTCATGGTGGACTAATGCCCAATACACCGCCATTGAGGGTAGGGCTGTGCCCTGCAATAGGAGGACGTAGGTATATAGGCAGACGACGAAATATCTGGAGTGCGATTTTTGAAACTCATACGTTGAACTCAGCAGTTGAAAATGTCAAAATTACTTTGGAGATATGCATCTTTCTACTGCTGATTCGTCTTTCAAAAATCGCACTCCTGGATTGTGATTTTCGAAAGTCAAATTTGCAGTAGAAAGATGCAGATCTTCATAGTAATTTTGATATTTTCAACTGCTGGTCTTGACATTGATTGTTATGTAATTCAGTATTGTATTTGTAATTGTATTTTGTATATATATATATATATATATATTTTAAAGATGTGTGTTGTAGAGTTTCTGGCCGCATCTTCTCTACAACGGAACGTCTGAAGTTTTCTGATTTCATACTATTTTGAATAAAACATTTTGATTTTGATTTGATTCGACAATATCGACAAAACATAAAGGTATATTGTGTGAATATGACCACAATTGGTCAAGTCGTTCGGAAGTTACACGATTACTAACAAAACCAACGATTATTATCTACTTTTACTAAGAATATTTCCAGATCTTTCTTCAGATATACCTATAATTAACATCCTTCAAAACCGCTCCAAACAACAAACTTGCTAATACCTAAAGCGGAAACCTTAAGATTACTAAGAGAGCATTGAGTCAATGAATTATTACTTCCCGTCTCATTTGCGAAGACAATTTCCTCTAAGGCCAACAGTATGGCGTTGTGAGACGATAATAAATTTATCTTCGACGCGTGTAAAGGAATTGTGGGTAGTTGGTAAGGAAAACGCTCGTAAAGTAAACGCGTTCGCGAAATATTGTGGAGAGTTTTTGGTTACAAAGTACGTTGTTAAGAGGTGTTGAGTTATTGTGTAAGCACATAACAAAGAAGGTGACAGAAATATGAACCTTATTTTAAGGATACTTTTAGTTTAGGGTTACAGATTAGAGTACTACACTAACAACAATAATTAGCGACGAATATTAACTAGCAGTAATTGTATCGTGATTCTTCTCTAATGTCATCAAGATCTTCTAATGTCTAGCGATGATAATATATTATTAGGTACTCATAGTTTGACTAGCATCTTTAAGCTGATATTTTGAAGTACCTACTAAAGCTGGTTAGAAGAAAAACATTGTTATGTTCCGTTGTTTCATGGCTAGACTGGAATTGTAGATGGCATAGCAACAATTGTATTTCAGAATTATTATAACCATTACCTCAAAACTAAAAATTTGTTGAAATACTTTGCAAATGCAACTGAAACATAGATTTATTTCTTAGGTGTTTTTGTTGTTGTCAAGAATGGAACCTGCTGCTTCGTTGAAATATATCGACGAAATTCCAGTCTGTACACAAATAAACCACGATAAATGTTACCGATGTGGGTGAAATTTTGCATTAGGTAGATCTATTTCATTGTTGAAGACATATGCTGCCTTTAAGATAGTGCTTCTGGCGATGAACTTCGTTCTGTTTTCAACAAAACTTATTTAGATTTCTCAAAAGAATGGCATAACTTGCCTGTATTATCTAATTCTGTATCAGACTGTACGTAAAATAAGCCCTTAAGTATTACAAATTTATGAATACTTTATAAACAAACGAAAGTTATTTCAATTTTCTTAGAGCATAAAATTAACAGTCCAACGGTTTTCTAAGATCTTACAAGCGTTTGCTAATTGTACTGTACGCTGACCTTTATTCACTCGCAAATTGAATTACCAAGGGCTTTCAAAGGCACAGAGGACGTTATGTTACGAGGTTACTATTTAACTGTCAGATTATTGCTTTGGTTACTTTAGGTATTGTTTAGTAATCCAGACATGTCCTATTTAACCAGAATATTCTGGGTATATTATCTTAAATATTATCTTGAAAACAATTGGATGGATTTCCACGAAACACAGCTCAGACCCTTATCGCAAATTATAATTGAAGAATCGAGGACCACATTTCAATATAGTAACCTTTTCGGTTACCTAGTTAATCAAGGAACCCTTGTAATTTCATACAGGGTGTAAACTTTGGGTTGGGCGCTTCAGACTATCAATCTGAACAACTTTTACTAACCACCCCTTTGAATATAACTAGGGTGTTTTGTTACACCCTGTATATGCGGAAGATATTGCGAGGTACATTATATGCTACGTCCAATGACTAGGTCGATAAAACTTGGCGAATAGATTTATTTAGCAAAACAATATTAGCCTTCCATTCACCAATATCTTTCCAATACCTTAAAACAGCTACGCGAATCTCAACTCACCTCTCTCAATCTTAGGATCGCTATTAGCAGAATACAGGGCCACAGCGGAATCCTCCCTGTACAGATCTCCTACTTTGGCTTCACATCGGAGAATGGGGGCCCCTCTCTCGTAGTGGGCGGGCCACAGTTGAATTTGGACGTATAACTCTGAGCGGAAGAGGCCTTCCGATGCTGGCTGCTGCTGGTAAATGCCTGGTGTCACCTGATGAAGAATACAGGAAATTAAACGTCTGGAAATTCGAAATAAGATGCTTTCAGCGTAGTACAACGTAAGAGCAACTGAATGTACCGGTGAAAGCCTTTTGATGAGTGACCATTTTATGGTATTTCAATGCGAGGCCCTTCGTGTTTTGGAAGGCATGTTAAACAGTTGGTGTAAGTGGAAATGTTGGAAGGGAACGGCCTATACGTACATAATACTGACCAAATTGGCGACGTGCTTAAAAAGGGCCTGGTCAGATCTACCCGGAACCGACGAGCATGCATTAAAGGACTAATGAATGTGAAGGAAGCTAGAGAGGTTTGTCAGGATGGTAGCAGGTGGCGTCCCGTTGTATCTGCCTACCCCAGTTGGGAGACAGGGGTGAGAATATGTATGTCCAGATAGGTTGAGCTCTGTCAAAAGCTTTATTAGGTAAAAAACATATTTTTGTGCAAATAGTTGCATTACTTTAAGGAGTGATTGTACCTATGATATTGAACAATTTTCCCTAAGAAGCCCAAATAAAAATTTGGAATTCCCATACTAAATGCAATCAGCTGATCAAACGTTTGTATGAAAATGCGAAAAATTATTTTGCAAATTTCCTATGGGTTTTAGGGAATATTGTTCAGTATCATGGATACAATCACCCCTTAAAGTAACGTAACTATTTACCCTAATCCCCTGTATAGGTTGTAAGAGTAAAAAGTTGCATTACTTTAATTTAAAGGGTGATCTTACTCATGATACTAAGCAACTTTCCCCTGGGAAACTAAGTCGCAAATTCGAAAAATAAAAGTAACTTCCCATACAAACGTTCGATTACTTAATGCAATCAAGTATTATGAATGGTGAATTAAGTATGGCCATTTTTTTCTAATTTCATATACCTAGTATAGACTTAATTTACACCGTGTATAAAATTGCACCGAAAAATTTTTTTGCTAATGTGATTTTATTAGGTAGTACAAGTACCTAAATACTAAATAACTAAAAATTATCTGCTTAGTGAAGAATGATCCTATCTTCAAGATACCCTTTAAAGAAAACTTTCAAACCAATAAAAAAACCTACCACAACCAATCTCATTTCAATTTCGAACAAACAACAAATTACAAAAGAACAAACAATTCAAAAGTTGAACACAAATACGAACTCCCGAGCTCATCCGTAAACAACTTGAAAAACACAGCGCAATAAAAGTACGCCAACAATTAAAACATAAGAGCACTAATCCACTGGAGCTTACGACTGGCAATGGCAAATATCAACACAACAAACGTCAAGTAAACAATGTTGTGTACCTCAACAAATTTTGCGAGTGGCTTATAAAGTGGGTGCACACGGGTTCTCGTTTCGAGAGATAATTTCATTGAGAGATTGTTACTTTGAGATTTTTAGCAAAGTTGTCGAACTGTCTCGAATAAAAACTGGCGTCGGACTACGCCTAGTATTGGTACAGTAAGTGTATTTAGTACTTACTACATAGTATTGGGCTTTATACAACGTGTTAATGAATTAACGCAAAACTAGAAAGTAGTTTGTTTAGAATCGAGAGCAGAATCGAATTTTCATGGTTTCAACATAGGTAATTTAAAAAAAAAAATTAAATAATTTGTTTGTAAAATTTAAAATTTATTGAACCCGATGTCAACCCACCGCACGGGCACACTCACCCTACTTACTACCAAAACAAGATTCTTAAAATGTATCCATGAGTTCGTTAGCGCTTTCATACATTGATGAAATGATAACAAATCATTTTTGCCTCAAAACTTAAAATGTGAATAACTTTAAATTTTAAGTATCGAAATAATGAAATGATTGTACCAATCTAATAATTTTTTTAGAAATCAGTTGGGGTGTATGAGGTTTTGCGTTTATTCATTAACACGTTGTATAGGCGGGCTCTTTCCACTACATGAGTGATTATCATACGATATAGCTCATGCTAAAATGAAAGAAGGAGGGCTCCAAAGTTATTAGCCAAAATTGCCCCTACGCCATGACATTCCTGTTTTATGGAAATACTTTATAATTGTTAAGTTTAAACAGGGATTTCTTAATATGCTGACACTATTTTAAGGGGATGATCCGACCATCAAACTGAACAACTTTCTATATGGCACCAACATAGAAATAGCGAAAAAAAATCAGATCTTCCATACAAAACTGCAAATCTACTTGAGCCAAATGTATGGGACAGCTGTTTTTTTTTTCGCGATTTCGATGTTGGTCCCATAGAGAAAGTTGTTCAGTTTGTCATCCCCTTAAAAAGCGTCAGCATATTAAGAAGGACCCTGTATATAGGTACGATTGAGGGTAGGTATTTTATAAAGCTCAAACTCGGAATTCGAACGTGAATTCGAAAGTGAGATGTCAAATTTTTACTTTGCTGACTTGAAATCTCACAATATAGCGAAGGCAAGTTTAACTGTTTTCCAGTTTGTACTTTATGGAATAGTACAAAAGAACTGAAGGCTTGAAACAAAGCTAGAAATAATCCATTTAAAAATATAGCAGAACAAGACGAAGCAGGACAAATTCCTAAGTTCAGTTATGCTTATGATAAAATAATAAAACGTATGTTTAAAATTTCATAACAACTCGACGAATGCAAGGAACGCTAGCAAATATTTGTTTTAACAAATTTTAAACGGCATAACATGAATTGCAGACTTATGAGAGACGGTAGTGAGGATGCCACAAAGTTAAATTGAATAAAACTACAAACCAGTATGCAAACTAAATACATCAGTTGTTAGTTCGTTGAATTTTTGAACAAAAATTTCGTCATAAGATAAGTTGGCTAAGTTCAGAACGGTCAAACCAAGGCTGTTCCAAGACAAACTGCATTTTGTGAACTTCAGTGTTTGATAAAATTATAAGCATGTATAAGCATATGCTCACGACTATATTCCCCGAGGGGGTAGTCAGAGATATTCTGAAACCTCAGAACATCCACGTTTCACCAGTAGTTCCGAAACTCTGCCCAGTGTGTGTGAGTGTGATAAAATTATGAAAGACGGAATTTTCATACAAGAATTCTATGTCGGCTAATTAGACAATAATATAGACAGAAATTATTGTATTGTTACCGGCGACTTCGTCTGTGTGAAATTTTAATGTCCACCTTCAGGATCTTCATCTCCCTGTCAAATTTCATTACGATCAATTTAGCCGTGAAAGGGTAGCAAACATGCAGACAACTCACTCATTTGCAAGTGATGTTTGAACAATTAAACCAGAGTATACAACGTGTTAATGAATAAGCGCAAAACCTTATACACCCCAACTGATTTACAACATAATAATTAGATTGAAACAATAATTTCATTATTTTGATAGTTAAAATTGTAAGTTATTCGCATTTTAAATTTTGAGGTAAAAAGGATTTGTTCTCATTTCTGCAATAAATGAAAACGCAAACGTGCTCATGGATACATTTTAAGAATCTTGTTTTGGTAGTAAGTAGGGTGAGGGTGCCCGAGCGATGGGTTGAGATCGAGTTCAGTTAATTTTAAATTTTTCAAACAAAGTATTTAATATTTTCAAAAAAATTACTAATATTTAAAACATGATAATTCGATTCAGCTCTCGATTCTAAAAAAACTACTTTCTAGTTTTGCGTTAATTCATTAACACGTTGTATAATGCATCTTCTTACAAATTTATATAAAAATATCTAAACAAAATATTACTGACCGAACATATATTGTCTAACTTTAAACCTTAAACCATAAATAACGTACAACCTAAATAAGATGAATGTACGTAAAAAGAAAACTAGAAATTCTATTCTATAGAACAATAGAACCGAACTGAATGCCAGAAACGAAAATCTCTAAAGCTGCACGCCGGAAGATCCACAAAACTCGAAGTCAGAGCTGCCAGATCAAAAAATCGATTGAGCGCTAAAACGGTGCAAAAAGTGCTTTATTCAGCGCTAATTTCCTCTCCTCTTAACATTCTTTTCAAGTCCATATACCTATAAGAGACAGTGTGTCTATCTCTCAGTATAGTTAAGTCGGTAGGTTTTTAGTAAAATAATAGTCACTTTCACAAGAAGACCATAGGACCCACGTTAAGGACAGATAAGCGTTTGATTGACATTTTAAAATCATAATAAACAACGGGACAATACCAAATAGAGGGACATTTAAATATAATATAATACACACTTATTACTTATTATCGATCATTTTAAGATTGTACATTTGGATATACGTGTAGTCTTAAGATTCTAGATTAGTTCAATTCGTTTTAGTTTTGGATTTAATTTTTGATCTAGTCTAGCTTTAATTTTTAATCATTTTAATTTAATTTTCTGTTATTAATCAATAAAATACTCCGTTATTTTAATATTAAATAAATTGTCAAGAAATTATTGAAAAAAAAATTATAAATATTTTATCATTAATTCAATTTATAAAAAAAAAAAACAAATTACGAAATTGTCAAGAATTTAAAACACGACATGAATGACGATATATTAAAAGCTAAATTTTCCGCAGGACTGCTTAGTTCTGAGATGACAGAGCTGAACATACCAAAAAAGCGCAAAATCTAGCGCCAAAAGCGCTAAAGTGGCCACACTCGAAGCTTTGGTAGCATTAAAACTTGCCACTATAGAATTCTCAGAAACAACTGGCTCCATCCAAGTTATTTAGAGTTTATTTAACGCGCGTAAAGTATTAAATTTAAATGGTAATAGTTAAGTTTATGGTAATAAATTCAATTTCAGCGAAATAGTTTTGTTAGTGAATGAGTAATTTAAATTGCTCAGTGAAATATAGGTACGTTTGTTTAATTCTGTGAAGGTTGAATTGTACGAACGTATTCGTTTTAAGGTATTTGGAGTGCAACAATGGGAAACTATTTACTTGTAGTTTCGCCTGCAGTTTCGCCCGCGTGGAAATGGATTATCTTTCTTCTCACCATAATCTTGTCTGCATACAAAATATCAAGGCAATAAAATTGCATGTAAGTAAGAATACATCTTTAAGAGAAGTTTATTCCTGATGCGTAAATGCGCGCTGCATACAAACGAAGTTTGGTGATATTTTCAATACTAACCAATTAAACTCAATGACATTTTGTAGAAACAATCTAGGAACAAATCTCTATGCTTGTATCGTGTCCGATTTCTGTAAAAATATACAGTTTCAATGCTAGGATTAATTTAAGATTTGCATGGAAATCTTTGAGGCACTGTAACTTTAAAACTGTACATTTTAAGGAAAATCTGACACAATACAATCATAGAGATTTGTTTCTAGATTGTTGATTGTAAATTTCATTGAGTTTAATCGGTTAGTATTGAAAATATCACCAGACTTCGTTTGTATGGAGTGCACCAACAGTAATATACCCTTAAGCTCAATGACTTACAAACTACTGGACGTCGGGTCCGCACTCAAAAGTGTCCGAACCAAAAGAGTAACAAAACGGATAAAGAGTAACAATTATGCGCCATTCTCCGTTTGATCGACTGACTATGCGCACGTCTACGGTGCCGTACCACTGTGCTGTTCAATTTTTAAAAACAACGCAAGCAAAATGAAAAACGAATTTCAACTGTTCCAATGTTTTTTTTTTATTTTGTATAAATTACTAAAACGTACTTGCGTTTACGTAAGTTAGTCTGAGACACTTTTTTCGAGAATTTTGTATGTTGACCCTGCGTTCATTAGTATGTAAGTCAATGTTTAAGCTATTAATGTTTACCGTCCTGAATCTGATGAAATTAAGTATTGCGGTGGAATGCAGTGCAGCCACTGTGTTTATCAGATGTTGGACTTCCTGATGACATTAGTTTCAAAATTGAACACCACATGACATTGACTTTGGACTTTAGCTATATTATTCTAGAAAGACGTCACTCAAAGACATAGGTTTACTGTTTGATGTACCTGGCCCGGTTTTCTGGCCTGGTCCTGCTGGCCTAGAATTCGCTGGATATAACGCTTATCCGAGTGAAAAAGTCTTTGTCCTGCATTGGAACGGAGGATCTGTAGGATAATGAATGGATGTATTGTATCTTTTAACATTTTCGTGTGGAGTCCGGTTTCTAACATCACCAACCCAGAATGTTGTTGTAACAGGCCATTAATTTCTTCAGGCATCATCAAAATCTCCAATACCCTCATCGTATGGCTTCTGATTATAGCTACTGCATCAGACCTCACCTCTGTGAGTTTCGGTTTCCCATTCCATCAGATCTTCTTCTAATCGTGTGGGCAGCAAGCGTTGGTGTCAGATTTTTCAAACCGCCTTAGATCTGACGTGGTTTTTTAATGTAAAAACTACTACCAACAGAGATAGTAACCGGCGGGACAACCGGCTTAAAGTTGCATCCGATGCACGGAATCATCTTTCTTTTGAGACAATCAGGTGATTCAGCCTGCAACGTCCTATCCAACTGGGGAAAAACACACAAAGTAACATTTTACTAGGTGTGCCCCGTCGGAATCGAACCCACGACCTTTGTGTCAAGAGCCCAATGGTCTTAACCATTAGACCATGGAGGCAGCCGTCAGATTCATGAGGGTAATGACGCGTACCTGATTGCTTTTCTATTAAAGCGGTTATGGTTGTCAAAATCAGCTAAGTATGAGAATTCCGTATGTCAAGTTTTTTTTTGGTCTTCATATTATATTTTTTACGGATTGAAGATATAATTTTAAAAAACCAATTTGATTTTTATTGCGATTCATCGAGTTTATCAATATAAATTTAATTTTTAAATTACACAGATCTGTAATCTCTAAATGCAAAAATGGTGGAGGGAAAATAATTCGAACTCCTTGAAAAAAAACTACTGCTTTATAAAAAAAAAAAAAAAAAAACCTTCCTTCTCTTTCTAACTCTATGCTGGAAACAGAAATGGCAACATCAAATGTCAAATTCTGACATTGTGAATGTATTTTTTTTCTTAATGGCCAGTTATTTTAAGTTGATTTTAAGTTTACCAAGGAGTTCACAGGTTTTCACTGGACGGACCGAAAAACGACGTTATTTTATTAAAATATCTGTAATACTTTCATTTTAAAATCTCTGACATAGAAAATATTATTATTGAGACAATAATCTCGAAATGGTTTTAGATTCAGCCCTAGAATTCATACATTAATTTTTTACCTTTAGCAACACAACATTGTAATTAGTACGTGTATTATAATTATAAGATAAAATATTTTAGAAGTATTAATTATTAATGAACACGTTAATACAATGTTAAAACTTTCTAATTAATAGCAAAATGAGTTTCTAGAATCTAATTTCGTGAAGCAAATCTGAAAATCAGTGAAGACTCTACAAGCTTTGATATCAAACCTAATTAAGTATCTGGAACATTACAATTTTACTTGTTAAATTAAATGAATTACCATTTTCCTTGATTTTTAATTTAGTGAATAATAAAATAACTTGGCTTCATACAATCGTGCTACTAGGTGTACACTATTACAAGATGCTGCGGTGCCGGTGTGTGCGTGACCTTTCACCGACGGGTCCATCTACACGCCGCGCCCGTGGAATGGGCGTACGTATTACGTGCTCGTGACAATTTGGTAGCGTGATGCCTACTATCACACTTGGCCTATTTATCGCTCCTTAGAAGCTTCGTCTATGTGGGTTATATTGCAACTAGGCCATTTCATACTTATTTGTAAAGTCGGGTAAGAGTCCTATTACGCGTTAAATTAGCCTCAATCCTGATCATCAGAATGCTTGCGTTTGATGATTCAGTTATTAAGTTTTATTTAATTCTAACAGTTTTTTAGTCAAATGCCAAGGACAATTATGAGGACAATCAATAAGGACAGTCATGATCGTTTTAAGCTAAACTTTATTCACTTTTTGATTATAGTCGCCTGTTTATTATGAATAAAACAATTATTATTATTCGGTATTAATAATTGGTTTTTCGGAATTTATGTACGATTTGTAACACCACTGGCTTTTCGGTGAAGGAAAACGTCGTGAGGAAACCTGTATGCTTTAATTTCAAGGCATGTATAGTACCCACTGTCCATTACAAGTGGCGACGGGCTCACTCCCCGTCACACTGGATAGAGTTTCGGTACTACTAGTGAAAGGTGGATTTTCTGAGGTTCCAGAATAGCTCTGACAACCCCCTCGGGGAATAAAGTCGTGAGCATATGCTAATAATTAAAGGTGTGCCTATGTTCAGCAGAGGACGAAGATATCATCATCATTATTACGGCCGTCCCACTGCAGGGTACAGTCCTACCCTCGGGGAGTGTGTATGAGCGTAAGTCTACCACGAGTGCCCAATGGGGATTGGTAGACTTCACATACGCATCGAAATTTCTTCTTCAGCGTATGTAGGTTTCCTCACGATGTTTTCCTAATGGCTAATGCTGATTAATGTTTAGGCACTTTGATTTAAGGTTGCGGCTTGAAAATATTCTGATAGCAAGTTGGTCACTTATTTACCTACAAAAAACCATTCAGTCATGTTTGTTTCTACTTTGTTGCTTTTGCAAACAAAAAGAAAACTTACCACCTCAAAATAAAACTTACATTTAAATCAAAAGTTCCAATGCTACTCACAGGCATATCGTTGATGAAGAAGGCTAGTTCAGACGGTGGACGGCTGGGCCCAGACGTGCAGTTGGCTCTGAGCACATCGCCAGGCATGTAATAGTGCTGGCTGGTGAGGACTGTTGGCGTTGTTGGGGGAAGCACTGTGGATAGAAAATTATATCAGGCTTCATAATAGGTTTATTCTAATTTTAAACCTAAAACCTGTTTGTCAACCTTTAAATATAACAAGTCAAAAAGTTGAGTCGCAAGTGGATTCACGACCGGACGTGTTTTCGGCGCGCGGGTTAGGTAGCCACGTTGCTCCACTTCTTCTTCTCGTGTGGGCAGCAAACCCTGACGGGATTTTTATGTAATGACTACTACCACCAGAGATAGTAGCCGGGGCTTCACGTGCTAGCCGATACACGGAATCATCTTTCTTTTCAGACAATCAGGTGATTCAATGCAATGTCCTAACCAACTGGGGAAAAGTACAAAAAGTTACATATCACTAGGTGTCCCCAGGGGGAATCAAACCCACGACCTCCGTGTCAAGAGCCCAACGCTTTTAACCATTAGACCACGGAGGCTGTAGCTCTACTATTTTGTACTCAAATATGTTTTTCCTTGAGATTACAATACTCCCTAAACTGACTTTACATTGACAGAAATATAATGCTACACATAAGCAAAACTAAATTTACACATTTAAAAAAAATTGTAATCTTGAATTGAATATTTTTGTTTCTTATAAATCCAATGTACGATTTAGGACCTGCATGGTACGATTTAAGTAAAGGTATCTAATTATCTAAATATTAAAAGTATCGAAATATATATATTTTTAATTTACTCATTTGTGGAGTTTTAATTAATGTTTAAAAATTGCTGCCGTGTGGTTTTAGTTGATAGACGGAGTGACTTGTTGAATAAAAACTCTGTCTAAACGAAATCTAAAATGTTCCCCAAGATGTAAAAAATACTGTAGCAGTGTTGTAGCACTTAACGTGTTTATTTCTAAATAATTACGTTGATATCTAATAGCTTACCAACAACGTCCATATTGTTGGAGACGATGGAAGTCGCAAAAGATGGAGCATCGGCAGTAACCTCGCAGCTGAAGTTACCGGAGAGACCGAAGCTGACCCTCGTCAGCACAACTTGACTCTGGTTCGATCTGGCCAACTGTTGGAGAAAACAATTGTTAAATTTACGCAAAAAGAGTTATAAAGTATGAGAGAGATTAGGTTTCTTTTAAAGTGATTCTCTGGGCGACAGGCTACCTAGCCCATACCAAATTCTATCCTGAAAACTTAGATATGTAAATGGTCCAGCTAAAGCATGTCTATTGTTGTATTAAGCTAAATTGTTGATACATGCTATTTCAACATAACAGATTCATATACTGGGTGTTACAGAACGAGGGACTTTCCCGAAAAAATCGCTAAATATTAGTGACGTGTAATCATTTTAAATTATTACTATTGGTTATAGACATACTATTTTAACTAGCAAAATAAATCATTTTTGATCATGCTGGCAACCCTCATGCGTAACGCGGGGCGCCTCCGCCCTCCGCCCGCCAGCGAGACAAGCGAAATAACGTTAGGGTTGAACATTGTAACTATTTACGTCAAACGTTGATAAACTGTAACTTTATAACGGTTAACAATTTTATAGAAATGTTATAGAATGTGAAATTTTCGGGAGAGCCCCTCATTCATTGCCATCCAGTATATCCCACGGAGATGCAGCTTTTAAGGAGCGCACAAAATGATCACATGATGCGTACACTTAGATTCTCCACGGGTGGCGTGTCGGTGAACTCGTTGGTGAAAGGTCACGCACACACCGCCGCGCTTTGTAGTAGTGTACCTATTGTAGCGCGATTGTCTTTTATGGGTGTTTTACAATTCCTTTCAGTATCTGACCGTGGAAAAAATTATCTTATCTCAGCGTGTAAAATTAATAATCTTCTTTTATAAAATTTCACCTTCCAAGCAAATTAAAAGCCTCCTTTCCCGTAATACTCTTTCTGTACAAAGTAAAACATTCATTAGAGCAGATAAAGATAATGCATTTTGCTGCAAACGATTTCCAAGGGGGATTTGAAAACGTCGAGTAAAAGAGAAACAAAATGGCCCATCAGCTTATTAACACGAGACGAGCATGATAGACCAAGATCCTACTGCTAAATTTCTATGTTCACCTGATATGGCTTTTAAAGACAGTTTTAATCGATTTTAAAGTTTATTATTATTTTTATGTTGTCTAAGATATTGTATTTAATTTCGGAAACCATTCGATTTAGAACGCTTTTTACGTATGTATGATAAATGAATGTAGCTATAATGTTGGTAGTTTGGTACAGTGTAGATAGTTTAAAGTGACAAAGTAAAATATTTACCAATGCGCATTGGGAACGCGTGGTGGATTGACGCCCATACACCCTTCCTGAGGGTAGGCCTGTACCTTGCAGTGGGACGTATACAACGTGTTAATGAATAAGCGCAAAACCTCATACACCCCAACTGATTTATAACAAAATAATTAGATTGAAACAAGAATTTCATTATTTTGATAGTTAAAGTTTAAAGTTATTCGTATTGTAAGTTTTTAGGCAAAAATGATTTGTTATCATTTCAGCAATGAATGAAAGCGCTAACGTGCTCATGGATACATTTTAAGAATCGTGTTTTGATAGTAAGTAGGGTGAGCGTGCCGGAGCGGTGGGTTGAGATCGAGTTTAGTAAATTTTAAATTTTACAAACAAATTGTTTAATATCTTGAAAAAAAAATACCTATGTTGAAACCATGACAATTCGATTCTGCTCTGGATTCTAAACAAACTACTTTCTAGTTTTGCGTCAATTCATTAACACGTTGTATATAGGTTGTGATGACGAAGTAAAAGATTTGACTTAGCTGTAAGGGGCCACTAGGGGGTAGACATAATAGTGCTTGGTATTGTTTTTGTTAAAAAATATTTATTTTTCCTAAGCTACATTAAAATCTTTATTCATCTAACCCTTTAATTCGTTTAATCTTTCTATTAACCGCATAACAGATGAATGTACAAATGTTGCAATGGGATCATGGTCTATGATAAAGGGTTTGGATATATGAACATCTGCCGGTTGGTAGACAGGGAAAAAGATGGGCTTGTTCTAAAAAAAGGAGTAGAAATAAATGCCGGCACTTCAAGATGTAGTATGTGAAAATTTTGCTAAATCTCACTTGTGAATGTGGAACATTCGTGCAATTTTGTTGACCTAGTTTCGCGGGTTATTTATAGGTTTCTTTTTTGTTTACGTTATTTATACGCCCTATTTTTGACTTTGAGCGCAGATATCTCGAGACAGAAGCATTATATCGATTTAGTTTCTATGGGAGTTTTGTTCCATTAGACAAGACCTATCCAACGACACCAAAATCGACTTTAAAAAATCCGCAAGTGCCATTACCATGATGATTTATGGTACCATTTTTTCCACCGATCGGTTTGGGAAGTAAATGAGGTGCTATCTGAAGGAAACCGATCTAAAGAACTTGAAAAACTAGTGTTGCCACCTCAGTCTGCCACAAATTCGCAACTCTAAGGGTTAAAAATGACTTGTTTGAACCTGGCAACCCTAGAGTTGCGGCAGATTGAGAGGTGGCAATTCGGTCTCCTAAAGATGGCACCTCAATTAATTCCCAAACAGATAAGTGGAAAAAATGGTACCATAAATCATAATGGTAATGGTACTTACGGCAAGATTTTGCTATGCAACCTGGCGGCGTTGAATGAACCTTTGTATAAACATTCACTTAAATCACATTTCTTTCACCAAACAATTAGGTGAATAATTTTGCGGTCGGATCTTGGTATAAAAGATCTGTAGCGACACAGTGTCTTTCATATCTCCTTGTTCAGCAATTTTGTATCAGTCCTACGGAGCGACTGGAACATTCACCAGTCGTTCCCATACCACCGTACCGCTAGGTCAAATTGTAGAATAAGTGCACTTAAATAAACATGTAAATCAAGAACTCTTTTCTATCATCCATAGCAACAACTTACGTCACCCTACAGATCTAATAGCGTCGTCCTTTAATACTGCAGCCTTACTAAACAGACAGACTTACAAATAAAGCCCGAAATATCTTGAAGTTCTAACATTCTCGGAGACCTAATAACACTTCGCATGCTGGACAGTTGAATGGAGTTAAAATAGCAAACACAACATTTGGTAAGAAAACCCTTCTCAGATGGAATTCCAATTAATAGTTTAATCTAAATGCCCGAGGTATGTCCGTTTAACAAAGGGACTGAAAGATAACTGTTATAGTGTATTATAGAATATTGTTTGGAGGCGTTGAAGCGAAGGTGCTTTGTGTTACTAAGTTTGGCTTACGCCATGAGAGATAGCGATGTTGACTGAAGAATATTTTCATGCACACGTTAACCCCGTCACCCCTGTTGCTTTGGGTGGGCCCATGCTAAATGACATTTTTGTTTGTCCGGCCGTCGGTCGCCGCCAGTAAATGTGTCAACCCTTAAGAGAAGTTTATTCCGAATGCGTAAATGCGTGCTGCATAAAAAACGAAGTCTGGTGATATTTTCAATACTAACCAATTAAACTCAATGAAATTTTGCAGAAACAATCTAGGAACAAATCTCTATGCTTTTATCATGTCGGATTTTCGTTAAAATATACAGTTTCAATGCTAGAATTAATTTAAGATTTGTATGGAAATCATTGAGGCACTATAACTTTAAAACATTTTAAGGAAAATCTGACAACTTGCTTGTATCGTACAAGCATAGAGATTTGTTTGTAGATTGTTTCTGCAAAATTTAATTGAGTTTAATCGGTTAGTATTGAAAATATCACCAGACTTCGTTAGTATGGAGCGCGCTAACAGTAATATACCCTTAAGGTACACTTGCACTCAGTTGCAGAAACGCTCATTAACGTTAATCCTCCATTACATTTCTGGCTGTCACTTTTTGTCTTGTTGACGTAGTAAAAGCTAGCAAGAAATTTAATGGAGGATTTACTTTAATGAGCGTTTCTACAACTGAGTGTTAATGAATCAAATCTTAATTGTGCGATCACTTTCATCCGCGGAGTAGTAAGTAACAATGATACAATATAATTTTTCAGGGTGAACGTTTAGAGAAGGGTTACTTTTTGAGCATATTATTTTTATTTAAAGATCGATCAAATTTTTACTTAAGTAGCTTAGCAGACTACTCTGGCCTAGATACTTTTATGTTAAGGTATGCTAAAAAAAAAACAAAAACAAAAAAAACAAAAAAGAAATTAAACAAAAAAAAACATATTAGGTACAAGGAAGATAAAACTATAAGGACATTTGTGTTTTTTTCTTAAAGCATAAGTTTCACTACAAAGGATGCGAGACGCGCGGTGTTGATGTGCGTGACGTGATGAATCAAATAAATTGTCTGGAATTCAAATCCCTTCAATACCGTTTTTTTTAACATAGATTCATCCCCGCTTATCTCGCCATTAGAGGATTCGTCCTTTCTCGCCTCTGTAACTCCTCTATGACTAATAACAACATAAGATACTCCTCTTTAGTAAGATTGAGGAGCAGTTTTTTGAACCTGCACCAACGATAGAGAAGAGCAGTTGGAACAGAACACAACTTTATTATAACAGCGGAATAAGTTTATCCTTTCCGTTCTCTCATAATGCTCATGCCTTAGACCATTCCATTTAAGGACTTCATCTAGGAATTTAATTAATTCGAAAGGGAAACTGAGGTAAATATTGTTTATAATAACATAAATGATAAATTGATAATTAAATCTGTTTTGTTGTTGAATTCGAGTTTGAACAGCTGATTTAAAGTGACAAAGGTATTTACGAAATGAATAACAATTAATTTGTAGTTGTTATAGCTCATTCGGACTATAGCGACCGCTTTATTAGAAAAGAAGTAAGGTATTCAAGATATTTTTAAGTTCATGGATGTGTGCGCTGAACACAGATGCATCCTCTCGTCCTTACCCTCCTGGAGAGCAATCGCGCTCAATAAATCTCAACTGAACCATGATTGGACTGCGTGCGAACTTTTAATACATTCGGTATTGCGCTATTCATTTTACAGCCGTTAGAGCCATTTTGACAGATCGCTCAGACTTTAAAGGCTGTCAGTCACATAGAGTTTAGCGCTAGGCGAAATTCAGCGAATAGTTATTGGATTGCAATGATTAGAACAGAAATTGGATTAGGATTGAACGAACTTGGATGTTTTAAATTATGTGTGCGCTAAACACAGATGCACTCTCTCCTCCTTACCCTCCTGAATCGTATGGCATAGGAGACTGCTACGATCAGAGACGGGAATGGATGCAGTGACTATAACCAGTAGCCAGACGGAGATGGCATCAAAGATGTTGACGATACTTAAACCAGACTGTCTTAGTTTGGAGCATTTGATTAAATTAAAATAGCGGAAGATAGCCGTCGCCTAATTTAGTTCGTCGCAATACGAGCGGCATTGCGTGATTAAGATACTTTATTGATTTTAGGAACAATAAACCACAATGCCTTCGTGTGCTTTTACTCGTTGTACAATTCATTCAAAAAGAAAAAAAAACAAATAACACGGTATTACTCTTCACTTGTAAGTACATGAAAAGCAGATCCACTTCAATGAATCCACTACAATGACGTTCTTGTATTACGTACTCGAACGTAATACAAGAACGTCATTATCTGCTATTCCGCATATCGTACCCTTATTGCAAAAACCAATTATCTGCACACAAATTTAACCAAAATGTTTTTTGAGATTTAAGCACTTGAAAGTTTGACGACCCAAAAATATATTATAATTACGTTTATTTTATTTTAATGGCTATTTATAAATAAGCAATTATTCTAGTTTCATTAAGTAGGGTAAAATTTAAGAAAACTGACTAGATTTTATAGAAAATCAGGATAGTTCGTTGCAGATAGTTGGTTTTTGCAATAAGGGTACGATATCTTCCTCTATTTTATTTAATCAAAGTTTTGCTACAACTCTACCAACCATCTCAAACGTTTTAATTGTAGCAAGTTAAGTCGACCAATTAGAAAAAAGAACAAAAACACAAAATAAACAAAAGCGTATGTTCATATTCCTTTCATTGTTTACTCAACAAGTATAAATAATGTCTACAGAAATGTTTTCGGTTATTTCGGGCGCATGAATTATACGGAAAATGGCACATTCCATTTACGACAGTGATTTTTCTGCCCCTTTTAAGGTTTCCACGTTTTCCGCTACAAGAACTTTTACATCAGCTGGTAATAAATTGCTTGCAACGAAATCAGGTTTTGAGGTACCACTCCAGTGATTTCGAAGCGATGTTTTGAAGACTTTGATGGGGTAATTTTGATGCTTGAGTTGTTTCTTCTTTGAAGGATTTTGGATGTATGTTTTTATACGAATTATTATGTGTTTCGACGGCCCGATAACACAGTCTGTAGTGAACCTGCCTGTTGTGACAAGGGTCGTGGGTTCGAATCCCTTAAGGCAAAAGTATTAGTATGATGAATATGAATATTTGTACCCGAGTCATGGATGTTTGTTTCTATATAATGTATTCTATATCGTTGTCTAGTCATCATAACACACGTCCAGGCTAGATTCTGGTACTTTTAATGTGACTAGATAATTTGTGGATACTTATTTATATTATATTTATTTATTATTGTTGCAATATTTTGTTATCTGCGGCGCACCTATGAATCTACGTTCAGCATTAGGCTATGACAGGCCGATGATGATGATGGGAATTAAAGAATAAATGGTGAGGAGAAATGACGTGTCATAATTACAAGAAGAGTGACATTTATTTGTGGATCTCAACTGAACTACCAAGATGTGGAAACAAAAAAAAAACCTACTGCATAATAAAATGTTAACTGAAAAGTGAAAAACAAGCTCTAAAATAATTAATCAGCTATATACCAACTTTGTTTGAGCAAATATAATTTGAATGTTATTAGGTAGATATTGCAGGCGGGGGACAAACCAATAACCAAAAAATAGCTATGTTTTGTAATTTTCCTTTGTCCCCGTTTGCGATACCTATCTAATAACACAAGTTAGCGATCACCTCTTTTAACTTGAGTGATATTGCTCTATCCATCTTTTATTGAGTGAATATGACAAAACACGATCCGATTCCGTTACGTCTCCCTCTATCTCTTATAAAATAACATAGCTTAGCTATAGCAACTGAATGTGACGAAAGCAGTACGATCTACATGACACAAACAGTCGTTGGTGACAGTTCAGAGACAAATCATCTCGGCGCACAGAACTTTGTCGTTCTGCCCGGGAAATTCATTCGAGTTATACATCTGCAATGTGTTTCTTCAGTTACAACTTTACAAGGCTTATGGTAGGAGTGATGAGTGATGATGATATGCTGTCTCGTCATATTGGGTTGTGTAAATTATTAAGATTAATTAGTTTTAAGAATTTTTGTATATTGGATTTCAAATATTACCTACAACATGTTAAAGCCATGTTCTAACACTTTAGGATACGTCTGTACTTTTCAGTAACTGAATTAAGAGACTGACTGATTAAAAAGATTTGACGTTTGATAAGTGTGCTGCAAGCTCCTATATTGAATAAATTATATTGACTTTGATTTTGACTTTGACTTTGAAGAGGATAGGCGGGCTAAAATTATAATTTGAAGAATAGGTCACTTTTCCAACTGTATAAATATTTGTCCGATCTGCCTCACCCATACACCCCACCGACTAGAGTGCGAAAGAGACAACAGCAGCTCGGATCAATTATATCTACGTAAAATCGAAGAAAACAGCATTTCGTATTCCCCTGTCACCTCCTCCAAAACTAAGCCGATTTAAATAAATCTTTCAAGAATAATATGAGAAACACTTTGGCTATGTCTGTATGTTTTGCTTTTTTTGTTTATATTCGTCAAATTTGTTTTCTGGATGTCTGAAAACGGGCGGTAAAATTTGACATTTTCGTAGATCGCTAATTCATACAGTAATTAATTAATGCAAAAAAGCAAAACATAGGGACATAGCAGAGGTAGCATAGATTGTATGGTAAAAACATGTTTGCTCTAGTGTCATTATCCAGGGAGGAAACAGGGGAATACGTTTATATGGAAAAAACGATACTCGCCTATCCTCTTAAATACCTACGATATGACCTGTATCACAATGATACCTAGTTTACTTGAATGAGTACAAAGGCGTATCTATTAGCTCTTATAAACACGCCAGGGGATATATCTAGACCTTGTTGTACTGCAACATCTATAGGAATTAAAATAAAGCTATTTAAATCTTATTTCCTAAGTACTTACGTCCACATTAATCCCAGCAAAGGGGAAGATCTTGGTAGCAGGCGTCTCAGTAGGAGAGT
Source organism: Agonopterix alstromeriana (assembly GCA_963924505.1). Taxonomy (NCBI): domain Eukaryota; kingdom Metazoa; phylum Arthropoda; class Insecta; order Lepidoptera; family Depressariidae; genus Agonopterix; species Agonopterix alstromeriana. The sequence goes on along the minus strand of OZ004671.1, from coordinate 16,097,638 downwards.
AGCGATAGAACTCGTGTCTGCCTCGGTACCACTTCACTGAGTACAGAGGCGCGTCAGTAAGCTCGTATAAACATGCTAGGATCGCGTCTGATCCTCGTTGGACGACTGGTGGAGATATTCGAAGTTCTATTGCTCGGAGGCCACCTGCACCTGGGAAAGAGAGTTTTTTATTAGTTTTGAAAAGGTTTCATCATGTCATAGTGTCGGCACACCTCGGATACTTAGCTGTCACTTCATACAAATGGGAAAAACTGACAAGAAGAGGTAATCATGTGCCGTACTGAGTGAGATTGCCTATATTTACTGCGACGGTACCACACTCTTTCTTATACTGTGGCATCGGTGAAGAGTTGCGGAGAGATTGTGGACTTTCAATCGTGAGGGGTCCGAATTAGAAATCTTTCGCTAAACTTTTCTTGCTTTTTTTTGTACTTACTTTTCACTAACTTATGTACGTGTTAGCAAACCATTGACTTATCAACTATTGGACGTAGGGTCCGCGCTCAAAAGTGTCCGAACCAAAAGAGTAACAAAACGTATACGTAAGTGTTACGTAAGAGTAACAGTTTGATTGACCAACTACGCACACGTCTGCTGTGCCGCAGTGCTGTAAGAATTTTAAAAAACTATGCGAGCAAAAAGAACTGATGTTTCAATGTTTTAGTTGATTTATACTACTGACACGTACTTACGTTTATGTAACTTAGTCAGGGACACTTTTTGCGAGAATTTTGTATCAGACCCGACGTTAATTATTTAGTAAGTCAATGGAGCAAACGTTAATCTAGTTAGGAAAAGATACCTACAAAGGCGCGCTTAAAAATGTTGTTGGTAAATGAAGGAAAGCTGTTGTGATTATAGACGTAAGCATGCATATGCTCACGACTATATTCCCCGAGGGGGTAGTCAGAGATATTCTGAAACCTCAGAACATCCATGTTTCACTAGTACCAAAACTCTGTCCAGTGTGACGGGGGGTGAGCTTATAATGGACAGTGGGTACAATACATGCCTCGAAATTGAAGCCTGCAGGTTTCCTCACGATGTTTTCCTTCACCGAAAAGCCACGTGGTGTTACAAATCGTACATAAATTCCGAAAAACTTATTGATACGAGTCGGTCTGGACGGGGATCGAACCATCACCTCCATCTTATGGACGTAAGAAGGGCGTTTAAACGTAAAGCCCGTTATGATAATGATTGAGAATTATAGGGGTATGTCCAGCAGTGAACCGTCTTAGACAGAAAAAGTGGTAAAAAAAAGAAAACAATAGGTATATATGACGGCCCGATAGCACAGTCTGTAGTGAACCTGCCTGTTGTGCCGAGGGTCGTGGGTTCGAATCCCGTAAGGGACAAATATTTGTATGATGAGTATGAATATTTGTACCCAAGTCATGGATGTTTGTATCTATGTATTCTATATCGTTGTCTAGTCATCATAATACAAGTCCAGGCTAGATTCTGGTACTTTAAATGTGACTAGATAATTTGTGTGACAATGTCCAAGATATTTATTTATTTATTTATTATTAGAAGAGAGTAAAGCAGTAGCTAAAGGTATGTAATACAAAGTTCACATAAAACTTTAGTGACAAAATCTCGCAATATCTAAAGTGTCTAAAATTATGTCAAACTTTTCAGAGGTTTTCGAGTCGAACACGTCTAAAACTTTTACGACAATAAAAGGAAATTCTCATAACAAGAAGAGAACTAAAATAACTAAAAACGTATCAATGGCGGGTTTAAGTTTGTTCAAGTGAAAAGTTAGTTTAGACTTAGTTACAACCCTTTTTTCCTTTGGTCAAGTTTTTGGTTTGATTGAGTTATTGTTACTACTTTAAAAAGTCTTCCTTTTTTTGCTGGTTTGGTTAAAAGTATTAAGTTTTAGTACCTACGAATATCGTTTAAACATCGTGAGGAAACCTGCATGCTTCAATTTCGAAGCATGTATAGGTATTGTACCCACTGTACATTATGTGGCGATGAGCTCACCCCCCGTCACACTGGACAGAGTTTCGGTACTACTGGTGAAACGTGGATGTTTTGAGGTTTCAGAATATCTCTGACTACCCCCTCGGGGAAAATAGTCATGAGCATATGCTATGCGAATATCGTTTAAACCGCTAAAGACGAAATTCGACACTTGATGAGGTCAACGGCCCGCGGAAACTATGACAGATATATGGTAATGACCCTCGAAGAAATGTCATAGACGGCCCTGGTCAGATTTGGTTGGTCAGAATCGACTGATAATTTGTATCCAGGGGTTTTAGGGTAGCTAATTAAGAATATGAAATCATTTTCTTTTTATCTTCAACTTTCTTGTGGGTGGCCGTACAAATTTCATAATATAAAACTAACTATAGAAATTTTGTAAACCTTTGAGAAGCCGTATCCTAGAAACCTCTATCTATATTTGGCTTGCTAAGACCAAATTATTATCATTTAATTGTAAATTAACAGTAACACGGGTTCTTGGTGGACAAAATTTACAAAAATTGAAAAAAGTCCAAAATTTCATGGATATTCTTATATATTATGTACTGTACAATGATCCGAAAGGCTATCGAGGTGGAAAACTTGGATTTGTCATTACCATTTCATCACTATCAACATATCAATAAGAGAGATATGTCTATATACCCTTAGACGATCTATATACGGACCCGCCTCGCCTTAGCATTTTCCCTCTGCCAACGTGCAAGATAAAAAAATCTAACGCATTTACATACAATTTTATACCTTACCTCTAAACGCGACAGCCTATAATTGCGGAACAATAATTTCGAACGTATCACGTTTGGGGTTCACAAGACACTGTTTTTCATGATTTTTAACATTCAAAATTAAAAATCTAACCTAATGGAATAAAATTCAAAGTTGCGTATCTCGTGCTACCTCGCCCCCCGCAAAAAGTGTCCGAAAAGTTTGTTAGTAGAATTACACGCGTAACTTGTCCTCATATAAATAGTCTAAGGTTATACTGATCGAACCAAACTTATATCCTATAGCTTCAACATTAAATTCAAAGTATCGAATAAAATCCTAAGAGAAAAATCAGTCAGCATAAAAATCTACAATCCTGTTAGTTCGACCGTTAAACAAAAAGATACTTTCGAACTAAGCTTTCGAACAAGTGTCTGACGTAGTTTCGGTATCGGACAGTATCGATTCAAAGCATTTAGATTCGTTTGAATCGGTTTTGGGTATCGTTTGATTCAGAATAACAAACAAACAGGAAAGGAACAAATTTTGTTTATTCTACATTGATTCTACATCAGAAACATAAGCAGCAAAACTACAGAGAGAAAAAACTAATAGATAAATAACAAATCTCTTCTCTTTTATGAAAAATTCTACATTTTTTTGCCCCCTCGGCGAATAGTCGTAAGCACTATGTTTATGTTAGAAAAATATATTAAGGCTTGCAAATTTGTTGTGGTTTGAATGAAGATGTAGTGGTTAAAGTAGAGAAGGGAATGCTTCGATGGTTTGGACATATTGAAAGGATGAATGAAAGTCGACTTACGAAACAGATATATATGGCGTGTGTGGAAGGAAAAATTGGTAGAGGCAGACCTAGGAGAGGATACCTAGACCAGATCAGGGACGTCATTAAAAAATGCCAGGTTAAAAGTAGCCGAAATCGAAGGGAATGTATGAAAAGATGTATGGACTTAGAGGAAGCAAGAGAGGTGTGTCAGAACCGCCCAAAGTGGAGATCTATAGTTTCTGCCTACCCCTCTGGGAAAAAGGCGTGAGTTTATGTATGTATGTATGTATGTAAATTTGTAACTATTCTATACGTTTATTGTACTTATTCTCATTCTGTATTCGCAGCAGCAGATTTTTTTTTGGCTCCGACTAGTTTGCTCCCATAGTAAAAGTTGTTTGATGGTTAGACTCTTAGTTTAAAAGGATGCTAACGATATCAATTTCACCCTGAAGATTGTTATATGCAATTCCACAAAAAGCTTAAAACAAATAATTCTGTTTCTCTCAGACGTCGACATTCGGTTTCGTTCTCAGCAGTAAACCCTTCGGACTCTACTGGAAACAATGGAACAAAATGTTTCTTTATTTATAAACGAAAACTAGGATGGACTTTGCAACCTATTGTATTCGCATTTAAGTACAGTCTACAACATTGTTTGCTTGTTACCTTTGTTGCTTCGAGCTTGGTAATTTAGGATTGTATGATGATTTTGCACTCCTTTGTCAAAGGGTTGAAATTATCACCATTGACGTAGAATACTATGGACGCCGGGTCTAGTACAAAATTCTCGAAAAGGTGTCCGAGACTAAACTACAAAAACCTAAGTACGTACAGTAATATAAACCAACTAAAACATTGAATATGATGAAATTCTTTTCCATTCCATTACCCATCGGGGCACGGAGCGCGCTGCACGCCCGCGCGTTCGCGTAGTCTGTCGATCAAACGAAGAATTTCGCGTAATTGGTTCTCTTTTTACGTTTTGGTGCTCTTTTGGTTCGGACACTTTTGAGCGCCGACCCTACGTCCAGTAGTTAGTAAGTCAATGATTATCACCCTGAAATTACGTACCCATGTGCGTTATTAATTTGTCTCGTTTTGTTTAGTAAAGGAGGGTAGAGGCACAGGTCCGGCACTTCAAACAACGTTTTAACTTTGACATGATGACGTTCGAACATGCGCATGACAAATGTGAAGGGTTGACTTACCACGTATCGTATGAACATCATTATACATTTCGTTCTATTATAAATTATACATTAGTTCATTCTGTTTTTAAAAATAGTATTTAAAGAATCACTGAAAATATGAATTTAGCGTTATTTTACAACGTTTATTTTTACTGAGAGGATAAAAATAAAATATATTTTATGTAGTTAAATCCAAAGGGTGCGCGCGCCTGGCTGCATTCCCTTGCTCGCCTTCCCTCAAGTTTCCCCAGAAAGTGTGAGGTGAGGTGTGGTATCAGAAGTCAGAGGGAGGCGGGAAGTGGACGTTCTGTATGTTGAACTAAATACTATTACTTATTCTGTGGTAGAGGTTAAAAATTAAACTGTTGCTTAACTTTCTCCTAGGTTCAGCGTTCCACGGAATTTATGTACGTTTGAATTTTTCATTATCACTAGCCCGGTGAAGAAAATCAGTGGGGTAACCTATATAGAGAATTAAATAAATAGGGATGGCACAATAGACATTTATTATTATACAGGGTGTAATAAAACACCCTAGTAATACTTAACGGGGTGCTTCAGACCATCAAACTGAACAACTTTCACTGTGGAGGCAACTTCGAAATCGAGAAAAAAAAATCTGCTGTCCCATACGTTTGAGTCGAGTCGGTGCTGCAGTTGTGTATAAAACCGCGATTTCGATTTTAGCTCCAGTGTGAATGTTGTTCAGTTTGACGGTCTGATCATTCCTTAAAAAAGTTTCAGCATAATAAAAGGAGCCTGTATATCTGCAATTGAGACTGTACCATAGTAACATAATACTAATAGTCGTAAAACGAGAGCAGGTGAAGTCAAAGATAAAGTACGGCAATAAAAGAAGCCATCGTTGACAACACCTGCGCCTGGGGGGCACTACAGGTTTTTTAATAGAACGGAAGTTTTCCTGGAAAATTGGTTTCAATGAAATTAACAACTGAAGCTATTGTACAGAAATAAACAGATTCGTTTGTTTATCTATTGATTGTACACGGAAAAAAAATCGGTGACAACAGGGGAGCGTGTAATTTTTCTAAGGTGACAACCCTCTTATCTTGTCGACTTTACTTAGAATTTTTGTTGTTGTAATTATAATAATTCTTGTCGATGTAACTAAAATATACTTACAACTAATATTCTAGTAAAGTCTACTAAAAAGAATAATCTGTGATAACTATTTTATATTTTAGTAGACTTTACGAGAAAATTTATTGTTAATTTTGTTGTATATTTTAGTTATATTCGAGGATGAGAAATAAAAGGGTGTTTTGTTACACCCTGTAGATGTAGAGTGATAGGGTGTGTTAGTAATAAAATCTATCCTGTCCAGTAACACCTAAACCAAACTATATAGGGTCATTCTTAATATGCTGACACTTTTTTAAGGACATGATCAGACCGTCAAACTGAACAACTTTCTCTATGGCAACAACATCTAAACCACGAAAAAAAAACTTCTCTTCTATACAAAACTGCAAACTTACTCGAGTGAAGTGTATGGGACGGCAGATTTTTTTTTCGTGATTTCGATGTTGGTCCAATAGAGAAAGTTGTTCAGTTTGATGGTCTGATCATCCCCTTAAAAGTGTCAGCATATAAAGAAGGACCCTTTATTAATACCTATTCTGTACCTAAACCTAAAATAATAGTTAAACACCAAAACTCGATTTACACATGTGGTTAAGGTGAGAACCGCTTTAAAGGGTAAAAGGAGTAAATTTATAGCTATGCCAACTTTGTTGAATTACCACTCTGTGGGTAAAAGGTACGTAAGCTGATTACCTGACAAACAAAACGAACATTGAAACAGATACGGCAATTATCTGACCCTCTACCCTAATAGGGTATATTCCATTAAAGAAGTCATGGGAAATAATTCTTATACATAACGTTGTAAAGATAAAAATCGTTTGAAACGGAGGACTTTAGTGGAGTGTACCAATATTTGCCTTCCAAATAGAATATTTGATTTTTTCCGAATACCGTTATTTTTTTGGGATTGTTTTAGTAATGAACTCTCGAGGTTGCTGTTTTTTTTGGAATCGTAATATCATTGTTGGTTAAACAAAGGATATGAAAACATTTACTTGTATTATTGGTTGGTATATCTGTTTTATTTGGCTAAAGAGCGGAAGGTTTGTGATTTAAAATGTACATATTAACAAAGAATAAAACACTAGAAGAGCGCTAACTCCATACTAAAAGGCGTACGCCGGAAAACGCTCAAAATCCCGTATCCCGTTTGGTTTATGCCTATCTTTCAGGATGCATTGTACAGACATGATCGGCCCACTCCAATTTAAGGCCGGGTCACACAGTGGGATTTCGGGAAAGCGGTCCGGGGGCGAACCTGCGGGAAGCGAATGCGTTTCGGGGTTTGCTACACAAGAACCGATGCGGGATTCACGGGATTTCCTCCGGAACCTCCCGCTCTGTGTGGGAAATACCTCGCATTGACTACAATGGAATACAGTCTACCCTGCTCCCGGTCGCCGTCACGGCCGCCTGTTTGTTATAACATTCGACCCGGTACCGCTCCGCACCGCGTCGGTCCCGGTCCTGATCTGTGCGTGGCAGGGTACATACGAACTTGAACATTACAAAACATCCCGCCTCCGGTCCGATTCTGGTACCGCCTCTGTGTGGCCTTGCCTTTATGTATGGCGCTTTTCTCTCCGACGTTCACCTCACTTCACGTCCGACTATCGGTGTAACTTTGAAAATCCATTACAGTAATCAAGAAAAAAATAATTCACCGGGAACGGTGAGCTGCTCATTTATCAAAAGTTAAGCAACCAGCTTCAAGACTTTCAATTTTAATACAAACTGTCCAGTTTATCTTGAGATGTGTAAAATATTTGTGTAATTTTTTTTTGTATATATTGAAGTATAAGTAAATTACACAAGTACGAACGAAACAGTATTCTTAAAATTCCTTAAACTTTTCAAAGTATTACCTTCTTTGTTATGGAACATGAAAACTAATAATTATGAAATACTAGCTGTTGCCCGCGACTCCGTCTGCGTAGACCTTAAAAAAGTATCCTATGTGTTAATCCAGATCATATTCTATCTGTGTGCCAAAATTTCATTAAAATCCATTCAGTAGTTTTTACGTGAAAGAGTAACAAACATCCATCCATACTTACAAACTTTCGCGTTTATAATATTAGTAGGATGACGAAGATATTCATGTGTCTACTGAGAAAAACTTAAACTAAAATAATGTTACTCGTAGAATTACTAAAACATGACTTATTCACATGACAGAAAGCTATAACCGTTACAATCAGACTATTGCAATTTAGATTAAATTTTTAGTTATGGCACTAAAACATATTAAGAGTTTGTAAAATCACGATTTACTTTAAGTAAAATGGGAGGGAGGTATTGACTCTTAATCATGAGGTCCGGGTTCGAATCCACACGGCTGACATGCCATGTGACTTTTTGATGAGTTTTTTCAACGTATTTGCGTATTACCGATTTTTTTAATTTATGAGTTAGTGCATGGGGTGAAAATCCCCTAACCTTAAACTGTAGATTAAGTACAGACCAGTACCATTTAATGAAGTCAGTAAAATAATTATAAAATCGATGTGTAAGTATTTCAAGTACCTACTTAGTACTTAGCAATAAAGTATTATGCAATGGACCCATTGAAGCGAGATCAAGTTAACCTGGATGGTCAATACGAGAGAAGCCAGCCAAAAAACTGTTTAAATTTACTTAGTGCTCTTCGAATGACTGCTCTATCCTACGAATGCAGAGTAAATTATGCTTTATTATAAGAGCAGTAAGAATCGAAAGACGTTGCATCGAGTAAATACAAAAATTTCAAATCTTATTCTTATATAATGTTTGTTGAAGGAAAGTGGAAAATATGTGGGTAAATAGGGTGTTACAGAAAAGTGATTATTTAGACAGGGTGTAAGGAAAAGTATTATTAACCTTTAAATCACATACTATACCCATCAAACTGAACTTCAGTACTTAATTTAATCAGTATTGCAGATAAATATGGGACATCTGATATTTTTTATTGTTCTGACAGGTTTGCTCCCATAGTAAAAGTTGTTCAGTTTGAAGGGTAGAGTATGTGGTTTAAAGGTTAATTATACTTTTCCTTACATCCTGTATAGGGGTTTTTATTAGGCTGAAGGTTTTTTAAGGGAATGATCAGATCATCGAACTGAACATCTTTCTCTATGGTACCAATGACGAAATAGGGAAAAACAAATGCTGTTCCAAACAAAACTGCAATCCTACTCGACCGCTCATTTTTTCGCGGTTTCGACGTTGGTTCCATAGAGAATGTTGTTCGGTTTAGTGGTCTGATCATCCTCTTAAAAACCGTCATCATGATCAAGTCGGACCCTACAAATGAGTGCTTTAGATTATCATACTTTTACTTAAATTCAAAATTTTTGCTGCATCTACAAACAAACATTTATACAGGGTTTTAAGAAAAAGTATCATTAACCTTTAAACCACATACTCTACCCATCAAACTGAACAACTTTTATTATAGGAGAAAACCGATCAGACCAAATATCAGCTGTCCCATACTAAACTGCAATACCTACTCAATTCAAACGTATGGGACAGCTGATAATTTTTTTGGTTCTGAAAGGTTTGCTCCCATAGTAAAAGTTGTTCAGTTTGATGGGTAGAGTATGTGGTTTAAAGGTTAGTCATACTTTTCCTTACACCCTGTATAAAGATACAGCTACATATCGTTCACAAACTACCACGTGACACACCACACCAGTTACTAGCGTAATTAATAATTATGAGCATGTATAAATAGTTAGTACAAATTAATGACGAACTCGTTAGAGAGCCAAGTAGAAAGCTCAAAACCACTTTTTGCGGGGGGCGAGGTAACATGAAATCCGCAACTTTGGATTTTATTCCCCATAACTTTAGATTCTAATTTTGAATGTTAAAAATCATGAAAAGTAGTCTCGTGTGAACCCCAAACGTTCTAAGTTCGAAGTTATTATTTCGCAATTATAGGCTGTCTCGTTTAGTGATAAGGTGTAAAATTGAATGTAAATGCACAAGATCAATTGTGCTTATACCGTGGCAGAGGGGAAATGCTACCTTGCGGTAGCATTTCCCCTCTGCCACGGTAGCCTTGCGGCTAGTCCTTATAATAATTAGTCAAAGTCAAAACCACATTAATTAATCCAATGTGCTGTTACTCCAAGTTTGCTGTAATTTTATGGTGTCTCTTTCGTTAATATGCGGGGAGAAATTATTAAATTTGGTAAGTTATAAATGCCGGCTAGGTGTGAGTCAGACACGCACACAGCGGGTTCCGTATCAACATATTTACCAATAAATATATTTTTCTCCGGGATCCTTAGTGCAAGCGTTACACACACTTGGCTGGTTTTTATTGTTTTTTTGTATTAATTTATAGTATGATCTATAATCACACCAAGTTCGACGCTTGTATATATTGCCTTTTTTACGATAGAGCAAAAACAAAAATCCTTAAAAAACACGTTTCACGTTTCACTTTTGATTTCTTTTTAGGATTCCGTAGTCAATAAGGAACCCTTATAGTTTTGCCATGTCCGTCCATCTGTCCGTCTGTCCGCGGCTTAGCTTTATCACGCTGACAAAGTGGTAAAATAAAATATTGAAAAATATTTTTTGTGTACCTCCCCCTACACGAAAAGTGGGGATGAATTTTTTTTTCTCGTCTATCCCATGGTGTGGGGTATCTTAGGGTAGTTCTTTTAAAAATATTGTGGGTTTGTGAATCCCATTTTTTGATTTAGGGATCCGTTAGCGAAAATTTTAAGCTTTAAAGTGAACATTTTTGTTAGAGTAAAGTGTCCGGTTTTTTAAATACTCTAAACTAGTATTGCCTAAAATGTTTAATAAGATAATAAAAAAAGTGACTCAAATAAAGAACACGATAATATTCCTTGAAACAAAAAGCGTTTTCATTCATCAAAACTTAAAAAAAAAATTTACTTAAACCTTTTTTCGTCTTGCCCGGCAACTTTCCGGTAAACTACAATTTTGCTCCAAGTAAAAGGGGAAAACTGTCAATAGCAGATGCCTTTAAAGGTTTTACTAGCTTGAGAGGAAAATATCATAGAATGTACAAAGAACAGATTCTCTAGTTATCTTGCTTGCAACACAGATCCGTTCATCAATCCTGTTCCATACAAAACTGCAGTAGGTTCCTACTCGACTCAAATGTATTGAACGGCTGATTATTTTTCCCGATTTAGACGAGTATAGATTGCATGGTTGAAGTTTCGACAGTGACTAAATATTATTCGTATACAACGTGCTAATGAATTAACGCAAAACTAGAAAGTAGTTTGTTTAGAATCGAGAGCAGAATCGAATTATCATGGTTTCAACGTACGTCATTTTTGTCAAAATATTAAATAATTTGTTTGTAAAATTTCAAATTTATAGAACTCGATCTCAACAAAACTGCAATCCTACTCGACCACTCATTTTTTCGCAGTTTCGACTTTGGTTCCATAGAGAACGTTGTTCGGTTTAGTGTTCTGATCGTCCTTTTAAAAACTGTCAGCATTAATAAGTCGGACCCTACAAATGAGTGCTTTAGATTATCATACTATTACTTAAATTCAAAATCTTTCGAATTATGCTCAGACAGGTTTGCTCCCATAGTAAAAGTTGTTCAGTTTGATGGGTAGAGTATGTGGTTTAAAGGTTAGTGATACTTTTCCTTACACCCTGTATAAAGATACTGCTAAATATAGTGCACAAACTAGCATGTGATACACCACACCAGTTACTAGCGTAATTAATAATTATGAGCATGTATAAATAGTTAGTACAAATTAATGACGAACTCGTTAGAGAGCCAAGTAGAAAGCTCAAAACCACTTTTTGCGGGGGGCGAGGTAACATGAAATCCGCAACTTTGGATTTTATTCCCCATAACATTAGATTCTAATTTTGAATGTTAAAAATCATGAAAAGTAGTCTCGTGTGAACCCCAAACGTTCTAAGTTCGAAGTTATTATTTCGCAATTATAGGCTGTCTCGTTTAGTGATAAGGTGTAAAATTGAATGTAAATGCACAAGATCAATTGTGCTTATACCGTGGCAGAGGGGAAATGCTACCGCAAGGCTAGTCCTTATAATAATTAGTCAAAGTCAAAACCACATTAATTAATCCAATGTGCTGTTACTCCAAGTTTGCTGTAATTTTATGGTGTCTCTTTCGTTAATATGCGGGGAGAAATTATTAAATTTGGTAAGTTTTAAAATGCCGGCTAGGTGTGAGTCGGACACGCACACAGCGGGTTCCGTATCAACATATTTACCAATAAATATATTATTCTCCGGGATCCTTAGTGCAAGCCCTACACACACTTAGCTGATTTTTATTGTTTTTTTGTAATTATTTCTAGTATGATCTATAATCACACCAAGTTCGACGCTTGTATATATTGCCTTTTTTACGATAGAGCAAAAACAAAAATCCTTAAAAACACGTTTCTCGTTTCACTTTTGATTTCTTTTTAGGGTTCCGTAGTCAATAAGGAACCCTTATAGTTTTGCCATGTCCGTCCATCTGTCCGTCTGTCCGAGTCTTAGCTTTATCACGCTGACAAAGTGGTAAAATAAAATATTGAAAAATATTTTTTTGTGCACCTCCACGAAAAGTGGGATGTCTCGTCTATCCCATGGTGTGGGGTATCGTAAGGTAGTTCTTTTAAAAATATTGTGGGTTTGGGGATACCATTTTTTGATTTAGGGATCCGTTAGCGAAAATTTTAAGCTTTAAAGTGAACATTTTTGTTAGAGTCAAGTGTCCGGTTTTTTTAAATAATCTAAACTAGTATTGCCTAAAATGTTTAATAAGATAATAAAAAAAAGGACTCAAATAAAGAACACGATAATATTCCTTGAAACAAAAAGCGTTTTCATTCATCAAAACTTTAAAAAATAATTTTACTTACACCTTTTTTCGTCTTGCCCGGCAACTTTCCGGTAAACTACAATTTTGCTCCAAGTAAAAGGGGGAAACTGTCAATAGCAGATGCCTTTAAAGGTTTTACTAGCTTGAGAGGAAAATATCATAGAATGTACAAAGAACAGATTCTCTAGTTATCTTGCTTGCAACACAGACCCGTTCATCAATCCTGTTCCATACAAAACTGCAGTAGGTTCCTACTCGTCTCAAATGTATTGAATTGATTGTTTTTCCCGATTTAGACGAGTATAGATTGCGTGGTTGAAGTATTATTCGTATACAACGTGCTAATGAATTAACGCAAAACTAGAAAGTAGTTTGTTTAGAATCGAGAGCAGAATCGAATTATCATGGTTTCAACGTACGTAATTTTTGTCAAAATATTAAATAATTTATTTGTAAAATTTTAAATTTACTGAACTCGATCTCAACCCACCGCTCGGGCACTCTCACCCTACTTAACACCAAAACAAGATTCTTGAAATGTATCCATGAGCACGTTAGCGCTTTCATTCATTGCTGAAATGATAACAAATCATTTTTTCCTTAAAACTTAAAATGCCAATAACATTAAATTTTAACTATCCAAATAATTAAATTATTGTTTCAATCCAATTATTTTGTTATTAATCAGTTGGGGTGTAGGCATGAGGTTTTGCGCTAATTCATTAACACGTATAAAATGAAATCAAAATTTTAGTATGACTAATGGTAAGCCTAAAGTACAGTACTGTTTGAATAAATTCCTTTTACACAAGTGCTACTCAAACTTTAAAAAAACATTCGATACATTTTTTAAAAAGCGCTTAAAACCCACTACAGTGCAATTTAAAAACCGCCTGAAAATTGCACGGATATTTTATTAAATAATTGTCAAACGAAAGCTTACAATCGCTTATTTACGTATATTTTCAAACAAACCCGTCACTCGTGTTTCGGATACAAAACGAACCGTCATCGACATATTCGCACAAACGGTTGAAAACATTGCGTACAAAGAGCCGTAAACACGTAACCTGACAGATTCTGGGGTACTCCTAGTTCTCGAATGAACTTATCATTGTATCCGAGTTCATGGTTATTCTCAACACCTTTTATAAACCTTAGCTGTTACGTGCTACTTTATCGGCATCCAATTTGCTTATCTTCAGGATGCAATCTCCCTAACAAATTTCATTAAGTTCATTAAGATCGGTTCAACGGTTTAGTAAGTAAAGGAGCTCGGCCTGCAGCCTCGCTTGGCTGGCAGATTGACCCCGGAGACCAGGTCCACCAGGTTCCAGGGGGCACGCTTCGGAGCATCGCTCCTACGCGTAGCTCGGCCTTTGGCTTCGCGCTTGGCCGACGAGCGTCCGAAGCGTACCCCCTGGAACATGGTGGACCTGGACTCCGGGGCCAATCTGCCCGCCAAGCGAGCCGCAGGCTGAGCGCTGTTGAAAAGGTAACAAACATACAGAAAGACAGACCAATTTTAGCATTTGATAACATTAGTAATGTGTTAAAAAAAATTATCAAATTGAGCATTAATCAATTGATCATAAATAAATGTTCAAGCAAAGAATTGACTGGACTATAGTTCCGGATATCTCAAAATACCCGTGGAAAATCTTCCTATAATCTTCTTCTTATCGTGTGGGCAGCAAGACCTGGTTTCAGAGTTTTTACAGACCACTTTACGGCCTCTGACGTGGTTTTTTTCTGAGATATAGTAGCCGGTACTAACGGCTTAAAGTGCAATCCGCTAATCGCTGTACTGCTCTTAACCGCCGTTAGAGCCGGTTTGACAGATCGCTCAGACTTTAAGGGCTGTCAGTTACATAGAGTTTAGCGCGATGCAGAATTCAGTACAGTCGGATAATAATTGGATTGCAATGTGATTAGAACTGAAATTGGATAAGAATAGAAATTCGATGTTTTAGCTTAGCGCAATCGGGCTCCTGAAAACTATTCATACTTAGATTAACTCACTAAAAACTCGTCCCAAATCACTTCATTTGTTATAGTGAACTTCAAAATCGTAGTAGAATGTTTTAAGTATCATCGTATGAAACACGCTCGTTTGATCAAAGGGTAGGTATATCGCTTTGACTACAAACTCTGCAGTACTTGTTTGCACGTTTGTACAAAAGTTTGAGACCATCATACATCTGAAGCTAGATATCTGAAGGTATTGGATGCATTCTTTGTTTTTTGCTTTTGAAATGGATGCATCCGGAAAATATTTCAGATTTTGTTACGGAATCCCGGATTTCACTGGATTTATAGAGTGGGTTCCATTTGTAATAGTTCCTGTGTTTCTCAATCGCTAAACCTTTTATACAAGAAACTTTTTTGGCCGGTGCGGAAAGATTGACTTTTTGCTCGTCAAACTAATCAACTTTTATTATCATGCAAGGTATGGAACAGATTAATTTATTTTCGAGCTTTGCAACTTGGCTCCATAGTGAAAGTAATTTAGTTTTTAGAACAAAAACAATACATAATACATGGTTAAAATTTCCTTACTGACTAAATATTTTTTCATCCCCCCATCTCGGAAAGAGTATTTTTGCTCTTCGATATCTGATTGCAAAAGCCGTTTTTATCCGCTAGACGATAAAGTAAATTGAATTTAGAACATCTTGTGCACTGAGTTTGACATCATTAAACCTATTTACTTCTCCTTCCATGGTGTCGAATTTATCATACAAACTTTTTTTTTTTGCCTTTTGTCATTTCCTCGCTGAGGTGGGAAGAAAAGTTACGTGTTGCACTCGAGTGCAAAGATTTTTCACCTCGTGCTCTTTTGATTCCCTCGCTAACGCTCAGGATTCTAATTTTTAGAATTGGAATCCTTCGCTTGCTCGGTCATCAAAAATGAGCACGCGGTTAAAAAGCAACTTTGCAATCTTGTATAACAAATAACTATTCCTGTATACTCGTACCTACAACCTTCTGTATAATAAAACTGTACACAATTATAAAATACAGGTTATTGTAATTTTAAAAATTAAAAAAAAAACTATCCAAGTTAGTGCCATCCTGATAATTTTCCCGCCGTTTACTCGTTATTTCTAATGTACGTAATTTTTTTCAGAATTTATGTTGCTATATTTGTTGAAATAGAGGCGGGGACAGCAATTTTTCTGAGTTACTGCAAAATTCTGTTAAACAAAATTTAATTAAAAAATTAGAAAAATATATTTTTAGACTCGTATTTTTAGATACAATATTGCAGATTTTTTTTTGTTTTTTATTTCTTTCTGCCCCCCAAAACTGCCCCTCAATATAAATATTAAGCATTTTTGAGTTTATTTATATCATTGGACCATTAAATCCTATAATTGTACCAAGCTTCAGCTTCCTGCGTCTTATGGTCTCCGAGAAAAATGCCTGTGACAGACGGACGGACGGACGGACAGACACCGAGGTGATTCCATAAGTGTTCCGTTTTGCCAATTTTGGTACGGAATACTAAAAACAATTGATAGGTACATTTTGTTCGCTATTCTTATTTTTACATCTCTCTCACTTTCTTTCGTAATTGTTAAACCTCTAAATCGTGGATTTCTGAAAAAAAATTGTTTCCTTAAATGTTTAACAAGCTTCTTCTGCTTTGTTTCAAATTTGAATCTGACACAATGACAATTTGAGATATTCGACGATCCGTTGAATATTAATTCGGGACGGTTCTTAGGAACCCTGAAAACCAGAACTTCAGCTCATGTAGAAAAAAATGCTACTTATCTCGGCGGTAGTACGTTTCTCGTACAGAAAGCGGCACGGTTACGCCGCACGTGCACAGTGCACGTGCGCTTATCGTAATCAACCCGCCCCACCACCGAACAATGAGTATAAAAGCGGCCGTTTGCCCTTCCGGAGCTCAGAAACGAGCGAGCAGCCGTACGAGGCGGAGCACTTGCTCTTGCGTTCTAATTATCATATATTTTGTGCAATCATCAATAAAATTACATTTTTTAACTCATCAGCAGTGCATTGATTATGGATCCACCCTGCAGCCCTGGTGTTGCTCCAACACGTATACGAAACCTGTCGCAGCTTAAATACTGATGCAAAACTCGTAATCAGTATCGCGTCGTTAGCTACGTGGTACGTAGGCTGCGACGGGCTACGTATACGAAGCATTTTTTTCTCAGTGATGCTTTCTAAAACAGTTGGTCATAACATTTTAGTACGTAATATAAATAGTTACTATATGGTAAAGCTTAGCCTGTTTGTTCCTTTAATCAATATACTACGTATATAAATAGAAGAATATTTTCGCACAAAAATCGCAAATCATCGGCCTAATAACATCGTTTAAGGCGAATGATTGGTCGTTCTAACACAGCCCCTACCATAAAAACAAAGAAATACAACTCCAAACACAGACAGCGAAAAATGTTCGTACTCGGTCCGGAGTATGTGTTATTACAATAAGAAACTGTTATATCGGACTAAACTTACGATTATTACTGTGGTACGATATATGAACATTTTTAAGGGTCTCAAGTATTTTCTTTTTGTTGTTATTTTATTATACTGCACTGAGAAAAAAACGCTGCGTATACGTAGCCCTTCACAGCTTACGTACCCCGTAGCTTAGGACGCGATACTGATTACGAGTGTTGTATCAGTATTTAAGTTTTCTCGTACTTCATAATGAAGCTTCATTGTGAAGTACGAGACAACTTAAGCGCGTCTATATCTGGTGAATGCACAGTTACTGCAATTGTTTGGTGCGCCTCTTTAGCGCAACTCATGAAAGGCTTGAGAGCGCGTGGTGCGCAATCTGCGCGCGTGCAGTTCGCGCGCTTACAGTTCTGTTCGCTTTCATACTGTGAGCCTTAGTTGTTGGAGAAGTAGCTGCAGCGCGCGAACAGCATAAAATGAACGCGCGCTGCTCGCGAGCGGCTCGCGAGCTGCGTATCCGCCGCGCATTCGCCAGATGTCGACGCACCCTTATAAACATTACAAGTAAAATTTTTCGAATTTAAGACTAAAGGCACTGTACTCTCTCTACGACTTCTCGGCGAGAAGTTCCAAGGAAAATTACTACGACTCTCAACGCCGCCGCGAGAACAAAGAAGAGCATCCACAATCTCGCTCTCGATCTTTCTCGTCTCGGCTAGAATGTAGTGCTTCATATTTTCAGGAATCTAAAATTTTCGTAAATAGGCGCTCGTTGGCGCAGTAGAGGTTCTGTATTGGAATAGATCACCGAAGATAAGCAACGCCAGGTCCGGTCAGTCTTTGGATGGGTGACCGTTTAGTGTTATTTCATCACTAGCGTCTCCGTGTAACTAACTTTTTTTTAACTTACCAACGACATCAAGTCGCGATGTTGCAGTGTAGTGAGGATAAGAAGGAGCGTTCTGGATAACCTCGCAGCTGTAGTTCCCACTCAAGCTTGACCCAACTCGGACGAGTACTACGTGCGTCTCGTTCGATCTTAACCTCTGTAAATAAAGATAGTTGATTACTTGATCATCATTATCATAAGCCTATCTACATGGTGTAATAAAACACCGGGGGTGCTTCAGACGACGGGATATGTATATGGGACAGCTGTTTTTTTTTTCGCGATTTAGATGTTGGTCTCATAGTGAAAGTTGTTCAGTTTGATGTTCTAAATAACCCTCTTAAAAGTTTTAAATGTTAATTTTTACTTTTGTAACACCTTGTATTGTTAGCTAGTACTATACTAGTATTGTAGTATTCGCAGTTACGAGCATATCAGTGAAAGTGGACGTGTCACATCTCTAAAACGATCTGTCACTATCACGATCCTATGTAGGACGGACTATATTAAGAACATTCCCTGATCCTTTTCATAACAAAGTGTATCATGTGTTGTAAATATAAGTCGTAGAAGTAAATTCAACACAATGCTCTTAGAAAATATTACGTCATTAGAGTTTCCTTCGTATCTACCAGAGAAAATAATAGTAAAGTGCCTGTTTGTTCGTATTTCTCCGACTGGAGTCTAAAATTATCGCTACTTGACTTCCTTGTATCATTATTACCTACATGTTTTAACAGTTTAATTCGTTCTCAAACGGAGAAGGAACATAATGATCTTTTATCTTTTGGTTTCTATCGATAGACAGATTGGCACAAATATGTTGCTTTTGAAAAAAAGCCGCGGTGGTCCAGTGGTGAGTAACCTTGCCTGCCGTGCAGGAGGCGATGGTTCAATCCCCGTCCACGCCGACTCGTACCAATGAGTTTTTCGGAATTTATGTACGATTTGTAACACCACTGGCTTTTCGGTGAAGGAAAACATCGTGAGGAAACCTGCATGCTTCAATTTCGAGGCATGTATTGTACCCACTGTCCATTATAAGTGGCGATGGGCTCACCCCCCGTCACACTGGACAGAGTTTCGGTACTACTGGTGAAACGTGGATGTTCTGAAGTTTCAGAATATCTCTGACTACCTCCTCGGGGAATATAGTCGTGAGCATATGCGATGTTGCTTTTGATTCATAAACTTTGTCGTATTTGGCATGTTTAGTTACTGGCAGCTAGTACAAAATACAGCTCTTATGAGCTCTTTTGGTTATACCATTTTTCGAACGTTGATTGTGAATCTAGTTCAGTTATATATAATATATAAAATATGTTTTATAAGCTGCATTATGTACCTAAAAGCGGTACAAAAAAAGCCACTTCACGAGCAAGTGTGTTGAATAATAAATTTTATCATGAATTTTGAGGGTATGATATGACAAATGATCTTCCCTTAAAAAATCTAAATATAAATTATTTTTTTCATGATTTCAATCCTTAATGGTCCCATAGGGCAAGATGTTCAGGGTCCTTCTTAATATGCTGACACTTTTGAAGGGGATGATCAGACTATCAAACTGAATAACTTTCTCTATGGGACCAACATCGAACTGTCTGTGCGAATAAAAGTCAAAATTTCAAAATGTGTTTCTATAAATAATAAAGAGGGAAAAGATTATCAAAAAGACGCCAACCCGTATTTTAATGGAATATATAATTATTTACCAACCATTTTAATCGAAAACTTGGAAGGTATTTACGTCTGACACGGGTGTATGGGCACGATCCCTTGGCCTTTAAAAAAAGTCAGGCACATGATTTTGACATAATCTTCGAACGTCTCTATGGAGCGATAAACATGCGATCTGCATAGATAACCTAGTACTTCCTATCTCTATAGCGATCTGTTGATTTTTTAGGAACTAAATTAAAAAAAAGAAAAGAAAAACGCTCATTGTCAGGAAACATAGCATATTATGCTTAAGAAGAAAGAAGCTTTTCTCACTTCTCATCTTTAAACAAGTATCAAATTTTAAAGTATAGTCCTAATAAAAATTCAAGGCTAGAAGTAAGGTATCCTGGAATTAGGGAACCTTTAATTTCCCTTTTCTGTCAAAAGTCAAAGTCAAAGTCAATATAATTTATTCAATATAGGAGCTTGCAGCACACTTATCAAACGTCAAATCTTTTTAAAGCTACCACCGCGTCGGAACGTGTTGTCAGAAACTCTACAACATAACACGACTTAATAACTATTACAATATAAATTCTTAAGCTAAAGTTATGTATACAATAATACATAGTCTATTTAATAAAATAATTGATACTATACAGTAAAGTAAATAAACTATAAGCTAGTGACCTCAGACCAAAGCATATTGATCATTTAAATAATCATCCAGTTTATAATATGCTTTTTTACAGAGGACTTTTTTGATTTGAGTTTTAAACATGTTTTCGGAAAGATTCAAAATGGTGTCGGGGATTTTATTATAACAACGTATACAGTGACCCATGAAAGACGTGTTGACCCTACTAAGCCGAAAGTGTGGAGATATCAGTTTATTTTTGTTTGAGTGTTGTAGTTATGGACATCAAAATTTTTTGGAAATAACGACAAATTTTTTCTGTGATTTATCAGAAGAAACCTCAGTTACCTCGTTTGACCTTTGACAAGTTTTTTTTCGACCTTCAACCTTTGCTTCAGTTACAGACACCCAACACTCGCTGACCCATCAAACAAAAGAGTACTTCATTAAATTTCATTTGAACAATATCGCTTTAACCCCTCAACTTTGTTTGTTTAAATTGAAACATTCTTTCCGGACCGGTTCATGTAAATAGAAACTTTTCGGTCATTAACCAAGTTGGGGCCTAACCATATTGTGTTGGATGGTTTATAATAACGACGGGTAAATCAAGTCAGGACAATTGTTTGGGAAAGTGGTTGTTTTAATACCATTTCCAAAAATAACATAGGTTTCAAACGATTCGTGGTTCGGTATGTCAAGTTTTTGGAGGGGTGAATCGAAAACCATCGTCATCAGCCTATCATCGTCCACTGCTGAACATAGGCCTCTCCCAAGGCGCGCCACAAAACTCTGTCCTCGGCCTTTCTCATCCAATTCCCTTCATCAGCTCCCCGCTACTTTTTTTAGAACTAAATCACTTGTCATGTCCTGTAGATTATTCAGTTTTGTTTTCTGCTTTAAAAGTGCCATAGTTAATGTGTAAAATGGTTACAAAGTTGCCCAAATTTTACGGTAAAATCGGGCGGTAAAGCCTTAAGTATGTAACGCATTTAAGTTTACACCCTGTATATTTCTACACCTATTCTGCAAAAAATCTAGACAACTTACGACAGTTGATTAGGCTAACGAGGGTCATATCTCACGAAGTGGCCAAGATTTCAGTATAAAAACCCTTGTCGTAAAATATTATACGACTACAGAATGTGGCAGTAACTTTTTACTGACTTTCTCACTCAAAAGGCGTTGCATATTTCATATTTTTTTTAAAGATTTTGATAACCTTTCTTTAAATTTAGTATAAGTAGTAAAAGCCCATTAAATTATTTCAGGTGTATTCCTAACACGTTTATTCCACTTTCAGATAACTGGTCTTTAATAAAGCTTAAGCATATGCTCACGACTATATTCCCCGAGGGGGTAGTCAGAGATATTCTAAAACCACAGAACATCCTCGTTTCACTAGTACCGAAAATCTGTCCAGTGTGACATAGTGAGCCCTTCGCCAATTGTAATTGGACAGTGGGTACAATACAGAGGCCTTTCATAGTCGAATCCTATTGGCTATGTACCCGACACTAGAGCCATCTACCGCAGTAGGCCCCGTGAATTATTTGTAAATTAAATGTTAGGATAATTTGTTATTTTATATTAAAATAAAGTAAAAACTAAATAAATGATATTATAATACCTAACTAGCTATAATTCCAATGACAACATGCGTCCATGTATGGGCCGTTCGGCTAAATTGTGATATCCATGTAATAGGTTTGCAATACGCATTATAAAATACCTATAGACGGATATGATAGAAATACAATCCAATTGCAAAAATAGCCCCAAATAAAGTTGTTTTGTGTTACAAAATATTCAAAGTAATATTATGACAACTCGAAGTAATTACAAATAGCGTAGTTAGCGATATAAAAAACGATCTTTCCACTAAATCCGATCCGATTTTTTTCTGCCTCGAATTCAAGAAATCTCGTTTGTAAGACAAAATATATCGTTGAAATATAACGTTTCAGTAATATGTTTATGCAAACTATTATTTCCATATTTTTATGACGCCGTTCATAACATTCGGTAGAACAAAAAATTCCCATTTCGGAGGTTGTCTTTTAATTATTTTATAGTCTGTGGATTTGCATAAATTCAAGAAAATCTGACACAGCTTCGCCGAAAATAGTTTAAATTTCTGCCACAGCGTGCGCTGCGATCGACTTGAAAGTACCCAACACCCACTTCGTATATAGCCAATAGGCTATAACTTTTAACCACACCAAAAGAGAATACTATATTACTTTTATTTACACACAGCGACAGATCAACCTACCCATAGAACTCTATATCAATGAGCAATTCAACTATGGGCACATAATGTTTATGTACTTACATCAACTTTAATTCCAGTAACGGGCATCACCCTCGTCGTGGGTGACTCCAAAGGAGAGTATCTGTAGAACTCTTGCGTCCCTCTGTACCACTTCACGGAGTAGATCCCGTAGTCATGCAGCTGGTAAAGGCACGCCATAGTGACGTTTCTACCGCGCTGGACGACCCGTGGTGATATCCGGAGTTCCGTGGTACGGAGGCCGCCGGCTCCTGTTGGCAAGAGATAAGGTATATGTTTATTTTTGGTAGGTACGTGGATTAATTTCATTAAAATCGAATCTGATGTAGGATTGATAAGTACAAGGCTACACAAAGAGGTAGTGGGAGACATAAACTTAAATATTTTGCCTAAGTAGCATAAGGATAGCATATGATCACGATTAAATTCCCCGAGGGGATAGTCAGAGATATTCTGAAACCTCAGAATATCCACGCTTCATTAGTACCGAAACTCTGTCCAGTGTGACGGGGAGTGAGCCCGTCGCCACTTATAATGGACAGTGGGTACAATATACAACGTGTTAATGAATTAACGCAAAACTAGAAAGTATTTTGTTTAGAATCGAGAGCAGAATCGAATTATCATGGTTTCAACATAGGTAATTTTTTTCAAAATATTATATAATTTGTTTGTAAAATTTTAAATTTACTGAACTCGATCAAAACCCACCGCTCGAGCACTCTCACCCAACTTAAAACCGAAACAAGATTCTTAATATGTATGAGCACGTTAGCGCTTTCATTCATTGCTGAATTGATAAAAATAATTTTTGCCTCAAAACTTAAAATGCGAATAACTTTAAATTTTAATATTAAAAATAATGAAATTATTGTTTCAATCTAAATATTTTGCTATAAATCAGTTGGGGTGTATGAGGTTTTGCGCTTATTCATTAACACGTTGTATACGTCCCTAGAAATTGAAGCATGCAGGTTTCCTCACGATGTTTTCCTTCACCGAAAAGCCAGTAGTGTTCCGAATCGTACATAAATGCCGAAAAACTTATTGGTGCGAGTCGGCTTGGACGGGGATCGAACCATCACATCCTGCACGGCAGGCAAGGTTACTCGCAACTACCACCACGGTTTTTTTTAAACATAATTAAGTAAAGTAAAAATAAGTTCCTGTTGAATGTGACAAGTAGCGAGACTGTTGCCACTTTTAATGGACAGTGAATACAGTAACATCTCTTAGGGGTTTTCCTCACGTTGTTTGGTACCAGTGAAATGGTCAAACAGTACACAAGAAACTCAGCGGTTCGAGCTTTATATCGAATTCACAATTTTATTATTGTGAGGCTCTGAGCTGTCACATGTCATGAGAGCACTCTCTACTTTTTTCAATAACGCTTTATTCAGTGTAAATTAAATTGAATTTATTAGCGTGGTATTTTGTAACACCATTTTGTTTTCGATAAAGGAAAACATCGTGAGGAAACCTGCATGCTTCAATTTCGAGGCATGTATTGTACCCACTGTCCATTATAAGTGGCGACGGGCTCACCCCCGTCACACTGGACAGAGTTTCGGTACTACTGGTGAAACGTGGATGTTCTCAGGTTTCAGAATATCTCTGACTCCCCTCGGGAAATATAGTCGTGAGCATATTTATTAGCGAAAATGTAATTTTAGTATGCTCTAAATAAATGTCAGTACAGGGTGAAATTGATATCATTAGCATCCTTTCAAACTAAAAGTCTACCCATCAAACTGAACAACTTTTACAATGGGAGCAAACCGATCGGAGCGAAAAAAAATCTGCTGTTGCATACATTTGAGTCGCGTAGGCATTGCAGTTTAGTATGGAACAGCTGATTTTCTTTTTTGCTTCGATCGGTTTGCTCCAATACTAAAAGTTGTTTTGATGAGTAGACTCATAGATTAAAAGGATGCAAACGATATCAATTTCATCTTGTATAAAACGTCAATAATTTTCATGCGTGCCTCTGTTCAGTAATTGATTGACCCTTAGTTTCAGTCATAGAAATACTCCATTCAAAGTCACTTGACGGACGACCTAAGCAATTCTCTGTTAAAAAACCTCTAACAACCTAACTGCCTTTCACAGACCCTTTTCAGTGACCATTCTAATTCATTAAAGATTTAAATTGGCAATTAACTAAATCGTGCTTTTGCGTATAATTATCTGTAAACGGTTTTAAGGTCGTAAATAGAGTTGGGGCCAAGAAATAGTGATGCTACCTATTTTTTTTTTTATCACGATTTTTTTTATTTTATTCAAATTTTTAGCCTGCTCTGTGTCTCATTGGTAGGCATAAGCTTCTCCTCTTTTCTTCCACCACTTCTGCTGTAAAGCAAACTCAGACCAAATATTCAACCCGTAAAGATCCGAATCTGAATCCAAATATTGGGTAAGTCTACTATTCCGCCAATATTTAATTTAGTTTTAAGGTACAGTTACACGTGCAGACGTAATCTGTAGGTACGTTATGTTAGAGTCAGACCATTTTACATACCAAACACAAGTACCTGAACAAAATTTAAAAGACCTAATAATAAAAAACGTAAATCAATTTAAAAAAAAAAGAGAAGGTCAATAATAATAGGAAATTTCTTCAAGTAAATAATAGGAAATAAAAGTTTGCCATTTCAATGAAAAGAAACAGCTATAACATTTTTAACAACGGTAGGATGGAGGCTGACCGACTTCGTGTATTGCTTTTCGGGAACAAAGTGAATGATTACATTTAATTAAATATTTCTGGAAAAATTTCATCAGCGTACGTAAACGCCCGTTTTATACCTACACATGTAAAATTCAATAGTTTGTACACAAGTACCAAAATAATTTATCACGAATATCTTCATGACATTGATGGAATAACGATCTCCGTCCAGGCCGACTCGTACCAATGAGTTTTTTCGGAATTTATGTACGATTTGTAACACCACTGGCTTTTCGGTGAAGGAAAACATCGTGAGGAAACCTGCATGCTTCAATTTCGAGGCATGTATTGTACCTACTGTCCATTATAAGTGGCGACGGGCTCACCCCCCGTCACACTGGACAGAGTTTCGGTACTACTGGTGAAACGTGGATGCTCTGAGATTTCAGAACATCTCTGACTACCCCCTCGGGGAATATAGTCGTGAGTATATACATACATACATACATACATACATTGATGGAATATGAATATTCGTATGCACTGAGCATACGAATATTCGTATCCGTATTCTTATTCATTGCATCACTACCAAAAAGCCAACAAATAACGCCGGTTGGATCCAAGGCTATCATTAGCGGTGCTCCCGCCCACTAGGTTTGTTCTCACTTAGGGAGATTTCGTTTCCGAAAAATATTTTGTATTGTAATTTTAGTCAATTGTTTATTTATAGATTCCTTTGTTTGTCCCCTTTGTTTTACTATTGATGAAGGGTAAAAGGGTAACCACCCTATCGCCACTTTATACGCCATGTTTCATATTAAAACCTGTCATTTCATTTCCTGTTCTTGCTGATATTAAAATAAAGATATACGTACAAAGAAGTTATTTATACATACGTTTACTGTATAGTATCAATTATTTTATTAAATAGACTATGTATTATTGTATACATAACTTTAGCTTAAGAATTTATATTGTAATAGTTATTAAGTCGTGTTATGTTGTAGAGATTCTGGCCGCATCTTCTCTACAGCGACAACACGTTCCGACGCGGTGGTAGCTTTAAAAAGATTTGACGTTTGATAAGTGTGCTGCAAGCTCCTATATTGAATAAATTATATTGACTTATTGACTTTGAAAGTACCTATTTTAATAAAAGCATGTTTAGTCATCTAGAAAGCAGCCCATCTAGTATGATTTCCCTACTTAGGCGCGATTCGGCCTTTTCCCATACTACTCGAAATTACTGAAAGGTCTGGAAGGGTAAATTTTCTACGCAGCGAAGGCGCGTCGCGCGCGAGTAGCGAGTAGATAAATAAATCATACTTAGGCTGCAGGTTGTCATAAAGAGAATAAATGAATCGTGATTCAAAACAACAAAATGATTTGATTCAAAATTCCAAAACAACAAAAGTTTTCACAATAGCTTTATTTCTTTGTACCGATTTTGTCTAGGTACGAATATTTATAATAATAAAATAATATTTTAGTTAAGCTGTCAACGCTCAAAACTACAATAAGTTTTCCAATTGAATAGCGTTTGACGTTACTTTATAAATTTAAAATTATAGTGCGTTTGCCCAAATCCAAATTTTCTCACTCTTATTTCCCAAATTTTTAGTAAATCGACGTTGGTGGTAATATTAGGTACCTAAAGTGGCCAGAGACAGAAGTGAAAAAATACAAGAGGATATTTTTTTTAAACATAGTTTATGTTTCTTTTTACAACTCGCTGTTTACAAAATAGCAGCTAAACTCAATTTTGCATCATTGACACTTTTTATCTTCATTTACACATTGAACCATAAATAATTTTTTACCTATTTCAGTTGTTTTCCCGGCTTAGAATAAATTTCTCCATTGTATTGCCTGAATGTTTGAAGATACGATAAACGGAAAGTGATTTTGTGAGCAAATAATCGCCAAGGTACATTCTGAAACACTTAATATGATATACATTAACCAGGTTACAACTAATCGCTCATAAAAAAAAGGTCGTTTATAAATGTTGCATTATTTCCGTTCCAACTATCCCATAGAGGAATTCAAGATAATTAGAAGCTACGTGTGTGCGAATACGTAAAATTAATGTAACACAACAACACTTATGGAATGCGGACGTGGGAATATTTACTTCCTCAGATATTGAACGAACTTCCCGAACGAGTCTTGTATGATCTCTGTCAAATAAAAAAACATAAAAAATTAAGTCAATAGTTAAAAAATACTACCTAACAAATGTCAATGTATCGAGTTAAAGTGACCTCGCCACTCCTCATATAAACCACACGTGGTTTTCGTAGGGTGGCTATGTGTGATAAAATGTATTATTTTGATTTAGTTAAATAAATTTAAAAAAAAAATGGACACGGGCCGATGAACTATTTCCGTAATACTCAAGAGGAAGGCTCTCGCAATCACTAAATAACTAACGATCCATTTTCAACTTAAAAGCTTTTATTCCGAACAAATTCTAAAACTTTCGTCTCTAGAGAACTAAAGGAGAATAATATTTAGTTAATGAAACCGGAGTTGAAAGTTAAATTTGTACAGTAATGATGTTCAGCTTGACGTCCTTATTATTGACCCACTTTAATTAAATTATATTTTATGGTTACAAGGTTAATTCAAGGTTTTTTATTGATTGAGGTGAAAAATAAACATGCACTTTGCACAAAGACTTTACCTACATGGACAAGGAATATACTACTCTCTACCGAGAGTACATGGTTTCGAGGAATCCATAAACACGATAACAACGAGCAAGCAGAAGTTTTGTCAGAAGCAAAACATAAAATGACATTTATCTTTTTGAAAAGAAACAATAAAGATTTTATATTCAACCAAAGAACCGATTAAAAAGACAAAAAATTATATTTATATATTCTGATATATATTGTATGTTGTAGGTATATGTTGTATATTATATTTGTTTATTGTTTATCTGTACACAATAAGTTTGCCTTGTAATTATTAATTGTCTCTTTTGCGGGTCTGCTGGAAGAAATCTCTTCAGAGATAAGCTCGCCCTTTGTACATGTCTTCTCAACTTTGTATATTATTATGTCTTTGTGTAAAATAAAGTGTTATAATAATAAAAATGTGAATAGTTCAAAATCATCAATTTTACCTAAGAGTTTCTGCCCACCCCAAAATATCCTAACTTTATGTGTGTAGTGTGTACATTTTTAGTAACCCAAACTGAGAGTAAACTCTCCTACTAATTTGCACTTCCGAAGCGGCACATTAGCCGTACTAGCGGACGGACGGACATAATTGAGAGTAAGAGTGATTGCAGCATTAGGGTGAACTATTGTACTTGGATAGACAGATGTTTTCTGAGGCCTTCCGAGGAAAAATAGCTGAATAAATACTTGGTAGAGTTAAGAAAAGTTTATTCCGAATGCGTAAATGCGCGCTGCATACAAACGAAGTCTGGTGAAATTTTCAATACTAACCAATTAAACTCAATGAAATTTTGCAGAAACGATCTAGGAATTAATCTCTATGCTTGTATCGTGTCCGATTTTCGTTAAAATATACAGTTTCAATGCTAGAATTAATTTAAGATTTGTATGGAAATCTTTGAGGCACAGTTACTTTAAAATTGCAAATTTTATGGAAAATCTGACACGATACAAGCATAGAGATGTGTTTCTAGAATGTTTCTGCAAAATTTCATTGAGTTTAATAGGTTAGCATTAAAAATATCACCAGACTTCGTTTGTATGGAGCGCGCCAACAGTAATATACCCTTAAGAGGGAAGCTACAGTAACTATCCATAGACATACATGAGTAAATACTCTATAGAAAGAAAGTGTCATACATTATTTACACTACTACAAGGCGCGGCGGTGTGTGCGTGATCATTCACACACGAGTTCTTCTAATAGTATAAGATCATAATTATCGTCTTATTTAAGAGCTACGCTCTTGTTGGTGGAGTATTCGCCAATCCTGTCTCTTTTCCGCTAGTATCTTGAGTTCTTGATATGACTCGACATCAACCTTTTCCTTCACTTGGGCTAGATAACTCTGTCTGTCTGAATAGTATAAGATAGACGTACTTTTTGTTATCATCAGCTGCAAGGCTGATTCAGAAACAAGGCTGGTTCTGAATAACATAATTAACTTAATATAGCATAGTCAACTACGTTTGTCACATTGTTGCAGCTCGTAACGTTAAGTTGTGGTAAAACGGTAAACTTAGGCATATACCACACCTCCCCCCAAAAGATATCCCTTCAGTATTCATAGGGTGAAGAGCATCTCTGTGATGGGGATGGATCAGGTCTGCCTGCATAACTCCAGTCCAGAGAGAACATGACAGTTTTTGTTACTGTTCCCATAGCTACAGTGCATATTACAATAATACCTGCATATGCATGTATGAGAATATTCATTTTTTGCAACCATAACCGACCTTTGAACGACTATAACTCCTAATCCGACTGGAGTTATGCAGGCAAACCTAGTCCATCCCCATCACTGATATGTTATACACCTTATGAATACTGAATCAGCCTAGCAAATGATGATAAGAAAAAGTACGTCTATCTCTTATACTATACGCACCGCCCGTGAACAAAACTAAATAAGATAAGATAAATATTCTTTATTTTCACACCAAAATAGACAAAAAACAACAACAATATACGCGAACAAGAAGGGAACAAAAGGCGGCCTTATCACTAAAAGTGATTTCTTCCAGACAACCAGTGGATGGAAGAATTCTTACATGAGATAAATGCTATGGCGGTGTACTAATTGATACATAATATTATAATTTACACAAAGTATAAATATATACATAAATACATACATACTCAATATAGCAAAATAATTGTAGAATTAGGTACCTTATAAAATATATAAAAGTAGTAAGTAAAACTTAAGCGAAGATTGTCAAAGCGAAAGATAGTAGTTTTTCAGCAGTTTTTTAAAGATAGATAGTGAGGGACCTTGTCTAACAGAAAGTGGTAGTTCATTCCATAGACGGACGGACTGGACAGAAAAGGACTTGTCGTAGACACACCTATGGTGTGAGAAGATTATTAGCCGATCGCAGTACTCGGTCATGGGTGGCGTGAAGAAAGGTTTGTATATGTTTTCTTTTTATTGCATGTTTCTCCAAGGAAATAGTAATAATTATCATAAATACATTTTTTCCTTTGCATTTGAAATAGAAACCATTAGGTACGGCGCTTATTAAACGAAATAAAAACAGAAAGAAAGAGCCACAAAACTATTAACTTTTATCCTTTTCCCATTACAGTTTTAATGCATTACAATGAGTTCTGTTTTCCTATTTCATAAAAACACTTGGGAAATTTAAGTGAAAAAACAATGAATATAAAAAAAGGTTTGCAACCGCACGTCCACTTATGTCGACAGCGGGGATAAAAAGTGGTTTTGTTAAAAATGTTGCGAACCAACGGTATTTCATTTCACCTAGATGTTATACAGGGTCCTTCTTAAGAGAAGTTTATTACGAATTCGTAAATGCGCGCTGCATACAAACGAAGTCTGGTGATATTTTAAATACTAACCAATTAACCTCAGTGATATTTTGCTAAAACAATCTAGGAACAAATATCTATGCTTGTATCTTGTCAGATTTTCGTTAATATTACCGTAATATACCCTTAATATGCTGACACTTTTTTAAGGGGATGATCGGATCGTCAAAC
Source organism: Agonopterix alstromeriana (assembly GCA_963924505.1). Lineage (NCBI taxonomy): Eukaryota > Metazoa > Arthropoda > Insecta > Lepidoptera > Depressariidae > Agonopterix > Agonopterix alstromeriana. The sequence goes on along the minus strand of OZ004671.1, from coordinate 16,066,715 downwards.
TGAACAACTATCACTATTGAACCAACATCAAAATCGCGAAAAAAAAATCAGCTGTCCCATACATTTGGCTCGAGTAATTTTGCAGTTTTTATGGAAGAGCAGATTTTATTTCGCGATTTCGATGGTAGTGCCTTAGAGAATATTGTTCAGTTTGACGGTCTGATCATGCCCTTAAAAAGTGTCAGCATATTAAGAAGGACCCTATATAGATGGAAATTCTAAAATTCTTTATGTATTCTTTTGTGTTTCTCAAAAGATGGGGCTTGCTGTGGGCACACAATAAGCACTAGTACTACTACTGTGGATGAATACTTAGATCAAAGTAAGCATATGCTCACGACTATATTCCCCAAGGGGGTAGTCAGAGATATTCTGAAAACTTAGAACATCCACGTTTCACCAGTAACCGAAACTCTGTCCAGTGTGACGGGGAATGAGCCAGTCGCCACTTATAATGGACAGTGGGTACAATACATGCCTCGAAATTGACGCATGCAGATTTCCTCACGATATTTTCCTTCACCGAAAAGCCAGTGGTGTTGCAAATCGTACATAAATTCCGAAAAACTCATTGGTACGAGTCGGCCTGGACGGGGATCGAATCATCGCCTCCTGCACGGCAGGCAAGGTTACTCGCCACTGGACCACCACGACTTTTTCACGGCTTAGATCAAAGTAATATTAATGGATAGGCCTTCCGCGAACATTTCAAACCAGAAAAATGAGGCCAATTGCACTAGTTGTGTGCTTCAACTTAACGCGCTTTACGCCTATCCATAATTTTACTTTAATCTAAGGGTGGATACGGGGTGATGATGATGATGAAGAGTGTTTTTGGATACGACTCCGACCATCTTTTTGTTCTTTGGGACGGGCTAATAAAATGTTTCTTCTTAAATACTTAATCATATTTCAGATTTTAGGTTAACCAGGTTTTAGTCCAGAACGATGTCAATCAATCAAATCAGCCCACATCAACCCACTGCTGGGCATAGGACTCCTTTTTATTGCGCCACTACTCACGGTCCTGTGCCAATCTGATCCATGTACATACAATTACTTTTAGATTGATGACTTGGGGATCAGGACCGTCAAGGATTTTTTTTTTTTGTAGCGTGTACAGTTAATAAAATAAACGCGAGGGATAATATCAAAAACAGGCAACAAAAAAAATTACACAAAAATTATAAATAATACCACAAAATTTTTAACAAAAAAATATTTTCTTGTGATCTTGTACGATTTAAAAAAATGGATATTCATCAAGGTCTGGACCACCTTGTATATTTCTTCTTAAGAGGATATAACTCGGAGCGCGCTCCATACAAACGTACTATGGTGATATTTTCAATACTAACCAATTAAACTCAATGAAAATTTCCAGAATCAATCTAAAAACAAATTTCTATGCTTCTATAGAGTCAGATTTTCGTTTAAATGTATATTAAAGTTATAGTGCCTCAAAGATTTCCATACAAATCTTAAATTAATCTTAGCATTGAAACTGTATATTTTAACGAAAATCTGACTCCATACAAGCATAGATATTTGTTTCAAGATTGTTTCAGCAAAATTTCATTGACTTGAATTGGTTAGTATTGAAAATATCACCATAGTACGTTTGTATGGAGCGCGCTCCGAATTATATCCCCTTAAATACTTATCATATTATCTGTCTTCACAACCAAATCTGTTTCGACAGACACAAAGTTGTTTGTTTGACTAAGGAACCCTAAAAACCTAATCTAAAGAAAAAGGAAAACCATTAAAAACATACGTAGTCCATACGCACGGACGACCTGATTCACAAAATTTACAACACTTTTATGTGACAGTTATAACGTTCAAAATCCCATAATAAACAAGTTATAAAATCCCCTACTAAATGCTCGTAATTCGTGCAGAAGCAATAATCGTAAGTTTATTTCGATATAGAGTTTCTTATTGTAACATAACGGCACCTGCTTCGAACCGAGTTGTAATATTTCTTGCTGTCTAAAGTTGTACTTCTTTTTGTTAATGGTAGGGGCTGTGTGTTAGAATGAGCGATTTGTCAACACCGATATTATTAAGGCGAAGATTCGCAATTTTATATACAGACTTCAAAATATGACGTTTTTAGTCTGACCTGTATGCATACATGGTCCTTCTTAATATGCTGACACTTTTTTAAGGGGATTATCAGACCGTCATACTGAACCACTTTCTCTATGGGACCAACATCGAAATCGCGAAAAAATAATCTGCTGTCCCATACAATTGGCTCGAATAGGTTTGCAGTTTTGTATGGAAGAGCTGTTTTTATGACCCTGTATTTAGGGTCCTTCTTAATATGCTGACACTTTTTAAGGGGATGATCAGACCGTCAAACTGAACAACTTTTTATATGGGACCAACAACGAAATCGCAAAAAAAAACCGGCTGTCCCATACAATTGGCTCAAGTAGGTTTGCAGTTTTGTTTGGAACAGCAGATTTATTTATTTTTATTCTGATTATTGTTTCCTTTTTCCCCTCGCGTCACGTATCTCTTTCTATTATACAGTGGTGCCGCAAGGTACATCTAGCTCTCTCAGCTGTTAGTCACTCTATTAGTAACTTTATGGTATATTATGATCAGTATTTTCAATTCCCGAAGCTCCATGACGCCAACGAGCGCTTCTGAAGACTTATACTTAAGCTAAAACAACCAATTTTCATATCCGGTATCATGGTTACTAAAATTATACCATAGTATCAAATTCTGAAGGTTCAATATAAGTTAAATTATGTTCAACAATATCACATAATAACTGTATTAAGTTTGTATTTATCTCTCTAAATACGTGTTAGAAATTACGTGTTGGTAATTACAGTAAGTATAGGGCATGTTAACAAATAAACGTATTAACGAGGAAACGGTTTGTTCAGTCGCCATCAGATATATCATAGCAAACAAGGCGGTCAAATATTTCTAAGCAGTTCTTATTTTCAATAAATTCTTTAAACATAACCATTTAAAAATATCGGAGCGCCTAAAACATCAAATTTATCTACGCAGCCAGGGTGATCATAAATATCTGAGCAGTTTAGGAAAAAAGAATTTACTCCGTTGTTATTTAAATTTTAAATAACATAGTAAAGAAATAATTGAAAATAAGTTGTTCCGATATTTATGACAAAATACAAGGTTCGATATAATTGGTAATATTTACTGTATAGAATTTATTGAAAATTAGCATTGCTCAGAAATATTTGACCACGTTGTATGCTATGATATGAATATCGTCGGATCACCAATGAATCGACATCACAACTGGACATTACAGCTAGAAACAAAGTAAATCATAGTATCAGTGTACTACTACCATAACGACATTTGCTGACTGGCTAATCTTTCCAGTACAGCATGATTGATTGTCATACGCTATGGCTGATGCTGACATGAAAAAAAGAAGTACCTATATACTTCTAGTTGGTTCTCCTTTTTAACCGATTTAAAAAGGTCCTGTGGTTGAAAACTACCTGGATCGATTTGAGTGATTCTGTCACGTATAGCATTTCCGTAATTCTAGAATGGTTTTAGTATACGATATTATACACACGGTGGGGTGCTTGCAGAGTATTCTTTTTACACTATAATGTACTGTATTGTCTACTTAGCTAAGCGAGCTTGAAAAGGTTTTAGGTAGTTGCAGCAAAATTTATCTACGCCGAGCATAGACTGCAAAATTTGGCAGATAATTATTCGCCTGGGCATTTCATGATACGCCGCTTTTCATGATTTGCCCATCTAACACCCGCCATATCGTTTAATGCTAATCGTTTCACGACATGCCCATTCAAGCTTGGACAAAAAAAAATAACATAAGTTTTCAGTTAATTCCCAAGGTCTCACAATCAAATTTGGCAGATAATTATTCACCTGGGCATTTCATGATACTTAATGTTGAACACTTAATGTTGTGTATCCTTGTTTTTACTATGAAATGTATCTAATTTATGATATTCCCAGGCATATCATGACGTGAAGAATTTATAGCTGGGAATATAATCGACTCACTAAACTCGAATAAATTTTTTTCATCGATCCGCCCGACTTCTACGTGATACGCTGGATAAATGTATCGGCTAAATTATGAAATGGCGGCGTATCATGAAATGACCAGGCAGATCACGATCTGCTCACTTCTACGATCGAACCACGATATCTACCAATCCAACTTATAAATAAAATAGGTTTTATAAAATAGCAGCGGTTAATCATAAGCGAATCGCTCCCGCTTTTCGCTTCTCACCCAAGCTCACCCATCGCGCAGGATTGTTATATCTCTTTCTGGGAATAATCCCAGTGATTGTTTTATTCGTTTCGTTTTCGCGCCAACGTCGAACGCTGGTTGTGTACTGAGTTTTGTGTTAAGTTTAGAATTAACATGTGAAGGGTGCTTTGTTCATTGAGTTACTGTTATTTCATTTTGGCATAAATCGTTGCATATTCTCTCGAGTATATTCTTTAGGGAGCTATTCAACGATTATAAATACCTACACACATAAACTCATGACTCATGATCATTAACACCTTGTGTATTACAAAAGTAAAAATAAATATTTTAAAACTTTTAAGGGGATTGTTTACACCATCTAACTGAACAACTTTCACTATGGGACCAACATCGAAATCACGGAAAAAAAAAATCTGCTGCCCATACATTTAGCTCGAGTAGATTTTGTAGTTTAGTATGGAACATCAGATTTTTTTTTCACCTTTTCGATATTGGTTCCATAGTGAAAGTTGTTCAGTTTGGTGGTCTAAACCAACCCCTTAAATGTTTATTTGTATTTTTGTAACACCTTGTATTAAACCCGCTCGGGGCCTACAGAAACCTTTTTTTTTTATTCTATATTTTTTAGTTTTTTTTTAATAGGGGCTTTTAACCCTGAGGTCATGCCAGCCCTACAGAAACCTTCCTACTAGGTAGGTATAACCAACCACCCAAAGTCGTTGTTGACAATAGGGGTGATGAAATATGTTTTTTTACTTTATTAACAACAGTTTGATATATTTATACAACGTGTTAATGAATAAGCGAAAAACCTCATACACCCCAACTGATTTATAACAAAATAATTAGATTGAAACAATAATTTCATTTTTGATGCATAAAATGTAAAGTTATTCACATTTTAAGTTTTGAGGCAAACATGATTTGTTACCATTTCGGCAATGAATGAAAGCGCTAGCGTGCTTGTACAGATACATTTTAAGAATCTTGTTTTGGTAGTAATTTGGGTGAGTGTGCACGAGTACAGTAAATTTTAAATTTTACTTACTAATTATTTTGAAAAAAATTACCTATATTGAAAACATGATAATTTGATTCTGCTCTCGATTCTTATCAAACTACTTTCTAGTTTTACTTTAACACGTTGTATAGATTGCATCCTGAAAACGGAAATAGGGTATAAAAATTATACGCAAATCGTGATTAACAGCTAGTACCACCACTAGTTTTAATTACTAACAAATTTTAAGGGTGTATTCAGACAATGAAACTAAACAAATTTCATCAACTTTAACTTCAACTTTATTTTTGGAACTCCCAAAGAAAATCGATCGGCTGGAATCCGGCTGGCAGGAACGTATGAAGTCATGTACTGTAAAACGATTAAATCAATACAACTATGTAGGTAGGTATGTATCTCGTATATAATGTTCGCTGGAGTATAAATGGATGAAGTTGTAATGTTCTAACTTCATGGTACAGTTATAGTAAATTTATTGGTTTACGAACTGTACAATAGATTGTTTAAACAATTTTACAATCACGTACTGTTCACTAGTGGTTATTAGACCCGAGAAGTTTCTCAAATGAGCTTATTCTAAGCATAGCATATGCTCACGACTATATTCCCCGAGGGAGTAGTCAGAGATATTCTGAAACCTCAGAACATCCACGTTTCACCAGTAGTACCGAAACTCTGTCCAGTGTGATGGGGGGTGAGCCCGTCGCCACTTATAATGGACAGTGGGTACAATACATGCCTCGAAATTAAAGCATGCAGGTTTCCTCACGATGTTTTCCTTCACCGAACATAAACAATTCAGTTAATCAGCAACATGCTTCATCAAAAACAAATATCAGTCATAATCATAGTCCATCAATTTTTCTGACTGAAAAACTGATTTCTTTCTAATTTATTTAATGGGAGTCGTAGAGGCAGCACAGGGAAAAGTTTCATTCACAGTGTGTTATGGGCAAAAAGCTATCGCCCTATAATCACTTGACACGCGTCGTTTTATGTGTGATGACACATCTGCCGAATTTAAGCGACGTAGTTACTAGGAAAAATGGCGCGTAATAGGTCATTGGACGGGGATTAGTACTGAAAATCGAGTATTTTCTTACCAACCCACACCAGCCAAATTTACGCAGCCGAAAACTTCCAATAAGCTGACGGGGAATCTTGCTTACACTAATATTTATTCCGTGCTTCAACTGACAGCAAGAAGGTGGTCAGTATAGCAATATCTCTGAACAGCTCAAAAGGGTTATATAGGTGAGTTTATGTTCATTATGTCCAGCATCGGTGGCGCGTTGCGGGTCTCCACAACGCGTATTAGGTATGGGCCCAGGCTCGAATCCGCACAGACGACATGCCATGTACGAATGAGTTTTTCTAACTTGTACGTAATGCCGACTTCTCTCAAACGGTTAAAGAAAACAACGTGAGGAAACCTGCATACGCTGTAGAAGACATTCTGATGCGTAAGTGAAATCTACAGGGTGTTAGGCGATTGTACCCATGATACTGAACAACTTTCCCTAAGAAACCTATAGAAAATTCCTTAAAAGGTTTCTTAGGGAAATTTGTTCTAAAAGTAATGCAACTGTGTACCAAAACACCCTGTATACCAATGCGCATTGGGCACGCGTGGTGGACTGACGCCCTTACACCCTCCCTGAGGGTAGGCCTGTGCCCTGCGGTGGGACATATAATATAGGCTAACGATGATGATGATGATTATCAGCATCAGAATCTGCTGGTCTTCTTTTTATCGTGTGGGCCAAGCCCTGGTGTCCATCCGAAACGCGGAATCGTCTTTTTTTCAGACGATCAGGTGATTCAGCCTGCAATGTCCTAACCAAGTGGGGAAAAACGCACAAAGTGACATATCACTAGGTGTCCCCCATGGGAATCGAACCCACGACCTCCGTGTCGAGAGCTCAATGTTCTTAACCATTAGACCACGTAGGTAGTGCAGGTATCCCCTCTCTTATAAAAAGTCACATTCGGCTATCTGGACATTGTCAAATCACCATTTTCGTATAACTAACTATCAAGCTTGCAGAGGTATGTTGTGGGCGCCCAGAGGTTAAATTATTCATCATTCCTGATTTATTGGAGCGGTTTACTTACTAAATCAAACGTTTCGCGCTTCTGTGCTTAACGGGTAATGCCATAGAATTTACATTCAATTCGAAGGTTGAAATTCTACGAATCGAACAACCTGATAATAATAGTTAGAATCAAAGGAAAATTTGATAATAGAACAGAACTCTTGTACTTCAAAATGAGTAATACATACTTATTACATCAAAATCGCGACCGTAATCCCTTTCGGGTGGCCAGAAATTTTGCTTACAACTACCAACTTTTTGTTTAAAATGTATTTGTAGCAACTACCCTATTTTTGACTTTGAGTGAGAGACTAAAGCATTATATCGATTTAGTTTCTAAAGGAGTTTTGTACTATTGGACAATACCTATCCAACGACACCTCACACAATTTAAAAAAAAAACGTACTTAGAGGGGGGTCGAAAAAAATTGTTTTCTTCATAACGACTACATTCTGAGTTTGGGTTCCTGTTATCTCTCTTCATGCCAAATTTTGATTCAATAGGTGCAAAAATGAGCGAGTTATTGAGGCGGGGCACACAGACAGACAGAATGTAGGTATAGTATAAGAAAGTATAAGGGTTCCTTGTTTGACTACGGAACCCTAAAAATGGATGAATGAAACGAAATGAATATCATACATACAACGGAAGACTCTTTCAATGGTATCAAATCAAAGTAGGTCAAGCAAAATAGCTAAGATCCAATTTCATCCCGTAGCAATTATTGGTAAATAAGGATCTAGAATTATTATGTTATTCGAAGTCTGGCTCGGAATTTTATATTGCAAAATTTGTTTTAAGAGGGTTCCGTGACCGAACGACCTTGACCCTTTCAGAGCCGCCTCACCTCTACTAAACTACGTCATTTTAGTAGGTATACCTATTATTGACTGGCTTGTACTTCATTATGTTATTATGGTGCCTTCAAATCCAAGGAAATCAAATTCGAAAATCATAAGGATTCGCAGCAAATTTTACTTCATACTATTTTTTGGTGTAAGTAAAAGTGACTTCAACTTATAAAGTAGATGCACATAATACATATTTTTTCTAATATTTAGGCATTCCTTAGAACACAGGTTTCATATGTATTTTATAATAAAATATTCTAGCTTAAAAAACTAAAAAACACGCTTATTAACGCACTAAAAAGTACAAAATAAATATGCCATTAGATCCCACCATTGTTCATTTGTAAACGCAAACTTGTCACTTTTTAATGTTCAATGACCAAGTAAAAAGCGTGAGGCGCATCGGAGGGAGCGGTAACGTTTCTTAGATAAAATTTCGACAAAGCCTTTTGTACTAAACAACTTTCTCTATGGTACCAACATCGAAATCGCGAAAAAAGAATCTTCTGTTCCATAAAAACTGCAAACCTACTAGATCCAAATGATTGGGACAGCTGATATTTGTTTCGCGATTTTGATGTTGGTCCCACAGAGAGAGTTGCTCAGTTTGATGGTCTGATCATCCCCTTAAAAGAGTGTCAGCGTATTAAGAGGGACCCTATATGTATAATATACAGGGTCCTTCTTAATATGCTGACACATTTTTAGGGGGATGATCGGACCGTCAAACTGAACAACTTTCTGTATAGCTCCAACATCGAAATCGCGAAAAAAAAATCAGCACTTCCATACAAAACTGCAAACCGACTTGAGCCAAATTTATGAGACAACTGATATTTTTTCGCGATTTTGATGTTGGTCCCACAGAGGGAGTTGTTCAGTTTGATGGTCTGATCATCCCCTTAAAAAAGTGTCAGAATATTAAGAAGATATAATGTATAAACGTTCAAGCTTTTTCATTGTTTAGAAAAAAGTTAAGTAAAGAAAGCTTTTCAAAGATACGTTATGATATTTTCCTCTCAAGCTAGTAAAATCCTTAAAGGAATCTGTTATTGACAGCACTTTTCTCGTTTTACTTGAAGCAAAATTGTAGTATACCGGAAACTTGCCGGACAGACGAGAAATAAGTGTTGAAAAAAAATTGTTTTTAAAGTTTTGATTAAAGACGGAACGCCTTTTTGATTAAAACGAATTTTATCAAAGAAACTTTTTGTTTATTTAAAGTAGAGTCTAGCTTTAATAAAAATTCCGACTTCTGAGCTGGTTTAACGAATAGTTAGTTATCGCTAACCGATAGGGTGTAAGAAAACACCTTAGTAATATTTAAAGGTGTGGTTTAGACTATCAAACTAAAAAACCTTAAAAAGCGGTCAAGTCAGATTTTTATTATTTGTTAATAAATCCGACGTAACAACGCATATTCTGTGACAATTTTAATTGTCTAGCTATTACGGTCCAAAAGTTACAGCCCTAAATAGGTGGGACGGACCGACGGACGGACAACGTTGGCTTAGTAATAGGGCCCCTTTTTTACCTTTTGGGTACGGAACCCTAAAAATCTGTAGTACCCATACATTTGAATCGAGTAAGTAAGTACTGAATTTTTATATGAAATATCAGTTTTTTGTATATCTGTTAATGTTGGCAGGTTTTGATCATCCCCTAAAAAACCGTCATCCCTTTATAGGTATATTAATCAAGTACTATTGGCTATGTGCACGATACTAGCGCCATCTAGTGCATTAACGGCCCCGTGAATTATTTTACATACAATGTTAGGATAAAGTTTGTTATCATAATTTAAAATTTAAAATATATTAAAATAAAGTAACATAGAAATAAATATTGTCGATATTAAAAATATAAGAATACCTAACTAGCTGCAAATCCTATTCTTTGTTACAAAATTCTCGTACAAAATTTCACCCCCGTTTTCACACCTGTGGGAGTTGAATTGCGACAAATCTTTTTTTTGTGAACACCTATACTCCATTCCAAATAGCAACGAAATGTTAAGGCTATTTTGAATTACAGAAACAGAGATTTGAAACACTTACTCTCACTTATTCTTAGAACAGCTTTAGATACCGTCCAAGATATGTCTAATAGTATATCTTTCAGATAAATAAAGTATATTTGCTAATCAGAATTGGCCAGAAAGCGAGAGAGGAATCGGAAAATCTATAAATAGATGGCAATAAAACATCCCTGCCAAAGTTTAAGTTAATAGTATTTGAAGTTTTGGAAATTTGAGTTTTTGCATAGATTTAAGCAAATCTGACACAGCTTCGCCCAAAATAGTTCAAATTGCTACCACAGCGTGCGCTGCGATGGACTTGACAATTCCCAACATCCACTTCGCACATAGCCAATAATAACAATACATTTTACAATTAGAATCGGACACAAATTAATGTCCGTACTCAAGCTTAGACCGGCTGACAGGTCGACTGGCAATTAATACACGTCACCTCTTAACGATATTGGTCGACGCATATAAAATACGAAAGAAAATTCCTTTTAACTCGATGCAACGTTCTCAGAACTTGCTGTTCTTATAGTAAGAAAAGCATAATTTACTTTGTTGCAGGAAAGAGCAAAGTCATTCAAAAGCTCTAAGTAAAAGTTAAACAGTTTTTTTAGTCTCTCGGATACTCAAATTGAAAGTCTCAAAGCTGGTTCCTCTAACTTTTGATAAATGGTTTGTTCGTGCTTCGTCTGAATTATTTTTTCTCGATTATGTTGATGGATGTGGTAGATATTGGGATGGAGTATATAAGGGTCCAACTTAATATGCTGACACTTTTTTAAGGGGATGATCAGACCATCAAACTAAACAACTTTCTCTAAGGGACCAACATCGAAATCGCGAAAAAAATATCAGCTGTCCCATACATTCGGCTCAAGAAGGTTTGCAGTTTTGTATGGGACAGCAGATTTTTTTTCCCGATTTCGATGTTGGTGCCATAGCGAAAGTTGTTCAGTTTGACGGTCTGATCAACCCTTTAAACGTGTCAGCATATTAAGAAGGACCCTGTATCATAGATTTTGAGCATTAGGCTCAATTCACACCGAGATGACAGCGGCTAGCAGCGAAGCGGCCGGCCAGCAATTTCAGTTTTAATTGTTTTTATTTTAAAATTTTGTATCGTGAAGCCTCCGTTACTCAACCTTGCCTACCGCCATAAGTGCCTACAATTTCAGGCAGTACCGGATACTCCCTCGCTTAGTAGATTTTCATGAGCGCAAGCCTGAGAATTTATAGTTTTCTATGAGATTAATGCATCTGTTACGTAGTAACTCTTTAATCTGTGGTATCGTTTGAGGGGCTCAAAAGTTCTTGCTGGTTTGTAGTGCTACTTGACTTTCGACTGTTGGCCTTTGCCAGCCGCTGCCATCTCGGTATGGATTGAGTCTTACATTACTTTATCACTGGCACAGAATTTAAACTTCAGGTATATCCGCAGGCATACCAACCTATAATCTTTAACGCGTCATTTCATCCTGAAACTTAACTTTTGCTAACAATCCGGTATTTTAGCGCCTTTGTAGGTTGATTTAGCAAATCTTTCTGGCTAGCATAAAGGGTGTTATAATGATGATATATCTTAAATCTATTATTGAATAAACTAATAATAATCATACACTGCCACTGGAGGGCACATGCCTACAGGAGGATTGGTAGACATTGAGAGGGCTTTGCTCGGAGTTTCCCTGCGAGATCGAATCAGAAATGAAGAAATCCGCAGAAGAAACAGAGTAGCTGACATAGCCCAAAGAATGGCTAAACTAAAGTGGCAGTGGGCGGGGCACATTGCTCGCAGAACCGATTGCCAATGGGGCCGAAAAGTTCTCGAGCGCGGCGTGGGTAGACTCCCCCACGGTGGACCGACGACCTGGTGAAGGCGGCGGAAACCGATTGGATGAGGGCAGCGCAGGACCGGTCGTTATAGCGATCCTTGGGGGAGGCCTAAGTTCAGCAGTGGACGTCCATCGGCTAAGATGATGACTAGTAATCTAAATAGTTATTATACAAAAAGCTCTATTCTGTAATCAGCCTTATTTCAAAGTAAAAACAAAACGAATTAGGTACAAAAGGCAAGGCAAGTCTCGATGAATCCAACAAAGATTCCTGAAATTACAGCGTAAACAACACTTAAAATTTGTGCGTTTGTTTGTTTATCCGTTCTGAGAAGGGCCACCTTGTTCAATTAGGTTTACTAATGTACTTTTGTTTACTGTTTAAACTTTAGATTCAGCATTTGAATTTGTTTAAAATGTAGTTTTAAGCTCGCAACTTGCACTGTTATATATTTAATATACCAGAAAGATTTAAGTCTTACATAAAAATACCGAAAACAAAAATGGTTAAATATGCACAAATCATTTATTTATTGCAAATCAAAAGTTGACTTTTCAAATTCCGCGCCAAAACTGCCATGACGTGACGTCACTCCTTTTCATGACGCATGAACCGTGAAGCTAATCACAAATGATCCGCTATAATATGTTTCTGTACTCTTCTAACGCACGCAAGTAGCTAATCGCTTCGTCACTTTGCGCTGATTGGTGTTTCAATTTACGTTCCGATCCACGTAAAAACTTTAGAAAAAATCTTTCAGTAATGTTCTATTCACAACTATTATTATTGAATTATTAGGAAAATTTCTCATTATAATTTTGGTGCAAGTTCCCATTCGACTTTTTGTAGGTAGTTACTTATACCTAACTACGGCTATTAGGTAGGTACCTAAGACGGTAATAATTTTTTTTGCAGATACTTCAGGCCAATTTGAAAAAAAATTGATGCGAGAATACAAACGCCGCCGGTTTATTATTTTCAACATTTTAGTTACTTGCAATTAAAAACTTTACAAATACCTAAATTAGTACGAGTGTAAAAAATTTAACAACTTACCTACATACAAATATTTTCTTAGCATCACATCAAAGTACAATAAATAATAATTTCCTTCACCGCTGAAATCTGTTTAAAGTTAGGAACATATTTTTAGAACGGAACTACACAAATCTTTTATGTTTTATTTTTCTTTTGATACAATGTTGTTTTCCATCTACAAAGTGTACATTCGAAATATTTGCGGCCACAAATCATATATGCCACTTTTTATAAGCCACAAAGGCATACTAAAATACGACGAAAAGAGTCATGTTTTAATGATCACAAGATATAAGCTGTAGCGGATTGCTATTTAGTTCAGTTCCACTCGAATTCGAAAATCGTGTCAGGAGAAAGACTGCTCACGGTCCACAAAAGGTTCAATTAATTATTATTTATTTGATGGTTAATGTTTATAATGACCATATGTTGATTTTTAGGGTTCCGTAATCAACAAGAAACCCTTATAGTTTTGCCATGTCCGTTCGTCTGTCCGTCTGTCCGCGGCTTAGCTCAGAGACGCTTCGTACTAGAAAGCTGTAATTTGACAAGGGTATATATATTTATCACGTCGACAAAGTGGTAGAATAAAATCTTGAAAAATATGTTTTTAGGGTACCTCCCCAACACGAAAAGTGGGGATGACATTTTTTTTTCTTGTTTGTCCCATGGTGTGGGGTATCTTTAGATAGGTCTTTTTTAAATATAGTGGGTGTGGTAAAAACATTTTTCGATTTAAGGATCCGTTTGCGAAATATTTAGCTTTAAAGTGAAAATTTTTGTTAGAGTCAAGTGTCGAATACATTTGGAAGATTTGAAAGGACTGGAATATCAGCGGCAATGTATGACTGCCGGGCATAACTGATGCATACAAAAGTGACATTAGAGACATGTGCCATTTTATGGTTTTGTTATTGAATGACGTGGTGAGTCCATGTGTATAGAATGTCATTGCTTCAAGTCGAGATCAAATCATTTGACGTGTGTACTTGGACCGCTACACGCTCATCACTTGGACAGCGAAAAAGGACGCGTTTAAAATACGTTACTGAATCACGGTGGGAAGTGGAGAATGCGTTAATAAGTCCCTCTGGCATTCCAGGGTGCCTGAGTTCGGTTAGAGCTTTGCTGATAAAAAAAAAGTTTTTCCTTTGAGATAGAAAGTTAAGAGTTTAGTTCCTGATGGTTGAGCAGAGAATGCTTAGTGAATCAGTGTTGTTTTCAGGAAAATTAAAAAGTTTAATAAACAGTGTAGTTGGGTAACTATGGTTTAATAAAAAGTAATAGTGGTGAAGCTCAGCGGTCGCGACATGCCAATCGAGCGGGGTTTGCGGGGGCCGGGAGGAGTACATCGCGGCCCTCATTGCCTGCGCGCGTACCCTAATAGCGAGTACAGTTAGGGTACGCTGTTATCGCGTAGTTAACATTTCTTTCGGTTTCGTACCGTATTCAAGTAGGCCTGAAAGTTATACCGAATGCGAACGGAATCTACGATTTATTTACAATTTTAATTATAATTTATTTGCAATTATAAGCATATGCTCACGACTATTCACGTTTCACTAGGTAAAATACATGCCTCGAAATTGAAGCATGCAGATTTCCTCACGATGTTTTCCTTCACCGAAACGCCAGTGGTGTTACAAATCGTACATAAATTCCGGAAAAACTCATTGATACGAGTTGGTCTGGACGGGGATCAAACCACCGCCTCCTGCACGGCAGGCAAGGGTACTCGCCACTGGACCACCACGGCTTTAATTGCAATTAGTGGGTACATAATTTCGCAATCATCATCAACATCAGCAGAGCACAGGCTTATCCTCATGGAGGGTTATATTACAATATTATATATTTATTCTACTGTTCATTTGAAAAGTCAAAGGAAAACTTTAAGCCGATTCGTTTTTTGTTCAACGATATGAAAATATTTCATTTTCCCCAACCGTAATAGACTAATAAAATTTCACGGGTTATAAAATTATCCATTGAACAAAGAAAGTAGTTAGGTACCAACAGTTTATTTTCTCAAAAAAGCTTGGTACTTACTCAGTGCTAACACGGTCCATAAATTGTTGGGGCACCGATTTTCACGGCTTTTTCAACATAGATTATCCGAGTGGAACCTAACTTCGCACCCTTCGTAATACCCTAATTTATACTTTGGATTTCGTACGATTTCGTACCATTTCGCACGTAGTTTGTAAGTCCTACATAGATCATGATGAAATGATATTATAAATGGGTATGAGTAAAGGTATTGTCGAAGAAGGTATTGTATCAGTATACAGGGTAGGAGGAAGGTATTCTTAATATGCTGACACTTTTTTAAGGAGATGATCAGACCGTCCAAGTGAATAACTTTCTCTCTGAGACCAACATCGAAAACCCAAAAACAAAATCTGCTATCCTATACAAAACTGCAAACCTACTCGAGTCAAATGTATGGGACAGTAGATTTTTTTTTCGCGATTTCAATGTTGGTCCCATAGAGAAAGTTGTTCAGTATAATAAAATTGCGAGTTGGAAAAATTATTTTCTGTTTTTATTAATTTGCGTATGCCAATGTAAGCACTTTTGTGGTCATAGGTCAGACAAAAACTCCGGGCAGGTGCAAGTTGCCCGGAGTGGGGATCGAACCGCGTCGCCTCTTTCTGCATGGAAGGCGAGGCTAGTGGCCAAGAGACTCATGCGAATTTTCAGTTTTTCAATTTTTATATAATCTCGATATAAAGCAAAAATAATGTTTACATTGTTAACACCATGTATACCGGGTGTAAGGAAAAGCATAATTAACCTTTAAACCACATAATCTACTCTACTAAGAGAGCAAACCTGTCAGCACAAAAAAATATCTGCTGTCTCATAAATTTTAGTCGAGTAGGTGCTGCAGCTTAGTATGGAACAGCAGATTTTTTTGTTCTGATATGTTTGCTATAGTAAAAGTTGTTTAGTTTGATGATTAAACTATGTAGTTAAAGGTTAATGATACTTTTCCTTACACCCTGTATAAAAAATTCTACAAAAGGATCGTATTAAGAACCCGTCCCTTTTTCGAAGTCAGTTAAAAGTATAAACAAACTCAATTTTGTTTTGTAAATACGCTAACAAGAGAAGAAATTCTTTCCATTACAGATTGTTTGTTCTCAAAACAAGATTTTACGGCAGATAAGAAGCCGTAGCAATAACGACTTTAAACCTATTTGATGTAACGTTCAATATCAAAGACGAGGGCTAAAGCAGTCTTCATTTCATATGTTAAATCCCGCGAATCAAACCATTTTCATACTTATTGGTAGAGGATAGAAGTTATATCGAAAGGCTTCTTATAAGGGATGAACTGTAACATAATACTGCTGATTGAGTTCGTTTCCTATTGCGTTTTTTTAACGGAAAATTCCAATATCTTCAGAAGTTAATCTGAAAACGGATGAGGCCGATGTAATGTAATAACAAGGATGTCAATAATAACATAGAAATTGGTTTTTACCTTCTACGAAAAGAAGAAAACCTATAAAGTAGATGCCGGATCCTGATTTACCCCTATAGTATGATTTCTCTACTGCGCGCCTCGGCTTTTTTCCATATAGTCCAAGATCCCATAAACGCCAGACCTTCGTGTGGGGACTTGCCACAGATGTCAACACCCACAAGTTATAGCAACGAAGCTAACAGATGGCGCTACAGTCTCACTCGCAAATGTGTACGTAAGACAACTCGCGACGTCACATTAGTAGCCAATAAGGTTCACAATCGTATACAAGACATGAATCGTGCAAGAGAAATAATCACAGAGATTAGATAAATATACAAGGTCCAAAAAATTAAGTCTCGGTCGGGACTTGAACGCGCAGTCTTCCAAAATTGCGTTTTCCTGAAGTATATTTTTGGTATTTCAATATTTGTCCTTTCCTAGGTGAGTGGACCAGTCCCTTCAGTTTGACAGTCTAAAGTAGTATTTCTCAAACTATGCTTCGCGACCCCGCGAAGTTCCGAAAGTAACGTAGCTTTTCCAGGGCGGTCGTGACAATTTCTATCTTAAGTACCTACATCAGTTAGAACCAACAAAAAAAGATCTGAGCTTCTTGTTTTAAATCTAGCAATCGTTTACACCGACATAGTTCTAATAATAACAGAAACTAGGAGCAAGTGAAGTGAGATCTACATTTTTTATCACTGTAAGCTGTGGCCAGAACTTCAGTTCATATCTAAAAAATTTAGAGTTCACTTCGCTTGCTTCTGGTTACTATTTTAGCTATTGTTCTGCATCCCTGCATCATGCAGTCTGCATACATTTTAAAATAAGAATTCTGACTATAGCTGAGTCGTAGTGTTGAAAAATTACGAGCTCGCTCCGCTCTTTCTAGAACTTTGTATACCTATTTGGATGATGCTAAACCGTTAAAGTTAAAAATTTGAAAATAATCTACTCGTAATGCTGAAAAAGACGAGCTCGCATCGCTCGCTCCATCTTTTCATTATAGCGTACATAACCAATCGGAATTTGAGCCTCGAGTAAATTTTTTGCAATAAGATAAAGTTGGAAGCACTCCCCCCAGTGCTTACGTACGTACGTTTTTTGAAGTCTTGAGAGCGCAGTTCAAATTAAGTTTGAAAAACACTACTGGTAAAAGCTAGTAAAAACATTACATTACTGGTCTATAACACCTCTTCAAGGAGGTGCATTACATAATAAGTAATGCACATGAATTTATGAAATTAAACAAACCTATTTCAAAGTCCATTATAAAGTATCACATAAATAAATTCGTTCTCCTCGTTCCATTATAACCGTATAGCTGAACAATTCATGTTATCTCTCAGCATCGTGACGTAACGCGATAGGATTATGTGCGTCGACGTCTGTAAGCCAAGAGATTTGTACTCCTTCCCGTATTATCCTTACTATTGTTCGTTATACTTTTAGTTATGTATTTTGTTGCTTTCACGAACCGTATTGAACCCTATTGTGGTGTAAGGTACCTACTGCTTCTCGAGTTAATTAGTGAAGCTGGTTTTTGCACGCTTAGGACTATTTTCCCTAAAGAGTAAGAAGAGATAATAATAAGATACCTAATGTTAAACATAGTATAACTATTCACAATAATAATATAAATAGACATTTCGTAAGAAGGTAATGGTTGATCCTCACCTGGCATCACGGGATAACATTTATGCTCTATCCTTTTCTGTCGCTCAGGAACGTCATTGGCTAGAACGAGAAAGGTCGCAGCACTGCCGCCAGTGCTGCTGCGTGCGATCGCAATCCCGCTATCTTTCTCGCTCTAGCAAATGACATTCCTGAGCGACAGAAAAGGATGGAGCGTTTCCGTGCTGCCCAGATAAGGGTCAACCCTAAAAGTGCCTAAACTGAGACCATTAGGGTCTACCATGAGTTTTCACAGTACTTTACTATTGTAGTTACGTCGCCAATTTCGTATGGCAGAAATTAGTTTTAAACGTAATCATTAGGAGCGCTGTATGAAATTCAATACAAAATTGGTCACGTTACTAAAGTAGTAAAGTACAGTAAAAACTCACTTACTGAACAAAAGATACACGCCTTGAAATCGAAATTATAAGCATAGTACAAGAAAAACCTGAGGGCCTAGCATGATGAATGTTTAGTTCTGTTTACAAAACAAAGAGGTATTGTTCATCTGCAAAAAATCGGGCAAGTGCGAGTCGGACTTAATTATGAAGGAAAAACTAAACTTTACAGTGGAACAAAAATTTATCCCCTACATCTGTCTATATCACGGTCGATACTCCAATTGATAATTTAAGCTTGTTTGATTTACGGATCTATTCCTTTGCTTGTTCTGTAAATACTTGCTTCTTGCCAAAATTCACGATTCTAGTTTAAGAGGAAGTACCCTAACTGTAAGTTTTTGATGAATGATCTTGCAAATATCAAAATATGTGACATAAATGGCCGTATATTTTTATTGCATTGGCTTAGAAGCTTGTATATTTTACACCTTCAAGGGACCGTAGACCTTAGGGTGCGTCTACATCTGGCGAACGCACGGCGAAAGTGCAGCTCGCGCGCAGCTCGCGAGCCGCTCCCGATCTGCGCGGGTACATTTTATGCTCGTGCGTTTCTACAGCGCAGCTCGCGCGCCGTTCGCGAGGCGCTCGCTACGCATAGATGAGAACGCACCCTTAGTGTTTTATTTTAAGCTGTAATTTCATAGAAATGTGAATAAATGAAAAGAAGAGGAAATCATGTGCAATAGGTACGGAGTGAGTGCGAGTGAGAAAGGAATACACATTTGCTTACATTTTACAACACTATCCTGAGGGTGAGGTAAGAAAAAGGTGAGAGGCAGGGAGTGTCGGTGCGGTAGTATGTAGTACTAGACACTCTTTCTTATAATGTGCCTGTGCTTATTCCTGAGAAAATGGTTATTGACATACAGACAGACGGACAAAAATTATTACATATGCCAGAAAACTTGTTTTTGAACTATTCTTAGCAAGTAACTTATTTTTTTGCAATCTCATATCTCTTCTCATACAAGAAGATGTGTCGTTTGACAAGAAGTACACCCTTTCGGCTTTCCAGCACACAAGACCCTCGAAGTTTTGGAAACATGCCAAGTTGTTATAGTTATGTTTGATTGAGTTAATAAGGATTTGAATGGTTGTTGGTGTTTTGTTAGATTGCTGGACATTTATAGATCTGCCGATTAACCCATTTGCTTAGTATCTTATCTTCTATACTTATAAAACATTTCCTTTACTGACTGACTGACTGACCGAAAACGCACAGCCTAAATTACTGAAAATATAAACATGTCATTTGGAATACTATTCTGGGGCACTGAGAAAGAGTTTTTCAAAAATCTACCCCGAAATGGACATAAAGGGGTTTTGAAGTTTTCCGAAATGGACGCGGATTTTATAATAACGCTGGGCAAACATGGTTAGACAAAGCTATGACAGGTGAAGCAGTCTTGACAGAAGGGCGGAGAAGAGGGTCGTCAAAGATATTCTAAGAGCATCCACTGGAAACGGTATGCTTGCAGGTCTTCTGGAAAATTAAAGAGTACCAGCGGAGACATCCGCTTAACGTGCCATCCGAAGCACGGAATCATCTTTATTCAGACAATCATGTGATTCAGCCTGCAATGTCCTAACCAACTCGGGGAAAACGCACAAAGTGGCATATCACTAGGTGTCCCCCGTGGGAATCGAATCTACGACCTCCGTGTCAAGAGCCCAATGCTCCTAACCATTTGACCACGGAGGCAGTTCATATTTATACATTTTGATTCAAAGATATTCTTATACTTTGCAATAACAGTTATCTTATCTATCGTCAAAATAATTTAGCCCTTTCTACAATTTTCTTAGTTATACATTCCATTATCATTATTTGAACCCTATTGCTATTCCTAATTGAAAGACAAGATATTATGAGTTGTAAACGAAGAATAATATCAATCATTATTCCGAAGAGAAATCACTGAACAAAGATCTCAACCCAGCAGAATCAAAGGAAATTATTCCTTCAGTGAATGTGATAACGTATTATTTACTCACTTACGTTTCATGATATTAATATTTAAAGCCTGTAAAAAGGCTTCGGGTAGAAGATTGCTTTGAATTGAGAGCGAGAAAGATTGTACCAACAGATCGTGCGTAACAAGAGTAGGGGCTATATCGTTAAGTTATTAACAAAACGGTTATATTTTTACAAAATCAACTTTACGTAGAATATACTGATTGCCGTGGTGGTCCAGTGGCGATTAAACTTGCCTGTCGTGCAGGAGGCGATGGTTCGATCCCCGTCCAGGCCGACTCGTACCAATGAGTTTTTCGGAATTTGTGTACGATTTGTAACACCACTGGCTTTTCGGTGAAGGAAAACATCGTGAGGAAACCGGCATGCTTCAATTTCGAGGCATGTATTGTACCCACTGTCCATTATAAGTGGCGACGGGCTCACCCCCCGTCACACTGGACAGAGACTCGGTGAAACGTGGATGTTCTGAGGTTTCAAAATATCTCTGACTACCCCCTCGGGGAATATAGTCGTGAGCATATACATACATACATACTGATACATAACCAGAAACAATGAAAAACGGATTCTGCATCAACAAGATAATGTTTCACTGAAACATAAACTTTAACAATATTCAATAACGTTCATTATTATTTGACTAAGTTAATTAACGAAACTCCCTGATAATAACGTGTTCAAAGCCTCACTTGTGTGAGACAGGTATACAATTATAAACGTGCATATGCAAGTGCATCTGCATACAAACTGTTCAGGTACGCCCGCTGTACAGGCCTCAAAACGCTGACATGGTCCAATTAAAGGAGATTGACGTCTATCCGACGAAATAAGCTGACCTCGTATCCTCGTTTGCCTATAGAAAGCTACAATTGCAGCTAACTATCGAAATTGTAAAGCATACATACAACGTGTTAATGAATTAACGCAAAACTAGAAAGTAGTTTGTTTTGAATCGAGAGCAGAATCGAATTATCATGTTTTCAACATAGGTTTTTTTTTCAAAATAAAAATTTTTTTTTTGGAAAATTTAAAATTTAATGAACTCGATCTCAACCCACCAAACGGGCACACTCACCCTACTTACTACCAAAACAAGATTCTTAAAATGTGTCCAGGAGTACGCTAGCGCTTTCATTCATTGCTGAAATGACAACAAATCATTTTTGGCTGAAAACTTAAAATGCGAATAACTTTAAATTTTAACTATAAAATAATGAAATTAATGTTTCAATCTAATTATTTTGGTATAAATCAGTTGGGGTGTATGAGGTTTTGCGCTTATTCATTAACACGTTGTATAGGGTCCTTCTTAATATGCTGACACTTTTTAAGGGGATGATCAGACCATCAAACTGAACAACTTTCTCTATGGGACCAATGTCGAAAGCCCGAAAAAATCATCTGCTGTTCCATAGTAAACCTGAAATCTTACTCGACCCAATTGGATGGGACAGCAGACTTTTTTTTCTTGATTTCGACTTTGGTCCAGCAGAGAAAGTTGTTCAGTTTGATGGTCTGATCATTCTGTTAAAAAACTGTCAGCATATTAAGTTGGATCCTGTATAGCTACTGCTTGCGCCATATTTTATGATAAACAATAACGAAAGTGAGTAAATAAATTCCAACTTTGAATCATTATTAAAGAATACTCGAGCATGACAAAACAGAATGCTGCAAGACAGTTAATTAATGGAAAAATGTTACATCCATGACTGGACCGCGATTTTAACCTCAGGGAGGTTAAAATCGCGGTTTTCAGGAGGCGGCCTTAAGGAGCTCAGGTTTGGCAGCCTGTGACCGTTTAAGTGGTATTTCAGTTCAAAAGCCTTTGGGCCTTTTCTCCGAAAGTCATGCTGAAGTGCTATTTTTGAATCGTGAGATTCAAGTCCTAAATGCATATAGTCGGGGAAATCTACGGATTTTTGTATGGAGTAGGTTGCATTAATTGCACTTTTGGTGAAAATTTGGAATATAGTAGATGCATACCTGAAAAACATAAATTCTCAATAATCCCGATTTTTTATGTTGTATTATTGACTAATTAAGACATTTACAAAACATTAAATTTAGGTATGAACAAAAAATGGAAAACTGGTGATTTTGTACAGGATGGCTTCGTTCAATACGTTTTACTTATAACAATAATAATCCACGGTTAATATCGTTAATTTGGGTAGATATTTAATATTTTGTAAGTCTTCAAAAATTATAACCTCAAAACTAAATTATTTACTGTTTGTTTTTACACATTAAATTTGCCTTTTGATAATTAACTGTCTTTATTGCTGGTATGCTGGTTGAAATATTTTTAGAAATAAGCTTGCCATTTGTACATTAATATCGATTTTAAGGTATTTCTCAGGTTCCTGAGCCTATATAACCACGAAATCTCGACAAAAGTGTTATAAACTAACAGTAATATAATTTCAAACACAATTTACTAAAGTGTCTTTAATGCAATCTCAAACCTTACTTTTCCTAGACTAATAATCTTCATAGTAATAATGACATTTTCTACTGCTGATTTGAACGTGTGGCTTTCAAAAATCACACTCTAGGTCTTCGTTTTCTACTGTTGTGACCGTTATTGATCCAGTTTGGACAGAAGTGGAGAGCAAATGAGTGGATAGGTTAGGTATGCCCGTTTAAAAATCTAATGAATAAGCATCTAACATGGTCTACTCGAGTCTTTGACTATTTATATGTGGACTGGTTGCGCGTATAATTCTACATTTCTGCCACTTTTTGCGGGAGGCGAGGTAACATGAAATCCGCAACTTTGGATTTTATTCCCCATATCTTTAGATTCTAATTTTGAATGTTAAAAATCATGAAAAGTGGTCTCGTGTGAACCCCAAACGTTCTAAGTTCGAAGTTATTATTTCGCAATTATAGGCTGTCTCGTTTAGTGATAAGGTGTAAAATTGAATGTAAATACACAAGATCAATTGTGCTTATACCGTGGCAGAGGGGAAATGCTACCGCTAGGCTAGTCCTTATACTAATTAGTCAAAGACTCGAGTCTTTTAATACTAGGCCGTGACTCGAGCATGGTGCTATTTTCCATCATCAGTCCTATTTGGTATATGCTAGCCACTTCGAGCTGACTAAGGAACTGGAAATTCAAACATGTTATCAATATTCCAAGTCTCCCAACACAAAGCTCCTGTTAACCCAGTAACCTAACGTAACATTCTATGTACCTAAATACCTATACTCGATAGTACATAAACAATCCCAGGTCTCCATCAAAACGGTGACATGTACCAATTAAAGGACACGGTCAACTATCCATTGTAATAGGGCTACCACACACGCCACGCAAATTTATTTACTGGTCGAATTCAATTTATCGAAAAACGTTTTTTGGAAGTGGCTTTCGAATGAAAAATAATAGAGTAGGCTGTGATGGGTTGTTTTTTGGAATTCAGTTTTTGGGCTTTAGTAGTGGCTGGTTTAGTGGTGATGATATTGATTTTTAAGTAATTTTGTGGTTTTATGTACACTATTATACAACGTGTTAAGGAATAAACGCCGATCTAGAAAACTTTTTTAGATTCAAGAGCAGAATCGAATTATCCAGGTTTCAATATAGGTAACCTTTTTCAAAATATTAAACATTATTCGCATAATTTAAAATTTACTGAACTCGATGCCAACCCACCGCACAGTCACACTCACCCTACTTAGTACCAAAACAAGATTCTTAATATTTATCCATGAGCAGTAGCGTCCTTTCATTCGTTGCTAAAATAATAACAGGTCAATTTTGCATAAAAATTTAAAATGCATGTAATTTTCAATTTTAATTATTGTTTCATTGTGATTATTTCGTTTTAATCAGTTAGATTTTGGATGGATTGGATGGATTAGATAGAGTATGAGGTTTTGCGCTAATTTATTAACACGTTGCATATTAATAAAGACAATTTTATGGAGGATCGTTTGAAAATATTGTTGGAAGTGTCAAATTGACAATTTTATTTTAGGCTCGTATTTTATCAGATCAGATTAGCATCCGGTTCCTAGAGCTCATTTTTAAAGCATTACAATGTCATCATGATATTTGTGTTTGTTCACAGAATGGCTATTCCTTACCTCTTACTTCTGATAACTCACCTCACCTGTACTTCAAGGGAGATTTTATAGGAAGAGAGAAAGATGCATATACAGCAGGCGCCCTCGTGTGAGCGGGACGGCGCGTATGTCAAGTACATCTTGTTTCTGTAGTAGTAATATTTAATTATCGTGATATCGTTATATAAACTCACCGAGGTGTGGTTTGGTGAAAGTAAATAAAGTGGGACGCTCTCTGGCCCGCTGAGCCGATGATCTAAGATTGATATCTATCAT
The DNA here is from genome assembly GCA_963924505.1 of Agonopterix alstromeriana. Taxonomy (NCBI): domain Eukaryota; kingdom Metazoa; phylum Arthropoda; class Insecta; order Lepidoptera; family Depressariidae; genus Agonopterix; species Agonopterix alstromeriana. The sequence goes on along the minus strand of OZ004671.1, from coordinate 16,041,701 downwards.
TCTCAGGTTCTCGGTTCAGCTACGGACCGACGACCTGAGAGGATGAGGAAGCCTGAGGATAGTTTTGTTGCGTGTTTTAGGAGAGCTATGTTCGGCTGTGGACGATGATAGGCTATTAATGATGATGATGAAATAAGTGTAGTAGTAGTGTAGAATAGATGAGTTACGCCTTATTTTTTTTACTTTGAGCGCAGATATCTCGAGACAGAAGCATTATAACGATTTAGTTTCCATGGCATTAGATATATTTTAGTGAAAAGGTTTTCTAAAGGGTCAAAAGAAATATTCAAAAAAGGTTATTTACTAGTAGCAACCATATGAGGAATGTTCTGGGCATCTGTCCGGAATATAAATTAAGTGCCACATCAGCTGCCATTCATCCCTTGCATGTCAAAACAGGCGACGAAAGGAACTAGGGGTTTTATGGTTTTCTTAGGTCACCCCCGTCCTTGACCTCTCCTAATATTGACGCTTGAAGAGGAACCTTTTTGCATCACGCTTTTACATACCTACTTCAAGATAAGATTAGAAACATGAAGTGTTAGTAGAAACATCATAACTATAAATAATATTTTTCGCAAAGGCCTTACCTTCACAACGTTCTATAGAAAGATCATGGATAGAAAGTCACCTTCTGAACCATCACACCATTGCTTCATGTATATTTTTAACGCTCTCAACCACCCAAAGATCTGCACCTGTTAGGGTGATATTCCTTTGCCTCGGTGATCATTTGGAGCAGCATAAATTCACTACACTATGAGTGCACGAAGATAGTTTCCACGAGTGATGAACTGAACCCCAAAGATGTCCGGTGCATCCTAGCCAAGCAACGACCTCTATCGAACCCAACGACAAACTATTATTATTATATCAGTCATTGCTGTCCCAATGTTGGACAAAGACCTCTACGTTCTTTCCAGTGCCCTAAGTTTTGAAAGGCCAGTTTTGAAGGAATCCATCAATTTCGTCCCCCTACGTCCGGATCAACGCCGATTTTGTTTTGATGGGGACTTGTTGGTGGTGGTTTTGGTATTTAATCTGGCATACGGCAGACATGTCTAGCCTGATTCAACTTTAAATTAATACGTATGGTGGCGACATCTGTCACTTGGGTTCTTGAGCGAAGGTCCTACAGTCAGAATTAAGCCTACTGGACAGAAGAAAAAGTATACACCATGAGCATTTCAAGTAAGTCTGTGGTCGACGTTATACAGGTCGTCGTTAAACATGTCACAATTCTAATTACAAGGTAATCAGATAATATCATAATCGAAATACAAATGCCATTACACATAACGTAATTAAAGCAGTAGAATAATTCATTTCTACAATGTTCGTATCTATGTGGTTAATCTTGCCAGTCTATATTTCACTATCATGTCCAACTAATGGCTAATACGGGTAATAGCCGTTGACCCAGACAGATATACATCAATGAGAATTAATGGTAAATCGGAACCAAGTGACTCATCAAATGAGTCAGTAGATTCGTGGAGTCGACAATGGGAAATGCTTTGAATATTGAGTACCGATACAATCTATTTTCTTAAGCTATTCTTGTATCATTGTCATTGCGTATCAAGCCTTTAAATACCGCCCATCATGTCATACAAAAAAAGCCATGGTGGTCCAGTGGCGAGTAACTTTGCCTGCCATGCATGAGGCGATGGTTCGATCCCCGTCCAGGCCGACTCGTACCAATGAGTTTACTGGACAGAGTTTCGATACTACTGAAACGTGGATATTCTAAGGTTTCAGAATATACTACCACAAATTAATTAAATTAAATTAAATTAAAAATTGTTTATTTGTCTCATAAGCATTAGGTAGAAAACATTAAAATGTATCACAGTAAAAGTAATATTGCACAATGATGACAAAAAGGCCAAGGACTCAGCATGGCAGACGGGGATGCCGGCTACCGCTGTTATTCTGTCCTAGCCAACTTATAGCTAAATCCCTTTCTACATTACATAAAAGTTACAAAAAAATTAGAAAATTGAGAAAGGAATATAATACACGTACTTATCTAGATAAAATTGAGAATGATAGAAAAACAATAAAATAAAAAATAAACAAAAACAAAAATATATAAATTGTTCTGTACAACAACCTAAGGAGGGATGCCAGCCGCAGTTAACTGTTCTTTCAGTATCCATTCGCGACATTTTTTCCGAAAACTAGGTAAGGTTAAATTTAAAGCTTCACGAACTGGAGGAGGGAGATTATTCCAAATTTTGGAGGCGGCGTATTTGAAGCAGCCCGTAGTGCTGACGAGAGAGAAAACAGGAAGAACAAGTTGGTAGCCTCTATTCCTCAGGTTTCGCCGCTGAATTCTACGGACTAACTTCTGAGCGAGATAGAGGGGAGTTTGTGTCTTTAGCAATGAATGTAAGAAGCATGCGTATTTTAAATGTCTCGCGTTCTCCATGTTAAGTAGTCTATTCTCTATTAGGTACGGGGTGATGTGGTCCCTCCTAGGTATGCTGTAGCAGAAACGCATACATGCATTTTGAACACGCTGTATACAATTAATAGTTTTTCTGAAAAGACATGGACCGAAAACTATATCACAATATTGGAGATTAGACAACACAAGGCTATTGCACAATTGTAGACGAATATTTGGTTTAACGTATGGGCGGAGCCTGTATAATGTCTTTAAGGCTCCGAAACACTTTCCTATTTTTTGTTGGACATGCCGTTCATATTTTAGGCTCTCGTCCATCAAAAGGCCGAGGTTGCGTACACAATCCCCACGAGGCACAATCGCGCCATCGATAGCAATGACCGGATTTAACTCCTTTACAGACCGCACTTGGTGTTGGGTACCAAAAATTATAGACACACTCTTATTAGGGTTCAACAGCAGCCCATGCCTTTTAGACCACTCCGCTACAGCACTGAGATCATTGTTTAAATTATGAACTGCAGAGAGGACATCCTCGGGCGTGGGAGGCGTGTGGACGTATAGCTGCGTGTCGTCGGCATAGAGGTGATATCGTGAGTTGGATGTTACACTGGTGATACTGGCAGTGTAAAGAGCAAAGAGAGTTGGGCCCAAAATAGAGCCCTGAATTACGCCTCGCGTCACCGGCAGTGGCTCCGATTTCACCAACACTCCCTTGCCATTCACGCATTGCACCACCTGGCTTCGGCCTGCAAAATATGACCTGAACCAGTTGCAGGCGAGAACAGAGAAACCATAATACTCCAGTTTGCCAATTAGCATTTGTATGTCAATGCAATCAAAAGCACGGCTAAAGTCGAGCATCACCAAAAGAGTTGCTTGTCCGTTATCGGCTGCGGTTAGTATATCGTCCGTTATGTGAAGCAGGGCAGAGGTGGTGCTGTGCTTCTGACGAAATCCCGATTGCAGTAATGGCAAGATTTTACTCTCGTCCAAGTAATGCATTATTTGTAATTGAGCAGCTTTTTCGACGATCTTGGATAGAGCAGGTAAAATACATATTGGCCTAAGGTCTCCGGCCTCCTCTACTTTAGATTTTTTTGGGATTGGGCTTACTTTAGCACATTTCCAGACGTCCGCAAACACACCACCCAAAAGCGATTTGTTTACTATTGCCAATAATGCAGGCATAGAGTAAGGCAAAGTTAATAAAATTATATACATAGAAATGTCGTCAATTCCTTTTGAATTTGAGGAAGAACTAGAAACAATGCGATTAATAATAGATTCAGAAACATGACTGAAGTTAAAAATTGAACGAGAGTGCTTGCTTGATTGCAGTCGCTTCAACTCATCTTGATCGACCGGAATAAAAGGTATACTATTATTAAGACAAGAAGAAGTTATTAAGTACATCAGCGTCAGCCAAATTATCTGGTATTGAGTGTCCAACATTAGGTCTTAATACATTGTTGATATGGCGCCACATCAAAGATGGTTTGTTTCTGTTATTATTGACAAATTTCGTGAAGTAGGCTTGCTTTTCGCGGTGAATCGCACGGTTATAGTAGTTACGCAATTCTCTGTAGTGTTGCGTAGCCCAGTCAGACTTCAATATCTTTGCCCTGCGACACGCCTTATCCCGAATTGCTCTTATATCTTTAAGAGTCTCTGTCATCCAAGGGGATGGGGAATGTCTAAAGATGCGAGTACGGATCGGTGCAAACGAATCCAAGAGGTCCAATATGAGAAGATTAAACATTTCTACCATATCGTTAATGTCTGTATACATTAGGACATATTCCCACGGAGTAAACTGAGCGGCTCCTTTGATTGCATCTGCATTATCAGCTATTGGTCTGTAAGTCACCGCGCATGGCTTTTGCTTTGGGATAAAAAGTGGGAACTTCGCTACAACGAGACCATGGTCACTCAAATCGTCATTATGTAATACTTTAGTCAACATCGGTTTGAGGTTATCTCTAGTAAAAACGACATCGATAAGAGTTTGTGAAGTGGTGGTTACACGAGTAGGCCTATCAACAGTTAAGTGAAGATTGTGAGATTCAGTTAATGAGGACAAGCAACGAGGCAAACTCACATGCCCGTCTCCATTAAGGCAATTTATGTTAAGGTCTCCCAACAAAAACAAGTACTCGTATTGGGGAGCAAATACCGACAATGATTCGTTGAGACAATCTATGGCGACGCTCGCCGCTACGCTCTCAGGGCGATATGGTATACCGATAACTATGTTGTATCGACTTACCTTGACCGACATCCAGAGCTGCTCTAACACGCCAACAGGATGGTCAAGTTGACGAACCCTCATGCTTGACCTTACGTATGCACCAACTCCACCGCCGCGACTGCCGCGAGGATTGTGTATCAACCTATAGCCTGGTATGGTATACGAAGCCAGATCCGAGTTGACCCTTAGCCAAGTCTCAGTCAGGCAAAGAATATCAATTTTTTCTGAGTTAATAGATTCTACAAGCTCATCCCAACCGGTATTTAAGGAGTGGACATTCAATAAACCTAGCGTCAAATGTTGAAATTTGTTAGGTTTTGTAATTTTTCTAAATAAGTTAGCCATGAGAAACATAAAAACATACAATAAAAGTTTAAATACAATAAAGTTTTGCATACAGTAAAATCTTTAACACTTAGGAACGAGATAACGAGCTAACCAATGTCTTTAAAAAGTCCTTATTACGAACTAGAATCGTTTCGGAAGCGTCAGTTTCTCTCATGAGAACTCTTCCACTCCGTACCCAGACGTGTTTGAATCCTAGCTCCCTGGCTCGGGTCCTCGCAGCAGCGTGGATATCCTTGTTCTCAGGAGTCAGATGTTCTACCACGTAGACTGGCTGAGGTCGGTCACATGCAATGCCTAGGTGGCTGGTGTTTAATTTATCTTTGTTGTTTGTCTTGTTAAATTTTGATGCGCCAGTGATAAATTTATCACGTGAGCGCTGGGTATTAAATTTAACAACAATAGATCTCGGCCTTTGATTTTGTGTATTTAGCTTGGAGATTCGGGTACAATGGGAGATATCAGCTTCAGTTACATCGCAGTCCAGTACCCTACCCAGTTGCAACACAGTACTTACTAGATTTTCCGACTTATTCTCGGGTACGCATTGGATTTCCATATTGTTAGAGCGCGCTTGCTGCTCCATAACATTGACACTGCTTTTAAGCTCGCAATATGAGGTTTTTAATTTTTCGTTGTCTGATTCTAACAAGCTAATTATGTTGCATTTTTCCTCAAGACGCGTTTTTAGATCTTCAAACTGTGCATTGTAGAAATCAATAGATTCCTGAAAGCTTGTCATCTGGAGTGTCATGGATTTTAATTGCTTTGTTACTTGTTGGCTGATTACTGTTTTGAGTGCGACAGCCAGTTCTTCCTTTATAATTTCACGAAGGCTCCCAACTGTGAGAACTTCTTTATCCTTGGGCGGAGGAGTGAGGACATTTCGGCGCTTGCGGCGATTCACGTTACTGCTCTCATCATCATCGTTACTCGGACCATGACTGTGGCTTCCTGAGGCACCGGGTGGTAGTGAGCCCATTGCTGGACGCACGGGAGTGTTTGTGTTGTCCTTTCTTGGTTCTTTGTTACGACACTCTTGGCACTTCCATGAATCTTTTCTATCTCTATCCATAAGATCAAATAATTTCTCATTCAGGCCTGCACAATTAACATCATACGTTTTACTGCATAGTGAACATTTTAGGTATTGCTTCGTTTGTATCAAGGTAGGACAGCCGGCACAAACTATGTTTTTATTAACTGGCGCCATCTGCAGTCTCTTTGCGCAAATCGAGAGCGCTGCTGAGAGAATCCTATGAATATTTTTTGTTTTTCGCCCGGATTCGAAGACGGCACCGCGCAGACTTCAACGCGCAAAATGTAACGCGTCGACCGCTGGACCAACGTCGAGTTCTTAGTAGTGCCGAAATTGAGAGTCCCTTAGAGTGTAAAAAGTGTAACATCCAAGAATGCGAGTCGATGACTCATACAGTCTTTTGTTTTCGAGACACAGGGCACTGCACTTTTTAAAATTTTAACGATTCACTTCCGCGTTTATTTACAGATATTATTGAAATTGTTTATTTATTACTTTAGGCAAATATGTCTTCTGATAGGTGTCGTCGAGACGAATAAGGTGATATAAATTTTCAAGCAGAACAGTCGATTTAGACAGCTTTTAAATAAAATTGCATGGATACAAGATAAAATGCGTCTGTTTAGACCAACTACCGACGTGCGACAACATTTGATCGCCTTTGCTTTTGCTTTAGAAGATGCGCTTCGCTACTCTGTCATTATACATCCGGGAAACATGTCCCCAGAAAGTAATTACCTACTTAATAAAACATATTTGTCCGTATAATAAAAACCACCAACCGCACGTACGTCGTATGCAACAAAAGCAAAACGTCACCAAAACTCCGCAGCGGTTGCGTCGCATGAAATAATAACAAATTACCGACATAAAGTTTAACATAAGTTATTATAACTTGTGTGCAGTTTGCCTTGCGGTTTTTGATGAGAACCGCCGGCTAACTTTAGTTTAACTGCGGTTTAGTTTAGTTTCGAAACTCGTGGTTGATATCAAAGGTACCTGTTAATAGAGTTCAAATTGCGTATTGAAATAACCATAGTTTGTCATGCGTATTTCAAGAGTTAACTGGCTGTCAGTGGATTTTCAAGTTGTATCTACAGATCATTGATATGGTATCACCCATAATTATGATAGGAGGCTGATGCCTGGCGGTGAGGCATCTATTTATTAGGTAGCTGGTGATTACTACTTCGATCTTTGTTATAGTTAATCCTGTGTGGAATCTGAAGTGGACACCAGTCTTCTCTAGGCCAATGTATTCATGACCACTAGACCTTGGCATCCTCAGATCTAAGTATTGATCGCACATGTCGAGAAGTCAGATGGCTTTTTTACCAGACTTTGACCTATCACTTGTTTCCATCAGTCAACATAATCAAAATCAACAGCAACAACTAATAATGAAGTACTGCGAGCCCAAGTTAATCTCTAGTCCTTCTTGGAACCCAAAACACAGAGGGGTAGCAATCAAACTTTGTAGACCTTCAAGAAAAGTCATAAAGAATGTACAACATCAATCCATTTGTTTCAGAAAAGGTGCTTTCATTATCTTATTAATATATAGGATATTTCAAGTTTGGCACAAAAAAATTAAGTAAGCTGGTTTGGTTGATTTGGTATACAAATTGACTTACTAAGTTATGGACGCCAAGTCTAATACAAAATTTTCAAAAAAAGTGTCCTAGTCTAACCTTCATAAACGAAAGTACGTGTTAGTAACCTAAACCTTTTAATTTTATTTTGCTTGCTTAGTATCTACAAATTCTTACAGCACGGCATGCAGAAGTGCGCGTAGTCCGTCAATCAACCGAAGACTGGCGCGTAATTGTTTCTGTTTATGTGTTTGGTTTCTCTTTTGGTTGCGATACTTTTGAGCGCGGATCCTACGTCCAGCAGTTGCTAAGTCAATGGGTATACCTAATTATTATTTCCATCTTCAACATCCTCGTAGCTCCAGTATTAGCTTTCTCGCTTCCAAAAAGATCCTTTATATCCATAACTCTATTCGACATTAAAACCTAACGCATTTAAATCTTCACCTTTGAAACTACTCGAACTATTTTCAAGACTCAACGTTTTTGCTTGATGCTTGAAATGAACGCAGCAAGCTATTAAGAACTTTTCTCTCTTGCACTAAAGGTCATTTAAGTTGTTAATTGCATTTTTTGTCGTCTGTCCTTTCCAATGCTTCTTGTGGGATTACTTTACTTGCTGGTTTAATTTTGTCCTTACTTTTTACATTAATGAAAATGTATTAAAACTTAAGATTGGTTCTTATACAGAGTTGATTCAAAAAACAATACAAGGATTTTTAAGAAAATGAGAACAAGGCCGACATTCTAGGAGTTTGTATGGGCGTTAGGGTGGTGGGTATCCAAGCGAGCTGAATGCGGATTGAGAAGTCCATTTCTATTAATAGAAAATGGTGTTACAAAAATACAAATAAACATTTAAGGGGGTGATTTAAGTGTATGGGACCATAGATTTTTTTATCACGATTTCGATTTTGGTCCCATAGTGAAAGTTGTTTAGTTTGATCTAAACAACCCCCTTAAAAGTTTTAAATGTTTATTTTTACTTTTGTAACACCTTGTATAGAGAGCGTCAATGGCTCGTTGCGCAGAGGTATGGAAATTCAATCTTGAGGTTCGAGTTAGACACCGCACAGACAACATAACATGTACCATACCAGTGTGTAAATACCGACTGCACTCAAATGGTGAAGGAAAATTGAAAATAACGTGAGGAAACCTGCATACGCTGAAGAAGAAATTCCGATGCGTATGTGTTTTAAAGAGTGCATGCTGAATATCGGATCTGCAAAAGTTAGCGGGAATTGGATGGACGCGAGCTGCACCAAATCGATCATTGCGCCCGGATCAATAGGCTATAATGAGCATGACTATTAAACATGCTATTTATCTTGCTTTTTATATTGTTTCTTATCTACAACGTGTTAATGCATAAGAGCAAAACCTCATACACCCCAACTGATTTATAACAAAATAATTTGATTGAAACCAAAATTTCATTATTTTTATATTTAAAATTTAAAGTTATTTGCATTTTAAGATTTGAGGCAAAAATGATTTGTTATCATTTCAGCAATGAATGAAAGAGCTAATGTGCTCATGTATACATTTTAAGAATCTTGTTTTGGTAGTAAGTAGGGTGAGAGTGCACGAGCGGTGTGTTGAGATCGAATTCAGTAAATTTTAAATTTTACAAACAAATTATTTAATATTTTGAAAAAAATTCCCTATCTCGAAACCATGATAATTAAATTCTTCTCTCGATTCCAAACAAACTACTTTCTAGTTTTGCGTTAATTCATTAACATGTTGTATAATTGTCAATATCTATACCTACTTCATTCCTTATAAGGATGAAAAGATATTTCGATTCCTATTTAGCTTTCTGGCCAAAAGCATTTTGTCATAATTATGTTGGACGTTACTAAACCTGTTCTAAGAATAAGGGCATCGCACGATAAAATTACGGGGTGTTTTTTATCGTGCGATGACCCAATTTTAGGCAATTTTCAACCTTATTTCTCTGGAATATGACAAGTAACTGCCGCATTCCAAAATAGAAATACGCCCGTACGAATAAGGGTTATTTAAATCTCTATTTCTGTCATAAAAAATAGCCTTAAAATTTCGTTGCTATCTGCAATGGAGTATAGGTATTTGAAATCAAATATGTGGCCACATCACTCTTTTAAATTATAAGGTAAACAATAAGGCTAATCAGATCAAGATACCGATCTTTTCCAAAAAAAACAAAACAGTATCTCAACATTCCCAACGTAATAAGCAACTAAACGATCCCAAAACCTTTTTACATTCATACAAAACGTCTGAAAGCAACAGATTTTACTGCTTCCACCTTAATCGCACGCGACATTTGCTGCCAAATGGCAAATAGCTTTTTCCTAAAACACCTGTCAACTTCAAAAGGTGATTTAATGAAAGCTCGTAAAAACACGAATGTAATTAAGCTTTTGAGTACTTTCGATTAGGGGCGAAAGATTTTTTTTATGGATTTTGCAAACTGAACCATATGCCTTCCCCTAATTGTGGTTTGAAGGATAGAGTTCGGGCAGGCCTCCCCGTCACTTGGTCGTTGGTACCGAGATAAGTAACTACACTTTGGCGCATCGTAATCGATGCGCTTGCTTGGTTTCTGCCACATGCTCCAGACGGCTTCGATGTAGGTAATAAATAAATAAAATGAAATTAAATAAAAATTAAAGCGTGAGAATTTATCGTTTTCTAAGGAAGTGATATATCTGTTAAGTAACTAGTAATCTATGACTCCGATTTCCGATGAAATTGTAGATCTATTTGAATTACAATAAAACAGATTTGAAACACTTACTCTCACTTTATTCTTAGAACTGCCTTAGTTTACGTCATAGATATGTCGGATATTTTGTCTTTCTGATAAAAAAAATATATTTGCTAATCAGAAATGGCCAGAAAGCTAAAGATGATTCGGAATATCTTTTCGTCCTTATATCAAATGTACTAAAGGTATATAATTTTAAAGTATCCCTACCAAAAAATCGCACATAACATTCCTAACACAAAATTGTATTTATTTAACAAACTGAGCATTAAATAAGAAAATTCCGAAACAAAATCTCCGAAGCTGACTCCCATAACGTAGCAACGCAAGACATTAAAGAACCATTTTGTCTCTAATTTACTTTAGTCAGTTCACATTAAAGACTTCTCTTATGTTGATTTACCGTGTTTTACTTCGGTACACACGAGTTGGTGCCTTGATTAGTGTTATTTTTAGGGAAAAAGTTAATATTTGAAGAAGATTTCTTAAGAGGTTTCCCTGAACGAACGACCTTGATTCTTTCAGAGCCGTCTCACCTCTACTAAACTACGTAATTTTAGTAGGTATATTTTGACTGGCTTGTACTTTATTATGTCACTATGGTGTCATCTAATCCAAGGAACACGAAATTCGAAAATCATAAGAAATCGCACCAAATTTTACAATTATCGAATTAACTCATTAAATATTGGTCGTAACAAAATTTACTTCATAGCATTTTTAGATCTTAATATTGTCTACACAATGATGTGTGTCGCAAGTAAAAGTGACTTCAACTTATAATGTAGTTAGTTATAATGTGATGCACATAATTTGTTTTTCCCAATATTTAGTCTTTTCTTTGAACACAGGTTTCGTATGTATTTTATAGAAAAATAAGATATATACTTCATAGCAAATAAAGCCGAGATGTTGAAGATCATAGCAATATTTTTCATTAATTTGTCTGTCTTTGAAATAGCGAGAAGATTGCTTCTAAAAACCAGGAAAATATGGCTCGGCCCTGCGTTTAACTATGGAGAGCATCTTAAGGTTATTTTTCTAAGAATCCGACTGGCTTGTACACGTGGAAAAGATTATGAGTAATTTTAGATTTCATCCTGAATTTGTGTAGGTACTAGTCGGAAGTGGAACATAATGATCCACTTTCCAGAAAACGTCAGATTGTGTTGCCTTTGTACAAATTTTTCTACAATATTTTATCTCTTTCAAGAAATTTTCTTCGCTTGTCAAAATTTTAGGCATTAAATTAAGAATCTCTACCGTAATCAGCTGATCGAGTCAAATACAGTTTATCGAGTAAAAATTACAGGGTGTTAGGGTAAACAGTTGCATTACTTTAAGGGGTGGTTGTACCCATGATACTGAACAACTTTCCCTAAAAACCTATGAAACATTTTTGGACTTTCCATACTAAATGCAATCTGCTGATCAAAACGTTTGTATTAGAAATATATTTTTTTAAGTAATATCCTATAGTTTTCTCAGGGAAAGTTGGTCAGTATCATGGGGAAAATAACCCTAATACCCTGTAGAGACTGCACAGTGTGCAGAATGGACAATGCGTAAAGAAGATTTACCCTATAGAAAAAACTGTTTTTCTAATGATTATAGCCAAAATCATACCGTTTTTTCACTCAATAAAATCAAATGTACATAAGTGCAGCAAGTATCTGAAAATCGTCAATAAAAGAAATTGCAAATATTGTCTTAATCGTTTTCCAATAAGCTATAAATTTCCATGAATAGTTATTGTTTGTGGCACTATTCTATTCAAAATTTATAATTTTGCTAATTTATGCCGTAGTACAACAATTTAGATTCCAATTTTGTTTATTTTAGTCAACCTATTATTTTGTAGGATTATAATATCTTTTAAATTGTTAAGATCGTAATCGTATTTACTGCTTAAGGTGCCATATTTTCAGACGAATATTTTGTATGAGAAACGCGATTGCCCAGCCCTTCGAAAAGTGCGTGCGTGTGCCGTATTTTCGATTATTTTCCCTTCAAGATCCAGGATCTGATTCAGAAACTGAGCCTAGACGAGAACCTGAGCGTAGGGCCGAGCCAAACGAACCTACGTTGTCGATTCGCCATTCGACTCGAGAAAAGAGAACCCCGTCTCATCTTCGGGATTATGTTTTAGAGTGAGTGTGACGAAAATGACCCAGGGGAGAATGTAGTGTACTTATCTATGGTCTGTTGTCAATTAGTCAAGCTTGTTACGTAAAATGTCTACCTATAATTCTTTGCTGAATAAAGCCAAGTTCTAGTTGGTAATTCTGTGTCTTTTATCACTCGAACTTTCAATTTAAAAGAAACTACGTGAATACGGTGAATACGTGAGTATAAATACCAGAAATCGGAAACTATTTTAAGTTCTTCTAAAACGATAAAAATGTTTAAAAATACATGAAAATACATGATATCTTTGTGACGGTTTTCTATCAAGTAAAGTAATTCCAATCGTATATTCAATTTATGATTTCACTAGATAACCTGTCGAAAAATACTGAGGTATGACTTTGGTTTCGGTAAATTGTATAAATCTAGTCGAAAAATGAAAAATAAAAGATGCCTCCAAGGTATTTCATCGTACTATTGCGCCTTAACGAATGTCTCCCTTATATTATTGGGAAATTCAGAAAAACGTTGATTCAATACGACTGTGAAGTAAATTTTGATGACTAAAACGCCATCTAGCGAATGGAGAAGTATCATCATTGCGTGTAAAACTCGTCTCTCCTAGCAACTGGTAATTATAAAATTCCTTCAACTATAAAATGTTAAATACAAGCATAATTTTTAATGGCTAAACATATTTTATAGTTGGCATCACACTAAGTAAGATAGACGGTACACATTAATCTCAACTTTATTTACTGGAAACAAAGGCTTTTATAAAATAAAAAATAACAGGAATATTAATATAGTGCAATATCCTTTATGAAATTTTAAAGGGAAGTTTTATTTTTCAGTACTCATTTTTAATACAGTTCAATTGGACCGTAAACTTGCCATATTAATTGACTTTTATATTTTCCGATTGCGACTATTACAACTCCAACTTTATAGGTTTATGAAATAGACTTTTATAATAATTATGTTCAGTCAGACACGCATACTCACGCTCACTCACGCACACGCGTATACTCGCAAATATGCACACACACTACACACCTTTTTTGCCGTTGTGATTGTGCATGAATTGGGAATCGGAAAGTTAACACCATTTGGTAAATAATATTTTGTTTACACATGTCGCGCACGTGAATGTGCGTTTGAAGTAATGATTGTTTCCTATTTCAATGAAACACACAATCACGCAGACGCATCCACATGCACGCCAAATATGTAAACAGCTTTACTCAAATGTATTAAGTAAAAAAATAATATTTTTATCATCATCAACATTAATATCAGATCGTATTCGCCATTCCACATATTTTCCGAGGGGGTAGGAAATATTCTGAAAACTCAAAACCACGTTTCACTAGTACCAAAACTCTGTCCAGTATGACGGGGGGTGAGCCCGTCGCCACTTGTAATGGACATTTGGTACAATACATGCCTCGAAATTGAAGCACGCAGGTTTCCTCACGATGTTTTCCTTCACCGAAAAGCCAGTAGTGTTACAAATCGTACATGAATTCCGAAAAACCGGCTTGGACGGAGATTGAACCATCGCCTCCTGCACGGCAGGCAAGATTACTCGCCACTGGACCACCACGGCATTTATAATACACAAATAAAGAAAGGTATAGAGACTTGAGACCTATTTTGTAAAGACGATAACACTCCAAACACTCTGTTCTATTACATTATTATGTTTATGCTCTTAAAAAAACAAAACAAAAAAAATTATAGAGATAATAAATTCGATTCTAACTATACTTCATTTCAAAAATAGACAAAAAGATTTTCCGCTTCCTATATTCTGGCCAATTCTGATTTGCAAATTGGAGATGAAGTGTTTCAAATCTCTGTTTCTGTAATTCAAAATAACCTTAAAAGTTCGTTGCTATTAGAAATTGAGTATAGTAGGTACCTACTGACATTTGACTTGGTAGTCCACCTTAGTATTTGCAAATTGGAGTTAAAGTGTTTCAAATCTCTGTTTCTGTAATTCAAAATAGCCTTTAAATTTCGTCGCTATTTGAAATTGTGTGTAGTAGGTAGGTAGGTGTTGACTTGGTAGCTAGCATGGCAACGAGATAGTCATGAAAAAAGCTAGTGTTTCTCACCCAGTCAACACTCAACAGAATTGAAGTTGCCGAAAATTTGAATAACACATGAAATATTTATCAAGTACTAAATCATATGTAAATGCGTGCCCTGGACTAGAGATATATGAGGCGTTACCTTGAATAACAAATATGAAATATTATTTTCTAGTTCAAAGGGTGGTTGAAAAAATCCTGAAAACATTTACTTGCCACTACTGGACGGAGGGTCCGCGCTCAAAAGTGTCCGAATAAAAAGAGAACGAAAACGTAAAAAAGAGAACGAATTACGCAACAGTCTTCGTTTGATCGGCCGACTACGCGCACGCGTGAGCGCCGCGCGCCGGGCCCCGGTGGGGGAGTGGGACGGAAAAGAATTAAGCATTTTCAAAGTTTTTATTTGGTTTATACTCGTATTACTATACGTACTGAGGTTTGTGTATTTTAGTCTCAGACACTTTATTCGAGTATTTTGTACTAGACCCGGCGTCCATAGTATTCTACGCCAATGCCTGAAAAGGAATCAAACAATCAATGAAAATTCTACAGTCCGCGCACAACTAGTCACCTCCTGCTCCAAAAATGGGGAGCGGCCCATGGTATCATCACAGGTCCGGAGAAATTAGTTTCCCATTCCATCAGATTCAGGAAGGTAAGGACGAGAGAAAACATCTATGCTTAGTGCACAGCATACGCTTATAGGTACTATCACGGAATATCTAAGAGTACAAGTTCTTTGTAGTACTAGATACTCTTGCCGTGGAAATCCATCAAACCTGTCAGTACAAAAAATAGCGGATTTTTTTTTTGCGTTGACAGGCTCTCCCATAGTAAAAGTTGTTCAGTTTGATGGGTAAAATATGTGGTTTAAAGGTTAATGATACTTTTCCTTACACCCTGTATAGAAAAAAAAACTGAATTTCTAACCACATCCTATAGATTATAGGGGAATGTTCAGATTATAGAACCAATGTGATTCATGAGTCGAGTTTGTTTATCTTCTTTAGAAACTAAATTATGTTCTCATTCATATTTATGATAGTAGTTTGTTACAGATGTATGTTTTTATCATTTCTAACATTAGTAGATAGGAAAAGAGTTATTTATTTTGTAAGTGTTTGAGTTCTATATGGTATGAAAAAGCGAGGTGTGGATGTTGTCCTCTATTAAAAAGTCGATTATTTACCGAACGTCTCTTTTTATACAAAGTCTTCTGTATAGGCTCAAAATTGTTACCGTGTATGCTGAAGGTTTTTAGGGGGTGACCAGACCATCAAACTGAACAACGTTCTCTATGGGACCAACATTGAAATCGCAAATAAACCTAATGCGCAAATACAATGTGTAATTTCCTATACATTTGGTTCGAGTAGGATTTTAGTATTGTATGGTACAGCAGATTTTTTTTCGCAATTTCTACTTTCTTCCATTACTAGAGAAATTTTATCAATTTGATGGTTTTATTATTCTTAAAAACCGTTAGCATATCAAGTTGGTTATCTATTTGTCTTTTTATTTGTTTTCGGCATTATCTTTCATGCATAATTCTGACGACTATACTTTTATCTACACATACGTTTTCTCACCAAAAAGCCTTTACTGATATAAATCATACCAAAATGTATACATATATCTGATCTAGTCTGAACTCATAACTTTAAAATACATGGCCTGGATACCGCTCAATTACCATGACATACCAAAACACAGAATTTGGACTTGTATTAAAAAATAATATAAGAACTAAGAATTTCGTCAGGCATGCATGAGTTTGATGCTTTGAGATCGCCTTTTTCATCATCTTCAGCCTACGCATGTCCCACTATAGGATATTGGGCACGGATCCATCATTTATTTATTGAAAATTCTAATTGAAAGAATCCTTGATGTCGATAAGATGTTTCTTGGAGAGGTTTTCCTCAAATCACTAGGCTGGGTTAGCATTTACCTCCAGGTTAAGATAGTAATCCATGATTTTTAGTATAGAAACAAACCAAAGATAAGTCTTTAACCCAGACCGTCCGACCAACCCTTTAATCTGATCCGGAATTCCGAATCAGGGCCTCTACCCGGACTTTCGAAGTTCACAATTGCGTCAACGTTTCCGATCCAATGTGAACTCTATTACAATGAAGTTCGGACCGAAATGGTCTCGATATATCGAAAATCGATAGTCCGAGGAGAGGGCCAGGATTAAAATTTCGTATGGATCCCCCCACAATTCCGTTCAGTATCAAATCCTATATAAAATCACAATCCTGATTCGGAATTCCGTATGGATGTGGCGGGCCTTAATTACTAAACCAGGTTGATGCAGGTGGGTCTAATAGAACAACATTACAACTAACATCCCATTCGTTTGAGGTTATGTTTAGCAGCCAGTACCAGGCCTGTCTCACTCCACAGCTCAGATACGCTTGACGGCCGATCCCCACCGAGTGGTGAATGGAAATAGCTTAGGTATACCGTGTAAACTTCTTGGTCAAATCTCATTAGACTTGCCGCCATTTTGTGAGTAGTTATGTATTGCGAACTTGAAAACCCTAACGATGTCACGCTGCCAGCACATGAAAGAATGAAAAAGGGAGACTATGTAAAGGAAGCTTTCATGTCTAATGACTCGGTTCATTTTATTTGCACGCGCGCCGTTGTGACGGTTGGTAGGTTATTCGCGAATTGTACGATAGGACGGGTGCGAATAACTTGGCACCTTATTGCCATGCAGAGAGAGTCGCTTTATTTAAATCTGTTTTCGAAGTGATTCTTCTGTACGGGTAGTACTAGTATTTATTCTGTGCCAGTACTTCCCATCACTCCAGATAGTCGTGGAATTAAACGTAGAAACGAAACTATTCGAAATAGCTTCTAATCACTGAATTCAACTGCAAAGGGTTCAAATAGTATTGAGAATACCGGCCTGAAATTCTTTACGGAAATCTTTGGATTTTAGTTGGGTATCGATCTGGATAAATATTTTTGTATGCTTGCTACAAATACAGGGTGTTAAGGTAATTAGTTGCATTATTTTAGGGGGTGATTGTAACCATGATAATGAACAACTTTTCCTATTCCCCCCTCTGAAATATACAACGTGTTAATGAATAAGCGCAGAGCCTCATTCACCCCAACTGCTTTATAACAAAATAATTAGATTGAAACAATAATTTCATTATTTATTAAAATTTAATTAAAATTTAAAGTTATTCGTATTTTAAGTTTTGAGGCAAAAATGATTTGTTTTCATTTCAGCAATTAATGAAAGCGCTAACGTGCTCATGTGTACATTTTTAGAATCTTGTTTTGGCTGTAAGTAGGATGAGAGTGCCCGAGAGGTGGGTTGAGATCGAGTTTAGAAAATTTTCAAATTTAAAATTAAAAATTATTATATATTTAAAATTATTTAATATTTTAATAAAAATTACCTGTGTTGAAATGATAATTGGATTCTGCTCTCGATTCTAAACAAACTACTTTCTATTTTGCGTTAATTCATTAACACGTTGTATAGGAAATTCGAAAAAAGTATTTGACTCTCCATAGTTCCATACTAAATGCAATCAGCAGATTCTTTGCCCGTGACTTCATTTTAACAAATTTTGTACATAAAATGGGTAGAGTAGGTACAGCTACAGTTTTTGCAAACAACTGGCAACTATAAAAACTATTAATATTAGAGGCTTTAAACAATCTAATTCAGTGTTGAAAAAAAAGAACTAAAATTTTATGAACGCAGTTAGCAACATAGTAGACTTTCCGACTTTCGTATCCCATACTCAACTTCTCATACTTTCCTTCGCTCCGACTAAGTTACCAAGTTATATTCCGGCTTAACATGTAAAGTGTCACAGAGAGAAGATTAGCAACGTTCGCTAGCACAATGGAGTTTTCACTTGGTTAAGTTCACAACTTTAAGAAACGGGTATTACTGATCTTGGTATTGTTGGTTGTAATTGTTGCTCAAGCTGCAATAATAGAGGGTTTACTGCTCTTTGTTTCTGTAGAAGGTAGCGGTATATTGTTGTGTCAAAGCAGAGTTGCCAGACTTACGAGAATTGGAGTCTCTCGTACGAGGTACGAGAACGCTGTCAGCCTCGTACAAATATGTACTAGGCGACTTTTAGGGAAATTATAGCTTGATTTTTCATTTCATGATGATGTTTTGTAGAATAAATTAATATTTTAATCATAAAAGATTATTCGATGTTTATGGTTAGATTGTAGTTTGCCGGCAAATCCTCAAGAAACGGATCACCGTTTAGATTTGTTCCTCGTATTAGCTCCTATTATCTTCTTTTCTGTTTAAAACAAACAAAAAATTAACTACTATATTTTGTTGCCCTGTGAAACGTCTAAAATTAAATTCTGTTATATACCTACTTCAAGGCTAATGCTTAGTTTTTAGTATGAGATTTTTCTTGTTTTTCTACAAGGTATTTCTACGTCTGGCAACCCTGGTCAAAGAGAATGAAACTGCAGAAACTTTAAACAAACCAATACACGTAGGCAAGCGCTTGGTTTACCTACATTACCACACAGAGGCAGGCAAAAGAGGTAAGATGTGCGAGGCATGGCAACCTACACGACTCAAAAAAAAAAAAAACAAATCAAGAACGAGCAATAAAACAAAAACAAGAGTTCACTCTGGTTGTGTGGTGAATTTCATTAGGAATTTTAAAGATCAGAATGAACCACTACCAACATCAGCATTAGTATCAACTGGAAAAAATTTACTGCTGAACATGCTCCGTGATAAAAGGCGATTTACAATAATCGCCACGCATGACAGGCGGTATGGCAAACATAGTTGGATGAAGGCACACAAGTTCAAATTACTACACATTTCTTAGGAAACTTTTCATCGCCTCGTAGGCCAGTAGAAGTGACCTATTCTACCACAAGGTGATGGCCTGGGACTAAAATGTGTCCTCTAGTTATTAACAACTTCACCAGATAAAAGTACTTAGGTCACAATTATACGATATAGCGATGCGATGCCAATTTACTCTAGTACCAAAATCCAATTCCATATAAATATATTTCCTGAATGACTACAATGTGGCTTTTAGCAACATAACGAGTTTAGTTGTCATGATATAATAGCCAAGTTAATGGCATGGCTTTTGTTGGGACGTAAGATCAAAGGATGTCGCAAAAGCTGGTAAGAACATTGAATAAGATGTTAGATAGGATACTTAGTTTACTGAAATAAGGGAGGGGTTAGGTTCTTGTATCGAATCAAATTAATGTTTATTTGATGTATGAAATATTACTGGTAGCCAATAAAGCAATACAGTGACTGATTATCGTCTCAAGAAATATAGTTGTATGTGTGTCATATATATCGATCGATAACGGCAAAGAACAGATATGTAAGCGAATTCTTTGTATCCTTTCAGACTAAAATTTTAGGCTAGGTACTTTGTTTTGGGTGGTTTCCAGATCTTGTCGTTGAAATCAAAAATAAGCCTTGATATTACTTCCAAGACACTGGGTTTCGTTTTCATTTTAGTGCGCACAATTCAAATCTTTATTTTCTACCAATGATACAGTTACAATATTTTATTTCTGAACACTGATTGACAATCTACAAAAAAAATTAAGTACCTAACTTTAAATGCAAATTTGACTTTTTTCTTTATTTCCAATTTTTCCGAAACAAACAATTTCAAGTCTATCATAATTCACGAAAATATTAACCATGTTTGGGAAATGAATGCTCAAAAGTCGAAAGCAGGATGTTTTCGTTGCCTAAACTTCTATCAATTCGCAATAAGATCCTTATTATGATTTAAATAGATTTCACTTACTATAGCCGCTGTCCGTGTTTACATCTTTAACCGATATTGTAACTTTATGAAGAAGCTTCCTTTGACCCAAGGGACAGGGACAGTTTCAAAGTTAAACAATAGGGGTTCAAAGCGAGTTTACATAATATCCTTAGTAACCTGTAATTGAGGTTCTATGATACGGTTCTTGCAGTCAATCTAAAATCTCTACACGAAACTCTCACTTCTTAGACCTAAAATTTTTTTTTCGAGTTGAAAATATTGTCATATTTTAAGAATGCTGTTTGCTGCTAATAGCAGGAATACGAGAATAATTTGTAGCATCTTTTGGTATTACAGACCCAGTTTCACTTTGGGTCTACATATCATAAATTATAACTGATTCATATAATTATAGATCACTAGTCTGATTTACAGAAAAAAAAATTACAATGTATTTTAGAACAAAAAAAATTTGTTGGACCTCCCATAGAAAATCGATCGGCTGATCTGCAATTTTGTTTGGATATTTCCAATAAATGGGTATGAGTAAAGGAAATTTTTTTACAGTCGTAAGTAATTAAGTATTGTATAATTATAGTAATATAAAAAACAAACATATTTTGTAATCTACAATTATGGTCTAGCTCGCATCGGAGCTGAGATTTTTGACTCTAAAGTTTCATGAAAAAGAATCCAAAACCTTTAAGAATCAACTCATTTTCAATCAATCAATCGAAACATATTACCCACTCAACACAAAATACCGTAAAGAAATACAGAAGATTAATAAAAATCGGTCTTAGAGCCAAAAAGTGATTTCTTCCATATAATCTTAGAAGCTCCGATGCGGCCTAGCAATGAATGTTAAAGGTCCTCTTAAACCTATGTTAGTTTTATTACTGGCCGCTCAACAACAACAAAAACGTTCATCATACAACCTTACTCGTACTCATTTTGTCGTTTTTCGACCCTTGTTCCTCAGTGAATTTTTTTTAGTTTCATTGTCTGAAGACACACACCATTTTTTTTCCTAATTAAAACTAGTGTTGTTAAGGTACTTAATCTCATCAGCGCTTCAGACAGACATTATGAACCCTCGATAACCTGGCCAATCAAAAAGCCTCTAATGGTGGTTGTAATTTTTTTCTCAACAATAGCAAGTCAACAATGACATGCATTCGAATCGTCAGATAACGAATTTTTGGTTTAAATTTCATGCCTACGCTATATACAATATTTTTAACGCATTCAGTACAATGGAAATACGTCATTAAACTCGAACAAAGAGTATGGGGGAAGCCTCACCTGTATACACATGCAAATAATCACACCTTTTCCCAACTAAAAACGGATTTCTGCCTCTTATATGATCCAGGCACACCGACTCTTTGTCTTTCTTCAGGCTTCCACGTACCATAATATAGGGTCCTTCTTAATATGCTGACACTTTTTAAGGGGGTGATCAGACCGTCAAACTGAACGACTTTCTCTATGGCACCAACGTCGAAATCGCGAAAAAAATCAGCTCTTCCATACATACAATCTTCTTGGTACCTATAGAGGTCATTTGTACACATAAAAATGTAGATCTTCCAATGGTATTTGTTTCTGCGTCCGCAGCGAACCAATAGAAAACTTTAGCATTCAATCCCACAAAGTTTATTTCGAACCGTCTCAGATCAAAACAGGTTGCTTTGAAAATTTTTCGTCGCCGTTGCAGAAATGGATGAAATGAAATTCCGTTTCGTTTTCTTTTATCTTTGCGATGTCATATAGATTTTCTGCAATAGTAAAATTTGTTCAACCTTTGCATGTAATTTTATCTAATATTTGCTTGGGAGAATTTCCTAGAAAATTTGATGAGGAGAGAACATGAACGCGAAATTGGCATCAAACCAAATTGAAATTTGCTTTCTGTATTTGGTTAACTGATTTCACTACTGTCATTTCATGGAATTTTCTAATGCTAATCGGTGATAGTATTGTGATTATAAGCTGATTCCCTGAAAATAACCAAAGCACTATTTGCTTGTTACTCGGTGATCTGGTTACATTCCATCATTCAGGGTCTGTGCATATTGGTGAGATCTTTGCGTTACAGCAATCATTTTGACTTGATTTGACACATTTGTTGACATAAGGCGGTTTGAAAATTCTCTAACAGCTTCGATCCGCACCGAGCCCGCGTATCCACTCTGTTTTACCCTTTGACTATTTATATGTGGACTGGTTACGCGTGTAATTCTACTAACAAACATTTCTGCCACTTTTTGCGGGGGCGAGGTAACATGAAATCCGCAACTTTGGATTTTATTCCCCATAACTTTAGATTCTAATTTTGAATGTTAAAAATCATGAAAAGTGGTCTCATGTGAACCCCAAACGTTCTAAGTTCGAAGTTACTATTTCGCAATTATAGGCTGTCTCGTTTAGTGATAAGGTATAAAATTGAATGTAAATGCACAAGATCAATTGTGCTTATACCGTGGCAGAGGGGAAATGCTACCGCAAGGCTAGTCATTATAATAATTAGTCAAAGGTTTTACCCTTATTCACCAGAGGAGGCCTTTCTTCTGCGGTGGGATCCTACAGTAATATATCAGCCGTCGCTGTCCCATTGTTGGGCATAGAGCTCCGTTGTCTCCATGTGTCCCGGTTTTGAGCTTCGATAGGCCAGTTCTTTAAGAAGCTATCGATTGCGTCCTACCACGTTCTTCTAGACCTGCTTGACGCCAATTCATTATAAATCATTATTTTCTGTTTAATAAATTCGGCAAGGTTTCTGGCCAAAGTGTGGCTCGTGTAAAATACAGGGTTCTTCTTAATATGCAGACCCTTTTTAAGGATATGATCAGACCATCATACTGAACAACCTTCACTATGGGACCAACATCGAAATCGCGAAAATAATATCAGCTGTCCCATACATATGCCTGCCACTGAACTAACACTTTCTGTTAGACAAGGTCCCTCACTATCTATCTTTAAAAAACTACTGAAAAACTACTATCTTTCGCTTTGAAAATCTTCGCTTAAGTTTGGTACCTACATTTTGAAAAGTTTTACTTACTACTTTTTTATGTATTTTATAAGGTACCTAATTCTAAAATTATTTTGCTATATTGAGTATGTATGTATTTATGTATAAAATTATACTTTGTGTAAATTATAATATTATGTATCTATTAGTACACCGCCATAGCATTTATCTCATGTAAGATTTCTTCCATCCACTGGTTGTCTGGAAGAAATCACTTGTAGTGATAAGCCTTTTGTACCCTTCTTGTTCTCGTATATTGTTGTTGTTTTTTGTGTATTTTGGTATGCAAATAAAGAATATTTATCGTATCTTATCTTATTTTCCATAGAGAAAGTTGTTCTGTTTGACGGTCTGATTATCTCCTTAAGAAGTGTCAGCATATTTAGAAGTACCCTATACAACGTGTTAATGAATAAGCGCAAAACCTCATACACCCCAACTGATTTACAACAAAATAATTTGTTTGAAACAATAATTTCATTATTTTGATACTTAAAATTTTAAGTTATTCGCAATTTAAGTTTTGAGACAAAAATGATTTGATATCATTTCAGCAATGAATGAAAGCGCTAACGTGCTCATGGATACATTTTAAGAATCTTGTTTTGGTAGTAAACAGGATGAAAGTGCCCGAGCAGTGGGTTGAAATCAAGTTCAGTAAATTTTAAATTTTAGAAACAAATTATTTAATATTTTGAAAAAAATTACCTATATTGAAAACATGATAATTTGATTCTGCTCTCGATTCTAAACAAACTACTTTCTAGTTTTGCGTTAATTCATTAACACGTTGTATATTAACACGGTCTATCGTAATATTAACGCGCAAATGGTGACCTCAATAGAAAACAATGTTTGCAGGAAAACCGATGTTGTAACTAAATGGATCTAATGGTACTGAATAGTTTTAATTCAAGTTCCTGCGACCGAATGTTAATTACTCGACGAAACAGAAACGAGGTTAATGTGTTTTACTTTGTATTGTTCGGTGAACTTGCGTTTCTAAGTTCAGTTGTTTTGTCTTCAGGTGATTCTAATGCACTAATTAGTTTTGATACTTGTTTTTATGAGAGATTGCTAATGGATTTAGAGTTTGTTTGACCAGTTATCGTACAGGGATTTTCAGTTTAGTTAAATATGTACATACAACGTGTACAATTAACGCAAAACTAGAAAGTAGTTTGTTTAGAATCGAGAGCAGAATCGAATTATCATGGTTTCAACATAGGTAATTTTTTTCAAAATATTAAATAATACCATACCATACCATATGCTCACGACTATATTCCCCGAGGGGGTAGTCAGAGATATTCTGAAACCTCAGAACATCCACGTTTCACCAATAGTACCGAAACTCTGTCCAGTGTGACGGGGGGGTGAGCCCGTCGCCACTTATAATGGACAGTGGGTACAATACATGCCTCGAAATTGAAGCATGCAGGTTTCCTCACGATGTTTTCCTTCACCGAAAAGCCAGTGGTGTTACAAATCGCACATAAATTCCGAAAAACTCATTGGTACGAGTCGGCCTGGATGGGGATCGAACCATCGCCTCCTGCATGGCAGGCAAGGTTTCTCGCCACTGGACCACCACGGCTTTAATAATTTGTTTGTAAAATTTAAAATTTACTGAACTCGATCTCAACCCACCTCACATGCACACTCACCCTACTAACTACCAAAACAAGATTCTTAAAATGTATACATGAGCACGTTAGCGCTTTCATTCATTGCTGAAATGATAACAAATCATTTTTGCTTGAAAACTTAAAATGTGAATAACTTTAAATTATAAGTATAAAATAACGAAATTATTGTTTCAATCTAATTATTTTGTTATAAATCAGTTGGGGTGTATGAGGTTTCGCGCTTATTCATTAACAAGTTGTAGAGGGTCCTTCTTAATATGCTGAAACTTTTTTAAGGGGATGATCAAACCATCAAACTGAACAACTTTCTCTATGGCACCAACATCGAAATAAAAAAAATGTTTTTTCGTGGTTTCGATGTTGGTCCCATAGTAAAAGTTGTTCAGTTTGATGGTCTAAACAACCCCCTTAAAAGTTTATTTGTATTTTTGTAACACCTTGTATACAGGGTCCTTCTTAATATGCTGACACTTTTTAAGGGGATGATCATACCATCAATCTGAACAACTTTCTCAACGTAAATAATACAATACTGAATAAGATAACGTTACATTGAACTACTAACTATATTCATGAGCGTTGGTGGCGCGTTGCGGAAAGGCATTGACACTCAGGTTGTATTAACGCTCATTTTTAGGGTTCTGTTGTGTACGAGGAACCCTTATTAAAAATATTTTAAGTGTGGAATATTCGCGAAGCGTTAGCGAAATATTAAGCTTTAAAGCAAATTTTGCTAGAGTCAACGGTTCCCCCCCACCCTGCTAAACGGTTGTTTTTGGATACGTGAAAAAATTTACGGCAGTAGTGTGTATAACGATGTTACATGAAAAACTATCACCGCTAAGTAGGCTTCACAAGTTAACGAGGCTTTACAAGTTAACGAGGCTTTACAAGGTAATAGTCGACCAACTTGTAAAATGTACTTTTTAGACTTTATTAGCCGTTAAACCGAAGTATAAAACAATAAGCCCCCTTCTAAGTCCGTATATTGTAACTGGAAACTACGAAACCCTACTCTGCGCGTAGCCCGACACGCACTTGGCTGGATTTTTAGCATGATTTTTTTTTAAATGTACGCTTGTATTTATAATAATTTAGTATTCTTTTTGCTTGTGCGTTAGCACCGTATTTCCACCAATGTCTAGTAGTTTGTGGGAGTATCTATCCCAATCTCAGGGATTGTTTTTGATCAAGAACAAAAAGAGACTGAGGATTGCGGAGCCTCGTGGCAGGAAAAAACGCGACGTGCGAACAACACGCGAGACAAGTGCTCGGGTCAGAACCTGCAATGTGACTCCATTAGCATTAGCCAATTGCGTTTCAAGTGGAGAAAGCAAAAATTAAAGAAACGATTTTTACTATGTGAAAATTATTTTCAATTTAATTAAATCAAACTTAATCATGACCTTAAACTGGTAAGGACCCTAATCTATTTTCTGTCAACATCCAAAACCCGTGTCACCGCAAAATAGGTTTTTTTATGTCGCCTGTTACAACACCTTGCCGTTGCGGGCTTGCCAGATAAATTTAAATAATTTTATCTTTGGCAAGACTCTCCAGTTATGCTTCCTTCAAAATGCAGGGAATTTTAAACAGAGGCTTCAAATTGCGCATTCTATTCTTGCATACTTATAAGAAACTGTTTTCTATGAAAATATTAACACGATTAATAGTCCCTTCTCTTTTATATATTGACATCCATTTATTGTGTTGAATTTGGTAGCTATACAAAAAATATTATGGTAAGATATTAGTACCTTATTAATTTCGGTGAAAAATTTTCCTCTGAGCTATAAAATCTCCTATTTGCTATAAGTAAGACGATAAGCCATAAATTGGAAAGAGAATTCAGTATGATTGTTGATGACTGCATTATTAGGAGAACAATGCTGGCAAGAACAATGAAATGTGTGGATTATACTAAATACTTTGACTATTTACATGTGGACTGGTTACGCGTGTAATTCTACTAACAAACATTTCTGCCACTTTTTGCGGGGGGCGAGGTAACATAAAATCCACATCTTTGGATTTTATTCCCCATAACTTTAGATTCTAATTTTGAATGTTAAAAATCATGAAAAGTAGTCTCGTGTGAACCCCAAACGTTCTAAGTTCGAAGTTATTATTTCGCAATTATAGGCTGTCTCGTTTAGTGATAAGGTGTAAAATTGAATGTAAATGCACAAGATCAATTGTGTTTATACCGTGGCAGAGGGCCGCAAGGCTAGTTGTTATAATAATTAGTCAAAGACTAAATATCATGGCATCATCATGATGCAAGATGAATGGAAGAAGATAAAACTAAAGTAAAATATGTAAAAAATTGCAAATCGACTACATGCTTCTTAAAAAGGAAAATTCTAAACACCCTTCGCATCAAGGAATGCACCTGGCTCAAAGAAGCCCAATCACACTAGCAGCATTCTTCACTGGATGATTATTTAAATGATCAAAATGCTTGGGTCTGAGGTCACTAGCTTATAGTTTATTTACTTTACTGTATAGTATCTGTATAGTACTGTATAGTATTATCTTATTAAATAGACTATGTATTATTGTATACATAACTTTCGCTTTATATTGTAATATTGCTAAGTCGTGTTATGTTGTAGAGTTTCTGGCCGCATCTTCTCTACAGCGACAACTCGTTCCGACGCGGTTGTAGCTTTAAAAAATATTTGACGTTTGATAAGTGTGCTGCAAGCTCCTATATTGAATAAATTATAATGACTTTGACTGCTGCTGGATAATTATTAGAGATATCCTTTGAACACATACGATATAATAATAAATACAGGGTATTTATTAATATTCTGACAGTTTTTAAGGGGGTGACCAGACCATGAAACTGATCAACCTATTCCATGGAACCAACATCGAAATCGCGAAAAAAAAATCGGCTTGCAATTTTGTATGGAACAGTGGATTTTTTCGATTTATGTCTCTTTATTTTATTTTCTTTAAACTGAACAACATACACTATGACAGAAATGATTTTGTAGAACTTTGTTCGTACCTAATCTACGAATACGTTATACCCTTTGACTAATTATTATAAGGACAAGCCTTGCGGTAGCATTTCCCCTCTGCCACGGTATAAGCACAATTGATCTTGTGCATTTACATTCAATTTTACACCTTATCACTAAACGAGACAGCCTATAATTGCGAAATAATAACTTCGAACTTAGAACGTTTGGGGTTCACACAAGACTACTTTTCATGATATTTAACATTCAAAATTATAATCTAAAGTTATGGGGAATAAAATCCAAAGATGTGGATTTCATGTTACCTCGCCCCCGGCAAAAAGTAGCAGAAATGTTTGTTAGTAGAATTACACGCGTAACCAGTCCACATATAAATAGTCAAAGGATATACATGCCTTAGTGTATTTTACATGATACCATAAAAACAGGCTTAAATGTAATTTAGGTCAGAACTTAAATGTAATTTCAGTATATTTTGCTAGCTACAGACTTAGGCAATGTTGCCAGAGAAATTTGAATAGATAATTTTTATCGTCGCAGAAATGTCCCGTCAGGCATTCCCTCCAAAATGCGGTGAATTAAGTACACTTGGGGTCGAGCCTTGTTTCAAGTGAAAATATAACTTATGTTTTAGTGATTTCAGTTTATTTTCTACTGTTTTCAAATTTATTAACTTTACTCAGTGGTGTTATATTATATTTTATTGCGTTTTCAGATTTTGGTCCAAATATTGTAATTCTACGTTTCTTTGTTTCTCGCGTGCAAATAAAGAGTGTTATGTAATGTTCAGTTTTTATTTTCAAACTTCCTACTAGTATTTACATGTCCTAACTTTTTAGTATCTGGCTTAAGAGGCGTCTAAATCCTTCAGGCATCTTCAACACCTCTGATGCTCACACCATTTTGACGGCCCGATAGCACAGTCGTAAATGAACCTGCCTGCTGTGCGCAGGTCGTGGGTTCGAATCCCGTAAGGGACGAATATTTGTATGATGAATATGAAAATGTGTACCCGAGCCATGGATGTTTGTATCTATAAATGTATTCTATATCGTTGTCTAGTCATCATAATACAAGTCCATGTGATGGCCAAGATATTTATTTATTAGATTCACAGGATCTGTCCATTCTTTGAATGCAACGGTCTCCTGCCCCATCAGATTCATGAGGATGAGGAGGAGAGTCAAAGATACATGTATTTTTGAAATGGGCTTGCGCTTTGCTTCGGCTCACCTGACAGAAAATGTAGATGAAGCCGAGAAAGTATCGCGCCCACCCAGAAAAAGCCTATCAACTCTTCTTTTAAATATTCTGATTGAATTTGGTTAGATAAAATAGATTAGTGGTTCTCCTTATAAAAGAGGCGTACCTTATTGTACAGATCATTGGAATATGGACTACGTATGGATGCAATTTTGCACTACTTCTTGTCGTACGTTGGTGAAAGGGGGCAGGTGGAATCAGGTCATGGAGCTCCTGAGCAGACTCACCGAAGTGTAAACGATAAAACACTGTCAGAGGTGCGACCAGCTCCTGACTACTTTAGTTAATAAGCAGTCGCTGTATTTGAAATCGACTAGAAGAAAACCATAATTCTTCTTCAATTCAATGACTGTCTCAATTAATTTCAAAGCTAAACTATACCATAATTAAGCCCACCGTACATTAAGAAAACCTGGAATTCTTTCATTACTTCCCTCAGTTAACAAAAGCGCTTCATTGCCAAGTAATTACAATAGAAGATGCTTGTGTTACTCCGCAGCATCATAATTTTTCTTCGTTTTATTGAGGACCTCAACGTCTCTATAGAAAGGTTAATTTCAACGATAAACTATACCACAATTACCCCCGAGTACATTAAGAAAACGTGGAATTATTTCATTATTTCCCTCAGTTAACTAAAGCGCTTCGTCGCCAAGTCATTACAATAGAAGAGGCTTGGATTACTCCGCATAATTGCCAAGGAAGCAATTAACTGCCCTCTCTAGGGGTTAGTGAAATATTGCCGGAGCTAAAGCTCTCGATATGTAGGCTTCGTGTTTCATCAGTTTACGATGACAATATCAGCGTCCCTTCATTGAATTGCAATCAATTCATTTCTTTGTATAGTTTTATTAATTTTTACTATGAAAACTGTAAGCTTTAGGCCAGTTTTTTTCTATTTTAGACTCCTAGATGATCATAGAAGATTCATTGGTGTACAATGATCGCCTAAGGAGATGATCACAGGTGATTAAAGTCGACTCTTCTTTCGATTATAAGATTATAATAGAAGTCGTTAAGTATACAGGGTTCTTAATATGCTGACACTTTTTTAATGGCATGATCAGACCTTAAAACTGAACCACTTTCTCCATGGCACCAACATCGAAAACGCGAAAAAAATCTTGAACTAGGCAGTAGGTTTGCAGTTTTGTATTGACAACAACAAAATCTCGATGTTGAAGATCATTATTATATTTTTCATTAATTTGTATGTCTTTCAAATAAAGAGCTTCTAAAAGCAAAATATGGCCCGGCCATGCGTTTACATAGTGGGAGCGTCTTAAAATTTTCAAATTATTTATTTCATGATCTTAGCAATACTAAAGTGACTATAACTTTAGAGAGTGCTATCTAGCTTTAAAATTCTGTTTCAACAAAATCTAACATTTTAGCCATTATACTTATTGGACGTAAGTAGAATTCCCAACGGATCTACATAAATTTCCTCAGTTTCATTCCAGTTTTTCTGTATTTTTTTCAACTGTTTGTTGTGAATAAGATAAACGAGGACAGGTGTTGCGCAAACTGATTATTCCCTTTGTGAAAATAAATCTTTTAAATTTGGATTTTTTGCTGTTGAATCACGTAACACGGTTATAGAGTTCACAGGACTTCATAATCTTAAATATTATAAAACTGTAACAGAAGTGTCTGTACATTGAAGATATTTACATGAAAAATATTACGAAATGGTTTTTAGGTATCCCGGACTCCAAAATCAATCTTTTCTAGAATTTCTGTCTGTCTGTTTGTTTGTAAGTTTGTAACAGCATCACGCAAAAACTAAAGAACCGATTTTAATGAAACTTTTTATTTCATAGGTTATGATCTGACTTAGAATCTGGTACATATAATTTTTGCGGACGAAGTAGTGGGTAAACTCTAGTAATACATACAGGTTGAAATTGATATCTTTAGCATCCTTTTAAACTAACAGTCTACTCATCAAACTGAACAATTTTAACAATGGGAGCAAACCGATCGAAGGAAAAATAACATCAGCTATTCCATACTAAACTGCAATGCCTACTCGACTCAAATGTAACAGCAGATTTTTTTTTGAGCTCCGATCGGTTTACTCCCATAGTAAAAGTTCTTCAGTTTGATGGGTAGACTCTTAGTTTAAAAGGATGCTAAGTATATAATCTTCCTCCATGTACACATGATTTCATACAAGCAGCGCTGGATGCAATTAGCGGGGGACCCAAAACTTGCCGAAAAGGATTGCCAAACGGATATCATTGCATATCCTTTATTATTATGTCCTAGTGGTTGTATTCTGGCTAGTAATAATGATGATAACGATATTATATCGTCTTAATAAGTCGTATAAACTCTACTGTCCTAATTTTATAAATTTATCAGATTTACCGTTCTTTTTTTATTTATAATTAATGGACTTTTTGCTTGTGCGTTAGCACCGCATTTCCGCCAATGTCAAGCATTTTATGGGAGTATCTATCCCAATCTCAGGGATTGTTTTTGATCAAGAACAAGAAGAGATTGAGGATTGCGGAGCCTCGTGGCAGGCAAAAACGCGACGCGCGAACAACACGCGAGACAAGTGCTCGGGTCAGAACCTGCAACGTGTCTCTTTCCGTTCTTTATGGAAAGAAATAGTTGAAAGACGCCCTAGACTAGACGCATGTAACTACTTCAATCAAATCAGATGCGTTCCTACTTAAGAAGGGTCTAATAAAAATGTACTCGAACCCGATAATCATGTATGACTACAGAACCCTAAACTATGCGTAGTCCGACATGCACTTGGCTAGTTTTTGCTTTTTCTGTTCATATTTAAGGGAACATAATTCGAAGCGCGCCATACAAACGAAGTCTGGTGATATTTTCAATTCTAACCAATTAAAGTCGATGGAAATTTTCAAAAACAATCTAGAAACTAATCTCTTTATTTGTATGACGTCCGATTTTCGTTAAATTGTCGTCTTATAGTTTTAAAGTTACAGTGCCTCAAAGAATTCCATACAAATCTTAAATTAGTTCTAGCACTAAAACTCTATATTTTAACTAAAATCTGACTTCATAAAACATAGAGATAAGTTTCTAGATTTTTTCTGATAAATTGCATTGACTTTAATTGGTTAGTATTGAAAATATAACCAGACTTCATTTGTATGCAGTGCGCATTTACGCTTTCGGAATAAACTTCTTTTAAGTCATCTCAAAAATGTAACTAACATGTCAATATCTTAGACTACCTATATGCGAACCCGCCTCGCCTTAGCATTTACCCTCTGCCAACGTGCAAGATCAAAAAATCGATCGCATTTAAATTCAATTTTATACCTTATCACTAAACGCGACAGCCTATAATTACGGAACAATAATTTCGAACTTATGACGTTTGGGGTTCACACGACACTGTTTTTCATGAGTTTTAACATTCAAAATTAGAATCTTAACTGGAGTCACGTTGCAGGTTCTGACCCGAGAACTTGTCTCGCGTGTTGTCCGCACGTCGCGTCTTTGCCTGCCACGAGGCTCCGCATTCCTTAATCTCTTCTTATTCTTTATCAAAAACAAGCCCTGAGATTGGGATAGATACTCCCACAAACTACTTGACATTGGCAGAAATGCGGTGCTAACGCACAAGCAAAAAGTCCATTAATTATAAATAAAAAAAAAAAAAAGAATCTTAACTAATGGAATAAAATTCAAAGTTGCGTATCTCGTGCTACCTCGCCTCCCGCAAAAAGTGGCAGAAAATTGTGTTAGTAGAATTACACGCGTAACTAGTCCTCATATAGGTAGTCTAAGGTCAACATAAACAAACACCTAACATACCATATACCTTATGCCCACAAAAACATTGGATTACGAATCATATCTCTTAGTCACCTCTTACAACAGCCACGGCAAGAATTCCAAACCGACATTCTTAAATATATTTTTATATCTAAACAGTTACGAAAGGGTGAACGTTTTTCATTCCGTATTTTTGTAGGCAGTTAGTCTAGCGACCAAAAAAAATCTACAATACGAACTCAACCGATGCCAAGATTGAATACTCTCTCAGCTCTCATAAGAAGCTATTCTAAGAGATATTGTTCCAAGTTTCTTTTGAATAACATGCTCAAAGAGTCATTTCCAGGATTTACCCCGAACACTTATCTTTCGCGTGGTATTCGGGCGGTTCTCGTCTCAGCATGCCACGAGGCTCCGCAATCCTTCTTAGTTGTGTTCTTAGCCAAAAACAATCCTCGATATTGGATAGATACTCCCTCAAACCACTTAACACTGGCGGAAATGCGGTGCTAACGCACAAGCAAGAAGTCCATCAATTATAAATAAAAAAAACATTCTCAAGAGCTTATTCAAAACATACACATATCAACTCCATCAAAAATCAAATTTAGTGTGAAAGGTAGGTAAGATAGTAAGCCCAATGCTACTTGGACATTGCACACAACAGACACCTGGAAACCAGGTTTGGCTTCGTCACCAAGGCACAAATCCCATTCAATACTTAGGATTTGAACCTGAAACCTTTGAGAAGATACAAAAACCTCTCAACTAGACCTCTTTTCAACCAGCATCATTTTGGAAAGTTCATAAAAATATCAATTAACATATTTTGTTTTTATTGAAAAAGACTTAGGGCCTCTTTCACCACTTCCGAATAAGTTCTTGTTAGCTTATCCGACAGCTCATTTGACACATTCTTCATACAAAATATGTCAAACGATATGTCAAATAAGCTAACAATGACTTATCCAGAAGTGAAACAGGACCTTAATAATTTATATCATTATAAGTTACATAATGATGTCAGTGTGCAAAATGCTTCGTCTAAATAATACAAGATTATAGATACAGGGTTCAAGACTATAAGATTACAGATTCAATTTGTATGTTACATTTCCTCAATTTAATTTATCTTTATTGGTTATCAAATTGAAAATGCCTTAATTTCTAATAGAAAATAACTTAATTTGTACATTTACATATTATTTTTTACTTTTTAGGCTTCCGTGCCCAAAGGGTGAAAAATAAAGGGGGCCTCATACCCGAAAATAGTTTTTATCAACGTTTTTTCTTCTCGCTCTATCTTAAAAACAGTATACATACAAGCGTCAAAACTTGGTATAATTATAAAGCAAACTTCATATTATAACAACAAATAATAAAAACCGGCTAAGTGTGAGTCGGTCTCCCGCTAAAGCTCCCGGAGAAAAAAAAATTATAAGTTAGTTTGTTGTGTGGTAGTGTGGTACGGATAGAGTGCGCGAGTTGACCGGTTTAATTTAACAATAATTTCATATTATTGACATTATTTCTCTACCATGTTACTAAATCAGAAATATTCATGCTCATTTTCTTCCTTTACTAACAAGCGTAAATCAAATCACATTTGCTCTCCGTATTTCTACCCTTAATATTAAATAGAATTCATCATCTCCGTTATAATGAGATACTCGTATATGATTCCCATTGGTACATTCAACTCAAATAAAGACATAATAAGTAAAAGAGGCTTGAAGAGGCAATTAGTACATTAATTAAACGAGAACAAAGTCACTTACCGTATATCATTGAGACGAATAGAAGTATCGCATTCAATATGTACGAATGCTCCTTCATCTTCTTCCAATTCCCTGCCATATTGATCTTTATTAACACTTACAATTTAATTTTACACTTATCATCGTCACTTTCGATTTCAAATTTAATTACTCTAGTCGTATTTACTCCCTAATTACTAGATTCAACTTCTCTACACTTAATTGCTACTAGTGTATCTGTTTCAACTAAATCTGTCAACATTTATTTTAGTTCGTAATTAACTCGTTGACAAATACCAGTATTAAGTCTTCAGCCTTTTAAATAAATGTCACTTCATATATTAAAACACCCTTCTTGTTACTATTTTTGTTTGAAACGACCGTTACAGATAAATCTTTTCATGAAGTACGTTCCAGTTTCAACGTCATGGATTAGTGAATAAAACATAATGCATGGAATCTTCTAAAATAAACTCGGAATCTCCGTTGTTTTCAAAGATAAATCTCCGACTAATCCCGGGGTAACTTTTAAAGAAATTTCCTTTTACACTTCTCTTTCATGATTTAATACCACAAGTTTGCACACAACCATTTGCACTGTCATTTTTTTGTTCAAACAAGTTTTTTTAATCACGGTAATCCTTCACTTGTTTGAAAAAAATTGTATGGAGATAATGTGTTCGGCATTTTTTCGATAGAATTTCGTCGGCGCAGCGTACGTGTGCTCCAGACGAAATCAGCAAAAGCACTGACTTACATAAGGGATTTGCCCCGTGCCAGCGGGTCTCCCAGAGAGAGAAGAAAGATAGTTCCCGAGGGTTGCAGGTTACGTGTGGTACAGTAGAGTGAGACAAAAGATTTCGCATTCAACTGCGGCCCGTACAAACGCTGAAATCTTGTGTGAAGAAGCAATTAAAATATACATAAATCTGAAAGAGATAGGTTTTCAGTATACGCGTCCAAGTTAATAAGTGTTTAATGTAGCAGTAAATAAAGTCAAGGATTATCACATGTTAGCATTTATAACGTAATATAATTTAAATGTAAGATTATTTAAAATTGCTTTCGGTAATTAACTGAATTCGTGGAAAATGTTCTAAGCGACTAAAGTTTGATATACTCGTAAAATCTTAGGGTATCGTTGTAGCATATGCTACCGACTATATTCCCCGAGGGGGTAGTCAGAGATATTCTGAAACCTCAGAACATCCACGTTTCACCAGTAGTACCGAAACTCTGTCCAGTGTGAGCCCATCGGGGGGGTATAGTTGTAATATGGTGTTTTTATTATAGAATATACTGGAAGGCAAAAGCCTCTTCTCACGAGTAATTTGTAAGATGGTGTGGGCCATACTCCACCTCGCAGGCGCAGTGCTGGTTGGTGGAGGCAAGTTAGTGGTCACCTTGCTGGCAGAATTCGCTAGGTACGTTGTGTTTTCTTTGGGAGGGCTGAGTCGAAAACCGTTTCGAGATAATTGTCTCAATAACAATATTATCTAGGTATGTCAGATATTTTAAAATGAAAGGATATATTTAACTTAATATTTAACAAAATAACGTCGTTTTTCGGTCCGACGAGTGACGTCACTAGAAGGACTGTAAAACTTCTTGGTAAACTAAAAATCTGCTTAAAATAACTGGACATTACGAAAAAAATAAATCAATATGTCAGAATTTGATGTTGCCGTTTTCATAATAGAGTTGGAAAGTTTTGTTTTTGTTCTGAAATTAATTTAAGATTTCTATGGAACGGATTTGGCTATGATTTACACTTTTATTTCTCAGAAAATATCCGGATTTCATGAATATTTCTTAAAGGACATTAAATTCGGACTTCGCCTTTATTAAATTTGGACATCTAAGATAACGACATGAAATCCGGATATTTTCTGAGGAATAAAAAGTGTCAACATTAGCCAAAACTTTAAAAAATCATATCTCAGAGATTCCCTGGGGATTGGGCAATCGTTTTTTTTTACATTTAGTGGAGATTGCGGCCTACGATTTGGATCAAAAATCGGAACCCAATACGACGGAACTACAGAGGAAAAAAATAAAGTCGAAAAAACTTAAATAGTTAATCTTTAAATTTCTATGACCTGTACAAGTCTCAAACTATTCTTAAAAGACGCGTAAATTAAAGGTCTTTCGGCACGTTTTTGCAAAGAAGTAGTAACCGGTTCAGATATTCTACAGGATTTTTTTTTTCTGATAACCGGGATAGAAAATAGGCGATTTTCTGGATTTTTTTCTCTAAAACTATAAATCGTAGACAATCGGGAGTTTTACTCTTGTATTCAAAATGTTATAAACTATCTATTTTCGGCAAAAACTGGACCACGTCTGATTTTGGGCTCCGATAAAACACTGTGAAACATAGATATTAGTTTCAAGATTGATTCTGAAAAATGTCATCGACTTTGATTCGTTATTATTGAAAATATCGCCAGACTTCGTTTTTATGGAGCGCGCTCCGAATTATATTCCTTTAAGCGGCCTGGCGATCATGTTCTCTTAATGTACTTTCATTAAACGTAGAAAACGAAATTAGTCAAAATTATGAAATGACATTTTCTGTTCATTCTTGCGACTGTCCCAGACGTCGATTTATTAGCAAAATAATAGCATTGCCTGAGTGCAGATTTAGGAACACGATTTAAAAATAGAATTGTCATGGTAATATAAAAACTCGTGAAGTGCGAGCCGGGCAACTCGCGCACCGAGGGTTCCATACCACACCACCACAAAACATATAAATTCACTTACAAAAAATTTTGTTTTCTCCGGGACCTTTAGCACCAGACCGACTCACACTTGGCCCGTTTTTATAATTTTTTGCTATACTGTAGAGTTTGCTCTATAATCACACTAAGTTTGACGCTTTTACCGTTACCGTTTTTACGATAGAGCGAGAAGACAAAATATTGATAAAGACTAGTTTCTTGTATGAGGACCCGTATTATTATTTTCACCTTATTTTATAACTTTTTGACAATTTTATTATATGTTAACAAATCCGCCATAATAATAAATTAAAAATATCAAGTGTCTAGCTATTACGGTACAAAAGTTACAGCCCTAAATAGTTAGGCCGGACGGACAAACGGACAACGTAGGCTTAGCAATAGGGTCTCTTTTTCCCCCTTTGGGTACGTAATCCTAAAAACAACATTCTTTAGCATGAGCTATAGCATGATAATCACTTATCCTGTGCATGCAAGATTAGTCAGTCGTATCGAGTTTGACTGCCCACGGTGTGCCATTTTATTTATTATCATACCTACCTATACCAGAGTGACAGAAAACATCGTGATACCTACATGCATAGATAAAGCACATGTCTAGATGGACAGTCGAATCTGCGAACTGGTCGAAAATTAAGAACAACAAAAAGCCCGACTGCACATAAAAAAATGTTTACTGAAAAGAGAAAAACAAGCTCATTAATCAGCTATACTTACCCAATGTCACTCTCACAATTTTTACGAATCTAAAGACACATGAGGAGTCTTTAGATTAACGTTACGTTAAAATCCATCTAGTCATCAAACTGAACAACTTTCACTTTGGGACCAAAATCGAAATCGCGAAAAAAACAGCTGTCTCATACATTTAGCTCGAGTAGATTTGTTGTTTAGCATGGAACATCAGATTTTTTTTTCGCGATTTCGTTTTGGTCCCATCGTGAAAGTTGTTCAGTTTGATGGTCTAAACCCCCCTCCAACCTTAAATGTTTATTTGTATTTTTGTAACAACTTGTACAAGTAATATGAAGAAATTTCAGACTAGAATGCATGAGCATATTTTTTATGCACATACATACATAAACTCACGACAGTAATCCCTTTCGGGGTGGTCAAAAAATGCTAAAACCCACACATTTTGTATTATTATGATAATATAAGATCATCTTGATGCTCACCGAACTGGAACAGGACACAATAATAGGACGTCATAGAGTCTAGGATGCATTCATATCTGGAAAAGGCGCCGCGAGGCGGCTCGCGAGCCGTACGCGAGCCGTACGCGAGCCGCTCACGAGTCGTTCGCGAGCCGCTCGTGAGCTGCGCAGTAGCGACGCATGAGCATATAACGCAATTGCGCAGATCGCGAGCTACGCATTCGCCGCACGTTCTCCAGATGTGGACTCACCCTTGAGATGTGGAGAGCTAATGGTCAATTTACAATAAAAGGTACCTTTAAAGTAGGCAAGTTAGTTGTCAACTTGCTTTCAGAGAATTTTCAAGTCTCCTTCACAGGCCTCTGACCTGGTTTAGTTTCACCGTCATATGATAGAACTATTCCGGGACCAATTGCGTATCTTTCCTTCCAAAGCACGGAGATGCTTGCGATAAAATACCACTTAAACGGTCATCCAAAGACTGACCGGACCTGACGTTGCTTGACTTCGGTGATCGTTTCCAACACCGAAGGTTCACTTCGCCAACGAGCGCCTGAACTCAAACCTTGAACTTAAATGCAAAACATTTCTATTTGATTTCTCTATCTACACCCCGATCCGAATACTAAATCCAAATTAAGGTCTCTTTAGGGCGGATGATTAAACAATTTGACACCTTTTGTTTCTTTTGCCATTCGTTTAGTTGATTTAGATTTAAAAGGCAATTCCTGGCTTATTTGAAGTTAAGATTCGTTTTTATCTTTGACTATTTATATGTGGACTGGTTACGCGTGTAATTCTACTAACAAACATTTCTGCCACTTTTGCGGGGGGTGAGGTAACATGAAATCCGCAACTTTGGATTTTATTCCCCATAACTTTAGATTCTAATTTTGAATGTTAAAAATCATGAAAAGTGGTCTCGTGTGAACCCCAAACGTTCTAAGTTCGAAGTTATTATTTCGCAATTATAGGCTCGTTTAGTGATAAGGTGTAAAATTGAATGAAAATGCATAAGATCAATTGTGCTTATACCGTGGCAGAGGGGAAATACTACCGCAAGGCTAGTCCTTATAATAATTAGTCAAAGGTTTTTATGGAACGAATTGTAGACTACAATTGTTTTATTTTCAGCATGATAATGGTTAGTAGAAGAGACGTGGAGAGTGACTGAATGAGGAAGGTCGAGGGTAGAATTTTAGCACGCCTTGGGAAAAGACCATGCTCAGCAGTAGATAGACTGATGATGATGATGATAATAATTGTCAGATATGCAGGTTATAGGCCTGTCTCATCTACAGCTCAGGTTCGCTTGACGGCCGATTCCCACCGGGGGGTGATCGGCAATAGGTTAGGTGTACCGTGTAAACTTCTTGGTCAAATCTCATTAGACTAGTCGCCATTTTGTGAGTAGTCGATGCGAGACTTGAAAACCCTAGCGCTGTCACGCTGACAGCACGTGGAAGAATGAAAGAGGGAGACTATATGTAAAGGAAGCTTTCATGTCTAATGAGTAACGATTCGGTTCATTTTTGTTTGCACGCGCGCTGTTGTGACTATTGGTAGGTTATTCGCGAATTGTACGATAGGACGGGTGCGAATAACATTGCACCTAGAGAGTCGGTATTTATTTAAAGTGATTCTTCTGTACGGGTAGATAGGTAGGTAATAAATACTAGCAGTATTTATTCTGTGATATCGGTGGCGCGTTGCGATGAGGTACGGACAGTCAATCATGAGGGTCCTGGTTCAGCGTATTAAAAAATACAGGGTGATATTTTTAAGCTAAGATTCTACCCATCAAACTGAACAACTATTGCATTGGGAGCAAACCGATCGGAGTAAAAAAAAAATTTGCTGTTCCATACTAAACCGCAATGCTTATTCGACTCAAATATATGCAACAGTAAATTTCCACCCTAGATAGGCTGATGATGATGAGAGTGGTGAGAATGTGTGGTGGGCCTATGCCTTAAATTACTTATATGAGGACAAGTTACGCGTGTAATTCTACTAACAATCTTTTCTGCCAGTTTTTGCGGAGGGCGAGGTAGAACGAGATACGCAACTTTGAATTTTATTTCATTAGTTTAGATTCTAATTTTGAATGTTAAAAATCATGAAAAACAGTGTCCTGTGAACCCCAATCGTCCTAAGTTCGAAATTATTGTTCCGCAATTATAGGCTGTCGCGTTTAGTGATGCGGTATAAAATTGTATGTAAATGAGTAAGATCTTTTGATCTTGCACGTTGGCAGAGGGGAAATGCTAAGGCAAGGCGGGTCCGTTTATAATTCGTCTAAGGCCTATGCACAAAAACTAGCTCATTATAATTACCTACTCTTATAAATACCCCCACTTAGGTTACCCTACTTTCCAACAATCATAAAGGCCCTCATAAGAGCCTAGGTTTAGCATAAAATTAATTAAAAGTGCCAACTCTAGAAGCTGCTTAAATTAAATGTAAATAAATTTATTCACGGGGAGGGAAGGGTCATCTTAACAATATTGATTCAGGCGACATTGTAGCCTACGTAAGTTTAATAGGGGTACCTTGCTCTTTAATAAGGGGCCATAACACGAATGACCAAGATGATGGTGATTATTGAAGTCTGAAAAATTTAAAATTTCCTTTTTGTATAAGCGTTTTATTTTATTTTATGGACATGCAAGGTCGATTACGATTTCGAAGTTCGATTTCGATTTCGATATTGGTGCCATAGAGAAAATTGTTCAGTTTGATGGTCTGATCATCCCCTTAAAAAAGTGTCAGCATATTAAGAAGGACCCAATAAACAAAGGTCCTTTAACTGTTTACAACTTCCTTGTCAAAAAGTCTGGTAAAAATTTTCATAATTTGGTGCAAAAAACAGATGCTAACGTTAAATATAGGTAGGGTGTTAACTTAAATGTGTTACATATTTTAGGGAGTGCGTCAGACCATTGAACTTTCACTATAGGACTAACATTCTTCTTCTTCTTATCGTGTGGGCCCTGGTGTCAGATTATTTTCAGACCGCCTTACGGCCTCTGACGTCGTGGTTTTTATGTAACGACTAACTACCACGAGAGATATTAGCCGGGACCAACGGCTTAACGTGCCATCCGAAGCAAGAAATCATCTTTCTTTTCAGACAATCAGGTGAACCAACTGGGGAAAAACGAACAAATTGACATATCACTACGTGTCCCCATGGGAATCGAACCCACGACCCCAATAATCTTAACCATTAGACCACGGTTGCAGTGGGCTAACATTGAAATCATGAAACAGGGCCCTGGATTTTTTTAATTCCACATAGATAAATGTTTAATTACGAACTTGACATAAACCGAATGGAATTAATGCGTTATTCGTTTACGATTCACGATTACGTGACGTTGAAAAATAGTAAGTACTCTTGAAACGATATATCGTGCCTGGTCCATTTCCGAACAACAAAATATGTTTGAATCATCATAAAAAATGGTTGCATTCAAAAATTCAAAAAGATATAAACTCGTATTTCCTCAACAGTTGTCCCGTTCTTACTAAAATATAGCATCACTTAACACTCTGCATACAAAATATACCGGACAAAACAAAGTGTTTTATCGGCGGAAGTAATACCCTCAAAGAACTCGGCCTTAAATACTGATTTCGATTTGATTTAGGATCGGTGCACATTAAAGAACCTTTTCTGTATCAAACGAATATCAACTCTAAAGAAGTGTGAATAAGATAGAAGTGAAATGAAAAAGGGAATTTTAAAATAGCATAGACAATGAGAGGGAGACGGATTTATAATTAACTGCAATCAACACTGACGTATTGAATTTCAGGCATTCTGTGCAGTTGTGTGGAAAAGTGGTTTTTGTCTTCAACGTTTTAAATACATTTCAAATACAGGGTTTAACTTAATAATATGTGGACGGTTTATTAAGAGGATGATCAGACCAACAAACTGAACAACTTTCTCTATGGG
The DNA here is from genome assembly GCA_963924505.1 of Agonopterix alstromeriana. Lineage (NCBI taxonomy): Eukaryota > Metazoa > Arthropoda > Insecta > Lepidoptera > Depressariidae > Agonopterix > Agonopterix alstromeriana. The sequence goes on along the minus strand of OZ004671.1, from coordinate 15,998,974 downwards.
ACCAACAGCTAAAAAGCAACAAAAAATCAGCTGTCTCATACATTTGGCTCGACTAGGTTTGCAGTTTAGTAGAGAACAGCATTTTACTTCGGGAGCAAAAATTAAATTGCAAAAAAATCTGCTTTTCATGCATTTGACACGAGCAGGCATTGCAGTGTAGTATGGAACAGCAGATTTTTTTGTTGTGATTTCAGGTTTGCTCCCATAGATTTTTTTTTTCAGTTTGATGGTCTGAACCACGGCGACCTGAGTGGCGACGGGCTCACCCCCCGTCACACTGGACAGAGTTATGGTACTACTGGTGAAACGTGGATATTTTGAGGTTTCAGAATATCTCTGACTACCCCTTGGGGAATATAGTCGTGAGCATATGAATGATGAATGATGGTCTGAACCACCGGACCAATATTTTTTTTCGAATCATTTCAGATCAGTCATTCTTTCAGATCTGTATAAACTTGGCTTGCCTATGATTTTAAGTTTGAGTTGGATATGCCTGCTACAACTACTGTAAAACAGCCGTGTCGCTAAGCCAAAGGCCCTACCGTATTAGTTAGAACTCGGGAGAGCAAACATTATTTTTTTAAGACAAATCACTTCACAACGCGACAGTACAAACGCGTGCCTCCTCGACAGATGTTAACATACGTTGTTTGTTTTCTTACTTTGAGAGATATGTTTGTTTTTTTTTTCTCCGAAGGGAAGACCCCTCCTCCCTTGTTCCATTTTTATTTATGTCACGAGAAATTAACTGTCTCTTTCGGACGTTCTTTTGAAAGATAAAATTTCTTAATAGCCGTGAAGGTTATTAGCATTCTAAAATTGAGTTAGGGCAAAGATTTGTCCGTTTTATAGATTTAATTTGACGTTTTATTTGTTTGGTTTTAATTTCGTGAGTTTTACGATTCATGAATTAATATGTACAATTTCGTTCTCGTTTGTCACCGGTTTTTGTTTTGAGGGTTGAGTTTTTTTTACGTGTGTAAGATTTTTCTAATTTGATTTGTTTTGCATAAAAAATCTGCAAAGTGCAATCCGCGCACGGAGGGTTCTGTACCACATATACACTATAACCAAAAAAATGGTTTTCTCCGGGATCTTTAGCGCAAGCCCGACACACACTTGACCCATTTTTATTGGGTTTTTTTACCTTAGAGTATGTAGGGACTATGGTAATATCAAGTTTGACGTTTGAATGTATTACCTTTTTTACGATAGAGCAAAAACAAAAAACGTTGAAAGAAAAATGCTTCTTGTGTGGGAACCACCCTTAACTTTTGTCGTTTTTCTTTTTCATTATTTTGTAGTTAATCCGACACAATAACGCATGTTCCATGAAAATTTCAAGGGTCTTGCAATTATAATTCAAAAGATACAGCCCTTTATAGGTAGGACAGAAAGACAGACGGAAGGACGGACAGCGTAGGCTTATTAATTAGCGAGGTATGGACATAGGATAAGAAAGAGGCTGTGACCCCACTAGCGAAGGCAAGATAGTGGTCAACTTGCTGTCAGATTTTTTTTTTTTTTTTGGAATGCTTTTGCTCAGGGAGCATTTACTGCTTTTTACTGCGGACTATTGGAGGGACCAGAAGGGTCACCGAGCCAATTGAATAAACTTAAGCAACCGACCTAGGGGCACCCCAGGGGGGGTACGGACCTCGGCATAGGACGTTGCTGGGGCTACGCGGCGGATTGGGTAGCTGGGATCGGTGAGATGCTGTCAGAGAATCTTCAAACCGCTTAAATAGGCCTCTGGCCTGTCTTAATGAATAGTTACACCGCCATCTAACGGAACTATCCAGAACCAACTGCTTAGCGTGCTTTAGAAAGCATAAAGACGCTCTATATGAAATATCACTAAACGGTCACCCATCCAAAGACTGAGCGGACCTGACGTAGCTTAACTTAAAAGGGATCGTTTCGAATACAGAAGTTCCAGCGAGAGCTTATAACTCACTAGCTTTTGTCTGCGACTTCTTCCGCGTGAAATTAGAATATCTAAAATGAATTTGTTAGTGCGCGCCTACATCCTCCGTAGAATATACCGGATGATTTTATTCGCCGTCGACACGGCGACGACGGCGGACGGCTTCCAATACTAAGTGTCATTTTTTTATGGGCCAGCCGTCGATCGCTGTCGGGTAATGTGTCTCAACCCTTAAAAGTAAGTACATACATATGCTCACGACTATATTCCCCGAGGGGGTAGTCAGAGATATTCTGAAACCTCAGAACATCCACGTTTCACCAGTAGTACTGAAACTCTGTCCAGTGTGACGGGGGGACTTATAATGGACAGTGGGTACAATACATGCCTCGAATTTGAAACATGCAGGTTTCCTCACGATGTTTTCCTTCACCTAAAAGCCAGTGGTGTTACAAATCGTACATAAATTCCGAAAACCTCATTGGTAAGAGTCAGCCTGGACGGGGATCGACCATCGCCTCCTGCACGGCAGGCAAGGTTACTCGCCACTGGACCACCACGGCTTTATAGTAAGTACAGATTTTATTTATCACTATGTCATATATTATCATTCAAATATTGAACCTAACACTCCAAAAGAAAATACGTGAAGACGAGAAAGTTCAAGACCTTTAGAAATGAGACCATTAATTCCAGACCTCACCGCATTTTTGTCTAGGTCACCTTCAGAAAACTCGTTAGAAACCTCTTAATATGTAAATCACTTTTAAAGTTTGCAATCTAAGGTATATTTATAGTAAGAGATCTATAAATTTTGATAAATGATTCTTTTTAGGATTCCGTACCCAAAGGATGTCAACGAGACTCTCTAAGCTCTAAGTAAATACTATCATTTATGTTAATTGCCTCCGTGGTCTAATGTTTAAGAGTATTGGGCTCTTGACACAGAGGTTGTGGGTTCGATTTTCACGGGAGGCACCAAGTCATATGTTACTTTGTGCGTTTTCCTCCCGTTGGTGACAGGCTGAATCACCTGATTGTCTGATAAGAATGATGATTCCGTGCTTCGGATGGCATGTTGAGCCGTTGGTCCTGGCTACTATCTCTGGTGGTAGTAGTCGTTACATTAAAACCACGTCAGAGGTCGTAATGCTGTTTGAAAAATTTTACACCAGGGCTTGCTGCTCACACGTAGTCGTATCGTATGAGTTTTTAGTATGAGTACGATCGTGGAGAAAACAAGATTTTGTTAATATTGCATTGCGGTACGGAACCCTCCGTGCGCGAGTTCGATTCCCACTTGATCAGTTTTTAAAATATATCGTCGACAATGAAAGTCAAGAAGTCGTATTTTAAAAATAATGACTTTATTCTAACTTGGCTAATTCAAACATTTTGTCTTCAATGAGTAAGAAACCTTACAATTAAAATAAAACGAAGTGAATTGAAAAATCGCACTAAAAATGTAGCAAAAGTTCAATAAAAATAGAAATTTACTATTGAAGAACGCATAATTATATAAGTAATTAGTAATTATTAAGTATAACGTCGTTGATACTTCAATTAGTCACATGTCAGACGGGAAAAATTTTTCAGGAAGAAGGTAAAACGTTGTATCCACGGGCACCACAGCTGACCGAGTTGACAAATAACAAATTGAAATTTTTTGCATATCATTAACGCGCTTAAATAGAAGACATGTGACCATTTGCCACAAGCTAGTAACCAGATATCGGAAATGTCGCGATTTAAAAACGAAAATTGATTTTATTTGACATGTGACATATTGCAGTCTCAACGACGATAATTGAATTGAAGTATAATTGAATTAACCATAGATGGATTGATAAATTTTTGAAGTGAAATTTTTGAATTGTAGATTCAAAATCATTATCTAATGATGCATAAATTTTGATATTTTCGTGACTTTAAAAGTGTCACTCCTGGATCCGATGCACATATTACTATGGACGTGCTATTTTTCCAGGAGTGCGCTTTAGCTAAAGCAAGAGTATCTAGTGCCTACAGTCCGTTAGCACTTCGGTTTCGGGTGTCGTAATCGGTTATGGTCGTATTAGATCGCGGCCAATGTCAACATTTTTGAACTCAAATGGGAACATAATGGGGTACGTAAATGGGCGGTTCTAAAAAATGTGTCCATGGGCAAAGTACCTTGTCCTATTGTATAAGTAAGCATGACCTAATACTGAAAATACACAAACCTTAAAAATATTTAAAATATTCCATACACCTTTAAATAAATAAAAAATATTAAGTTTAATATTTTTGACATTTTAATAATAAGTATCTATTCGAATAAATCATGCATTAAGCCTATTTAAAACAAATAAAATGTAAAAAAAAAAACATTTAAAGTCAACGAAATTTTTCAGAAACAATCTAGTTACTAATCTCTAAGAAGTCAGATTTTCGTTAAAATATACTGTTTTAGTGCTAGGATTAATTTAAGATTTGTATGGAAATCTTTGAGGCACTGTAACTTTAATACTACGTATTGAATATACAACGTGTTAATGAATTAACGCAAAACTAGAAAGTAGTTTGTGTAGAATCAAGAGCAGAATCAAATTATTATGTTTTCAACAAAGGTAATTTTTTCAAAAAATTAAATTATTTGTTTGTAAAATTTAAAATTTTCTGAACTCGATGTTAACCCACCGCACGGGCACTCTCACCCTACTTACTACCAAAACAAGATTCTTAAAATGTGTCCATAAGCACGCTAGTCGATTCATTGCTGAAATGATAACAAATCATTTTTGCCAGAAAACTTAAAATGTGAATAACTTAAAATTTTAACTATCAAAATAATGAAATTATTGTTTCAATCTAATTATTTTGTTCTAAATAATTTGGGGTGTATGAGGTTTTGCGCTTATTCATTAACACGTTGTATAATGTTTCGTCAAGTGAGAATTAAAGATCTCATTTATTTCTGTAGTTGTGTAGTTTTTATTGTTTCAATCTAATTATTTTGTTTTTAAACAGTTGGGGTGTATGAGCTGTTGCGCTTATTCATTAACAAGTTTTATACTAAGTATTGAAAATATCAAAAAAAAAATTGCTGAGCGCGCTCCGCATTATATTCCCTTAAAAGCATGACACGTCCTCAAAGTCTTGGCTTACAAAATTCCATTGAAAGATCGCAAAAGACGTCTAAGCTCCATTTTAATCCCTGTTCATGTAAAATATCTTTATTTAACAAAATCCGACACAAAATCGAAGGGGGAAGTTTTAAAAATGACTCCATTTCAATGTTACGTTGTCGTGTCGAATTAAACATGTTTATTTTAGCTTCCTTGTTTGAACTTTGGGCTTAAGTTAAAATTTGTCTTCGTACTAAATGAAGGGAGCGTGTATTTATAAAGTTAAATAAATTGTGTTCACTTTATCGTAGATTGCTTGTGTTTTAATTGTGGAGTTCCTTGTTTACTCTTAGGTTATTTTTACTAATTAAATGTTGAACTTTTGATTCACCTTTTGTATTTTCCATCGAGTATACCTTTTTTGTTAAATGATTATGTTAAAATTCTTGTATTTTCACAAAATCAGGAATATGCCCACCACTTGAAATGGAGTTAGCTAATGAATTTTATCAAATTATTATAAGTATATATTTTTTTATTATTTTAAATACCTAAAATTTTGTATTAGTAGATAAAACTAAATGTATATTTATTCATGATTTTACTATTTCTTGTATATTAGGGTATCCTACTAATCTACACTAATATTATAAAGAGGAAAGATTTGTACCTATTTTTGTATGTTTGTAATGAATAGGCTCAAAAAGTACTGGGCCGATTTAAAAAATTCTTTCACCAATAGAATGCTACATTCTTCCAATTTGACATAGGCTACATTTCATTTTGAAAAAAATTAGGGATCCTTGGTAAAATAGACAATTGTCTGGATGGATTTTAATGAAATTTGGCACACAGATAGAATATGATCTGGATTAACACTTAGGATACTTTATTAAGGTCTACGCAGACGGAGTCGCGGTTAACAGCTACTCTCAAATAAGTTGGCGAAACTGAACCAGGGCACTTGTTAATAATAACAGATATATATTTTAATTTTATTTATGTTACAATTGATATTGATGACTAACAAAATTCGTAAGGATGCAGTGAGCGGGGCGTGGGCGGGCATTGTCCTGTAATCATAATATGACCGGGCGGCGGGTCACTATCACGCAATTTTACTTAGTAACAGATATCAAATGCGTTTGTTAATCCGGTAACTAGTTAGATTTAACCTTATAAAGTTTATAAAACATTATACAGAGTGAAAATGTATTAATAAACTATGTACAAATCGAAATTGCGATAAAAACATAATTGTCCATACATTTGGGTCGAGTATTCTGTTCATGTTTTCTATGGAACAACAAATTCTTTTCCGTGATTTTCAGTTTTTACAAAGTGTAACAAAATACACCATAGTAAAACTTAAGCGGGTGGTTTAGAGCATCAAATCAAACTGAACAACTTTTCTCTATGGATCCAACATCGATCAAATTGAAAAAAAACAGCTGTCCCACATACAGGGTCCAACATAATTTGCTGACGGTTTTTTAAGAGGATCATCAGACCAACAAACTGAACAACTTTCTCTATGGGACAAACATCAAAATCACGTTAAAAATAAACAGCTGTCCCATACATATGGCTCGAGTAGGTTAGCAGATTTGTATGCAACAGCAGATTTTTTTTTCGCGATTTCGATGTTGGTGCCATAGAGAAAGTTGTTCAGTTTGACGGTCTGATCATCCCCTTAAAAAAGTGTCAGCATACATATAACATATAGAAGGACCCTATATTTTAGTCGATTCGGTGCTGCAGTTTTGTAGAGTTAATAATTTACCCGAGAGTAAGACCGCACGAGTTTCCCTCATCATAATGAGATAAAATAAATTTTAGCTTTCAAACAAAAAGTTTCATGGATCAGTTATTTTCGCGTGATGCTCGAGCAAACAATCAAATAAACAAACAGACAGACCAACAATTAAACAAATTGTGAATTCGAATCAACTAGGCCTACCATGAGTTTTCACTGTACGTTACTACTGTAGTGGCATCGCCAATTTTGTATGGAATTTCGTACAGCGCTCCTAGTGGTTACGTTGAGAACTAATTTCTACCATACGAATTGGTGACGTCTACAGTAGTAACATACAGTGAAAACTCATGGTACAGGGGCGCGTTCAGAGCCTACGCCCAGAGTGCACTCTGGGTGCAACTTTTCGCACTAACGCCGTTCAGAGCCTCGGTGAAAAAACGCCCTTTGCAACTCGGTTGTCACAACTCAACCGTTCCGTACCTCTGACGGGTTGCAACTTTTAACCATCAAATTAGATGGTTAAAAAACACTCTGACGTTTTGATTATCTGTGGTTACTTGACTTTTTGCTCATTTTGAATAAAACTTAGTTTTTTTCAATTTATTTTTATTCACTCTTTGATTCTTTAGCATGGAAGATGAGAAGCCCTGGAAGCCCATATTACTGTCAATGTCAAAATTTGAGGTTATAAAACAACCGGGATCGTTCCGTACCTTTTGGCGAGTTGAAAAACAACTGTTCGTTCCGTACCTTCGATTGAAAAACAACCAAACAACCGCACCCGTAGGTTCTGAACGCAGCTCTGGACACCTAAAAAGTAAAAACCATATTGTAACTTTTTATATCTTAAATGTCAGTATTGCAATTATAGTACTCTGTGGTATTATGATATGTAGTAGAGATTCAGTTTGATTGTTTGAGGCTAAATTAATGAAAGTTTACATACCATATTTTTGAACGGGAAAAGGTTGCCTCATCTAGATTTCTAGACTAATCTAATGTTTTGGACGGCCCGATAGCACAGTCGGTAGTGAACCTGCCTGCTGTGCCGAGGGTCGCGGGTTCGAATCCCGTAAGGGACAAATATTCAAAAAAAAAAGTCAGAAGTCAAAATTGTTTATTCAAAATAATATCACATAGATAACTTTTTGACGTCATGTTTTTGAATCTACCACCGCGTCGGAAGGTGTTCCGTTCTAGAGAAGATGCGGCCAGAAACTCTACAACACACTTCTTTTAAACAAAACAAAATATACAAAGTACAATTACATAAATTCAATATTAAATTACATAGTGTAACATTGTCAAGACCAGACATTTTGGTCATTCAAATAATCATCGAGTTTATAGTAACCTTTTTTACAGAGGACTTGTTTAACATGGGACTTAAACTTTTTGTCCGTCAAGTTAAGAATATTCTCTGGTATCTTATTATAATAACGTATACAGTGCCCCATGAAAGATGTGTTGACCTTACTAAGTCGAAAATGTGGGAATACTATTTTATTTTTATTTCTTGTATTGTAATTATGAATTATTTGTATGATGAATGTGAATATTTGTACCCGAGTCATGGATGCTTGTATCTATATATGTATTCTATATCGTTGTCTAGTCATCATAATAAAAGTCCAGGCTAGATTCTGGTACTTTAAATGTGACTAGATAATTTGTGTGACATTGTCCAAGATATTTATTTATTTATTTAATGTTCTTATTTCTAAAATACCCTTAGTACTTAACAAAGGCATTTCAAAGTGCACATTCTCCATACAACTGTTAACTACCTACGACCAGTAGGTTTATTGGTAGAAACATAGTCCTAAATAGAAAACATAAAATGGATTTAACAGCTTTTTGATTTGTGTTCTAGGTAAACATTCGTTTTAAATTGAATCCTGCTGCTTTCAAACTAGGTTTGATTTTCGAGTGGAGAAAGTTTTAAGTGAAATAGTTAAATTGCAGAATGATTGCGTATAGTTTATCGCATACAGTGATGTGCAAAATTACAATTACTTTTAAGTTAAGTGGATCAGAAAGTAAAGTAGGTAGGTACCTACAAATAATATTTAACGGTGTTGTTAGAAAATTCGCTACTAATACCAACAAACTTTTTTACCCGACTGCGCCAGAAGGAACCTTACTTAAACGTGCAGTCTATAGGCAGTGGGATACAGGATGTTCAATTAAATGCTGTACATATTAAAGTTGGTGCTTCAGCCCATCAAAATGGATAACTTTGACTTTGAGACCAACATCAAAATCGCAAAAAAAAAACAAGCTAAGTATTCCATAGAAAATATCAACGGCTACAGTCGGCCCAAATACGTAGATGTAAGGAAAAGTATAATTAACCTTTAAACCACATACTCTACCCATCAAACTGAACAACTTTTACTATGGGAGCAAACCTGTCGGAACAAAACAATCAGCTGTCTCATACATTTTAGTCGAGTAGGCATTGCAGTTTAGTATGGAACAGCAGATTTTTTTGCGCTGACAGGTTTGTTCCCATAGTAAATAAAAAAATAGAATTTGTTCAGTTTGATGCGTAGAGAATGTGGTTTAAAGGTTAATGATACTTTTCCTTACACCCTATATATGAAACAGCAGATTTTTTTTCGCGATTTCGATGTGGGTCCCATAGTGAAAGTTCTTCAGTATGATAGATAGATAACTCATTTATTTCATCAGAACAATACAGGATAAACAGTGACAGACAAAGGCAGTATAACACTATGGAGTCCGTATAAGGAGGTCCGTGCAAAGCTGCAACAGCAACAGGGAGCTCCCACGACGGACCGGTCAATAAAAAACATGCTATTGGTATAGGTGTTGGAATATGACACATTGGTATAGATGTTGGAACATCGAAATCGCGAAAAAAAATCAGCTGTCCCATACATTTGGCTCAAGTAGGTTTCCAGTGTTGCATGGAAGAGGTTGATTTTTTTTTCGCGATTTCGATGTTGGTGCCATAGAGAAAATTATTCTGTTGGTCTGATCATCCCCTGCAGCATATTAAGAAGGACCCTGTATATACATTTCACTACGAGTATCAGTGCCAAAACTTTGTCCACTTTGACTGGTAGGGGATCGGTCGTTGTCGGGTTTAAGGAAACGCAAGATCATACATCGTTCTACATCTAGTATATTGAATGTTGTATGTTATTCAAGAAAACAAACGCTTTGCTTTCAGTACTTACAATAAAATATTCAATACTCCATTCCCAATGCTCACAACCAAGTAACTACAGTTCTAACTGGCCTGAACGCTATCTCCAAAACAACAAAGATTAACAACCATAAATACTGGAAGAGAAAATGTAATTCAAATGAAGAACACCGTATTTACCTCGCCCTAAGGCATAACCTTTTAACAAACGGTATACAAGGAAGATAATTTATAAATACAAGCGGATACCAATCCGTAACGGATAGCCGGAGGGATATTTATTTATCAGCGCCTGAACGCGTGTCCGCACGACTGTACCGGCCAACAGATGTTAACATATGCCAGTGTTTTCTTTATTTAAGAGATCTGTTTGTTACTTTTTGTACGGATCCGCGGCGCCTCCGGTCTCTCACTTATTATTTATGGCCGCGAATGTACTTCGCACGTCGGGTTAGGGAGTTTGGAAGTGGCATTGGATTTAATTCTGCTGTTAAATGTGGTCGGAATTACAATAAAAATTGACTCGAGTATCGGGTAAGTATGAGTTAAATAAAATTGTTGTTTGTATGGAAATTAATAAAAAAAGTACCGTATGAAGTAAAAGACAAGTTGTCACATACAAAGATCACCCCGATCTCTAAGATTCACCCCGTCAATAATTATTATACCGTATTTGCTCAAAATTTCGTTTCTCAATGGGTCCCGTCTCAAAACGATAAATGAATTCTATCCTCTCGAAATCGATAGATGCGTAAAATAACAATTGTTCTGGTGGTCTAACACCGCTAACAGTAACGAGAAAACATCAAGAAAATAAACACCATAAGTTTAATCTAATTTCTAAACCAACTGCGCTCAACCTACCCAATCCAACTACGTCCAAAACCCCATCCATTGATCCCACATCCCACCGCCTCTCCGCGCGATATCGTCCAAGTTTCCACATAACTCAAGCCACTCGATTTGGTAGAGTTTATTATTTGTGCTCCGATACGTGTGTACATATTTTGTTCTTTATTGCGTTACTACATCTTTGTTTTGCTTCAAGTAAGTAGACAAAAGACTTGGTTTTGGGAACGTATTGTTTTGGTCCAGATAAGGTTGTATGGAAGGACTGAGGTAGCTAAACATTTTGAGCACTGTTCATATTTTCAAGGTTTCTGATTTAGATTTTGTGGGATGTAGCTACAATTCTGTTTTCCTCTGCAAATCATCATTTTCAGACCGTGTCCATCCACTACATAGAAATCTCCCCATTACACATAGTCCGGTGCCAATTTACATCCAAGACTTTTCAGCTATCTTTACGAAGACTTGGCTGCTAGATGACCCACTTTCTTCCTGCCAGATCTCCTCTCATCAAACATTCAATAAAAGCTTTTCTAAAGCAATCAATGATGATGGTTTTTGTTTGATGATAGATGCTTGTTTCAACAATGCTTTGATCGAATGTTTGATGAGACCTAACCTAACCAACTCAAACCATGTGCAAACGAATTAAGGCTTTTGAGATGTTTGTATACAGGAGGATGTTGAAGATACCATGGACGGACAGAATTAGCAACGAGGTTGTCCTGCAGAGGATGAACAAGAGTACAGAGTACAGTACCTCGGTCACATTATGAGAAGTGATAAATACCAACTTCTCCAGATTATTCTGCAGAGGAAAATTTTGGAAAGACGAATGCCTGGTAGAAAAAGCACGTCCTGGACTAAAAACATACGTGAATAGTTCGATATGAACACCACCTCACTGTTCAGGGCTACAGTATCCAGGGTCCGAATAGCCCTAATGATAGCCAACCTCCGATAGGAGATGGCACCACAAGAAGAAGAACCTAACCAATTGCTAGTGAACCTGAAATCGGTTAGGTTATTTAATGAAATCTGGGCATTTGCGTGCCCAATGTCCAGCAATACAGCATTGTCTTTGGAGCGATTCAAAATGGATAATGTAGCTACTTTCTGGCCAGCAAGAAGAAAAAAAGAAGATGAAGGGTCCTTTGATTCAATGTTTATTATGTTTTAACTAGTGACTAAATTACCGTGGAATAAAAACTAGCTTTACGAACCGGCATCTGTGCCTGATCCGGAAAAATAGGTCGATTTTTTACAATATTTCAATTGCTGTCATTGACTGGCGTCTGGCGTTTTTACCTTCACTTGCAATAAATCTCGTAAATGGACATTGAAATGAAGAGGGTTATCCCTTATAGGTGCTGTTTGTGACTTTATTGTGGAGGTAATATAGTTTGTTTTGGAAAAATGTCTTGTTCTGCTTTACTTACCACGGTACGATTTGTTTTATGTCTACAATATAAGTAAAAAAGAATCTGGTTAAACTACTTTATTTAATAAAAACAAGAGCGTGTCGGACTCGCCCATGATAGGGTTCCGTAGCCATTGCATGAGTAGAATAAGAAAATATTAGTATGTCGAATCTCTTACCTAAAAGAAAATTTGGAGCCTAACTATACTTCGATTTAATTACCTGCAGCGCCACCTAGTTTGTATTAGAAAATTATTTATGTTACAGGTTTTTCCAGAAACTGGTTGGGCTACAGCATCCGTTATAATTTTCATTGAAAGTACTTACCGAAATCTATATTTTATAAGATTTTCAGATTTTTAAACCAACCCCTCTTTTGGTGTATGGGGATGGTCAGAAAAAATATTGTTTCTTAACAACTATTTCATCTTTGGTTTTTGGGTAACTGTTATCTATCTTCATCTTCATCTTCGAAGTAGAATAAAATCTTTTAAAAAGTGGTCGAGTCGGACAAAGTAAGTCCTGCTTGTTTCTCTTTCTATATTATGATCAATCAATCTTATAAAGGCTCTAGAACCACCAAAGAACACACTATTGCAACACAAGTAACCCAATAAAGAACGACAAAAGATAAAGCGTGACATCGTTTCGAAGTTAAAACCACGTATGTAAAAGAAACACATATTTACAGTAGGAACAAAACAGCGATTATTGGTAAACATTTCAATGGAACCATGATTTTTATAATTTAAAAGTGTAATTACATACATACATACATATACTCACGCCTGTGTCCCATTGGGGTAGGCAGAGACAATTGATCGCCATCGACTACGATCCTGACATACCTCTTTTACCTCTTCCACAGTCATAAGTCGTTTCATACAGGCTCGTCGGTTTCGGGTACTTTTGATCTGACCCTTCTTAAGTAGGCTGTCAATTTGGTCTGCATACTTACGTCTAGGGCGACCCCTTTCGACTGTTCCATTCACTCTCGCTTTATATATTTCATACGTCAGTCTACTATCACTCATCCTTTCCACATGACCAAACCATCTCAACATTCCCTTTTCAATCCTTGTCACTATATCCTCTTTCAGTCCACAAAAAAAAAAAAAAAAAAAAGTGTAATTTCACTGGTAATTTAACGAAACACTTTTATTTTTGAAACTAAATCCGTCCAATAAAATATAAAAACACAATAGTAGAACAATTGACACGAAATGAAGAATGGTGCTAGGAGCATAAAATTATAATTGTTAAGTAAATAATTAAAAAGATAGTTCTTAGTTTTACACACCAAGAACACAAATATGAAGGTATACGATTTTTTTAGAGCGTCTGTAAACGAATTACAAGCCACTTATCACCACACGTTATTTTATTAAACCTAAATAGGCTAAAGCTTTGACTATTCATATGTGGACTGGTGACGCGTGTAATTCTACTAACAAACATTTCTGCCACTTTTTGCGGGGGGCGAGGTAACATGAAATCCGCAACTTTTGATTTTATTCCCCATACCTTTAGATTCTAATTTTGAATGTTAAAATCATGAAAAGTGTTCTCGTGTGTTCTAAGTTCGAAGTTATTATTTCGCAATTATAGGCTGTCTCGTTTAGTGATAAGGTGTAAAATTGAATGTAAATGCACAAGATCAATTGTGCTTATACCGTGGCAGAGGGGAAATGCTACCGCAAGGCTAGTCCTAATAATAATTAGTCAAAGGGCTAAAGTGACCCTTCCTTATAATTGCACCTTAAATTTGGTAGTTCCATCATTGTTTCCGTTAACCTCAAAATTAAATACGGACGTAAATACATGTATTTGTGTAAATACAAATTAAGCTCAATTTTCGATACATGTCGGACTTACGAGGTTTTAACACTAAAGCGACGGTAAATGCAATTCTCGCAAGTGCAACAAAGATATATGCGTTAAGTGCAACCGCACATAGATCATGGCAGTAAATATTGGCACGGCATGTTGGATGTATTGCGCTGATTCCAGTCCACTATTTGTACAATGTCTATTTCAATACCAATGACAATGTACTGGGTTTAGTTGAAATTGTTGAACTGTGGATTGAATCAGGAATGTTTTATTAGGAATTTAAAGTTCGTATCAAAAAATTGTGAGAAAATGTTGACATGGAGTGCAATTTTTTAAATTCATATGTTTAACTCAGCAGTTGAAAATGTCAAAATTACTATGGAGATATGCATCTTTCTACTGCTAATTTGACTTTCAAAAATAACAATTCAGAAAGATAATTATCTCCATAGTAATTTTGACATTTTCAACTGCTGAGTTCAACGTATGAGTTTCTAAAATCGCTGTCCTGATTCTATAAGTTCGTACCTAATAATAAGAATGCAATAAATAAATTATGTTGTAGGTACTTAGGTACAAATTGATATCAAATTGGTATAAAATATTAACAATAACGGTAAAGTACTGACTGACAAAAATGTGGTGTGTGACCTTGATTATTATTTTTTTTATTTCTTGTAGATTGATCACAATAAGAAGGATACGTATAAAATAACAGCATTTAGAAGTTTGCATTTTATACCTTTCTACCAATAACAACATTTTTTAGCTTTAGTAAACAAAAACAACGTGTGTTTATACTTATGGCTTCATAGGTTTGGACTTTACATTAAAAGTGAAAAAGACACATCAAAATAATTGACTGATAACAATAGCACTGAAAGCATTTAAAACACTGCAAAGCTCAGCAGCAGTAGTAAAGTTAATGAATGAATTAGTATTCAAAAACAATACATACTTAAATTAAATAAACTGATACTACTAGCATCTAGCCAAAGAGATTATACCTAAAGGCATAGAGTGAGCCATACCAATTATAAAGTATCCACTTTTTTTGACATTTAGGTTTGAGTGTGTGGTGTCAAGTAGTATGGGCATAAGAGGACCAAGTGACAAATGGCCTTATGTTTACGGTCACTTTTCACATACACTAGCTCAAAAAAAAGTGGACAGCCGCATAAACAAATATCTATAGTTCCATCTCCTTCTACTATTAAAGGTACGTCATAAGACAAAAGAGACTAACTACAATCGTAAATTTATGCGGACTCTATGGAGATCCTTCCTCTAAGCCTCTAGCATCACTAGCATCATTCGTCTCATGTAAACAGAACACAAGCTCAAAGATTAAACTAGAAACAAAACGTCAAAACTAAGCACTTACAAACAGAGAGGTCAATAGCACTGACTACAAACATACGGTAAGCGATACTAACAAAGGGTTGGCAGAGATCGTTGGAGCCTTGTACTCTATTCGTAAACAGCGCTTTGTAAACATTGAAGTGCACAGAATCGTTGTAGAGGTGGCAAGAGATAGTTTGTTAATTGTCTGTCTCTCAGAGGACGAGTGGAAGAGAAGCTTTGTTTTGTTTTCTCCTGATGTCAAAGTACAAAAGGTAATTCAATTCGGAATCATGATTTTAGTTAAATCTACCGGAATTAGACTTAAATCAAAACATGCAGACAGTAACTAGCAAAGTGTATTAAATGATGAATAGATAGTAATTTCTCTATGGTTGTCACCGAAATGTTACGAAAAACTAGTAAAAGTTACAAGACATTTAATCTCCTTGTAAGGAACATGCGAAGGTATTTGACCAGAATGTACTACCTACCAGTGATGACATACAGAACAGAGACGTGGTCGAGGTAGACGATTAGGCCTCATAAAAGTCACACAAAGAGAAATGAAGAGGGCTATAAAATCTCGGAGTTTCCTAACAAAATCGAATAAGAAACGAATAAAATCGCAGAAGAACCAGGGTGCTATCCCATGATGCCATTCATCCTGTTCCTGTGTCAATTGTATCTTAGTTTTACCAGCACTCAATACAAAAACACTGCCTTCTATTTTTCCTTCGTTAGTCATCACTCACTTGTCAGAGCTCTTAAAGACTTGAGACACGAATAAGGATAAGGAGTGGGCCATAATTGTAGTGATATACAATTCTAAAGCCACCTTAAGTTAACTGACGTACCTCCCGTTAAATAATCTCTGACCGTTTTATATTGGGTTTAACGTAGCGACTGATCACGCAATATATTTGGGAGAGTGTACCTTGCAACTAACGCTTACTGCCCACTATCGGTTGTCGATAAAAATTGTTTATGCTCTTACCGATAGAGTTTAGAAATAGCATTCTTTTATTTAGTAACCTGAAGGCATATTCCTAAACTATAGTGGCAATAGGCGAGGCACATTGCTCGCAGAAACAATGTTCGATGGGGCCGAAGAGTTCTCAAGTGACGTCCAGGTACAGGAAAGCGCAGCGTGAGTAGGCCCCCCACATGGTGGACCGACGACCTTACGAAGGCGCAGAATTGCAAGAATGAGGTCAGCGCAGGACCGGTCGTTGTGGCAATCCTTGTGGGAGGCCTACGGTGGACGTCTATTGGCTGATATGATGATGATATTTTTCCGCTTCTACATATACCAATGAGGCGTTTTCCAAGATTACTAAAAAGAAAAGCCAGTAGATGAATTAAATACCTGTAAAATTCGAAAAATAAATCTTTTTGAAAAGGCTGTCTATTGACTGACATTGACAGTCGCTGGTGTTGCCAATGGCTAAACTGTTCCCTACCAATAAATACGCAGTAAAACCTGAAATGTTAGTCTATTGTACATTCGATTATAACATCCAAGACCGAGCTGGGATTTGAACCCAAGACCTACGAAACCAGAGGTCAGGATTGATTAGAAGTCGGGAACACGAAGTGGAAATGGGTAAACAGTGACATAGATCAAAAAGATTTTTTTTTTAGCGGACGGGACTTGAACCCACAACCTGTCAAATCCTTTCAGCATAACATTACACTCTGTTAAGGGCCTGAAAGTTAAGTCGGTAGTGAACCTGCCTGCTGTGCCGAGGGTCGCAGGTTCGATCCCGTAAGGGACAAATATTAGTATGATGAATATTAATATTTAAACCCGCTTCATGGATTTTTGTATATAGATTATTATGTGTTCTTGTCTAGTCATCATAATTAAAGTCCAGGCTAGATTTAGATACTTTAAATGTGACTACATAATTTTTGCAACAATTTCCAAGAAAAGAAAAAAAATATAGCCAATATTTGAACCTGCCATTTGCACGTACGTATAGTACGTTCATTAAAGTTAATCCTCCATTAAATCCCTTGCAGCTACTTTTTGTTTTGTTGACTAGCAATTGTTGGCCAGCAAGTGATTTAATAGAGTATTAACTTTAATTTCCGTTCGTGCATCTGACCGTTAGTCATGTAAATATCCTTAAAATACATTTTTGTAAACGGCCCATTAATCTATAAAATATGAAGATTATGACAAGCATTCGGTTTTTGAGACGATAAACTGTCACAAGGTATGTTTTAAAAGACTATATTATACTACACTGCCGCAGCACGTTTCCGTCCTATCAGTTTACAAACCTTAGTCACAGAAACACTGTCACACACCTCGTCAAACTTCCAACCCCTATTGTGTCAAGAGTTAAAAATAATCTTTTTACCGCCGCTCTCCGAAACTATGAACAATAGACATCGCCCTGTATAAGTACATTTCCGTTCAGTTTCGTTACTGTGTTCGTTTTTCCATTGTGTCCTTTTGTTGTTGAGTGGACTATTGTTTCTTGCTTTGAAAACTTTTCGAGCCCTCTCTGGATTTTATTGTTATTTTATTCAGTACAATATCTGCCTATAGGTTCAAGATGAAATTGAAAGTATTCGATAAGTTTTTAAAGATCTTCCTGATTACAAAATTAACGTTTACTTAGTTTATTATAAGTTTTAAACACAAAAGTCGACCTGATTGATTAATCTTGAATATCATCACATTTTATTACTAATTTCTGAATGCATCCATGGCACAACTCTTAAATCCTTTTAAAAAGCCGTTACAATTTAAAATGATAAATGAAAAACCATATAACTCTGGGCTGCCATTTTTCATGGTGAAGTTTATTGTGCCTCCTGTAAAATTTGATCTAATGGAGTTACGAGGTCTGACACTTTAGTCGACGATATGTTATGCTATGCTATGCCATACAGAAAAGGTTCTTGTTACAGAAATCGTTTCCATTAGAAAATGGTTCAAC
Source organism: Agonopterix alstromeriana (assembly GCA_963924505.1). Classification (NCBI taxonomy): domain Eukaryota; kingdom Metazoa; phylum Arthropoda; class Insecta; order Lepidoptera; family Depressariidae; genus Agonopterix; species Agonopterix alstromeriana. Next base: position 15,980,606 of record OZ004671.1, on the reverse strand, counting down.
CTAAACCAAAACGGTGAGTGCGATAACAGATGCACTTTCTCGCCATCTCCTGAATCAAACAAAGTTATTATTCCACCAGTGAACCAAAATAGTAACCTATTTTAACTGAATTACATGATTTCCAAGAAATTCTCGCAAACTTTGCATCACAAACTTACGTCCCAGAGACGTTTGTGACAAATTACTCTAACTTCTTATGGCAAAACAATTAAAACATTCAAAACTAACTTATCTCCAGTTCCTTTGGTGTTTGAAATGCTAAAATTTTGCTGAAGTTGTAATATTCGTAAACTACAAACGTTGGAAAATCTTCAGAATATTTGTACCTATTTATTGTTGAAATCGTTATGTACAGTCACGTTCACTGATATGTATCTTGAAAAGGTTTTCCAGAATCTATAATTGAACAACCAAAGTATACAACATCAGAATTTAGGTTTTCCCTTCGGCCGCGTACGAAACCACAGGTTCGTAACCAGTTGTCACCGGTGTGCTAAGACTAGAAAAACTGAACCGAATGTGCCGACCCGAGTATGTATGTAGCTTGCCTTGTACCAAAATGGCCAAACGATTTAAAATCAGAAGATTTTAGAGTAGAATACTCCGTCCTGCTTTGGAGCAAAATATAGCATTTCATTAGTAGACCGCGTTCCTAATCTCAAAATTCTATGACGAACCAAGGTGGGTTCAATCAATCAAATTACCCCATATCAAGCCACTGTTAAAATAGGCCTCCCTTTCATTGCACCACTCCTCACAGTCCTGTGCTAATCTGATCCAATGCGAACCCGTCACTCTCACAACGTCATCAGACCATCGTTCTGGTGGCTTTCCTTTTCCCAAGAAATAACATTGTAACTCACTTTCTAGCGGTGTCAAATCAACGTATTTGAAAGTTGAATGTACTGTAGCCCCGGGACTTTTTAATTACCAAAAAGATTACCGATTGTCGTTTAGAAATTGTTGTAAGGTACGAAGTTACTATTATAAAAACCTACAGTCTTATAGATCACAACCCGCCGTTGCCGTCGCTGTTCGTTCATCCAGGTTAATTAATTAACAATTTTATCTTTGATGTGCTCTCCTACAATATGCAAAAGTGAGTTAGAATTGTACTCCAAGGGAGTGTCGTATAGATTGGTGGACTTCACATACGTATCAGAATGTCTATACGTATACAGATTTCTGCACTATGTTTGACAATGCACACTTTCATAAAAACAGTAAAACAACCAAATTGTCCCACCACACATTCCCACCGCTGTAACTCCTGTAAACCAGGATCAACAGCGGCGACCATTCACAACACTAGACAATAAAGTCCGGGGGATGACTCTAATCTGTCTTGGAACCTATGAATTCAATCAAAGAAGATATCCGACGTCAGTCCATTGCAAACGGGAGACAGTATAAGAAAAACCATGGCTATTAGAGCCAATTTCAGAGATCATTTATGGCAGAGTTGAAGACCCTATCGCAAAAGCACAAAAAGATTACAAAAACAAAAGAGGAGCTGGTAGTCTACCTAGCGACCTCCGTCCCTCTCTTAGCCACCACTCTGATATAGCCTTTGTCCACTGGCCGTCTTCCCGTCTAGCCAAGTGCCCTGACCATCTCCAGTTCAACTTTGTGATCTGCCTACGTTTTCGACTCGAGGTGGGTTAGCAGTCCACAAAGTTGTGATAGGCAGAGATAGACCACCAGACCGTGATGAATTTGGAATAAAAAGAAGTCGCAATCAATCAATCAATTATACTCCAGCAGTAAGTCAGCAGGCAGCTTAAGTTTATGTCCAGCAGTAGGTGGATATTGGTTGATTTGATTTGATTGTTTGATTGGATAAGCTAAAATTTTCATCACCTTGAGTTACCATTTGCCAGGCAATTCCAATCAGAGAATTTCGTATCATCAAAATAGAAGGCAGGTAATTAATTCAAAATAATTACCTATTATGTGAAAATTTAATCATTTCACCTCATTAATGTTTAGCTGTGGTTAACCGACCAATGTAAAAAGCTATTTATCTAAACAGAGATCTCTATACGGGTGGGTTGCGGTCGCCAAAGAGTGGGTAGGCTTTTTGCTTTGGACGCGTATTAATTTTAGCATCTCTAAACATACTCGTACGCCTAAAAGCTGTTTTGCGGAGATAAGAAAAGCAATTTTATTATTTTTGGCTTGGCAAATTTGAAGATGTGGTAAGATTTTTTAGTAATATTTAAGTAAGTATATTATGAGAATGATGTAAGAAACAAATAAAGGAAATTGTAGCCATGTTAACATTTTAAAATTGATAATTCGAATAAGCAGAACCTTTATAATGGAGATTCCTAGTCAATTTCGACTACGGCGACTAGTAATCTCTACAGAAAAGAAGTTATGTACGCAGGATATTTAGAAGTAAGTACGCACGGCGACAGATCAACCTACCCATAGTTGGACCTTATGTCCATGAACATAGAGTTTAACTATGGGTAGGTTGATCTGTCGCCGTGTGTACATAAATGTACGCGCTAAACTCAGATGCATTATGTCGTCTCTACCCTTCTATGGCTGATGGAACTGGAGACCGATACAGTTTACCGGTAGCCACGCAGTTTAGGCGTCGAAAGATGTGTAAGTTGCCTAATTTAGTCACCTCTTACGACACCCGAGTCCAACTGAGTTGGTGATACAGCCGTACACCACACGGCTAAACAAAGCAGAACATAAAAAAAAAAATTATAAATAAAAAAACAAATAAATAACAAACTAAATAAACAAAATAAATAAAATATACGAAATATATATTTAAGGTCTAACAAAATTAGCTGAAACTATTTTAAGGGGGATCAGATCATCAAACTGAAAAAAAAATTCTATGGGACCTATACATAATTTCAGATAAGGACGTAAAGATTTTCCGAATCCTATATAGCTTTTTGGTCAATTCTGATTTGAAAATATAATTTATTTATCAGAAAGATATACTATCCGTCATAATCTTAGACGTTACTAAAGCTGTTCTAAGAATAAGTGAGAGGAAGTGTTTCAAATCTCTGTTTTTGTAATTCAAAATAGCCTTTAAATTTCGTTATTATTTGAAAAGGAGTATAGGTACAACGAAATCGCGAAAAATAAATCACCTGTCCCATACATTTCGGTCGAATAGGATAGCAGTTTTGTATGGATAAACATTTTTTTTCCGTATGTTCAGGCTCACTATTATTGCACATGAAATACCCCATTCGTTTGTGAGCCTTACAATGATAGGTAAATGAACAACATTTTATAAGAATCGTTGTCTCAGCCTATTTATTTTGTATGAAAGCCGAAGGAAACAATTGTAAACAATGCCACGTCCACTTTCGTCCCTTTTCGAAATTGCATGTAAGCGGAAATTGCTTTGGGTCACTATTAACATTTTAATCAGCTATTTTCATTTACGAAACCAAATTAATTTCAAATTAGTAGTGTGCTGTTGAATTTCAATTATACTAACAAAAGCTTATCTTCAATTAGAATTTTCATGTTTTTTGTTATCGTATTTCTAGAAAATTTAATTTTTATATTAGATTTTGTTAGTAGTACCAGGTTCATAACTCTTAAGGTGCACTTCCGATGCCAGCGGCCGATGCGACTGCCGCACGCGGCTCGCGGCCGACGACCGATGCGACAATACTAGTTACTATGAAAACGTATGGCGCCGCTTCCGATGCCAGCAACCGACGCGTGCGTCAGACGCGCGCGACCGATGCGATAGACATATGGCATATGACAGAACCACGCGTCAGACGCGCGCGTTAGTCGCATCGGCCACTAACATCGGAAGTGGGAGTCACGTTGCAGGTTCTGACCCGAGAACTTGTCTCGCGTGTTGTCCGCGCGTCGCGTCTTTGCCTGCCACGAGGCTCCTCATTCCTTAATCTCTTCTTGTTCTTTATCAAAAACAATCCCTGAGATTGGGATAGATACTCCCACAAACTACTTGACATTGGCGGAAATGCGGTGCTAACGCACAAGCAAAAAGTCCATTAATTATAAATTAAAAAAAAACATAGGAAGTGCACCTTTACTGATGTACCTGTGCAACTGACAAACTATAATAGCGCACGAAATTACATTGACCAATCAAGATGTGCCACCTTCGATTCCTTGCCACTGTTGGCTTATTGTTTTCGCGCCCTTTTCGCTGCTATCCGACTTTGCACCCTTTGATTACTAAATGACTTCGGGTTTTGTCGGGGACTCGGGTCTGCTCTGCGCAAACGAAGATTGTCGAGTGGAATTATGTTCCTGGTCGTACTGTACTTGGGTTATGAACATGGAAATTAATTAAATTGAAATGAAATGTACCTGTGGTATTATTAAATTACATACAGTTTAAGTAATTATATTTTATTCTGTGCCAGTGTTTTTTTTTTCATAAAGAAATCCTTGTTTACAACGTGTTAATGAATAAGCGCAAAACCTCATACACCCCAACTGATTTATAACAAAATAATTAGATTGAAACAATAATTTTATTATTTTGATACTTAAAATTAAAAGTAATTCGCATTTTAAGTTTTGAGGCAAAAATGATTTGGTATCATTTCAGCAATGAATGAAAGCGCTAACGTGCTCATGGATACATTTTAAGAATCTTGTTTTGGTAGTAAGTAAAGTGAGAGTGCCTGAGCGGTGGGTTGAGATCGAGTTCAGTAAATTTAAAATTTTTACATACAAATTATTTAATATCTTGAAAAAAAAATCCCATGTTGAAACCATGATAATTCGATTCAGCTCTCGAATTTTGCGTTTATTTATTAACACGTTGTATAACGAAAATTACAAAATTCCCAAAACTCAATGGATAGTAACAGAAATGTAGTGCTAGATAAAAAGGTGATTAGTTCTTAAATGATAATAATAGCACAGTAAAAATTCACAAAAAATAATTGAAATAATAAAGAGTTTCTGAAAATGCAAACAAACATCGATACACTGAAATCATCCAAATATTCCTGTAATTTTCTCACGTCTCTTCTTCCTCTCTTCACAAAACGGTATAAAATCACTGTAATTTTATCTTTTGATGTTTACTCCAATCCATAAAGTAGAGAATAAACATTTACTTCTGCTGGATGTATTCAATATTTTCCTTTACCATTTACGAGCAGTTGATATTACGTGCCGAAAAATGCTGAAAAATAAAACAGCGTATAATACTTACCTACTCCAGAAATAAGGAACGCATTACTCTGGAAATTTTCAAGCTGAAATAGGAATGTCCAATGTATGTCTGCTGAAGAACTGACAACGCATGGGGTGTGCGAGTTCTCGAATGACCACAAACCACACACACACGAACCACGACCACGAATAAAATTCCCGAGACCATTTTGGATCTTTCCGAAAACATGTTTAAAACTCAGATCAAAAAAGTCCTCTGTAAAAAAGCATATTATAAACTGGATGATTATTTAATTTATAGTTTATTTACTTTACTGTATAGTATCAATTATTTTATTAAATAGACTATGTATTATTGTATACATAACCTTAGCTTAAGAATTTATATTGTAATAGTTATTAAGTCGTGTTATGTTCTAGAGTTTCTGGCCGCATCTTCTCTACAGCGACAACACTTACGTAGCTTTAACAAAGATTTGACGTTTGATAAGAGTGCTAAAAGCTCCTATATTGAATAAATTGCATTGACTTGACTAGACTTGACTTGACGTAGTATTTATTCGCGTATGGCGAATTTGGTTTGTAGGCATAGGTTCTGAAGCCATCAAAGGGCCTCAGGTGTCAGGTGTGAAAGGTCCTCAGGACGGCCAGGGTGATCTCGAAGGGGACACCGTTGTATTATGTGCTGCATCGTCTGGCAGACGTAGTGTGATACGCCCTCCGGCTCCGGCGGTGGACGAACGACCTGAGAAAAGTAGTTGGGAGAGACTGGATGAAGAAAGGCGAAGATACAGATTTGTACCGCACCTTGCGTAGCGAACGATGATAGGCTCAGAATAAATAAGATATAATCGATCCCAAAACTGCAGTTTCTAGTTATTAAAAAAAAAAAATTTTTTGTGTAGAACTTTGGTGTACACATGGCAACACATCTAGCTACGCAAAACCAAAATACGCTGGTCGCGCGTAGATAGAGTAATGTTTAACGTCGAGCGGCCAGCTTATGTTTGTTTTGCGGAGGTTGATGTGTCGCCGTGTGCACGTACTTAGTGCGTGCGTAAAGTTTTATATACTATACTTATTGTAAAACTTTATAGGTCCGTCAAAATAAGCTGTAAGGGGATGATCAGACCATGAATTTTTTTACGTGGAACCAATATCGAAATCGCGAAAAAGCATCAGCTGCAAACCTATTCGATCCGAAGGTATTTAATACCTTCGGATCGAATAGGTTTGCAGTGAAGGTTGTTCAGTCTGATAGTCTGAACCTCTGAACATCTCCCTAAAATTGTTTCAGCTAATTTTGTTGAACCTTGTACAGCACAAATCAGTTCTCGTAAGATACGATCTTTTTTTTAGTTTCATGGAAGCAATAAACAATTTGTATTTTAATATATTCTACTAGCAAGAAAATCTATTAAAAAAACCGCAATCCACCATTAACCATCGCAAATTGCAAAACTATCATCCTCAATAGTCATTCATTCCTGCAAAATACTTTTTGGCGTCGAATAGGAAGGAAGTCGAGCGTTCCGAGTCTCCATGTAAATAGATCTAGAGATAAGCTTCGATATATGGTAGCAATTTCCTTTGCAGAAGGGTGAACGGAAAGGAAGGATATTTCGCATCAAACGTTCCTTTTTATGCGAGCGCCGAATATTCTATAAGTCTCGTCTCGGTGTAATAAAGGACTGTATAGTATGTATTGAATTGGAGGTTAACGGGAATAGGAGCTAACAGAGTCTTCTACGAAGCCATAGACACAAATCTACGAATTGGAGCATAAACCTATGCTTACGACTATATTCTTAAAAGATAGTCATAGATATTCCAAATACAGGATAATACAATAACTACATATTGTAAGCAGTGTCCAATAGTGGGACTGAGGTTAGTAGGCAGACCATCAGCACGTTGGTCTGATGACATTGTGAGAGTGACGGGTTCGCATTGGATCAGATTAGCACAGGACCGTGAGGAATGGTGCGTGGGAGGCCTGCCCAGCAGTGGGTTGATGTGTGCTGATTTGATTGAATGATTGACAATTAGTGCCCAAACTTTGTCCATTGTTACAGGTTTATCACAGTTATACAATATCTTTAATATCTGCATCTTTGTTAGGTTGATGATTCAGAGTTTCTTCTTCTCTCTCTTTTACCTCACCTAAAATTATCTTACAGATGATAAAGTACTTATAAATCTTCATAAATTAACTTAGGCATAAGGTAATTGTTTGAACATAAAATTTATAGACGAACTTTTATTAAAGATGTATACCATACCCGGGCTTACTTAACTTTATTGTTGCATTCAGTTGACTTAGGTCTTAATTTATTTGGAAATTTTTACTGTTCCGTAAAAACAGAAAAATGTCAACGGACTGATCTTATTCTGTTGAGTAAACCCAGTTAAATCGCTCATGCAGTTGCTACAATTCAGATAAAATAATATTAAACAGCCCGATCACCTATAGCTATAGTCATTTAAATTACCATAACCTTAGATTTATTAAGTCCACTGCGCGAGGATTTTCATTGTGAAGATTTCCTAAATTCCTAGTCGCCTCTATACACAAGGTATTAAATATTATTTTCCAACCGTCATCGGAATAAGCCCGGAGCACATTATCATAATTCTACCTCATATCGGAAACTATACAAAATGCGTTATTTTTCAGGGACCTTTCATCAAACTTTTTTATAGTCGTCCCTCTTAATCCCAGTTTTCATTTATCCACCAAAAAATAATTGTAACACATAAATTCTGCATACTATAAAGCGTGGAACAATTTGTAAAAAGCAATTGCTACCATATATCACTACCTTATCGCTGGATCTACGCGTCGATTGTCAGTATGGATTTGACGCCGTTTTGTGCTTTTTTTTTTGCAGAGATTTGTTTAGTCCGCTCGAATGTTTGTTTTGGGAAAATAGAGGCAAGTTTACAGTTGAAATAGGTATATGTTTTTGTATGCGATAACGAATAATTGATTGACATAAATAGTGGTGTTAGAATATGTTCTGCTGACAAATCTGGCCGTTTTTTTTTCTTTTTGTTTATAATAAATCATCAACGGTCTTTTGCTTGTGCGTAAGCACTGCATTTCTGCCAGTGTCAAGTAGTTTGTGGGAGTATCTATCCCAATCTCAGAGATTGTTTTTGATCAAGAACAAGAAGATATTCACGCAAAAACTGCCACGAGGCCAATCGAAATAAAACATTTTGAGTGGAGTTTCAAATGTATTATTTGTCTATGATGTTAAAGATGAATGCCTAAAATTTATAATACCTACTTAACTGTTATTATGCCTATAATGCAGAGTGTTTAAATTGAAAAACAATTTAGAAACAAAATTTCATAAATAAAAAACACCTTTGAGTGGTTTTTCAATAGTATGTTTGATTTAAAAATTAAACGTAGTAGGTACTCTAATATCGTCTCTGGATTGTCAATTTAGTTCAAATTTAACCTTTGAACTTATCCAGTAATTGAAAAACCAAATTCTGGAACAAGATTATGTTATAAACTGCCCCCGAAAATAGCTTCATCTAAAACATAATCGAACTTCAAAATCTAATACAAGTGCCACTACCGACCAAAGATTAAACTTTAATTTAGCACACCAATTCCATTTACAATGAACTAAGTAAATAACTGTATCGAAACACAATAAAGGCTGTCTTTTCTAACCCAAATAGTAACGTAAACTGGCCCCGCGAAATATGATCTAATTTGGCTCCTAATCCAATGTTGTAAACTCAATTTGTTACTGGGGACTTGCGTATTTTTGCAAGTCATAAGCTGAAGCGATTTGTTTCTACCAGCAGTAGCGGCTGGCAGCGTGATATAGCATTATCACGTCATAGCTCTCTTTGTAATTGCGTAATTTGTAATTACAAGATAAAAGTCGTGATTTAACTTTGTCACACGCATCATACCATGGCCGCTGATAGTAATTGGTTTACTACTCTTACCCATTATTTTAATCCCATCTGTGGGTGTACAATAAAGAGTTACACAAATCAATACTAGTTACAGCAAATAATATCAACAGTGGCGCAATATACAACACTGAAGAGTGAAGTTTAGCAGATTTAGACAGGTACTCGTACCTATCTAATGACTTTAAACAAATCCGAAATATTTAATCAAAGAAGACAGAGAGAGATTAATTAGGTATAGAACAAAAAAAACCGTATGATAACTTTGGAAAGTGATTTTAACCCTTGGGTGTTAGTTAATCAATATTTTAATAATGAAAGATATACTGAGACTTGCTTAACTAAAATTCGGTATTCTCGGTCAAAGGTATGGCCTGCTCAATTTTGGGGTCCACTTGTAGTGGTAGATTTGGTATCATGGTATTAAGTATTTAGTATCATGCTTAATTTTACGTGTGCAATAAATTAATTTAGTAAGATTCCTGTTGTTTGAAGTATATATTTTGATTTTAGACGATAGGACCAGTCATGGAATACATTTTTTATAAATTTATTAGGTACATAATGAATTTGAAATGAATCAGTTCCCAGATTCTGACGACGAAGTCATGCTTGGACTGGTATAAACAAAACTATATTCAGAGTGTTTTAAGAGTTCAATTCGTATTTCACCCTCTTAAAGCTCATAACTTGTGCTTTACTTTGAGTGAGAGTAAAGCGCGATAGGGCACTGTCGCCTAAGGAACTGCGACCCTTATCAACTATGTCGCGCGACTCGGATTCCTTAATAAACACAATGTCACTTTGTATACAAGGTTTCTGCAACCAACTTCTTATCTTAGATCTCGAAAAATAGAGTCCATTTTACAAAAGGATGCGTGCAAAACTTTGGCCATTTAGAACAAAGAGTTTGGAAATTTAGTATCGCCCTCGTATTAAGTTGGTTCGGTATATTGTTTTGGTTCACCTTATTTCAATCAGTTTCAAGTTCAGGTGGACAAAAATATATTGCTGTAGCTATTTATTAGAGGTTACGAGAAAAGTGCTTAAAGTAAAGTATTTGCAATGAATTTCTTTTGTTTTAAATGTGTGACCGTTTTTTCGGGATAAGGGTTGAAGTTCGATTTAGGAAACTGCCTGCACCGGAGGCCAATTTTCCAGTAGCAAATTGATTTTGTTTCCTATTTGGCTTACCGCTTGGTGTTATATCCCCTCACGGAAACTGGTGGTGGTACTAACATTGTTCTATGGTGGTTTTTGCAGGCTAGATAATTTTTTTGATTTAGATAATAGGGGCGACGGGCTCACCCCCCGTCATACTGGGCAGAGTTTCTGTACTACTGGTGAAATGTGAATGTTCTGAGGTTTCAGAATATCTCCGACTACCCCCTCGGGGAATATAGTAGTGAGCATATGTATGTATGTTAATTTTATTCCCGGATTCTGCCGTCAAATCTTCTGCCACGGCATGCGCTTGACAGTCTAGTCCAGAACACCGCTGTCGCACTCACTGATCTTTTTAGTCTACATTTGTGGAGATGGTAGTTACAACCAGCGACTCCTATTTTTCTTCTGTTCAGGATAAGGCAGGCCCATCATTTTCGATCTTTTTAAAAGCCAGGAAGCTGTTTTGTGGGATCGGAGACTTTGAGACCCGGAGTGTTTGCTATGCGAAGTGCCAAACTGTGGCTAAAAACTATGGGGTGAAATTGACATCAGTAGCAAAAAAAATCCCATGTTCCATACTAAACTCTAATGCCTACTCGACTCAAATGTGTGTAACCGCAGATTTTTTTTGCTCCGATGGTTTTGCTCCCATAATAAAACATTTTCAGTTTGATGGGTAGACTCTTAGTTTAAAAGGATGCTAACGATATCAATTTCACCCAGTTTAGACACAAATTTTAATCTCAGTAGCAATAGAAGGCTGGTTTTGAAAAACATCTCGATGTTACAACAGTTTTTGAGACATTATTCACGCAAAATAATTTAGAATACCTAAAACTAAATGTGTAATAATACTAAAACATAAAGTCTAAAATTTTAGAAAGTTAACTACCTAGGTACCGAGGTATAGTGTTTTTTATTTAAGTCGATATCAAAAGTAACAAACTTAAACCGAGTTTTTAAAAAACGAGTAAGAGATCACTATCTCACCTTCTGACTCATTTTTATTAATTTGACATTTTGATCCATTACCAGTTATATGTTTATTAATGTATTCATTATTCATTGTTCGATATAATGTATGTGTATATATATATATTTATGTATGTATTATAATATACTCGTATGTATTGTAAGCTATTTTTTATTTTATATCTTATTTATTACACCGCCATAGCAAGTTTTTTTTATTTAAGAGTTCTTCCATCCTATGGTTGTCTGGAAGAAATCGCTTTTAGTGATAAGACCGCCATTTGTACCCCTACGTTCTAGTATTCTGTTTTGTTGCTGTATGTTTTTTGGTGTGCAAATAAAGAATATTTATGTTATGTTATGTTAAACCTGATTGTTAAAATATAAGGTTTTGGTCGTTTTATTTAGATTCTAAAAACAGAGACGACTTTTAATCCATTTAACTTTTATAATGGAATTTAATTGGATGGTAAAACAAATTAGCTGGGCGGACGGTGTGTAATGTCCAATTGTAGACATCTGCCTTCTTAACACCTGTGACATACGGCCGTGGAGGCTGAAAGTTTTGCTCCGATACTAAAAGTTGTTCAGAGTCACGTTGCAGGTTCTGACCCGAGAACTTGTCTCGCATGTTGTCCGCGCGTCGCGTCTTTGCCTGCCACGAGGCTCCGCATTCCTTAATCTCTTCTTGTTCGATATCAAAAACAATCCCTGAGATTGGGATAGATACTCCCACAAACTACTTGACATTGGCGGAAATGCGGTGCTAACGCACAAGCAAAAAGTCCATTAATTATAAATAAAAAATAAAAATAAAAAGTTGTTTAGTTTGATGGGTAGAGTATTTGGTTAAAAGGTTAATTGTACTTTTCCTTACGACGTAGGTGTCAACAATGCCAGCTCAGTCAAAAATGCTAGTAACAAGAGACTGTTGTGAAGAAGATCTTGTTTGTTTCCTTTGATTTTTCCAAGCCATCCATTCCATATTTAAAAGCAGATTACTGACTACTTGCATTCTTGGTCCGAGGCCTGGTGATCAGAGATACAGATCCATTTGATCCAGACGCCAGTCTCTCACAAAGACAGTAATTGTCCTTGTATACTTTAGTGTCTTTTAAATTTAATTTTCGTTTCAATAAATAACTTTAGTGTCATACATTGTAAATGCATTTCTTTGTATGTCCCAATAAATACTTCTTACTTTTTTCCACGCAATTTATATTTCTAGTTTAGAGGCGAACAGATTCCGACCACAAGGGATTTTTATTTAATCGATTTGTTAAAGTCATCCCTCGACATCGTTGGTCTTAATTATCTTGTGTACAGCTTGATTAACCAAAGCTGACGCGTTCACAGACACAGACAAATGCGTTTTTCTTGTCACTGCGTCCGTGCTTGATAGACATAGAGAACATTTTAATTATGCGTGCAGCACAGAGGCATTGCGTCAGCTTTAGTTAACCGACCTGTAGAGAGCCGTTCTTTTTTCGTGTCAATAATTCTATAATGGCATTTTTATCTTTTACTGGCCAGATATTCGATGAACTTGATAGCATCAGGTACCGTACGTCTGTAAGTCGTCTCTCGTGCAAGTGTTTGGGCATTAGGGACATTATATCAAATGACCAATGTATAGTTTCGCCAAAATCACACTGTGCTAGTTAGTGATGGGAAAAAGTATAGATCCACTATACTTTTTATCTGTCTAGTCTCAAATGTTCTCCATACTTAACAGCAGTGTGTCCAACGACGCGTCGCGGAGTCGTTAGACATTATCATAATGGTAATGTACCATAATTCGCTACATCCATTCCTTGAGGCCCGCTATGTGGTTGCGAGGCAATTTGCTTGCCTAATCTTAGGAAAATGTGTATTATACATTTCGTTTATCTAATTAGACGTGTCGAGAGAGTAAATGAGGTGAGACCTTAGCTTATAAGGTTATTTATAAATTGTGGTCTAATGTAGTCTTTTGAAGCATAGATTAACAAATAAGCACATTAAATTATCTTTTCGTGTTTATAATGGGTTGAAGGATCAAAACAAAACTGAAGTAACACAAACTAAAACAAAGAATAAAAAAGGAAATTAAAGTATAATTGATAGTTTGAAAGACAAATTTTGTTTTTGTCTTTTGACTACTGTCTCGTCTTCTAATATAATTTTAGTAACAAAATACTGACAAAAAAGATGGCGGAAAGATTTGGCGCAGACTTGTGAATATTTATTGCCTTACAAATAATATATCCACATAAACCTCAAAAACGTACATATTTACAAATTCGATACGACACGTCACGGAAAATTCATAACAAAGAAATGTTACCACAAGACAAACTCAGTGCCTCAATATGACCTACCATACGTGGAGATTGAAAAAATCTTATAGGAGATTCACCTTTGCGAGAGCAAGCTTATGAGCTCTGCTATTTGCATATCATTATCAGCCTATCATCTTTAAAGCCGTAAAGTTTTCACTCATCTATCGGTTTAATGCCAATGAGTTTGACTTTCCATCGTTGTGAAGATATTTGCCAACCAGCATCAGATGCTAGCTGATTGCACAGGGTGCTCCGAACGTATCCGGGTTTCAGTAAGTTACTCGGTGAGGCTTTTTTCGTGCACAAAATAACACTAAATACAGGCCTCATATTTATAATTATAAGCTATTGCTCTACTGTTGGGCGCATACCTTCCTCCGTTCTCTCCAAGAGTTCCTTCTCTTTGAGAGACCGGACTCTTGGCTTCGATATACCAAAGACGCGGGCAAAGGCCAAAGCCGACTGAGCTTTTTAATAGATTGTGATAGCTTATATTACTGCCTGACGCGAGAGAAAGAGATGGGGCGGCGCGCGCGCCTGACTAAATAAAACGACGTAAGCGCCAAAACAAACTTTATTTAGTTGTGATTTTACTATTTATGTAAGTTCATTTCTGCTTCAATCAAACTTTATAAAATATCAATCTCTTTTTTTTAAATCAAGTCTCGTGTTTCTATTATTCACCGTTTAGCAGTTCCAAGCGTTTATAGATAAAGACGGAGGCTACTTTGGCTTGTTTTTCTATCGAGAAAATTTGTCTTAATCGTGTTTTGGCGGCAATCAAAATTTTAATAATATGTTCAATTTACACATATCCACAAATCATACTCCTACTGTTAGTACTTCATGATATCTGATGCTTTGAATAATCCTATTTTTTCACATACTCGTATCCTCTTAAGAAAGCCATCAAATTCGTCCCGCTACCTTTGTAGAGATCTGTGTCATAAGAGACGACAAATTCCTTTGATGCCTGCTATTGTGGATACCAATACTGTGTCACTGAATGGTATCGAACTCCTTTGGTCGTAAAATAAATTAAACGGTCTCTCATTCCATCATAGATTTAGGACGGTTATCACAAGAGAGTGTCATCTACGTTTAGCTCTAACACTTATTTTATTATGACTGTGTTAGGTACACATAACATTTTACTGCTATTATAAAAAGTAGTCGCTGGAGTCGAAATCAGGTATGAGAATATCTAATGCTTATGATATAAGGTTAAAAATAGCAGGTAGGTAAAAATTATGATAAAAAAGTATTCAGCACAAAGGAAAAGGTAGAATAAATCTTGCAAACTATATTTATTGCAAAAAATTATATTTCGTATCACTTTCACAGCCCACGTAAACTAATATTATGACTGCAATCTTGCTATGAACTTTTGCCTTCGCCTACTATTAATATACCTGCTAGTTCTGGTGCAGTTAGTATTTCACTCACTCCGTATCTCTGTATAAAGTAAACATGCATTAATTCTCGCAACCCATATTTAATTCGATTACATTTTGACAGAACTTATACTTAGTGTTTATAACGTTATTTCTAAACCATCATCTTCTCAGCCGATGGATGTCCACTATTGGACATAGTCCTCTACCAAGGGTCGCCACAACGACCGGTCCTGCGCTGCCAACGAGTTTCCGATACGTGGTCGCCACTCGAGAACTCTTCTTTCCCATCGGCCATCGGTTCTGCGAGCAATGTGCCACTGCAACTACAATTAACAATTATTATTATATTTCTAAACACAATTAACAATTTCAGATTTAGCATGATTATGATGTTTCATAAATTGTCACCTATGGAAGGATTGGCACCTATATCAGGAGAGCAATAATAGTTTTCTGGGTTAATCTACTGCTCGGTATCGTTAGAGTGACGTTATGGTTATGGACGGCGACATACGTGAACTTCGAGCCAGCAACTGGCAACCTGAAAGAAAGGAACCTACTGGTCTAAGAATATGCGTGTATAATATGTGAAGTATCTTGTTAGTCAGCTCCGCATATCTTTTCCAATCCCTTGCCATACAAAATATGTCTTGGACCCTGGCAATATTAGTCTAGTTTTGACCTTCTTAGTATAGATATAAAATGCTAAGTCCTAAATACACAATCTTTCATTCTTCACCAAGCACGATCCATCAAAGCATTTGGGAACTAGAAGCAGAGCGGGCCGATATCAAAATGTAGTTACCATTGTCCCCCCCTTGATAAAATATGAGCAGTGACGTTGACAAATCGGCGAAACGGGCAAGAAATGCCAACAGTTACAAGTCACCGGCCGCGACGCTTTTTGGCGATAAGGAATGTTGAAATTCGCATTTTTACATTGTTGAATTTTGCGGGGTATTTGGAACGTATGATGCAAGGAACGTTAGGTTGCATAGTAATCATAACTTTAGCTTAAGAATTTATATTGTAATAGTTATTAAGTCGTGTTATGTTGTAGAGTTTCTGGCCGCATCTTCTCTACAGCGACAACACCTTCCGACGCGGTGGTAGCTTTAAAAAAGATTTGACGTTTGATAAGTGTGCTGCAAGCTCCTATATTGAATAAATTAAATTGACTATTGACTATTGACTATAGTACGTTATTGTAAATTTCGACTTAGGTGTACTAACAGTTTATCCTCTAAAGGACAATGGTTGTTGCAAGTGTTCCTTTAAATTGTGCCTCTTCTAAAAATTATAGCAAGCAAAACAGATTTGCAGATAATAAAATTGCGAAAAATTGTATACAAGTGTAGACTCAACATGTAAACATCATGAACCGAGGTTTAGGAGCGTTCGGTTCATTGAAAAGTGTTTTAAAGGCAGGCATATCAAAATATTCCACCTACTGAAAAGGACAACATTTTTAAACAAGGGTTCATTTTAAGAAAAAGGATTTTCTTCTTTTCTGCTACAAATCCTTCAAAATCTAAGTCAACTTGATAGAAAAAAAGACATAAAAAACATAAACAACTGAAGCCGAAATTCTGTTATCACGTCCAAAAAGTATTAATCTTTCCATGAATAGCCTGGTGGACGTTGACAGATCACAGTCGTGTTTTGTTCAAATGTTTTGTTAAATAAGTCATGATCATAAAGCTGGAAAAAAGATCGGAGGCAGTATTGATAGACTATTTTAAAGAAAAATACCGTATTACCACTGTAACACTATGTCTTCACGATAAAGTTTTAAAAATACTAAAGAACTCACTAGTTCTACCATACCAGAGAATTGCGTCCCGTTCACAAATATAAATCAGCACCTTAGGCTAGAAAGAGATACATTTCTCTTGTTTGTCTTTCAGCTATGAAAGCATTCGAAACACGAGTGCTCGGTCCGTTCTTTCTAATAAGTTCGTGGTCAACATTCACTGGTGACGTGCTTTTTGCACTGACCTCTCTATTTTCCTGTTTAGTCTCCGGTCCAATTTGTTTGACGTCATTTTTTGCTCGGTGTTTTTATGGGCGTTGATGCTATCGCGTTTAGATGGTAGATAACAATGGATGGTTTAAGATAATAACTTTATTATGACTGTTTGCTCCTGAAAAATTTGTTAGGTAGAATTATTATGGTTGTAAAATTATCAAAAGAATTGTTACTATTAGGAACAAAATTAGAGAGTAGTTTGCGCATTGCCGACGTACATACACTCAATGCGCTAGACGGCGCTAGTGTCATATATATAGCCAATAACGTGACCGCATGCGCTTTTTGATTTGGTGGCGCGTTGCGCAGAGGTATGGACAGTTAATCATAATGGTCAAGATTCGAATCCGCACGAACGACATGCCACGTATCAATGAGTTTTTCTCACTTTTGTAAGTAATATCGACAGCTCTCAAACGGTGAAGAAAGATATCATGAAGAAACCTGAATACGCTGATGAAGAAATTCGGTTGCGTATGAGATGTCTACCAATCTGCATAAGGCACGCGTGGTCTACTAACGCCCATACACCCTCACTGAAGCTACCCTTAGGAAGGGTGTATGGACGTTAACTGCTTCTGGGCACGGGTCTACGCCCTAATGAAATTAAACAAACAAACAAAACTGGGGATCAACCGATCGAAGGAAGGAAGGATTTTCTAAGGCAGCCAAGGAGTGGAATGCACTGCCTGCGTCATTATTTCCGCGAGCTTACAACCCGAATTCCTTTAAAGTACGAGTGAATAGGCTTCTTCTGGGTAAGCTCGATACATCTTCGACCCCATCTTTGTCCTAAGGACTGGATTAAGGTCAGGTCAGGTCAATAAAAAAAACATAAGGACCAAAATTTTTTCGACCCAGATGGGGTACTTTAGGGAAAGTTGTTTAGTTTCATATTCCAAATACACCCTTTAAATTTTTCTAGTAATTATAAAAAGGGGTGTATAATATTATCAAAGGGTCTCCAGAGCATAAAACTGAGCAAGCTTTCACTAATTACCTATCGTATCTCAGAACTAATTTCCATCCATTCCATTAGGCAAATCACATTAATAACGAAGCATAAATCATATTAAAGTGTACTGTAACGATTGCGTATTGATTCATAGCAACCACTGAAAGCTGTATAAGGTGTCCGTGAACGTTCCTAGTATTAGGGCAGAATCAAACCAACGCGTTTTACGGTACCTAAGGAGATATAAATGGTCCATCTTAATATGCTGACACTTTTTTAAGGGGATGATTAGACCACAAAACTGAACAACTTTCTCTTTAGCACCAACATCGAAATAGCGAAAAAAATCTGCTGTCCCATACATTTGGCTAGAGTAGGTTTGCAGTTTTGTATGGAACAGCAGTTTTTTTCGCGATTTCGATGTTGGTGCCATAGACGTGCCATGATTCAGTTTGACGGTCTGATAAAACGTGTCAGCATATTAAGAAGGACCCTATAGATAGAGAAGCACGTTTCATTTATTACAAACCGGACCGGACAAATAAATTATAATGTTTTAGTAAAACTCTACAACTTTCGGGGGTACAAATCTTTTAAATGAGTTAGGTTTTTAAAATATGCCATTAATAAAGTCAAGTCAAAGACTACCAAACGGATTCCTTACGTACTAAAATTATGGAAAATTGTCGTTCAATGAGAGCATAGACTGCTTTCTGAATGGTTTCGGTTGGTAATGGATTTCCATCTGACATCCGCCTGTTGCGATTGCTTCTTTTTTGGAAATGAATGTCAAAATCACAAATCCAGAACTTCAAGTTGTGAGAAATTTTGCTCAACGTGGTTTTTTTAAAAGAAGCGAAGGAGCTGAGAGCACGACCGCAGATCGCGTTCGTTTGACAGTACTTACCTCGAAATTGCAAGTATCGATAGATAGATTCGTGTTCTTGACTCTGTGTTTGGAACTGATCTGCAAGCTCTGATACTGGCTGCAATTACGTCAAATTCTGAATAGGTTCTAATTAATACGACTATTGTGAACAATACGATCTCGAGGTTATCAGAGGTGAGACGCGAGAATTTATCAAATTATTATAAAGTAAATTTCTTTGAACGATGAGATCTTTACTACCAGGATTTTCTGACTTTTTGCTCAAAATGCAACTACGCTTGATTATAAATTATAGAGTTGATACCGTATGACGATACAGAAGAACGAAGTGGAATATAATGCTCCTGCATTGAAAAGAGGAATATCTTCCGTTTTTTTTGCTGTAATTCTTCGTTATTGTTTTTTTCTTTCTTATAGGGTCAATTTTCCTTTGTTCTAATTCTTTGTTTCTTCATGTTCCTTTTTAAAAGGGTCCAATCCAAGACCCGTAATAGACCAAACCCTATCAACAGCTGTTCCACGTCGTCTAAGACCCCCCCTCCTCATCGAACCGAACGCAAAACTTTACTAATATATTGTTACCGTGATTTATGTATACGTCCCCGTGTTTATTTCTAACGTAACAGCAAAGTTGTGGTTTTTGTTTACACTTAACTTTTGAAGAAGATTGTCTATATATTTTGTAGAGTCCATGAAACTTGGGGTTGTCTGAGAATAATGGAAGTTCTTGAGATTCGTATTTGTTATTGACGAGTTTTTTGGGAGTCCCATTCGATTTATTGCATATTATGCGAGAGTCGTTCGTCAATCGCTCGTTGTGGTACTCCTTGGGGGAGGCCTATATCCAGCAGTAGACGTTTATTGGCTGATATGAAGTGAAGCTAGAGGTTTCGAGTTACAGCCACTTGTTCATAAGGGACCAGGTTCGAATCTATGCGCACGACTTCTCATGTCCCTACCACAAGTAGTTTTTCTAATTTATGTCCACACGGCGACACATCAAGCTACGCAAAATAATCATAAGCTGGCCGGGCGACGTTGTACATCACTCTACTCTATCTTATTTTGGTTTTGCGTAGCTTGATGTGTCGCCGTGTGTACGGTACTACTTAGAAGTAAGGTACGGAATACCGACTGCTCTTAATCAGTGAACTTATCCTGCATACGCTGATGAAGAAGCTCTAACTTCAAAGTATTGATAATCAAAAGAAAATTTGGTCACTAAGATTTTCCCACTAATCCACTTTACGCCTGCATATTGAAGTATTCCCACTTACACTCGGCATCATTAGTGGAAGTTCTTTATTTTCAGAAAGAGCTCTAGAAAAGTCCTTCGAGATTCCAATCCTACTTGTATTCAAAATCCTCAGCCTTCAAAAGGTATTTCTATGAATAATTTATTCCTATTCATTCGTTTCTTGAATTATGTGACGAATTTTTTGTAGAGATTTTAAGACTAATTTGAGAACTATGTTCCATTTACTTAAGGATTTCATTAGGATCGGATACTTTCAATATGCTTAAATTAAGCCAAACTTGCATTAAAACTGCAAGCTTAACTTGGTAATTGTAGTATAGTTTCTGAGTACCCTGATCATGGTCATGATTCTTTGCAGTGTTTTGATGGGCGACATTGCTATGGATGTATAGGGTGGTAGGATTTAGACACTATATAAAATACCGAATAACTAGAAGACTGGTGGTTGATAGGTGTTACATACGAGTGCTTCTGACCACCCCGAAAGGGGACGTGGCCTATAGTTTATGTATGTATTTAAAAACATGCGTTTTTATGAAGAGTAACTTTTACTCACAACTTTTGATTGAAAGAACCAATTGCGATGAATATAAAGTCTAATTATATCAATCTTAACCTTTTGCAAATATCTTCAATATACATCCACGCCAAGTTTAAATTTCATTATATTCTTCTTCTTGGGGCAGCAAGCCCTGGTGTCACAGCTTTTTCAGACTGCCTTACGGCCTCTGATATGTTTTTTATGTAATGACTACTACCACCAAAGATAGTAGCTGGCACCAACGGCTTTAACGTGCCATTCGAAGCAAGGAATCATCTTTCTTTTTAGACAATCAGTCAGCCTGCAATGTCCTAACCAACTGGGGAAAAACGAAGTGACACTAGGTGTCCCCCGTGGGAATCAAACCCACGACCTCCGTGTG
This sequence comes from Agonopterix alstromeriana, assembly GCA_963924505.1. NCBI lineage: Eukaryota > Metazoa > Arthropoda > Insecta > Lepidoptera > Depressariidae > Agonopterix > Agonopterix alstromeriana. Next base: position 15,959,599 of record OZ004671.1, on the reverse strand, counting down.
CAGAGCCCAATGCTCTTAACCATTAGACCACAGATACAGTTTTATTGTATTTTATCGATTTAAGATAAAATAATGTGCCAAATGATGGCCTATTAGCTTTACAAAAAAAGTGATGTCCATATATAACTTTCCCTTGATCCCTTTTAAATAAAACTACACAAATACAAAAATAAATGAGATCTTTAATCCTCACTTGACGAAAAATTATACATCGTGTTAATGAATAAGCGCAAAACCTCATACACCCCAAATTATTCAGAACAAAATAATTAGATTAAAACAATAATTGCATTATTTTGATGGATAAAATTTTAAGTTATTCACATTTTAAGTTTTATGGCAAAAATTATTTGTTATCATTTCAGCAATGAATGAAAGCGCTAACGTGCTCATGGATACATTTTAAGAATCTTGTTTTGGAAGTAAGGTCTACTAATTACTTTCTAGTTTTGCGTTAGTTCATTAACACGTTGTATAAACCTTATAAGTAACAAAATTAATTTTCTAGAATCTGTTTCAAACCCTAACGAGATTTTCGTTTAAAAAACCTCACAGACAAAACTCTCGGATTTCGCTCACGACTCTAAAGTCTTTTGAAAACGTCCGGACAAAGCTAACGGAAAGCAAACTATTGAAGAAGTCAACACCGCCCTCTATTATACTTACTTACTCTGTTTTACTGGATTACTGAAACTTGGACGATGCGTTTGATTTGCGAGCGGAGTGCCTCATCCCTGCCCCCGGCATCCTCTGCCTGCGCGCGGTACCCTATGCCAACTGAGACTTGGGGTAGGTACGAACCTGCAGCAGTGTCAAAGTTTATTCTCGCGAGCGCGCATGTACCACAATGATTCGAACTGTTTGTATTACAGTAGTCTCAACTGTTATAAAACTGTAACAGAAGTGTGTCGGACTCACACATGATAGGGTTCCGTAGCCATTGTATAAGTAGAAAACTAATAATGTGGTTACTAATAATAAAATATGACGAGTAAATTAGACTTTATTGTACTTTACACAATTTTATAGCACACATTATGATTTTGTGTGGGGTCATGTCCTCTGTGACCCTTCTGTCCCTTCGGTCCGCGCCTGCGTTATGCTACAGACTATGAGGTTTATATTGTGTTACTTAGAATCTCCGCCACCACCACACGTCTCTTCTGTATAAACCGTGGCTAATGCTGCAGCTTACAAACCAATCCATCCCGCATCCGTCCACAAACAAACGAAATCTATCAGTTTCAAAACACTTTCCATATCGTTCCTTTTTCGACGATCTACGGCAGCGACTGCAGTTTGCAAAACAAAGTCGGTTTTAAAAACAAAAGAAAGTGGAACGAAAACAAAACGTAGTAAAACAAAAGTGTGCGATGCACGGTATAGTGGTATATTTGACTGTTGGGTTCGCGTTTGTCGCCGCTCTCTACGATTTTGGTGCACCGAAAGGTAGGCAAAATATTTCATTTACAACTGAAGATCCTTCCAAATTTTGAAACCTTTTAGACAGAATTTGTGTTTTAAATTTCGTAAAATGTGCATCGCCATGATTTTCAGTTCAAGTCGTGTCTTACTTCATGTCATAATTTAGCTTTAATTTACCTAAACAAAATTTTTCCCAGGACTAAATTGGACAAGTCTTAATAAATTTATATCATTGGCATCCTTTTAAACTAAGAGTCTACCCATCAAACTGAAAAACTTACTATGGGAGCAAACCGATCGGAGCAAAAAACAAATTAGCTATTCCATACTAAACTGCAAAACGCCTACTCGACCCAAATGTATGCAACAGCAGATTTTTTTGCTCCGATCGGTTTGCTCTCATAGTAAAAGTTGTTTGATGGGTAGACTCTTAGTTTAAAATGATGCTAATGATATCAATTTTACATTCGTTCGAGGATCGTTTTGAAAATAGGATCAAACTTCCAAAGTTGGCAGCGCGCTCGGGTGCCGCAAGGACTGCCCTATTGTTAATTCATACTATACATAATAAACCAATTAATTAGATGACTTCCGAATCTCCAGATTGCAATTTAAGTATCTCCTTTGCTTCAGATCTTCCAAAGTACGTCAAGAAAGCTCTTCGAGAGAAAAATGACTTCATCCAGCCGCCTCGAGAAAAGAAACGAACTATTAAAAATCTAACCTTTCAAGAAGTATTCGATAAAATTAAGGACATCACAGCTGCGCTAAGTTTGCATGCGAAGAGGAATAACTATAAAGTAGATTATAATTTTAGAATGTTCTAAAACTATATTTATTACTCGTATCTTGCAGTAAAATATATCTGTATACGATATTTTCATATACAACCACCGACAAACGTAAAAATTTTAATTGTTGTATTGGGAATAGAAGGAGGAATAGAGGAGGAGAAGGGAATATTTAGACGAACAACATCATCTTCCTGCCCTTATCCTATTACTTGGGGTCGGCGTAATATGTGGTCTTTCTCCATTCTCTTTTAGCCGTCATTTCAGCATTCGTTTTCTACACATGTCATCATTCACACAGTCTATCCATCTTTTCTTTGGTCATCCACTCTTGATGCAGCCATCCACATTCACATTTAACACTATTCTTGTAATATGGCACTCTCTCCGCGTCACATGCCCATACCACGAAAATCTATTAATGCGCAGTTTTCCAGCTACTTTCAATCACAAGCATATTCTCACGACTATATTCCCCGAGCGGGTAGTCAGAGATATTCTGAAAACTCAGACTACTAACAATATACTAGTGAAACATAGAGGGCTTTTCTAGTATTACCTAAACTCTGTACTGTGTGACGGGGAGTGAGCCCGTCGCCACTTGTGATGGACAGTGGGTACAATACAAGCCTCGAAATTTAAGCATGCAGGTTTCTTTACGATATTTTGCTTCACCGAAAAGCCCGTGGTGTTATAACTCGTAAATTAATTCCGAAAAACTCGGGGATCGAACCATCAACTCCTGCGCGGCAGGCATGGTTAGTCGCCACTTTCAAGCTTCCTCTAATATACTCATTCTTAATCCTGTCCATTCTAGTAACAACAATCAATATATAATCATGCCCTATTCATGGAGATAATTGGAGATAAAGAGGACTGATGATGATGATTTAGATTTTTTAAATTTCTAACGAGACAAAGTCAGAAGTTTACAAACCCGTTTTACAAACAATACGTCTTACCGACTTAAACCTTAAATACCAACTTAGCTGAAACTGCCTGCTATACTCAATATTCACACATGATAATATCAACATGTAGGCATTGGCATGCACTGGATAGGTGAAGTATGTAACGGAGTTCCGATACCAAGCATTGGGCTATTTGTCGGTTAGATATATATACCTATATGTACAGTTTACGGCTTGTGAATTTGGACGAAGCAAAATGTGTGTCAGGATGAGAGGTAGGAGGTTGGTTACTATGCCTATTCAATTGTGTAGGACTCTAGCTTTGTATGAAGTTATTATAAAGGAAAAATAAATGCATTTCATAAGTTAGTGTGTGCTTCAGACAATCATAACAAATAACTTTCACTAACAGACCAATGTTGAAATCACGAAAAAAATCTGCTGTTCCATACGTACATTTGGGTCGAGTCCAATTGACGTTTTCTATGGAACAACTGTTTTTTTTTTTTAATTATTTATTTATTTAACACTTTACACACGGAAATACAGATGAATACAGCATAATAGACAAGTACAAAGGGCGAGCTTATCTCTGTTTTGGTTTTCGCGATTTTTATTTTGATATGATAGTGAACCTTTTTCAGTTTGATAGTTGACTTCATAAAATATAATTTAATTTTATCTTCTTTGTAAAAAAAATTTTAAACAGCGTTCTGTATTTTTTTAGCATAACAGGATATTCTATGAACAATAATGAAATGTTAATGATGTCACTATGTATTATTTAACGTAAAATTTTTCATAATGCAGTCTCTGCACAGGTCACAAGATTCCCTTTAATCTTATTTAGTTCTACAGTTATTCAAAAACAACTATTCTAGCTACTGCGAAGTCGAGTTTCTAACAATATTTGAACAGTACTATGCAATGCAATGTGGTCCCGAATTTTGTGGTAGGTACAATGAAATCAACGAGTTCTGCGGTCGCGATCTCTAGTCAGCAGTTCTATGTAGTCTTTACAGGGTGTAACGACAATTTTGCTGTAACTGAAAGTTTATATAGTTTGGTAGCTGTATCAAAACCTGCTCCGCTTTTCCTATTCTACATGTCGCTTAAAGCGCGGCTTTCACTCTCTGAAAAGCGTGGCATGAGGTCTTTTTCTATACAGAGAAATTTGGTAAAGGTAGGTTGATGAGGGCAGCGCAGGACCGGTCGTTGTCGTGATCCTTAAAGGAGGCCTATGTCCAGCAGTGGACGTCTATCTGCTGAGAGAATGATTATAATGATTAAAATCGTACTTGCGTAGTAATCAGAAACATACAAAAACCTTAGAAACACTGACATAAAATCGCAGATCGCGGTAGTTTAGATGTACCATTACTCTATTCGAAGACTTACCTAAACATTGCAAGAAACAACACTATCCAAAATCATAACATTAGTTCAAAAGCGAATGCTTTTCTACGAAAATACTCATATATTGTGGGATGCAGACAATTTTGATGCAAGATAACCCACTTGGATATATTGTTTTATCTTCTACGAGAGGAAAATAAACATGATTTAATACAGCATCAAAATAATGTGGTCTTACTACGAAATCTCGATTATTAAGACTGTGGATACTCACTATTTTATAGCTTACATTGTAAGCCATTGATCATTCGTCAGGTTAGATATTATACCTATAGCTTAGCTGAGGTTCTAGAGTTGGCATATGGCTTTGATAGCATAGAAATAATCCACTATGTATAAATTAGTAATGGTAGTAAACTTAGCATATCTGTTAATTGCAAATATTTCAGAAAAAAAATAATTTCTAACAATGCATTCTACTACGTACTCATCCCTCCTATTCTTAGAAGTAAGAAATTATCTATTTAAGAAAGTAAGAAACCCTAAAAAATTGTCGTGAGTTAATAATAATTAACGGTGAAGGAAAACATCGTGTGGAGACCTGCATACGCTGAAGAAGAAATTCCGATGCGTATGTGAAGTCTACCAATCCGCATTGGGCACGCGTGGTGGACTAATGCCCATACACCCTGTCTGAGGGCAGACATGTGCCCTGCAGTGGGACGTAAATAGGCTATATGATGATAATAATAATAATGTATATAGGTACAGCTAATGAATTAAAACACAGTAGCAGTATCAGCCATACTGTACAAACAGGTATGGCGCAGCAATAACTCGGAAGTGGCTCTACGGGAGAGTTAGCAGCCGACCCGTGTCGCTACACTCTGCTACGGATGGTTAACTTTACCGGACATCACGCGGTAAGGTAGAATCGAATAATTGAAATTTTTAGCTCTACTGTCGTATACGAGCGATTAGAAACATTGCTTTAGTTTCTACTTCCTGTTTTTGACGATAGGGAAGAAAATAATTATTGAAACTATTAGATTAGATGTCAATAAAAGATGAACGTTTATTCAGTAATTAAGTGGATAATAATAATAATAAATAAACTAACACAAAAATATACAAATTATAAATAAAATACTCTTAATAAAATTTAGTTTTTCTGAAATTTAGCTGTTATTTTATTTATATTTTTTCTATGCATGCTGTGTTTACAATTTGATATACATTTAGCTAAGTGTATTACTTTGTACTTGTAGTTTAACGACTGGTGATGAACATGATAAAATTAAATACAAGTTTTCACAGCCACCTTTACATTAAAACAGATTATACTGTCACTATTGCTCTTTTACTAGAAATCTCTTCAGAAAAAAAGTTTGCCCATTGTTAATGTATGTTATTTAACATAACATAAATACTCTTTATTTGCATTCCAAAAAGATAATAATTATTATATACAACGTGTTAATGAATTAACGCAAAACTAGAAAGTAGTGCAGAATCGAATTACCATGGTTTCAAAATAGGTTTTTTTTTCAAAATATTAAACTACTTGTTTGTAAAATTTTAAATTTACTGAACTCGATCTCAACCCACCGCTCGGGCACTCTCACCCCACTTACTACTAAAACAAGATTCTTAAAATGTATCCATGAGCACGCTAGTGCTTTCATTCATTGCGGAAATGATAACAAATCATGTTTGCCTGTAAACTTAAAATGCGAACTAATTATTTTGTTATAAATCAGTTGGGGTGTTTGAGGTTTTGCGCTTATTCATTAACACGTTGTATAATAAAGTGTAAAGATAAGCATAAAAATGCCCAGAGTATGTCCCGTAAAATTTATCATCCGAACCACAGTGCAGTCGTAAGATTGATAGCTGTGCTAAGTGTTCCCCCGATATCACCTACGAACTCCACTTACTTGTTGTGAAGCAAAATTGCGAGGATACTGTATGTATTATAGTTATATTAGCTTCAGTGTAGTAGTACAAAATAGGTACCATCTTTATTGACTGCAGGTTGTAGTCCGGCCTTGAATTTTTTTTCTTTAATTTACCTATATTTTTTACGGATAGAAGACACCATTTTAAGAAACTAATTTCGTTTTTTTTTGCTATTCATCGAGTTTATCAATATAAAAATGTTTAACGGTTATCTCTAAATGGTAAAAGTGGTCGCGATAAAATCATTTGAACTCCGTGGAGAAAATCCGTTGCTTAATTTAAAAAAAATAAACATCACCAGCCTTCTCGTTCTAACTCATTTCTGGAAACAGAAACGGCAACATCAAATGTCCAATTTTGACATTGTGAATCATCCTTCCTCTTAGTTGTGAATATAATTTTTTCTTGATGGCCAGTTGTTTATGTTGATTTTAAACTTACAAAGGAGTTTACAGGTCCGACGTCGTCTACTCTGGTTCTTCTGCGAATGTCTTAATTTGTAATTCGATCTCGCAGGGAAACTCCGAGCCTAGCCCTCTCCTAACCTTTGTGTGACTTTCAGCCTTTTCATGAGGCCTTGAGTGAGCGACCACGTCTTACTGTATGTCATCACTGGCAATTTATACAGGGTGAAATTGTTATCATTAGCATCCTTTTAAACTAAGAGTCAAACTGAACAAATTTTATTACGGGAGCAAACCTATATAACCAAAAGTTGTTGCTCCCATCGCGTAAAATTGTTCAGTTTGATGGGTAGACTCTAAGTTTAAAACGATGCTAATTATATCAATTTCTCTCTGTATACTGCTCAAAGACTTTCGACTTCAGACACTGCGGTATTTGGCCCAGCCAAGTTGCTCAGTGCGAATTATTATTATTATTATCAGCCAATGATGTACCACTGTTCAGCAAAGGCCTCCCTCCATTCTCTCCAAGAGTCTTTCGTTGGGGACCAGTTGGTTGTGGTTTTGGCCCATAGGTCATCTGGCATGCGGCAGACATGTCCAGCCCAATCCCACTTTAGATTGGCAGCTGGTGGCGACGTCTGTCACTTGGATTTTGGAGCGAATGACTTCGTTTCTGGCTATGTCGATCAGTTTTAAGGAAAATTGGTGTCAGAGTTTGATCGAGCCCTCTAAATAGGCTGTCTGATTTTGATTAGTAAATAGGTCAACTGCCTGATATCCGGGATCAACTGATTAACATGCTCTGCAAACGAGGCGATGGGAAACGGTTACCAATTCAAAAACGATCATCGGCTATTTTGCTTTACTTCTGTATCGTTACAGTACCAAAGCCCTACGCCAACGAGCTTAGAATGTACGCCATGCAATAAAGCTGCACCAAATCAACCACAAAAGAATCTTTTCATGAAAACGTAGTTCCAAAGCAAAATCAAAAACAGAACAAATAAATAAAGCTTCGAGCTTCGTATTTTTCAATACGTTAGTCTAGTACCAGGTATTTGAAACGTGGTTTTCAGAGCTGAAAGGATCAATTGAAAATACATCGAGTGAGATCACTTGAATGCGGGTTGTACGAACGGTCCAATAAAACTAAATCAGATTAGGGAAGCCCTAGGGCTTTGGTAAAATACTTATCTATAAATAAGTTACACTTATATACATATACTCACGCTACGCTTATTATGCCTAATGCAGAGTTTCAGATGTATAGAATAATATGGAAGGATAGAACACCAAAGTTTATTTTGACAAAATAGGCATCTCATAGAAAGTAGTAATAAATTTGATTCTCTAAGCGCAAACATCGTCACAGTATTAAATTCGTTGTTGAAACATCGGCGAGCTGTCAATTAGGTATTCGCTAAGGTTATGTCATGTGTCAAACTTATATAAAACTTTGACGATCTGAAGGATGCAAGAAGGCTGTTACATTTGTGAGCTCATCGATGTTTTTGACAGCGATATGACGCTTAGAGAATGGCACTCCAGCCACGGAATTGGTAATAGTATATATAGTTCTACATACCCCACCTCACCTCACTCTTTCTACACTTGAGAAACTTGAGGGGTGCCGAGCAAGGGAATGCAACGCAATCAGGCGCGCGCACACGTTGGCCTTGACTACATAAAATATATTTCATTTTTAACCCTCTCAGTAAAAATAAACGTTGAAAATAACGATAAATTCACATTTCCAGCTTTCCATTTTTTAGCTTAAATACTATTTTTAATAACAGAATGAACTATAAAAAGTAAGGAAATGTATAATGATGTTCATACGATGCGTGGTAAGTCAACCCTACACACATGTCATGCACAATTTGCGCAAAGTGCGCATATGCAACTGTCATCAAGTCAAATCTAAAACGTTGTTTGAAGTGCCGGACCTGCTACTGCGGTTTGGTGCTCTAGCTTCAATTTTTTTACGACGTGATCGTTCTATCGAGCTTTTGGTGGATTTTACATATATCCGCTCTGCTCCGCTCCGCTCTGGTGGACACCTGGTCTAACTGCGTAACCTGCATCCCGTCAAGCACGAAGGCGAAATACCAGTAAAACGGTCACCGAAAGACGGTGAAATAAAAAACACTACAATTCTGATACTTTCTTCGCCTCATCCGCTTCCAAGATACGTTTCTTCCCTCATCCATCAGTTGAGAATGCTACGCACATGCATGTCCTTTTCGGAAAAGATAATTAATTTGATTATGGTGATTATGTTCTCTTTGTTCTATTCTATTCTATTCTTAAATTGTGATTGTGGCCCCGACGACTCTGTTGAGTGGTAGGATAAGAGCTGAGACATATTTACCGACGGCGACCGACGGCGGACCCATATAAAAATGACATTTAGTAGAAGCCGTCCGCCATTGACGTCAGCGTAAGCGAAATGTTTTAAATCTATGCCCCGACGTGATGTCGATGATTTTGTCAATATATAGTTGTGAAAAAGACGAGGTTAATTGATGATTACGATTATATGGTTTTCGGAAGACTGTATGGGCTCTAGTCCTTATCCTTTGACCCTGAGTTTAAAAAGGATCAACTTGGTTTTTTCAAAAGTTGCATGCATGCATGCATTTGCTCAGGACTATATTCCCAGAGAGCGATTCAGAGATATTCTGAAACCTCAGAACATCCACGTTTCACTAGTACCGAAACTCTGTCCAGTGTGACGAGGAGTGAGCCCGTCGCCCGTTGTCAAAATTTTTCATCAAAAAATTTAGTTTTTCGTATGTTGTGGTTTTTATTTATTTTATTACGACAATAAACTCGTTGATTGTTAGTAGGTAATTTTATTTTATTCAACAGTTCACCCTTATTCGTGAGAATAGGCCTTTGCCCTGCAGTGGAATTCTACAGACTATAGCTTATTTTTTTAGTTCAAATATCAAATGTGCTTGACGTTGATCAACATATATTTTGGTGATCTCAAGGATTATTTTCATACAAAAACACATTAGAGCCACCACTAAATAGTTGAGCTTCGTTGCAAGCCGCAGAGCACGCAACCAATACGCGACCACCCAGTAACAAAGTCAAAGTTAATATAATTTATTCAATATATCTTTGAAGCACACTTATCAAACGTCAAATCTTTTTAAAGCTACCACCGCGTCGGAACGTGTTGTCGCTGTGGAGAAGATGCCGCTGTATACGATATACTCTTGACAATGTTACACTATGTAATTTAATATTGAATTTATGTAATTGTACTTTGTATATTTTGTTTTGTTTAAAAGAAGTGTGTTGTAGAGTTTCTGGCCGCATCTTCTCTACAACGGAACACCTTCCGACGCGGCGGTAGATTCAAAAACATGACGTCAAAAAGTTATCTATGTGATGTTATTTTGAATAAACAATTTTAACTTGACTTTTTGACTTTTATAAATTCTTAAGCTAAAGTTATGTATACAATAATACATAGTCTATTTAATAAAATAATTGATACTATACAGTAATTGATACTAACGGACTTGCAACTCCATCATTATTAATTCCATCTTTGACTTCAAAGAAACACAAACGCCCTAATTCCAAACGAACTATCCTCAAACAAAAACTTACCCCAAAAACAAAAGAAAATCCACGGAGGAAATCCAAATGTACGCTACGTATGTTTTTGACACAACACCGTGTGGGGAGGAACAGGGATCGTAAACTTGTCACTTTCAGAACGGCAGTAAATATTGCATGGGTTCAGTGGTCCCGGCCTCGCTAGTGGGACAGTTTATGTTATGTTATTGTGCGAGACGAGAGATTATTGAAATAGCCGCGTTTGAAACTGATATTGTTTTTTTGTTGAATTTGTGAATAGAAGAAACTATTTTCGTTAGAACATTATTAGCCGGTATCGCTTGATTTGTGATGCCACTGATGCTCTCTACCTACATTTATCTACTAATGAATGAATAAGCGCTAAACTTCATACACCCCAACTGATTTAAAATAAAATAAATAGATTGAAACAATAATTTAGTTACTTTGATACTCAAAATTTAAAGTTATTCGCATTTTAAGTTTTGAGACAAAAATGATTTGTTATCATTTCAGCAATGAATGAAAGCTCAAACGTGCTCATGGATACATTTTAAGAATCTTATTTTGGTAGTAAGTAGAGTGAGAGTGCCCGAGCGGTGGGTCGAGATTGAGGTCAGTAAATTTTAATTTTTTCAAACAACTTATTTGTTATTTTGAAAAAAAAAATCCTATGGTGAAACTTTGATAATTCGATTCTGCTCTCGATTCTAAACAAACTGCTTTCTAGTTTTGCGTTAATTCATTAAAACGTTGTATAATGATGTGTGATTTTGTAAATGCTTTCCAACTTTCACTATTACCAACATCGAGAAAAATAAAGAAAAACCTGCTGTCCCTTACGTTTGAGTCGAGTAGGCAATGAAACAGTAGATTTTTTTCGCGATTTTGATGTTGTATCCATGTCTCAATACTGAAAGTTGTTCAGTATGATGGTATAAATCACCCCTTTAAATATTACAAGGGTGTTTTATTACGTCCTGTATAAAAATTTACTGTCCCGTACATTCGGGTCGAGTAGGATTGCAGTTTTGTAGGGAACTGCTGATATTTTTTTCTCAATTTCGTTTTGGTCCGAAAGTTGTTCAGTTTGATGCTCTAATTATTCAGCTTTAAAGAAAGACCGTGTATTTAAAAGACAGCATTAAAATACTTAAATATTCAAATACCTTCTCAAAAGAGCTTGTAAAACATATTTCCAAACGATATTATTACTAAGTACACTTTACAAACAGTTTCGTTAAGCCAATCGATATCGCTACATCTTCGCAAACTAAAAAGGAAAACGCTGATACAGCCACATTAGCTGAGTATTTAAGTACGTACTCAGCTGAGTGTAAGATGGATTATGATGAACGATTTTCGCTCCAATTACATTGAATTTTCTTATCTTTAGAGGATATTTTTGTGTGAAGTTTGTAGGATTAAAACTTTTGAAAATACGTGTGTGGAAATTCTTGGATTTCAGGATTTGCTAGCTATAGAAATATTGGAAAAGAAGCCTCATCTGTACTAAGCTCCCTGCAAGACCCACAGCAATAGTGTGATAAATTTTTATACTAGAAACTACATAAATAATTAGGTAAATAATTTGAATATAAATAATTGTGCTCACAGGGTGCAAGTTACAGCCTAGCAAATACTGACACGGTGAACTCAGACCATCAAACTGAACAACTTTTAATATGGAGCCTAACTCAGGAAACGCGAAAAACAATCAGATGTCCCATTCATTGGAGTCGGGTAGGTGCAACAGTTTTCTATGGGACAGCAGATTTTTTTTTGCATTTATTTCAAGCCTTTATATCTCCATTCGGACTGAGTAAAGAGATATAATTGTTATAAAATTTTGTTTGTTACTTTATTTGGAACTAAAATATTTAATTTTGGTTGATGGCCGCGCTGAAAACAACGTCGAAAAATAAGGCGCCAACCTTCCATACAAAACACGCATGGTCTTTTTAATTTTTGCCTGATTAATCGTAAAGGATTCCACTGTTTCACGTTTATGATATTTGTATTATAATTTATTTTAATATAAAAGGCATGTAAATTGACAAAAACATGTATATGGCCTCTAACTACGCCATATTCAATAAAATAAACATGACCTTTTTAACGTCTATCAAGTTTTCTCCTTCCTCAACAAAAATACGAAATAAAAGATTGTAACAAAACCTAATCACGAAACGAATAAATAAGAAAACATGTAGTCCAAAACCAAAGCCAATTTACCTAAAAAAACAGTCGTTACCCATCGGAATAGAGTTCATATTTGTCCAGAAACATCCGACGAGCGAAATCACAAACAGTGACAAACAACCATCTTAATTTATTAGGACATAAAAGACAATATTTTGTCTGCGAACCAACTGGAATCTGAGTGGGGTCTTTTGGACCCCGTGAATATGTACCCACTATCCATCAACGTCACGCCTCTTATTTATCACTATACATAACATCATGATCGTTATATACTATACAAAACACTCATCCACCACCTTATCACCCAAAAAATACAGTTGAAAATAGCTCAAGTTTGAATTCTACAGCGGAAAGAATAAATTTGTGGGCTAGATTCATATTTTTTATGAATTCCCACTGTGACGGTTCATATTTGGGTGCTGGGTGCTCGAATTTTCGGAACGTTTAGACTTTTTCACTTTATTCTGCGGTGATTGACAAGGACCCTCAGTGAGGGGCACAAAGCAAAGAATTTGCGGGTCAGACAGCTTTTATACCACTGTTATGCTGTTTTGGACGTTTTCGTTAGTAGAAATGTAGGGTTGGAGGTAGCATTGTAAACAAACTTAATTGAGTCCATCGCAATGGTCTGAAGACAAGGTAGACGCGGGCCCTTTTTGGACAAGGAAGACTTGAAGAAAATAGAGGAGGTGTATGCCCAGCGGTGGGTTTTAGATGCGCAACAAAGCAAAATAGTAAATTTGTTGGATTCACGATAACCCTTAGCTTAGTTTAACTTTAAATAATCTTTCTCTATGGTGGAAATTAAATTATATTTGGGGTCTCCATCATATTTAATAATGATTAAATGTTTAACAATAAAATTGAAATCTACTTTAAACCTAAATAGATTAAAATAATTATGTGACAACTATTATATTTAAAAGACCCTGCTTAAGGGGTTTATGGTCGTGTGCTTATGTATGTTTGTATGTATGTGTAACTTGCTTAGAAAATTATTTGTACCTATCTGAAGTAGGTGATTCAAAATTCAATTATTGGATATGACTGTATGCATGCATGCATGTGTACGTGGGTAGTCAGAGATACTCTGAAACCTCAGAACATCCACATTTCACCAGTAGGTAGTACCGAAAATCTGTCCAGTGTGACGGGGGGTGAGCCCGTCGCCACTCGTAATGGACAGTGGGTACAATACATGCCTCGAAATTGAAGCATGCAGGTTTCCTCATGATGTTTTCCTTCAATGAAAAGCCAGAGGTGTTACAAATCGTACATAAATTCCGAAAAACTCATTGGTACGAGTCGGTCTGGACGGTGATCGAACCATCGCCTCCTGCACGGCAGGAAAGGCTACTCGCCACTGGACCACCACGGCTTTTAGAAATTGGATATGACTGTATTGCATATAATTGTTTTGGAAATAAATGGCTACATTATTATTTTGTGTTTTATTTCCTATCACGGGACATCAGATACCCGGATCTCTGGAAAGCGTGCGTGGAGCCGAAGACAAAACGTAGATGACATTCAGACAATTTGTTCTGAGAGGTGATGTGACATTAGCCAGGGCCTATCTCTGAATAAGCTATAGAAGTACATCCAAGAACAGTACCGGTCAGTGTAGGACTGTTGCAAGGAATGGAAAGAAAGATAACAGGAGACCAATCGCGCTAAATAAATCTCCACTGAACCATGATTGAACCGCGTGCTAACCACAACTTTTAACATATCATTATTAATCATTTGACACCCTTTAGAGCCGTTTTGACTGATCAGGCGGTCAGTCACATAGTAAATAAGTTAAGCTTGACGCAATACGGAATTCAGCACAGTTGAATAGTAATTCGATTGCAATGTGATTAGAACTTAAATTGGATTAGGATTGAAAATCTATGTTTAAAATTAACACGATCGGGGCCCAGGTCTATTGGGTTGAGGTGCTAGTGGACTAGGTAATTAAGTTATGGGAGGGACTATGGATGGCGCCTACCTACCTAATATAAAAATTATTTTGTTTGTCATTCCCTTATCACGGGACATAAGAGTCACGGACCTTTGAAAGACGTGCGTGGAGCAGAAGCCAACACGTAGAGGCCCTTAAGATAATTTGCTCTTATTATTAAATTAGGTAATTCTGGTAGAATATGTCTGAAATATGTTTCCCTAAATTAGAAGACAACAACTGCACTTTACAGGAAGGGATTACGGTCATTGGTTTATGTAGGTATGTATGTGCAACTACAGGGTGAAATTTATATCATTAGCACCCTTGAAAACTAAGAGTCTACCCTTCAAACTGAACAACTTTTACTATGGGAGCAAACCGATCGGATTCAGCTGTTCCATACTAAACTAAAAGAAAGAAATAAATATAATAAATATTTATTCGTAGGCAACTGCTAATTTTTTTTTGATCTGATCATCGGTTCGATCCCGTGGTATAAGTTGTTCAGTGTGATGGGTAGACTCTTTAAAAAGATACTAAAGATATAAATTTCACCCTGGATATTTTAAGGCTCCACCGCCCGATTTTACCGTAAAATTGGGTAGCTTTATAACCATTTTATACATTAACTATGGTATTGTTTAAGAAGAAAACAAAATTGAACTATCTACAGGAAATAAGAAGTGATTTAGTTTTTCTCGAAATCTATTTGAAATAATAAAACTGAAGAAAAAGAATCTAAAGTCACCCTTTTTTTCAGTTGAAACCATTTTACTCTTACATTGTTGATCGGAAGAAAATGAAAGTTTACAATATACTTTATAATACACATAGAATGATATGGTTTTCTTATTTATTTGAAAATTCATAAAAATTCATCTCATTGTTCAAAGAAAACTGCTAAATTCTGACCGAAGCCACGCGCTCGTTCACATCTATTAGTATGGAGATTCGTGTTCCCGGGAGACCCCTCGTCTCTGTCCACTTTTCAACGCCATATCTCATTATAGTATCACACCATTTGAAAGCTCTAAAACAGTTAAAATCACTATTCCCCCCATAGTAACCGAGTAACACATTTGCATTCATTCGGAGCCCATATAAGGATGGTAAACGTTGACGCTACAGTTGCTTGCTCTCATGAATATTCCGTCTGGATAATTTTACGTACGTTTAATATTGGCTAGAAATGCAGACTCTGAATATTTTAGTTAAAGAGTGTTAAGAAATTAAAATCGACGAAAATTTTGTGTTCTCACAGCTTTTCATTATGTAAATACATTAAGAGGTATCCCCCACTGAATGACCTTGACCCTTTCAGCGTCGCTTCACCTCTACTAAAACGTCATTTTGGTAGGTATACTTATTTTTGACTGGCTTGTCCTTCATTATCTCACTGTGTGTACTTTAAATGGTGCAAATGATAAGAATTCGCACCAAATTCTACAATTATCTAATTAACTCATTATTATTGTATCATAATTGTATTTGTCTATTCTTGGAGTGCAAATAAAGAATATTTATCTTTAACTTTTGACTTAAAACATTGTAACATAAAATTTTTAGACCATCATAACATTGTCTACACAATGGTGTGTGTCGCAAGTGAATGTGACTTCTACTTATAAAGTAGATGCACGTAATACAGACTTTTTCAAATATTTAGGCTTCCTTTTATAAAAAATTAGAAATTTGTACAAAATAAAGCCGATATATTGAAAATCATTGCTAAATTTTTCATTATATATCTTTCAAATAAAGAGAAGATAGCTTCTAAAACCCAGTAAAATATGGTTTAAATAACCAATGTCTCAACAACTCTACAACTCTTAAGAGGATATAATTCGGAGCGCGCTCCATACAAACGTACTATGGTGATATTTTCAATTTTTCATTTGATATCTTTCAAATAAAGAGAAGATAGCTTCTAAAACCCAGTAAAATATGGTTTAAATAACCAATGTCTCAACAACTCTACAACTCTTTGGTCTTAAGAGGATATAATTCGGAGCGCGCTCCATACAAACGTACTATGGTGATATTTTCAATACTAACCAATTAAACTCAATGAAATTTTTCAGAATCAATCTAAAAACAAATTTCTATGCTTGTATAGAGTCAAATTTTCGTTAAAATGTATAGTTTTAAAGTTACAGTGCCTCAAAGATTTCCATACAAATCTTAAATTAATCCTAGCATTGAAACTGTATATTTTAACGAAAATCTGACTCCATGCAAGCATAGATATTTGTTTCAAGATTGTTTCAGCAAAATTTCATTGACTTTAATTGGTTAGTATTGAAAATATCACCATAGTACGTTTGTATGGAGCGCTCTCCGAATCCCCCCCCCCCCCCCGTGTTAATTAATAAGCGCGAAACCTCATACACCTCAACTGATTTATAACGAAATAATTGCATTGAAACAATAATTTCATTATTTTATTAATTAAATAAAATTGAAAGATATTCGCATTTTTAAATCTTCATGCTAAAACGATTTGTTATTATTTTAGCAATGAGTGAAAGCGCTAACGTGCTCATGGATACATTTTAATAATCTTGTTTTGGTGGTAAGTAGTGTGCCTGTGCAATATGCAGAGGTTTGCACCCATAGTACAAGTTGTTCAGTTTGATGGGTAGACTCTTTATTTAAAAGGATGGTAATGATATCATTTTCACCTTGTATACAGGGTCCAAATCAATATGCTAACAGTATGATCAGACCATCAAGCTGAACAACTTTCTCTATGAGATCGATATCGAAATCGCAAACAAAACTTCTGCTGTCCCATATATTAAGGTCGTGTAGGTTTGCAGTTAAGTATGGAACACCAGATTTTTTTTCAGATACCGTTGTTGGTACCATAGAGAAAGTTGTTCAGTTTGGTCTGATTATCCTCTTAAAAAACTGTCAGCTTATTAAGAAGGACCCTCTATGTCTACACTTTACAAAATTAACCTCTTAAAGCACTAGCAAGCTTTTAGCTTCAGTACGAGGCGACTGTATAAAGTTTCACAAGCAATATTGCTTGCTTCCTTGCAATATCGGTTAGCCTTTCGCCCCTAGAAGCATTTAAAATGCTTTTTAGGGTTCCGACCACAAGGGGTTCCAAACAACGGACCCTATTACTAAGGCTCCGCGCCTACGCGGTCCGTTCGTCCGTCCTTCCTTCCTAATTCTAAAAGGCTGTATCTTTTGAACAGTAATAGGAAGCGAGTTAAATTTTTACAAATAATGTGTGTTAAGTTAATTATTAGGGACACTTGACTCTAACAAAAAGTTGCATGCGCTAATTTATATTTTGCTAACGGATCCCCAAATCAAAAAATGGTTTTACAACACCCAAATTTTTTTTAAAAGGCCTATTCAACGATACCCCACACCATGGAATAGAAGAGAAAAAAAAATTACATCTCCACTTTTCGTGTGGGGGAGGTACCCTATAAAAATATATTTTTCAAGATTTTATTTTCTACTTTGTCGGCGTGATTAATATTTATACCCAATTAACCATGTCAAATTACTGGTTCTAGTACTAAGCGTCTCTGAGCTAAGTCGCGGACAGACGGACAGACAGATGGACATGGCGAAACTATAAAGGTTCCTTCTTGACTACGGAACCCTAAAAACGACATTACATACAAGCGTCAAACTTGGTGTGATTATATCGCGCTAAGAATCCCGGAGTATGGTGGTATGGAACGCTCGGTGCGCGAGTCCGACTAGGTCAGTTTTGTTGCTTATCAACTTGCCACGTCATTCCATTTTGATACCTCAATTATGCTAAAGGATTTGACTATTTATATGTGGACTGGTTACGCGTGTAATTCTACTAACAATTTTTCTGCCACTTTTTGCGGGGGACGAGGTAACATGAAATCCGCAACTTTGGATTTTATAAACCATAACTTTAGATTCTAATTTTGAATGTTAAAAATAATGAAAAGTGGTCTCATGTGAACCCCAAACGTTCTAAGTTCGAAGTTACTATTTCGCAATTATAGGCTGTCTCGTTTAGTGATAAGGTGTAAAATTGAATGTAAATGCACAAGATCAATTGTGCTTATACCGTGGCAGAGGGGAAATACCGCAAGGCTAGTCATAAATAATTAGTCAAAGGCTAAAGGTTACATACATTGTTACGACAATACGTTACAATACTAGGTGGTATTAATAGTTGTAGCAATGTTTCTAACCACGCCGATTATGGTCTTGAGTTTATGTATTAATTTTATGAATATACTTTCTGCGTGCAAACTACCTCTGTACCACTGTATCTTTCTATCGTTTTCTTCTAGCAACATCTTTTTGTTTATTTGGTGATTGTTATTAAATACAAACTTAATAGGTATAGAGCTCAGAGGAAGGATCTCCATAGAGTCCGCATAAATTTACGATTGTAGTTAATCTCTTTTGTCTTATGACGTACCTTTAATAGTAGAAGGAGATGGAACTCAGGATATTTGTTTATGCGGCTGTCCACTTTTTTTTGAGCTAGTGTGTGTGAAAAGTGACCGTAAACATAAGGCCATATGTCACTGGGTGCCTTTTGTCCATACTACTTGATACCACACACTCAAACCTAAACGTCAAAAAAAGTGGACACTTTACAATTGGTATGGCTCACTCTATTAGGTATAATCTCTTTGGTATTAAGAATACTCATACACACAAGAAACGCTATGATCATGCAGATTTGAAGTGGCAGATCGCCTTTTTCATTGCAAAACTACACAATTAACCATTTTTCTGGGAGCATTATCGTGCGACAGGAAACGATACCGAATGGTAGCGGACGGGCGTTAACTAGTTTTATATAACGCACATGGACAAAAATGGCCACGTACTTTGACAGAGGGGTACGCCCGTCGTTAACAGCTCCATTTGCTATACAACGTGTTAATGAATAAACGCAAAATTTGAAAGTACTTTGTTTAGAATCGAAAGCAGAATCGAATTATCATGTTTTCAACATAGGTATTGTTATTTTCCAAACATGATATTAAAATTTACTGAACTCGATCTCAACCCACCGCACAGGCTACCCTACTTAATACCAAAACAATATTCTTAAAATGTATCCAAGAGCACGATAGCGCTTTTGTTCAATGTATAAGGTTTTGCGCTTATTCATTAACTCATTGTAAACTCAAAGCCAAAATACGATTGTAACACTTCAAGCACATCTTTTAGAAGTACCCTAACAAAACAAAAATAATGCAACGAAAAAATACCAACAACCAACTTTAATAGCAATCTTCAAAGTATTATTCATAAACATCGAATTTCTCATACATTGAGTAAACACGATATTAACTTGTTTTACAAATGACATGTTTTATGTAATAAATAGCTAATATTTTATTTATTGTGAACCGAACGATCTAGAGGCCAGACTTAATGGTGTTTTTATGTGTTTACTCAGTTTTGGCGTCTTTTGATCATCGAAATGTCCTTCCAAGTTGCTAAAATGTACTACTGAAAGTTATTATGTTATTTACTGACAAATATATATATATTTGGTTTTATCGGTCTGTCTCTACAGGGTGACATTGATATCATTGGCATCCTATTAAACTAAGAGTCTACCCACCAAACTGAACAACTTCCATACTAAACTGCAATGTCTACTCGACTCAAATGTATGCAACAGCTGATTTTTTTTTGCTACGTTCGGTTTGCTCTCATAGTAAAAGTTGTTGAGTTTGATGGGTAGAGTCTTAGTTTAAAAGGATGCCGAGGATACAGGGCGACATTATCTAATGTAGAGAGCTTATACATGGCTCCCGTAAGCGACCGACGGAAGCCGTGTTCCTTTAAGCTATTTAGATAATATCTATTTAATTTCACTTCAAGGCGGTCAGATATGTTGGTTCAATTACCAACACCTTTTTATTTAAAAATGCATGTGAAGTTATAGTAAATTTGTCTTCTATCCCATCATAACTATATAGTCCTTATAGTAAGGCAACGATGTAATTGCGCAGAGCAACATTCTTGCGGGGAAGTGGGCGGCGCGGATCATCCCGAGCTTTGTATGAAGAATTCGGGATTGACTGCGCATGACGTACAATAGCGGTGACGAAGCTCGCCATCAAGAGCGTTGCCATACTGTAAGCCTAATGGTAATACTGTGCTTCTATTGACTTCTAATTATAACCATCAATTAATGTTATACTAAGGCTTCAAAAGATTATATCACACAGCTCTAAATCAGTCCGTCTTCGGATATAGGCCTCTTCCATATTTCTCGATGACATTCTGTCCCTCGTCCTCTGCATCCAGTTGTGACCCACGTGTCTCCAAATATCATTAACCCATCTCTTTGGTGGGCGGCATCTATTCAGCGTGGTTCATAACACTAATTCGTAAATGTTATAAAGGCAAACTGAAACTCAAAACTCAAAATGTTTTAGTCAAATAAATATCACATGGATAGCTTTCTGACGCCATTCTCTACCACCGCATCGGAAGGTGTTCCGTTGTAGAGAAGATTCAGCCAGAAACACTACAACACACATCTCTAAAAAAAAATACATAGTATAATTACAAATACACAGTAACATTGTCAAGATCTGACATTTTGTTTATTCATTTAATCATTGAGTTCATAGTAACCTTTTTTTAACGAGGACTTGCTTAGCATGGGACATAACATGGCAATAACTTATTTTCCATTAACGAAATAAAAAGAAAGTTGTTTCATAACCACGTGATACATTTTTCATTCCTAGTTTTGATAAACTTTGGGTTTCGTGGATCTTATGAAGTTATATACGAACTTGGTATCAAAACTGCAAGCATGTCACACAGTACGAAATGCAATCGCACTCAGTTTTCTGGCAAATTTAAACATAACACATTATTAACTAAAGTTTGATGACGAAAATCTATGTATATGGGGTTTTTTTTATTATCCACATAGGCATTATAAATAAATGTTATCTGATTTTAATATTAATAACTATAATTTGTCTAAAATATCCTATAATCATTATAACAAACAAACCCTTAAACAGAAACTAGTATAAAACGCCATTAAGCACCAAACGTTAAGAGCAGTCACAAACTCACAAAGATATGACATCAAAATGGATAGTAAACATTTATGAAGAAGCATTCTGCAATTAATCAAGCGTAAAATATTGTATCTTGGACCCTTAATGTGTTAGGGTACCGTTTGTCGTAAAATCGGTTATATAACTACGAGGGATCGGTATTAAATATCTACTAGCTCTTGCTTGGCGGTTTACAAGCGTGAAAATATTTCGGATTTAAAAAAAAAACCGGCCCAGGGAGGGATCCTTACACAATACAATATAACGAAAAAAATATATTATCTCCGACATATTTAGCCCAAGTGCGACACACACTTGACTGGTTTTTATTATTTGTTGTTATACTGTTGAGTTTGCACTATAATCGTACCAAGTTTAACGCTTGTATGTATTACCGTTTTCACCATAGAGCGAGAAGAAAAAACTTTAAAAATCGAGTACCTATCGTTGTATTTGAGGGTTTTGACTCGTTACAATTTTTTTTTTATTTTCGTCTCTGTTTGGTTTTTGGGTTATTATTATTGAAAGATGCACTGGTCCACTAGGACCCGGTCCTTTGGGAGGCATACATGGGGCCGAAGCCAACACGAAGAGGCCTTTTTTGGTACCATTTATTCTAAATCTGAGATGGCATGCACCTATCGAGGCCTATCCCTAAATACACCATGGAGATGCACTAGAAGATAATTCCCGACAGATGCTTAACTATTGCCAGGAAAGGATAAATTTGTCTGGGCTATGGGGATGGGATTCTGTGTACTGGATAACTGGGCTATGGAGTGAGATAACGGACGCCTGCTCTAGTTAAATATCTCACAAATTTAAAATCTAGCAGGTGGTGACTTGCTTACTCATTGAATGGGCCCCCCCCCCAAAAGGCCGCTCGCAAGGAGCGACAAGGCGGCAACATGTACTGAGCGGCTAAGGTTGTAGAGAGGTGAATCTGCGGGCGCCGGTTCCCGGTGCTAAGCGCACCAGTCAGCAGGTCCCGGCGTTATGACATTTTACACTTCCAACCTGGAGCATAGGTTCCGCTCTTGCAACTCCACTCCTGGCCGGTCGGTTAAGGCAAGACAGGAGGCGAGGGCCAAATCAATCCGGGCCCTCTGGAGAATCGGGTCCGTGGTGTCGCCACTCACCAAAAGCTCGCCACAAGCTGCCCTGCGGGCTTATTATTATTATTAGCAATATTTTATTCAATTAGGTGCACAACAAGTGAGAGAGAAATTGAGACGGGGCATACTGACAGAATGGATGAAAGTATATAGGTGAGCAGGCCAATGGCAATGGCAATAGGTTAGGTATACCGTGTAAACTTCTTGGTCAAATCTCATTAGACTTGCCGCCATTTTGTGAGTAGTCAATGCGAGAGTTGAATACCCTAGCGATGTCACGCTACCAACAAGTGAAAGAATGAAAGAGGGAGACCTATCAAAAGGAAGCTTTCATGTCTAATGACTCGGTTCATTTTTGTTTGCACGCGCGCCGTTGTGACGATTGGTAGGTTATTCGCGAATTGTACGATATGCCGGCTGCGAATAACTTTGCACCTTATTGCTGTGCGTAGAGAGTCGCTATCTATTTAAATCTGTTTTCGAAGTGATCCCTATGTACCGGTAGGTACTAGTATTTATTCTGTGGTATAAGCAAGTATAAGGGTTTCTCGTTAGACTAGGATTACTTTTTTCAGTCTTTCACAAATTACATTTGTCAAACTAGGGATCTAAACGCACGTTTGCTATTTCGTATCGATGACGTCATCGCAAACGTTGCATGAAGAGGGTAAACCGATTTCCGTAGCAGAAACCGATTTCGCAAAGCACAAAATTGAGAATTCTGTGAATTGCCAAGGAAACGCAGTAGGTTCTCAATGAGATTGACTATGTTCTTAAGGCGGATGTCTGCTCTAATGCAATGGATATTGCATATGTGGATATACCTACGCAACTTATTGGATCGATCTGCCTTATTTTATTTAGGTATTCGATTTAAGCTCATAAATACAAGTATAGCGAGGTACTTATCGAAAGTCGAAATAGGGTCCTCTTAATATGCTGACACATTTTTAAGAGGATGATCAGACCATCAAACTGAACAACTTTCTCTACGGGACCAATGTCGAAATCGATGAAAAAAAAATCAGCTGCTCCATACAAAACTGCAAACCTACTCAAGACAAATGTATGGGACAGCAGATGTTTTTTCGCGATTTTGATGTTGGTCTCATAGAAAAAGTTGTTCAGTTCGACGGTCTGATCATCCTCTTAACAAGTCTCAGCATATAAAAAAGGACCCTGTATTATTCTAAAGCACCCAAAATGACATAAGCTCGTCTCATATTTATTTTAATGGTGTACCTAAATGAGAGGAAGCTACGAGTATTAGCATTTTGAGTTCAATCTGAAAATCTACCAACCTACCATATTAAAATTTTGAAGCAAAACGTTGCTCTAATCCTATTAACTTCATTAGATATTTACCTACATTTACGCAACAGAATAATTTACAAAATGGTTTATTCTGAAAATGTAATTAACTGATGAAAGAGAATGAGTTAAATAAACATAAGTACCTTATTAATAACTAAGAATAATTAGTTATCTAAACTATCTTATAAGTAGGTACCTCGCATAACAATGAATAGGTACTAAGTTTTTAGGGTTCCGAAGTCAACAAGGAACCCTTATAGTTTCGCCATGTCCGTCCATCTGTCCGTCTGTCCGCGGCTTAGCTCAGAGACGCTTAGCATTAGAAAGTTGTAATTTGATATGGGTATACAGATTTATCACGCCGACAAAGTAATAAAATAAAATCTTGAATAAAAAATGTATACCGTACCCTACACGAATTGGAGATGTAATATTATTTTGTCGTCTGTGGGTGTAGCAAAACCGAAATATTCTCCCCTTGTGGCTAGTAGCCACATTCATAGTAGTAAACAGCTTGGTTTGTCGACTAACTTTCACTATGGGACCAATGTCAAAATCGCGAAAAAAAAATCTTCTGTTCCATACTAAACTGAAATCTTACTAGACCCAATTGTATTGGGACAGCTGATTTCTTTTTCGCGATTTCGCCATTGGTCCTATACAGATAGTTGTTCAGTTTAATGGTCTGATCATCCTCTTAAAAACTGTCAGCATATTAAGTTGGACCCTGTATATCTAACATTATCTTTCTCACAGCCCAAAATAAAAGTAAGTAGGTAGGCACCTAACTGAACAACGACAAGGTTTTTACTAAAATATCCAATTCGTTTAAGAAGTAATAAAGCGAAAGAATACCGAATTAATATCTGTCAAACCGTTTTGTTTCGCTGGCACTTTGTCCAACGTCTTGCGAACGTGTTATGGCGCCTGAGAGAAATATACTAGCAATAATGTGTACGTAAAAATTTGCTGTTGCCCTTGCCTCAGGCGCCTGTAACTTGTTACTTGCTTGAGTGCTTTGTATGAGTTGTGAATAAAGATATTTTGCCTTGAGAGATGTTTTTCGGTATGCGAAAGTCCAGTGGCGTAGTGTGAGTTTCTGCCGCCCGGGGCATATACAGATTTTGCCGCCCTCTTATCTTACCTACAAAAAATAACGGAGCGGGCGCACCGAGCTCGAAATTATTTTGCACATCATTTCCGGTTGTGGTCAGACATCTTTTAGTTTATCCATGCAAAAATAGAAACTTGGAGCGAGCTCGACTTTTCTCCTCAATACGAATCAGTTAGAGCCAGAGCTTTTTACGTACAAAAATGTGCAAAGTAACCGAAGTAAAAGCTATGGATGGAGCGAAGCAAGCTCGAAATTTGGAGCACCACGTCATAGCTGTAGTCAGAACTATTTAAAATTATGTGTAGGCTAGGTAACTAAAGCAGAAACATAGACCGAGCGAAGCGAGCTCGACTTTTCTCTGCTCTACGAATTGGTTATAGACAGAGCTCAATCAATCTATATTTTTCCCGAATTTTCCGCCCCTAGTAAAGTGCCGCCCGGGGCATTTGCCAATTTGCTCCTCCTCAACTCAGAACCGATTTTGATGAAATTTGGTATTGACATAGCTTGAACCCAGAGGAAGGCCAATTATGCGTACTAATTCCACGCAGACGAAGTTGCGGGTAACAACGAAGTGGTTCTAAATAAAATAGGATCCTTATCTTTACTTATAGCTACGCGATTATGACAGTTTTAATTTTGTTTCTGACTTCAATGAAACGGCCCGATAGCACAGACGGTAGTGATCCTGCCTGCTGTGCTGAGGGTCGCGGGTTCGAATCCCGTAAGGGACAAATATTTGTATGTTGAATATTTGTACCCGAGTCATGGATGTTTGTATCTATACATGTATTCTATATCGTTGTCTAGACATCATAACACAATTTCAGGCTAGATTCTGATACTTTATATGTGGCTAGATAATTTGTGTGACAATGTCCAAGATATTTATTTATTTATATATAATGAAAAGATCGTGAGTGAACGTATCCTTTCTGTTGACGACTTTTCCGGATAGGTGGTTGCAGAATTGTTGATTTCATACAAAAGTTTGACGCAGTATACGCGTAGACGGTAATAATAAAAATAATATTTTTCGCAGGGGGAAATTGATACCATTGACCAACTTTTACTATGGAAGCAACCCGATCGGATAAAAAAAAATATTTGCTGTCGCATACATTTGAGTCGAGTAGGCATTGCAGTTTCATATGGAACAGCAGATTTTTATTTGCTTCTATCGGTTTTCTTCCATTGTTAAAGTTGTTCAGTTTGATGGGTTGACTCTTAGATTAAAAGGATGCTAATGATATCAATTTCACTCTGTGTTATGGAAAAATAGTTTAGAAAATCTAGATGCCGCGTCACAAATGACATTTGCAATTTATAATATAATTACAAAGATATTAAGCTTTGAAATTTTCAGAAAAAGTATTTTTTTTTTATTTATAATTAATTGACTTTTTGCTTGTGCGTTAGCACCGCATTTCCGCCAATGTCAAGTAGTTTGTGGGAGTATCTATCCCAATCTCAGGGATTGTTTTTGATAAAGAACAAGAAGAGATTAAGGAATGCGGAGCCTCATGGCAGGCAAAGACGCGACGCGCGGACAACACGCGAGACAAGTTCTCGGGTCAGAACCTGCAACGTGACTCCTTCAGAAAATGTATCTAAATTTTCTAAACTATTTTTCTATGAGTAAAATATATGCATACACTGCGTCAAACTTTTGTATGAAATTGACAACTCTGCAACCAATCAATTAATCAACTTTTGGAAACGGCCATCTGATTAAGAACCTTTCTCGTTAGTTATAAAAATGTAAGTGCAGATGGGTTCTTTAATAAAATTGCAATTGAGGGCGTATTTTTTCTTGGCAGTAATTTAATACGACTCTACTTAAGTGCTCACTTAACGGGTGAGGCTTCAGTTACTGAACGGTGTTTGGGTTTGTTCCCATTACGTGCTGGTAGTTTAGTTAGTGCGAAGGTTCCTCTATTGAAAAGGGAAGACCTTCCACCAGGCTAGCTCTGAAGCCGGTATCAGCCGTGGTCCAACGGTTGTGAGTTGAACCTTGTACACAGGGCGTAAGTGACAGCCTTGCAAATACTGAAACGGTGAACTCAGACCATCAAACTAAACAACTTTCACTATGGAGACGCGAAAAAAAATCTGCCATCGGAACCCTAAAAAAAAAACCCCGACTGCAAAAAAAACCTATTAACTGAAAAGAGAAAAACAAGCTCTATAATCACTAATCAGCTATAACAGCTTTATTTGAGCAAATATAATTTGAATGTTATAAGGTAGGTATCGCAAACGTGGACAAAGAAGATTTTTGGTTAGTTGTTAGTTTGTCCCCGCCTGCTTGTTTTTCTCTTTTCAGTTAATAGGTTTTTTTTGCAGTCGGGTTTTTTGTTTTTCTTAATAATTTAGTTTATTTCATACTTTTTAGTCTTGTCTCGAAACGGTAACATAAAAGTACTATAATATATATATTTTTGGAATTGTCTGTTCACTAGCTTTCATTTGATACCCATATTGTAATTTTTAACAAAAAAAATTATTTATTCCCAGCCTCTTTTTTATTTCGCAGACGCCATATTAAAATTATATAGCTTATGTCACTCTCACAATTTTTACGAATCTAATGGCATGTCATACGTTAAAATCCATCAAGCCGTTTAGGCTGTAGGCCGTGCCAAAGAAATAGACATACAAACATACATACATACATACTTACATACATACATACATACATACGCTCGAAAAACATAACCCTCCTTCTGGCGCAGTCGGGTAAAAAGAGGCGAGTAGTTGACCTGACGCTTCAAAATTCAATGTAGCCACTATCGAGCTAAAAACGGACGTATCGAGAGTAGCCCAATAGCTGGATAAATAAAGAAAATTTCCCACCGTTCTAATGGCGGACCGTGGGTCCAAGTCCTTCGAACGTAATACAAATATGGTGTCTTTGAGCGATTATACGGGTACAAAGTGATAGGGTGCTTTAGGGTTAGATTTCTTTTGAACTTTTTTTATTCTTTAGTTATCGTCTTATTGTTTTGAATTCCGAAATTTTACATAAATATATTTTTAGGCTTCCGTTCTCAAAGGGTTGCAACGAGACCCTATTATTCCTATTACCAAGCCTACGCTGTCCGTCCGTCCGTCCGTCCTAATCCTAACCTATCTTTTTAACCGTCATAGTTAGCGAGTTGAAATTTTCACAGAATACGTGTTGTTATTTTGAATTTCCTAAAAGAATTTAAAAAAAAACAAAAAGTAAACTCTTATGAATACGAATTTCAAAAAATTAAGGGGGATCCCCATACAAAAACCTTTTTTTTCTTAAGGTTTTTTGTTTTGCTGTACCGAAAAAATTGCAATATATAAAAGCTCAAACTGGTGTGATCAAAACACATACTCTAAATTAAAACAACAACTAATATAAACTGACCAAGTGTGTGTCGGGCTTACGGGTTTCTTTGTAAATATTGTGTGGAGCCCTCGGTGAGCCAATCCGACTCGCACTTGACCATAGCTATTTATTGATTATTGGTTGGGGACAGGAAGCTGGAAAAGTGGGGATGACATATTTTTTTCTCGTCTATCCCATGGTGTGGATAGGTCTTTTAAAAACAATTATTGTGTGTGTGAAAAAAACATTTTTGGATTTAGGGATCCGTTAGTGAAATATTAAGCTTTAAAGAGCAAATTTTTGTTAGAGTCAAGTGTCAGCTAAACGGTGGTTTCTAGATACGTGAAAAAATTCACGGCAGTAGTGTATATAACGAATTTAAAAGGAAAACTATCACCGCTAAGTACGCTTTACAAGTTAACGAGTCATAGTCGATCAACTTGTAAAATGTATTTTTAGACATTATTAGCCGTTAAACCGTAGTATAAAACAAAAAGCCCCCTTCTAAGTCCGTATATTGTGACGGGCCGCTATGGAACCCTACCCTGCGCGTGGCCCGACACGCACTTTGCCGGTTTTTGTTAGATTACATTGACTTTGACACACGCATACTTCGATCGCATTTCTCGTAAACTCGCAGTGTATGTAAAAAACCTCGCTCTGATAAGCCCTATTCCACCCAAGCTGTGCTGTACGAAGCTAAAAAATTTAGCAATTGTTAGTTATAGATTTTTTCCTCGCTTCCAGCTTAGCTTCGTCACACAGCTCTGGTGGAAAAACACCTTAATTACCTACAGCTTGTTATGTTTATCTGCACAATATAATCCTCTATTTAACAACACATCTATATATATAAAAATGAATCCCTATTTCCCTTGGTCACGGCATCACGCCTGAACGGCTGGACCGATTGCGATGAAACTTTGGTGGGTTGTTGTGCATATGCCAGGGAAGGTTTATAAACAAAAAAAACGGCCAAGTGTGTGTCGGGTAGGTGTAGGGTAGGTGTAGGGTAGGTGTAGGGTAGGTGTAGGGTAGTTGTAGGGTAGGTGTAGGGTAGTTGTAGGTGTAGGGTAGGTGTAGGGTAGGTGTAGGGTAGGTGTAGGGTAGGCGTAGGGTAGTTGTAGGTGTAGGGTAGGTATAGGGTAGGTGTAGGGTAGTTGTAGGTGTAGGGTAGTTGTAGGGTAGGTGTACGGTAGTTGTAGGTGTAGGGTAGTTGTAGGGTAGGTGTAGGGTAGGGAAAATGGCAGAACAACGTCTGCCGGGTCAGCTAGTCAAGTAATAGAAATCCGGTCACATCTAAATTTTCCCAGCCTCTTTACTGTACCGTATCCGGTTCTAAAGCTTTTTACCGTAAACGTCCGGACAAATCCGGTCGCCTGACAACCTAACTCAGGCCAAATGAGAATCTTGTTTGAGACAGCAACGTTTTGGTTGGATGAAATTTAAAACGAACTGAGTGCACAATTTGATTTTTGTATATACATTCATACATAAGTAAACTCACGAGCATAATCCCTTTTGGGGTGGTCGGAAGCCTTGCTACAACTACGAACAAATTTTTTGATTGTAATGTTTTTAATTTATGCATATAGTTAAGTTATAGGTTATAGTTAGGGTACACCCCAATAACTATAATAATTATATGATGCATAAAAAGAACTTAGGTATGTATATTTTGCTTTATTTCATTTAATGTTATAACTAGCATCATTAGGAGACTTTGACTAATTATGATGACTGTAGAGAATATGCAAAGATATTGCATTTTTTGCAGGACCCTGTAACTAATTTATATTTATAAATATACAAACTTCTTTGTATCGATACCTTGTGAACTTATAATTATTATAAGTCAGGCTGAAAAATAAGATAACATAAGATAATAACTAGTAAGTGTAAAGTTATTTACATCTTAGTAAAACTTTTAATTGCTTTATGCTTACATGTATGTCGCAGTGAGATCACAATATAAGGTCTAACAAAATGAGCCTAATCTGCTCGGTCTGATCATTCAATTCAAATACCTAATTAAAACTGTTTTAAGGGAATCTGACCATCAACTTGAACATCTTTCTCTAGAGCATAAACGATTGTCTTTAATGGGGCCATTAATGTTGAAGTTGCGAATAGAAAATCGAGTGTTCCATACAAAATTGCAAACCAAAGCGACCCGAATGTATGGGATTATTCCTGATTGGGTTGATTCGTTTTTGCTACTTCGAAATTTTTCATAAAATCACGTACCTCGTTTTTTACAGCGACAAGCGTTTTTTGACTTAATTATTTTGTTAGAAATTACACCTTATTTCTTACGTATTTTGAACTCAACATTTTTGATGAAGCCAAAAGTAGACATAGACATAATTTATTAGAAGCATAAGCATGCATATGCTCACGACTGTATTCCCCGAGGGGGTAGTCAGAGATATTCTGAAACCTCAGAACATCCACGTTTCACCAGTAGTACTGAAACTCGGTCCAGTGTGACGGGGGGTGAGCCCGTCGCCACTTATAATGGACAGAGGGTACAATACATGCCTCGAAATTGAAGCATGCAGGTTTCCTCACGATGTTTCCCTTCACCGAAAAGCGAGTGTTGTTACAAATCGTACATAAATTCCGAAAAACTCATTGGTACGAGTCGGTCTGGACGGGGATCGAACCATCGCCTGGACCACCACGACTTTATTTATTAGAAGGTGTTAAGAGTTTGACTTGCATTCACGACGCTGTGAAAACGCTCATCCTCATTCAATTTCTAACCTAATTGGGTACCTCTATCTAGAACAATCGTGAGTTAATATATTACTGAACCCTCTGAATCTACCAATTCACGCAAAATCTAGATCTTAAGCCCATAGCCTATGGAAACAATATATAATTTACGACGGCCAACTGGCGATCATTAATCAATATTATTACTTCCCGAAGGTCGACGGTATTTAGGGCTGCTGGTGACAGATATAAACACAGCTATAGCTATTGTATGTTGGTATAATAGATTGGGTATGAGATTCGATTAAGGCGCATCCGCCCGGGAACACCATTCTCAGAATTTAGCGGTTTTCTTTGAAAAATGAGATGATTTTTTATGAATATCCAAAAAAGAGAAGACATGTAAAATTTATTAAAAAAAATAAGTACCATAGCTATATTAAGTTGTATATATTTTAGTAAATAAAATATTTTCAAAAAATAAGAAAACCAAATCATTCTATGTTGTATTGTGAAGTATATTATTGTAAATTTCCATTTTCTTTCGATCAACAATGTAAGAGTAACATGGTTACAACTGGAATAAAAGGGGGTGACTTTAGATTCCTTTTTCTTCAGTTTTATTAATTAAAATAGATTTAGAGAAAAAACCAAATCACTTCTCATATTCTGTAGATTGTTAAGCTTTGTTTTCTGCTTTAAAACTGTCATAATTAATGTATAAAATGGTTACAAAGTTACCCAATTTCACGGTAAAACCGGGCCGTAGCGCCTTAAGTGGTACCGTACCATATATTTCCTTTTTACCTATATCCAAAACCAGGTATTTCATTTCATCATATCATCTCCCGGTAGCTTGACTTTAAATTTTGATGCTGTTGATTTTGGGTTACAGGAGATACAGTGATGGGAAAGTTGTGAACCTAACTCCACGCTTGAAAGTTGATAGATGTAGCAAAGTTTCTGATATGTAAACACTTATTAACTAATTGTAAACTCTACTGCTACACCTTAAAACACAATTTATAATGTCATTTTCTATTATCAACCTTAGGAAATATAAGATTAATTTAATCAAATCGTTTCAGACATTCAGATAAGGGCTTTCATAGGCATTTCATGTATATTTTTTCCACGACATCTTAATACAATTAGAACCTTTCACAGAGCCTTTAAGGTTGAGGTTTCGACAAAAAACGCGTGCGTAGCTTTTTGCCCGAAATCACATTTCGTGTGAGTGAAGTGCACAAAGGAGTTGCGGGCGACATTAGGCAAAGATTAGAGCTTAATCAGCCCTTATCTCAGTTGCGTTTTGTTGTTGCGTTTTTAGAAATCAACGATTTTATTTGCGTTTTATCGGCAAAAGGGGGGGGGGGGGGGGGAAAGAAGGTTAATAATTTACGTATTGCGTAATGAAATCAAAGATTGGTACTAATTTTGTGTAGCTTAAAGCCACTTAACTAATATAATTATGATGATTCAACAAATATCAAAATATTATAAAAAATGTGCTATCCCTATCTCTCTACATCAATCAAATGTATTCTCAATTGGTCAATATAAATTTATCATAACAACAACCTAAGATGATTACCAAACACTCTAGCTTATCTTAATGATTGGTCTACGCTGCGTTTCGGTGAAGATCTAAAAGCCCTTTGTATGATTTCTGTACTTGCACGCGATTCTCAACAGTGTGGATCTGACTATAGAGTTTTATTTCAGTTGATTACTCAAACACCCAAAAAATCGATATACGAAGCTACTTACTTACCTATCATCTCCTCGAATGTTAAAACGCAACCAAAACGCAATGAAAACGCAGCTGCCATGACTTCAGCTCTCATCCGACCCTTGAGCACATTACCTAATGGTGCGAGGCGGGTATTAGAAAAATGTATTCAACGATGTGAATAGCTGAACTAAGGGATTCGTAATGCGGGTCTGTAAACTTGGCAATGAATTATTTTTTGGCACCTCACGTAATATTTTTAGAGGTCTTGTTCGCAATTTTAAGGTGGTTGGACAAGGTTATACGGTTTTGGCATATACGAAATTTATATCGTCAAAGTAATATTTGAGGCCTAGAAACTAAATGAGCCGGGTGATGCACGGGTAAGTAAAAACATTTACATATTCCTAGTTGCACAAAAGCTCTACTAACACAGGAAAAATTTGATATTTTGGTGTCGAAATTTGAACATCAGTGAAACTTTATTTTTATCTTTATCTTGGTACAAACTAGGCGAGCGAGGTGTCATTTCCTATCTAATTTTTCACGCTGAATCGATTGAGACCATCCCCATGCTTATAGGATCCTCATCCGGCGCACTACCGTACCCTTTCTCGAAGAGATTCGGCGTATTACCTGTGAGCGCAAATTTTCAGGACAGCTTGTGGTCATTCTTACAAAAAGTACCTAATTTCATGTACAACGTGTTAATGAATAAGCGCAAAACCTCATACACCCCAGTTGGGTATTTTGTTGTAAATCAGTTGATTTACAACAGAATAATTAGATTGAAACAATAATGTCATTATTTTGATAGTTAAAGCTCAAAATCAGATGATTTGTTATCATTTCAGCAATGAATGAAGGCGCTAACGTGCTCATGGATACATTTTCCGAAGTCCTAGAAAATCGAAATTGGGTACATTTTATTATAAAGCGTCACTTCGTCCAGAAATCATAATTTTCTTTATTATTTTTAACTCAAATTGAATCAGCCACTTTTGGTAGATTCAAAAGGGCCCTTAAAAGATATCTGATGGCGTTTTTGTGCCGCCGCGTCTCGAAGACCGAAAACAACAATTCAGACAAAAATTTGCTACGATTTTTATGAGATTGTGTTTGAGATGAGATGTGATCTAGTTCTTATGGTGTGATCAATGCTTAATGGTAACAAACTATTTCTAATAGTTAAGTTTTAGTTTTCTGTTATATTGGTTCCGGTTTCCGAGAGCAAATACAAGGTGTTAAAAATACAAATAAACATTTAAGGGGGTGGTTTTTTTTTCGTGATTTCGATGATATTCCATACTAAACTACAAATCTTCTCGAGCTAAATCTATGGGACAACTGATATTTTTTCGCGATTTCGATGTTGGTCTCTTACTGAAAGTTGTTCAGTTTGATGGTCTAAACAACACCCTTAAAATTTTTAAATTTTTATTTTTACTTTTGTAACACCTTGTATAATAGGGCCTTGTACCGTGGACCTTCAGGCGAAGCATGTTGCCAATATTTTTTTCTGTGTTGTTCATGTAATCATATAAATAAATTAATTATTTGTCCTTGTACGATAGTAGGATATTCTCAGAGTATTAATAATAGTATTGTGAATTCAAAGTTCATTCCACGTTTTAACCTTCAAAACTCAATACTGTGACCAAACCTTGAAAACAATAATGATTAACAATGACTTCTCATGTTATTTGAAGCCTTAGTTTGAAACAATAGGGTTGGAGGTTAAGCAAAACAAAACAAAAATAACACCTACTCTTATAGCTATAAGATTGAAAGTGGAAATCTGAGGAAAAAGAAATTTTGCGCTCAATTTGTACGAGAGACTACGAGTAAACTGCTGTGACTACGTTCCGGTAACCTATAACATAGTTTGGAAATTTTCCTACCAGGAATGCGGGTTACCAAATGGAATTTTGTTACACCGTACAAAATCCCTAGAGTATCAGAAAATATAAACTTAGTTTCATTGTTTTATGACAATAGATCAGTTCAAATTGTTGATTGAAAAGGAAGAAGATAGGACAACGCCACCTGGCGATGATCCGAAGCTGTGCTTTCATCCAAGGAACTGGAAAGGAAAAGGACTTATGCCAATCAACTATATTCATTTTGAGTCCAGTAGGTTCTGCTTCTGCGCTTTTGAATGGAACAGTCGTTTTTTTTTCACAATTTAGTAGTCTTCTCCATAGTGAAAATTGTTCGGTTTGGCAAGAAGAAAGCATGGTTAAAGATTCCGCACTGATTAAACAATATTTCTTGTATTGTGTCAGATTGACGACACAAGGCCACAGCGTCAGCGTCATCGATTCCACACCGACAGAATCGTGGACAAACCGAAGTGTACGCTAATATTATAAAGAGTTAAAGTTTGTAAGTTTGAATGTAAGAGAGGTAATCACTGAAACTACAAAATCCGATAAAAAATATATTTCACTGATATTAAACGAACTTTCAGGATGGACATAGGCTGTATGGCAGACAAGCAATATTTCTTCTTCGCTTACACAACGGTTTCAGTGTCGGTCTAACCAAAAAAGCGTGGTCCCAAATATCCTTATGAACCAACCGTACGAGTGATCGAAAATTTCGCTTCTCCCTCCGTTACTATACGCATTCACATTCGCAATATGTGTTTGAGGAAATTGCTCGGCTCTTGTACCTGCGACGATTTGGTTTTTTGGACGTAAGTATGGTTTCCTTTATTTATTATCATTTTACTTTTTGTGGAAGAAAATAAATATGCGGAAAATGGTATATAGGGCCTTCTTAATATGCTGACACTTTTTTACGGCGATGATTAGACTGTCAAACTGAACAACTTTCGCGATGGCACTAACATCGAAATAGCGAAAAAAATCTCTGTCTGTTACATACAAAACAGCAATCTTACTCAACCCATTATGTATGGGACAGCAATTTTTTTCGCGATTTCGATGTTGGTCCTATAGAGAAAGTTGTTCAGTATGATAGTCTGATCATCCTCTTAAAAAACTGTCAGCATATTAAGAAGGACCCTGTATATGAGGTTGTCGAATTCTAGTTTTAAAGAATTTTAGTTCTCATAAGAATTATACAATTCGCTGACATGACACAAAGTAAGATAAGTAAGAGGATATGTGAAAAAAATAGGATTCTTCAAAGCATCATATATTATGAAGTACTAACAGTAGGAGTATGATTTATGGATATGTGTAAATTGAACACATAATTGAAGTTTTGATTAGAGCCAAAACACGATTAAGAGACATTTTCTCGATAGAAAAATAAGCCAAAGTAGCCTCCGTCTTTATCGATAAACGCTTGGAATTGCTAAACAGTGAATAATAGAAACACGAGACTTGATTTAAAAAAAAGAGATTGATATTTTATAAATTTTGATTAGAGCAGAATTGAACTTACATAAATAGTGCAATCACAATTCAATAAAGTTTGTTTTACGCAAGCGTCGTTTCAGGCGCGCGCGCCGCCCCATCTCTTTCTCTCGCATCAGGCAGTGATATAAGCTATCATACGCCCATTTCGCTTCAATTATTTTTCGATATAGGCCCTTAACTAAATACAGTTAGTTTTTTTTTTAATTGCGAGCGTATCATAAATCGTAACACCAGTTTATTCATTTAAGTCGTAAAAGGAAGGGAACCATTAAAAAACAATTTTGAGTTTCTCAAGTCTCCAAGTAATAGTGCGGTTTAGTGTAAACAATAGGTTTATCTACTTTACTCCAAATCTTTTGACCGTAAATTCGTTCATCATTATCAACCTTTGACTAATTATTATAAGGACTAGCCTTGCGGTAGCATTTCGCCTCTGCCACGGTATAAGCACAATTGATCTTGTGCATTTACATTCGATTTTACACCTTATCACTAAACGAGACAGCCTATAATTGCGAAATAATAACTTCGAATTTAGAATGTTTGGGGTTCACACGAGACTACTTTTCATGATTTTTAACATTCCAAATTAGAATCTAAAATTCCAAAGTTGCGGATTTCATGTTACCTCGCACCCCCGCAAAAAGTGGCAGAAATGTTTGTTAGTAGAATTACACGCGTAACCAGTCCACATATAAATAGTCAAAGTTATCAGCCTGTATCTACCCACTGCAAGGCTTAACTATGTAGTTCTAGATACTCTTTCTTATACTGTGGTATAACTATCATGCATTTATATTTTATAAGCATTTTGCCTCCTCATTGCTCTCGATCCTGTGCCAATCTCATCCAGGTCTTTCCACCGCTTTTCCCGATGTCGTCAACCCACTTGGCTGCCGGACGAATTACTCCTCTTTTAAATAGTCTAGACCACAGCTCTGATAAGGTTTCAAGTAGGGCTGGCATAACTTCAAGGTTAAAAGCCCCAATAAAAAAAAATAAAAAGAATTAAAGAATAAAAAAAAAGGTTTCAAGTACTCTACCTAAATCTAAATCAATTTATCGTATCACTAAAATACATTTTTTAAGTGTAATCATGTAAATGTGTATGAGTAAGGATGTATGGAGAAAAATTGGCATTTTTGTTGTTGATCAGCCAGAATTAAAGTATTTTATTATTAGGTATAGTAGCAAGTAGGTAGGTATGTTTTCTAGTCTTTACAATAGACTATGTATGTTGCTTTCATACGCGATAGTTTTAATCTCGTTAATCAAGTGATTCCCTCGAGGAGAATAAAAACTGTATTACTTTTTCCGCTAGACGGAGCTGCTGACGCTACATGCTTATAAATAACTCTGGTTATAAATAGATTACAATTTAAAGAACTATTTTGAATCAAATTCCAGAAATCATTAATTCCATCTCGAAACCTCAAAGTTGAGTCACTAAATTTTTTATTGTTGGCTTTTGCAAGCCGTGGTGGTCCAGTGGCGAGTAACCTTGCCTGCCATGCAGGAGGCGATGGTTCGTTCGGTGGACTCGTACCAATGAGTTTTTCGGTATTTATGTGCGATTTGTAACACCACTGGCTTTTCGGTGAAGGAAAACATCGTGAGGAAACCTGCATGCTTCAATTTCGAGGCATGTATTGTACCCACTGTTCATTACAAATGGCGACGGGCTCACCCCCCGTCACACAGGACAGAGTTTCGGTACTACTGGTGAAACGTGGATTTTCTGAGGTTTCAGAATATCTATGACTACCCCCTCGGGGAATATAGTCGTGAGCATATGCTTATGCTTATGCTTGACTTTTGCAATTAAAAAATTTGTTCACCTATGCAAAGGGTCTGTCTAACAATTTAAAATAATAGAGAACTCAATCTAAAATCTAGATGCTTGTTTGCAGGGTTCTGTGCTCAAAGGGTGCCTACGGGACCCCAATCATAACCCAACGCTGTCCGTCCGTCCGTCTGTCTGTCCTACCAATAAAGGGCATTATTTAATGAGTGGTTAAATGCTAAATCTACGGTATAACAACTAACAAAAGATTTCATGTGTGTATGGGGCTGGCGCTAACAGTCACAGAGAAAAAAAATGTTTTTTGTTAAGTGAATTATGTTGTTCGGTGGTACGGAACCCTCGGTGAGCGAGTGGTCCAGCTCGCACTTGTTTGCAATTACCCTACACCTTGTTCAAGTTTATTAAAAAAATAAAGTTCCCCAAATTCATGTATCCAACATAAAACACGATACACCTATTTCTCCATACGTTCATGCAATCAGTCGATCGATTGAGCGTTCTATCGTAGACCACAAAGGAGTTCTAGTTTATTTTAGAAGACGAACAATTCTGGAGGTAACGTAAACAGAATTGGCGCTACCACAGGAACCCGCGGGCTCCACTTCAAATCGATTTGGCTACCATTTGACCTGCCCTCTACTGAGAATGGATGGTTATTTTAGTTTGGAGTTAATTTAGTAGGTTTTGATGTACATTGATGGTTTGGAAAGGTGGTTAAAGGTGTTAGAATAGATAATTATAGGTTACGGATATCAAAAAGGCGGATTGCTTCACGATCAGAAGATGTCGTTGTATGTACAACATTTGCACCGACTATAGTTCCTGATAATTCTTTCACATATGTGATCTCCATATACCAATTGAGAAGATTTTTAGCTTTTACCCACGGTGTTGTTTGTGGACTAGTTGTTTTGAAGCTGCAAGACCCTTGCCCTTTACCACAGTCAGTAGCAAAGCCTAGCTTTATACACCTAGCGTATTCGTGACAAGACTGTTAATTAAAAACTAAGAGAGGTTGGTGATGAGTTGATGATCGTAGCAAGACGATAAATTATTAGATATTACGAGTATATTATTATGTATACATTTAACATTGAGCTATATGAACTACGGACTAGAGATGACGCAACAAGCAAAGCGCCACATGCGTCTGAAACAGAATCTAGGGATTTAATGAGTGATGTAAGGTGATATCGATGTCAGCACACTGGAATGAAACATCGTAATGATGCGGTTTCTTCTAATACGCAGTACAAAATAGCTCAATGGCATTTTATGAAAACAAAAAAGGAAATTAAAAATAACTTTATACTAGCAGTAGCTTCCGATTTCTAATGCTGTATGTGCGTTTATAAGAGCCATTATACTAAAAAGTGATAAAGTTATTCAATAACATCCTGTGTACCTTGAAAGCCTTTTTTATTCCACTATACCACGCCACTAAATAAGGAATTTACAGTTCAGTAACATCTCTGTATACCTAGTTACAACACTTTCTATCAAAAATGTAAACTGAATCTTTAGTACTAATATACCCAGTAATGTACCTTGAAGTCTTCTAGCCAGCCAATAAACCACGAGACTATGAAAGCTCGAAGACTACTAGTAGAGTAGCCAAATCAGTGGAAGCATGCCAAAGCCCGCGACATATGGACGAGCCAGCCTTTTTCTCAATTTGGACGCAATTTTCGGTAAGAGAGAGGTTATGAACGACATTTTGTGAACACCAATTTTAGCTATTTGAAATATTTTGTAGGGTATTCGGGTTAGTTGTTGCTGTTTCATAGGGGTATAATTTCTTAAAGAAGTGCCTAGCACTCTCAACCAACAGAAGTGTATGCAGATGGATAAAAAAAGAAAAGTAAATCGGAATCGTAGCGTATAGTAGGGTCATAGGCTCTGCGTACCCCCGTGGGATAATTATGTACGTATACAGGGTGAAATTTGTATCATTAGCATCCTTTTAAACTAAGAGTTTACTCATCAAACTGAACAACTTTTACTATGGGAGCAAACCGATTGGGGCAAAAAAAATCTGCTGTTCCCTAACTGCAATGCCAACTCGACTCAAATGTATGCATCAATTTCACCCTGTAGTTTCTTTGCAATGTTTTCGGGTCAATCCAATCAACACTTGAGATCTTTTAGGCCCTGAAAATATGTCAAATATGATGATATACTTAAACACCTTATCTTCCTGTGGCTATCTTTGGAGGCGACTAAGGATATTTATTTTTGAGTGTTTTGTTGGAGCTACACTAATACAATACTTGCCACAAGCTGCCCTGCGGAATTTTATTATTAGGTTCCAGGAAGAAATGAAGTACCAATAATTTGTGTCAATGAAACACGTTTTTCGATCAAGATAGCTTGTGGCAAGTATTGTATTAGTGTATTGTACAGTCGCCATCAGATATATCATAGCGAACAAGGTGGTCAAATATTTCTAAGAAATTCTAATTTTCAATAATTTCTTTACACATAACATCTGAACGCCTAGAATATCAAATGTATCTACGCAGTTAGGGTGATCATAAACATCTGAGCAGTTTAGGAAAAAGACCTTACTCCGTTGTTTGAATATTAAATAGCATTTGTACATTACATTTGGATTTTAAATAGCATTGTAAAGAAATTATTGAAAATTATGACGAAATATATGTTTAGATATAATTGAAAACATTAATTGTAGAGAATTTATTGAAAATTAGCACTGCTCCGAAATATTTGAACACCTTGTATGCTACAATATAAGGTCTAACAAAATTAGCTGAAACTATTTTAAGTGGATGATCAGACCATCAAACTGAACAACTTTCTCTATGGAACCAATATCGAAATCGCGAGCATGTGCTGTTCGACACATTTGAGTCGAGTGATGGGACAGCTGATTTTTTTTTTGCGATTTCGTTAATGGTCCCATAGAGAAAGTTGTTCAGTTTGATGGTCTGATCATCCACTTAAAATAGTTTCAGCTAATTTTGTTAGACTTTATATATCTGATGGTGACTGTACCATGTGCCCATGACAAAAGTGCAGACACAGGCTCACTAACTACCCATCTCACTGCACAGAGTTTCAATGCTCTAGTGAAATATGGATGTTCTGAGTTTTCGGAATATCTGTGCCTACCCCCTCGGGGAATATAGTCGTGATGCTACGCTATGCTACTTACTAACAAACTAATGCTAACTCTCTCGGTAAGCATCAACATTTACAGTTTCTTAACAAAATTGTAAAGGGCGAAAACAGTCCGTCTACCTCAAGTTACAGAGCTGAAATTGTAACAGAGTAAATCATCTTTGTAGAATAGAATATGAAAACTCTGTAGTTGTTTGTTTATATACTGTTGTTTTCTCAAGTTAACAGAGCCTTCTTGCATGGAAACTTTGGACACGCTATGGAACGTGATTTCATATCATATTTTCCAACAAGAATGAGTGTAAATGGTAGGTTGAATCTGTACAAATTTTTAACGAAATTATCCAAGAACAGAAGTAGCACCTATAAACTAAATCAGCTATAGCTTAGGGCCTAAGCCAAGGTACTTTTTATAGGTGCCCTAAGTCTAGGGCATCGGTGAATTGACGTCAAGTTCCTACTGGTATTTCCTCGATATGTAGGAGACCACTAAGACCACTGGCTGCCTTATAGTCTCTACTCTAGACGACCTATGTAAATATTCATTCTGCACTATTGGTTGCCTAGTCCACGCAAAGAACTTCAGACCATATCCTCACAGACTCTTCAATAGCCATATTATAGTAAACTGCCTCTGTGGTCTAATGGTTAAGAGCATTGGGCTCTTGAAACGGAGATCGTGGGTTCGATTCCCACGGGGGACACCTAGTGTTATGTCACTTTGTGCGTTTTTCCCCAGT
This sequence comes from Agonopterix alstromeriana, assembly GCA_963924505.1. Lineage (NCBI taxonomy): Eukaryota > Metazoa > Arthropoda > Insecta > Lepidoptera > Depressariidae > Agonopterix > Agonopterix alstromeriana. The sequence continues at coordinate 15,917,511 of OZ004671.1, read as the reverse complement.
TGGTTAAGACGTTGCAGGCTGAATCACCTGATTGTCTGAAAAAGAAAGATGATTCCGTGCTTTGGATGGCATGTTAAGCTGTTGGTCCCGGCTACTATCTCTGGTTGTAGTAGTCGTTTCATAAAAACCACGTCAGAGGCCGTAAGGCGATTTGAATAAACTCTGACATCTCGGCTTGCTGCCCACACGATAAGAAGAAGATTACTTTATATTTTTACCCACGCCACGCAGGAATTTACTGTCGAATTTTAATCGTAATATTTACTATTTATTAGTTAATTCCGTATCCTTATCACTAACAAAATAAAACTCAATACAGAGAAAGAATTGATAACAAAATGATTTCTCAAAACTAATTAAGATTCAATTTCATTCGTTGATGATTAATTATACTGTACCTACTTGTCCTTAGAATTTTATACAGAGCTATAAGTATTTTCACATTGTATATGATGTGCTGGAAGAATCATATCAAAAACATTTCATGTAAAAAGTAGAAAAGTCTCTCAACCCTTTTAATCTTAAAAAGTTACGAGAGCCAAGTCTTCATCTCGTTCAAATAAAGTTATAAGGTTAGGCCGATATCCTCATCCCATATCAGCCAGATCGATTAATTTGGAAATGTAATACGAACAATAGCTGCTAACTTATGTGTGTGTATGAAGATAATGAAGTGATCTCTATAAGGAAGAAATCCTGCCCTGTCCCCTAGGATTTAACTATTAATATTTTACAAACAAACAACTCGCACGCCTTCACAAAACCAAGACAACAATAAACACTGCATCATTATTGTTTACATCAAAACTTGGAAACGCATTTAATTTTCAGCTAAATTTCAGCGTTCCGACCGCCCATAATTTAGCGGCATATTTCATGAGCGGTCTACGGTTAGCGGCGTGCGTCATAACTGAACGTTTATCCTAAAAGTATGGGAACGTCAAGGGCCTTTGGAACCGTTTTAAAACGCTGCGTCATTTTTACGCTTTTAATATCGTACGTTTTTTTGACGCCATGTAGTATGACTGGTGTTCTGTTATAAGGCCCCCATTCTTTCCATGGGTGTTATACAAGATTACTAAATGATACGGTTTCTTCATTATACCTATACATAATTTTTGTCGTTTGATCCTGAAACTTGCTAAACATAACTATACCTACATTGCTAAACTAAAGTGGCCATGTGGTAGACAAATTGCTCGCAGAATCGATGGCTGATGATGTTGAGAGTTCTCAAGTGGCGCCAGCGTACCGGAGAGCACAGCGTGGTTAGGCCTCCCGAGGTGGACTGACGACCTGGTGAAAATAGCAGGCAGCGCAGGACCGGTCGATGTGGCGTCCCTTGAGCGGCCTATGTCAAGTAGTGGACAATTATCGACTGAAATGGCGATGATGAATCCTGAAACCGACGATATGCAAAGTCAAACTCAAAATGTTTTATTCAAAATAATATCACATGGATAGCTTTCTGACATCATTTTTGACTCTTCCACCGCGTCGGAAGGTGTTCCGTTGTAGAGAAGATGCGGCCAGAAACTCTACAATACATCTTTTTAAAAAAACATAATATACAAAGTACATACTATGCTGAAACATTTACTGCAACTGCACGTTTATAAGATAGTTAATTTTATCAAATTACGATACATGTTATTGTCAATTGCTTGCGTTTTTAAATGCTTCAATTTGAATAAAAATGTATTTATGTAGGTATTATAAAGGGTGAAATTGACTTCATTAGAATCCTTTTAAAATAAGAGTCTACCCATCAAACTGAACAACTTCACCCTGTGAAGTGACAACAGATAACTGAGATTTTAGGGCTATTTACTAAAGTCTCAGTAGCTTAATTGGATGAAACGACATCCCCGGTTTGGCAGGTTGTGGGTTCAAAGTCCCTTCCTAAATTACTACTTCAAAATATCTGCTACCAAAATCAATTAACATAACATCAATCGCACTAAAGTCAATCTTTCGTTTGAACTGAAAACTGCTTAAACAATACCTCTTATAAATGCTGGTTCCAGATTTAATCTGGCTCAATAGCTATTGTATAAAATTTAACGACATTTCAGTTCTGTATGACATTCATAAAAATATTGTTTGCAGCGTGAAGAAACCTGCCGCGTCTCCCAACACTGCCTAAAGCTATTAGTGACCTCAGTGAGAAATTACAGGTATCCGTTAGGTGTTACAAACGAGAAAATATGGGTGGTAACAGCTCTTAGTCCAACACTGATATTTCGCCGGCGATGTGGTGCCCTGCCGGATAGTAAAGTAGGCACCGCCATTAACTATTTCTGAAATACGAAGGCATTCGCCGTTAGTACACTTTAAATTCAAGGTTTGTTGAATATTTGGTTGAGCGTGGAATCGGAGGTAGCTTTAAAGGGGAGAGAAGATAATTCTGCTGGGAGAAATTTTCTTTAGAAGCCTGGCACTTGTATTTGTGTACTCTGTTTATATAATAGATTTATAGTAATATTACTTTTGTGTATACGATAACTTTTAATTGAGTTTTCGTTTCAAGCCTCGAGAGTGGTTTCTAGGTCGACTACTATTATCTTTCTAATTTAAATAATGAGTGGACCTTGAACATATTTGAACTTTGCACTACTCATACCTATTTTAAACAAGCATTTGCTCTTTACAGGGTCCTTCTTAATATGCTGACACTTTTTAAGGGCCAGACCAGACCATCATACTGAATAACTTTTTCTATGGGACCAACATCGAAATGGCGAACTAAAAAAAAGAGCTGTCCCATACATTTGGCTCGAATAGGTTTGCAGTTTTGCATAAAACAGCTGTTTTTATTAGCGATTTCGATGTTGGTGCCACAGAGAAAGTTGTTCAGTTTGACGGAGGAAGGACCCTATATTTTCTGTCTTTTTATTCAGTTTGTGTTATTGCCACGACACTATTTAGCTCTTTTTGATGTCTTCAAGTGTAGTGCTCAGGTGACTTATTTAGCTCATCTGATAAATCTTCATCAGAAAATAACGTATAATGAACGAATAGAGATAGGCAGGGAGACTTTAATTAATAAAGTCCCCCGCCGCGTTTTTCTGTCTTATCTGTCTGTATAGGTTACATTCTAGGAAAAGGTATACGGTATCCTTTTAAACTAAGAGTCTAGCCATCCAACTGAACAACTTTTACTATGGAAGCAAATCGATCGGAGAAAATAAAAAACTGATGTTGCATACATTTGAGTCGAGTAGGCATTGCAGTTTAGTATGGAACAGCAGATTTTTTTTGCTCCGATCGGTTTGCTCCTATAGTAAAAGTTGCTCAGTTTGATGGGTAGACTCTTAGTTCAAAAGGATGCTAATACTATCAATTTCACCCTGTATATCATAAGGACCCTTTTCTACAACTTTTGTAGAACACAACCAATTTACTATTTCATTCTTTTTATTTTACTCTACACATTCACAAGTTTTGATTTAGGACCCAGTCTTAGAGGTACCGCTTTAAGACTGGTTTCGAAATAAAGGTCTTTCCAATACTTTTCTTTACAAATACACGATTTAAAAAATAGTTTAATTGCAAAAGTTATCTACCAGCCCATTCAGCCTTATCTCTACAACCAAACAACATAAAAAAGAAACATCAAAATAACCCCAAAAATGTACAACAGGAAATGAAGACGGAGGAAAGCAAGGCTGAAATGGACAAAGCGGGGTGGCCGAGTACAGCAAATAATGGGAGAGAGACCCATTTTTAATGAGTCATGAACGAACATTCATCTACTGACATTGCTTTTTATTCGTGTTACGATTTGTGTGGACATGGCTTCTTAAGAGAAGTTTTTTCAGGATGCGTAAATGCGCGCTACACGTGATGTTTTCAATACTAACCAATTAAACTCAATGACATTTTGCAGAAACAATCTAGGAACAAATCTCTATGCTTGTATCCTGTCCGATTTTCGTTAAAATATACAGTTTCAATGCTAGGATTAATTTAAGATTTGTATGGAAATCTTTGAGGCACTGTACATTTTAAGGAAAATCTGATGCGATACAAACATGGAGATTTGTTTCTAGATTGTTTCTGCAAAATTTCATTGAGTTTAATTGGTTAGTGTTTGTAATATACCCTTAACGTTTCTTATTGGTTTGTAAATTTTTCCGATTACGTATAATTAAGCAAGAAAGATTTGTTAGGGTGTTTGCGCATTAGTAGTCCGGTGGTCAAGGAGACCGATGGCGCTAATTTAAAACATCAAAGTTCTATTTTTATCCAATTTCAGTTCTAAACACATTGCAATCCAATTACTATTCAACTGTGCTGAATTCCGCATCGAGCTAAACTCTATGTAACTGACAGCCTTTAAAGTATGAGAGATCTGTCAAAACGGTTCTAACGGCTGTCATGAGCTGTACCGCGATTAGTGCAATACCAAATATGTTAAAAGTTATAGTTCGTACGTAGTCCAGTCATGGTTCAATCATGTTTGATAAATATCAGAAGGTGCAAGGCGAGCTTAAACCTAGCACTGATGATCAAATTATCTTTTGGTCAGTTGCACTGCACGTACGTTCATTAAAGTTAATCCTCCATTAAATCTCTTGCTAGCTTTTACTACGTCAACAAGACAAAAACTGACAGCAAGAGATTTAATAGAGGATTGACTTTAATGGACGTACACACGGCGACACAAGTTAGTCAAAACCATAAGCTGAGCTGGCCGCGCGTAGCTAGAGTAATGTATAACGTCGCGCGGCCAGCTTATGTTGGTTTTGCGTAGCTTGATGTGTCGCCGTGTTTACGTGCAACTAACAATTAGTTTCCTATTTTGGACATTGGCATGAGTATAGAGGAAATTTCAAGGTGTTTTCACAATGAAAAACTAAAATATCCGACCGGTACATGTATACTTAATTATTTTCTGCCGCCATCTTTACACTAGTTGTTAAAACCAACAAAAGAATCGTTAAAAGCGCCATGGAAATTGAGGCAGAAGAAAGCACTTTATGTTACCATTCCACTGTTAGTACGTGTCTATTACCACTCAGATTGCGGTCTCTATGCGTACAAACATAAACGTCAATAGTGAGGGGACTAGACGGAATCAGTTGGTTTATTAGTGAGTCGAATGACTGCTTCCGTGGTCTAATGGTTAAGAGCATTGGGCTCTTGACACGGAGGTCGTGGGTTCGATTCTCACGGGGGACACCTAGTGATATGACACTTTTTTCCCCGGGTTTTTCCCCAGTTGGTTAGGACATTGCAGGCCGAATCACCTGATTGTCTGAAAAGAAAGATGATTCCGTGCTTCGGATGGCACGTTAAGCCGTTGGTCCCGGTTACTATCTCTCGTGGTAGTAGTCGTTACATACAAACCACGTCAGAGGTCGTAAGGCGATCTGAAAAAACCCTGATACCAGGGTTTGCTGTCCACACGATAAGAAGAAGAAGTGAGTCGAATACTCCTCAAGTCACGCTTATAATGTTTTATCTGTGATAAAAATAACTTCACAACCAATATTGTAACTTAGTTTTGATATAAGGTAAAAGTATCAGTCACTTATTTCTTTCATCCAAGCTGCAGTTTGGTTCATGTAGTCTCTTCTATCTCTGTAATTTAGCTGTTTATCTTAATCACTTTACAGGCTTAGAAATTGCTCTAAAAATGTTTATTGATATCAAAAATAGTAAATATCCAAGTTAAATTAAAAATATTTACATTTTAATTACCATTACATTCCAAAATAAGTTTCAGCTTAGGCGGAATTAGTTTTACGTGCCTACTTATCATACGTATACATTTTTTATTGCATTGGCTTACGCATTAGGTTACGTACAAAAAATAGATGTAAAGTTAGTTTATTTAACCTCAATTGAAGTTTTTCTTGAACACAAGCACAGAATAGGTATGACAGTACATACAGAACGGCCACTCCCTGCCCCCCTCTGACTTCAGATACCCCACCTCACCTCACACTTACTGGGGAAAATGAGGGAAGCCGAGCAAGGGAATGCAGTTAGGCGCGCGCACCCGTAGTATTTGAATACAAAAAATTGAGTATTTTCAGTGCATAAAAAACGTTTAAAAGTAACGCTAAATTCACATCAGTAATTCTTTAGCTCAAATACTATTTATTATTGCATACGAACAATAAAAAGTTACGAAATGTAGATGCGTGGTAAGTCAACCCTACACATATGTCAAAGACAATTTGCACCAAGTGCGAACGCCATCATGTCCAATCCAAAACGTTGTTTGAAGTGCCGGACCTGTGACACAAGACTCGAGCCTATCGACAACAACTTAATCGACTCGTGAATCAGATCACCACGTGAGTAAGTATGTCATATCACTAAACGTCCAATAATGATAGAGGTTTATTACGTCTGCATGTGTGACACATTTGAAATCACAACAGTTACGACGAAATATCGACGCCATCCGGAAAGATTAATGGGTTGAATTAATTTGACCCAGTTTGTATGTGGAATTGTTTGTTTATTTAATGTTTTGATTATTAATTAACTAGGTTGTTTGTTAAACTGATATAAGCTGCTTATTCAATCATATTTTGTAGGTTCTTAATCAAGAAAAAATTTCCGTGACTAGTTATTGTGACTATACTATAGTGACCAGCAATAAATTACTTTGACTACAACGGTTAATATACGACGTGACTATAAGACATTACTTACTTTGCTTTTACAATGTTTTGGAAAGAAATATATTTTGAATAAATGGGTTTCCTCTAAAAGCGAATTCGAGAGAAGGTAATTTTGCCAGGACCAACATCGAAATCGAAGAAAAACCAGCAATTCCATTATGCTTAAGGCTCAGAAAGTTGTTCAGGTTGATGGTCTGAATCAACCCCTAAAACATTTATGTAACGCATTAAGGGTATCTTACCGTTGGCGAGCTCCATACAAACGAAGTCTAGCTATATTTTCAGTGCTAACCAATTAAAGTCAATGAAATTTTGCACAAACCATCTAGAAACAAATCTCTATGCTTGTACGTTGTCAGATTTTCGTTAAAATGTACTGTTTTAAAGATACAGTGCCTCAAAGATTTACATACAAATCTTAAATAATCCTAGCATTAAAATTGTATATTTTAACGAAAATCGGACTACATACAAGCATAGAGATTTGTTTCTAGATTGTTACTGAAAAATTTCATTGAGTTTAATTGGTAAGTATTGAAAATATATCCAGACTTCGTTTGTATCGAGCGCACCAACGGTAATATACCCTTAAACTTTATGTTACCAACAAATAATTTGGTGCCGCTTTCGTACTTCCTGAATCTGCAAGTACCAAAACAATATTAAATAGGTACTGTATAATACGAGTACCTACTGTAGTAAAAAAAACACAAAAACCGATCATTATTCACTCAATAAGTAACGACTTCCCATGCAACCCAAAAATCTATACATCTACCAGCTAATAGCACACCAGGGAACGATCTCACCACACAAACAAGGTTCGATTCCGTTATTTGGAGCTCGCAAAAAATGTTGTTCGGTTTCTTCGGATGGAAAACAAAAGACGAGATCGTCTTGGGAGAAATTCTCGACTTGTACGAAAATAGACGATGAAAAACTACGACAAGTCGATAGATAGGGGAAATGCTCTAAATCAGGAGGTGGTACAGTCGGGTGCGGAGATATGGTAAATGTTTTACTTGTTACATGCATGCATGGATGAAATACAAATAGATTGATGAAGATTTGCCATTAGGTTGCTTTATATCGCACATTTTTTTATTAGAGGTGTTCAGGATACTTGTAACAGATTTAAAAATATGTTTTCCGTTTTGCCAATTACGGTACGGAACACAAATAATGGAGATTGGGCCCTACAGCTTGACTACCGGCCATGTTTTAAGGTCACAGATTAAATACGTAAAAGACAATAAATGTAATAGTGTTAAAGATCCGAAAGATTCAATGATTATGAAGATTATAGCATAGCATAGCATATGCTCACGACAATATTTCCCGAGGGGGTAGTCAGAGATATTGTGAAACCACAGAATATCCACGTTTCACTAGCACCGAAACTCTGTCCAGTGTGACGGTAAGTGAGCCCGTCGCCACTTGTAATGGACAGCAGGTACAATACATGCCTCGAAATTGAAGCATGCAGGTTTCCTCACGATGTTTTCCTTCACCGAAAAGCCAGTGGTGTGTAACACCGCTGTGTTGTGTAACAGTCGTTCTTGATTATAATATTTTTTATGCGAACTGTACCCACGCATTGTTGTGTGGGTTTTTTTTGTTGGGAACAAACATAGAACAAAAGCAAGACTGCTATTTACCAACTATTTCAAGAAATTAGCACTCCTTATTCATTGAGTGTTTTATTTTTGAAAATTTATTATGTCTTCTTTAGAACATGTAGAGAAAGAAATCCTGCAAATTTGGTAATCTTATCCAAACCAATGAAAACCACTGTTCCAAAGTATTATCATATCGCTATTTATATTGTTGATTGTTAGGTTAAATTCTGTATTAATAATGTTGTCCAAAAAGTTAGCTTTCAACTGATTAAAAGATCACATGAAGCAGATTCCTTTTAAAGAGACCGTGATTGTATGGCTAGGAACTACACGTATCTGGGAAAATTTACGCACATCTCAAAGAGTCATCTTCTCATGACTTTAAGAAAACAAGGTTACTAGTCAATATAGACCATCAAGGCTGTTTAAATAGCTCTTTAATTCAATTATAATTTATTGCACACCAAAACAGAACATACATATGAATACAGATAAAGAACGAAAAGTAGGTACAAATAAAGCGAAAAAAAGCTATTTCTTCCGGACAACCTTAGGGTAGAGGAATTAACAAACGAAAAATAGGTAGGCGGTGTAGCTCAAAATAAAGAAATGGTAATGAGTGTATAAATATACTTACAAATAAAGTTAATTTACTTATTTATTTATTTATTATTTAACAATTACACAGCTTTACAGAGAAACTTCAATACGCCATGCAAGTTATAGATACAAATCAAACAAGAATATTACATGTTCTACCGCTTAACTTAATCTTAAAATTTAAATGTTCTCAGCAATAATAATAAATACATACATACATACATACATATCTTTTTAACTATATACATACATAAGCGACTACTACATACAACATGGATGCAACTGTAAGAGGAGAAAACGAAATAAAAGTGAAGTTGAAAAGAAATCTGAGGTCAAGGAAATGATCTTTGACTTTCTACTTAAAAACACTCAAGGTGGCATGTCTGATCAGCTCTTCATTCATAATGATAATAATTTCCCAGCTCAACTTTTCTCTACTTCAAAAGACCATCCTGTTCTTCTAAATGAAATATTATACGCTGCTAAAAGATGTTTTTTCGAGGCGTATCCGTCCAAAACCAACGTCACCGTGTCCAAATTCTAAAGAATAGGGACTTTTACGACAGTCTAAGAACAGTATTCGTTTACAAGACAAAGTTAATGATAACAATTTTTACATCTCTCTCCCTCTCGGGCTACGGTGCAGTGAATTAACTGAAAAGAAAATAGTGTTTTCCCGCTTTCCTATCGAGTCTTGATGAATAGGTGGGTTCTTTAGTTTATCATTTTCCATTAATTTGAGGGAGCCCTCTTTTTTTTCTTTTTGGTGACTTATTCGTTGGGTTGTTTACTTATTTGTTAAAGGAAAGGAGATACATAATGTTTGCTCGTGTTTTGTCCAGCTTAGAATGTAGTACCAGTTCACACGAGAGTCGTGAGAAGCGACTTACTTCTGGCACCGTCAACATATTGCCCTCAGCGTGTGGCTGCCGATTAGGGTCCGTAGCAAATATTTTACTTAGATTTAGGAATGACTAGCATTATCCAAGATTATATTAATCTCTTCAAATCCTTTTACAGTTTACAGGTTTTTTGGTGTAAGTGTGTAACATCCTCTTCATGTACATTTTTTTATTCATAATTAATGGACTCTTGCTTGTGCGTTAGCACTGCATTTCCGCCAGTGTCAAGTAGTTTATGGTATCTATACCTATCTCAGGGATTGTTTTTGATCAAGAACAAGAAGAGATTGAGGATTGCGGAGCCTCGTGGCAGACAAAAACACGAGGCGCGAAAACCACGCGAGACAAGTGCTCGGGTCAGAACCTGCAACGTGACTCATGCACACTTTGCATCTGGTGAGCTGAAGCTAAGCGCAATAGCCCATTCCGAATAAATAAAAAATATCATTCATAACTGTAATTAATTTTATACCGTTGTGAAATGCAATACAGTATTGACTCAGATTATTTAAAAACTTCCTGCGTAAGTATTGAGTAAAGTAAAAACACACTTCGGTACTACACAGTACTACGTGTGTGGCGACCCTTGTGTATAGTATGTCAACTAAGGGGTAAGGGTTTCTTTTGAGTTTTTTTTTAATCCTTTCGGTGGTCACGTGAGTGGGACTTAAAATTTTCTTGAAGTCTGCTGAACCGAAAAGCCGTGGTGGTACAGTGGCGAGTAACCTTGCCTGCCTGTCCGGTAGGTGATGGTTCGATCTCCGTCCAGGCCGACTCGTACCAATGAGTTTTTCGGAATTTATGTACGTTTTGTAACACCAATGGCTTTTTGGTAAAGGGAAACATTGTGAGGAAACCTGCATGCTTTATTTTCGAGGCATGTATTGTACCCACTGTCCATTATAAGTGGCGACGGGCTCACTCCCTGTCACACTGAACAGAGTTTCGGTACTAGTGAAACATGGATGTTTTGAGGTTTCAGAATATCTCTGACTACCCCCTCGGGGAATAAAGTCATGAGCATATGCCTTGCTGAACCGATTTTCATGAAACATAGCTAAGTACACTCCTGCAAAAATTTGCGTTTGATTTCAAAAAACGAAATCGGTCCACCCGTTTGTAAGTTACGATGCCACAGACAGATAGACATACATAGGCGTCAAACTTATAACATCCCTCTTTTTGCGTCGGGGGTTAAAAGGCAATTTCTTAACACACCCTTAAACACACAACATAATAGACTACACCCGAGCGCATATTTCCAAAGAAGCATCGTAACTCCCATAGATGTACGTGCAACACTCTATTCGAAATTAAAATTGGCCTGAGGCCAATATAATCTCATAGTGGGCCTGTATTTATCGCTTCGGATAGCGGTTGCAAAGTGTGCAGCGGATTTGGGGTCAAATGAATATATCAGAGTGCTGGAAAAGATACATCACCTGTGATATTTGCGATTGCGACGTGAATTTCGGTGATTTAAAGTTATGAAAATTATACTGGATGTAAAAGATGAAACGTGGAGAGGTTACTAATAATAAATTTTCATTTCAGTAGACCAATCGCGCTATACAGGGTCCTTTTTAATATGCTGACACTTTTCAAGGAGATTTAGATTTTGGTCCCATAGAAATTTTTTTTCAGTTTGACGGTCTGATCATCTCCTTAAAAAAGTGTCAGCATATTAAGAAGGACCTGTATAAATCTACACTGAACCGTGATTGGACCGCGTGCGAACCACAACTTAGCACACATTCGGTATCGTGTTAATCAGACCATCAAACTGAACAACTTTCACTATGGAGCCAACGTCGATAAAAATAAAAAAATCTTCGAAAGTCGAGACGGTACTGTAGTTTTAATTGAAAGAGCGGATTTTTTTTCCGCGATTTCGATTTTGGCTCCATAGTGAAAGTTGATCAGTTTGAGCCTGAAGCACCCCTATAAGTATAACTAGGGTGTTTAGTTACACCTTGTAGATATTACTGCATTAATATTGCAATTTATTTGTAATATTGAAAATTGAATCCATTAGCCCAGTATCGGATAGACCAATGTGTTAAATTTGGCTAAGGCGAGATTTTGTTGGTCTGACGTATTTCCGGCTAAGATTAGAGGCGCACAGTTTTTCTACAGGGTGTTAGGGTAAACAGTTACATTGCTTTAAGGGTATATTACCGTTGGCGCGCTCCATACAAACGAGGGTTATATTTTCAATGATAACCAATTAAAGTCATTAAATTTTGTAGAAACAATCTAAAATCTAATCACTATGCTCGTAATGTGTCAGCTTTTCGTTAAAATGTACAGTATCAATGCTATGATTCATTTTAGATTTGTATGGAAATCTTTGAGGCACTGTAACTTTAAAACTATATACATTTTAACGAAAATCTAACACATTAGAAATTAGTTTCTAGAATGTTTCTGAAAAATTTCCTTGACTTTAATTGGTTAGTATTGAAACAATAGCTTCGTTTGTATGGAGTGCGCCAACGGTAATACACCCTTAAATATGCAAAAATAATAATGCAACTGTTTACCCTAAAACCCTGAATTATGGGTTGAAAACCATAGCTGTGCGCCTAAACGCTGTAGAGTTCTCCCTGTAAACGATGATCAGGGATGCAATCGCGGTAAATATTCGGTGATTGAATCGTGACTGGACTGCGTACGAGCCATAACTTATGACACATTTGGTATTGCGCTAATCACGGTACAGCTCATGACAGCCGTTAGAGCCGTTTTGACAGATCGCTCAGACGTTAAAGGCTGTCAGTTACATAGAGTTTAACGCGATCCGAAATTAGCACATTGTGATTAGAACTGAAATTGGATAAGAATAGAACTTCAATGTTTTAAATAAGCGCAATTGGTCTCCAGGAGCGATGACCACCCATAGTGGGGGAAATCTACGGATTTTTGTATGGAGTAGGTTGCATTATTACACTTTTGGTGATAATTTGGAATAAATTGTCAATAATCCCCGATTTTTTATGTTGTATTATTGAATAATTAAGACATTTACAAAACATTAAATTTAGGTATGAACAAAAAATGGAAAACTGGTGATTTTGTACAGGATGGCTTCGTTCAATACGTTTTACTTATAACAATAATAATCCACGGTTAATATCGTTGATTTGGGTAGATATTTAATATTTTGTAAGTCTTCAAAAATTATAACCTCAAAACTAAATTATTTACTGTTTGTTTTTACACATTAAATTTGCCTTTTGATAATTAACTGTCTCTATTCCTGGTATGCTGGTCGAAATATTTTTAGAAATAAGCTTGCCATTTGTACATTAATATCAATTTTAAGGTATTTCTCAGGTTCCTGAGCCTTTATAACCACGAAATCTTGACAAAAGTGTTATAAACTAACAGTAATATTATTTCAAACACAATTTACTAAAGTGTCTTTTATGCAATCTCAAACCTTATTTTTCCTAGACTACCACAACACTAGACAACAAGGTGCAGCGACCTTGTGGGATTACTCTAAGTAATATTTCTTGGAACCTGTAATTAACTAGATCAAAGCAGAAAGGGGAGGAAAAACAAGTATTCCTACAAACAAACAGGAAATGCTGATAATTCTGCATTAACTATTTCTTTTCATAGTTACATTGTAAAGCTTCCACCACACTGGTGCATTATTATCGGTCGATCCGTTATACATGCGTTATTGCGATAACGCGTCCCGCGTCCTTCCACACAGCTGCTTATTTACGATAATGCGTTCCACGTAGAACCATTTTGCGTCCTACAAACGTTTTTAACGTAGGTGTGTGAAGGATCACAGTTATGCGAACTAATACAAAATTAACTAAGAAGAAATTTACTTTATTTAAGAAGAATTTGAACATTATTCATGAATTACGCAATTAAAAAGATATATACGCATATCGCTATTGTCTCTTAACCCTCTTTCTATTTGCGGGCGGAGGCGAGATATCGCTTTATCGCGCGCATCATACTACCGCCACTGATATCACGGTATCGCAGTACGCGTCCTACTTTTATCGCGTATCGCAACAGTGTGTATTGATCTGATGCTACCTAATACAAAACAGATATCGCCACAGACCATTATAAGAGGGGTTAGAAGTGCAAAGTATAGGCGTGGAACGTGTCGCCACAGGTTATGCAATGATTTGCATAACACCATAACGCGCGCGGTGTGGTGCGAGCGAAAGGGCATGAGTAATTGTAGCAGCGTGAGCGGGACAAGTGGCGACAGCCGTCTCCGAAGCAAAAGCGCTACTTTGCATTTCTAACACCTCTTATAATGTTCTTCGGATATCACAATGTCGCTTGCGATATTATCGACCAATTATATCGCACCTATTCCTTCATGCACCCAATCAACTATGAATTATTTTCTCTTGAATATAATCAACAATGTATAATGCAAAACCTACCACATCCCAGCTCAGATATTGGCTCAGTCGATCCTGGAGGTAATCTACCGAAAGCAGAAGCGTTATTTAGCTGGCCCTCTTACCAACGATATAATTGTATTGGCATAAAGCCAGGATACACTGTTTCATCGCTAAATGGGTACGTATATATAATTTTTATTACAACGCTTATTTCGGTATGACTGTTTGCGGGGACAGTTGGAGAGCGTTTTGGTTTTATGTGTTTTAAAAAGTATATAGCTTTTAAATATAATAGGTTGGGGCAGTCAAGTTGGGTGTAATTATGGGTTTTATTATGAGTAACATTGAAATAAAAAAAGTTGGTTAAAATAACATCCAATTCAGTGGGATCCTCTTCCGCAAAATAAGTTAAATAGTTTTAATAACACGCTATTGTTAGTAAATACAGTATTAAGACTTGTTGAAACAAACCAAATGAGACCAAACTCGAGGGGGTTACTAGTAGCCATTGAAGAGTTCCACTATCTACCTCCTAGCTCCTTCTTCAAATCAGCTCATCATCATCATTGAATGACAAATATAAGTAGGTTAAAATCGGCATCCTATACAGGTCCCTATATATTCAGTTCCATATACAACGTGTTAATGAATAAGCGCAAAACCTCATACACCCCAACTGATTTATGGCAAAATAATTAGATTGAAACAATAATTTCATTATTTTGATAGTTCAAATTTAAAGTTATTCGCATTTTAAGTTTTCAGATAAAAATTATTTGTTGTCATTTCAGCAATGAATGAAAGCGCTAGCGTACTCGTGGATTCATTTTAAGAATCTTGTTTTGGTAGTAAGTTGGGTGAGTGTGCCCGTTTGGTGAGTTGAGATCGAGTTCAGTAAATTTGAAATTTTACAAACAAATTATTTAATATTTTGAAAAAAAAATCCTATGTTGAAAACATGATAATTCGATTCTGCTCTCGATTCTAAACAAACCACTTTCTAGTTTTGCGTTAATTCATTAACACGTTGTATATTCTTAATATGCTGACACTTTTTAAGGGGATGATCAGACTGTCAAATTGAACAACTTTCTTTAGGGGACCAACATCGAAATCGCGAAAAAAAAATCTGCTGCCATGCATTTGGCTCAAGTAGGTTTGCAGTTTTGTATGGAAGAGCTGATTTTTTTTTGGCGATTTCGATGTTGGTCCCATAGAGAAAGTTGTTCAGTTTGATGGTCTGATCATCCCCTTAAAAAAGGGTAAGCATATTAAGTTTGACCCTTTATACCTGTTAGGTTTTGATGATCAACAATGAGTCAGTCAGTGAGTGAGTGACGAAATCAACGAAGTTTGCGTATTTGGGTTTTTTAATTTTTCTTTGATATCTCATTTCGTTTTCGAGACATCCATTTGTTTTTCTGATTGAAACCGGGCGAAAAACGACCTCATTTTCACATGGTTTCGATTTTTAGAAAAAGCTTTTGAAATTAAAGAAAAAAACTGTATCTTAGACCCTAAACCCACGACACCAGCCAGGGCCATGTCGCAATTTCGCTGAAAATCGAGCCTATACCTTAGCAACAAAAAAAGATTTCCAATGTTCAAAAAATTCTTTGTTAAAAATTACGACAAAATGTATATAAACTTGAAAATTTCTAGATAATGTCGTATAGTTTTTAGTACAAAATAGGTATTTTAATACCTCAAGAAACGTAAAGACAAGACAATTTAAATTTCCCAGATCAAAGAACCCTTTTGTGAGAACCCTTTTGTTGCTTAGCAATGGTCATATCGATTTTTCAGCGTTGTCAACAACCTGTCTTCATTACCTTTGATACGTCAATGTGATTAGTCGCTACATCGCCGCGACATTTTTGGTAAGTCATTTTAATTCCTTCGATCAATCAAATCAGCTCATATCAACCCACTGCTGGGCATAGGCCTCCTTTTTATTGCGCCACACCTCACGGTCCTGTGCTAATCTGATCTATCTACGACCCGCAACCCTTATAATGTCGTCTGACCATCGCATCGGTGGTCTACCCACGGACCTCCTTCCTTGTCTTGGCGACCATTCCGATATTGCCTTGGTCCACCGACCGTCTTGCCTTCTAGCCAAATGTCCTACCTTGTAATGTTAATTCCTTAAATTCCAATATTTATTCAGTGGCGGTTTTGTGTGGCGTATAAGGGCCAAACACCATCTGAATTTGGCAGTCTAATGTTGTTAAAAGGTCATAGGTAGTCGCGAACTCTACATCGAAAATTTTCAGGATAGAGTGCAGTGGAGCAAAGAGACAACGAAAGCAGACTTTGCCAGTCAGTGGGAAAGTACCTAGGAATATGATGATGTCGAATCAAGTTTAGTTCAAGAATCCTTTTTATTACTAATTTAAAATGAGTGTGAGTAAGCTTGTCGAAAATTTTTAATTTTTCTTGTTGAGCGGCCAGTAATATAACTTGCATAGGTTTTTAGAGGACCTTTTAAAATACATTGAAAAACATCACATGCTAGGCCGCATTGGAGCTGTGTTATAAGGTTTTAAGTTCTACAGCCGTAGTGACATAAAATCTGAATTGTTGACTGAAGTTGATTTGGAATGGGTTATATTTTCAAACAATTATGGAATTATGATAGATCAGGTAGATTAGGTAATATGTTTCGATTGATGGATTGAAAATGAGTTGATTCTTAAAGGTTGGTTACTTTTTCTTGAACCTTTAGAGCCAAATATCTCAACTGAGATGCGTGCTAGGCCATAAGTGTTCACTTCAAAATTTGTTTTTTTTTATTGTACTATAATACTTTCATTTTTTATTATATTCAATTATACAGTACTTTCATTGGTGGCCGCAACTGTAAAAAAATAACAATACCTTTTCTCATACCCATTTCCATAAAACAGCACTCTTCAAAATCGGAGCGT
Source organism: Agonopterix alstromeriana (assembly GCA_963924505.1). Taxonomy (NCBI): domain Eukaryota; kingdom Metazoa; phylum Arthropoda; class Insecta; order Lepidoptera; family Depressariidae; genus Agonopterix; species Agonopterix alstromeriana. The sequence continues at coordinate 15,900,431 of OZ004671.1, read as the reverse complement.
TAAGTCCAGACGGTTTTTTTAATATAATGGTCAGACCATCGACCTGATCAACTTTCTCCATAGGACCAACATCGATAACGCGAAAAAAAATCTGCTGTCCTACACATTTTAATCGATTAGATTTGCAGTTTTGTATGGAACATCTGATTATTCTTCGCGATTTCGATATTGCTACCATAGAAAAAAGTTTAGTTAGATGTCCTTAAAACCGTCAGTATATTAAGAATGACCCTAAATAATAGTACTTTTTAAAACAGTTTTGAATCGCATCCACAATTCCTTCGATAACACATCAGTATGACCTATGATAGATAGTATTTTATCAGCTACCTATCGATTAAATAATAGATAGCTAGTAATCGGAAAGATTAGTGGGTGATGAAGTGATTTTTGTTACATTTTTCTTAGTTGCACTACTCCGTGTCTAAATATAATTATAAAAATTCTTGCAACTTTAAAAAACGACTTTCAAATATTTTTAATAATTATTTTAGTATAACCTAAGGAAAGTAAAATTTATATTTAGAAACCTACTCATCATCATCAGCCTGTATACTTCCCACAGCAGGGCACAAGCCTACCCTCTAGAATTTTCAAGCCGCCTTAATAGGCATCTGACCTGGCTTAACGAATAGTTACACCGCCATCTGACGGAACTATCCGGAACCAACAACTTAACGTGCCTTCCGAAGGACGGAGACGCTCGAGATGAAAAACCAACTAAACGGTCACCCATCCAAACGCAGGCGGGACCTGACGTTGCTTTAATATCGGTCATAGAGTAAAGGCAACAAGAAGAGTGCTTATTCTCCATACTAAGTGGCGTACACCGGAAATTAGTACGTTCTAGTTCGCTAGGTGTTATTAGATTCGTTAAAATTGTGAGAGTGACATAGGCTATATTATTTTAATATGGCGTCTGCGAACTAAAAAAGAGAGGGGGAATGAAATTTTTTTTTGTTAAAAATTACAATATACAGGGTCCTTCTTAATATGGTGACACTTTTTTAAGGGTATGATCAGACCATCAAACTGAACAACTTTCTCAAAGGAAACAACATCGAAATCGCGAAAAAAAAATCAGCTGTCCCATATATTTCGCTCGTGTAAGCTTGCAGTTTTGTATGGAAGAGCAGATTTTTTTTTTCGCTTTTTCGATGTTGGTGCCATAGAAAAAGTTGTTCAGTTTGATGGTCTGATCATCCCCTTAAAAAATGTCAGCTTATTAAGAAAGACCCTGTATAAAATATATACAATATTACGGTATCAAATGAAAGCTAGTGAACAGGCGATTCCAAATATATATATTATAGTACTTTTATGTCACCTTTTCGACACAAGAAAAAAAAGTATGAAATAAACTAAATTATTAAGAAAAACAAAAAACCCGACTGCATAAAAAGCCTATAAACTGAAATCTAATTATAATTGCTCAAACACAGTTGATATAGCTGATTAGTGATTATAGAGCTTGTTTTTCTCTTTTCAGTTAGTAGGTTTTTTAGGCAGTCGGGTTTTTGCATCAACAATTTCAGATCTACTATTATTTTTATTAGATACCTAAGCTACCTCTCTTACGTAGTTGGTTTGGTTCCTAATACTAGAAGACCAATTAAAATTTCTTAGTGAATATTGGAAATTCATCTACTCGCGGGCAAGGAGTCAGCGCCATCTATGAGACGGGATTTTTGGTTTTTTCCGATGTACGCCACTTAGTATGTAGAATAGCACTCTTCTTATCTCCTTTACTCTATGCTTCGGTGATCGTTTCCAGTACCGAAGCTCCACTATGCAAACAATCGCCTCTCTCGTTTTAGTGTTTATGTTTTCAAATTATTCTGCCTGCTTGTATTGAAATAATAACTTTGTTTGACTGTCTACTGAATGGATATTACAGAAAACAAATGAGTGTCCATTAAGAGAACTGGCAGGAAAACTACTATGACAAATAACATAACGAGTTAATATTTTTTAACAAAACAGTTGGCTTTACTAATGGTTATAGCAAAGATTTTTTTTTTGGTCTATACAACGAAGACCAAAAAAAGTCTTTGGGTTATAGCAATTATTATTGTATTCCGAGCACATTGTATCGACGAAGTCTTGCATCTTGCGTCTCCGTAGGCATAGACCATTGACACATAGAGAGAGAGAGAGAAGATAGAGGCAGAGAGCGATAGAGAGAAAGAAAGAGAGTGAGAGTTTTATACGTACTAAACTGTTTTGAATGAATAAAAAGATTCCAAAAAATTAAAAAAATTTAAGCCTTTCTTTAAAAACTCTTATCTTTTCGAACGCTTAAACCTACCTATAAGTACAAGGATGACATACATTAAGTGAAATAATTATCAAAATTGGTCCAGTAACTTTTGGGAATTTCTTGAAAAATGAAACGAAAACGAGAAACAAATATGTTTCTCCCGTTTATTCGTGCGTGTCTCCTTTTCTATGTTGATTTAATATTGTCGCATTCGAATATGATAACACAAATTCTTTTTTTTTTCGGAAAATATAATAAGGAATGCAAAAAAACAAAACCCCGATGAATGCTGCCAGCGTTTTTGGAACCGTCCCTCAGACAGAGGCTTTGGAGGAGGTTTACATGGTCCTTCTTAATATGCAGACACTTTTTAAGGGGATGATCAGACCATCAAACTGAACAACATTTTCTATGGGACCAAAATCGAAATCGCGAAAAAAAAAACAGCTTTCCCATACATTTGGCGCGAGTAGGTTTGCAGTTCTATATAGAACAGAAGATTCCTTTTTCGCGATTTCGATCTTGGTGCCATAGAGAAAGTTGTTCAGTTTGACGGTCTGATCAGTCCCTTAAAAAAGTGTCAGCATATTAAGAAGGACCCCATAGGTAGTAGGTACCCCTTTTTTAAAAGTTTGTATAGAAATTGGCGAAGCTTGTTGCAGATATACGGGATGTATTTATTGACGGAACGAGTTGTGGATCAGAGTGGTCATATTTTCTTTGACGAAGCCTGTTGTGGATGTGAGTATTGTATTACTTTTGACGAAGCCTGTTGTGGATACGCACTTTGTATTTTGTGTATTAAATTTTAATAAATAATTAAGTAGGAATTTAAGTCCAGTTTAAAATTAAAGGGTCTATTAAAATTAATAAGTGAAGCGACCTTCATTAAATTATTTAAGCGGTAGAGAAGGGTTGAGAGGAACGATTTAACAGCAGTTAGTGGTCGCAGGCAAGTGGTTAACTAAATAAACAAACATGGATGTTTAGCAAGCCTGTTTACACTACGTAAAAGTTATTAGTACTTTGGCTTTTGAGTCTAGTAGAAATGACAACATTACATTTTTTTAACCACCTGTTTTTAATAAAAAAATATAAAATAGGTTAAAAAATAAGAGATACCTATTTTTCCGATTTTATTTTTGACCGATATTTCTATTTTTAATGTACTTTTGAATTTTCTGAAAAACTTAGGATTTATGGTTAAGATACCTTGGCCGCAATAACATTAAAATAAAAACTGTCAAATACCATAGAAAAGCCAAGCAGGCAAAGGAATAAATTCTCATTCAACCTCTATTATATTTTTAAGTATTTTTCAAATAACTCGAGAAACTAATAGAAAAATCTGATAATTTTGATATTAGCTTTGAATCACATAATCTCCAAATAGTTTTCCTATTTTGATACCTTTCTTAAAATTAAATGTTGTCAATTGACATTATAATAAAGAAACTAATGAAGGTGACTGCAAATGTTAAGTTTATAATTTGGATAATTTCGACATGTCAAGTTGTTTTGGTATCGTTTTTTTTACGGATAGTAGACATCATTTTAAGAAACTAACTTAATTTTTTTGTGGTTCATCGAGATTATTAATATTAATTTAATTTTTAAATTAATTTGATTCGTAATCTCTAAACGCAAAAGTGGTCGCGAGAAAATCATTCGAACTCCATGGAGAAAATATATGGTAGAAGAAAAAAAATTACCGGGCCTTCTCTTTCTTTTAACTCTGCAAACAAACATCAAACGTCATAATTCTGACATTGTAAATAATATAAGTTTTTATTAAATGGAACATCCACGTTTCACCAGTAGTACCGAAACTCTGTCCAGTGTGACGGGGGGTGAGCCCGTCGCTACATAATGGACAGTGGGTACAATACATGCCTCGAAATTGAAGCATGCAACGTGGATGTTCTGAGGTTTCATAATATCTCTGACTACCCCCTCGGGGAATATAGTCGTGAGAATATGCTATGTTTATTAAATGGAAAGTTATTTTAAGTTGATTTTAAGTTTACCAAGGAGTGTCAGACCCAAAAACGACGTTATTTCATTAAAAATATCTGTAATCCTTTCATTTTAAAATCTCTGACATAGGAAATATTGTTACTTAGACAATTATCTCGAAAAGGTTTTCGATTCAGCCCTCCAAAAAAACATGATGCTTATACTGAATTGTTGATGCTTATTAGAGAACAAAAAATTTGGTAATGAATCAATCAAATTGTCTTGTGATGGCATAATGTATCAAGCAGTTCTAAACATTTCCTCACTCTATAGCAGTTAAAAGAGCGCACGTTATGATCTACGACAGCGGCCACGAAAAAAGAGTTTAATCCTAATGTTTACACTAGAAACTGACTATCAAAGTAAATTTTATATTGTCTAAATGTAGTGATGATGATTCCTTATGCCGAGCTGATTATACGTTGCTGCTGATTGCTGGGATATTTTGTGCATTTGTTCGCTATGAATGTTTATGGTTGCGTGAAAAGAAGATAACCAATGAAAAGATGGATGCATTTTGTGAAGGATGACAATGTGTAAAAAACTGGCCAAGTGCATGACGGGCCACGCGCAGTGTAGGGTTTTTTAGTTGCCCGCACACATATATGATGACTTAGAAGTGTATTTTATAAGTTGGTCGGTCTTGTAAAGCAAAGTTAGCTGTGATTTTTCCTTTTAACTTCGTAATGTACTACTGCCGTGAATTTTTACAAATTGAACCCAACCGTTTAGCTTGCAGGCACTTGACTCTATCTAAATTAGCACTCTAAAGCTTAATATTTCGCAAACGGATCCCTGAATCGAAATTTGGATCCACCAATATTTTCGAACAACCTATCCAATGACACCCCACATCTTGGGATAGACGAGAAAAAATATCATCCCTACTTTACATGTAGCGAATTTCCGTAAACATTTTTTTTAAGATTTCATTTTGTTACTTTCTGGGCGTGATTAATACGTATTCCCATGCCATATACAGCTTTCTAGTACTAACAGTCTCAGACAGACAGACAGACGGACATGACGAAACTATAAGGGTACCTTGTTGACTACGGAAACCTAAAAACGTCCAATTCCTAGTTAACTACTAGACACCCCAAACCAATAGCCCAGATTGTGTTTCTCACCACTCCTTACAATAATCCTACACTCACTGTGTACAGTTTTGGATGCACTTCTATAGTGTAAGTATACTTTTGCCGGTTTGTGTCACAATTGGTGTCACATTATCATTTAGATCAAAATTGTCTGTGACGGGCCTCTACGTGTTGGCTTCGGCCCCACACACGCCTCCTAAAGGTCCGGAACACCTTGTCCCGAGATAAGGAAAAACTACAAATATGACAATAATATTTATTCATATAAAGATAACAAATGATCCATGGGTTAGCATTAAGCATCTAAGATTAGAAGTAACATTCCCTCGGTTTTCCTGGCCCGCCAGTAAGGTCGCTATTGGCACTAAACTGATCTAACAAGTCCAACAATAAACGCTCTATGCACTCGGTGTGCGCACGCGCCGACACGCGCCTTTGTACTAGCTGCTAATTAATTTTTAATTCAGTCGTGACGAGTTTTACTTTATAGGTTTTCATTATTTTGTTTTAGTTGAAAGGTGATATTTTTAGGAATTTGTTGGGAAATTTTCATGTTTGGAGTAAGTAGAAATATTCAAAGCTATTTTTTTCGTATTGTTAATTATTCAAGGATGGATTTGTGTTCGAAGCCGTTAGTATGTGATTAATAATGAAACTACAAAAGAAAAAAATATTATATTAGTAGGTAAAATTTTTATAAAATATATTTAAATAAAAATAATGCTCACTCAAATATGATAAAAAATTTTAATATCATAAAATTAATACTTTAAAAAAACTGACGCGGCTACAATCATCAGTTATGCATGTTGTTCAGTTGTGGATTGTGCGCTAAAAAGCGATTTCTCCCATACAACCTTAGAAATTATTTGTACCTTAATAGCACAGCTCCGATGCAGCCTAGCAATGAATGTGATGTTTTTAATTTATTTTAAAAGGTCCTCTAAAAACCAATGTAAGTTTTATTACTGGCCGATCAACAAAAAAAATTCAAATTTTTCTCCATACATCCTTACTCATACACATTTAATATCATTAAAGTAACAATGCAAGCTATAAATAACATTTTAGCAATTGAAATTTATTATTGTATTCAATGCATTGTTATTTAATTTATTGTAATGTTTATGTACATTGACCTATTCGAAAATCTGCCTTATATAAAGCAGTTCAATGGACAAATAATTTTAATTCACAGTTAAATAATGGTAGGATTATGTTACTCAGACTCTCCATTGGTTGTCAGTTCTTCGGCAGATATATGATTTAGCCTATTGCCACTTCAACTTGCTAATTTTCTGAATTACGACAGTCAATTTAGTTCTCCGACGTATCACGTCATTCCTTATCTCTCAGAGAAACACCTCTAGCTCTCTCCATAGCTCACTGAGCGTCTTTGAATTAAGGAACTATGGCCTATGTTTCCGCACAATTGGTCATTACTGGCAGGACGCACTGATTGAAAACCTTCAATTAAATTAAATTGAATTATACTTTCTTCTTTACTACCTTCGTTTCGAGACATTGTATTAGGGCCGATGAAAATATATGACGGAGTTTCCCGAATACCTCTCGGTCTTGTACTAATCTGATCCAATGCGAACCTATCAATTAATGTTCTACTAGTTAGACATCATCATCGTCATTATCACAGCTTATACAGGGTGTAAGGAAAAGTATCCTTAACCTTTAAACCACATACGGTACCCATCAAACTGAACAACTTTTACTATGGGAGCCAGCCTGTCAGAACAAAAAAATATCAGCATATATTTGAATCGAGTAGGTATTGCAGTTTAGAATGGGACTGCTGATTTTTTTTTGTTCTGATCGGTTTGCACCCATAGTAAAAGTTGTTCAGTATGATGGGTAGAGTATGTGTTTTAAAGGTTAATGATACTTTTCGTTACACCCTGTATACGTCCCACTGCAGGGCACAGGGCTACCCTCAGGGAGGGTGTATGGGCGTGAGTTCACCACGCGTACCTAATGTGGATTGGTAGACTTCACATAAGCATCGGAATTTCTTCTTCAGCGTATGCAGGTTTCCTCACGATGTTTTCCCTCACCGTTTTGAGATCATTCCGTATTACGTACAAAAGTTAGAAAACTCATTGGTACATGGCATGTCATCCGTGCGGATTCGAACCTGGACCTCAAGATTGAGTTCCCATAGCTCTCCGCAACGCGCCACCGATCCTCTTCAGTTAGACATATTTTTCATAAAAATTTCTTGCGCGAAGTTTTACTACACAAATTCAACACGATGTTTCAAAATACCGGCTCATTACGTGTTATCTCTTAATACCATGGATTAAGATTGCATATCTCTATCCATTCAAACTACGATAAGAGGATAATTATAATTCAGTCCTTAATTACGTACACTATACAGTTGACCGCATTTTCCCATGATTGTTAATGCGTAGGTGATCATTAGAATAATAAAATCGTAAAACAGACGGTCGCAGGTCAATTTTTAGCTCTTAGCAACTTGTAGGCTGGGGTTCCGAGCCTTCCCACAATCGTATTTTATTTAATTTCCAAACAATGAGGCGTTTTCATTGCTTAGACTAATTATTATATGGACTGGTTACGCGTGTAATTCTACTAACAATCATTTCTGCCACTTTTTGCGGGGGGCGAGGTAACATGAAATCCGCAACTTTGGATTTTACTCCCCATAACTTTAGATTCTAATTTTGAATGTTAAAAATCATGAAAAGTAGTCTCGTGTGAACCCCAAACGTTCTAAGTTCGAAGTTATTATTTCGCAGTTATAGGCTGTCTCATTTAGTGATAAGGTGTAAAATTGAATGTAAATGCACAAGATCAATTGTGCTTATACTGTGGCAGAGGGGAAATGCTACCGCAAGGCTAGTCTTTATAATAATTAGTCAAAGTTTCATTGAAAAAAAAAAAACTTTAAAGACACTGGTAGGATGGCGTTACAATCGTGCTCATTGAGCTGTCAACTCGAAAGTGTTCAGTGTTTTCTCGATGCCCTATTTTAAGGGAGCAATTTTTTTATTGATTAATAAGATTAAGATGGTTTTTATATGAAAGACGTTATGATACTTTGAATTCATCGAGTTTTTGTACAATTCATTTATGTATCCCGACAAACAAAAATTTTCGGTGTTATTGCGTATTTATTGGTAGTGAACAATAATTTATCCATTGGCAACACCACCTGTCAGACATTATGCAAACCATAGACAAACAACACTTTTTACTGTCAATGTCACAGGTTTTTCTGAACTTTTTATTATTTCCGTCTAGTGACATTTCGAATTTCGACTAGTCTTGAGGGAGTCGCGCTGCAATTCTGGCGGAGTACGGACGCGTGCGTATCGGCGCGTTGGGATTGCACGTGGCTCCACCATTTTGTGAACTCTTTTGTGTTTTAACCTTAAAACAATCACTTGAGATTATAACCTACTTACATTGGCAAAACTGCCACTCTAGACTTAATAAATACTACTGATCATTTTCCTTCATATACTATCCACATAACGAGACATTGGCTGAATTGTGATAACACATCGGATGCCATTAAACAAAAATTGAATTGAATTGAATTGACTAGTCTTGAAAAAAGGCCTTATTAAATACAATTTCTAAAAACATTCAATGTTGGGAAAACATACGGACTACTATGTTTTATTTATGTTTGTAGTTATTATCGTTGTGTGCCACATTATAAACCTCATTCTTCAAGTAATAGAAGCGATAATATACAAATGTCTGAACTTTGTTCGAGAGTGTCTTTTCGTAAAAAAATTATTCCATCACTATGAACACATGCCAGGCTGAAATTGTTGTAGACAAAAAAGCAAAAAAGTCGTTGTTAGGTTTGTTTGTTTATATAGTTCGTTTTAGGATATCTTGTCGAATGTATCTTTATCTATATGCTGTAAGTTGTTTCAATCACATGCACATGATCAATTGATCTTGTAACGTGGCACAGGGGAAATGCTACCGCAAGGCTGGTCCCTAGTTATATTGTCTAAAAACGAAATAAATAAGTGCCTAAAATAACTAACTCAGTACGTGTTTGGTCTAGACTACTGGGACCAAACCAGTGTCCCCGACTTAGGAATCGACTACTAGTCACTATACCACTACCACGATCTTATAATGAAAACTATAAACAATTGAAACCGGAATCTTTTAACCTTGCTATAAGAAAATATAAACACACGATTTCGTACAATTATAATTCTATACCTATATATTTTTTCTAGCTTGGTACCTATTTACATCCATTATAATTAATTAACGATGTTAATGAAGATTATAACGATTTTTTTTTCTATTTGACGGTCCAATAGTGAACCTGCCTGGTCTCTAACTACTCAAACAAAATTTATTATTTGTATATCACAGATAATACATAAATTAAGTTTGACAGGTAGTATATTATGTTACCTTCATAGAAAATAGCGCGTAAAATTGTGCCGCGCCACAGCCGCCATTCGCGTATTCTTCTTTGACGCGGCCTATTGAAAGTCATCCTAATTAGGTCTTTTTGGAGTCTTCACTTTGCGCGCGCTAGTAACATATCTGCTTCTTTTTGGTAAATAGGGTCATTCTTAGTCATGCTGACACTTTTTTAAGGGGATGATCAGACTGTCAAACTGAACAAGTTTCTCTATGGCACCAATATCGAAATCGCGACAAAAATCAGCTGTTACATACAAAACTGCAAACATACTCTAGCCAAATGTCTGAGAAACTCAGATGTAGGACAACTGATTTCGATTTTGTCCCATAGAGACAGTTGTTCAGTTTGATGGTCTGATAATCCCCTTCAAAAAGTGTCAGCATATTAAGAAGGACCCTGTATACCAACATCAAAATCACAAAAAAAAAATCAACTGCTCCATACAAAACTGCAAACCTACTTTAGCCAATTGTATGAGACAGCCGATTTTTTTTGTTATTTCGATGTTCGTCCTATAGTGAAAGTTGTTCAGTGTGATGGTCTGATCATCCCCTTAAAAAAGTGTCAGCATATTAAGTTGGACCCTATACAACGTGTTAATGAATTAACGCAAAACTATAAAGCAGTTTGTTTAGAATCGGCAGCAGAATCGAATTATCATGTTTTCAACATAGGATTTTTTTTCAAAATATTAAATAATTTGTTTGTAAAATTTAAAATTTACTGAACTCGATCTCAACCCACCGCACGGGCACACTCACCCTACTTACTACCAAAACAAGATTCTTAAAATGTATCCATGAGCACACTAGCGCTTTCATTCATTGCTGAAATGATTACAAATCATTTTTGACTGAAAACTTAAAATGCGAATAACTTTAAATTTTAACTATCCAAATAATGAAATTATTGTTTCAATATAATTATTTTGTTATAAATCAGTTGGGGTGTATGAGGTTTTGCGCTTATTCATTAACACGACGTAATAACGTTGCAGGTACCTAGTCGAATCAAAAAAACAAAAAAAAAACCTATACTTCACTCCAAACGAGAACGAAGTGATTTTCAGATTCCTGTATAGCTTTCTGGCCAATTCTGATTAGCAAATACGATTTATTCATGAGAAAGATGTAGGTACTATCCGACATATCTTGGACGTTACTAAAGCTGTTCTAAGAATAAGTGAGAGGAAGTGTTTCAAATCTCTGTTCCTGTAATTCAAAATAGCGTTAACTTTCATTGCTATTTGGGATGGAGTATGGGTGATTTCACATAAATAAAACAAAATCCTGATTTGAATTGCATACAACAAAATTTTTTAAATAATGAAAGATCATAATTATGCGAAATTTTAATAAGTACCTACCTAGCTAAAAATTTAAAAGGTGACCTGACTATTAAAAAGGTTAAATTAAATTAAACGAATAATGTGAAATTACTCCTTTGGGGAATATTATATTCGTGAATTTCGTTATTGCCATAGTTTTATTTGATTTCTAGCACAGTCATTTTACGGTTTGAGCCTGGGCTAATTAAGATTTGATTTTTATTGGTATATCATTTAAGAGCTAAATTAAGCCATAATTATACCAACATACAAAAAAAAATTGTTGTCTATTAAGGTTTTTTACCATTAATTATGGAGTAAAAATTTTTGATTAGAAAGCATTGACAAATACATTTGTATTTTCTTATGAATAACTAACTCATTTTTAACATTTCGATGGCTATTTTATTGCCCAAAGTCAATTATTTTGTTGAATCTAATTAAAATGAGTGTATTGGTATTACTATTATTAAGTTAAAAGCCTTCTGGAAGATACAATTTTGATTTCTATGTTGAGTAGCGATTTTGAAATATGTTATCAGACAGTTTTTTTGTCACTAAATGGTGCCGGTTACAGTTTAAAGTCCCATTCATAATGGCTTCCCCCTCCTAACAAAACTCCGTAAAACGACTGGGCTATTCAGCGAATTTCATTCTTCAATGTCGGCTCATATGTAACTGTGTAACTATTGGTGCATAAAGTTCTAGTTAACATTGCAGTAATCGCTCCGTATAATGATTTCATAACTTGTGTCATCCTTGCGTGAAATTGTATGAACTACTGTCATAATAATGTGGTCGGTTTGAAAGTGAAAACTATTGAGCATGGTTTAGCATGGTTTTGCGTACTTCTGGTTTGTACTGGGCGGTGATGAGATATTAATTTTGGTAAACTGGTGAGTGACTTAGTGTGAGGTGACTAATGGAAATGGTGTTTGTTAAGAAAAAGTTTTATTTTATTTCAAAAAGCTTTTCTATTGAACATTTTCATGAACATTTTAAAAACTTATAAGTAAATTTGCTGTTTCAATACAAAACTTCTAAACTACTCGAATCAAAAGCTGGGACAGTCGATTCAAAAAAATAATGCCCCTTTAAATATTTTTAGGGTGTTTTTACACCTATACTCTATTCCAAATAGCAACGATGAATTACAGAAACAGAGATTTGAAACGCTTCATAGATCAGCTTTAGTAACGTCCAAAATGTGTCGGATAGTATATCTTTCTCATTAATAAATCATATTTGCAAATCAGAATTGGTCAGAAAGCTATACCGGAATCGGAAAATTTCTTCGTCCTTATTTTGAATGAAGTATAGGATATATTATGTACCGTACCAATAAGTTTTTCGGAATTTATGTACGATTTGTAACACCACTGGCTTTGAAGGAAAACATCGTGAGGAAACCTGCATGCTTCAATTTCGAGGCATGTATTTTACCCACTGTCCATTATAAGAGGCGACGGGCTCAACCCCCGTCACACTGGATAGAGTTTCAGTACTACTGGTGAAACATGGATGTTCTGAGGTGTCAAAATATCTCTGATTACCCCTCGGGGAATATAGCAGTGAGCGTATGCTAAACAACTTAAAAAATATCACCTATTAAATAAAGAGATAAATCAGAATCAGGAAGAGTTTGAAAGTTAAATTTTATTACAGACTTTTGGGAGTCCAAAGAAGGAAAACAAAACCGGCCAAGTGCGAGTCGGACTACCCGCGCACCAAGTGTTCCGTACCACCACACAATATTATTTATTAACTTACCAAAAGACCGAAGCAAGGCAAGGCAGACTCACACATGGCCAGTTTTTATAATGTTTTGTTATACCTTTGACTATTTATATGCGGATTGGTTACGCGTGTAATTCTACTAACAAACATTTCTGCCACTTTTTGCGGGGGGTGAGGTAACATGAAATCCGCAACTTTGGATTTTATTCCCCATAACTTTAGATTCTAATTTTGAATGTTAAAAATCATGAAAAGTAGTCTCGTGTGAACCCCAAACGTTCTAAGTTCGAAGTTATTATTTCGCAATTATAGACTGTCTCGTTTAGTGATAAGGTGTAAAATTGAATGTAAATGCACAAGATCAATTGTGCTTATACCGTGGCAGAGGGGAAATGCTACCGCAAGGCTAGTCCTTATAATAATTAGTCAAAGTGTTATACCTACTGTAGAGTTTGTACTATAAATAACCACACCAAGTTTGATGGTTGTATTTCCATTTTTATGAAAAAAGCGAGAAGAAAAAACGTTGAAAGAGACTAGTTTTTTTCAACGTTTTTTCTTCCCAAGCTTCCCAAGCACAATAAATTAAAAATAAATTACAAACCCATGAAACAACTTTTATACAATTACTATTGTTATGAAAAATATTTATTTGGTACAATAACTGTTTAGTGTTTACTTTTAATGGGTCCCGACTGTTAAAGTCGCTTTAATATTACTTAACAGAATTCTAGACTTCTTTTCAGTTTTTATTTTAAAGTTCACTTTTTAAGCAGACAGGTTTATAGATTTTTTTAAATTTACTTTTTTATTTTACACTTTTCAGTTTTTTCAAATTTACGTCGTTATATATTTTAAACGATCATCCGAAATCAAAAATGATAAAGGAAACCTAAAGAAGATTTTTAAATACCCATTCAATGATACCCCACTCAACATAGTTCGTCAACTTTAATTTTTTCTTTTTCACAATATGGCGTCTGGTTAACGCCATATTGAATTTTATTACTATGTCATGTCTTCAGTAACACTCGCAAGATTAAGACAAATCGATTGACGTAAGAATCATCAAAATCGGCCCACGCGTTTGGTCTCTAGTGTGCCACAAAGGAATAAACTTACATACAAACAAACATACATACAGGATCCTTCTTAATATGCTCACACTTTTTTAAGGTGATGATCAGACCGTCAAACAACTTTCTCCATTGGACCAACATCGAAATCACGAAAAAAAAATCAACTGTCCCATACATTTGGCTAGAGTAGGTTCACAGTTTTGTTTGGAACAGTAATTTTTTTTTTCGCGATTTCGATTCTAGTGCCATAGAGAAAGTTGTTCAGTTTGACGGTCTGATCATCCCCTTAAAAAAGTGTTAGCATATTAAGAAGGACCCTGTATGTTATCTGGTCTTTGACTAATTATTATAAGGACTAGCCTTGCGGTAGCATTTCCCCTCTGCCACGGTATAAGCACAATTGATCTTGTGCATTTACATTCAATTTTACACCTTATCATTAAACGAGACAGCCTATAATTGCGAAATAATAACTTCGAACTTAGAACGTTTGGGGTTCACACGAGACTACTTTTCATGATTTTTAACATTCAAAATTAGAATCTAAAGTTATGTGGAATAAAATCCAAAGTTGCGGATTTCATGTTACCTCGCCTTCCGCAAAAAGTGGCAGAAATGTTTGTTAGTAGAATTACAAGCGTAACCAGTCCACATATATATAGTCAAAGTATCTGGTACAATAACTGTTTAGTGTTTACTCAGTCTCAGAACATTTCTGCGTGTCGTTATTACGTATTAGTACTCTGTGGTTATTACGTAAAAGCAATTAGCTTCCTATCAGACAATAGGAACAAAATGTCTCAACAATCAGAGATGATTTCCATCGACTCAATTGAACCTGATTGATACGTAGGCGCAACATTACTCTATTTAATTGAGAACACGTAGGCAGTTAAATTAAGGTCAGTGTTTCAGTTATCACACTATTCCATGTCGGTGCTGAGTGATGCCCGACTTTCAATAGCACCAATTTAGATAGGTGTCGTTATGTATAACGACTTTGACTAATTATTATAAGGACTAGCCTTGCGGTCGCATTTCCTCTCTGCCACGGTATAAGCACAATTGATCTTGTGCATTTACATTCAATTTTACATCTTATCACTAAACGAGACAGCCTATAATTGCGAAATAATAACTTCGAACTTAGAACCTTTGGGGTTCACACGAGACTACTTTTCATGATTTTTAACATTCAAAATTAGAATCTAAAGTTATGGGGAATACAATCCAAAGTTGCGGATTTCATGTTACCTCGCCTCCCGCAAAAAATGGCAGAAATGTTTGTTAGTAGAATTACACGCGTAACCAGTCCACATACAGGGTGTCCGGTGGCAGATTTAGGATTTAAATTTCGAATTTCTCCGTAACCGTTGCACGGAGGAGCGGGGAGGGGGCCGCGTTGGCTTCGTCATTCGTGCGGGTTTTTAGTCGCAATGTCGCAGTGGACGGGTGAACAACGTGCGTTCGCAATCGAAGCGTATTTTAAAGCCAATGATTCGTGTGCAATTTCTCGTCGAAGATTTTGTTCACGTTACAATATTCGACGGTTACGTGACGCCCCAAGTGAAGATTTGATTCGATCATGGGTGCGAAGGTTCCGGGCAACAAGTTCAGCAGAAAATAACCCACGACCGGGGCCCAGCCGGACGTCGAGAACAAATGAAAACATCGAACTCGTCGCGTCCAGTTTGAGCGATAATCCGCGTCAGTCCGTTCGCAAGAGAGCGGCTGCCTTGGGGCTTCCAAAAACTATAGTGCACGAGATATTGAAGAAGGATCTTAAACTTCATCCATTTAAAATTCAAATTGTGCAAGCGCTTAAGCCTAATGATTACAACTTGCGTAAAAATTACTGTGAGACAATGTTGGAGCGATTTCGCACGGTGAACACTATTTTTTGGAGTGATGAAGCCCACTTTCACTTAAATGGCAGTGTAAACAAGCAGAATTGTCGTTATTGGTCTCCTAAAGGACAAAACCCCCACTTAAAACACCAAAAGCCACTTCACAGTCCCAAAGTGACGGTTTGGTGTGCATTATCAAGCAGGGGAATAATTGGACCCTATTTTTTTGAAAATGGTCAAGGGCACGCAATTTCTGTGACTGGTGTTGCTTATCGGCGAATGCTCAATGATTTTTTTTTTCCAACATTGAGAGACCATCCTTCCTACACTTCACGGACATGGTTTCAGCAAGATGGCGCCACCCCGCACACTGCTAGGGAGACCATGGCGCTACTGCGTGATTTCTTCCCCAACCAACTGATAAGTCGTTTCGGTGACATCCCCTGGCCACCCAGGTCACCGGATCTTACACCCATGGACTTTTTTCTGTGGGGATATCTCAAAAATAAAGTCTACGAAACAAACCCGGCGACTATCTCATCATTAAAAGAAAATATCGTTCGCGAAGTTCATGGCATCTCGGCGGCACTTCTCCAGCGAGTGGCAAGAAATACTGAAGCCAGATTCCATGAATGTATCCGACGTGACGGTCAACATTTAGACGACATAATTTTTAAGAAATAAAACCCGCATTTGTCTTCTTTATAATGATTAAAAATATAAATGTATATTTCACGTAGTTTTTTTGTTATTTATATTTTAAATCCTAATTCTGCCACCGGACACCCTGTATAAATAGTCAAAGCTCTAGACCCCCATCCCACACAGCACAGAATATCTACTAGATGTCTATTAAATATTTTTTAGACACCTGTTTCACCACTTTTGGATAAGTTCTTGTTAGCTTATCCGACAGCTCATTTGACTTTTTTTGTATGAAGAATATGTCAAATGAGATGTCGGATAAGCTAATAAGAACTTATTCGGAAGTGGTGAAACAGGCCCTTAAATATTTTGAAGACATTTGGGCTCTTGGGGGAAGGGAATGGCTTCCGAAAACTCAAAGGTGTGAGTCCCATCAGTATGAACAACTTTAACTACGGAACCAACTAAGAGGTCTCAAAAAAAATTTGCTATCTCATACTAACATTAAATTCCTACCGCGCAAAATGTATGGAGGAGCTGATTTTTTTTTTGAGATCTGATAGTTTATCCTATAGTGAACGTTTTTCATATTGATTGGTACTTTCACCCCTTTGAGTTTTCGGAAGCAATTTCCTTACATCCTGAATACCAAGATCCGACCGTGCACCTACTCGTACTTGTTTGGTGAACGAAATGTGATTTACAACGGCGGGGTTCATATAACGCCGCCGGGTTGTCTTGCAAAATTTTGCCGCAAGTACCTTTACCATTATGCTTGTTGGTACAATTTTTTCCAACAATAATTGCACCTATCTGTTTGGGAAGTAAATGAGGTAGGTACCACCTGAAGAAGATCAATCTAAAGAACTAGCAAATCTAGGTTTGCCATATCTCAGTCTGCCACAACTCTAGAAAAGAGTTGCGGCAGACTGAGAGATGGTAACCCTAGTTTTGCCAGTTTTTTAGATCGGTCTCTTTCCAAGGCACCTCATTTACATACCAAACAGATAGGTGGACATAATTGTACGAAAAATCATAATGGTAAAGGTACTTGCGGCAAGATTTTGCTACGCAGCCCGGTGGCGTGGTATGAACCCCAGTGTAACTTTTCACTTAAATCACATTTCGTTCACCAAACAAATAGGTGCATAATTTTACGGCCGGATCTTAGTATATTAGAGGCGACTAATTTCATCAGACATCGTCAACATCTCTGATACCCATACTATGTCCTAAGATGTTATAATTTTGAGTGGTTAAATAAAAATCATAGCATCATTATCATATCATACTAACTTTTTCACGACTTCGATTACTCCGGCTGTCCTCATCGTATCGAGATAAAATGTACTACAAATTTTTAAGTCGAATCATATTATTTTACACAAATAAAAATCACCAATATCGATCCAATAGGCTTTATGATACTCGAACAAACAAACAACGATGCTAACAATAAAACAATAAAATCTGTGATTTGGAGTCAGGGACACCTAAGCACCATAATATTATTTAAATTTTTTTTTTAAAATCTTCGAAGTACAGATACACTTCTATTAACAGTTTCATAGTAGTGTTGTTATGTAATAAAACAATTAACACTTGATTTTATGTGTCTAACCTAACGGTTAGGGTTATTGCATTCGACCCTATCTCTTATCGTAGCGGCTTCTGATTCCATCAGATTCAGAAGGGTAAGGATAAAAGAGTGCATCTAACTATGTTATCCACACACACTCATGAAATTATAAATTTCATGCGTACTACAGGGTCCAACTTAATATGCTGACAGCTTTTTAAGAAAATGATCAGACCTTCAAACTGAAAAACTTTCTCTATAGTGCCAACAAAATCGCGAAACAAAAATCAGCTGTCCCATATATTTGGCTCCAGTAGGTTTGCAGTTTTGTATGGAACCGCAGATTTTTGTTGCGATCTCCATGTTGTTGTATGCAAAAGAAAGTTGTTCAATTTGACGGTCTGTCCCCTTTGCTCTTTGTAACTGTTGCTGTAGTCAACTATGAGCATATCATCAAAATTAGGTACCTATCACACTTATCTCCACGATGTTTACTATAGAACTGCTTATAAGTAAAACTAAGACAGTTTAAGAGTTGCTTAAAGATAAGCAAGTAATGCGTTGGAGTTGTAATTGTTGCAAAGGTCAATGTCCAAGTCACTGATATAAATATGATGCTCCAATTGTCATGTTTTGATTTGTTGCACCAGGAATTATAAATGCAATTACTGTGTCCTTTATCGATACAAACTCAACATAATTTCAAGTTTATTTAGGGGTGCGTGTGTGTATGAGCTTGTGAGTATATACTCATACTCACGCATAGTATGATAAAATATTTCTTCAAGGTAAGGCATGGTCAATGAGGATAATACAATCGCATAACAGGAACAACATTTTTGCAATCGGCTGCTAAAAAGGGCTGCGACGGGCCTTAGAAGGCCAACCCTATTTTTAACCGACTTAAAGAAATGGCGGACGTTCTCTATTTTCTTAATAATAATGGGTGTTGAAAAGTTTTAGCTGGATCTTAATCTACTATGAGAGCTAATACACTATATATATATATATATATATATATATATATATATAGTTGTTTCCTTTATCAATAAAGACTAAAGACATACATTCCAATAATTACGTCTGTAACTTATTTCCAGTCCATTTGTATTCTTTATTGATGTTTTTGTATGTAACTAACTGTAGTATTTATTACGTTGAGATACTCGTATTTATATATTTCTCTTTTGCCTTCCTAAAATAAGTTTAGTAAATTAAGAATAGCATCGATACCTTTTACATATGCAACTATATCAATTTGTTTTTAGTTAATTTCTATTAGCTAAGTACCTATACTCCATTCAAAATAGCAACGAAAATTTAAAGCAATTTTTTTTTAATTACAGAAACAGAGATTTGAAACACCTACTCTCACTTATTCTTAAAACAGCTTTAGTAACGTCCAAGATATGTCGGATAGTAAATCTTTCTGATAAATCAAATATACTTGCTTATCAGAATTGGCCAGAAAGCTAAATAGGAATCGGAAAATCTCGTCGTCCTTATTTGGAATGAAGTATAATTTATTGATAAAAATAACATACTTCTACTCAATGTTTTGTATTATCTGATAAACTAAGATCGTAATGCAGTATTGTATACATAGAAAGACGTTCTACGTCATTGAGTGTATTTATACTGGCTAACAACCTACTTTCTTTGACTATTTATATGTGGACTGGTTACGCGTGTAATTCTACTAACAAACATTTCTGCCACTTTTTGCGGGGGGCGAGGTAACATGAAATCCGCAACTTTGGATTTTATTCCCCATAACTTTAGATTCTAGGTCTAGATTCTATTCTTCTTTAGGTCCTTATAATAATTAGTCAAAGCCTACTTTCCATGTCATTCCATTCTGAAACTTAAATTGCTAAATGTGAGCATTGCTACAACTACGTTCTACTACAGTTGGTAGTTGTAGCAATGTTTCTGACCATCCCGAAAGGGAATTACGGTCGTGAGTTTATGTATGTAACAACCTACTTTTCAGAATATATCGACTATAGAATTATAGGTATTTTAATGATTTTATTTATTGTACTGGTTTTATTAGACGGAAAAAATCAGCTCTTCCATACAAAACTGCAAACCTACTTGAGCCAAATGTATGAGATAGCTGGTTTTTTTTTGGGATTTCAATGTTGGTCCCATACAGAAAGTTATTCAGTTTGATGGTCTGATCATCCCCTTAAAAAATGTCAGCATATTAAGTTGGATGCTATATGTTAATTAAGTTTTTATTTCATGTTATCCCTTTTGCACGCTCAGTTAATCATCACATTTAAATTGATACAATCTGATGTTCACAGAATTGTTTAAAGTTTATCAAAAAATTATCATCAAATTTTTATAACAATTAGCATATGCTCACGACTATATTCCCCGAGGGGGTAGTCAGAGATATTCTGAAACCTCAGAACATCCACATTTCACCAGTAGTACCGAAACTCTGTCCAGTGTGATGGGGGGTTAGCCCGTCGCTACATAATGGACAGTGGGTACAATACATGCCTCGAAATTGAAGCATGCAGGTTTCCTTACGATGTTTTCCTTCACCGAAAAGCCAGTGGTGTTACAAATCGTACATAAATTCCGAATAACTATTTTATAACAATTGGCTGCGCATAAAACCTTTTGATCCCATCAAGATGTCATTAAAAGTCGTCTTTTAATACCTAATGTACTCGTACTTGTCTGAGGTTATATTCAATGTTATTCTTAAAATACTAGCGAGAAATAATAAACGGAAAATTCCGCGAGGTGACCACGATTAGTGCTTTACGTGAAATTTGATATTTTGGACTATAGGATCCACCTTAATATGCTGACACTTTTTTAAGGGGATGATCAGACCGTCAAACTGAACAACTTTCTCTATGGAACCAACATCGAAATCGCGAAAAAAAAATCAGCTGTCCCATACATTTGGCTCAAGTAGGTTTGCAGTTTTGTATGGAAGAGCTGATCTGACGGTTTGAACATCCCCTTAAAAAAGTGTCAGCATATAATTTGGACCCTATATACATTTCTTAGTTCTCGTCATTTCATTAGGTTCTCAAACGACATATTGTACTACGTACGTAAAACTGGCTGCTAAAAAATGGTAGAAATATCCTGAGGAAACTGGGTTCGCGGAAGAAGAACTTCTGATGCGAATGTGAAGTTTACCAATCTGCATTGAACACGTGTGTGATGGCCTAACGCAACTACAAGGTTCTTCGTAAAGGGATATAATTCGGAACTCGCTCCATAAAAACGAAATCTGGTGATATTTTCAATACTAACCAATTAAAGTCAATGCAATTTTACAGAAACAATCTAGCAACTAATCTCTATGTTTTGTATGAAGTCAGATTTTCATTAAAATGTTCGTTTTAAAGTTACAGTGCCCCAAAGATTTCCAGACATCTTAAATTAATCCTAGCATTGAAACTGTATATTTTAACGAAAATTTTACTTCATACAAACATAGAAATTAATTTCTAGATTGTTCCTGAAAACATTGACTTTAATTGGTTAATATTGAAAATATCACCAGACTTCATTTGTATGCAGCGCGCATTTACGCATTCGGAATAAACTTATCTTAATCATTATCAGGCAGTATACCAAAGTCCTACTTTAGAGCACAAACCTAACCTAAACCAAAATTTTGGTATTAAGTAGGACTTATACAGGCTGATTATGATTAATAAAGAACCCACTTACTCGGTACATGAAACTTGATTTATCAACAATATGCATTTTCTTTCCAGATATCATCACCTAGTAACACAAACTGGTGACAAAGTCTTCAATATGGTGGAAGTAAGCAAGCATCTCTTCGAGCAGACATGTCAGGACGTGGACTGTCACGTTCTGCTGCACAGCTACAAACAGAGCTGTATCACATCTATTCCTTTCACTGCCAAATATGCATTCACAGGCAGTGCCAGGTTTTATGCTATTGTTTATTTGGTATGTTTAACTTTCTGTTCTTTTTTTTCATGTCAGAATACCGCACGATAATCACTTATGCTGCTGTGGAAAGAATAGCCAGTCAATCAATGGTCAGCCAATTGTCGAATCGAGGCTGACTGTTTTGCGCCAGACGAGCTCAGGTTTTGTCATTCGGGGAGGATTTTTTCCTTGCACCCTTCTTACTTTTCTGTTAGAATGACGCGTAGGGCACATGACAGATCTTTTTAGGTAAACTTGTGGTTTCAATGATACCGGCGTCTCAATTTACCCTCGTTCGAGATTCTCCTTGGTGCTTTTAGGCGGACGGCTGGAATATGAGTTCAAAGTATGGAGATATGCATCTTTCTACTTCTGATTTAACTTTCAAAAATCACAATCCAGGAGAGCGATTTTTAAAGTCAAATCAGCAGTAGAAAGATGCATATCTCCATAGTAATTTTGACATTTCTAACTGATGAGTTCAACGTATGAGTTTCAAAAGCCACGCTCCTGATCTTGTTTTTAAGTAAACTTCTTGTGGTTTCAATGATCACGGCGTCTCAATTTACCCTCGGTCGAGATTCTCCTGGATGCTAGGCCCGCCTAGGCCTAGGGTTAGGCCGACGGCTAGAATATGACCACCAGGCCTGATATTGATATGTAAATAAAATTTTGTTAAGCAGAAATGCATTACGTGTTAATAAAGACATCACAATTTTTTAAATGCCAAAATATATTTACGAGCATATTCAGATATTGTAACTAAACAACTTTTCCTGAAGAACATGCGTCGAAAAATGGGCATTTTTAGATAGAGTCTGCAAATAGATATTGCATTGAGTTTAGTGTTGATCCAAAATTGGATGGGTTTTTTGTTAGTACGGAGCGCGTTTTCGATATAGGTACGAGTAACTTAACGATAACCCTTAAATTGCGTGCAGTAATAGGCAGATGGTCCTTGAGTAGTCTCTTTCTCTCTAGTAGTATCTCATGAACCGAGTACTGCGATCGGCTAATAATCTTCTACTTGCTATGCCTTCCCACACCTCTTCCTTCTACGACAAGTCCTTTTCTGTTCAGTCCATCCGTCTATGGAATGAACTACCACTTTCTGTTAAACAAGCTCCCTCACTATCTATCTTTAAAAAACTGCTGAAAATCTACTATCTTTCGCTTTGAGAATCTTCGCTTAAGTTTTGTACCTACATTTTGATAAGTTTTACTTACTACTTTTTTATTTATTTTATAAGGTACCTAATTCTACAATTATTTTGCTATATTGAGTATGTATTTATGTACAATGTACATATGTCATATTTTTACTTTGTGTAAATTTTAATATTACGTATCAATTAGTACACCGCCATAGCATTTATCTCATGTAAGAATTCTTCCATCCACTGGTTGTCTGGAAGAAATCACTTTTAGTGATAAGGCCGCCTTTTGTACCCTTCTTGTTCGTGTATATTGTTGTTGTTTTTTGTGTATTCTGGTATGCAAATAACGAATATTTATCTTATCTTATGAAATAATATAAAAGGTTTAAATTACAGTACATATTTTGTTTTAGGCCCAAATACTTATGCGTGGTAAGAAAATGTTGAAGAAAGAGCAGTGGATCAAAATGGGAGAGTATTATGTGAGATCGGCTGTCATGGGTGGACTGATATGCACAACGACAAGTTCGCTTGGTTGCTTGATTAGGTAAGGTATGTACCGTGTTATCCGAGTACCTCTTTTCAAATTTTGTTTTTTTTACTCTGTTACGTTTTACTTGGTACATAACGACCTTTGACTAATTATTATAAGGACTAGCCTTGCGGTAGCATTTCCCTTCTGCCACGGTATAAGCACAATTGATCTTGTGCATTTACATTCAATTTTACACCTTATCACTAAACGAGACAGCCTATAATTGCGAAATAATAACTTCGAACTTAGAACGTTTGGGGTTCACACGAGACTACTTTTCATGATTTTGACATTCAAAATTAGAATCTAAAATTATGGGGAATTAAATCCAAAGTTGCGGATTTCATGTTACCTCGCCCCCCGCAAAAAGTGGCAGAAATGTTTGTTAGTAGAACTACACGCGTAACCAGTCCACATATAAATAGTCAAAGATAACGACCCATTTCCCCAAGATATCATATTATATTAACGATAAACAGTTTTGAAATGGTTAGAGATAAAAAAATTGAGCCATAATAATGGAACAGTCGATTTTTTCGCGATTTCCACATTGATCTACTTAGGCCGGATTCGACCAAACGCGAGAAAATTTTATTCTTAAAGTCCGTCCGTGGCATGTTAAAGCTACAAGGGACGTATGAACCTAACAAATAAAAAATGTATAACCTCACATTGCAATAAGTATGGATACAACCAACGACCTCTTTCTTTAGATATAATTCCTTGTATTGTTACTATTGGATAAATCATAGTTTGGTCGAATCCTGCCTATGTCAAATAGTTTCGTTTTAGTCGAATCCAGCCTCTCAAGTTTGACCATACTTCCAAAACAAAAGATTTTACCTAACAATCAAAAGTAACTGTTTATTAATCTAGCCCGAAGATTTTTATAACTTTACTTAAAACTTTTAAATGGTCTTGTTTCAGAATAATTTTTGGAAACAAATTCGGTTACTACACGTACATTTTAATTCCAAACACTTTGAATGGACTCTTCATATATTTAGAGCCACCGAGTAGAAGAGGATTGGTTATCAATTTGTTCTCCAATTTGGTAAGTTTTTAAATGAACATTACCTGAAAAGCATCAGTCTAATATAATTTAGGTGCTCAGTAGTTCAATGTTGTATTTATTTTGTAATTGTAATTTTATATAAATTACTTGACTTTTTTTACCCGACTGCGCCAGAAGGAGGGTTATGTTTTTCGAGCGTATGTATTTTGTTTAAAACTCTATATTGCATCGAAATTAAAACGTGCAGATTTCCTCACGATGTTTTCTTTCACCGAAAAGTCAGAATTAAAAACAATTTTTCGAATTAATAATTTTGATTTTCGATACTAACTTAGTATAAGTATAAGCATATGCTTACTACTATATTCCCCAAGGAGGTAGTCAGAAATATTCTGAAAACTCATCATCCAATCCATCCATTTTCAATGCTTTCGTGTCTCAATATGCAATACTTCGATCTAAGAGGTTTTATGAGAATAAGTTGTTATAGCTGCCGCGTGAGTGCTTACTGTAATCATTAGCAAATAAGAGAGTGAAAAAGTGTTTGTGAACGGAGATTAAATTTATTTCTAGGCAATCGAATATTGGATGCGAACATTAGAAAGAGCTGGATATATTTCGATCACAAAAACTAAACAAACCCTTATGTTTATGTTGGGTAGTGCCTTGCTCTTCTATCTGATGAGATTAGAAGGGGATAAAAAAGAAAGGACTCAGTTATTCTGGTGAGTAAACAGTTTTTACATAATTACATATATTTTGGTGTATTTTCTTCGTAACAGCAAATGTAGGCACCATATTAGAACTAGTGCTCAGATTATTAATCGTTTGTCTAATATTATGAAGCATTCAATCTTTGTCAAGACACAACATCATCAGTTTGTTCTCGTCGTTGGAACATTCGCCGATCATGTCTTATAACTTCAAGTGCCTTGATATCCTGATAAATGAAGAATCCAGCGTTTTACTTAACCTGATGCTTAATTAGACCATCATCATCAACATCTCATTTAAGGGCTATACACCGTGTTAGTGAATAAACGCAAAACTAGAAAATAGTTTGAGTAGAACCGAGAGCAGAATCGAATCAAAGATTCAACATAGGTTACTTTTTTTCCAAATATAATTTTTTTTATTTGTATAATTTAAAATTAACAGATCTCGATGTCAACACACCGTACAAGTACACTTACCCTACTTACCACCAAAACAAGATTCTTAAAATGTATCCATCAGCGCCGCGCTACCGCTTTCATTCATTGCTGAAATAATATCAAATCAATTTTACATGAAAATTTAAAATGCGAATAATTTTAAATACTAAAATAATGAAATTATTATGCCAATGCAATTATTTCGATAAAAATCCGTTGGGGTCTATGAGGTTTTGCGCTTATTCATTAACACGTTTTATACGCGCTTTTCGTTGGAGTATTCGTCAATCCTATATTGTTTTCACAAATGCTTTATTAGATAGATTATGTAAGTTTTGTCATTTCTTTTCCAGGCTCTTTACACCAGAGAAAGTAAGAAGGAAATCGGATGGTTCAAAAAACGTATGCCCGCATGAAGGGGCATGTCGAAAATATATTGTAAAGGTAAAATTACAACATTCTTTTTAATCTTAGTATTAGCATAATTAGTAGAGTATTAATTAGGTACTAGTGTTTCGTCATCCTAATAAAAATTATGGTAGGATTAAACGAACTTACCTGAAGTGAAGTTCTATCCTAATTATATGAAGTACTTAGTCCGAGACATAACAATGTAGTATCGCTATCTTGCGTGTATCCGCGTCCTTTAAATCTATGGAAAAAAAACAAAAAACGTGTCTCCGAACGTCATCTACCTGTCAATGTCATTAGTTCAGAGCTAACTGGTAGTAACTGGGTATGCGGAGGGTGGGAAGTAGGTATATGTCTCGGACTAAGTACTTCATATAATTAGGATAGAACTTCACTTCAGGTAAGTTCGTTTAATCCTACCATTATATTTCGTACTTAGTCCGAGACATAACAATGTAGATGTTTAGAGGAAACAACATCTTAAATTAAAACAAACTCGTCTGTTGTGAACTTAAAAGTCACAACTAAGAACAACACCTTGTAAGATATAGGTAGGTATAGTAGTACCTATCACACAAAATGAGATTAGTAAATCACAATCATACAATATTAGTCAAAATCTGACAGTAATAAATTAACAATATTTTGTTAACTAATATTATGTATAATTAGGTACCTATGTGAGTACCTCAAACTGCTTCTCCCACTTTAATCTGTCTGATCACTGTCAGACTCTAAATTGTTGAGGTTCTAGTAGAACGACATAGGTATTGTTTTTAAAATATTATCGACTGTAAGCCTTCTATGTGGGAGGGTGCGCTGCAACCCATATAGTCGAGTGGGACGATGACATGATGACTTACAAAATAAAAAATAAAACTTTCGAAACTAATATCTGTACCCTGAGCAGACGCCTTTAAAACAGTATGGTATAACAATCTTCTATCATGAATTGATTCATGCCTTATGACTCATAATATGAGAAATACACATAATTAGGTGCAGGAATACTAAATTTGATTTCTTAATCTGAAGATTAAGTAAAAAGTACCTACTATCTAACTTTCGGATAGTTAACCTAAATTTTAGGACATAACGCGTTTAAGACATTTTGCGTTTAGGACATTCCGCGTTTAGGACATTCCGCGATTAGGTCATTTTGCGATTAGGACATTATAAGTTTAAGTCATTTCGCGTTGACAAATTAGGTCCTTATGCGTCGACACCAATCAACCAAAAATTGAGTGGACCACTATTAAGCATTGTAAGACATGATGTGAGTCCCATATACTAACATAATTTTGTTTAGAAGGGCGTAATTTGAATAACCTTTAAACCCGCGTTTTATTCTAGAACGCGTTTCATCAGAACATTGCCGATATGAGTGTTATTATCCATTATGAGATGTAGGATAGGTGATGCATTATTTCAGAATCACCGTTATCAATAACAGAAGTATGTAAAATACATTTACTCCAATAGAAACCTCTAAAAATACCTAATTAGCCTATCAAAATGGCCTCCACTGACGTAGACTATAGAATTCTATCAGTGTTTTATATAAAGAGGTTTTGAGAAAATTTGCCCGATATCATTTTGACATTTATTTAACCTAGGAATAAGTTTCCTGTCTAGGATCTCATGATAATGTAGAAGACAGAGAGTGTTCAAATATAACTGTTTCTGAGACTGTCCAGTTCTTTCAGCAGTGGGTACCAAGGCTGAGAGAATCTGATTGGAACACTAAAGAACATAGAAAAATGTTGTCTACTTAACCCTCTACATTCCATGCGAAAGGGTATCTAAGCAATGAAACATACTTTTCACACTAAACCGAACTTAGAATTAATCATATCTAAAACTTTCTGAGAAAAATCTCATTCAGTAAGTCGACCTATAATTAGGTATCTATGTGATTCTCTCCTTTATCTCTTCAGGGATAAGGTCTTGTAATGAAATTAAGTGTAATGTAGACTGAATTGATCCACACACTGTCAGATATATTTGGATTTGGCTACTATTTAAAATAGGTTACTGACTGTCTACACAATACACTCTTTAAAAGATATCTTCGTTGTGTTATGTGTGATTTTACCTAATTAAAGTTTCACATTGATTCTGATTCTTTAAAGTAAACAATGCTACGAATGGCTTAGTTCGTTTTCATGAAATTCTTTCTCTAGTTCTAATAGATTAGAACTATGTAGCAGGCATATGTTGGACCTGTGATGTAGCAGGCTTCGGAGTCCTGAATTTATACTAAATAAAAGTTGTTATAATGTACCTACTATGCATTTTTGATTAAACCGAAACCCTTGAACTTTTCACCCATTTAACTCAGTATATTTTTGCACATGTAGGTGACATAGGTACATATTAATATCCAGATTATTTGCGTAAACAAAGCCACTGCTGCCACACAACTGATACCAAATTGTATAACCACATTATAAAATCTTTAATTGATCATGACTATGGTCAGATATTGGTTAAGTAGATTGAGCAGTGGATGATAAAAATATATTACTTTTAATAGAACCTAGCTATGTTTATGCTAATGGAACCTAGAGATTCCCAATAATCTTTAGCCTTATACCATTATTTAAGCTTTAAGCATTCTTGGTAAGTAAGTACCATTGAGGTATAGAAACATTATCATGGTATCAGGTATTGTCCTAAGAAAAGGACAGGACATGTTCCATTTATGGATTTTAACTGTTTTGTAAATACAGTCAGAGCCGGCCTAGCCAGCCAGGCTAGTTTATTGGATAGGTCATCCCATTTAAATAATGAACCATTATTTAAGTAATTGAAATATTCAAATACTTTTTATGAGCCATATTATTTTATTGTTACTAAATAGTTATAAAAGAATTAATTTTCGGTTTTAATTATTTATCAGCATTTATTATTTTAATTTCAGTCTTTTTATAACATGTTATTAACATGAACGTTATGGAAACTCAAAGGATGGAGCCCCTTTTCAACCTAAATACAACTTGATCATTAGTGATATTATAATAACAAATGAGAAAATATGATGAGTCTAGCAGCAAATTTTACCTAAAAGGGTATCATTTGTTATATTACTACAAATATAAAAATGTTTATGTGGATGTCCTGAGGTTTCAGAACATATCTGACCACCCCCTCGGGGAGTACAGTTGTGAGCATATGCTTATGCTATAATACTTTTAAGTCCAGCGGCAAACTCTTCCTCAAAGGGTATTTTATTTATTAGATCATTAGTGATATTACCAAAATTGTACAACTAAGTAAATATTTGAGTCTAGTGATAAGCTTTATCACAAAGGGTACTGCACCCGTCCCTATCTGGTGGATAGGGTAACAGTTTGGGTTGATGCAGAGGTTGGTGTTACCAGAATGGCTTGTGACCAGCTACAATAGATCTGTTCAGGTTGCGGTAGCTATTGGTCATTAACCAAGCCCTTACCCCCAAATAATAATGGCTTGTGACCTCTGCACTTTCTTTCTGTACTGTATGACGAAAAGTTTGAGGCTGGATTTACTTTGGGTTTCATACTGTTTGAACCTTTCTTTATTGTTAGAAAATTCACATGTCCAGCTTTGTGCAAAGGAATTCTGTTTACTTATTTTCCTTTTATGAACTTGATAAATATTTTTGTTAACAAAAGGTGCAATAAGCTGTTATCAAAACCCAATTTACCTGGAGATGCAGCATGCTAAGCTTGGAGAATCTGTCAGCAACTTTAATTGGTGCCAATTTATTGAAATCTTCTCTTGAGAGAAGGATTATTGTGTTGTAGGCTGTGTGGCTGACGCTACCTTCAGTGCCGCTAACATTCTTGTAATAATGTATCTTAGCCTAGTACCAGATTGTTTCAAAATGCCAGGCAATTCCAAAATTATTTAGGGTGCAGTTTTATATTTAGATAATGCAATTTTTATCTCTTTGTGTTCATACTATTGACTGTAACATTCTCAATCTGAGAGTAGATTGTCTCTGTCACCTTTTCCAGCTGTCTTCTAACCTAACCTAGTTAGGTGAATAGCAGTGCCTGAGGCTAATTTAATCGACTGAGTGTGACTAATGTGCAGTTATTAATTAAATACTGAATATTTTAATTATGATTTGATATCTCAGGATTTCGTTCAATGTCTATCTCAGGATCAACATAGAGGTATTACCTACTTACAGAGTAAAAGCTTTTTACCAACTAGCCCCAAACATGTTAATACCTGGAACATAGCTACAGGCAACACCCACTGTTCAGAGTTATGTCTTCCCAACGGGAAACAACCAGGTTTAGATAAATGAGGCATCAATGACTATCTTATAATCAGGCAAATAAACGGACAAAAACAAAAATACTTTCCAACGGAAAGATGTATAAGTGTCACACAATTACGAGCAATATATTAATACAATTACAAGCTGAGGGCAGTAACCTCTTTCCCAACGGGAATTAGTATGGTAAGAAAGAATAAACATTCATCCTCATAATAATTCAGCAAATATTACGTCATTCTGAACACAATTGGTCACTGGGCACCGGAGCCGGTGTCGGCTGTCTTTCCAATTAAAGATTCTGTGCCATAAATGATTCTATTCTATCCCCTACGGAAAAGTCGTCATCATCATCATCAAACCAAGAGCCTTTCAAGGGCTAAGGGCACAGGAGCTGACATGATCTTTCCCAACGGTAGAAGTGCATGCGTGGCTAATATGCAAAAGAGCTGTAATGACTACCTTCCCAACGGGACCGTGTCTCTTTGTTTGAAACTCAAACCAGCTTGGGCAATAGGACAAGTACTGGCATGATCTTTCCCAACGGTAAAAGTACATGCATGGCTAGTAAGCAAAAGAGCTGTACTGACTACCTTCCCAACGGGAACGTGTCTCTTTGTTTGAAACTCAAACGTGCTTGGGCAATCGGCACAAGTAATGGCATGACCTTTCCCAACGGTAAAAGTGCATGCGTGGCTAATAGGCAAAAGAGCTGTAATAACTACCTTCCCAATGGGAACGTGTCTCTGTTTGAAACTCAAAAGTGTTTGGGCAATGGGCACAGTACTGGAATGGCCTTTCCCCACGGGAAAACAAGTGCATGGTCGAAACTCAAGCATGCATAGTGCAACGGGCCAAGGGTCTGCCATCGGCGTCGGCTGTCTTTCCCCAACGGGGAAGAGTATGAACGTAACACGTTCATACGTGTGCCGGCAAGGGCACGGGAACCGGCTTTCGTATACTTCTATCCCCACGGGAAAGCGCATCTTCGAAACTCGTAAATGCGTGGACACATTGTGTCGGGCCGGGGAGGGGATCCAATCCCCCGTAGCATGTAGGTAAACTTTTTCAATAACAGAAACAAAAAGAATAAATTGTGTACGTACCTTGTCGTAATTTACCATAATTTACTAAGTCAATCACTCCTCCAACTTATGTTTCCTTTACTTCCATCTTTCCTGATTGACTTCACACTTAATTCTTTCCATTTTATACACAAAAGAACTTATAATTTAACTATAAAACTTTAAAATTTTTATTTTCAACAAGGATCGCGTTTACGCGCGATAAACGAATGACATTGACAGGTAGATGACGTTCGGAGACACGTTTTTTGTTTTTTTTCCATAGATTTAAAGGACGCGGATACACGCAAGATAGCGATACTACATTGTTATGTCTCGGACTAAGTACGAAATATAATTAATTGTTATATGAACAAAAACAAAATAATAGTGCATCTGATATTCTGACTGGACATTTCATAAGCATTATGAAAATGGTGACCTTATATTATATACCCGTTGTGTTCAAAAATATCATCGATGTAAGTCACAGAGACTACACAAACTCCAAAAGCGGGATTTGAAGCATATCACCGTGACCAAAATTGGTCTGGACCCTATCGATATCTTCGTCATTTTATTGGCTTCTTTTTAAATTAGTAAGGCTCGGGACAAACATAAGCAGCGTCGGGTGCGGGCGGGGTGCGGGCGAGGTGCCGGCGAGGCGCGAGCGCGGCGCCTTTCATTACGTATTTCATATGAGTTGTATAGAAGCGGCGGGGCGCGGGCGAGGAAGCGGCGTGCGAGTGGCGTCCGAACCCCGACCGCACCCCACCCCCGCCAAGCCGCTTGTATACAATTCATATCATATGAAACACATAATGAGCGGCGCCGCGCCCGCGCCTCCCCGGCACCTCACCCGCGCCTTACGCCGCGCCTTACGCCGCGCCTATTGTATTTGTCCCGCGCCTTTAAACGAGTAATTTTCTTCTTCTTTAAATTGGGACTAGATCATCGGTGTGACAATATCCAAAATATTTATTTTATTATTTCCAGGGCTACTCTACGTACTTCGGGATAGGATTAGCAATAACAATGGCGCGACTTATCCTGCCTAAAATCACGTCGCCTCTCAAAGCTCTGTCATCGATAAGAACGAGACATTTCAAGCTAGCTTTATTCTTCGGTGGCTATATCGGTATTTACAGAGTACGATTAGTTCTTTTGCTTTTGTTAATACTTTCTGCCAGTTGCACGTACGTTCATTAAAGTTAATCCTCCATTGAATCTCTTGTTGTCACTTTTTGTCTTGTTTACGTAGTAAAACCTAGCAAGAGATTTAATGGAGGATTAACTTTATTGAACGTACGTGCAACTGACCGTTGTCACTTCCTGCATGATAACTTTAATGTTGTCGTACGATGACTGGCTTTTAAATAGATATCCATCTGGGTTGGTCGTAAGAGTCGATCAAATCCTTCAGGTATCTTCAACATTTTTGATGCCCTCACCTCTGATCGTATCAGTTTCCCGTTCCATCAGGTAAAGACAAAACAATATTCAAAATACCTGACCGCTCCAGTCACTATTCGACGAACGCAAGTTTATTTAATATTGACCGCGACTCCGTCTGCGTAGACCTTAAAAAAGTATCATATGTGTTAATCCAGATCATATTCTATCTGTGTGCCAAATGTCATTAAAATCCATTCAGCAGTTTTTACGTGAAAGAGTAACAAACATTCATCCATACTTACAAACTTTCGCGTTTATAATATTAGTAGGATTAAAACTATTAATTAATTAAATTATTTTTCATTTACAGGCAGTAATTTGCTACTTATGCCGTAGACAAGGATTTGATTCGTCACGATACGCCTTGCCTGCAGGATATCTTGCTGGACTTTCCTTCTTATTCAGTCCTAGCCTTGGAATTTCAATTGCTTCACTTACGGCTGCATTCAAGGTAATATTTCTTCATCTTTTCGTACCGTTATTATAATAATTTATGTAGATTTGATAAATGTGGCCATTGTGTAAAACTTGTTCTTCAAACACTTACATATAAAACGTTACGTGACTAACTGACTGAGTAACTGACAGACAGCCTATACCACTGAAGATACAAACATGAAATTTGGAATATACAACGTGTTAATGAATAAGCGCAAAACCTCATACACCCTATCTGATTTATGACAAAATAATTAGTTTGAAACAATAACTTAATTATTTTGATTGTTAAAATTTTAAGTTATTCGCAGTTTAAGTTTTCAGGCAAAAATGATTTGTTATCATTTCAGCAAAGAATTGAAGCACTAGCGTGCTCGTTGATACATTTAACAATCTTGTTTTGGTAGTAAGTAGGGTGAGTGTGTCTGGGCGGGGTTGAGATCGAGTTCAGTAAATTTTAAATTTTACTAGCAAATTATTTAATATTTTGAAAAAATTACCTATGCTGAAAACATGATAATTCGATTCTGCTCTCGTTTCTAAACAAACTACTTTCTAATTTTGCGTTAATTCATTAACACGTTGTATAAGAATATAGGAGTGCACTAAACAGAATTTTTCGAAATAGGTTGGAATTGTTTAAGAGGTATCCCCGACTGAACGACCTTGACTCTTTCAGAGCCGCCTCACCGCTACTAAACTACATCATTTTTTGTAGGTATACCTATTTTTGACTTCGCGTTTGCGTCCCTGTTTGTTTCCGAACTCCACGCGGACGAAGTCGCAGAGAAAAGCTAGTCACAGAATAAATATATTTTCTGTAATGTAACTTGCCAATTATAATTGATGTCTTCATCGATAATTGCATTGGCGTTATCATAGATAGCGTGCTCAATCATCTTATAGACATTATCGTCATCGTCATCATCTCGTTGATAATTATTAGTAGGAAGGTGAATTGAGTTGAGACTTTACCTTAGTAGGTTCAATTGGTGCGTTTTACGTCCTTTCAAGATATCCTATTCGACATGGAGCCCCCTTGGATGTTATATGTCAAGATTAACAGTCGAAGAAGCGTCGAAAAAAACTGCAACCAGTACTGGCCTCTAAATCCTATCCATATACACGAACACAGACATAATTTGTATGACGCCTCACGCACACCAACCTATGAAAGTTGGCCCGTTTTGTTTAATACGGTATAGGCATTAGGCTTATTCTAGACAAATACTTTTTCTAAGGGAGCCCCTAGTAAATCCTCGTGTCCAGTTTCGAATATATTGGGTGTTCTGATGTAGCTTCACTTTCCATCGATTTCTTGAGATTTCTTGCCATAAATATATGAACATCTAGAAGAATTCTTTACTGCCTACAATCTCATCACAAGAAGGAATTCCGGAGGCTCTACATATTTTTTGTTACAGTTATACTCAACGATTCTCTACGAGAAGAAGTTGCTGCCTACAAGTATTCCTCTACCAGAATTGCTCTATTGCTTCTGCCAGGGAACTCTGTTCCACGCTCGGTTCATGCACAAAGACGTATGTCCAGGCTACGTTGTCAATCTAATGAAGTCCGTCAGTAGTGGACAGTAAGTATCATTTTAGATGTATAACAATTTGAGAAGGTCTAGAAGCTGAAACCTGGTTTCTTGCACAGAATAAATCACCCGATATCTTCCCGATCTATCTTGCTGTGTTTTTACAGAAAAAGAAAGCTTTATCGTCGTTATCATCAGCCTACATACTTTCTTGGGCATGCGTCCCAATGTTGAACTTCACACACGGATGCTGATTGGTAGAATTTCTTCCTTAGCGTAAGCAGGTTTTCTCACGAAGATATCCTTCAGTTTGAGGGTAGTTGGTATAATTGTACTACTGAACTAATATAATTGTTTGCAATGGTTCTGACCACAACGATTATGGTTTTAAGATTATTGTATGTACACACAGCGACGGATCAATATTCCCATACCTAGTTGAACTGTTCATGGACACAGGTCCGGCACTTCAAACAACGTTTTGGATTAGACATGATGGCGTTCGCACATGCGCACTTGGTGCAAATTGTCCTTGACATATGTATAGCGTTGACTTACAACGCATCGTATGAACATCATCTACATTTCGTTAATTTTTATTGTTCGTTTTGTTATTAAAAATTTTATTTGAGCTAAAGAATTACTAAAAATGTGAATTTAGTGTTATTTTTCATCGTTTTTACGCACTGAAAAGACTCTATATGTAATGAAATCCAACGACTTTCCTCAAGTTTCCCAGAAAGTGTGAGGTGAGGTGGGGTATCTAAAGTCAGAGGGGGGGGGGGCGTTCTGTAGGTATAACTATATACTATTACCTATTCTGTGTCATGGACATAGAGTTCAACTATGTAGGTATGAATCGTTTGATCTGTCGCTGTGTGTACATACAACAAACTCTATGTACAACTATATGTCGCCACACCATGTGTATGTAAGGTATTTATGTTGCAATATATGTATTTAACAATTTTCTTTTCTTTTCAGATCCGATATCTTGTATCAAAATATGTTGAAAGAATTAGGAAAAGTTTAGTAAAAATTATGTTATTTGTTTATTCTGTAATGTTGTTGTGGTAAGTTAGGTACTAAAATAATTTATGGTGATAGTGATAAAGTTTGTGATAATAATTATTATCTACCTTAGGTTCTAAATATATGGTTTTGTTGGTAATCAATAAACTTTTTAAAACAAAATATTATTTCATGAGCGAATGTTTGCGGGGCGGCAGAGTGAAACGGGATTTTCTAGTGTTTTAATATAGGAGACAATGGCGTAACTCGATAATCTCATATTTTATTTATTTATCTATGGAAATAATGAGCAAATCAAAAATGTTGAAGCTGATTTTTTTCAGTTGAATCTGTTGTTAAAAATAAAAAATCTGCTTTTGAACGGGCGATCATAGTAGGAAAAAAAATCGTATTTTGCTTAGCTTAGCAATAAATATCCCCGAGTCTAATTGCGGGCTATAGCTACCTTATGAGTGCACAATGCAGTGGTAGTGGTAGTTATTGAATAATAATTGAATTGAATTGAATTGAGTGGTTATTGACTACAAGAAACGCCTGAAGATGGTTAAGGGTTTTTTCTCCAACTTGATTTTTTTAACCTTTTAACCATACAGCTATGTCAGCTCGGTTAAGAGTTGGACCAAATTTTTCCACATGGAATTAGATTGTGTGATTAACAGTGTTTCTCGCTCTAGCGAATGATCTTTCTGAGCGACAGAAAGGGATAATGCTACTAAAATCTGATTCCATGCGGAGGTTCAAGTCTAAGACGGCCTGACAGCTCAGATTAGTAGTAAATTTTCCTGCTGATTCCAGGGTCATGGGTTCGAATTCCGCGAGGAGAAAATATTTGTATGATAAGTATGAATAGAAATAGATATGAAAAATGTGTACTAGAGTCGTCATCATCATCATCAGTCTATCATCGCCACAAAACGTAGACCTCTACCTTCCTCATTCAGTCGCTCCCCGATACCTTTTTTAGACGCTGTTTATACAGAAGAGACGTGTGGCGGTGGCGGATAGTCAAAGTAACACAATTATAAACCTTATATTACGTAGCATAGCGTCGTTTGGAGAATTACGCCCGCGCCTCCAGGCTACATCACCTGGAGGCGCGGGAGCGATTCTCCTTTACGACAAAAACGACGCTATGTTACGTACTATAAGGTTTATATTGTGTTACTTAGATTATTCGCCACCGCCACACGTCTTTTCTGTATAAATCGTGGCTTAGGTCTGTCTCACTAGGGCACTAGAGTCATAGATGTTTATATCTAGAATAATTTATGTATTCATGTTATCATAATACAAGTAGCATGTGGAACTTTAAATGGAATTAGATAATTTGTGTGATAATGTTCAAGATATTTATTCATTATTTCACAAAGAAATAGTAACTGAAGAATTGCACGGTACTTCCTTATTATTAATAAGGCATTTAACACCCTTTGACCATTTGACCTCAATAGTTTGAGCCGTAGTAGGTTGAGTTTTTCTTGTCGTTGCAGCAGGATGGTTTATGTAGAGAACCTTGTAGATGGCGTCCTTGGCATATTGATTGCCTGCTCCTCTGCCACTGTTAGCGAATCTGCATGTCTGTTCACACTGCAACGTTTATCAAAAGTTTGGTAAAGTAGTGAAGCGGAAGTGGTAACCATCCGTGGTCAAATTAATGATCTTTTTCGAAAAGATCAAGTATTTATCACCCTTTATCGATGGAAGTGCATGAATAGATGAATGTGGATGAGGCTCAAAAGGGTGCCAGAGTCGTAGAATTTGGTGTACTGTAATCGGCCTACCGGCCTAACCCTATGCCATGCATGAGACGATATCGTGAGCTTATGTATGCATGTTGGTAAAGAGGTGCTTAAAATAAAAGTAGGCATGTACGCAGAATATACAACGTGTTAATGACCATAGCATAGCATATGCTCACGACTATGTTCCCCGAGGGGGTAGTCAGAGATATTCTGAAACCTCAGAACATCCACGTTTCACCAGTAGTACCGAAACTCTGTTCAGTGTGACGGGGGGTGAGCCCGCCACGTGTTAATGAATAAGCGCAAAAGCTCATACACCCTCTCAACTGATTTATGACAAAATAATTAGATTGAAACAATAATTTCATTATTTTGATAGTTAAAAGCTATTCACATTTTAAGTTTCGAGGCAAAAATGATTTGTTATCAATTCAGCAATGAATGAAAGCGCTAACGTGCTCATGTACACATTTTAAGAATCTTGTTTTGGTATTAAGTAAGGAATGCCCAAGCGGTGGGCTGAGATCGAGTTCAGTAAATTTTAAATTTTACAGTCAAATTATGTAATATTTTGAAAAAATTTACTTGTTTACTTAAAAAAACATGATAATTCGATTCCGCTCTCGATTGTAAACAAGCTACTTTCTAGTTTTGCGTTTATACATAAGCCATATATTTAATTTATTGGTTCATAAAGAAAAAGCACACATACATTGGTGTAATATGACTATACTATTTAATAAGATATATCCTGCGTACATGACTGTGTAGCCATAAGTGTATACGCTAAATACAGCCCTTAACTTTCAGTAACCACCTGTCATACGGCATTAGAGAAATTGACGATGGCTAACACACTTCTGGGTTAGTGTTCAGATTAGAGATATCAAAGTCACTGTTTTGATCCAAAAGTGAAGTTAGAAAGGTTTTCATTACGGAAACCAGACCAAAACAACGTCACAAATATATAACATCCATAACTGAAATGGAATTCGATCCCAGGGTCTTCAAGTTTTGCAGTCCAGCGTGGTTCCATCACGCCAATCGGGTCTTCCATTTGTATTTCAGTTTGATAGATACCTAACCAAATACTGTCTGGTATACAAAAGTAAGTGTGGTTTAAATCCTTCAGAAAAAATCGTTCTTCTTGTGTCTTTGTCCCATTAAAATAAAGATCATACCTCATCCTGACTGTAAAAGTTATTCTTGTTTCCACCACAGCCGGAATATATGGTGTTCTTGCAGACTTTCCACATGGGGTCGTAGTACCATCTATAAACGGCGCCAAAACAGTAGCCGTAGTCAAAACGTAAACTGCACCATTTCTTTCTCTGCGCTGTTGGACATTATGTTAAAAGAAATCATATTCAAATAGCTGTTGCCCGCGACTCCGTCTGCGTAGACCTTAAAAAAGTATCCTATGTGTTAATCCAGATCATATTCTATCTGTGTGCTAAATTTCATTAAAATCCATTCAGTAGTTTTTACGTGAAAGAGTAACAATCATCCATCCATACTTACAAACTTTCGCGTTTATAATATTAGTAGGATTAGAACTGGGTTTCTTAAACTTTATGCAGTCTTGACCACTTGCAAAATTTCATAAAACTCTTGGACCCCTTTCGAATGACATTTTAAAACTATTTTTATCAGGTAGGACTGGACAGCACAGCAACCTGTTAGTTTCTTGCTAGTTTTTCTGACAGAACACAGCCTCGTGAACAAACGTTAGAATAGCAAAGGAATTGACATGTATATGTCAGATAAATTTTATTTTGTAATGTTCTTACGAAATAAAATTTATCTGACTAGTTTATTAGTGAGAAGGTTGCTGCTGTTTGAATTGGATAAGTAAGTTAAACGTGTGCAGCACGTCTAGCATGATTTCTCTACTGGCGCGCGTCTCGGTTTTTTTCCCATACTACATGTCGCGGCGAGCGTGGCTTTCGCTCTTCGAAAAGTGCGAGAACGGTTATTTTCTATTTTGCGTAGAGAAATCATACTAGACGTGCAGCTTTACCAATTATTGTATTAAGGCACCTAAAGGTAGACGCATATTTTATCCACGATGAACGAGCCGAAGGAGGCGAAAGAATCAAAGTTTAGAATTCTATGTTTGAAATTCTGACCCCTCGCACACTTATCTGCGGCGAATCAGACGAATCGTCAGAATTAAAAGTAAATTCGTTATGTTCGCGTCCTTCGGCTCCTTCGCCACGGATATGCGTCCACCCTTAGAATGAATCATGTAGCGATCGTCACCTGGACACATGACATGGACCCCAGATTAAGAAACCCTGAATTACAATAGACACGGAATTGTTGTACCCTGTGTAATACAATTATGAAATCAGCTAATCCACATAGGGCGCGCGTTATAGACTGACACCCTCATCTGTGATGTTATAAGCTTGTGTCCATGCAGTAGGGACGCTACAGGCTGATGATGATTATTTAGACATTTCCATTGTTAAGGGTGTGTGTGTGCCAGTGCGTGAGCTTGGTTGTACTGTCGTGCCATGACACTGCTTGAATCATCTTTTTAAGGGGATATAATTCGGAGCGCGCTCCATACAAACGTACTATGGTGATATTTTCAATACTAACCAATAAAAGTCAATGAAATTTTGCAGAAACATACTAGAAACAGATCTCTATGCTTGTATGGAGTCAGATTTTCGTTAAAATTTACAATTTCATTGCTAGGATTAATTTAAAATTTGTATGGAAATCTTTGAGGCACTGTAACTTTAAAACTATACATTTTAACGAAAATCAGACTCCATACAAGCATAGAGATTTGTTTCTAGTATGTTTCTGCAAAATTGTATTGACTTTAATTGGTTAGTATTGAAAATATCACCATAGTACGTTTGTATGGAGCGCGCTTCGGATTATATCCTCTTAAAGATGGAAAGGCCAATGATGATTATGATGATGTATAATCCGAGTACTCATGGCTCTTTCTGGATGGTTTCTTTTGTGATTTTGTGGTACTTACGTTTTTGATGAGGCCTTGAAAGACAGCTAAGATCGCATTCCTTTTGAGAATCGAATCTATTACCGTTACCCTGACATCCTCCCCAGTTAAAAGTAGAACAGTTCATGGTAGATGGTTGGAAGTAGTACATCGGTATATTTGCTCGGCACGGTCCCGTATCTGGTTTCAGCAGGCAGGTTTTGTCGATTACTGAAACAAAATAAATGACCAATTACTATCTGAGAACGCTGGTTTTTTTTCTTAAAGGGGTAATAACTCATCTACGCCAGGTAGTCGGTTCACCTTTTGGGGGCGTATCTACGCTGCGTTTACCGGTACGCAGTCCCCAGTTGAGAACTCTTTGGCCCCATCGGCCATCAGTCTATTTTGCGTGCAATCTGCCCCTCCTATTGCCATTTTAGTTTCATTAACATCATCATCTCAGCCGACTGACGTCCACTGCTGGACATAGGCGTCTTCCAAGGATCGTCACAATGACCGATCCTGCATTGCCCTCATCCAACGGGTTCCCGCCGCCATCACTAGGTAGTCGGTCCACCTTTTGGGGGGCCTATCCACGCTTCGTTTTCCGGTACGCGGTCACCACTCGAGAACTCAATTATTCTTAGAACAGCTTTAGTAACGTCCAAGATATGTCGGATAGTATATGTATCCAATAAATTAATTACATTTGGTAATCAGAATTGGCCAGAAAGCGAAATAGGAATCGGAAAATCTCGTCGTCCTTATTTGGATTGAAGTATAGGATGAAATACTTACCTTTTGGGTCATATCGTGTGGATCTGACAAAATCTTCAGGAGCCTTTGTTACATACCGAGCACCATGAACTCCAAAATGCCACTCTGCGATCATACAAAAAAATAAAATTGATGAAAAAATCCACGTCATTTTATTAAAATGTGAATAGGAAAACAATGTAACATTATGTATGGTACACTGGCTGCGAAATCGGATTAAGAATAATAAAGTTTTCATTTTATTGCTATAAATGCAATTGATATAAAAATGATATGCGGTGGTAAAGTAAATAGAATAGCCAGGACCTAAGAAATATGGATATAGCAATGACGACGTATAAAACGTCACGTCATTGGGATATAGTATAAAACTATATTTCCGAGGAATAACTGAAGGTAAGCGTATATTACGATGGGCCGCATCGAGGCGTAGCGGGAGGGCGACAGACAATGGCCTCGATAATAATTTCAAAATAAAATATTCGATACGATACAGACATGATACAGCTATACAGTGTGAAATTGATATCATTAGCATCCTTTTAAACTAAGAGTCCAGCCATCAAACTGTAGACACACAGGGTGTAACAAAAAACCCTAGTAATACTTCAGGGGGTACTTCAGACCATCAAACTGTTAAACTTTCACTTTATCTTGCCCTTATCCCATTACTTGGAGTCGGCGCAATATGTAGTCTTCCTCCATTCATCTCTTTTAACCGTCATTTCAGCGTTCACTCCTTTTCTACACATGTCATCTTTCACACAATCCATCCATCTTTTCTTTGGTAGTCCTCTCTTCATGCAGCCATCCAGATTCATATTTAACACTCGTCTTGTAATATATACTCTCCTCTCTGCTCATCACATGCCCATACCACGATAATTACTCCTTCCTCTAATATACTCATTCCTAATCCTGTCCATTCTAGTAATACCACACATCCATCTCAACATTCGCGTCTCAGCTGCATTCATTCGTTTGTCATCCG
Source organism: Agonopterix alstromeriana (assembly GCA_963924505.1). NCBI lineage: Eukaryota > Metazoa > Arthropoda > Insecta > Lepidoptera > Depressariidae > Agonopterix > Agonopterix alstromeriana. The sequence goes on along the minus strand of OZ004671.1, from coordinate 15,857,909 downwards.
TCACTTTAGCTGCTTTATCAACGAAAATCGGACAACATACAAGCATAGATATTTGTTTCTAGATTGTTTCTGTAAAATGTCATCGAGTTTAATTGGTTAGTATTGAAAATATCACCAGACTTCGTTTGTATGCAGCGCACATTTACGCGTTCGGAATAAACTTCTCTTAAGAAAAGTTTAATGCGAAATTTTTAAGAAACAATTTAGAAACAAATATCTGTGCTTGTATCTTGTCAGATTTTCGTTTAAATATATATCATCAATGCTAGGATTAATTTAAGATTTGTATGGAAATATTTGAGGCACTGTAACTTTAAAACTATACATTTTAACGAAAATCTGACAAGATACAAGCATAGAGATTACTTTCTAAATTGTTTCTGAAAAATTGCACTGACTTTAATTGGTCAGTATTGAAAATTTAACCAGACCGTTTGTATGGAGCGCGCCAACAGTAATATACCCTTAAGTATCGCTAGGGTGTTTTTTTATACCCTGTATTGTGATCTTTCAAATAATCATCCTCGCTGAAATTCATTCCTTTACACAATTGATAAACTAGTTTAGTAAAACTACAACAGAACGGAAGTTCCTTCTATAAAATTCGTCCATAAATTAAGACATCCAAGACAAAATACTAACGAACTCCCAAACTCTGAGCGTAAATGAGACTCCTGAGTAGAGATGGGCGATATTTAACGAACAGTTGAATCATTCGAATAATCGGTGACAATATCCAAGATATATTTGTAGTATACGTATACTAAAATGATATTAAATACAAAATAATTGCCTTAACATAGAAAATACTAATATTTCTTTTGGAATCAATAGCTTTTTATAACTGACTTTTTACATCGAAACGCAAAACAAAATGCATTAACAGAAAGGAAAACAAATTTAGCTAGCCGCACGTAGGTAGAGTAATGTCACAGAATAGGTAATAGTATATAGTTCTTTAGACTGAACGGCCACTCCCCCCCCCCCCCCCCTCTGACTTCAGATACCCCTCACACATTCTGGGAAACTTGAGGGAAATCGAGCAAGGGAATGCAGTCAGGCGCGTGTCACCGTTGGATTTGACTACATAAAATTGTGTCTTTTCAGTGTCTAAAACACGTTGAAAAAAAAAAGCTAAATTCACATTTTCAATAATTCTTTAGCTTAAAACTATTTTTAATATTAGAACAAACAATTAAAAGTATTGAAATGTCGATGACGTTAAATGCAAAGCGTGGCTTTCAACCCTACACGCAATGATATGAACAGTTTGCACAAAGTGCGCATGTGCAGACGCCATTTCGAAATTCAAAAACGTTCTTTAGAGTGCCGGACCTGTGACATTACTGAAGCTGTTCTTAGAATAAGTGAGAGAAAGTGTTTCAAATCTCTGTTTAAGTAATTCAAAATAACCTTAAAATTTCGTTGCATTTTGAAATGGAGTATAGGTATATAAATGGAGTATAGGTAAATCAAACTACATAAACATGTATAATTTGAACTGAATTTATACTTAGAAGGATTTTTAATTCGACTGCTTGTCTATCAATCAAAATAGTTCACCTATTCAAACGAATCACTCAATTTTTCCCATCCCTCATCCCTGCCAAGCTAAGCCGAGCCAAGTTGAGCCTCGAAATCTTAACGAGATGCCTGTTTAAATTCTATTCTATAACGTTTTTCTTTGCCCAAAACTCAATTACCATATGTATTCCTGGTATGAAATTCTGAACAGCTTTCGTACTCCGGGATACATTTGCATTGTTAATTGTGGCTTCCACTGTTAGTGGAAACTTTAGAGACATTGTAGATGTACAGTCGGCTTTGTTAAGAATACCATATCGCGTTGACGTGTTAAATGCGACAGTCTCTGATACACTTTATACAGGGTCACAGGTCCGGCACTTCAAGCAACGTTTTGGATTTGACATGATGACGTTCGCAAATGCGCACTTGGTGCAAATTGTCTTTGACATGTGTTTAGGGTTGACTTACCACGCATCGTATGAACATCATCTACATTTCGTTACTTTTTATTTTTCGTTCAGTTATTAAAGATAGTATTTGAGCTAAAGAATTACTGAAAATGTTAATTTAGTGTTATTTTTCAAAGTTTTTATGCACTGAAAAGACTCAATTTTATGTAGTCAAATCTAACGGGTGCGAGCGCCTGACTGCATTCCCTTGCTCGGCTTCCCTCAAGTTTCCCAGAAAGTATGAGGTAAGGTGGGGTTTCTGAAGTCAGAGGGGGGCGGGCAGTGGCCGTTCTGTATGTAGCTATACTATTACCTATTCTGTGACAGAGTGTTAGGGTAGACAGTTGCATTATTTTAATAGGTGATTGTGCACATTCATAGTACTGAACAACATTCCAAAATAAATAAAAGTCAAAAGTCAAAATTGTTTATTCTAAATAATATCACATAGATTACTTTCTGACGTCATGTTTTTTATACCACCGCGTCGGAAAGTTCCGTTGTAGAGAAGATGCGGCCAGAAACTATACAACACACTTCTTTACAAAAGTACAATTACAAAAATCCAATATTAAATTACATAGTGTAACATTGTCAAGACCAGACATTTTGGTCAAACAAAGGGAAATTCGCACAATAAATGTAAATTTTTCATACAATCGTTAAATCAGCTGATTACATTTAATAGTTAACAAAATGAATTCTAAAGCTAAATAATTACTAGACCAACCAATTTTGACGTTCAATAAGTTACGTCCAATTATGATTTCCAGTTTTGGTAATATCGCTTTTTTTTCAAACAGATACAAAAGGCAAGACCAATAAGTACCGATTGAAAGCCTTTAACATGAGTTTAACAATAGATTTTTTTTATTTCTGATAAATCTTATTTTATGAAAACTTTAAGTTCGATTTAAGAAACCACAGGAAACAAAATGACGATGTTAATATACAAGACTGTACTGTTACCTAGTGCGAGTAGATAGATGCAAGTACAGTGTTACATAAATGTAACAGTGGGTCTACTAGTACACTCAAGTGCAACATCCATTAGTATTGCTTCATCGAGACGTCATTCGCCCCACTAATATGAGCAACATACAAAAGACAACCTCCAAACCGGGAAAATTTTTGTACTACCGAATGTTATGTACGGCGTCATAAAAATATGGTAATAATAGTTTGCATATACAGATTATTTCAACGATATACAACGTGTTAATGAATAAGCGCAAAACCTCATACACCCCAACTGATTTATAACAAAATAATTAGATTGAAACAATAATTTCATTATTTTGATAGTTAACATTTAAAGTTATTCGCATTTTAAATTTTCAAGCAAAAATGATTTGTTATCATTTCAGCAATAAATTAAAGCGATAACGTGCTCATGTATACATTTTAAGAATATTGTTTTGGTAGTAAGTGGGATGAGAGTGCCCGAGCGGTGGGTTGAGATCGAGTCCAGTAAATTTTAAATTTTACAAACAATATATTTAATATTTTGAAAAAAAAAATCCCTTGTTGAAAACATGATAATTCGATTCTGCTCTCGATTCTGAACGAACTACTTTCTAGTTTTGCGTTAATTCATTAACACGTTGTATAGGGTCCAACTTAATATGCTGACACTTTTTGAAAGGGATGATCAAATCGTCAAACTGAAGAACTTTCTCTATGGGACCAACATCGAAATCGCGAAAAAAAATCTGCTGTCCTATAAATTTGACACAAGTAGGTTTGCAGTTTTGTATGGAAGAGCTGATTTTTTTTTTCGCGATTTTGATGTTGGTTCCATAGACAAAGATGTTCAGTTTGACAGTCTGATCATCACCTTAAAAAATGTCAGCATATTTTTCTTCAAATTGTGCAAAAATGGCGGAACAACGGATCGGATAAATTTAGTAGAATGATAGTTTTTTTGTATCGCTAACTGCGCTATTTCTAATTTGCTTTGGGTTGTTTTGTAACACAAAACTACTTTATTTGGTGCTATCTTTTTTTGCAATTTGATTGTATTTTTTTTATCATATTCTTATACAATGTGTTAATGAATAAGCGCAAAACCTCATACACCCCAACTGATTTATAACAAAATAATTAGATTGAAAGAATAATTTCATTTTTTTGATAATAAAAATTTTAAGTTATTCGCATTTTAAGTTTTCAGACGAAAATGATTTGTTATCATTTCAGCAATGAATGAAAGCGCTAGCGTGCTCGTGGATACATTTTCAAAATCTTGTTTTGGTAGTAAGTGGGTGAGTGTGCCCGTGCGGTGGGTTGAAATCGAGTACAGTAAATTTTAAATTTTACAAACAAATTATTTATTGTTTTGAAAAAAATTACCTATGTTGAAAGATGATAATTCGATTCTGCTCTCCTTCTTAATATGCTGACACCTTTAAAAGGGGATGATCAGACCACCAAACTGAACAACTTTCTCTATGGCACCAACATAGAGAGCGCGAAAAAAAAATCTGCTGTCACATACAAAACTGCAAACCTACTCGAGCCAAATGTATGGGACAGCTGTTATTTATTCGCGATTTCGATATTGGTTCCATAGAGAAAGTTGGTCAGTTTGACAGTCTGATCATCCTCTTAAAAAGTGTCAGTATATAAAGAAGGACCCTGTATTATAATGCTTATAGCAAAGCTATCACATGCATATCACAATTTAGCCGAACGGCCCATACATAGAAGCATGTTGTCATTTCAAAACTTGTCCTGCTGTATGTAAATGTTCTTTGTAACAATACAAGGCGAAATGAGTGAATACCAAATCTGAAACCTTCCATTTTCAGCACACTAATAGACCAGTAGCATGACAGCAAAATGAGGTCTTATCTAGAGAAAAATGGTCTTTGATAATTTTGCATTCATAATGCTAGGCTCTCAGTTTCAGTAGACGACACTGGGTTAGTTATAGAAGATAGAGATTGAAAAACTCAAAATGTTTAAGTTTAATTTGGACTAAAGCAAGCCTTAAGACAAGTGTACAGTGACGTTCATAATTAGAATACAAGAAATAAAAATAAATTAGTATTCCCACATTTTCGACTTAGTAACGTCAACACATATTTCATGGGGCACTGTATACGTTATTATAATAAGATACCAGAGAATATTCTTAACTTGACGGACAAAAAGTTTAAGTCCCATGTTAAACAAGTCCTCTGTAAAAAAGGTTACTATAAACAAATATGATTATTTGAAAACATTTGTGACTTAAAATGGGCCTTCTATCCGTTGGTGTCGTACGAAGTGACTATGGAATAAGGTTTGAACAACTTCCACTATGGAAATATGCAAGAAAAAATCGGTTGTTAGTGAAAGTTGTTCAGTTTGACGGTCTAAACCACCCCTTTACTAGGATGTTTTGTTACACCCTGTATAGTGTTTTAGTAGGAGAAAGGCTGTATGAATCCCCCTTGATACGTTATTTCATCTAAAAACCCTAAAAATGCAAAAAGGTGTCCTTATGGTTGGTATGTCGGACCGTCCCAAAAGGAACTACGGTCGCTAATACAAGGTGTTACAAAAGTAAAAATAAACATTCAAAAATTTTAAGGGGGTTGTTTACCAAACCGAACAAATTTCCCTATGGGACCAACATCGAAAGCCCGAAAAAAATATTTGCGGTCCCATACATTTAGCTTGAGTAGATTTGTAGTTTAGTATGGAACATCAGATTTTTTTTCGCGATTTCGATATTGCCCCCATAATAGTGAAAGTTGTTCAGTTTGATGGTCTAAACCAACCCCCAAATGCTTATTTGAATTTTTGTAACATCTTGTATAGGTGTATCTATCGTTTATTAGTTAAGTGTACATTTTGTAAATTACGGAGTATCTAGAAACTCGACAAGTAAATTCTGAGATGTCTAATTGTCTAGTACCTACCTACATAAAGTGAATCCTTTGTACGATTAGAGACAATGCAATTCAGAGGTAATTTTACAAAGCTGTAGAAGCGTACACCTTGCAACATGAATACTCTTGAATCGTGGGTTGCTGTAAGTAAATCCACTGTTGGAATTTGTATTAATGAGACTCTTCTTCTGTGAATTCGATGGCAGCTTCATAGAACGCTATGATAGAGTACAAGGCACTGCCAATGCTTCGCCAATAGAGGCTTGTTGGTTCCCCAGGGTGCACCGGTCGTATCGGGGGTGACACTGCTTAGAAATCAAAAATGACAGTTACTTTGCAGGAGGACATTATATTGTTTAACCTACATTATCTTAGTATAATTTAAATAACTTGTTGGAATTTATTCTTGTCAAAGCTCAGTCTTGTTGAAGCTCAGTCTGGTCAAAGCTCAGTCTTGTCGAAGCTTAGTCTGGTCAAAGCTCAGACTTATCGAAGCTTAGTCTTGTCGAAGCTAAGTCTTGTCGAAGCTGAGTCTGCTCAATGTTTAGTCTTGTCATATTAGATATATATTTCCTATCGTAGTGCCTACAGTCTTTAGTTGTAGGGTCGAAATTCAGTCCGAGACTCAGTGGTGGTTTTCACTGGCACGGGATCGCGTGATTGGTTCTGAGTGGACTAACCAGTGATAAGATGTAAAAATTGATTAAATAATTAATATGTCAAGATATTTTTTTTATCACAAGCACGGAATATTTAAGAGTAGGGTACAATCACAAGCCAAGTTTTCAGGGGTAATTCAAATGATCGAACTTGATCAAACAGTATTTCTTGCGCCTCCCTGTATAAAAAGTTACATAGATGTCATAGATGATGACAATGAAAATGTATTTTTCTATTTACAACTATATCTATTTATTACATCATCGTTGTGATCTAAACTATAGAGAAACGATCTCAAATGCAATATTGTAGACAGAGAAGTAGCCTGAGAAAGGTCTAAGCTGCTTGTAAAAGCTAGTAAAATATAAAGCAAAATCCATGTCTAGTAAGAGAGGATTTACTGGAATAATCTAACAATTTAAACTGAGACGCTTCCAAATCCGCTTGACACTCGAAGCTAGCAAATACCTGGAAACTTACTGCGGTATGCAGACTGAAAAGAATTTCCTTCCCGAGTTGATTCCCGGAAAAATCCCGGCTCAAACCCGGGCTTCTCAATCACAGTCCCGGGTACGGAATTCTTGTATAGTTGCAGACTTAGATAAAATGATTAAAGGAATAAGCGGCATGACAAGTACAAACAATAATTATACCTACTCGGTGGCATCTTCTCTACAGCGACAACACGTTCCGACGCGGTGGTAGCTTTAAAAAAGATTTGACGTTTGATAAGTGTGCTGTAAGCTCCTATATTGAATAAAATTATATTGAATTGAATTGAATTGTCTAACTTAGTAATTAATGACTACAAATGTCTTAAAATGTTGACATCTATCTAATTATGTGAGTTTGATACTAACGTTTGAATCCGTCATTAGAATAAATATTTATTTTACTTGAGTTTGAATTTGAAAAACAATGAAATTCTTGTTTTTACACAATATAAATTTATTAAACATTCCAGATGTATGTCTGATTAAATTATAAAAATCGATTATTAAATGAATTATTTTCGTTACCATTTTTATTTTAAGGTAAATTTTAAAAGGGAAGTTCGATGGGTTCGGAATTCATTGATGTAAAATTAGACAAAATTATTGTTCTTAGTGCTTGATAGACGTGCAAGACAGCAACCACAGTGTTTTAAGGCCCGGTATCCACCAAAGTGGAACGGAGAGGAGATGTAAGAAATCTACCAATTACTCGACAGTGTCTTTAAAAAAAATTAAGCTATAAGATTTGACACAAATCTCTGCTCTGCTCCGCCTCGGTGGAGTGCATTACTCTACCTACCACTAAGAAGATTGTTTTTATTTGTTGTTGTTAATGTAGGTACCTACTAACTAATAGACATTGTCTGAAATTAATGTATTTTATAATTGTTTTTGTCTCGATAAATACTTGAGGCATCTTCCTCTGTTAGGATTCATCAAATGTATGGTTACAGCATAATATGGAAAGTTTTATTCAGTCATGTATTGCGTAAGATTGACTTATTTTGTTGTTTAAAATATTTTTAACCGACTTTAGAAAAAGGAGGTTTTATGTTCATCTGTAGACATGTTTATGCTTAATGTTTGGGGTTTTAACGAAAATCTGACTTCATACAAGCATAGAGATTACTTTCTAGATTCTTTCTGAATAATTTCATTGACTTTAATTGGTAGTATTGAAAATATCACCAGATTTCGATTGTATGGAGCGCTCTCCGAATTGTATTCCCTTAAGCGTTATGTATACAATAATACATAGTCTATTTAATACAATAATTGATAGTATACAGTACTGTAAGTTAGTGACGCTCAGACCGAAGCATTTCATTTGAGATTATACCAACCTCTCAAGACGAAATGTTACCTAAGAAACAAAACAAAACGCTAAGCGAAGAAGCAATAAAACAAACAATAGGCCATACACATGACTGACCTAGAATTCAAGAATTCAACGAGAATAAAAATTCTTAGCTAAGCCCGTACAATATCACCGTTTGTGGCTCAAGAGAGGAAGCCGCGGGGACAAACTATGCGGCGACGGGAAGAAGCTCTGAATAAGTGCTGCAGAGTAATGTCCGACAGAGGTTTTATCCTATTCTATTTAATAAATTCTTAACTAAAATAAAACTAGCTTAAGGGTATATTACTGTTGGCGCGCTCCATACAAACGAAGTCTTGTGATATTTTCAATACTAACCAATTAAACTCAATGAAATTTTGCAGAAACAATCTAGAAACCAATCTCTATGCTTGTATCGTGCCAGATTTTCCTTAAAATGTACAGTTTTAAAGTTATAGTACCTCAAAGATTTCCATACAAATCTTAAATTAATCCTAGCATTGAAACTGTATATTTTAACGAAAATCTGACACGATACACGCATAGAGATTTGTTTCTAGATTGTTTCTGCAGAATTTCATTGAGTTAAATTGGTTCGTATTGAAAATATCACCAGACTTCGTTTGTATGCAGCGCGCATTTACGCATTCTGAATAAACTTCTCTGAATAAAATATTTACACTCAGTCGAAAAGCCCTCTCCGGGCCATACCAGATGCAAAGGTGCCCATAACGCTTGTCGCGTTTCCGCGTTGGATGGCGATGGACAACCTTTGCATCAAGTAGTACCAGGAGCGAGCGTCGTTCCTCCCTTTTAGTTATACTTAAGTCCGTTATATTTTATTGTTATTTATGTTAATTATACTTAATAAATGATCTTAGATTCATAAATTGCTCGAAGATGTATTCTGAGATATTCTAAATTCATATACGTACCTAATTTAGAATCTCTATCCGCATTTAACTATAGCAATGTCGAAACTCTGTATACAGGGTGAAATTGATATCGTTAGCATATTTTTCAACTAAGAGACTAGACTTTTCTACCCATCAAACTGAACAACGGAGCAAAAAAAAATCAGTTGTTGCATACATTGGAGTCCAGTAGGCATTGCAGTTTAGTATGGAACAGATTTTTTTTGCTCCGATCAGCTTGCTCCCATAGTAAAAGTTGTTGAGTTAGATGGGTAGTATTTTAGTTTAAAAGGATGCTAATGATATCAATTTCACCCTGTAGATGCAAACACCCATGACTTGGATAAGTACAAAATATTAATATTTATCATAATCATTAATATTATGCTCTTCGCGAAGTTCGAACCCGTATCCCTCGGATCAGGGTGGGCGTATGGGCAGAGTCGGGATGCTTGGGAGTCAAGAGTGGCCGGCAGTGCTAACCGAGCCCTAACCAAGGACGCTCTCTTGCATATCGAACCTGTCAGTTCACCGTACCTATTCTGCAAATGAACCCTATCAACAAGTGCATTAGTAGACATTAACTTAGCTAAACCGTGTGATCTTGTTTGTAAACCAATAAAACTATCTTGTTGCCGAGTACCCGCCCCATGGACCCCTTACCAAGAGACAATTGAGGTGATGGACACATCAGCGACAGATCACCTCCTCCGTCATATATTATACAACGTGTTAATGAATTAACGCAAAATTCGAAAGTAGTTCGTTTAGAATCGAGAGCAGAATCGAATTATCATGTTTTCAACATAGGATTTTTTTTTTTTATATTAAATAATTTGTTTGTAAAATTTAAAATTTACTGAACTCGATCTCAACCCACCGCAAAGGTACTATCACCCTACTTACTACCAAAACTGGATTCTTAAAATGTATCCATGAGCACGTCAGCGCTTTCATTCATTGCTGAAATGATAAGAAATAATTTTTGCCTCAAAACTTAAGCTGCGAATAACTTTAAATTTTTACTATCACAATAATGAAATTATTGACTCAATCTTATTATTTTGTTATAAATCAGTTGGGGTGTATGAGGTTTTGCGCTTATTCATTAACACGTTGTATATCGAACCTTAGTTGATTTTGTCTCTAAATCGCAGAGCTACACTGCACAGCCTACAGGGAGCTCCGGCGATGTTTGTTCATTAGAGGTTTTAATTTGATTTTTCTAGCGCGTTCTAATTGCAGTGCGCTTACAATTTTCTGCTCATTTATGCGAGCGAAGGACGGCAACAATTAGTCTGCTGTTTCTTTCTCTACAGCTGAGCTTTTTAGTTTTTTTTTGTAATATGATTTCTGTTTTACTAAGTGGTTTTTTTGCTGTATTCTAAATTAAAAAGCATTATTTACAGGTAGCTCTGGATGGAACGAAATTAATTAACATTTATGCTAATTTGTAACCTTAAGTGTACCTACCTAAGAATCAGATTAGTATCATAGAAAGATTAGAAAATGCGCGTCAGCGATCTCGAACGTGAAGTATGCGGCCTTTTGTGAATTTGTATATAGGCTCCTTCTTAATATGCTGACACTTTTTAAACCGTCAAACTGAACAATTTTCTCTATGGCACCATCATCGAAATCGCAAAAAAATCTCCTGTGCCATACATTTGGCCCAAGGAGATTTGCAGTTTAGTATGTTTTTCGCTATTTTGACATTGGTGCCTTAGAGAAAGTTGTTCAGTTTGACGGTCTGATCATCCCCTTAATAAGGGTCAGCATATTAAGAAGGAGCCTATAAGGAGAAGAGATATATAAGAAGGAGATTATAATAATCTTTTTGTGTACTTGATACTGTTTGGTTTTGTACTTTTTATTTGATTTAGTTTTACAGTGAGAAATACAAACATCATATGCATTTTTCTAACAGTTTAGTTTAGTAAACAATGTTAAAAAAATGTGTATGCTTATATTTCCACCACAAGATCTTTTTAGTTATTTTTAGGCCCAGCGTGGATGGTTAATAGCAAACTTAACTTATTGTTAGAGACACTAAGAGATTGACAGAGTTACAATCAGTTGCAGAAACGATCATTAAAGTTAATCCTCCATTAAATCTCTTGCTGTCACTTTTTGTCTTGTTGACGTAGTAAAAGCTAGCAAGAGATTTAATGGAGGATTAACTTTAACGAGCGTTTCTGTAACTGAGTGTAAGCCCGAAAACCACAAAAAAGGAAACGGAGTATGGATGTGTATAATCAACTAATCAAATACCTTGATTGTGGCAAGTGATAAATTGAGCAATGTTATTGAGTTGAGTTGATTTTACACAGTTCCACGTTTTGGTGGATTCCGGGCCTAATGCAAGTCAAAAAAAGGGCATAAGAGGCTCAATGTTTAAGGGTATATTACTGTTGGCGCGCTCCATACAAATGAAGTCTGGTGATATTTGTAATATAAACCGATAAAACTCAATGAAATTTTGCAGAAACATTCTAGAAACAAATGTCTATGCTTGTATCGTGTCCGATTTTCCTTAAAATGTACAGTTTTAAAGTTACAGTGCCTCAAAGATTTTCATACAAATCTTAAATTAATCCTAGCATTGAAACTGTATATATTAACGGAAATCGTGCACGATACAAGCATAAGAAAGAGATTAATAATAATTAATAATTTATAAGATAGAGATTTGTTCCTGGATTGTTTCTGCAAAATTTCATTGTGTTTAATTGGTTAGTATTAAAAATATCACCAGACTTCGTTTGTATGCAGCGCGCATTTACGCGTTCGGAATAAACTTCTCTTAACGTGCTTTTCGAAGTACAGAGAAAAACATATTTTTTTATTCGAAATGTTTATTCGTACGAATCTATTTTATATTTACAACGAATTTAGTGTAATATTCTAAAATATCTTTGGATTGCATTATATTATAATTGCTAATTGTGTTTCAATTATTGATTTGTGTTTCTGCAGTGTTATACAAATTGATCAATCTAAGTTCAAACAAATTGGAAAGCGTGCAACTCGTCTGCACGCATTAGTGGCATAAATGTAGAGTCGACAAAGTGGAATATGACCCAAGCTACCTACACATAATTAAAAGTCAAAATCAATAACGTTCAAATGTTATTGTCTTGCCAAGCCACAACCACAGATTAAATACTGTATCGCATCATGTGGTTTTGCTTGTATTCGATTGTCTGTGCCAAATTAGGCTTAGGGTGGGGACATGAAGTAATGATATCTCTTTGTCGACTCTACATGACAGAAGGGATTCATGGAATAACAGGAAAAATGTTTGGATCTCTCATAGAAAATCGATCGGTCGATCCGTACTTTTGTATGGAAGATCCAAAAAATAAATCGTTTTTCGACCCATATTCCTTAGGGAAAGTTGTTTAGATTAATATTCCAAATACACCCTTAAATTTTATTTAGTTTTTAAGAACTATACTCCATTCCAAATAGCAAAGAAATTTTAAGGCCATTTTGAATTACAGAAACAGAGATTTGAAACACTTCCTCTCACTTATCCTTAGAACAGCTTTAGTAACGTCCAAGATATATCCGATAGTATATCTTTCAGATAAATACATTGTTTTTGCTAATCAGAATTGGCCAGAAAGCTGCATATAGGAATCGGAAAATCTTTTCGTCCTTATTTGGGATGAAGTATAGTGGTGTACAAGTAAAAAACAATGAAACTGATATAAGCACGGACTCTATGTCCAGTACCTAGTTAGTAAGTCAATGCTATGATTCAATTGTGTACAATTAGACGAAACTTGTAATGTAAATAAGAAATTACAATCAGCATTAATTCAATTTCTACTTTAAAAGAAACAAATACAGTGTATAACAAACAAAGTGTTTTCATCGTAGTTACACGAAACAATTAAATTCACGGTTCAAATAATTCGTATTCCGCATAGCAAGTAGATTCATTTGTTTTTTTTTTTGTTTATAACTGGTTGGGATTTCTCTAATAGTACGCAAATGCCGGTCTTTTTGTGCATATGAAGTATAAATACAACTTGATTACGAGGTTCTAGCATATCGAATGCGACAATGGAGCTAGACTTGCGATTATAGTAATATTTATAAAATTTTGTTATTGTAGACAACAAATAAACTGAAGAAACTTACGAAAATTTAGCCACGGTTTATACAGAAGAGATGTGTGGCGGTGGCGGTGGCGGATAATCTAAGTAACACAATATAAACCGTATAATACGTAGCATAGCGTCGAGAATCGAGGGCAACGTCACCTGGAGGCGCGGGCGTAATTCTCCAAACGACGTTAATGTTATAATTGTGTTATTTTGACTATCCGATAAGGTTTATAATTGTGTTACTTTGACTATCCGCCACCGCGACACGTCTTTTCTATATAAACCGCGCTTTATATACCTACACATTTTAGTTCAGTAAAATTCTTGCATTGGTGAAAATTTAATTAAAAACAGGTCTATTCTGCGACACAAAATAATAAATAATAAGCCTTGGATGAATCTCTGAAACTATGAAACTAAACAACTTTCTCTGAGGAACATGGGTCGAAAAACGAGAAATTTTTTTGGACCTCCCATATAAAAGTGCGGATCAGGCGATCGATTTTAGTGGTGTATTACTAACACGTACTTCCGTTTATGTAGGTTAGTCTGGGACACTTTTTATTGAGAATTTTGTATTTGACCCGGAGTTCATAAGTTAGTAAGTAAGTCAATGCATTATAGCAAAAATTTTGTAGTGTATCATATAACATAACTGGACCAAAACATTGACGATTTATCCTCATCCTTAGCTTATTTATCAACATTGCCGTGACTGATACAATATAATTAAAAAAAAAAATATTTCCCAAATACTACATCAGACTGAAAGGGTAATCTTTGGATCAATGAACTAAATGTCAAGGCTGGTTCAGGACCAAAATCAACCAGCCAATGTGAGCACTGCACAGCATTGAATTTATAAAATAAATATATTAGCATAAAAAGCCTTTGATTCCATATAAGTATTTAAAAAGAATAACAATAGGTAATAAATTAAAATTTTCACATTGAATTTACGAAAAAGAATATTGTTTAGAGTAGGAACGAGTAGTTAAACTAAAATATCGACATGTAAGAAAATGTTGTATCGTTATTCAATGTTAGTTAAAAGTTTATGTTCATCATTTGAACCGGAAATGCTGAGTGTTTCAAAATGTACCCTGTAGAGCTAAAAATCGAGTGTTCAAGCTTCATTGTAATTCAATCAGCATTCATTTAAAGTTCAAAAAAATTTACTGACTGTTTCATATTAAAGTCGTTACTACATAATGTTAAAATTTAACAGACATCAGTACGCCTACTATGAGTTTTCACTGTACGTCACTACTGTAGTTGCGGTCACATTATTATATGACAGAATTTGTTCTCAACTTAACCATTGTACGAAATTCAGTTCAAAAACTATAGTAAACAACAGTAAAACCACAGAATTAATACTAGTACTACCCGTACAGAAGAATCGCTTCGAAAACAGATTTAACTAAATAGCGATTATCTCTGCACGGCAATAAGTTGCAAAGTTATTTGCACCCGTCCTGTCATACAATTCGCGAATAACCTACCAACCGTCACAACAGCGCGCGTGGAAACAAAAATGAACCGAGTCATTAGACATGAAAGCTTCCTTTACGTATTCTCTCCCTCTTTTATAGTTTAATGTGCTGGCAGCGTGACATCGCTATTGTTTTCAAGTCTCGCAATGACTACTCACAAAGTAAGTGTAATGAGATTTGACTAAGAAGTTTACACGGTATACCTAACCTATTGTCATTCACCCCTCGGTGGGGATCGGCCGTTAAGCGTGCCTGAGCTGTGAAGTGAGACAGGCCTGCATAGGTAGCATGGCACCGTGATACAGCGCTATCACACCTGCGCTCTCTTTCTATTTTACGCGCGAACGAACGAGATAAAAGACATGAGACAGCCTTATCGTGTGTAGCATGCTGATAAAACTACCTACTGTAGTATACTACAGTGTAAACTCATGGTAGGCCTACAGTGTAGTAAGACGACCAAAAGTGATGTGATCTTGTACCATGAATGTGGTATATCTGTCTTGTACTATTAGGTCTATTAGTGCTGTGTAGATGGCGATCTCAATTGCCTATGTCCATAACTTTTTAAAAAAAGAAAAAATTGACAGCTGTATTGACTATGTGCACGACACTAGCGCCCCTAGCGGTTTTGGACCGCCGTGAATTATTTCAAGTAACATGTTAGTTAAAAGTTTGTTATTTTTGATAAAAAATTATGTAAAAACTAAAGAAATTAGCAACATTATCGATATACAAAATGATTTGCTAGAATCCACGATATTTGCAGTGCCAATTTCCGTACAAACTTTTATCCCGGTTTTCACACCATAGGAGATAAAATTTAAAAAAAGACCTTTTTAGTGAGCACCTATACCTAATTTCAAATAAGGACGACACGATTTTCCGATTCCTACTTAGCTTTCTGGCCAATTCTGATTACTAATGTAAATAATTTATTGGATACATATACTATCCGACATATCTTGGACGGTACAAAAGCTGTTCTAAGAATAAGTGAGAGTAAGTGTTTCAAATCTCTGTTTCTGTAATGCAAAATAGCCTTAAAATTTCGTTGCTATTTTGAATGGAGTATAGATGCCAATAGAAACTTCAATGCCAAATTTTAAGTTCGTAGTTTTTACAGTTTTCGAGATTTCGTGTTGAGTTAGTGTGTGGATTTGCATACCTATAGATTCAAGCACACATTTCTGCCACCCCGGACGCTGCGGTCGATTTGTCAGTTCCCATCACCACTTCGCACATAGCCAAAACCACTTTCATAATACTAATCCATCCATTCCATTCTATTTTGTTTATCTGTGAGTAATAAATAACAATGTAAACAAAAAAACGCATGCTATGCGATAGTAAACTCGTGTCCTGATTGTCTAAGTTTTTTGCAAGATTTCCTTTTAAGAGGATATAATTCGGAGCGCGCTCCATACAAACGTACTATGGTGATATTTTCAATACTAACCAATTAAACTCAATAAAATTTTTCAGAATCAATCTAAAAACAAATTTCTATGCTTCTATAGAGTCAGATTTTCGTTAAAATGCATAGTTTTAAAGTTACAGTGCCTCAAAGATTTCCATACAAATCTTAAATTAATCCTAGCATTGAAACTGTATAATTTAATGAAAATCTGACTCCATACAAGCATAGATATTTGTTTCAAGATTGTTTCAGCAAAATTTCATTGACTGTTAGTATTGAAAATATCACCATAGTACGTTTGTATGGAGCGCGCTCCGAATTATATCCCCTTAATAACTAAATTATTTAATTTTAATCGGTGACAATATTTTGAATAAAAATTACTTACTCTATTTACAACAATGCATAAACTCTTAACTCATGTGCAGTAACAAAAAACTTAAGCTAACTTTACAGACCAAATTCGTATTTAACTAACTTACTTTACTTTATAACTAAAGCCCAATATGGTTTTGTTTTCACATCGACCGTTTATATTCTGTCTTCAAAATAATGTTGTTAAGCCTTAGTTGCAGAAAAGCTCATTAAAGTAAATCCTCAATTAAATCTCTTGCTATCTTTTACTACGACAACAAGACAAAAAGTGACAGCAAGATATTTAATAGAGGATTAACTTTATTGAGCGTTTCTGCAACTGAGGTTCTTTACAGAAATTGTGATTGCCTCTTTTCACAAGCTCAGATTGTTGTTCGGTTTAACTAGAAACTAAATATTATAAAACAGTAAAAATTTTCATTATGAATATCGGACAAGAGCGTGTCGGACTTGCCCATGATAGGGTTCCGTAGTCTTTATAATATAAAAATGTATCCCGACAGAGCTTAGATAACGTAAGGAATCTTCACGCCCCGTTTTTATTTTGAGCGCATATATATCGAGATACAAGCATTGTAACGACTT
This sequence comes from Agonopterix alstromeriana, assembly GCA_963924505.1. Taxonomy (NCBI): domain Eukaryota; kingdom Metazoa; phylum Arthropoda; class Insecta; order Lepidoptera; family Depressariidae; genus Agonopterix; species Agonopterix alstromeriana. The sequence continues at coordinate 15,840,657 of OZ004671.1, read as the reverse complement.
AGTTTGTATGAGTGATTTATTACAACCCGCTTTGCGTTGTATGGGAACGTAATGGTTCGAAAAAAAAGTTTCTTCTGATTTACTAATATTTCTGTTTTTGGGTTATTCATCTTCGTGCTAAATTTCGATTCAATAACTTCAAAAATGAGGTAGTAATGGAGTCGGGGCATACAGATAGAATGGACGTAAGTATAAGGGTTCCTTATTTGACTGCGAAATCCTAAAAACGATATACATATAATTCCTTTTGTACAACACAGCTATTTCATAGATCTAAATAAACTGGATAACAATTTACTTCCATAGACTTTACCAACAACCCTCTGAGCTCTGTGAGAGGACCACCAAACCATTTTGGCCTATAAATTTTCCACTCAACCTCCGACCATAGACATAACGGATGGATCACGATTTTCTTCGCTTAGTTCATAATCGCTGATGTCACTGAAGTAAGCGTCGATATCATTGAGCTGACCGATGACCATTGGCAGGAATAAGAGGAGTATCAGGAGTATCCAGCTCTGGAAACATTTTGTTGCGCCATTGAGAGTAACTGGAAAGAGAAAACAATATTATTGGCATCTTCAAAGACACAGAATAGATGCTGCTGTGTTTGTTGGTTGGCAAATCTCTTCACTACGATGGCAAGTCAATCTCAATGAAATGACATTGACTACACAGAAGATGAAGGCGAAAGAGGTTTCACAATTTTAGAATTTGCCGTGCCATGTAAATAGTGTTAGCACAATATGCAATTGTATATCATCATCATCTCAGCCGATAAACGACCACTGCTGGACATAGGCCTCTCCCAACGATCGCCATTACGATCAGCTTTGAGGTGCCCTCATCCATCGGGTGTCTGCCACCGTTACCAGGTCGTCGGTCCACCTTTTCGGCGGGCTACCCATGCTGCGGTTTCCTTGACACTTGAGAACTCCCCATCGGCCATTGGTTCTGCGAGCAATATGCCCTGCCCATTGCCATTTTAGGTTTTAATATATCTAACTTACGTCTTATCGTGTGGGGTAGCAAGCCCTCCTGGTGTCAGTGTTTTTTCAGACCGCCTTACGGCCTCTGATGTGGTTTTTATGTAACGAATAATACCAGGAGAGATAGTAGCCGGGACCAACGGCTTAGTGTGCCATCAGAAGTCCGGAATCATCTTTTAGACAATTAAGAGGATATAATTCGGAGCGCGCGCCATACATACGTACTATGGTGATATTTTCAATACTAACCAATGAAACTCAATGACATTTTTCAGAATGAATCAAAAAACAAATTCCTATGCTTGTATAGAGTCCGATTTTCGTTAAAATGTATTGTTTTAAAGTTACAGCGCCTCAAAGATTTCCATACAAATCTTAAATTAATCCTAGCATTGAAACAGTATATTTTAACTAAAATCTGACTCCATACAAGCGTAGATATTTGTTTCAAGATTGTTTCAGCAAAATTTCATTGACTTTAATTGGTTAGTATTGAAAATATCACCAACGTACTATACGTTTGTATGGAGCGCGCTCCGAATTATATCCCCTTAAGTAATTCGGCCTGCAATTTCCTAACAACTGGAGAAAAATGCACTATGTGATATATCACTTGGTGTCCCCATAGGAATCGAACCCACGACCTCCGTGTCAAGAGCCCAATGCTCTTAACAATTAGACCACGGAGGCACTTACTATACTAGAAGGCAGATAGTCCTTCCCTACAACAAACTCCCCTTAAACTACCTACCCAAATCATTGGACCTACTTCTCTCAGGCCTCGGATCAGTCTCCGGCGTGAAGAAGTCGAGGTGTGCAGCACTCTTGTAGACTTCGTATACTTTGGCTACGCACGCAACCCTCAGCCTTCCACTTGGGAATAGCTCTGGGGTTACTTTCAGTTCTGCGTTGACGCTGGTCCATAGCAGTCCAGTATCAGTTGGATGGAGACTGGTTTCTGATGAACGGAGCTGGAAAAGCAAAACAATTGTTGTTAATTGTTGTTGTTATGTTCTGGATACTGAAACGCGAAATCAGTGACTTCGGAACTTTGAAAAGGGTCAGGTCTAGTATACTTCAAGCTTGCAGAGATTGATGAATCAAATTTTGCAGCTTTATCTGCCTCCCCCAATATTAGAACATATATGCTTGAGTTGGATTTATGACTGTATATTTAATTATGGTTGATAAAGACGCACGAGAGGTGAAGTATTATAGCAGTTGGCGATCAATGGTCTCTGCTTACTCCTAAGATACGAAGGCGTGAGTTTTTCGATTAATAAAAAATTAAAACCTACTTTGAACCTAAAAAGACTAAAAATAATATTGCATTACTTTTATGTTTGCATAAATCGAAGTCACTGTCAAGCCGGTACGATTGGAGTTTTAGGAGTACACTTCAAAAAAAAAAAAGAAAATTTTAAATTAGTCCTCAATTAACAAAAATATCTGTGAACACACATAAAAAAATCCACATCCGAACGTAAAATTTACTCCTTTTTTGAAGCCCTTTTAAAAACTACCAGGAATGCGATTTTAGAAACGATTTTTAAAAGTTACTGGAGATATCTTTCTACTGGTGACTTGACTTTAAAAACTGTACTCCTGAAGCATGATTTTTGAAAGTCAAATCAACTGTAGAAAGATGCATAATTATCTAAATAGTAATATTGACATTTTCAACTGCTGAGTTCAAAGTATGCGTTTCAAAATTCGCACTTCCAGGCTTGGATATTTACGACAACATTTTCAAAACATCAAAATGAAAAAACATTTTATGAACCCCTTAGCGTGAAGTTTTATTTCAGTTTATTATTAGCAGCAATTATAGTAATCTGTTTTATTAGTACGGGACCAAGTGAGTGCAAGTTTACTTGTGAGACTTGTAATGATGAAATAGGAACAGCGCACCAGTGGCGGTCTCTTGAACTAATAAGCCTTATCAGAACGAGAATCCACAGGAGGGGAACGACGAAGGTAGAGTTTTCTGAGCTATGCAGGCTGCTGATAGATGGCAGCAGTTACAAGGAATAGACACAAGTTGTGATCTGTTTAATAACCTCATTATTGACTCATTTTAATAAAATCCTTATTAGCTCGCGGATTTTTTTTAATGATTGTATTCCGGTAGATTAACTATAAAAAATAAATAACATGGCGTTAACAAATTAACGCAAATCCTACAAAGTATTTTGAAATTACGTTGTTCTGTACAGAACCCAATTAGTATCTGAAAAAGTTTTGATATCTTATTTTTTTATTAAAAATTTTTAGTTTTACAAAATTAATGTTTTCTTGGTTTTTTAACACCATTTAAATAATTATCAAACTGTCTGTCACTCATATATCGTAGGTACAATTGAAATACGATGCACAATAACAATCCTTTATGCATAAGCTCACGACTATATTCCCCGAGGGGGTAGTCAGAGATATTCTGAAACCTCAAAACATCCACGTTTCACTAGTAGTACCGAAACTCTGTCCAGTGTGACGGGGGGTGAGCCCGTCGCATTGGACAGAGTATTGTACCCACTACAATCCTTTATATGTAGTGATATGTACCTATTTCAAAATCATGTTCAAAGTTATTAGAGAATTAAATGAAAAAAAGGGCTCACTCCCGTTACACTGGACAGGATCCGTGAAACTTGGATATTCTGAGTTTTTACAATATACAATTTCTGAAATAAATATAATCGTAAGCATTTGCATGCATGCATGTGCAAAAGGTATTCCGATTTTTCGTTTATTTAAAGCCTGGTACAAATAGACATTATATTGTCGCCATGGTCATTCTCCTCATCAGTGCGTCATTCGCAGGCACTTACCGGTTCATCATTGATGAAAATGGTAAGGTTGGCAGCTGGCCTCGCAGGCGAGGAGCTGCAATTGGCCCGGAGTATCTCACCCGGCTGGTAGCGATCCTTGTCCGCCTTCAACACTGGATCCATTGTTGGAAGTGCTGGAAGATGACACAGTTTATTATTAATTCGTGAAAGAAATAGGTACAAGAGAGAAATATTAATAACAGAACAGAGGTTTAGTTTCTTAATTAATATAAAAAGAAAGTGTCCATCGCGGGACGCCCGGCAGATGTAAAACAATGAAATACTGCAATCTCCCGATTTACGAGTCGGTTTTACCACGTTTTACTGCCAAGGCGCGTCAATCACTGTTTCACATCAAAAATGTTCAAGATAGATCGTCACTTTCAAACACGGAATCAAATTCAATATTATTTCTTTTATAATTTTCAAATTGTTGCATTCATTTTATTGTTTATGATTTTGCCAGTGTCTAGTTTATACAGGGTGTTACAAAAGTAAAAATAAAAATTTAAAACTTTTAAGAGGGTGGTTAAGACCATCAAACTGAACAACTTTCACTATTGGACCCACATCGAAATCGAGAAAAAAAATATCAACTGTCCCATACATTTGGCTCGAGTAGATTTGTAGTTTAGTATGGAACATCCGATTTTTTTTCGTGATTTCGATATTGGTCTCCTAGTGAAAGTTGTTCAGTTTGATGGTCTAAACCACCCCCTTAAATGTTTATTTGTATTTTTGTAACACCTTGTATAGCAAAAGTGCTTGACGTTGACATCGGGTAAAAAAAACACCATCTTAGTCACCATACGATCGGAGCTTTCGTTGTAAGCCGGAGAGAGTTAATATTATATCGTAAGAACTGCGCTTCTTTCCTCATAACTTAACGTATCTTTGTAATAGGTATATAACAAGATTGTATCGAGAACTCCGCTTCTAAATACCTAGTAGACAAAGTTGTATTACGTTATGCTACACAAAGTTGTCAACTAGGTATTTAGAAGCAGAGATCTCGATACAATCTTGTTATTCTACCTCATGGATTTCCGTAAAGTAACTCCTGATTCAATTAATTAGTAAGTATCTTTGTAACTTACGACTCGTAACTTCATAAGTTAAAGTCAACTTTAGCTATTACGAGAAGTTTATTCCGAATGCGTAAATGGGCGACGCATACAAACGAAGTCTGGTGATATTTTCTATACAATACAATTAAAGTCAATTAACATTTTCAGAAACAATATTTAAACTAATCTCTATGTTTGTATGAAGTCAGATTTTCGTTCAAATATACGATTTTAGTGCTAGGATTAATTTAAGATTCGTATGGAAATCTTTGCGGCACTGTAACTTTAAAACTATACATTTTAACGAAAACATGACTTCATACAAACATATAGATTAGTTTCTAGATTGTTTCTGAATAATTGCATTGACTTTAATTGGTTAGTATTGAAAATATCACCAGACTTCCTGATATTTTCAATACTAACCAATGAAACTCAATGAAATTTTTCAGAATCAATCTAAAAACAAATTTCTATGCATGTAGAGAGTCAGATTTTCGTTAAAATGTAGAGTTTTAAAGTTACAGTGCCTCAAAGATTTCCATACAAATCTTAAATTAATCCTAGCATTGAAACTGAATATTTTAACGAAAATCTGACTCCATACATGCATAGATATTTGTTTCTTGATTGTTTCTGAATAATTGCATTGAGTTTAATTGGTTAGTAATGAAAATATCACCAGACTACTTTTGTATGCAGCGCGCATTTACGCATTCGGAATAAACTTCTCTTAAACATTTTTACTAAGTACCTACAAAGCGCTGCCAGGCATGCCATGCCTCACCGACATATTCGGAATTGGAGGCATGTTTCGTAAAACCACTACAATGCAGTTGAGTGATGTGGTCTGACCGGACTATACAAGACTTGTAACCGTACATTGAAAATAGCTTGCAGCATACGGAGCTATACGGATTTATAATAAAGGTACTTATGGCCATCAAATTAAGGGTTAACCATAATTATGCATGCCCTGTCTGCAGTAGAACATATTAAGGACGTTTTATCTTTTGTATCCCTAAAGTAAGCACATATTAGGGCGGGCCGCAGCGCAAAAATCTTCCCAAATCGCTTCTATACAATTTATATTATGATCTCGCAGCGCCCGCGACTTCTTAGCCAAAAGAGACTACTTAGCCAAAAGAGACGGTTTATACCAAAAGAGACGTGTGGCGGTGGTGGATAATCTAAGTAACATAATAATAAACCTTATAGTACGTAACATAGCGTCGTTTTTGTAGTAAAGGTGAATCGCGCCCGCGCCTCCAGGTGACGTCGCCTGGATACGCGGGCGTAATTCTCCAAACGACGCTATGCTACGGACTATAAGGTTTATAATTGTGTTACTATGACTATCCGCCACGGCCACACGTCTCTTCTGTATAAACCGCGCCTTACGCGCAGACCAATGACTTTAAATGCATATAACTTTTGATTGAATGAACCGATTGCGGAGCTTTTTAGAACGATTGCCAGTATTGCGTCATACTAAAAATCCCTGGTCTCTGCCTGCTGCACTAGGAAAGAGGCATGTGTAATAGATAGATAGAAAATAGTAGATACTGTTGAAACCATCGATAGCTATGCAACCCTAGACCTGCACGTCTAGTATGATTTCTCTACACGCGCGCGACGCACCTTCGCTGCATCGAAAATAACCTGTTCCCGCGCTTTTCGGAGAGCGAAAGCCGCGCTTGCCGCGACTTGTAGTATGGGAAAAAGCCGCGTCGCGCGCAAGTAGAGAAATCATACTAGACGTGCTGTTGTTTAACTTATGCATAAAGTCAAAGGGAACGTTGTGAGAAGGTTTAACAAATTCGTCAAGTTTAAATATTTCATGAATTTTCTTTAGCGCCCCTTGTGAGCAGGCATGAGTAGAATTTGTTTACTTTTCAAGTAGGTGGGATAAATTGTAAAGCCGCAGCGAATACTTTATGGTTGTGTTACCTACATCTCTAGTACAATAGCGAAGGAATGAAGATTTGACAAATTGGATCGGGAAAAGATGTCATTAGAATTAAAAATACGGAGTTTGTTACAGATCCATCTCAGCCGATAGACGTCCACGGCTGGACCTCTAGACCTCCCCCAAGGATCGCCACAATGACAGATACTGAGCTCTCCTCATTCAATGATTTCCCGCCGCCTTTACCAGGTCATCATAGTCCCCCTTACGGGGAGCAATATCCCTCCGCCCACTTTAGTTTAGCAATTATTTGGGCTAGGTCGGCTACTCTGGTAATCCACTACAGATGATGGCGAGGACAAATAGCTACGTGAGAAAGAGATAACGAAGAATTCAGCTGTAAGCAAGCTAACTGTAGCATGACTGTAGCCCAGTAATTATACGGAGTTTTTTTAGGAGGGGTGAGTAATTATGAATGGTACTTTTAAACTGTAACCGGCACCATTTAGTGACAAAAAGACTATCTACTACGCAACATAGAAATCAAAATTGTGTGTCTGAGATGGCTTTCATTTTAATCAGATTTAACAATATAAAGTATTTTTGAGCTACGAGTATAAACAAGGCATTGAAATTTTTAAAATGATATATTCATTAAAATACTTTTTTTTTACAAAGCCTTCTAAGTCGACAAAAATTTTACACCATGTTTGAAGTATGTATAATGGTCGAGCCTTAAAAATGTGGGTTCAAGGAACAGGGACAGAAAGAGGGGCCGGGGAGAGGGGAGGGGAGGGGAGAGGGGAGGGGAGAGGGGAGGGGAGGGGAGAGGGGAGGGCGGCAGAAAGTCTTAACATGACCTGGGAGGTTGTCTACAGTGCCGCCCAAGATTTGAAAACTATTATCCGAGCCCTATACCCCATACATACGAGTAATAAGAAGTAAGTATGTAGCTTACATATATAGATGTTGAATCAACAAAAAGAACGTTCAAAATTAACGCTGTACATTTTTTTACCGTTTCTAGGAAGGTTTCACCTATTTAGAATTTTGATTTGATTTCGAACAATTCAATTTCGTTTCGGGTGTTCACTTGAATTTCAATCGAGATCTTTTTTATTTAAATTACAAATAGAACTGACTCTTGAATCTATTTCAGGAATTTAATTGCAAAAATAAACTTTGTGTACTTAAATTACTCGTAGTAAACTTTGCTATCTTCATGGGAAAAATTATATTGGCTTTTAGTTTATGTTATTTGTATTAAAATGTATCTTTCTATAGAAAAATCTCTTTGAGGGTTCTATTGCCTGTGTCAAGAATTGGCTATGTGCGAAGTGGTGATGGAAACTGACAAATCGATCGCAGCGCCCGGAGTGGCAGAAATGTCTACTTTTGTGGGACAAGCTGTGTAAAATATGCTTGAATCTAGATTCATAGGCAAATCCACACACTAACTCAACACGAAATCTCCAAAACTGGAAAGACTACAAACTTAAAATTTGGCACGGAAGTTTCTATTGGCATCTAGGTGCTCACTAAATAGGGTTTTTGGAAATTTTATCTCCAAATTTGTGAAAACCGGGATAAAAGTTTGTACGGAAATTGGCACTACAAATAACGTGGATTCTAGCAAATATGTATTTTAAAATTTTTAAAATCGATAATTTTGCTAATTTCTTTAGTTTTTACATTATTATATTATAAAAATAAAAAAAAATTTCACTAACATATTACCTGAAATAATGCACGGCGGTCCGATACCGCTAGGGGCGCTAGTGTCGTGCACATAGCCATATGCGTTTCACAATGGTATTAAATAGGTGGTATACTTTGACTAATTATTACAATTACTAGCCTTGCGGTAGCATTTCCCCTCTGCCACCGTATAAGCACAATTGATCTTGTGCATTTACATTCAATTTTACACCTTATCACTAAACGAGACAGCCTATAATTGCGAAATAATAACTTCGAACTTAGAACGTTTGGGGTTCACACGAGACTATTTTTCATGATTTTTAACATTCAAAATTAGAATCTAAAGTTATGGGGAATAAAATCCAAAGTTGCGGATTTCATGTTACCTCGTCCCCCGCAAAAAGTGGCAGAAATGTTTGTTAGTAGAATTACATGCGTAACCAGTCCACATATAATTAGTCAAAGGTGGCATATAAACGGAGCATTATTACACTGATTCAATATTTTCCTGTCAGACCGGGATGTGTAGCGCCCATGGAGTTCGAAAAAGAAATAAAGAGGATGGTTTCGACCATAGAGAAATTACATGCTCCCCTAGGGTTTCGGCTCGTTTTTCAAACAAACCTACACAATGCGAGATGCCCCGCAGCTTTCAAATTTTCTCTAACCAAAAACATAAAGCCTGTAACGTTGGTTTTTTTTATATGTATTCCAAATTCAATCCAAAGCAACCAGTGCCTATTATTTCGATATGCGGTCTCCATATCACCCCAAAAAAATCAGTTGTCCCATACATTTAGCTCGAGTAGATTTGTAGTTTAGTATGGAGCATCCGCTTTTTTCGCGATTTCGATATCGGTCCCATAGTTGTTCAGTTTGATGGTCTAAACCACTGCCTTAAATGTTTATTTGTATTTTTGTAACACCTTGTATACAAGCGCCAAACTTGGTGGGATTATAGTTCAAACTTGATTACGAAACTTGAGTTGATTTACTTATGTGATTTATTATTGTATCGATTGACATTATGCCTATAAAAATGAAATTTAACAATGAGATAAAGACTATTTTATTGAATTAATTAATGTAATGCATCATGTATATGTACCTACCTATTGTATGCCTTTTGGCAGATCACAGTGAACATTATATAAAACACCATTAAATGTCAACCCATTAACCTGTGTATCACAATAAATAATTTATGATTTATGAATTCTACAGTACCTACATCAACAATGATAGAAAATATGACGTCTCAAGTGTGAGTCGGTCTCGCGCTAAGGGAAAACAGAATTTTTTGGTAGGTCAATATATTATATGGTGGCACGGAACCCCCCTTGCGCTGTTGTTTCGTACATTTGGGTCGAGTATCCATTCACATTTTTTTCGCGATTTCAATAACGATATCGGTCTGAAGCATCCCCTAAAGTATGTAACGCATTTACAGTTACATGTGTTTATTCTCACGCCTGTTTCCTATTTCGACATTTTCATGAACCCTTCTTGAACAGAAAGCCTAATACCCAAATCGTCAGCACCTGCAGAAGTAAAAATGTGAATGTTTTATACAACGTGTTAATGGTAAAACATAATTAACATTGAATAAAAACATTATATCCTTTGAGATAATTAACTACAGAAACAGATACAAGCTGCAAAAAAATGAGTCAAAAATCACTATCAGAATACAGGGTCCTTCTTAGCATGCTGACACTTTTTTAAGGGGACGATCAGACCGTCAAACTGAACAACTTCTCTATGGCACCAACAACGAAATCGAAAAAAAAAACAGATAACAGAAACAGATAGACGAGGCAAAAAAATTTTTCAAAAAAGATCTATATCAGAATAGGTGTGAGACCGATTCTGCTCTCGATTCTGAATAAACTATTTTCATCAGTGACGGTTATTCCGTTATCACTTTGTATACAGGGTGTAACGAAATGTACTTCAGACCATCAAATTACAATATGGAGCCAATGTCGAAATAGCGAAAAAAATACCAGAAGTTTTATCAAACTATAAAAGTTTCATCAAAATCGGTTCAGTAGTTTTTGCGTGATGCTGTTACAAACAAACAAACAAACATCCAGACAAAAATTCTAAAAAAGGTTGATTTGGAGTCCAGGATACCTAAAAACCATATCGTTCACACTTCTGTTACAGGTTTATAATAGTTAAGATATTTTATGCCTGGCATAGGTAAAACTGTAGATTAAATTTATATGATAAAATAATGACAATAAAATAAAAAATTTATAAATAAAATAACCACACTGAGAAAAAATGCTACGTATACGTAGCCGTACGTGAAGTACGAGACAACTTAAATACTGATGCAACACTCATATCAGATCTGATTATTTTTTCTCAGTGCACTTTGTGACACTAAATGATTTCTGATTTCACTCAGTAGAAATCGTTCTCTACACTGCATTGAACAAAGATTTTGAGAAAACGCAATAAGTTTTCGCAATAAAAAAAACGTAATCTCAGAAATCAATCCGTTTCTTTTACACCCAGTCATAAAAGTAGCAGGATTCAAAAGAAACGGAAGACATTTAGCAGATTAATTTAATTTAAAACTGTAAAGTCCTCAAAACTCCTTCAATAGATAGGGCTTAATAAAATTATTATGAGCTTCATAAAATTTCTATTAGATGTTGCATTTTGTCTTTTAATCACTTAAAAAGTTTCTCGTTTTGTCATAATTAAAAGGCTTCCTTAAATTTGCTTATGAACAAAGTTTCGGATTTCTTTTTACGAGTCTCCTGAGTTGAGTACTCGGACAATTTTGATTGTGTAAAGTCTGTAAAGAAAGAAAGTTTTGGGTGTCGTCGTTCTAATTTTTTAATGTGGTCGCCCTCTGTGTTCCAATTTTAAGAGATTGCGTACCTACACAAAAGAAGACGATGCAAAAGCAGGCCTGTCTCACTCCACAGCCCAGGTACGTTTGACTGTGAATGGCAATAGGTTAGGCATACCGTGTAAACTTCTTGGTCAAATCACATTAGACTTGCCGCCATTTTGTGAGTAGTCTAGCGATGTCAACTGCCAGGAAGAACATTGTATATATTCTATAGGCCTGCCACCACGTGCAAGAACGTTTTTTTGAAAGAGGGAGATTATGTAAAGGAAGCTTTCATGTCTAATGACTCTGTTCATTTTTGTTTGCACGCGCGCCGTAGTGACGGTTGGTAGGTTATTCGCGAATTGTACGATAGGACGCGTGCGAATAACTTTGCACCTTATTGCCATGCAGAGAGTTGCGTTTTATTAAAATCTGTTTTCGAAGTGATTCTTCTGTACGGGTGGTACAAGTTTTTATTCTGTGGCAAAAGTGTTCCGCGTTCCATAGCAAAGCGCGTTCCTTACTATAGAATTTTTTCCTTAGGTTTCAAAGAAACAAGGGTGGCTTGAACGCATGACGGCCTTCGTTGTGCGAAAATCCTTTAGAACTTTGGGGTAAAGATGAAAGCCTTTCTACGATACAGTAGGCTTAACATGAGTTTGCTCTGTAGCAGTAGTTTTAGATTCTTTATTGTGAACAAAAACGATATAATTATTAAAAATAATCTAGTAACATTTTAATTTTCAGGTACAGTCATTCAAACAATCACAGTAACAATTCAAGCGTTTTTCCTATTTGTGTAGACAAAGACAATCGATCTCGGGCGGTCCTGACCTGAATTACTTGTCTTGCTTCCACTAAATTCATGTAACGTTTTTCTACAGGGTGTAACCAAACACCCTAGTAATACTTAAGGGTTTGGTTTAGACCATCAAACTGAACAACTATTACTATGGAGCCAACTTTTTTTTATTATGAGCAAAATTGTTTTTCATTTTTTCTTTATGTTGACTCCACAGTGAAAGTTGTTAAGTTTGATGGTCTGAAGCACCCCTTAAGTATTCCGAGCGTGTTTTGTTACACTCTGTATAATTCTAGTCGATATCGGCTACTTTTTAATTCAAAATCACTTACCGATAACATCGATGAACTTATAAGCGATCTGAGTGGCGAAGGAAGGAGAATCGGCAGTTACTTCGCAGCTGAAGTTACCGGCCATGCCGAGGTCCAGACGACGGAGCAGGACTTGGCTCCCGTTTGACCTTTTATTCTGGAATTAGAGAGGGTGGAATTTTAGCATTAAGTATTGACTCAGGTTTCCATGTGATTACAATGCCAACATTGTAGCATCATCATCATCATCTCATCTCTTCCAACAGGTTCCCGCCGCCTTCACCGGGTCGTCGGTCCACCTTTTGGGGGGCCTACACATGCTGTGCTTTCCGGTACGCAGTCGCCACTTGAGGCCATCGGGTCTGCAAGCAATGTGTCTCGCTCATTGCCACTTTAGTATAGCAATTATTTGGGCTATATCAGCTACTCTCTTTCTTCTACGCATCTCTTCAGTTCTAATTATTTCTCGCTGTGAAACTCCGAGCGTAGCCTTCTCCATTGCCTCCTTGTATTACACGTAAGTATCGAAAAAATATTGTACAGTTTACTAAAGTTTAAGTTCCGAAACAGTTAGGCTTCTAATAACTCCAACCCACTCGGGTTTTGTAAGAAGCGATTAATTCTTACAAATCTTTGACGCCCAAACATCGTCTAGCCTCTGCATCTGAACCCACCTCTAATCGTATCGGTCTCCCGTTCCATCAGCCATAGGAGGGTAAAGACGAGAGAGTACAACTATGTTTAGCGCGTACGCTTATGCACTTCAAAGTATTCTGCGTACGACCAGGACAATAATTAACCTTGGAAATGTTCGTTTGCGCAGTCGCCGACAAAACCCGAAGTCGTTTAGCAATCAAAGGTTGCAAAGTCGGTTAGCAGCGAAAAGGGCGTGAAAACCATCAGCCAATCCTGACATTGAAGGTGGCACATCCTGATTGGTCATTAAATTTCTCAACTGCGAAGGTACATCAGGGATCTTATAAATCTGGTACCTGACTGGGTTTCTATAAAGATTAGCAGTCACCGTAGCCTAGTCGAAATCGACTAGGATTCCATCGTCATATTTTTGCTAAGACCCCTTGCTTCAGTACCTACTACCTTTAAATTAAGCCAGTTTTATCTCTTCAAAATGATTTAAAACGTTTATTTCTACCACCAGAATTACCTACATTGTTTCAATTCCAATCCAGTAGCTATCGATTCAGTTCAGAAGTGAGAACATATTCCCGGATAGAAGATTTGAAAACGGAACTCCGATATCTCGATATCGGATGTTCTTTGACAATTTCATAATGTCCTTTTGCAATTGGACCGAAACGATCGAGTTTACTTTCAATGGTTTCCAATCTTTGAGTAGATTGACGAAATTGGAGTTCTTTTGTAAATTTTACACAATAGCAGTACAAGGTTTTTTAATCTTAATGTGTTAAGTTTTTTCTTTAGTTACAATTCTAAACAGCTTATAAGAAATTAAGGTAGCCTTGAAGGTTATCAAGTTCAGTAACCTACCCTTTCACCCAGAACCTAGGTATTTAATATTTGTATCCCTTGGTTAATATGAAAACTTGTTACAGAATTTCTGGTCCCACTCTAGACTAAAATTAATATGGGAAATTGTTTAGGCTTTTGCTACCTAGAAACATTGTGTAAACCAAGATTGAAAAGTTTATATTACACAAACTATTCCGACACTGTAGAAGAAAAAGTGTGGTAATCAATGACATTCTATACCCAAGGACTTCGCTTTAGTGCGCTATTAACGGGAACACTAAGTTATATCTAATTATTTTACATTACTGTTTTGTGACCGAATACATTTGAAAGATTTGAAAGGACTGGAATGTCAGCGGCAATGTATGACAGCCGAGCATAACTGATGCATACAAAGGTGACATTAGAGACATGTGCCATTTTTTGGTTCTGTTATTGTATGGCGTGGAGAGTCTAAGAATAAACATATAGAATGGTGGTAATACATAATTCCAAGGTAAATACTTGTGAGCCATTCTACGTACTTATGAAGAATGTGAATGCGATTTTAAGAGGCATTTAAAGAGGATATACCTTCTAGTGCGCTCCAAATAAACGAAGTTTAATTATATTTACATTAACCAATTAGAAGAACTGACAACCGATGGGGTGTCTAGAGTTCTAGAGTGGAAACTGCGAGCTGGCTAGTGTTGGACGCCCTGCTGCCCGCTGGACAGACGACCTAAAAAAGTAGCGGGGAGCGACTGGATAAGGAAGGCCGAGGACAGAGTTTTGTCGCGCGCCTTGGGAGAGGCTTATGTTCAGCAGTGGACGATGATAGGCTGATGATGATGAAATTAACCAATTCGTCGCTGATGATTCAGACTGCCCTGCCCATGATAGCTCAAAAACCATTATTCACCCCGATTGTCAAATTAATTAGGATGTTACTTTAAATTATCCGTTTAATTAACAAAAACTAAACATAGACGTATTATCAATATATGTAGTTATAATAATGTATCAAAATAAAACATGAAAATTCGAGATGTTCAGTGAAATTTGCCAATGTTATAGGCCAGTCTGCATCGCCAACGACGAACTAAAGTCAATGACTTTTTTAAATACTATCTAGAAACTAATCTCTGTACCTGAGGTTTGTTAGATTTTTGTTAAAATGTAGTTTCAAGTTACAGTGCAAGTCAAGATTTCCATTCAAATCTTAATTTAATCCTAGCATTGAAACAGTAAATTTTAACGGAAATATGACAAACCACAGGCATAGAGATTAGTATGTAGATCGTGTTTCAAAAATGTCTTTGAGGTTAAGTGGTTAATATCATCATCATCAGCCTATCATCGTCCACTGCTGAACATAGGCTTCTCCCAAGGCGCGCCACAAAACTCCTCCTCGGTCTCCCTCATCCAGTCGCTCCCCGCTACTTTTTTTAGGTCGTCTGTCCAGCGGGTAGCAGGACGTCCTCGGGCGCACTGCAACGGCTATCCTCTTAAACTCTGAGGTCAAGCCACTCAATATATAATTCCGTCTGAAAATATGCTTATTTTCTTAGTTAACCTTACTGCTAATGTTAACAAGTATTTCCATCCTAAAAGCTTCAATATGCTAATGGTGAACCAACAGAAGATAGGTATAAATAGGCTCGGAATCTAGCATAATGGAGCAGAGCGGAGATGTGTAAAATCAACAATCAAATAGCTTGAGGCCTTGCGTTAGGGTCAGCACACATTGGGCGGAGAACTGCTCGAGCAATTTCCAGTTCCCAATGAAATGTCGTCTTTATCCAATTGGAATGTA
Source organism: Agonopterix alstromeriana (assembly GCA_963924505.1). Taxonomy (NCBI): domain Eukaryota; kingdom Metazoa; phylum Arthropoda; class Insecta; order Lepidoptera; family Depressariidae; genus Agonopterix; species Agonopterix alstromeriana. The sequence continues at coordinate 15,824,904 of OZ004671.1, read as the reverse complement.
AAAAAGTGTCAAGTTATGATTAAACACGTGTCCAAGAAGGCGCGGATGGCAGTTCATAATAGAGTATTAGTCCCGACATTGATGTATGAAAGTGAATCTTGGGTGTAGCAGAAGACGCACGAAAGTTGGATTAACGCCGTGGAAATGCGTACTATATGTGACAGCTGATTTTTATTTCGCGATTTCGATGTTAGTCCCATACAGAAAGTTGTTCTGTTTGATGGTCTGATCATCCCCTAAAAAAGAGTCAGCATATTAAGAAGGACCCTGTACGTAGGTAATACGGACTGCCCTCAAACAGTGATGGAAAACATCGTGAGGAAACCTGCATACACTGAAGTACTGAAGAAGAAATTCTGATGCGTATGTGAAGTGTCTAACGACGCCCATTCACCATCTCTGACTGTGGGCCTGAGTCCTGGAATGGGACGTATATTTAGTTCGTAATAAATTTAGTAATCGAAGTAAATATAATTTTTATCTTTGTCCAAAGTGAAATATCGACGAATAAGTAAAACACTCGTATCTATGTCAAAAGGTAAGTTACTATTTTGATGTATTTCTTTGTACGTTAGATGTGTACGGATTTTCATTTGAAAGTTTTTACTTTGATATGACCAAAAGAACCAGAGTAGCTGACATTGTCCAAAGAATTGCTAAACTAAATTGGCAGTGGGTGGGGCACATTGCTCGCAGAACCGATGGCCGATGGGCCGAAAAGTTCTCGAGTGGCGACCGCGTACAGGAAAGTGCAGCGTGGGTAGGTCCCCCACAAGGTGGATCGATGACCTGGTGAAGGCGGCGGGAACCCGTTGAATGAGGGCAGCGCAGGATCGGTCGTTGTGGCGGTTCTTTGGGGGAGGCCTATGCCCAGCAGAGAACGTCCATAAGCTGAAATGATGATGATGTCCCTTAGGTGACCCTTGCTACAACAATCTACAACTTTACCCTAAAAGACACAACCCTCCTTCTGGCGCAGTCGGGTAAAAAACAGCAGGGTGTTGTAGAAGAGTTTGTGGTCGTGTGTTTATGTAAATATTTCCAACCTTGCTGCTAAGACCCCGATATCCTACTAATATTATAAACGCGAAAGTTTGTAAGTATGGATGGATGTTTGTTACTCTTTCACGTAAAAACTACTGACTGGATTTTTATGAAATTTGGGACACAGATAGAATATGATCTGGATTAATACACAGGATACAATTTTAAGGTCTACGCAGACGGAGTCGCGGGCAACAGCTAGTTAATAATAACCTCAAAGTCAACTATAGGCTAGCAGGCTTGCACACTTTAATACCTAGGTTAAGCAAACTTGTTTGGACAAGTTCTAGTATCTAGACTGTTTCTAGATCAGACTAGATTATGACGAAACTTGGTCTTTATGTTCGAACTTATTATATAAGTTCGACATGGTAGAGACTTATAATTTTCACAGAAATGCATTATTAGCTAGAGTTTATTCCAGAAGTCGATAAGATGATCAAAAGGGTACAAATTGTGGTCTTAAAGCGCTGTCTTCCATACATTAGGATACATTTTTTTAAATATGTATCTATAGCCATCAGGTATATTATTTTTTAATAACCAAAAATTTTGAGGGGCTTATTAAGGTAATGCAATCAAACAACTTCCTTTAGGAACATGGATCAAAAAATGAGAAAAATTTAGGACTTTCCATACAAAAATGAAAGGTCAAAAAATGCGTCTAAGTGTATTATACGATGAGGTATTATTATTATCTACCTACATTATTATTACAGTATTAGTATTACCTACAACTTTTTAGTGTTCCGTACCAAAATTGGCAAAAAGGAACACTTATGGAATCACCTCGGTATCCGTCCGTCTGTCACAGGCATTTTTCTCGGAGACCGTAAGACACAGGAAGGGGAAACTTGGTCCAATGACATAAATAAAGTCAGAAAGAGCAGTTTTTAAAATATAAACCGCGCATTCGCAACTTTTCGCAGATTTTGATATTTCATAGGATCTAAGGATTTCATACAAACAGCCAATTTTATTGTTTTTATGATTTTGATTCGCTGAAGTATGAAAGTTTGCAACAAAATACCTTATGTAATGTAATAATAGTAGGTAAGTACAGTAGAAACAAAAAGTAACGGTCATTTTTAGAATAATTTTAAACTTCTGGATGATATCGTATAAATTCGTTTACCGACAAAAATGCTCCATAAGAAACCGTTAATCGCCCCATACAACACTCATAGGATGTAATGTGGTGGTCTAATCCAAACCAAAAACTACAACTTACACGATTAACTTCAGTTAACAAGTTTTAAAACTCGTCGGTAAATCTAATTACAGAAGAGCCGTCCTCTTTTTATTTTCGATCCCCCACTAATTTACGTGCTCTTCCCATCGTCGCAATAAAGCAAAATTGGTCAAAGGGCAACTGGCAGCAGACACCAATGCAGTTCTATTACAAAACACTCTAAATCCAGCAACAAAAGCGCGTACGCTTCAAGGCAGCTCCGTGAGCTACAACTGAATTTTGCAGTTTAGTCTGCGTGGGTCACAGAACGATAAATAATTGGTATAAATGCTTTGTGAGCGGATTTATGCGCGTAACACGGGAGTGCAATTGATCATACTGTTAGCTGGTAATATGGTTTACGTTTATGGGTTTTAGGGGATCTCCTCTCTAAGTGCCTCATAAGTTGCCCTCGGTACCGACCGAAACTGAGTATACAACGTGTTAATGAATAAGCGCAAAACCCCATACACCCCAACTGATTTACAACAAAATAATTAGATTGAAACAATAATGTCATTATTTTGATAGTTAAAATTTAAAGTTATTCACATTTTAAGTTTTCAGGCAAAAATGGTTTGTTATCATTTCAGCACTTAATGAAAGCGCTAGCGTGCTCATGGATACTTTTTAAGAACCTTGTTTTGGTACTAAGTAGGGTGAGTGTGCCTGTGTGGTGAGCTGAGATCGAGTTCAGTAAATTTAAAATTTTACAAAAAAATATATTTAATATTTGGAAAAAAATTACCTATGTTGAAAACATTATAATTTGATTCTGTTCTCGATTCTAAACAAACTACTTTCTAGTTTTGCGTTAATTCATTAACACGTTGTATACGCAAGTTTAATACTCTATTTTAAAAAATGAATAAAATACCAGTGTCTCAAGAGTATTTCCTTCTTTTAATACCAAATTTTACTATGACACAGCAGTTCGCACATCTTTACCAAACAATATTAAACAATAAAAGGTGTAGAAGTATTTTATGAGTGGGTTCTACACGCCACTGGGGAGTGCACGAACGAAAGTCCACCGTAAAGAACTAGAAATACAGTAAGTAATAAAATTGTTGCGGAGTATTGTAAAAATATTGTTTAGATTTAGATCGGGGGTTTTAAATTATTTTATGTGGTTCATCAGTTCACTTCCAACTACTATTTAAAGTTCTGTGGTTACACCGGACTTTGGTACTTTAGAATGCGCGGCTGTCTTTGACTAATTATTATAAGGACTAGCCTTGCGGTAGCATTTCCCCTCTGCCACGGTATAAGCACAATTGATCTTGTGCATTTACATTCAATTTTACACCTTATCACTAAACGAGACAGCCTATAATTGCGAAACAATAACTTCGAACTTAGAACGTTTGGGGTTCACACGAGACTACTTTTCATGATTTTTAACATTCAAAATTAGAATCTAAAGTTATGGGGAATAAAATCCAAAGTTGCGGATTTCATGTTACGTCGCCCCCCGCAAAAAGTGGCAGAAATGTTTGTTAGTAGAATTACATGCGTAACCAGTCCACATATAAATAGTCAAAGGCGGCTGTAGATGCACATAGATCTACATTAGTCTGTTTGACGATGCTGATGATTTTTGATTTTTGCTGATAACAGAACCGATATTGACTACAGCGGCTGCTTCGTTTCAAAAAGCAGTCAGGCATGCAGGAAGAAATGGAGTGGGTATCAGAGATGATGACATTCCCTTCAGTAATCGTGAAGTCAAGGGGTCAGTAGCCTTTTTATTTGCCCCAGGTTGATGATTTCGTATGACCTTGATACTGAACCACTGCATATGAAATAGTATGGTACATATACAACGTGTTTATGAATTAACGCAAACCTAGAAAGTAGTTTGTTTAGAATTGAGAGCAGAATCGAATTATCATGGTTTCAACATAGGTAATTTTTTATAAATATTAAATAATTGGTTTGTAAAATTTAAAATTTACTGAAATCGATCTCAACCCACCACACGGGCACTCTCATACTACTTATTAACAAAACAAGATTCTTAAAATGTATCGACGAGCACGCTAGCGCTTTCATTAATCGCTGAAATGATAACAAATAATTTTTGCCTGAAAACTTAAAGTGCGAATAACTTTGAATTTTTACTATCAAAATAATTAAATTATTGTTTCAATCTAATTATTTTGTTATAAATCAGTTGGGGTGTATGAGGTTTTGTGCTTATTCATTAACACGTTGTATATACAGGGTGAAATTAATATCATTAGCATCGTTTTAAACTGAGAGTTTACTCATCAAATTGAACAACGTTTACTATTGGAGCAAACCGATCGGAGCAAAAAAAATCATCTGTTGCATACATTTCGTCGCTGACGATGCAGACTGACCTTTATCATTTTTGATAAATTTTCAGGATAGCTCAAAAAACATTTTTCTCCCACGATTGTTAAATGAATTAGGAAGTAACTTGAAAGTTATCAAAAAAACTTATTCTCAAGACTTGAAGTTATAATAATGTATCTAGATAGAATATGAAAATTCGTGATTTTCAGTTAAAATTGACAATGTTATACAGGCCAGTCTGCATCGTCAGCGACGATTTGAGTCAAGTAGGCATTGCAGTTTAGTATGGAACAGCTGTTTTTATTTTGTACCAATCTATTTGCTCCCATAGCAAAAGTTGTTCATTTTGATGGGTAGTCTCTTAGTTTAAAAGGACGCTAATGATATCAATTTCACTATGTAGTTCGGACAATCTCTGCCTCGACCAAGAAGTACCTTACAGAGGACGACGACGGGTATTCTGCTCTCTCACTCGCACTCAGTATCCCACATGCTTACCTTTGTTTGTCATTGCAAGCCCGATTGTATGAGGGTGTGGTATCCAGGGTGTGACTGAACTATGATTTTTTTTTTTTTTTTTTTAATGACATATGTAGTTTGCTCAGGGAGCATTTACTGCTTTTTACAGCGGGCTTTTGGGGGTGGCCTTACCAGTGACGGCGAAGCGCCCTGGTAGGTCACCGAACCAGTGATTTAAGCAACCTGCCCAAGGGGCACCCCAGGGGGGTACGGACCTCGGCAATGGGCGTTGCTGGGATTACGCGACGGGTTGGGAAGCGGGGATCGGTGAGAATGAACTATGATCGACATTTGTACACATACATTTGTATAAAGTTCGATGTCCACATTCCTCCACAAGTCTCCATATTAAATTCGAAGCGTTCGTATTCCGTATAGGCAATTTGTCTAATGTTTATTCCACGTAAGATATCCTTGAACGGAACACTTATGCCTATAACGTAAGATTGAAAACGGCATGATTTGTGAGACATTCTATTTAAACGGAATATAAGCGGCGACATTTGCCGAAATGCCAAGTCAGTTTGCTGAGTAACCGTCCTTACTAAGTAGCTGTCAGAAAATGCTTATACTTAACGATGTTTTTCTTGAGAATACTGGGTTTTGGGTTAGGACAAAGACACGCAAACTCATGAACATAATCCTACTCGGGGTGACCAGAGATTTCTCTAGAACTACTTGTCATGTTGTAGGCTCAACCTTAGCAAATTGAAGGTTTCAGGGTAGACTGACTTGTTGCGATAAGTGGGTAAATTATTATACAGGGTGTAAGTAAACAGCCTAGCAAATACTGAAAAGGTGAACTCAGACCATTAAACTAAACAACTTTCATTATGGAATCTACCTCAGGAAACACGAAAAAAATCAGCTGTCCCATTCATTTGAGTCGGGTAGGTACATCAGTTTTGTATGGGACAGCAAATTTTTTTTCACTTTTTCTGAGGTAGGCTCCATAGTAAAAGTTGTTCAGTTTGATGGTCTGAGATCACCGTTTCAGTATTTACCAGGCTGTCACTTACACGATGTATAGGGTGTAATAAAACACCCTAGTGATATTTAAAGGGGTGGTTTAGACCGTTAAACTGAACAACTTTCACTTTGGAGCCAACATCGACAAAAAAATTTAAAATGTTTCATATAAAACTGCAGTACCGACGCGACAGTGTATGGGACAGGTTATTTTTTATTTCATTCGACGTTATCTCTGGGCGATTGCCGATAGAGCCGAAGAGTTCTCGAGTGGCGACCGCGTACCGGAAAGTGCAGCATGGGTAGACCCACAAGGTGGACTGATGACCTGGTGAAGGCGACGGGAACCTGTTAGATGGGGGAGCGTATATTTGGAGGAGGCTTATGTCCAGCAGTGAATGTTCATCAACTGAGATGATGATCTCCATACTAAAAATTGTTCAGTTTAATAAGTTTCATAATGGTTGAATGTTCTAAATACATTTAAATTTTACTAGACATTTTTACTTTAAACTTTATCCCCTAGCCGCCTCATAAGATAATAACCAATCGGTCGTGTTCATTTGTTAACAAAATTAATAAACTCGTTCTTAAATAAAATCAATATCATTCAGTAATGTTTAGACCAATGATTCGATTCCAACGATAAATGTAATGCAAATAAACATTTCATTTCAAATTAAATAGACACTGACATTCGTAAATACAATAATATTTGACTGACAGTATCACAATAAATCCACAATTCAGGCATATAATGTGTAGGTACTGACCGTGCATAATTAATTCGCTTTATCAACCGGTAATTATTGTAAACATCAACAAAAATGATGTTCAGAAAACAGAGCATCGGATTACGGATGTTTTATACAAATTCTCATGGAATTAAGTAACTTATTGTTTACTGGACGTAGCATGTATGTGCAGTATCGAATCTTCCTACTGGCGAAATAAGAAATCGAACAGAACCGGTTTGGAAGGGCGGCTTGCAAGCTTTTTCACCTACCCTATCTACTATGTTAGTACACAGATCTAGTGGAGCTAGAGGAATGATGACTAAGAAAGAACCCAATTAGATGACGATTATCGAATCATATAATTATGAGTTCTATTCTATATCGCACTGTCAAAGTTATAAAGATACTTGGTTTAGATTTAACATCCAACTAAGAACAGCTGGTCCGCGGTCATGGGTATTAGAGCAGCCAGTGGAAGATCTTCCCTTTTCCTCTACACAGAGTTTTTGGGAGCTAAATCAATCTTAGAAATTTTCAGAGCCCATATTCAGGTAGATAGCCATTTCATTTCGTTCGAAACAAATAGAAAATTTCTAAACATTACCATAGAGTCGTAAGTAGTGAAAATGTTACAACTAATTGATCTGGTGTACCACAAATCCTATACCATATACGGGCCTGATTTGTTCCTACCTAAATCTACTCAGGGCGACTAAATTTGTTTGCCCGGGGCGTTGAAAATACTCCACTGTAAATGTAATTGACAGTGGAACGTTGGTGGAACGTAATACAATTTCCGACTCAGCAGTGTCCGTGGTAAACTGTCACATATCACGGGTTCGCATATCACGGGTTCACATATCACGGGTAATTCCTTGTTAATCCCTTAATTATATTTGTAATGGAGTGAGTCAATTCAGAAAAACAATTGTTACGAATTCAGGTAACCTATACAACGTGTTAATGAATTAACGCAAAACTAGAAAGTAGTTGTGTTTAGAATCGAGAGCCGAATCGAATTATCATAGTTTCAACATAGGTAATTTTTTTCAAAATATGAAATAATTTGTTAGTAAAATTTAAAATTTACTGAACTTGATCTCAACCCACCGCTAGGGCACTCTAACCCTACTTACTATCAAAACAAGTTTCTTAAAATGTATCAATGAACACCTTAGCGCTTTTTTTCTTTGCTGATATGATACCAAATCATTGTTGCCTCAAAACTTAAGATGGGAATAACTTTAAATTTTAACTATCAAAATAATGAAATAATTGTTTCAATCTAATTATTTTGTTGTAAATCAGTTGGGGTGTATGAGGTTTTGCGCTTATTCATTAACACGTTGTATATGTTGCCTGAAGTTACCTGGTAGAGCCAATATACTGTGTACAGTATACGTGTTAATGAATTAACGCAAAACTAGAAAGTAGTTCGTTTAGAATCGTGAGCAGAATCGAATTATCGTGGTGTCAACATAAGATAATTTATTCTAAATATTAAATAAATTGTTTGTAAAATTTAAAATTTTAATAAACTCGATTTCAACCCACCGCACGGGCACACTCACCCTATTTACTACCAAAACAAGATTCTTCAAATGTATCCATGAGCACGTTAGCGCTTCCATAAATGAAATGATATCAAATCATTTTTGCCTGAAAATTTAATATGCGAATAACTTTAAATGTTAACTATCAAAATAATGAAATTAATGTTTCAATCCAATTATTTTGTTATAAATCAGTTGGGGAGTATGACGTTTTGCGCTTATTCATTAACAAGTTGTATGTTTTGGCTCTAAACATAAATCTTTTGAAGAATAAGAAAAGGTCAAGAGAAGAGAAGTATCTTTTTGTACTGCACAAATTATATTATACGATGGAGCGCTCTATATACCTATATGTATTATATTACGTCTATATTTTTGGCATCGTTAATTTCAAAGTTCGTGTTGGGTACCTAAAATTTAAAAAATTTACATAATTATCAGTAGCCAGATAACGAGTCTGCACGAATCGTTTTCAGGTTTTTCTTCTAAGAGCCTCTACACACGCAGCGCTTTTAAGCACGTAAAACGTCACATGGGAAAGGTGTTAATTGATATCCTAAGAGTAAGGATCTCCATAGAGTCCGCATAAATTTACGATTGTAGTTAGTCTCTTTTGTCTTATGACGTACCTTTAATAGTAGAAGGAGATGGAACTATAGATATTTGTTTATGCGGCTGTCCACTTTTTTTTGAGCTAGTGTGTGAGAAAAGTGACCGTAAACATAAGGCCATATGTCACTTGGTCCTCTTTTGTCCATACTACTTAACACCACACACTCAAACCTAAACGTCAAAAAAAAGTGGACACTTTACAATTGGTATGGCTTAATCTAGTCTTAAAGAGATATCCTTCCTCTTAGTTGATATCGTACTTTTAGCACAGTATCGAACAGACAGTTTCTAGTACAGTCACCATCAGATATATCGTAGCAAACAAGGTGGTCAAATGTTTCTTAGCAGTTCTAATTTTCAATAAATTCTTTACACGTAACCAGTTAAAAATATCGGAGCGCCTAGAACATCAAATTTATCTGCGCAGCCAGGATGATCATAAATATCTGAGCAGTTTAGGAAAAAACCTTACTCCGTTTTTATACTTTTTAATTTTAAATAACATAGTAAAGAAATTATTGAAGAGGGAACAACTTTGTTCCGATATTTATGACAAAATGCACGTTTCGATATAATTGGTAATATTTACTGTAAATAATTTATTGAAAATTAGCACTGTTCAGAAATATTTGAATACCTTGCATATAAGCATAAGCATAAGCATATGATCACGACTATATTCCCCGAGGGGGTAGTCAGAGATAACTAACCTTGTATGCTACGATATATCTGATGGTGACTGTACATACTTTTAGTTTGGAAATAAAAGCCCCGCGTTGACAACGCGATACTGAAAGTGCTTAGGAAATGGCTCTATTCCTTAAAACGTATGTTTCAACGCGTGACAAAAGGCAATGATAGAACGTTAGATTTTCCAGAACATGGATTGTACCTATAAAAAAACTGTCGTCTCCCCATGTATCTTCTCTCATTCGTGTGCGTATCAAATATTAACCTTGAACAAAATAAAGCTCAAACTCAAGCCCATACTATTTCAATATAACTATCGTAAGTTGTGTGGTTCCACCACCTCGTTTCTTCTTGTGGGTAGAGTCAGCTGTTTAGAGCATATACCTCTTAGGTAAGTTGTGAGTTCAAATCTCGACATATGTTGTCGAGATTTGATCATCAGCTTGCACTGCTTGCTCTGGAGTCACGATGTGGTATCGTGATGATGTAAGAGTCTTTTTACCCGACTGCGTCAGAAGGAGGGTTATGTTTTTCGAGCGTATGTATGTATGTATGTTTGTATGTCTATTTCTTTGGCACGGCCTACAGCCTAAACGGCTTGATGGATTTTAACGTGAGAGGTGTCATTAGATTCGTAAAAATTGTGATAGTGACGTAGGCTATATTTTTTTAACATGCATTTGAGCTTATATAATTTGAATGTTATTAGGTAGGTATTGCAGGCGGGGACAAACCAATAACCAACAAAAAATCGTCTGTGTCCCCGTTTGCGATACCTACCTAATAACATTCAAATTATATAGCTGATTAGTGATTGATTATAGAGCTTGTTTTTTTCTTTTCAGTTAATAGGTTGTTTTTTCACAAATCGTGCCCGTATGTGGATCGGTAGACACCCTTTGTGTACGGAGTCTTTAAAAAACTAAACGAAAAACATCAGAGAAACTAAAATACTCACATCTACGTAAATTCCAGGTATCGTGAACACTCTGGTATCAGGTGTTTCCATCGGCGTGAACCTGTAGAACTCATGGTTGCCTCTATACCACTTCACAGAGTACAACGGCGCGTTCTGCATGTCTCTTGAGCAGATAAGCGCTGCTGTGCCACCTCTGATGATATTTGACGGCTGGACGAGAAGTCTGACGTCACGAAGGCTGGTTACACCTGAAACCAATGATGATAATTTGAGTTAATTGTAGAACTGCTTTTGGCGCAGTGGTGTTTCGATTAATGAGTCGATCATCGGAGTTAAACAACCCTGATCGGGGTACGTCTTTGGATGGGTGGCCGTATTGCCGTATTTTATCTTGGACACCTGTTTGGATAATTCACGTAGATGCTAACGACTTTAAGGTATCCTACCAGCCAGGTTTTCAATAGTTTTTCTCCTGCGACAATCTGGTCCCTGTGGTCAAATATTGTCTCCTTCTTTTCTATTATTTGTGAGAATTATTAAGAGGATAGGCGGGCTGAAATGCTAATTTGGAGAATAGGTCACTTTTCCGACTGTATACATATTTGTCCGATCCGCCCCACCCATACACTACACTGACTAGAGTACGAAAGAAACAACTGCAGCTCGGACCAATTTTATCTACATAAAATCGACGAAAACAGCATTTCGTATTTCCCTGGTTCCTCCTACAAAACAAAATCGATTTTAATAATTCTTTCAAGAATAATATGAGAGAGACTTTGGCTATGTCTGTATGTTTTGCTTTTTTGATTTTATTCGTCAAATTTGTTTTCTGGATGTCTGAAAAAGGGCGGTAAAATTGGTCATTTTCGAAGGTCCCTAGTTCATACAGTAATTAATTAATACAAAAAAACAAAACATAGGGAATAACAGAGGTAACATAGATAGTATGGTAAAAAATGTTTTGCTCTACTGTCATTATCCAGGGTGGAAACAGGGGAATACGTTTGTATGGAAAAAACGGTACTCGCCTATCCTCTTAAAGAGAGAAAATATGTGTTCACTAGTCATGACCGTGCTGCTATGGAATACCTCTGACACTTCATCCAAGAAAACCTACTACTACTGAAGAAGCACCGTTTATCCGCACAGGTGCAGACGTGCACTTGTGTTTATATCAAGAGACAATTTATATAAATTAAATTAAAAAGTATTTATTTGTCTCTTATTACAGTTACATAATACAATTTAGCACTGTTTTAAAAATAGCATGGAGACAAAAAGGTAAAGGACTCAGTTTAACAGTCGCTGACTGCCACTGCTATTCTGTCCCTCCCTTAAACATAAATAGAACATAAAAATAATATATGCTTATTAACTATAGACAAACATTCAGTATTGACACTTATACGACATATTTTATATAATGTACAACCTTTATAACGTATTTAGCCTACCATTATATATTAATATATATTTTATATATTTATATATATCTTATAGCTTTTTTGAGATACGAAATTACATTTATACATGGTCCTTCTTTACATTCTGACCGTTTTTTTAAGGGCATGACCAGACCATCAAACTGAACAACTTTTTCTATGGGACAAACATCGAAATCGCAAAAATATAAATCAGCTGTCCCATATCATTTGGGTCGAGTAGGTTCGCAGTTTCGAGTTTGACACAAGATTAAAAAGTTGAAATAAACTTATTAATTATGAATAACAAAAAACCCAACTACATGAAAAAATTATTGAAAGTGATTTGAATGTTATTAGGTAGGTATTCGGTAGTTCGCGGGTTCGAATCCCGTAAGGGAAAAATATTTGTATGATGAATATTAATGTTTGTACCCGAGTCATGAATGTTTGTATCGATATATGTATTCTATATCGTTGTCTAGTCATCATAATACAAGTCCAGGCTAGATTCTGGTACTTTAAATGTGACTAGATAATTTGTGTGACCATGTCCAAGATATTTATTTATTTATTTATTGCAGGCGAGGACAAACCAATAACCAACAAATAGGTAGGTTTTGTAATTTTTCTTTACCCTGTTTTTAAGGTATTAGGCCAGCCTCTAATTTTGGTCGGATCATGTCACCTCGATTGCAAATCAAACCCAATCACGTACCAACGACCTGACACAACATGGCTGGTGATAATGAATTGAAGTCTCCAATATGAAAGGCTTCGCTGTCGTCAACTCAGGGGAATTGCTATCAAACGTGGGTCTTCAGAGATGGATTCAATTACAGCAAGTAACCTAAGTACCATAATACTCTGCTAGTACCTAGCTGGTAGGTTAGGGACTAAGTTTACGTATCTTCCAGTCTTATGAATCGAGTTAACTTGTAAGTACGTAACTTTGTTTGGTTTCTAAGGAGTAATCGCCTTTGTAAAGATGAAGTTAAACGGTAGAAAAATTGCGGATCATAAAAGAAAAGGCTCGTTCACTAGATAAACTTGAACAGAAAGGAAATTTGATTATGTACCCATTGTCTACAATACCAAAACAAAATTTAAAATACTAACTACTTGGAAAAATATTTGTTATTTAATTAACTCCAATAAAATCACCTGTTGTGTTTGTTAGTACAGTTCTTTTTTTAGAACTTTTTCATATTAACAGTCACATTAAAATATATAGAAATTACATAAAAATTGTGTTCATTATCTACTTACAGGCTACCACGTACCATCTTAATATGCTGACACTTTTTGAGGGGATGATCAGACCATCATACTGAACAACTTTGAACTTTGAGTATAATTGAATTTAATTTAATTGAACTTTATCTATGGGCCCAACATCGAAATTGCGAAAAAATAATTTTTTTTTGTCTGTGTGTTGTCTCTAGTAGGTTTGCAGTTTTGTATGGAACCATTTTTTTATCGCAGTTTCGTTGTAGGTACTATTGAGAACGTTGTTCAGTTTGCCGGTCTGATCTTCCCCTTAAAAAGTGTCGGCATACTCAGAAGGACCCTGTATATAGAGACTGCAATTCTGGCGTGTGGATGAGAAATATATATCAGTTCAGATAATTAAATGTACGTAATATACTAATAAATCTTCGTTAGGTACTGTAGGCCGAAGTTAAAATTTTTAGCAACGCTCTCTTAGCATGTAAAACAAGATCCCTAAATCCAGCAGGTTACAAAGATAAGCGCAGTGACCCTGGTGCTAAGATTTATGGTACCAATAACGGTTTTTCCTTCCTCCTTATTTTGCTGATACTGCGAATTGAGATATTTGCTTCGCTCATCGAAAGTGGTTTGCTAAACGTGTCGATTTATTTGAAATCTAAGACAAATTTGAACTCTCTATCGAAGTCAGGGTGTTTTTGACATGTTTATTTGTTCTTTTTGTTCAAGGCTTTTAGTCGTGTAGGTAATTGATTTGATTCTAAGTTGATCTGGGATCTTCTGTTTTGGTGTGCAATAATAATATGGGGCACTTGCACCACAATTATAATGAGAAATTATCTTAATAATTCAATAATAATAGTTGTGAATAGAACGTTACTGAAAGATTTATTCTAAAGTTTTTTATTTTTACGAAATATTTCAATTATAAGTTATGTTCATCGGAACGCAATCTCAAACACCAATCAGAGCAAAGTGCGTGCAGAGAAAACTTGCGTGCGTTAGAAGAGTACTGCAAGATATCATAGCGGATGATTTGTGATGAGCTTCACCCTTCATGAAAAGTAGTGACGTCACGTCATGGCAATGGCAGTGGGCGTTTTGGCGCGGAATTTGAAAAGTGAACTTTTGATTTGCAATAAATAAATGAATTGTGCAAATATTTTTGTTTTTGGTATTTTTATGTAAGCCTTAAAAATCTGTGTGATACACTAAAAATATAAAACTGTGCAAGTTCGAAAATCGGACAACATACAAGGATAAAGATTGTTTTCTTGATTCTTTCTGCAAAATTTCATTGACTTTAATTGGTTAGTATTGAAAATATAACCAGACTTCGTTTGTGTGTAGCGTGCCAACGGTAATAAACTCTTAACTTGCTGAAATCATAATCATTATCAGGCTATACCTATAAAATAGATATCCTACTGCAGAGCACACAGAGGCTCACCTATACTGAAATCTCTCACGGAGAAGTACGATAAAGCCATAGGGAATAAGAGAGTTTATACGGTAGTAAGAAAAGTATTTTAAAAGTTTGTCGTGTGGCCTAGTTGTTGTCACTGGAGTGACAAATAGGTCATCCACTATTGTTGTTTTGTTATTGAATTGCGGTATTACAATCACGCATTGATATCCACCAAGATCCTTCTCTGAGCGTACACTCAGAAAAAATGCGACGTATACGTAGCCCGTCGCAACTTACATACCACGTAGCTTACGATGCGTTACTGATTACGAATGTTGCATCAGTATAAATGTTTTTTTTTTAAATAATTAATGTTCTTCTTGCTTGTGCGTTAGCACCGCATTTCCGCCAGTGTCAAGTGGTTTGAGGGAGTATCTATCCAATCTCGGGGATTGTTTTTGAGTAAGAACACAACTGAGAAGGATTGCAGAGCCTCGTGGCAGGCTGAAACGCGAACCGCGCGAATATCACGCGAAAGCCAAGTGTTCGGGGCAAACCCTGCAACGTGACCTCAGTATTAATGTTGTCTCGTACTTCACAATTCTGTCTTGTCTTTCAAAACTTTATAATTACAAAAATTTATAGACGTATGCTGCTCACAATAATTCATAATAGAATTAATAAGTTATGGTGACATTTAAATTAAATTTTCTTCTATTGAATAATTTCAAGAGCGTTGATATTTCTAACTTTAATTGAAATTCAAGTCTGTCTAAGAATGCTAAAAAGTTCAGGGCTACAATCGCGGTAAATATTCGGTGATTGAACCGTGACTGGACGACGTACGAACCATAAATTTGACACATTTGGTATTACGCTAATCGCGGTACTGCTCATGACAGCCGTTAGAGCCGTTTTGACCTATCGCTCAGACGTTAAAGGCTGTCAGTTACATAGAGTTTAGCGCGATGCGGAATTCAGCACAGTTGAATAGTAATTGGATTGCAATGTGATTAGAACTGAAATTGGGTAAGAATAGAACTTCGAGTCGGTCTCCAGGATTTAAGCGCCGACCAAACAGAGTCCGTGGAGGCCAACCCGGTCGGGATTTTGATATCTCAGTTATTTAATAATAAATTGAACAAACATTCACAGATCTCGTGTCTTCCACGACCTTCGGGTACATTGACGAGATATGCATTTTTTGTTACCGAAATCGGGCGAAAAATGATTGCATTTTTAACTTTTTTTCTATTTCCAAAAATATGCAATTTTTAGTTTTTTTTTTGTAGCCCTGTCGAGACGCGTCTTTTGACACCCCAATCAGCCACGAAGTCTCAAAAGCCACGACACCAGGGTCAGGGAGATGTCGCATTTTCGGTGAAAATCGTGCCTATACCGAAGTGACAAAAAACATTTAGAGCCGGGTAGTAGTAACTTATTATTAATCTGTGGCCGGGTACAGCATAGTGTATAAGCTGAATAACACATTCCTATGCGTATGTGTAGTTCACCAGTCGGCATTGGGCACGCCTGGTAGACGAACGCCCATACATTCTCCCTGAGGGTAGCTCAGGCTTGCAGTGGGACGTGGCTGATGATGATGAAGGGACGTACACCGCCAAGTGTTGCAACAGTGAACACTGGGTTTAAGTACCACTCCCACTCCGACCTTTGTATGTCCCTAAGTATTTTTCCTTTGATCATAAACTTTGACAAGAAGGTCACAGCCGATTTTCCATAAGCATTCTTCCATTGAATAAACCATACTAGCGAAAGGTCATCTAGGATTACTTATCTATATTGTATCTAAGGTAACAATGACATACGAGTTCGGCCGTTGAATATCAAATATATCCCGAGGGTTTTACCTTATGTGTCGGCGTTACTTGAGATCAGCGGACTTTACTTGAAAAATATGCCTTCATTTTATGGGGTTAGAGTTTTAAATTTCTGATCTTTTTTCCTGTTTGACAGTATGCTATAGGAATATCTTTGTTTTACTGCATAGTCTTAGACCATATTACTTAGGGACCAGCCTTGCGTCAGCATTCCCCTCTGTCAAGTTACATGGTCAATTGACATACAATTTATACCTTATCACTAAACGAGGACAGCCTATGATTCGGTATGTCCAGTTTTTTTTAGAGGTCTGAATTGAAAACCATTTCGAGATAATAAAATTTTCTAAGTCAGCGATTTTAAAATGAAAGGATTACAGATATTTTTAATAAAATAACGTCGGTTTTCGGTACGTCCAGTGACGTCACTGGAAAACCTGTGAACTCCATCGTAAACTTAAAAATAACTGGCCATTAAGAAAAAAAAATACATTCACAATGTCAGAATTTGACATTTAATGTTACCGTTTCTGTTTCCAGCATAGAGTTAGAAAGAGAAGGCAGGAAAGTTTTTATTTTTTTAATAAAGCAGTAGTTTTTCTCCACGGAGTTCAAATTATTTTCTTTCTACCATTTTTGCATTCATCGAGTTTATCAAAGTAATTTAAAAATTAAATTTATATTGAGAAACTCGATGAATCGCAATAAAAATTAAATTAGTTTCTTAAAATTACGTCTTCTATCCGTAAAAAATATAAAATGAAGACCAAAAGAAAACTTGACATACCGAATTGCGGAAAATTAACTTCAACTACCCGACTACGCCACGCAAAGGAAGGATAAGTGTTTATCAGGGGTGTCCCTTAAGTTACATAACTTTAATAATCATATTTTGAAAATCCATAACAGATATGACATAAAGTTAATTCGTATAGTAATTAAAATATTTAAAATGGCAATATATAGCATTATTTGCCATAGTAATGAAAATCCATAATTTAAAATCCCATAGGACATGAAAATCCATAACTCTAAAAAACTCGTTTTTAGACCCCAGATCTAACTCAATCGGTTAGGTTAGCGAAGAGCGAAGCGACGAGCATGTTAGGTATCTTGCGACCACAGCGCACGAGCCGAGCGAGCGTATCGAGCGTGCCGCGGCAGCGGCCGGCGAGTGCCAGAACCTAACTGCTACTGTTTACCTAGTCCACCCGAAAATATATGTTTTCTCAACCCCCTCACTTCGCATTTTATAGGTTGTAGAGCGTGTCAAAGAAAGGGACATTCAATACATACTAATTTATTATTGCTAAAATTATGTGTATTCATTCAACGTTTTTTTAATGTTATTGATATTTATGTTAATCATATTAAAGATATGCTTTTTAAATGTAAACATTTCAACATTATGGATTTTAACGATTATGTATTTTTAGTGTTAAGGGTTTTCAATATATGCATTTTCAATTATGGATTCTGATATAGACCCGTTTATCAGCCTATGTATGTATGTAAGTTTGTTCCTATGTGGCACTCTACACCAAATCTATCTTAGTCGGGGAAATCTACGGATTTTTGTATGGAGTAGGTTGCATTAATTGCACTTTTGGTGAAAATTTGGAATATAGTAGATACATACCTGAAAAACATAAATACTCAATAATCCCCGATTTTTTATATTCTATTACTGAATAATTAAGACATTTACAAAACAATAAATTTAGGTATGAACAAAAAGTGGAAAACTGGTGATTTTGTACAGGATGGCTTCGTTCAATACGTTTTACTTATAACAATAATAATCTACGGTTAATATCGTTAATTTGGGTAGATATTTAATATTTTGTAAGTCTTCAAAAATTATAACCCAAAACTAAATTATTTACTGTTTGTTTTTACACATTAAATTTGCCTTTTGATAATTAACTGTCTCTATTGCTGGTATGCTGGTCGAAATATTTTTAGAAATAAGCTTGCCATTTGTACATTAATATCGATTTTAAGGTATTTCTCAGGTTCCTGAGCCTATATAACCACGAAATCTCGACAAAAGTGTTATAAACTAACAGTAATATTATTTCAAACACAATTTACTCAAGTGTCTTTAATGCAATCTCAAACCTTATTTTTCCTAGACTATCTCTCTCTAGATCGCGCGTGGGCCGATTTTGATAATTCGTACGATTTGTCTTCATCTTGCGAGTGTTACTAAAGATATAACATCAATATACAATGTTCTTGCATAACAGTTATCAAAATTCAATATGGCGACAACCAGACGCCATATTGTGAAAAAAAAAAGTTGACAAACTATGTCGAGTGGGGTATCATTGAATCAAAGAGATTATACCTAATAGAGTGAGCCATACCAATTGTAAAGTGTCCACTTTTTTTGACGTTTTGGTTTGAGTGTGTGGTGTCAAGTAGTATGGACAAAAGGCACCAAGTGACATATGGTCTTATGTTTACGGTCACTTTTCACACACACTAGCTCAAAAAAAAGTGGACAGCCGCATAAACAAATATCTATAGTTCAATCTCCTTCTACTATTAAAGGTACGTCATAAGACAAAAGAGACTAACTAGAATCGTAAATTTATGCGGACTCTACGGAGATCCTTCCTCTGAGCATTGAATAGATATCTGAAAATCATCTTATCATTGTTCATTTCAAATGGCCAATTATGATCTATTTAACGATTTAATATTGGTTAGCAACCATGTCTAACAAAAACTGTAAAATAAAAAGTTAAATAAAAAAACCGACTGCGTAAAAAGTGAACTTTAAATAAAAACTGAAAAGAAAAATCAAGTCCAGTAGTCTAGAATCCTGTTAAGGAATATTGAATTGAAGCGACATTAACAGCCGGGACCCATTAACAATTCTCGACCGGATCAAATTTTCTCTATAATGAATCCCGACTGTAAATGTAAAGTTATTGATCGTCTTTGTCCTCTTAACACATTTTGAAAGCCAAGTTGTACAGAATTTAAATACCTACCAAAAATTGCGTGAAAACAAAAGGCGCGGTGTATACAGAAGAGACGTGTGGCGGTGGCGGATAATCTAAGAGACACAATTATAAACCTTATAGTTCGTAGCATAGCGTCGTTTGGAAAATAACGCCTCCAGACGACGTCACCTGGAGGCGCGGGCTGCGATTCTCCTTTACGACAAAAGTGACGCTATGTTACGTACTATAAGGTTTATATTGTGTTACTTAGATTTTCCGCGACCACTACACGTCTCTTCTGTATAAACCGTGGCAAACAAACGAGCATTATGTTTTTAGAACAATATAATTTAGTATGGAATGGAGGGCTTTTTCATTCCTAATCTCAAACAAAGTCATCAAAAGCTATAGTTTCACAAAACAAAACATAGAAGCTACCTAATTAATTGTGCCACACGCAAACCAAATGTAACAAAGACTATTGCTTCAATACAGTAGGCAAGCAGTAGCGATGTAAAACCTGAAAACCGTTAGTACAAAGATAATTGTAAAAGTTATACTTATCTACATATCTATTTATTTAAGCAAGCAAAACACTTTATTAATAACAATCTATGGACTGTGTCTGAAATTTTCCAGTCGAAATTTCTGATCTGTACATCCGTAGCTGCCTCGAAAAATCTTTTTATTTTTTAAATTTCACAATGATTTTAATCAGGCAATATATTTATTGAAGAGAAAGACAGTATGGTTAATAGTAATAATATAAAACATAAATGTACATATATAAAACCTAAACTATTGAGATAATCCGTCGCGGTTCGTTTCTGGCCTAAACGAGCCCATGACGCTTGCGGCGTTACCCCATTGGATGGCTAAGATAATGAGATGGCCAATGATTTTAATCAATATTTGAAAATACATAAAATCTTTAGCCAATGATTTTAATCAATATTTGAAAATACATAAAATCTTTAGTTTTATTATTACCTAAATGTTTTTAGAATGTGTCGAATTCTAATAAGTACTTCCACAATCCTGAATGCACTTCTTTCACTCCGCGCATTTATGTAAACTGCCTGCGAGTGAGTGCTTAGCTTCGTTACTGCTTGATAAATGTATTGGGCTCTTA
Organism: Agonopterix alstromeriana; assembly: GCA_963924505.1. Classification (NCBI taxonomy): domain Eukaryota; kingdom Metazoa; phylum Arthropoda; class Insecta; order Lepidoptera; family Depressariidae; genus Agonopterix; species Agonopterix alstromeriana. The sequence goes on along the minus strand of OZ004671.1, from coordinate 15,804,319 downwards.
CTAACGCCTGTTTCTGACAGCTTCTATCTAGAGCCCTTGGGTAAAAGGTTTAAGAGATATTCGTACCTATATATGAATCAAAATAATATCTGTATGTTTTGATACGGGCTACAAATGATACAATTATTGTATTCGTAATACTTAATTGAAACGCGAATTTTCGTAAACTTATGATTTTATAAAAATACATGACGAGGAGTCACGTTGCAAGTTTGGACGCGAGCGGTTGTATCATCCACGTGGAGTTCGCGCGGCAAAACGTGCCATCCTAAGCACGGAATCATCGTTCTTTTCAGACAATCAGGTGATTAGGCCTGCAATGTCCTAACCAACAGGGGAAAACGCACCAAGTGAAATATCACTAGGTCCCTCGTGGAAATCGAACCCACGACCTCCGTTTCAAAAGCCCAATGCTCTTAAACATTAGACCATGAAGGCAGTCCACCATCATACTGAACAACTTTCTCTATGTGACCAAAATCGAAATCGCTTAAAATGATCAGGTTCTCCATACAAAACTGCAAATTTACTCAAGTCAAATTTGTGGGACAGTGGATTTTTTTGCGATGTCGATGTTGGTCCCTTTGAGAAAGTTATTCAGTTTGATGGTCTGACAGCAAACAGTGAATAAGACTAGTAGACCGTTCTGGCTGGCGTGAAAATTAAGGGTATATTACTGTTGGCGCGCTGCATACAAACGAAGTCTGGTGATATTTTTAATACTAACCAATTAAACTCAATGAAATTTTGCAGAAACAATCTAGAAACAAATCTCTATGCTTGTATCGTGTCAGATTTTCCTTAAAATGTACAGTTTTAAAGTTACAGTGCCTCAAAGATTTCCATACAAATCTTAAATTAATCCTAGCATTGAAACTGTATATTTTAACGAAAATCGGACACGATAAAAGCATAAATATTTGTTTCTAGATTGTTTCTGTAAAATTTCATTGAGTTTAATTGGTTAAAAAATATCACATCATGCTGCGCGCATTTACGCATTCGAAATAAACTTCTCTTAAGAGGCCTATACCCAGCTCTGGGGTTTACCGGGCTGGTGATGATGATGATGAAGTATAGGTAAGTAATGCAGCTTACGGAACTTCACAAAATTATCAAAGGGACTGCTTCAAAGTACGCTTCTGTGCGATATTGGCTTAGAAACTTGTTGAGTAACAAATTACATACAAACTCCATTAGAAAGACCTAATTAATTTCTCAAACTCAATCCATCGTAATAATATGAATATACATTAGCTATAGCGAGTACAGATTCTAAAACTTTCGCAGCCATTTGAATTGAAAAGCTGTAATAGAAGTTAAGTTATAACCTATAGGATACAACAACAACATCAGCAAGTCTAGCATGATTTTTTCCCATACTACAAGTCGCGGCGAGCGTGTCTGTCGCTCTCCGAAAAGTGCGAAAACAGGTTTTTTTCTATGCAGCGATGATATTATTTCTATGCAATAGATGATTGTTTGTGACCTACCTACTCACATACAGTATGTTAACTAAAGGCAAACCCATCAACCTGAACAACTTTTAATATTGTTGCAAAACTGTCAGAGAAAAAGAAACTGCAATTTCATACGTTTAATTCGTGTAGGCATTGCAGTTTATATGGAACAGCTGAATTTTTGCGCTGATAGGTTCGCTCCCATAATAAAAGTTGTTCGGTTTGATGGGTTTGCCTTTAGTTAGTTTACATACTGTATATAGGACCCTTCTTAATATGCTGAAACTTTTTATCAGACCGTCAAACTGAACAACATTCTCTATGGCACCAACATCGAAATCGCGAAAAAAACAGCTGTTCCTTACAAAACTAACAAAACGGAAGAACTTTCTCTATGGAACCAATATCGAAATCTCGAATAAAAAATTATATACATTTTGTTTTCGAGTTTTCTATGTTGGTCCTATAGAGAAAGTTGTTCTGTTTGATGATCTGATCATCCCCTTTAAAAAAGTGACAGTATGTTAAAAATAAGGGCCCTGTATAGGGTGTAAAAAGATCTCTCTCGAAAACTCAAAGGGGTGAAAGTACCCATCAATATAAACAAATTTAACAATTGGACCAACAATTATAACTCAAAAAAAATCTGCTCTTTCATACTAAAAATGAAATTAAATACCTAACGCACAAAATGTATGAAACAGCAGTTTTTTGAGTTCTTATGGTTTGTCTTATAGCAACAGTTGTTCATATTGATGGGTACTTTCATCTCTTTTAGTTTTCGGAAGAGGTCTTCTTACACCCTTTAGTAATACGTAACTGGAAAATTTTGTTAGAAATAACACCACTAGTTTTCAATTAGGTTCTAACAAAATTGTAAGGGTGTATTTACAAAATGAAACTAAACAACTTTCCCTAAGGAACATGAGTTGAAAAACGAGAAAATTGTGTGGAATTGGGAGGTCCAAACATTTCGTTAGTAATGAAAAACGTTGTTTAATCGAAATCGTTAAGCCGTGGTGCAGGAGGCGATGGTTCGATCCCCGTCCAGGCCGACTCGTACCAATGAGTTTTTCGGAAATTATGTACGATTCGTAACACCACTGGCTTTTCGGTGAAGGAAAACATCGTGAGGAAACCTGCATGCTTCAATTTCGAGGCACGGGCTTACACCCCGTCACACTGGACAGAGTTTCGGTACTACTGGTGAAACGTGGATGTTCTGAGGTTTTTAGAATATCTCTGACTACCCCCGGGGAATATAGTCGTGAGCATATGCTTATGCGTTATGTCGTTGTTAATTTCAACAGAAACACATTTACAATTTTATTAGAAACGTAGATAGATGAGAAATTCACAAGCCACCGCCACGTTCCCCAGACACCACATCAAATAAAACCCGAACATGACCTATGATTAAAATTCTTTCATCGTGTAATAATATCCTCGGCTACACTGCTGTACTTTACGGACCCTAACAAGTCGAGCACCCTGGAGACCATAAGGTTAACATCCAAGACATATTGCCATGCGGCCAGGCCATGAAATAAGCCGTTCAAATTGAATCGAGATAGTCCGATCCAAAATATCTGAGTGGGTAATTTATATTCAGACGAAAGAAATACATTTCTCTAGGGGCGTTTTTTACATATGTAAGTTTTTGTATCGTGGAGAGAGTTTGGACTAGAGATATTTATTTAAGAGTTCCGCTTACGAATTTGTGTTTTAATTTGTTTAGATTAAAATAATGTACTGCGCCTTAAAGCTGAAACGGTGAACTCAGACCATAAATCTGAACAATCTGAACTTCTTTACTGTAGATTTATTCCTCCTCCAAGTGACATACTGAAGAAACCCCGATACCTACATCCAGCGCATCCTGGGCAATCAGTAAGCCTCTAGCATTTGGCAAATCTTTTCACCACGATATCAGATCAAAATCTATTATATTATCATAGTCAATGTACGCCATCCATAATCGATTCGAAGAAGATTGAATTATTTTTAAATCTTGGGTACTTTTCTAAACAAGCTTTTCATGTTGTTTCGCTTGGTCAAAGGAAGCGAATGCTGGCAGATGAGCGACATGCTACTGCACTCTGCACTTTTCCAATGTTAGAGTGCCAAGAATTCGAGATGCAAGAAAGTAAAATAAATAGTAGGCTTAGTGTAGAGGTTAATTTGTACTTTTCATAATGACTGTACTGTAAAGTGCCGGTAGTTTCATTTTGAAACAAACAATACAAAATGAAAAGTAAATTTTTTGCAAAATATCAAAGAAAATAAAGACTAAACTGAGAAAAAATGCTACGTGTACGTATCTCGTCGCAGCTTACGTACCACGTAGCTTACGACGTGATACTGATTACGAATGTTGCATCAGTATTTAAGGGAATATAATTCGGAGCGTTCTCCATACAAACGAAGTCTGGTGATATTTTCAATACTAACTAATTCAAGTAAATGACATATTTCTAAAACAATCTTGAATATAATCTTTATGCTTGTATGAAGCCAGATTTTCGTTAAAATGTATGGTTTTAAAGTTACAGTGCCTCAAAGATTTCCATACAAATCTTAAATTAATCCTAGCATTAAAACTGTATATTTTAACGAAAATCAGACTTCATACAAGCGAGGTTAGTTTCTAGATTGTTACTGAAAAATTTCATTGATTTTAATTGGTTAGTATTGAAAATATCACCAGACTTCGTTTGTATGCTGAGCGCATTTACGCATTCGGAACAAACTTCTCTTCTCTTCTTTGTCTCATACTTCATTACTACGTATATGTAGCATTTTTTAGACAGTGTTTAGCGATTTTATAACCTTTACCTAATTGGTGAACAATTTTTTCTTTTCAGTACGAAACATGAAAATAAGTTTTCATAATAGCTTAGATAACATAAGGAACCTTTGTGTTTTGTAATTTTGCTGACGAAAAGTGTTGTCGATTTTATATGTACTTTCTTGTGACGAAGCTTGCCGTGGATTTTTGAATGTACATCCTTTTGCACGAGGCATGTTGCGAATTTAATATAAAAATTTTGTGTAAGTAATCATTTTATATTGCATTCGTTTTTGTTGTAATTTTTTTCCAATAAATACACTTTGTGAACATTATTTCAGTAACAAGGTTCTTCGGTATCCAACATTTCAAATTGTTTGACTACGAGTATAATACGTACAACGCGTGTACGAACCGCGGTTTTTTCCAGAGCACATACGCAGGAGAAATTCTATTTTCTGGTACATTACGCAGGTCAATCTGTTCAGCTTCCCTTTACTCCCCAAATGCTACCCGCAAGGAGTTTCAGTAGAATTATTAGAGAAAATAAAAATGATTTATAAAAGTTTTCAACAAGAATTTCGCCACGAGGTGTAGCGCTCACAATATTGCTCTTACAGTAATTGCTTGTTAAGTTTTATGAGAAAAATGGAAGGGGATTACTGCAGTGCTGGCCGTTGTGCTGTTTTCAATTTCTAAGATTAAAATGTTTGTGTTAAGGGGAAATTACCGTTGATGCGCTATATACAAACGAAGTTTGAATATACAGTATGTAACCTAATTAAGGCAAACCTTTAAACCACGTAGGTACTCTATCCATCAACCTGAACAATTTTTACTATGGGAGCAAACTTGTCATAACAAAAAAAAATATCTACTGTTTCATACGTTTAAGTAATGTAGGCATTACAGTTTAGTATGGAACAGTTGATTATTTTTTTGCGCTGACAGGTTTGCTCCCATAGTAAAAGTTGTAATTTCCCCTTATCACAAACATTTCAATCTCAAAAATCTGTTATCTTTGTTCAGTTTGTTTAGTATTTTGATATTGGTCCCCTAGTGAAAGTTGTTCAGTTTGATGGTCTAAACCAAAATGTTTATTTACCGTAGGTGCAGAATAAAGTTGGACAGCTGGTATGAAAACTGAATTAAAAAAGTAATTTTCCAGGAATTACGTTTAAATACATGTGTGAAAAAACCTAAATAATACAATTCCGTTTGAAGTCTACATGGAAATCCGAAAACATTTCATTCATACATTCGCTTTGAAAGATATTTTCCATTCAATAGGACATATAAAGACGTAAATAGAGTTACAAATTGGTATGTTTATCTCATATTCTACCTTTGATTATGAATCATTGGAAAATTGTTCTCTGAATTGTGAAATTCGATTAATTATGTGTTCGAATAATTTAAGAACACTAGCAATACGATAATAATAATAATTATGTAGTTATATACATTAATTTGCTCACTCATTTCATTATTATTTTATGGAAATATAAATAACCGTCCAAAAAGCCTAGCCTAACCTACCTGAAGATGGTGTTTTTTCGCGGCAGTGCTGCCGATTCCGGGGAATTTCCCCGATTTTCTGTGAATGAGGGGTGCGTACGGGAGAGTGCGGGGAATTTCATTTTTTTCTTTTTCACAATTTTGCGTCTGGTTGTTGCCGTATTGAATTTTGATTCCTGTCATGTCTTCAGTGACACTCGCGAGATTAAGACAAATCGATTGACGTAAAAATCATAAAAATCAGCCCACGCGTTTGGTCTCTAGAGTGCCACAAAGGAACTAACTTACATACATAGGCTGATAAACACATTATACCCTTCCTATGCGTCGCGCAATCGGGTAAAAAAGGATACAAGTACTGTAATTATTAACCTTGTATGTTATTTTTCGATTACATAACTACCTCACTCTGTCACTCAGAGAGATTAAGAGGTGAGCTTTAAATAGCTTTAGTTTCTAACCACTTGGCAATTTAAGTTGTGAAAACTATCTGAAGTTGAAGCAAGTTAAACGTTATTTAAACGGTAGTATGGTCCCGAGGGTTTACTCTGATTTGAGTTAGGTCACAAGGTGTCGGCGGGGTAGTTGTTGGGTAACTTGGATCTATTTTTAGGCTCCATTTTGTGGAGAAATGATCGGATACTTGATACGACACTACGATTTCCTTAAAACTATATTGGAAGGGAAAATATAAGAGAGGCAGAGGATACATATTTATCTAACACAGGTGAAAGAAACTATTTATGTTGTGTCGTATTATGAACTCAAGGCAATAGCGTAAAAGAGACAGGATTGGCAATTATTCCACCGATAAGAGCGTTACTCTTATAAGATGACGATGATGATGATATTATGGTTACGCTACTCTCTATTTTGCTCCATAAGAATAAAACGATATTCTGCAATTAGCAATACAATATTTTTTTCAGGAAAGTATAATAAAAAAAATAAAAAAAAAGTCGTGGTGGTCCAGTGGCGAGTAACCTTGCCTGCCGTGCAGGAGGCGATGGTTCGATCTCCGTCCAGGCCGACTCGTACCAATGAGTTTTTCGGAATTTATTTACGATTTGTAACACCACTGGCTTTTCGGTGAAGGAAAACATCGTGAGGAAACCTGCATGCTTCAGCTTCGAGGCATGTATTGTACCCACTGTCCATTACAAGTGGCGACGGGCTCACCCCCCGTCACACTGGACAGAGTTTCGGTACTACTGGTGAAACGTGGATGTTCTGAGTTTCAGAATATCTCTGACTACCCCCTCGGGGAATATAGTCGTGAGCATATGCTTATGCTTATGTATAATATTCGACATGAGATATGAATCACTTTCTTTCTATTCTTGTAATAGGTTGAGTATCATCAATAACGTCAACATGATCATCAGTGATTTTCTGATCCCTTGGCTCCTTGTTTATCATCATTGTCTCTATAGACCGAGATCCGACCATAAAATTATGCACCTATTTGTTTAGCGAACGAAATGTTGTTTAAGTAAAAGTTAACTGCCTCCGTGGTCTAATGGTTAAGAGCATTGGGTTCTTGGCACGGAGGTCGTGGGTTCGATTCCCACGGGGGACACCTAGTGATATGTCACTTTGTGCGTTTTCCCCAGTTGGTTAGGACATTGCAGTCCGAATCACCTGATTGTGTGAAAAGAAAGATGATTCCATGCTTCGGATGGCACCGTTGGTCCCGGCTACTATCTCTCGTGGTAATAGTCGTTACATAAAAACCACGTCAAAGGCCGTCAGTTTTAGTTTTCTGGCGTCTCAAGATGACTGATCTCTAGAAAAAACACTGAACATTGCTCTTTCTATAGCTCAAATGAATAACGTAAATCCCTAAAAACGCTAAAGTGTTTAACTTGCGCCGCTGAAAATTAGGCAACTAGTGATGCTTTTAGCTCTAATTTAAGCTATTTAGGTTGTCTAACTTAAGCCATCCCATTTGAACAATACACGAGGGGCGTACGTGTTTAGTAAGAATGAAATTATATTAACTGAAAAGAGAAAAACAAGCTCTTTAATTATTAATCAGCTATACCAACTCTTTTTGTGCAATAGTTATGTGTTATACAAGAGTGCAAAGTTGCTTTTTAACCGCGTGCTCAATTTTGATGACCGAGCAAGAGAAGGATTATAAAATAGAATCATAAATAGAATCAAAAATTCGAATCCTGAGCGTTAGCGAGGGAATCAAAAGAGCACAAGGTGAAAAATCTTTGCACTCGAGTGCAACAGGTAACTTTTCATCCCACCTCAGCGAAGAAATGACTAAATGAAAAAAAAAGGTTAGGTATATAAATTCGGCACCACGGAGGAGAAGTAAAAAGGTTTTAATGATGTTTTGAATTCACAGTCTTAGTGCACACGATGTTCTAAATTCAATTTACTTTATCCTCTAGCGTATAAAAACGGGTTTTGCACTCAGATATCGAAGAGCAAAAATACTCTTTCCGAGATGGGGGGATGAAAATTTAATTTGAATGTTATTAGGTAGGTATCGCAAACGGGGACAAAGAAAAACTCTAAAACCTACCTATTTGTTGGTTATTGGTTTATCCCCTGCAATATCTACCTAATAACATTCAAATTACATTTGAACAGACAAAGTTGGTATAGCTGATTAATAATTAAATAGCTTGTTTTTATCTTTTCAGTTAATATTCTTTTCATGCAGTCGTGTTTTTTTGTTTTTCTTAGTAATTAAGTTTATGTATGAAACTATCCACGTTCACGCCCCATCCTCGTCTCACGTCCTTTCTATCTGGCCCGCGCCTAAGCTGGAACCGCCCTGATCAAAACTAGTTATTATGAAATACAATTTCCGCATTTTATACGATAGCGAACTCTTATTTCCCCTGCCAGTATCTACTCGTACAACGTAAGTTAGAAACTACCTGTAATATTAAAGTTGTCTCCAAAGTGCACAATTTATTTTAAATTAAATTTTAACGCAATAAAGAACCGTTTTGTTCGAAACGAGAATAAAACTGCACGTAGCGTACTGGATGATTTAAAATGTTCATTCTATAGTCGCTTTACAAGAAAACGAGCAAACTACGTACGAAGCTACGTTAACCTCTGTTACTGGTTAAAAAACTTCGTAAAGGTATCTAAATAAGGCGGTTTGCGGTTGCGGTCTCGGCACTCTTTCTATTTTATAGCTAAACTATTTTTTTGACTATAGGAGGGGAAAATACTCAGTAGATAATTTAGAGCCGAGCCGGCGCGTTGCGGAGAGGTATGGACTCTCAATAATGAGGTCCGGGTTCGAATCCGCACGGAAAACATGCCACGTACCAATGAGTTTTTCTAACTTATGTACCTACGTATTACCGACTGCTCTCAAACATCGTGAGGAAACCTGCGCATATGCTGAAGAAGAAATTCTGATGCGTATGTGAGTCTACCAATCCGCATTGGGCTCGCGTAGTGGACTAACGCTCATTCACCCTCCCTGAGGGTAGCCCTGTGCCCTGCAGTGGGGTGTATATATAGGCTGATGATGATGAAGTTTGAGCCCACAGTTTGTATGAATTGTCCAGAGTTCGCTTCCACCACTTGCACATGAATCTTCATTTATTCCTATAAAGTTTTATTAAAATTCTCAGTAAATAAAAGAAACCTAACTCCAGGAATAGATCACCGCTACCGCAACCGTAGACCGCGTTAAATGAACCCTACCTTAACACTATTTCACAAAATTCCCGCACTATTCCTTAAATTCACTTGAAATTTTAAATTTCAATTTTGCTCGAGCTATGCAAATTCATACAAACGTTGGCTGCGAACAGGGTAAACAAGGCGATAGAAAGAAAAGCTGTTTTACGAGTATATGGACCGTTTATTATGCGATATCGTCCCAAATTTTCAAGATCCTGTTGCAAGTTTTCTACCCTCATATGTTTAGTTTAGGTAATAATACATGTTCCAGTGGAAATTATGAAAAAGCATGCCGTCGCAAATCCTTGGCAGCCAAAAATTGGGTTTGAGAGGCGGTATTCGAAATTAAAACTAGATTTATTCTAGGGTAGCAAGCCGTAGTCTCTGTCTACATCCATGTTATCATGGCGTCAGCTTATGCGAGTATGTATTAAACCTTCCCAGAGATTTTTATCCAATAAAATCTTCGTTATGCAGGATCCAAAACCATACCGAAACAAATGAAATGTGGAAACCCTATTTATTTGTGTATCTGATAACTTGTAGCTTCAGTTGTAGTGCCTAAACAAATGAGCGTACATATAATGAATGAAAGTTCGATTTTTGCACCTGCCTGCCAGTATGTTACTGAAAGTCGTATGGTAGCAACCATATTTTCTAAAGATCCTTGTACATAATCTTCTTACTGGAATATGTATCATTTTCTAAACATATGCGGGTAGAAAAGTTGCCACTGGATCCTACTCTAAAAACTCTTAACTGAAAAACGAGACGCCATACGTTACTCTTGTTTGTGGGAAACGTTTACGGGGCTACTAAAGACTAGCATTTTTAATTAAAAAAACTGAGCAAGTGCGTATCGGATCACGCGTGATGTAGGGTTCTATAGTAATTTGTCGGATTCGCCCCAAGAAAGAATATCATTCCTTAAAACTCTAAGAGTTTTCATCTCTGAAGTAACTTTCATTGAAAGGATGGTCTGATGATCACATTAACCGTCAACATTTATGAAGATTTTAATTTGTTTATTTAATATAAGTCGGCCAATTTTAGGGATGGTTCAGATCATAAAACTGAACAACTTTTGCTGTGGGATTAACTACATAATATAACAAAAAAAATTCTGTTCATACATTTCAGTCGAGTATGCATTGCAGTTTAGTATGGAACAACCGATTATTTGTGTAATTTCAGGTTTGCTCAGATAGAAAAAGTAGTTCAGTTTGATGGTCTGAACCACCCCTGAAAAAGACAAAGGACTTCTTCGTTTCTTACCGAACTATCAAGTCCCTAAAATCGAAAACGCGATACGTATACGGCTGTAAGATACTTTTTACCCGACTACGCCAAAAGGAGGGTTATGTTTTTTACGAGATTTCTCAAGATCAATATGGATAAAATGTTAGCACAGAGTACTATAAATGTTATAGTGTGGTACTAGAGCCATTCATTTTCCATCATAAACAGGAACTTATAAAAACTGCCGGATTACCATCTTCACATGCGACGCTAATTGGTACAAATACAAAATTCTGTACTAAAAGCTAATACAACACAACAAGATCCCTGATCGAAATCTTACTTCTACGTGATAAGAGCGAAAATCGCTAGTTTCGCCGGCATATCGAATGTGGCATGAAAGCAAAGCAAGTGGCAGACTACGTTTAAAGTTGACTTAGTTTACCAAAGACCGTTAAATCTAGGCATTTTGACTCCTATCGCTTCGACACAAGGCACTGTAAAGAGGCTTCAGGTGTGGAATGATCCGAAAGTTTATACTCATTAGGCTTGATAAAGCAATGTATAACTTCACCGCATCCTGAGTTGTGTATGATAACAAAACTGTGGTTGTGTATGATCTTACTTCATAGGCAAATGCACTTATAGCATGATCTAGATTCAAGAAGAAAATAAAACAGGTCAAGTGCGAGTCGGGCTGTTCGCGCACAGAGGGTTCCGTACCACACGACCACGCAACATATTAACTTACAAGTTTTGTTTTCTCCGGGACCTTTAGCGCGGGACCGACTCACACTTGGCCGGTTTTTATTATTTGTTGTTATACTATAGTGTTAGTTCTATAATCACACCAAGTTTGACGATTGCATGTATGACCGTTTTTATGATAGAGCGAAAAAAAAAACGTTAATAAAAACTAGTTCCTTGTATGAGTATGCGTAAAGAGTTATTTTTTTCAGTCGATTTTTTTAACTAATGGTATCATTTGACGGCCCGATAACACAGTCTGTAGTGAACCTGCCTGCTGTGCCGAGGGTCGCAGGTTCGAATCCCGTAAGGGACAAATATTTGTATGATGAATATGAATATTTGAACCCGAGTCATAGACGTTTGTATCTATATAAGTATTCTATATCTTTGTCTAGTCATCATAACACAAGTCCAGGCTAGATTCTGGTACTTAAAATGTGACTTGATCATTTGTGTGACAATGTCCAAGATATTTATTTATCATCTCAACCGATGGACGTCCACTGCTGGACATAGGCCTCCTCCAAGGATCGCCATAGCGACCGATCCTGCGCTTCCTTCATCCAGCATGTTCCCGCCGCCTTCACTAGGAACTATTGGTATAAAATGTTAAGTGCAGCAATGCTCTTACTTACAACAGATGATGGATTCTTAATTGAAGCAGTCAGGTTCGCAGGATATTTTTAAGTGCACAAATGTTATCGCCAAACACAACAGTCTCTCGTCCTTACCCTCCTATGACTGATGGATCGGGAGACCGATACGATCAGAGGTGGAGTCAGATGAAGAGGCACCGAATAAATACTAGTACTACCCGTTCAGAAAAATCACTTCGAAAATAGATTTTAATAAATAACTACTCTCTCTGCATGGCAATAAGATGCAAAGTTATTCGCACCCGTCTTATTGTACAATTCGCGAATAATCTACAAACTGTCACAACGGCGCGCGTGCAAACAAAAATGAACCGAGTTATTAGACATGAAAGCTTCCTTTACATAGTCTCCCTCTTTCATTCTGTCACGTGCTAGCAGCGTGACATCGCTAGGGTTTTCAAGTCTCGTATTGACTACTCACAAAATGATAGTATAATGGAGATTTAACCAAGAAGTTTACACGGTATACCTAACCGCCTTGGAGGGGATCGGCCGTCAAGCGTACCTGACCTGTAGAGTGAGACAAGCCTGGTAGAGGCTTTAACCGGCAGGCACACGTATGGGTGTCAAATATGTACAGGGGTGATGTCCAACTTTAAATACTATTTAACAAATAGCATTAACGCAGTCGGGTGTCAGGAGGCGATTAACTACCAGAAATAAGAATATCAAAAAAAGAATATAGGTAGCAGAATATTTTATATATGTTATGTACCAGATCTTGTATCAACTTAAGAGGATATAATTCGAAGCGCGCTCCATACAAACGTACTATGGTGATATTTTCAATGAAAACCAATGAAACTCAATGAAATTTTTCAGAATCAATCTAAAAACAAATTTCTATGCTTGTATAGAGTCAGATTTTCAATAAAATGTTTAGTTTTAAAGTTACAGTGCCTCAAAGATTTCCATACAAATCTTAAATTAATCCTAGCATTGAAACTGTATATTTTAACGAAAATCTGACTCCATACAAGCATATATATTTGTTTCAAGATTGTTTCAGCAAAATTTCATTGACTTTAATTGGTTAGTATTGAAAATATCACCATAGTACGTTTGTATAGAGCGCGCTCCGAATTATATCCCCTTAACGAAGCTTCAACCTGACTGCCTCACTGACTGCTAAACAACTTTATCTTTTGGGCATTGTGATCTCCGCCAACAGTTTATTTTTATAGCACTCAAGAAATTCTATTGAAAAATTCTTATAGAGCGAAATAGAAGCAATAAATAATGATTGTTCCCCGTTTTCCTCCCGATAGTTGAGTAGCCTTTGTTTAATATTCATCTTGAACGTGATTTATGATAATTATTCAGTGAAACTTGAACGATTTTTATTGTCTTTCTGCTATCTTGTCTCCGATGAGATAAAATTATTGTAAAGTAATTCTTTTTCTTCGAATCCGCAAAATTTTTCTTTTACGTTTATTCTTTGCTTACACAGGACTTTTTTAAGCGTTTAATACAAACTTGTCAGAGCCAGACACTTCGTTTATTGGCATAATATTGAAAGTAATATTTTTAGAATATTTTTAGCTCTAAGAGTTTACATTAAATCGCAAGAATTTTGGAGTGCTCAGAAACTTTACTACAAGCATCGAAAGGTTCACTTTACTATATCTTTAACTCCCTTTTCCATGTGGTGTTCGGTTTAAAAAATAAATACCAATAGTAAGAGATGACTATTACCATTTTTCATCGACAACATACCTGTGCCCGCGGCATGATAGCGCGATAAAGCTCTATCGCGCCCTAGGTCCCATTCTTTTTGCGCGCGAACGAACGAGTTAGCAGACGCGATAAAACGTTTATCGAGGCACCATACCTTGGGCACTGGACTCCTTATAATACATGAAAATTTTAAAATTCAGCGTATTGCTGAGAATGTTAGGACACCTAAAATGCATGTTTAGCGTCATTAGTAACCAGCCATGTTGAATTGTCATTGTAAATTGCAATTGTCACGTTTATTAATAAATAGGGCCCTGACTCCCATATTTTACCGGTAAGAGCCAGCCGGAGCCGGTTACATAATCTGTGGAAAGAGTCACTGCAGACAGTCCAGCCTCACCTCAGATCGTAACAGTTTGCCGTTCTATCAGAGGATAAGGAATAAGGATGAAAGAAATATGTGTTCAGCGCACAAATTCATAACATACTTCTAAATATCTTGCTTGCGTACGTACGTTACTTCATACTAGTGAAACGTGGATGTTCTGAGGGTTCAGAATATCTCTGAGAACCCCCTCAGGGAATTTAGTCGTGAGCATATGCTATGCTACTTACCTAATTTCGTAAAAAAATAGTCACTGTAGTAGAAATTGGCTATGAGAAAATCGTCGTCATTTATTTATTTATGGCATTCGTGTTCTGTACGCCTACCATGAGTTTTTACTGTACGTTACTACTGTTGTTACGTCACCAATTCGTATGTCAGAAATTAGTTCGCAACGTAACCACTAGAAGCACTGTACGAAATTCAATACAAAATTGGCGACGAAACTATAATAGTAACGTACAGTGAAAACTCATGGTAGGCCTACTGGAAGGTTTAGTAACAGTAGTTCTCTGTTACCTAAGTATTGCTTTTAGATGGCAGTAGAACAACTGCTTGTTGTACTTTCAGAAACACAGAAGCGATCAAGATGAACGAGATGTTCGACATAAATAATAAATGAATTGAATAATTGAATTGAAGATGGAATACCACTAAAATGTTTACTAATCCAAAAACAGACCTTATGTAATTCCGATTCAATCGGTATCAAATCGTAATGTTTTTGTCAGTTCTTGGCGATTCTAAATTTCAGAGAATGGATATTTTATGAAGATCGGGGAAACACATTAATATTAAAAATTTCCGGTAAAGTTAGTAAGAAAAACCTTATCGATTTTGTATTGATATAATCGGAAACTTACACAATACCTAGCTCTACTGACCGGAAGTGGCTTAACTTCGGTGGTTTCCAATAAGTACCGAAGCTCAAAGCCAACGTGAACGCAAGCGTGAGAATCCTAAATAGATACTGAATAAATAATAACAACTTTGTTTGAGCAAAAATAGTTTGATTGTTATTAGGCAGGTATCGCAATCGGGGACAAAGAAAATTTTTGGTTGGTCATTGATTGGTTTGTCCCCGCCTGCAATACCTAGCTAATAACAATCAAATTATTTTTGCTCAAACAAAGTTGTTATAGATGATTAGTGATGATAGAGCTTGTTTTTCTCTTTTCAGTTAATAGGTTTTTTATGCAGTCGGGTTTTCTGTTTATCTTAATAATTTAGTTTATTTCATACTTTTTAGTCTTGCTTCGAAACGGTAAGATAAAAGCACTATAATATTTATATATTTGGAATCGAATAATTACTAGCTTTCATTTGATACCCATATTGTAATTTTAACATTAAATATTGTATACCCATATTGTAATTTTAAAATTGTTTATTCCCCCTC
Source organism: Agonopterix alstromeriana (assembly GCA_963924505.1). Taxonomy (NCBI): domain Eukaryota; kingdom Metazoa; phylum Arthropoda; class Insecta; order Lepidoptera; family Depressariidae; genus Agonopterix; species Agonopterix alstromeriana. The sequence goes on along the minus strand of OZ004671.1, from coordinate 15,788,781 downwards.
TCTTTTTTAATTCGTAGACGCCATCTTAAAATAATATACCCTATGTCAATCTCACGATTTTTACAAATCCAATGATACCTCATACGTTAAAATCCATCAAGCCGTTTAGGCTGTAGGCCGTGCCAAAGAAATAGACATACAAACATACATACATACATACGCTCGAAAAACATAACCCTCCTTCTGGCGCAGTCGGGTAAAAAGATGATATTTTTAAAACATGAACTTTAAGAAATTCATTTCAATATTAGTATTTACTTTTGAATGCTCATTTTCACAAAATGCTGAATATAAAAATGAACTGATGAATATTTTAATTTACGCTGAGTTGGTACGTGCCGCTATTTAAATGGTGCTCCTTCAAAGGTACAAAGAAATAGAAAGAAATACCTAAATAATACAACGTTCATTTTAAATATTTGCTAGCTCGACAACCTGCGATCCTACTCTGAAATATCTTGCTGTCTAGATAACAGAGGAATCTGAAATATGTAATAGCTATTTGAAATGTCAAACTTTTATTAAAGTGCATTAAAACAAGCGATTCATCAGGATTTATGTGCCTACATTGAATTCGCAGAGGCAAAAATGGCAATGGGCTGGATACATTGATTACCCGCAGAATAGATGACACAGCATGGCCGGAGAGTTCTCGAGTAGCAACCGCGTACCGGAGTGCGATTTTTGAAACTCATTCGCAGAACTCAGCAGTTGTAATGATAAAATTACTATAGAGATATGAATCTTTCTACTGCTGATTTGACTTTCAAAAATCGCACTCCTGAAGTATGATTTTCGAAAGTCAAATCAGCAGTAGAAAGATGGATATCTCCAAAGTTCAAAGTATGAGTTTCAATAATCGCACTCCTGCGTGTCTAGTATTATCTCTGCATTACTGTTTCTGTTTTGGTGTAAAGTAAAGTATATTTGATATGATTTCATTTGAAGGTCGACCGAAGACCTGATGGAGTAGCAGGTACTCGTTGGATGACGGCAGCACGGTAACCGGTCGTTGTGGCGATGCTTGGAGGCCTATGTCCAGTAGTCAGCCTGGGTGCCAGTACTTTTTAATTTAATTTAATTTAATTTAATATTGTATACGAGTATCGGCTGAGATAATGATGATGAATTGTGAGCATTAAACAAATAAAAACTCTCTCGTAATCCTGAATCTAATGGAATGGGAAACCGACACGATCAGAGGTGGGGTCGGATGTAGTAGCTATTACCAGTAGCGGTCTTCTTCTTATCGTGTGGGCAGCAAGCCCTGGTATCAGAGTTTTTTCAGACCGCCTTACGGCCTCTGACGTGCTTTTTATGTAACGACTACTACCACCAGAGATACTAGCCGGGACCAACGGCTTAACGTGCCACGGAATCATCTATCTTTTCAGACAATCAGGTGAACCTGCCTGCAACGTCCTAACCAACTGGGGAAAAAAGCACTACGTAAAATTTTACTAGGTGTCCCCCGTGGGAATATTAGACCATAGAGGCAGTTACATGGTGATGGCATCAGATATTTTGACACTAGACAGCGTACGAAGGAATTAGTCGCCTCTTACGATACCCTTCTGGGTTGGTGCTATTCAACTTTGCTAGACCTACGGGTTTATCGTCGATCTACGGATTTTTGACCTGCCCTACGGATCTACGGATTTCAATGGCAAATCTACATATTTTTAGAAATGATACCCAACCGCAAATAAGTCAATTCATGTTCACTTTTTTTGTTATTCAAGTGTGTTTCGTAAAACATGGTTCCTACTCTTTTCCATCTCCTTCCTTCTAATTTCTGTCACTACACAGACACGACAGAAACATCTAACTATACATGTATGACAAAAGATGTGACACAAACAGTGATAATGAAAAATGTATATACCTAACAGAAAGATATTATTGAACCAAAAATAAAGAATTAATTTTATTGATTTTCATGTTGTCTGGGCATTATTCTCGCTTAAACTTGTCTAAGTTTCTAATTTATTCGCCAAACAGGAGCGATATTTTGGATCAATACGCTCCAAAATAGCCGGATAAAGCATTTTTAACAAGTCGGATTTTTCAATATCCCTGTCCTACGGATTTCTAAAAATCATATAGCGCAACACTATTCGAAGCAGGACCTCAGAGGAAGGATCTCCATAGAGTCCGCATAAATTTACGATTGTAGTTAGTCTCTTTTATCTTATGACGTACCTTTAATAGTAGAAGGAGATGGAACTATAGATATTTGTTTATGCGGCTGTCCACTTTTTTTTGAGCTAGTGTGTGAGAAAAGTGACCGTAAACATAAGGCCATATGTCACTTGGTGCCTTTTGTCCATACTACTTGACACCACACACTCAAACAATTGGTATGGCTCACTCTATTAGGTATAATCTCTTTGAGCAGGACACACGGCACGGACAAGACGGACATATCCTGGTCGTTATAGCTAAGTTTCTGTCCCCTGTAACATTATAAATAGTACCAAGTCAAAAAAAAACTAATTCGCGTTTCAAACAGGGGAGTATCACAACACATCGAGAAAGGAAGACGCTCAAAGGAGCCTGCATCACAGGCTTACATAAATAAATATCACATAACTTGAAAGGATGAGAAATTGTCTCTCACGACACGACTTGTATCAAACTATCTTTAATTGTAGCCCGGCTACACGTTGTCACGGCTAAAATAGAGCGCCCAAATTTTTTGCATATTACGTACAAAGGAAAAAGGTTTATTGCAGTGTTTCTGCATATACAACGTGTTAATGAATAAGCGCAAAACCTCATACACCCCAATTGATTTACAACAAAATAATTAGATTGAAACAATAATTTCTTTATTTTGATGGTTAAAATTTAAAGTTATTCGCATTTTCAGTTTTGAGGCAAAAATGATTTGTTATCATTTCAGCAATGAATGAAAGCACTAGCGTGCTCGCGGATACATTTTAAGAATCTTGTTTTGGTATTAAGTAGGGTGAGTGTGCCCGTGCGGTGGGTTGAGATCGTGTTCAGTAAATTTTAAATTTTCCAAACAAATTATTTAATATGTTGAAAAAAATTACCTATGTTGAAAACATGATAATTCGATTCTGCTCTCGATTCTAAACAAACTACTTTCTAGTTTTGCGTTAATTCATTAACACGTTGTATATCGGCATCAGACGAATATTTATTTACGCAATGACATAGGTACAGTGTATTCCGTTTTTTGGTTTCATCTGAGACAACGCAACGACTTCCCTTTCATGGTTTAATCTGAGACGTGCTTACTACTTTTTGCGCCAGTTCTAAAGAATCTCTCCCTTTTTTCCTCGACAAAAAAATCCAGAACAAAGTATAAATAAGCTACTTTTTCAAACTTTTTTTCCAATTGTATAAAGACTACGGCTACGATGCTTCATCAGAGGTTCTTAATTAAAAACCCGGAGAAACAATAGGGTTCCGTAGTGAAATATGGCTGGCTTGCTGCATCTGCATAGGAAGTGCAATGGAATTGTACAAAGATGCTTGTTTCCCTTTTCTCTACGCTTTGAAAGTAATGTTTTTGATGGAAATTAATGCTAACGAGGCGTCGGAGTCTCGCTCTTTTTTGAGGATTTTTAATCAAACTAGGAATAACTGATTGCTTATTTCATTACGCTTTGTTCCCTGTATTTGTTACCTGTAGTGTTGTGAGAAGCGCTCGTTGGCGTAGTAGAGCTTCGGTGTTGGAAAAGATCACCGAAGTTAAGCAACGTCAGGTCCGGTCAGTCTTTGGATGGGTGACCGTTTAGCGGTATTTAAAATCGAGCGATTCCGCGCTTCGGAAGGCACGTTAAGCAGTTGGTTTCGGATAGTTGCGTCTGATGGCGTTGTAACTATTCGATAAGTCAGGTCGGCAGCTTGAAAATTCTCTGACAGCATGTTGACCACGAACTTGCCTCCACCAACATGCACTGGGCCCGCGTGGCGGAGTATGGCCCATTCCCTCTAACCTTTATTCGTGAGAGGAGGCCTTTGCCTGTATTTGTATGGATTTATAGTTGATTTAAAATGATATACAGTATTTAAACTAACTGAACCTTTAAACCCATCAACCTGAACAACTTTTACTATAGGATACTTTTACAACTATGTCTTTGTACGGATTTGTACGCGAAAGATATTATAAGGTTCGCAACTAATATACCTAATCATTCATTTATTCGATAAATATTTAACAAACGTACAATATCAAATAATCGTTTTCTTCAGAAATACTACAAATTTATCTAAGTAAAATATATCCTTCCGAACCGTTTTGAGTTAAAACTTAAAATTGGATTACAACGGTCAAACTAATTGAAGGCCACCGGAGAACCCCTCTAATGAAAGGACCAAAATAACTGAGTAACGATATCGTAAGGGGTAGTTGTGACCATCGAGCGAAATAACTTTTACTACGGTGCTAAGAAATATGAAACTGTTTACAAAAGGAATCCAGTTTCCGGGATATATTGAAGTGTATAAGGTGTGCTGAAAATAGATGCACTCTCTCGCCTTACGCTCCTAAATCAGATGGAATGGGAAACCATTTCGATCAGAGCTGATACTAGATACGATGGTGGGCCTTAGAGATCTTGATGATGCCTAGTATGGGTTGGTGCTATTTTATGTTGGACACCATACATACATAATATGCTGAAATTTTTTTAAGCGGATGATCAAACCATCAAACTGAACAAATTTCACTTTGGGACCAACATCGAAATCGCGGAAAAAAAATCAGCTGTCCCATACATTTGGCTAAAGTAGGTTTGCAGTTTTGTATGGAGCAGTTGATATTTTTTTCGCGATTTCGAAATTGGTCCCATAGAGAAATTTGTGCAGTTTGATGGTCTGATCATACCCTTAAAAAGTGTCAGCATATTAAGAAGGACCATGTATGCAACCACTGAAATTAACCTAATAATACAGGAAAAATAGGTCTATTTGGAGGCAAAATTGGTACATCACTGAAACTTTCTTTTAACTTTATCGTGGAACTAGCTAGCTATAATGCAGAGTCCACCCAAAATTTAGGGGTCCCACCCCCTTCCAGGGGGGTGAATTTTGGAAAATGCACATTTTATAAAATAGTAGTGAGGTGTCTTTCGAGCTGAATCGAATGCGACCATCACAAAGATAAAAAAAGCTTGAGGGGTTTACAAATTTTGCCTCCAAACGGTTATTATTATAACACTTTATTGTACACACAGATATAATAATTCACATTTTTAAACATGTACAAAGGGCGAGCTTATCTCTGAAGAGATTTCTTCCAGCAGATCCGCAAAAGAGACAGTTAATAAACACAAGGCGAACTTAATGTGTACAAACAAACTCATAGTTTGACTTACTTTAACGGTCATTATTTTGCTTACTTTACTTATACTCGAAATATTTATGCTACAGATCAATCTAGAATACGTGGCAATAGTAATTCAATGAATGACAAGACAGAAGGAGGAAACTGAAATGCTTCTATGAGCTAGTGTTCGATTTCAAGTCTATACATCTTTGTGCTCATAGGAAATCGCGAAAAAATCAAACGAATTGAAAGTTCGATTTGTCGGTCTGATCATCATCCCCTTAAAAACCCGTCAGCTTAATTAGGCAATTCAGAAATCACAACATCGTGATTATTTTACAATTAAAAGATGCAATTAATGTTCTAATCCTACCTATCTTAGCTTTATTTGCTAGTTTAGTTAAAACATTTTAAGATGTCGAAATGCTCACTTTAAATTGAAGTACCATCTAAACTAACCCGGCGTGCCCTAACCAAATATAGCCAAACCTAAAATATTTCCTAAATCACAGTAACGTCAGCCACCACAATGATTAATTTACAATTAAAAGATGCAATAAAAGTTCTAATCCTACCTATCTTAACTTTATTTGCTAGTTTAGTTAAAACATTTCGAGATGTTGAAATACTCACTTTAAATTGAATTACTAAACTAACCCGGCATGCCCTAACCGAATGTAGCCAAACCTAAAATAATTCAATATAATAAACATTGTAGCTCTCGAACGGATATGGACCGATTTTGATGCGGTTTTTATACCAATTGGTTGGTTGGTTTTTGTCTTGAGATTCGAGTCGAATACTTTTTTGACATAATTTGTTTGTATGACAAAAATGATAAAATCGTCTATGACTCGACTGAGGAAATGCCAAGAAAAGAATACCTACATTTTTCTGAAGGATAAATAAGCAGTTATAATTCATAGCAGCCTCTATATCGTTGTTGCAAACATAAATATCATTTCCATGTTATTATTGCAAACATTCATACCACCTCTCAAATGTTTTTGCAGACTGTATGCACGTTCGTAGGAAGTTAAGATCAAACAGTTCTGAGGATGCGCATAAGATTTGTCAAACATTCCAATATGCCGTCCAAACTCCGTGAGGCGTAAACAAGGGTCGATAGTTCAACAATTCGACCGAGATTTTGAAATTCAATGCTGCAGCTGAATTTTCATTCTACTTTCGGCTGATCTGAAACGACTCGATTGGAATGTTGGCAGTCAAATGTTTTTTTGGGTTCCGTACCTGAAAAGGAAAAAATGGAACCCTTATAGCATCTCTTTGTTGTCCGTCTACTAAGACCTTTTTCTCATGACCGGGTAGAGGTATCAAGTTGAAATTAAGGGAATATAATTCGGAGCGCGCTCCATACAAACGTACTATGGTGATATTTTCAATACTAACCAATTCAAGTCAGTGACATTTTCCTGAAACAATCTTGAAACAAATATCTATGCTTGTATGGAGTCAGATTTTCGTTAAAATATACAGTTTGAATGCTAGGATTAATTTAAGATTTGTATGGAAATCTTTGAGGCACTGTAACTTTAAAACTATAAATTTTAACGAAAATCTGACTCTATACAAGCATAGAAATTTGTTTTCAGATTGATTCTGTAAAATTTCATTGAGTTTAATTGGTTAGTATTGAAAATATCATCATAGTACGTTTGTATGGAGCGCGCTCCGAATTGTATCCTCTTAATATCATACACTAAAGTTCAAAAAGGTCTCAAGTAGGTGTCAAAATGTAAGCTTTCTTAGCCACCACAATTTAATTTAAATCAAAAGATACTGCCATTTGTGTCATATATTTGATACTCGCTAACTCCCTCATCAAAACCTTTAGGGTACCTATTTCCCGGTAACCTAGAATTATGAAGTTTTGCAAGACACAAGGTCTCACAGCACCAGTAAAGAAAAAAAACCGAAACAAAAAAAATGTTTTTGCTATTACAGACACACATTTGCAGTTGGTTGCTTCATAGGTACATAATTAAGCTTGTACGGAACCCTGAGGGTGCGAGCCCGACTTGCCCTTTGGGGGTTTTTTTATGGTAGTGTACTTTTTTTAACTGTTCCATGGGTTTTTTAATCTTTCATGGATAGTTTAACGAATTTGTATAATTATCTAAGGTCTAACAAAATTACTGAAACTTTTTAAGGGGATAATCAGACCATCAAACTGAGCAACTTTCTCTATGGGACCAATATCGAATTCGCGAAAAAAAAATCTGCTGTTCAATACAAACCTACTTGACCTAAATGTATAGTAAAAAAAAAATCTGCTATTCAATACAAACCTACTCGACCTAAATGTATATATACAAAAGATTTTTTATTTGCTATTTCGATATTAGTCCCATAGAGAAAATTGTTCAGTTTGATGGTCTGATCATCCTCTTAAAATAGTTTCACCTAATTTTGTTAGACCTTATACATACACAGTTGAGCAAAGCACACGACCGTATTCTGTACTGGGATGGTAAAAATAATCTGCTGTTTCTCCCAACAACAATGCGCATCAGATATATTGAAAATTAAAAACAAAATATATTTTTAAAAGCGAATGGTCCAATAAAGCTCTTAGCAAACTCATCACGTCGTATAAAAGGTGTTGTGTTTACTTAATGGTTATTTTTATTTTTACCCGTTGTATAAAGGGCTATAAAATAAATAAACGTTTTGTCTCCACTTACGTGTGACGTGGGTTAGGTAATGTATACAGGTTGGAGGTGAAAATGTTGTTTCTTGTTACAGGGAAAAGTGACAGTGATAGGAAATGACGTTTGGATTGCCGAATGAAGGTATACGTTTACTGTTATTTAATACGTGAGCATTTACAGTAAACTGCCTCCGTGGTCTAATTGTTAAAAGGATTGGGCTCTTGACACGGAGGTCGTGGGTTCGATTCCCACGGGGGACACCTAGTGATATGTCTCTTTGTGCGTTTTTCCCCAGTTGGCTAGGAGCCAATCAACTGATTGTCTGAAAAGAAAGATGAGTCCGTGCTTCGGATGGCTACTATCGGCTACTATCTCTGATGGAAGTAGTCGTTATATAAAAAGCACGTCAGAGGCCGTATGGCGGTCTGAAAATAACTCTGACACTAGGGACTAGCTGCCCACACGATAAGAAGATTTACAGTAATGTTATTAGAGTAATATTAGACCACATTATTTTCGGATTGGACGCAAATGGATGCCAGAGCAGGGCTTGGAACCGGTACCAGAATTACAGGTTCTGTATCGGTACTTACTGGTTCTTACCATTTCGGTACTTAGGTACATAAATAAAAATGATATAAAATTCCCATATGCGTAACTGCTAGTAAACAAGTCTGCTAACCTAAACAAAAAGTCAACATAAAATGAAATTCAAAATTACAAAGATCCAATCGAGTAGGGTAGAGTATACAAAAGGGCTTTGGAAGCAGATTTCGTAATGGGTTTTTCGTTTTACAGTGTTACGTAGTTTATTATTTACAAGCAAAACAGTTTAAAAATCTAACACTGGCTCTTAATTTTCGACTTTATATTTTGCATTGAGCATGAATATGTCGAGATAGAAGCGTTAAAATGACTGAGACTTAAACTACTCTTCATTCCATTTTATAAAAGCTGTCCATAAAGCTTGAAGATAACATTTATCCAACAACACCTCACTCTGTGGGGTAGGTAAACGATTACCCTCGTTTCTTCTTAGTCATCACATTTCTGATTTAGAGTTATAGTTATCTGTCTTCAAGCTTAATATTCTTTCACTAAATGTAAATATGAAGAGTTAGTCCACCACGCGAGCCTAATGCGGATTGGTATTTAATGTAATTTCTTCTTCAGCATATGCAGGTTTCCTCACGATGTTTTCCTTCACCGTTTGAGAGCAGTCGGTAATACGTACATAAGTTAGAAAAACTCATTGGTACGTGGCATGATGTCCGTGCGGATTCGAACCCGGACCTCATGACTGAGAGTCCATACCTCTCCGCAATGTGCAAGCGAGCCTCTTAAAATTGTATACTGAACCCTAAAAAGAATAAACTCAAAAATCAGCTATTACTATGTAACAGCGCACTGAACTAAATCTCCCTAACAATAAAATAGTTAGCTTTATTCCCCAAAAAAATCACGAAAAATCTCGTACAAAATACAACCACAATTGTATAAAAGCACACATATTACGCAAACGTTATAACGCATCATCTACCACTCATATACCCAATTTACTACCGAACAAACGAGATACACTATAACATTTGTGAATAGGGTAGAAAGGGACGTACAAGGGCCCATTCGTCCACTCATGACCGGGGGTTTCTGGCGGTGACATGTAAAGAAAATTCCTTATTGCTTCCGACCCCCAAAGTGGCTGGATGAGAGAAAATGTATTAATATATTATTGCATTGACAGTCTCTGAGGACTATAGCAGTCTTTGTGAAGTATAGAGACCGTAGACACTTTATTGTATAAGTAAAAAATTAAAATAATTTATTCAATATAGGAACCTGTGTATCTGTGTAATATAGGTACCATGAGTTTTCATTGTACTTTATTACTGTAGTTACGTCACCAATTTCATATGGCAGAAATTAGTTCTCAACGTTACCACTGGGAGCGCTGTACGAAATTAAATACAAAATTACTGACGTAACTACAATAGTGAAAGGATAGAGAAGCCCACTTACTAATTGTCAAATTGTTTATTGAAACTATCACCGTATCACTCGTGTTATCGCTCTGTAGAGAAGATACGGCCACAAACTCTAGATAACATTTCGACCAGAATCTCAAAGCATAACAAAAAAGTAAAAAAATATAGATTTTCACATGGTAGTATCAAAATGTCATCTGTCTAGTCAAAGTAGGCCATTTACAAACTGAGACTTTGCTTACGCGCGATTTTCAATTGCGTGAATGCATCTTTACTCTAGGCATTTGTATCGATTCTAACGCGTGACTGAATCGATGCAGAAGCGCAGCAAAAAGTCGCAGAGTGTAAAGGGTCCTAATCTAATTACCCCAGTGTTGCTTACTCTAAAATTTTATTTCCTAATTTGCTATTAGATTCTGGTCGATCTATAACTATTAGGTACAACATAAATTCTTAAGCAAAGCCTATAGCCGACCGGAGATAGGATATCATCAGGGCGATCCTAACTTTACCTTCGCCGATCAAAACAAGGAAATGCTAACAATTTAGTACCATTCTCTATTATCCTAAGAATATGCTCAGAGATGATTTTTTGTTCTTGATATGCTTGTTCAAAGAAGCATAGTGTGTTCAGAAGCACAGAACCCTGAGATAAAATGCACTTTCCGTTTTCTAAATATCTAGAACGTTTCCGTCGGAACATAGAAGTGACATTTGAAGGAAATCGTTCTCGATATATCGAAAATCGAAAGTACGAGTAAGGGGTCAAGGATTGAGTCGATTATCGTTTCGAATGGCGATGATTTAAGCAAGGTTCGCCTCCATTCAACCCAAATTGCTTTCATATATTTTTGTTTTATTGTTTTCGTCTGAATGTTAAAACGTCTAGACAAGCTACATAATAAATTTTCGATAAAATTTCGTCTTTCACGCATCGCTGGCCAGCATGAAAACAAAATAGGTTGAGTTTTGATAAACAACTTAGAAAGATCCAAAGATAAATGCATAATCCATGTAGGCAGGGTTCAATATACAATGGTGGACAATTTTCATTGCCTTAACTTCATGAGTTGGTCGGTAATTGTAGCAAAATTTCTTACAGCTACCTAGAGGGAGTTTGGCTGTGAGTTTTTACATAGGATACTGAAAGACATTCTAAATTCTTACATTACCTCATCATCATTGGCCTATAGATAACCGTCCCACTGCAGGGCACACGCCTAACCTCAAGGAGGGTAAGTATATGGGCGTAAGTCTACCACGTGTGCCCAATACTGCGTGCGCGTGACTTGTATAGACGGCGGGCGCCGTACCGTGATGATAGGTCCGGGCTTTTACAATTTGTATCACTTCATGACTTTGGGAAAGATGTAACTTATTATTAATCTGTGAATAGACATAAAGTAATACAGAAATCGATACATTTATTTAAAATAAGTGTTCAGATGTAATGGGGAACTTGCACCAAAATTATAATGAGAACTTATCTTATTAATAGTTGTGAATAGAACATTACTGAAAGATTTATTCTAAAGTTTTTATTTTTACGAAATATTTCAATTATAAGTTTCGTGGATCAGAATTCAGAACATAATTTCAAACACCAATCCAATCCAGTTAGAAGAGTACGGCAACATATTATAGCGGATGATTTGTGATGACGCGTTAGGAAAAGGAGTGACGTCACGTCATGGCAGTGAGCGTTTTGGCGCGGAATTTGCAAAGTCAACTTTTGATTTGCAATAAATAAACGATTTGTGCATATTTTATCATTTTTCTTTTTGGTATTTTTATGTAAATTAAATCTTTATAATGCACTAAAAATATAAAACTGTGCAAGTATCCCATTATGATTATGATGGAAGAAAGTTTTCTTCAAATTCATCGCCTTTGAGTGAAAAAAAATCTGGGTTAATCGGGTAAAGCTACTTCAGGTCTACTAGTTTTAGGTCTTATTAAAAGCTAAGAAAGAATTTAATTAAAGTGTAAAACTAGCCCGAGATAACAAATTAATCTGGAAATTGTGTAGGTACATAAACACTTTTCAACTGAGTTTTATTACTACTTTATGAATTTCTTTGCAAATATTTATTTTATTCGTTATATTTGAAAACAGTTATTGTTGACAACCTAAGGCGCAGTTTATACAGAAGAGACGTGTGGAGGTGGCGGATACTCAAAGTAACACAATTATTAACCTTATTACCGTAGGTAAGTAGCATAGCGTCGTCGTTTGGAGAATTACGCCCGCGCCTCCAGCCTTCATTCTAGACGTGCTGGAGGCGATTCTCCTTTACGACAAAAACGACGCCATGTTACGTACTATAAGGTTGATATTGTGTTACTTAGATAATCCACCACCGCCACACGTCTCTTCTGTATAAACCGTGGCGAACATAATTCATAATTTTATGTTAAACATGTAACTTACTCATTCGTTCACTTAACATGCCTTTTCATATTTATACAGGGTCTAATATTAATACGTTACATATCGAACAGGTGCTTCAGACTATCAAACCACAACTTTCACTATGGAGCTTACATCGAAAATATATTGAATAAAATACATCTGATGTTCCTGCTGTTCTTGCTACTCGACCAAAAAGTACTAAACAACAGATTTTGTTTTTTTTAAATGAGACCTCGGTCATAGAAATAATAAGAAATTCACATATAAGTTTTAGCAAACGGTGGCTATTTAAAATCGCTTTTCAAATAGGTATACCAGAAAAATTAATGTTCGGTAAAAATTCTACATAGGAGATTTCAATTTACGCCGACGAGTAACGTATCGGGTTTCTAATTTGATTAAAACGTAGAAAAAATAAAATTGAATTTCGAAAATAACTTCGCAAAATAATGTTCAGAGTTCACTAGTAGAATTCGTGTACCTTCTAAAAAGTCAGTTCAAGTTTGTTACAAAAGTGATGAATTAGTTTTAAATAGAATTCTAACCCCAAAAAACATACTAAAGTACCATACATAGTTCATAGTTCTGACATATTAAAGTACATAATCCCTGTTAATTCGTATTTATTAAGTAATCTGTAAAATATTTGTATTGACGGCCCGATAGCACAGTCGGTAGTGAACCTGCCTGCTGTGCCTATGGTCGCGGGTTCGAATTCCGTCAGGGACCAATATTTGTATGATGAATATGAATATTTGTACCCGAGTCATGGATGTTTGTATCTATATATGCATTCTATATCGTTGTCTTGTCATCATAATAGTCCAGGCTAGATTCTGGTACTTTAAATGTGACTAGATAATTTGTGTGACAATGTCCAAGATATTTATTATTTATTATAGTTCTGACATATTAAAGTACATAATCCCTGTTAATTCATATTTATTAAGTAATCTGTAAAATATTAGTATTGTAAAGCACCTAACTGACATTGTAATTATTGTGTACTTATTTGTAATTATGTTGAATTATTCTGTTTGTTTGTGCCTTAACTGTGATGTAAGCTTTGACATGTTTATTGCATCTAATTATTATTATTGCTACTTGTAATAACTGTAAAATTTTATGTGTTTTTTTAATATTCTACGCAGCTATTGTTGTCTCTGAATAAATAAATTGAAATTGAAATTGAAAAGCTTAGAAATGTACGTTCGTTAATCACAAGCCAACAATCAAAATAAAAAAAGTAATTTTCTAACCTAATAATAAACTTGCGCAAACTAACTTACACAGGCAGGTTTCATCAAAAGACCATTGTGTGATGTCAACAAAGTAGGTAACAATATACTAGAATGTACTTTTTGTCCACGTTTTATGACAAAGGAGGGTAACTGGATAGGGTCAGTGACACCTAAGAGGAGATTACGTGGCGACCGACTGTTCAATTTGTTCATAGATTAATTTTCTCTCGTTTTGATGATAATTTATGTTGTCAGTAGATACTTTGCTGTTTTATGTACGCACGGCGACAGATAAACCTACCCATAGTTGGACCTTATGTCTATGAACATAGAGTTCAACTATGGGTAGGTTGATCTGTCGCCGTGTGTACATATAACAAAAATTTATGACTGTACAAAAAGGACGACAAGATTATCCGATTCCTATTTAGCTTGCTGGCCAATTCTGATAACCAAATGTAATAAATTTATTGGATACATATAGTATCCGTCATACCTTGGACGGTACAAAAGCTGTTCTAAGAATAAGTGAGAGTAAGTGTTTCAAATCTCTGTTTTTGTAATGCAAAATAGCCTTAGAATTTCGTTGCTATTTTGAATGGATTATAGGTGTAAAAACACCCTAATAATATTTAAAAAAGAGTTTTATTCTTTTAAATCGACTTTCCCAGCTTTTGTGTCGAGTAGGTTTTGCAGTTTTGTATTGAAACAGCAAATATACTTACTTATAAGTTTTTAAAATGTTCAATAGAAAAGCTTTTTGAAATAAAATAAAACTTTTTCTCAACAAACACACTAGAAAATGAACCATTTCCAGTAGTCACCTCCTAAGTCACCAGTTTACCCCCCCGGGCTCACCCCCCGTCACACTGGATAGAGTTTCGGTACTACTTGTGAAACGTGGATGTTCTGAGGTTTCAAAATATCTCTGACTACCCCCTCGGGGAATATAGTAGTGACCATATGCTTATGCTTATAAAACTTTTTCTTACCAAACACTCGAAAAGGAACCATTTCTAGTAGTCACCTCCTAAGTCACCATTTTACCAAAATTAACTAGGACTAACTAAAAACACAAACATCCAAATCGGTTTAGAAATATGCCAAAGTTACAGCGAAACAAATATAGGTAATTATTATCACCATGACCAATGGCATCCTGAAATGTCCTGAATATGGTCTCAAGTGCTATATGCGCTGTGACAGCTAAGTGTTTGAATCTAGCAACATATGGAATTATGGTTTTTTTATTTTATTTTGATAATTAAAACTGACAAAAAGAGTTACTAACTTTCTTCTACAGGGTGACAGGGTAAACAGTTGCATTACTTTAAGAGGAAACCTATAGGAAATTCTGAAAAATAAATTCGGTCTTTCCATACTAAATGCAATCAGCAGATCGAATTTTTGCATGAAAAGCAAAAAAAAATCTCGAATATCCTATAGGTTTCTTAGGGGAAGCTTTTTGTATCATGCGTAGAATCCACAGAACGTTATAAGCGGGGTTAGAAGTACGAAGTAGGTGTGGAACGTGTCGCCACAGGTTATGCAATGATTTGCATAACACCATAAGGCGCGCGGCGTGGTTCGAGCAAGAGGGCATGAGTAATTGTAGCAGCGTAACGAAAATCTGACTCCATACAAGCACAGATATTTGTTTCAAGATTGTTTCAGCAAAATTTCATTGACTTTAATTGGTTAGTATTGAAAATATCACCATAGTACGTTTGTATGGAGCGCGCTCCGAATTATATCCCCTTAAAGTAATGCAACTGTTTACCCTAACACCCTGTATATTAAAGTCGGTTGAAAAGAGCTATCAACTGAACTGCAATTTAATCCAGTACGCAGAAACAATGATTGTAATGAGATACACGATGTTAAAACAAACAGGTTCACAGAACAATTCCCCATTTTAAGTTTAAAGTTTCACACAACGTTTGTGAGCTCCAATGGTTTCAGAGTTGTTTACAGGGATTATTAAGTGGAGCACTGTACTTGTGAGTTTTTTAACGTATTGTATTTTTAGTTCGGTAGCAGTTCATGCCCGAACTACTGAGACAAAAAAAGTACAGTCGCCATCAGATATATCATGGCAAACAAGGTGGTCAAATATTTCTAAACAGTTCTAATTTTCAATAATTTCTTTACACATAACCAATCAAAAATATCTGAACGCCTAGAACATCAAATTTATCTACGCAGCCAGGATGATCATAAACATCTGAGCAGTGTAAGAAAAAAGACCTTACTCCGTTTTTATAAATTTCAATTTTAAGTAACACTGTAAAGAAAATAAGCTGTTCAGATATTTATGACAAAATGCACGCTTAGATATAATTCGTAACATTTACTGTAAAGAATTTATTGAAAATTAGCACTGCTGAGAAATATTTGAACACCTTGTAAAGATAAAGATAAAGATAAAGATGCATTTATTTGTATGACATGCGTAGTTTTACAAGCAGGTGTTACAATAATTATTATGTCCTACATGTCTTACCTTACGGCTTACAAATTATTATTATGATAATGTCAGAGATGCTAATTCCAGTATTAAATTAACTCATTACAATATCTTACACTACTTAATTATAAATTCATGGCCAAGATTAGAGCATAACAATATTTGGTCATATCAATGAAATATTAAAGTAATGTCAATAAAAAGAAAACAAAAAAATATTTATAAAAATTAAATGTCAAACGAATAAAATTATACAAGTAGTGTCTAAAACCATGCAAGAAAATAATTGTATGACCAAAAAAAAATAACTAAAAACATATGATAAAATGTCAGTGTAATATAATTATAAATCAAGTCAAAAAAAAAAAAAAAAGTGAATAATTTAGCTAATTAATTAAATTACATCATTAAAGAAATCTTGAATTGTATAATAACATTTTTCTATTAATAATTTGTTCAATTTCAATTTGAATAAATTTGTATTTAGGGATTTTATTTCACTTGGTATTTTATTGAATACTTTAGGGGCCATTGCAAAAACGCTCTTTGACATCATTGCAGTTTTTACGTGACGCAAACAAAGGCTAGTTTTATCACGCAGATTGCGGTTATGCACGACTCCTACTTGCTGAAATAGTTCAGGATTTATTTTTACGAATACCGCTACTTCGAGTATGTAGAGTGATGCCATTGTCAATATTTTATGTTTGATAAAATATGGCCTACAGCTGTCTATCCTATTTAGCCCAAACATTGCCCTGATGCACCTTTTTTGGGCTTTGAAAGCTTTGTCTTTGTCACTTGAATTGCCCCAAAAAATTATCCCGTATCTTAGGACTGAAGCAACCAAACCATGATATGCTGTCAGGACTGTTTCTGTGTTTACAATCTGCGCAAGTCTATACAGGGCATATGAGGATATAGACAGTTTCGAGCATAACTGTTCTATATGTGTTTTCCAGGTAAGAGCCTTATCAATGTAAACACCGAGGAATTTGGTTGAGACAACCTCTTCTATTTTTAGACCTTTGTAATGAATGTTTAGGTTCGGTGTGGCTTTGCGTTGACTAAATTGCATTAACTTTGTTTTTTCTATGTTGACCTTTAGATTATTATTATTTAGCCAAGAGATGATTTTATTTAGCACAATATTTATGTCGCCTTCATAGGAGCTACATTCCTTACACTCTATTATTGCAGTGCTGTCATCTGCGAAAAGTGTCATGGGTTGGTCTATTGCTTTGGGTAAGTCATTGATATAAATAATGAACAACAAAGGACCTAGTACACTTCCCTGAGGAACGCCGTACATGACAGTACGTGGATGTGATAGAAACACTTCCTCCTGTTTTGTTTTGTGATTGATTTTCGCTATCTCTACGTATTGTTTTCTATCTTCTAAATATGATTCTATCATCTTGTTCAAATTGCCACGTATGCCGTATGCATTTAATTTTCCAAGTAGTATCTGATGGTCTACGAAATCAAATGCCTGCGTCATATCCATGTAGATGGCAGAGGTTGGCTTTTTTTTATCAACATTTTCCATAACAATATCAAGAAACTCATATATTGCCATGTTTGTGGTCATATTTTTCCGAAATCCTTTTTGCTCCCTTGTTAATAAGTTTTTTTGTTCAAAGTAAGAATAGAGTTGATTGTGTAGATATTTTTCAAAAATTTTTGCAAATATCGTGATAAGTGCAATAGGTCTATAAAATGACATATTTTCCCTATCTTCTTTTTTGAAAAGTGGCTTGACGATAACAGTTTTCAATCTCTCTGGAAAAATACCAGCGCTTATACATAGATTGATAATATAGCTTAAATGTGTTGCTATATACTCTGCTACAAATTTAACTACTTTGGTACTTACACCATCATATCCTACACTATTCTTATTTTTTAGGTTTCTTATTATTGTAACAATGTCAATAGGTAAAGAAGGCAACATGAACATTGATGTGCTAGTAGGTATAATATAGGAGTTAGGGAGGCAACCTGAACCTGGTAGTTGTGATATTTTGTCAACAAAATGGTCATTGAAAGCATTTGCTATTTTTTGGGGATTTTCAACAGTAACTTTATCTATATTGATTTTTAAAATCTGTTCTTTAGGTAAATTTAACTTTGACCTATTTATTACTTGCCAAGCAGTTTTTGATTTGTTATCGGAATTTTTTATAGCATGAACATTTTGAGCCCGCTGTGTTAGTTTTAAAATTTTTTTAAATCTCAATGTGAAAGTTTTGAGTTTTAACTTATTACCTGCAGATGGTTTAAGTCTATATTTCCATAAAAGCTTTCTTTTATTTATACTACTGTTTTTTATACCTTGAGAAATCCATTTTTTTTTCTTATTTGTTTTAATGGTTATATTTCTTACAGGAAAACAAAGGTCGTAAAATAGCTTAAACAAATCAATGAAAATATTAAAGGCTTCATTTGGATCCTTCGTAAGATAAATGTCGCTGAATGTCACTCTCTCCATGCAATGTCTAAATTTGTGCAGATTTTCAGTACAATAGTCTCGCTTTTCCACCTGCCAGCAATCAATAATACAAGTTTGTTTGACCGGAAACTTCAACAGCTGAGCAGTATGGTCAGATAGAGCTAATTCCAACACTTCTCTTTTACATTTTTTTGACATATTAATAGCAATGTTGTCCAGACATGTACCACTACTAAGCCTTGTCGGCTGCTTTATTTGTAACTTCAGATTGTAACTAGCTAGAATACTCTCAAATTCCTGAGTAATGTTGTCATTACTTAATATGTTAATATTGAAATCGCCACAGAGGATAATACTATGTTTATATTTCTTGCTTACAATTTGTAACACAGCTTCAAGTCTTTCAAAGAATATACTTAGGTACATATTTTTATTTTTAGATTTAGGTATTCGGTAAATACATATAATTATAATTTTGTGACTTATTAATTCTACAGCACAGCACTCAAAAATTCCACATATCGAAAGTTTCATAATGTCAATAAGTTCGTTGCATTGATGTCCGATTTTAACTAAAATGCAGGATCCTCCTTTTTTCTTATTCCTTTTAAATGACGCGGCAATACGATAGTTCTGTATGAAGAATACGTCCTCACAGCCAATTGTCATATTATGTTCCGTAATGCAGAGAACATCGGCATGTATTTGCTTGTGTGACAATTCATCGAGACAAACCGAGAGGTCATCCGATTTTGAAATTAGTCCGGAAATGTTTTGATGCAGAATGTATATATATTTATACACGAAAAAGCTGGTTAGGATCCTGTTGTTCATTGCCAATCTCAGGCACATCCTGAAACTGAACTGACGCACTACTTAGATTAGTTGTGTGTTCATCTTGAATAAATGTCATCATTGTAGCTAAGTCTTGAAAGATTGTATTCATGCCTTGATTATTTACCCGTCCGGAATGTCTAGAAAAATTGCTATAATCATATGTGAGATTTAGGTTACAGTCTAGAAGATATGCGTGCTCATGTGTCACTATATCAAGGTAGAGTAAATTGTTGAATGTTTCTACTCTCCAATTGAATAAACTTGAATACCTTCCACAGTTGTATGTCGGAAAACATATAACAATATTCGTATGGTTTAGCTTCTGTATTACTTTTCTTAAATACAAAACCAATTCGACATAATTCTGTGTAGTTTTAAAGTCTCTTTCGCCTATAAACAACATACAGAAGTCATTCATGGTAAAATCTTCTAATTTTGTTTCTGCATTTTTCAATAAATCTTTGATGCCTACGTCAGGGTTCAAATAGTGACAAAGTTCAAAATTTTCGCAAAAATATCGTTCCGCAGTTGACAGCATTGTGTTATGTTTATTTGCACTTAACATGCATATTTTCGCTTTTAAGTATTTATTATTTTCTTTCAGTTTTGATACAGATGACGTCCATAGGTTTGTTTGGTCAGTACTTCTTGCGCCATCTAGCGACTTTTTTGGTCCTTTGATCGTTTGCTCACTCAGTCGAAAGGTGACTGGTTTACTGGGAGGATCTTTGTTCTGCTTCTGATCCCTAGGTGGCGCAGAGCTGCTTTCAGGTTTATTTTGTTGTTGGGTTGTCTGGATTCCATCTTTATTTTCGCAGTTAAATAGGGCTAAATTCAACTCTCTATTTTTAGAGATTAGGTCTATTATTTTATCCTCGTATACTACTAGTCTCTTTTGCAGGCTAGAGATAATTTTGTTTTGTGCCTCAATTCTAGATTGAAAATCGATACTAGTAGGAGATGATGGGACAGATGTGAAGTCAACATCTTCAGTATCACTGTCGCTGTCCGATAGGGTTTCAAATGAGTTGTTAGTGGGCACGTTAACCTGATATTTGGTTCGAGTTGTAATATTATTGCAACATAATTGACATTTCCATTTAATTCTATCCTCTGGGGTCATTAGATAAAAACGCTTTTCTCCCACATTTGATGTGCATTGTAAGTGGTATGTTTGTTTACAGAGAACACATTTTAAATACTCTTTGGTTGTTATTTTTCCAATACATTTTGCACAGCTTAGTTCCATCTTGCGGCGAGTAGCGGTAGTGTTATTGATGTGAGTTTATTGTTCTGCTGCGACCTGTGCGCAGGAGTGGATTTATTAGTGTATCCAGTCGACGGTAGATGGTACCACATGCACGTGTCACATGAATACTGATTGGTCAGCTGATCTTTGTTTACATATGCTCAGCTGATTATTTAAATATGTAACGGATGCACATACACTGTATTTTTGTGTTTTTCACAATATTGTTCACACTATACACATTGAAATTCAGTATACACATTGAAGTTCAGTACTTACATGCAGTCCATTCGTTTATTAAACACTGCACCGAATTTGGACCGGATTGTCGAATGATTTCAACGAGTTTATCATGCACTATTTTAAACACATTTAGCATGTTCAACACTTTACAGTTTTCAGGGATAACACTTCTGTGACTTAATTGTCCATTTTACGTTTTAGGATGCACTTTTTTTGGTCGTGATCGTAAATAAAACTAATATTACTTATTTATATACATCGAGACGATGTTGATTGCGACACTAGCGCCGACGAAAAAAAGTGTGTGCTACGACATATCTGATGGCGACTGTACTAACTATACTTAGAGTCGCCTTTAGATATATCGTAGCATACAACATAATTAACTTACAAAATAGTTATGTTTTCTCCGGGACCTTTAGCGCGAGACCGACTCACACTTGGCCAGTTTTTATTATTTGTTGTTCTACTGTAGAGTTTGCTCTATAATCACACCAAGTTTGACGCTTGTATGTATTTCCGTTTTCACGATAGAGCGAGAAGAAACAACGTTAGTAAAAACTAGATTCTTGTATGAGGACCCCCCTTAATTTTTTACTTTTGACAATTCTATTATTTGTTAGCAAATCCGCCATAATAACATACCTTCTGTGAAAATTTCAACAGTCTAGCTATTATGGTTTAAAGGTTACAGCCCTAAATAGGTAGGACAGACAGACAGACGGACGGACTGACGCACAGCGTAGGCTTATGAATAGGGTCCCGTTTTCTCCCCTTGGGTACGGAACCCAAAAAAGTGTGTGTATTTATGTATATTCTCGTAAGAAGTTAAAGTTTTAAATAATACAACGCTGTCATCAAAAACTACCTTTTTTAAATTCTTTATTTTTTTTTAATAGGGGCTTTTAACCCTGAGGTTATGCCAGCCCAAAAACTACCTTCATGGTGTGTTCTTTCGGCGCGCGCAAGTTCGTATTCTATGGTTTCGCCTAACGCGCCAAAAGAAGTACTACACCTTTAAAATACATGTTTGCTTCATTTTTACCCGATTGACATAAGCATTGTCCTCTCATGTGACTTTCGTAGTACCTATTTCACAGATTTAGGTCTTATTCGCCCTGCTAATTGGACCCAACGAGTCCAGCAAAATCTATTTCACAGCAAAAGAAGCTAGCGCTAATGAATAGTCTTTCAAAGATACAAAATAGAGCTGGATCTTGAATTAGAATAGAAAAAGGAACGAACTTTTTTTTTTCAGACAAAGGCATTCTCCGACCTTATTAACTTAGATTAGCAAATTGATTACGACTTTAATCGTCAATCTCTTGTCGGTTTTTTCCCCAATATTATTAGATTACCAGCGGCCCGCCCATCACGAATGTTCATCACGAATCAAAGTCAAAGTCAAAGTCAATATAATTTATTCAATATAGGAGCTTTCAGCACACTTATCGAACGTCAAATCTTTTTTTTAAAGCTACCACCGCGTCGGAACGTGTTGTCGCTGTAGAGAAGATGCGGCCAGAAACTCTACAACATAACACGACTTAATAACTATTACAATATAAATTCTTAAGCTAAAGTTATGTATACAATAATACATAGTCTATTTAATAAAGTAATTGATACTATACAGAAAAGTAAATAAACTATAAGCTAGTGACCTCAGACCCAAGCATTTTGATCATTTAAATAATCATCTAGTTTATAATATGCTTTCTTACAGAGGACTGTATGTAGAAATGTAGAATTGTAGAAATGTATTTGACTTTGACTATAATATTAGTGCAGATTTAAGGGTACAACAGACAGACAGTTCGCAACATTACGAAAGATGATGACATCACTTAATGTCATCCTTATTTTTTATTAATGGTATTAGTGGGAAAATAAGGGAACAGGTTACGGGTTAAACACTATAAGGGTAAAGATAATAACATTTTCTCAAACTTACTTGGAAATTTGAGCATTATTTTGACAACTTTCTTCGAGATAAATTGCAATTCTGTACTGGCAAATACATGCGAGCAGCGAACGGCAAAAGTTGTATGAAAATCCATATCTGTCATGGTTTAGCGGCCAAATAAATGACAAAGTAAATATATTATCATATCTGTCGTGTAATTTAAAAATTGAACGATCTTATACTCTGACACATGGCAACCAAGGAGGTAACTTATCAAAGGTTTTATTTAAATTTCGAACTGGCTTGCAAATAGAAAGCTGTAGACTGAAAAAAAAAAACTTTTTTTTTTGGTTGTTCGTCAATGATTTTGAAAAGTAATTGTATTAGTTTAAATTTTCGCGCATTATTTGGGAAAAGCACTATACAAGCCTTGGCCACAACTAGGCATTGATGGACTTACGTATTTACACATTGTCGTCCGTCAACGCCTCTTTTGCTGGCCGCTGCAATAATGTACTATAAGTTCCCTTAGTTCCACGGAATCTTAGAAAAATCGTTAAGAAAAAAAAGTTTCACTTGTTCCGCGGCGGAATTTCCCCTACGAAAACGTACTAGGAATCTCGCTATATAAGTCAAGAAGCATGTTATTGTGCATATTTTATTAGTGTAAGTCTTCTTCTCATCGTGTGGGCAGCAAGCCCTGGTGTCAGAGTTTTTTCAGACCGCTTTACGGCCTCTGACGCGTTTTGTAACGACTACTACCACCATAGATAGTAGCCGGAACCAAAGTAACGTCATCCGAAGCACGAAATCATCTTTATTTTCAGACAATCGGGTGATTCAGCTTGCAATGTCCGAACCAACTAAGGGAAAAACGTACAAATTGACATATCACTAGGTGTCCCCCGTGGGAATTGAAGACACGACCTCCGTGTCAAGACCAATGCTCTTAATCATTAGACCACGGAGATAGCTAAGCGGTTTGTGCTAGTATCTTATTATTTTGTCTTCGATATGTTATTAGTTTTCTCTCTTCCAGTATCTAAGCATCAACTAAGAGAACAGGGTGTAAACATCAAACGAACCTCTTTCATTAACTCAATTACCCTTTTTGCGAGATTCTACAGTAAAACAGTGAAATTATTTCACAAAATTAATCAGATTACACGTTAGAAACCAGTGAACTTACATCCTCTTGAATAACTTGACAGTTATGGTATAGTCCGCGTCAAAAGTAGGTGAATAAAAAACTACTTTTGGAACATTGTTTCTCAAATTATCAATCAATCAGAACAGCCCACTAGTCTCGACGAATTCCTAAATGATGAAACCATTAGGAAACACAAAATTCATCCATTAACAAAAATGTAGTAAACTCATTAATTTAATAATTATGTAGATATAAAATTTGCTCCTACCTTAATATGAAAAACTTTGTGCCATGATTGTGATATTAACATTGTTTACCTACTTTTAAGAGCTATGCTATGTACCTACTATATTTATTTCTAATGATATGCCCACATAAGTTACCTACTTATTTGTAATGTTGCTGTGCCCTACAGGGTCCATAATGATCTCTTAGCTTATAAGTTAACACCTTGTTGTACATTATGGAATGCAATAAAATATTGAGTATTGAGTATTGAGTATTGAGCTTGGCATAGGCATAATCATAATATCTTTATTGCTCTCGTGTGGTTTTAAGGGAATATAATTCGGAGCGTGCTCCATACAAACGAAGTCTGGTGATATTTTCAATACTAACTAATTAAAGTAAATGGCATTTTTCAGAAACAATCTAGAAACTAATCTCTATGCTTGTATGAAGTCAGATTTTCGTTAAAATGTTTAGTTTTAAAGTTATAGTGCCTCAAAGATTTCCATACAAATCTTAAATTAATCTTAGCACTAAAACTGTATATTTTAGGGAAAATTTTACTTCACACAAGCATGGAGATTAATTTCTAGATTGTTTCCTAAAAATTTCATTGACTTTAATTGGGTACTATTGAAATTATGACCAGACTGTGTTTGTATGCAGCGCGCATTTACGCATTCTGAATAAACTTCTCTTAAAAGATATTAATATTAAATAAGTTCAGTCATGAACCCTGGACCATACATCCTAACGAATACAATCATACGAAATGTCTGAATATTATTTAGATTTTTGCCCACACTCATTTTCACTGTATCACCTGCAAACCAATATCAACAGCACACAGCCACAACACTAGGCAGTGAGGTCCAGTAAGCCCTGGAAATTACTCTAATCAGTCTTGAAACCCGCAACGTAATTACATTTTCAGCAAAATGTTGTATGCTCAACTAGGTATTGATGTCGACTGTATCTACTTACACTTGTCTTATTGTCGACACATTTGTTGTGAACTGTTTATGTTGTTGACATTTCGCAAATGTAACTGAGCTAGTTAAACCCTTTTGATCGTATTCAACAAAGTACTTCTCATTGTAGATTGAAGATCAAATAACGTTAGAATGTTGCCAGCAGATATCTTGACGGAAATTAAGGTTTGTCAATGATGTTTTGACGTAATTTCTGGATTTGCGTTACAGTGGCTAAGGAACAAGAGTGACTAAAACCGAAGTAGTCGGGGAAATCTACGGATTTTTGTATGGAGAAAGTTGCATTAATTGCACTTTTGGTGATAATTTGGAATATAGTCGATAAATACCTGATAAACATAAATTCTCAATAATCCCCAATTTTTTATCGCGTATTATTGAATAATTAAGACATTTACAAAACATTAAATTTAGGTATGAACAAAAAATGGAAAACTGGTGATTTTGTACAGGATGGCTTCATTTAATACGTTTTACTTATAACAATAATAATCTTCTAAAATTATAACCTCTAAAATAAATTATTTACTGTTTGTTTGTACACATTATACTTGCCTTGTGATAATTAACTGTCTCTTTTGCTAGTATGCTAGAAGATTATCTTTCGAAATAAGCTTGCCCTTTGTACATTAATATCGATTTTAAGGTATTTCTCAGGTTCCTGAGCCAATATAACCACGAAATCTCGACAAAAGTGTTATAAACTAACAGTTAATATTATTTCAAACCCAATTTACTAAAGTGTCTTTAATGCAATCTCAAACCTTATTTTTCCTAGACTAAAGGAGAAATTGTTAGAAATACATCGGTTACTTGATTCCCATTTTGTTTCGGCTACCTAGAAATAATGTGTGAGAATCTGCATTTCAAGAGAGCATTATCTGGGTCGACCTATTGGCTAACTTCTAGTGGGTGACCCCAGAAAACGCTGGAGTGTCGTAGTAGAAGCTGACCTAAGTGAGCTTCAAGCCAAAGGAAATGGTGATGGCTTGCGTAGAAACAGGAAAAGAAGCGTTCGCTCGTTTTGGAGGCTAAAGTCTTACTACGGGTCGCTGTACCAGCGGATTTGATTTCCAGATTTCTTCATGTCACTAAGATTTTGATCATCATCATATCTCCCATCGCAGAGTAAACCGAATTTCTTCGAAATCATGTTTTTCTGTTCCCGTTTCTGGAAAATATGCTGTTGAATGTATTGCGCTCGGCCTGCGGCCTCGCTTGGCTGGCAGATTAACCTCGTAGACCAGGTCCACCAGGTTCCAGGGGGGACGCGTAGGAGCGAAACTCTGTTCAAAATCTTAGGCACTGATCCATTTCAAAAATATACTGGATGACACTGAAAGAGAGACTTTCCCGATCACATTCTATAGCATTTCGGCTGTAAGGAACTATGTTTAAATTTCAATCCTTTTAAAGTTACAGCTTATCAAAGTTTTACGTAAATAGTTATAATGTTCGAACCTAACATGATTTCGCTTGCATCGCCGGCGGGCGAACGGTGGTAGCGCAGAATTAGGGTTGGCAGCATGATAAAAAAAGTTTTATTTTGATAGTTAAAATAGTATGTCTGTAACCAATAGTAATCAGTATAAAACGATTAAAGTCCATCGTTCAGTGCCACACAGTATAACAGTTCGAATTTTAAATCTTATCCTTATTGAGTTCATAAAATCCGCAAGAAAGCTTTTTGTAATTTTTCAGGCGTATAAATAAAATTCTTTGCATAATATGATTAAGAATTCGAACAGGAAAACCGACATAACTTTCAAAAGAATCAAATCGTTGGTATTTGGTTAGATCAAAATTAATGGAACGTAATTCAGAGTTTTTTACCATTGTCTTCTTTTATAGAAAACCGGCCAAGTGTGAGCCGGGACACGGGCAGTTAGTGTTCCGTTCATACATATTTACCTTCAGGACAAATAGAAGTAAAACTATCCAACGTAGTGTCTTCCTTCCTTCAACCTGATAATTTTCTTTCAATTTATACCCGATTTTTTCAGATTTAATGGTGAAAAATTTATGACAAATATTTGTCAATGTGATGTATATTCGTTAGTATATTCTTCTATTGTCTAGTATTATATTCTCATTTGTATAACTAACGTGTGTGCAATAAAAAGGTAAAATAAATATTTGGTGAATAAGTTGAAAATGCATAATGTATTAACATGTCTATATACATATATAGGCATAGCGTAATTAGTCGGTAGTCGGTACCGCGCGCGTAGGTAAGTCGGTACACCGGCACGTACTAGGACACGCTCCCCCCGGCCCCCGCTCACCTCGCACTATTGACCTTTCGTTACCGCCGAGCGAAACCACTAGTTTAATAACACTATGGTAAAGGTTAGGTAAAAATTATCTAGAAAAGTATCATGGAATTTTTCCGATGATGAGATTGAAGCTTTGACTAATTATTACAAGGACTAGCCTTGCGGTAGCATTTCCCCTCTGCCACGATATAAGCACAATTGATCTTGTGCATTTACATTCAATTATACACCTTATCACTAAACGAGACAGCCTATAATTGCGAAATAATTACATCGAACTTAATCCGTTTGGGGTTCACACGAGACCACTTTTCATGATTTTTAACATTCAAAATTTGAATCTAAAGTTATGGGGAATAAAATCCAAAGTTTCGGATTTCATGTTACCTCGCCCCCCGCAAAAAGTGGCAGAAATGTTTGTTAGTACTATTACACGCGTAACTAATCCACATATAAATAGTCAAAGGATTGGAGCTATATAATGAGGTGCTTTGATTTTCCTTGCTTCCATCAAAGAACCCTGATTGAGTTACATCGAAACGCCTACTTCTTCTGTTGACTGTTCATTTTATATTAATTTAGTTCTTTTTCCTTATGTTTTTTGGGATTGATACTAAGTGGTAAAGGAAATGCTGGCACGGAAACCATTTGAATTAAAATGTTTATTTACTCAGGTCAAAGATTCTAGAATCCGTACATAAACTGGTCTAGTCTAAAAAAAAAGAACTTTATTCATCATATTGCAGTAAAGACTAGTCTAGTAGAGACTTTTTTTCTGTCAAAGATGTTGAACTTTTAACACTTTCGCTGCTGACGACCTACGGCCTAGGTCGGCGAGAAATGGGCCACAGTGCTGAAGAACCCACGTAACGAGTCAATTGCATTTCGCCTGTGCTCATGACCTACCGCGCGATTGACCGAAAACCATACATCTGCACGGGTCACCCACGAGCCACATTTATCGTTTCAACGTTACGACTGTGCGCACGACCTACGAGGGGCGTCAAGTTCTATTGCATTCACCTGTGCTCATGATGTACATCATGAGTCACTTTATCCTTACGCCTATGCGGGTAAGCCATTTTGATCGTTCCACCGTTACGACTGTGCGCACGACCTACGAGGGGGGTCTCACAAAAAAGTCTCAATGTTTTGGTAACAGCATAAAAATTATTAATCAAACTATAATTGCCTTATGGGATGGTCAGAAACTTTGCTACAACTATACCAAGAGTGACAAGGTACATTTAACATCTCAAGGATTTCTTCACACCCTGGGCACTTCATACAAACGAGCTGGCATTGACAGGAAAAGGTAAGCACGTGCGATAACTCAAATTCAAAATATTTTATTCAAAATAATATCACATTGATAGCTTTCTGACGTCATTTTCGACTCTAACACCGCGTCGGAAGGTGTTCCGTTGTAGAGAAGATGCGGCCAGAAACTCTACAACTCTAAAAATATATATATGTACAAAGTACACTTATAGGTTAGGGTGTCCGTACTCGACGACGAAGGTATTGGTACTCTTTCTTATGTTTAGTTTATTTATCAGACACGCCAGATACCACTTACATAATAGTTACCTTTGTTCTACTAACATTAAAGTAATGCCCCTAACAGAAAGCTACGATAATTTGACAACCTCATCTCGAGAAATGCGAACCTGCATCAGACAAAATCAATCAAAAGTAATAATATCGAAGATTCGGCCTAAATTTGCTTGGGATCAAACCAATCCAATTTTCCTAGCTTACTGATACTAAATTGATTTCGTCTTTCATAATTGTATTTATTGCCAATTTATTTCGTTTGTTACAGTGCTTTCATTTTCTTCTGTGTCTAGGTTGGAGTTTATTTTTACGTATCCTGGGTAAAAGTCTCCCCTCTCGTTTTCCAATCCGCTCTTGGTTTTGTTAAAGTCAGTTTTGACTTATTATTCTCAGGTTTCTATTTGCCGTGATTAATATGGTTTCTGGCTTTAAATAATTCTCATTCGGCCCCATTTGCGTATTCCACGCACATCGTAGAATGATCTCACGGTATATTGCTTTCTACTACTTTCTTTCATCGCTTGGATGCATGGGTCTAGACAATACCTATTTCCAGCTTCCTGCTTGGATGTCTCACAGGTACCCCTGTATGACATCCAAGCAGGAATATAGTAAGAAATGTATTGAATGGCAAAAAGCAAGAGGCGGCAAAGTATAGTTATCTTTTGAAATTTTTTGTGGACCAAAACCAATAACCACTTGCCAGTGGCAAGAACATGCGATCTGTTCAAATTATATTTTATTTGTATGGGTAAGGGATATGTTCTTATTTGATGGAACCCAGACAACTTAGAAGGGAAGGTGAAAAAAAGGTTAATGTCGTGTCGTATCAAGATACTCTACCGACAAGAGCGTAACTCTTAAATAAGATGATTATATAAATCACCTATGTTTTCTTTGGAAAAGTGGTTCTACAATAGATACCAAATCACCCAGTTCAATACCCCACAGGAAAAGTGGTTCTACAATCGATACCAAATCACCCAGTACAATATCCCACAGGACTTTACACGACAGACTATATACGTCCCACTGCAGGACACAGGCCTCACAGGAAAGTGTCTGAGTCAAAAAGGTAGCCGAAGTAGGCAACCAAAGCGCGAATTCCTCGTATATGTAGACATTAGTACACCACGCGTGCCCAATGCGGATTGGTGGACTGCACACATACGCAACAGAATTTTTTCTCTAGCGTATGCAGGTTAACGATGTTTTCTTTCACCGTTTGAAAGCAGTCAGTATTAGGTAGAATGTACATAATTTAGAAAAACTAATTGGCATACAAGGCGAATTTGCGAATTTTGAACCTTTATTATACATGCTCTTTTATTTCTACAGGCACTCTCGGTGAATAAAAACTACGAACTCTCTAACGCTCAAATACTAGTTTGCTCTCTTTGATGCTCCTTTTAACAAGAAAGGTTAAGATATTTTTAAACTTCAGCTAGTATGTGAATAAAATTGTAAAAGCGTATATAATGGGGCTCGTACTTCCTGAAGTGTCGACAACGGGACGAAAAATAGCTTCGGGGCATGTTTGAATTTTCGTCGTATGTTATAAATAATGTTTTTAAAACGTGCTGTAAATGTGTTCTTTAAAAGAGAAGATTATTTTGTACCGGAGAGGATACATTAAGTTTTGTAAGGGTGCGTCCACATTGACGAAAACGCTGCGAATGTGCTGCACGCTGCAGCTACTGCAAAATTTTTACAGCAATATTTAAAGCTCGCAGAAAGATCGGTGTCTTCAGAGCAACTCACGAAAGGCCTGCAATATGTAAGTGATCCGAGCGCGAGCAGATCAGTGCAGCGCGCGTTCAATTGGAAGCCTATCGGAAACCGGTAATATCGAATGGATTGGAGAAAGCCTCCTCAAATAACGTAATGAACCTCGAATACGTCCTGCATATCCAAGGCAATCAGCAAGCCTCTAATGATGATTGGCAAGTCAAAGTCAATGACATGCCATCCACTCGACAGCAGAATAAAAAAGTTACTACTAGACTCACGCCTGTGGTCCGTTGAATTAGGCAGGGATTAAAGATTGATCGCCATCTGCTACAATTCTTTTAAGAGTTGATAGAGCTACGGAAGAGAGCTTTGCGACTCTATCACAAGGCGGCGCGCAACCATTCCTAGCCTGTACCACTAAGTTCTGCGGAATTAATATATTCGTATTAGTCATTCTCGGCTCGGCGATGAAAGAAAAACACCGTGTGGAAACCTGCATGTGATACCCGAGAACGAAAAGAAATATCATTTGTTCCGAAGGCACCTATGAGTAAAAAATATAGGCAAGCATGGGGCGAGCACAATAGACTAGCACTGGTCGCATAGTAGTATAATATAAACCTCGGTTTGCAATAGCCCTCGCCAAATACGTTTTCATACAAAAGTCTCAAATGGTTTCACACATTTAATAAGTTGTCTCTGCGGTAGAAAATTCTTACTCAAGCCACTGAAGTGTGGTTCTTCTGGCTTTGTATAGACCACCGAATTTCTTTCAAAGATAGTTGGCAGTTGTAGCCAATCTTCTGACCATATCGATAAGGATTATGGTCGTGGGTTTATGTTCGTGTATATATATGCTACTGAAGTGGCAGGGTTAAATTTAACACAACGCAACGTGACAAATGACCGCAAAAACTGAAACCCGTTTGAACAGAACAAAATTTGATAGGTAACTTTTTGAAACGAGCAAATTTTTTTGCTTTTCACAAAAAACAATATCGATGAAACTAAATTGAAAAAAAGTTGAAAATGTTTGCATTGGAGAAACATCTGTTTATTAAAAAATTACATTAATTCGTTTCCTTCCTATTTTTCGTTTCATTTTTTTTTTTAATTTACAGGATAGTTTGAATAACAAAATGTATCGTAATTCATAACAGTTTTATTAAGTAGGCTAAAGATAGTAATTCATTAATGTTAGCGAAATCGAAGCAGTTCTCGTGAAACGAATTAAAATTTATATCCAAAATATATAAATGAATTACTTTTATCAGAGTTTTACAGAAAAGATTACCTAGCTTAAAAAATTGTTGTTGTAGAAAATCACTAATATTTTTGGGCACAAACCAGAACACTTTATCTTGTATCGTAACAAATAAGACGTCCCTAGAGTATTTTTTTAGGAAAGTCAAGGATTCAAAGCAACTTATTTATTCCTGATAAGCAAAAATCGGTGTCCTACCCGAATCATCATCAAAAGAAGACTAAGGGTAGTTTACCGACTATCTTATTCTTACATATACTTTGACTATTTACATACAATTTTATACCTTATCACTAAACGAGACAGCCTTTAATTGCGGAACAATAACTTCGAACTTATATCGTTTAGGGTTCACACAAGACTAATTTTCATGATTAATCTATTGATCTAATTTTGATTGTTAAACAATCAAAATTAGAATCTATAGTTATGGGGAATAAGATCCAAAGTTTCAGATTTCATGTTACCGCGCCCCCCGCAAAATGTGGTAGAAATGTTTGTTAGTAGAATTACACGCGTAACTAGTCCTTACATAAATAGTCAAAGGCTAATACACAATTATATAGGGTCTTTCTAAATATGCCGACAGTTTTTTAAAGGGATGATTAGACCGTCAAAATGTTGGTGCCATTGAGAAAGTTGTTCAGTTTGAATGTCTGATCATCCCCTTAAATAAGTGTCAGCATCGCAGAACATTATAATGTTCTGTGGTCAGCATATTTAGAAGAACTCTATATAAAACAATTCCGTGACTGTCAACGTGCATCCTGAACTTCAGAAGAATCTGAAGAAAGAAACATGAAATTGAAGTGAACAAGAAGAACAGAGAAGAAGGTGTCCTAAGAAAGGATTTTTCGAAAATTGTACCTTAAAGAGGTGCAGCAGAGTGTTAAAGTTTTCCGAAATCCATGCGAACGAAGTCGGGACAAAAGCTAATAATAATAAAAAACAACAAAAAGCAAAATATCTTGAATGACTGAGACGGCATTGTGTTAAGTTGAAAGCTATTGTTTAGCTTGATACAGTATACTGTTTTCCAGACCGGTAACAACTTTATTGTTTAAGTTTAAGGTGCCTCTAGCAGTGACACTAATAAAATTCCATCAATTTCTTTTCTTTCTTTTGGCTTCCCCATTTAGCGACAAAAGAAAACCGTCCAGACCGACTCATACTCAAGAGTTTTTCGGAATTTATGTACGAGTTATAACACCACGGGCTTTTCGGTGAAGGAAAACATCGTGAGGAAACCTGCATGCTTCAATTTCAAGGCATGTATTGTATCCACTGTACATTATGTGGCGACGGGCTCACCCCCCGTCACACTGGACAGAGTTTCGGTACTACTGGTGAAATGTGGATGTTCTGAGGTTTCAGAATATCTCTGACTACCCCCTCGAGGAACATAGTTGTGAGCATATGCATGCAGAAAACCGTCATGCGCGCTCTCTTTGGCATGCGTAAACAAAGATAGAGACACAATCTCGATTTTTCTCTACCGTATTTTATTGCTGATACAAATGCACGTAAAAATGTCTACACGTACATAAATAATTGCTTTTATAACTAAGCAAACGGTCATTAGAAATATACCATGAGAATATCAAAAATTTTCTAAAACTACAGGTAAAAAGTTAGTTAGTAAGTTATAGCCTGTAGAATCCCACTGCAGGGCAAAGGCCTCTCACGAAAAACGGTGAGAGGGAGTGGGCCATAGGTAATACACCTCGCGGGCCCAGTGCGTGTTGGTGGAGGAAAGTTAGTGGTCAATTTGCTGTTAGAGAATTTTCAAGCCGCCTTAATAGGCCTCCAACCTGGCTTAACGAATGGTTACAACGCCATCTGATGGAACTATCTGAGACCAACTACTTAACGTGCCTTCTGAAAAACACTCGAGATAAAAACTAAACGGTCACCTATCCAAAGACTGACCGGGCCTGGCGTTGCTTAACATCGGTGATCGTTTCCAATACAGAAGCTCCACTACGCCACCGAGCGCTTCACTACGCCACCGAGCGCTTCATTACGCCACCGAGCACTTACTACAGATTGTTAACGCATTTTATGATACGCTGTATATGCCTTAATTTTTAATAAAAATATTTTCAACTAATTCGAGAAATGTAGGCCACCTTAGAAACTTGTTACAATAACCATATTGTCGTAAAAAAATTATGTGAAATGAAACTGCAAATAGTTTAACTATGAGAAAGTTTTACGACCTACATGAAATGAAAAAAAAAACCAAGAGTTAACATCTGTAATCACTTTAATGTACCTAAATATCACTTTGGTAATC
Organism: Agonopterix alstromeriana; assembly: GCA_963924505.1. NCBI lineage: Eukaryota > Metazoa > Arthropoda > Insecta > Lepidoptera > Depressariidae > Agonopterix > Agonopterix alstromeriana. The sequence goes on along the minus strand of OZ004671.1, from coordinate 15,754,517 downwards.
TAGGTCAAAAACTTCATGTACATAAATAGACAAAAGAAGATCACTTTGAAGTCTGACTGGTATTCATTAAGTTTGCTTAGAAACTTTGAACCTTATTGCTTTGAACAATCTAAGCATTATTATTATGATATATGTATATGCATATGAAATACGTAACTGGAAAAACACTAGAAAAAAGCTACTTGAAAACTTCTAGGTACAATCGAAATCGACGCGTGTGCTGATTGCTTGTTTTATGTAGACATTAACGAATTATTTTACATAGATCCATAAATAAGCTCACGCCATTATCCCATGGGGGTAGGTAGAGACCACGGACCACCACACGCTACGACTCTGACACACCTCTTTAGCCTCATTCACATTCATACATCTTCTCATGCACTTCCGTCGATTGAGGTTGCTACGCACTTGTCCTTTTCGGAAGAGATCATTGATTTGATCATGGTATGTTTTCCTCGGACGGCCTCTCCCAATACTTCCGCTCACCTTTGCTTGATATATTTCACTCGTAAGTCTTTTTTCATTCATTCTCTCTACGTGACCGAACCATCTAAGCATACCCCTTTATTTTTAGTACCAATAAAGTCCCCCAATGGATATTAAAAGAAGCAAAAACATAACTTAGAAATCTACGATCGCGATGGACGTTTTCCCGCAGGGATAACTAGTAAGGTAAATGGATAACATGTTATCAGGACGTTACCGGTATTGAAAGATAATTTATACGTATGCAAATAGTTTCTTTGCCGTCATTAGTATTCATTCAAGTCATTATAAGTATCGTTCAATTTAGTCAAGTTCAAATCCGTGCCAAGTCCAAAAAATTATCAGGCCATTCGCAAAACGTGTAAACCCGATAGACAGGTATATTTTTGACCTGAAAATAACAGCGATAAATAATTGTTTTTTTTATTTCGGCTATAAAATGATTTAACAAATCTACTTAGCTTAAATCTCCTCAGCAGGTGGGCGCGTGGACAAGAATAAAGAGGCAGCTTTAGGCATGCTAAAGCTTGATGTCCACCGAGAATGAAGCTACAAACTAAACGCTCAGCATCAGCATCGCTCTCAGGTTCATCGCTGCAGACTACATTTATCCAATTGGGGGTACAGGGATCCTGGCCTAACGCAATATGAAAGCGGCAAACCTCTTCACGGGATACTTGCTAGAACGTTCTTTTTACGAGAGAGGTCACGAGGGAACGACTTAAATATAGCTACATGTGACGCTATCAGAAAGCTCACTGAATACCTGGCTACTAAAATATAGAAACACCATCGTAGAATCAATGAGACGAAAAGAAGAAGCTACGCCCACCACAACATACACATCATAAGGTTGCTGTTTGTTTTCGCGGCTAGACGCGCTCAGCACAGACGGATGAAAGGATTCTGGGAGGATGAAGCATACCGGTCTCATTCGATCACCACCTCTGGCGTACGAATGTGTGCTGAGAGGAACATGTAGTCGCCGAAAAGGCCGTAAACTATCAAGGCGAGAATTTATACGTGATTCCAGAAGCACTTTGACGTTTTTGCTTTTTTGTGTCTTTCATAATTAGCAAGCTAAGCTATCGTTAACTTAAACACTGTCTTCGTTTAGATTAGCTCACAACACTAGTGCTCCGTCACTCGCGTTTGATAGCTGCGATAAGTATTTACGGCGCCGTGTATCTCATGAGACACTGACGCGCATTGACATAAGGCGCATTTTAGTTCATCGTAGCGCAAAGTACTAAATTCTAAAAAGCGCGCTATATCTGTTACGGTAGTAACTATTAAATAATCTGTTACAACACGAAGTAGGTATAGTTTACTGAAACTAACACAAAATCTTTTTTTTCAAATACTTTTAGAGTAATATAGCATAAATAGCTTTTTGACGTCTTTTTATTGACTCTAACACCACGTGGGAAGGTTTCTTTGTGAAGAAGATAGAGATAACGAATAGGAATAGCAATTTAGGTACAGGTTGCAATAATTTTCTTGGCCACTGCTAATTATTTTCCTCAATAGCTCCGCTCCCGGTAGGTGTTATGGTTAATGATCGGTATTGGAAATCATTGTTAATTTCGTCAAAACACCGTTAATCCGAAAAAAAATGTTCAAAACCTTTTAAGCATTAAAGATAATTCCATGAAGCTAATTTTGGGAAGAAAAATTTTTAAACAAATTAGGTTTAAACAAATTATTTTTGGACGTTGTTAAGTTTTAATTTTGAGTTTAATCGATTTTAGTCACTAAGCCCCACTTGCGCTAACCTGGGTTAGCAATTAACTCTGGTTTAAAAAGCTAACTCGGATTTTCTGCTATACTAAAAATCATAGATTACAAACTTAACCTGTCGCAAGTGGGGCTAAGTGATACAAAGAAAATTAATCCGATTTTTTTCTAGCTTGTCCGGCATGCGTTGGAATTCTGGCTCTTCGGGAATTCGTCACATTGCTTATTTGGAAAGGAACAGACTTACACACAAACATACATAAATAGACTGATAAACACATAAACCTTCCTTTGCGTCGCGCAGTCAGGTAAAAAAGGTATGAACATTGAACAAACAAAACTTCTTTGTGGTGGCATCATCTGTCGCGCGCTACGCCTTGCCACAGATTAATAAGTAGTTAGGTAGCCTTGCCTCGCGCCATCGCGACAACGAATTCGCAATTTTAATTAGAAACCTTAGCTCCTTTGTACACGGCTTAAAGTGGGATGATAAAGCTTACTCTGGAGAAGCCGTTTTGTCACTCTGGCTTGTCGACCGTCAAAATCTAAGCGCCAGACCAGTCTAAGACGTATTAAATGGGAGCTAGAGTGCATTATCAATAAGTATGCCAAATTTATTAAATTTACGCACCACCACATACCAGATACTCTTTCTGGCACTTCACATGGCGTATTTGGCAAATATCATACATGACAAATACTCGTTTCCCATCGTCTGCCGGTTTTCGACGCACATAAAAGGAGTGAAATAGGCAAAAAGGCAACCAATACATCCCCTGGGATCCACATGTAATAGTTGTATGGCCTATTTTCACGTAGAAACGCGTATTTTGTCATGCTGGCAGTTTACATGATGTATTTGGCAAATATCACAACAACGTGACAAATACGCGTTTCACGTTTCCGTCAGTTTTCGACGCACATAAAAGGAGTCATCTTCATCATCATCTCAGCCGATGGATGTCCACTGCTGGACACAGGCCTCTCCCAAGGATCGCCATAACGACCGGTCCTGCCCTCATGCAACGGGTTCCCGCCGCCTTCACCAGGTCGTCGGTCCACAGTGTGGCCTACCCACGTAACGCTTTCCGGTACGCGGTCGCCACTTTAGTTTAGCAATTCTTTGGGCTATTTCAGCTACTCTGGTTCTTCTGTACTCTTCGTTTCTGTTTCGATCTCGCAACATAGCCCTCTCCATATTGCCCTTTGGGTGACTTTCAGCCTTTTTATGAGGCCTTTACAAAAGGAGTGAAATAGGCAAATATGTAACCAAAACATCCCCTGGGATCCATAGTTTCATTGCCTATTTTCACGTAAAAACGCGTATTTGTCATGCGTGATATTTGCCAAATAGGCCATGTGAAGTGCCAGCATTATACTGTGGAACCGCACCGGTCAGTGGGTTTATTCTCCAAACTGTCTAATACCAATAAATTTTAAGAGAAGTTTATTCAGAATGCGTAAATGCGAGCTGCATACAAACAAAGTCTGGTGATATTTTCAATACTAACCAATTAAAGTCAATGAAATTTTTCAGAAACAATCTAGAAACTAATCTCTATGCTTGTATGAAGTCCGATTTTCGTTAAATACAAGTATGCAGTTGTAGTGCTAGAATTAATTTAAGATTTGTATGGAAATCTTTAAGGCACTGTAACTTTAAAACTATATATTTTGACGAAAATCTGACTTCATACAAGCATAGAGATTAGTTTTAGATTATTCCTGAAAAATGTCATTGATTGACTTGACTTGACTTGACTTGACTTAACTTTAATTGGTAAGTATTGAAAATATCACCAGACTTCGATTGGGTGCGCTCCGAATTATATTCCTTTAAGGTTTATTTAAGGAATGTTATTTTTGTCTGTTCATGTGGATTTTACGCAGATTAAGTTGCGAACAAAAGCTGTTGTGGGTAGGTATATAATACCACCCTGAACTATGTGGGTGGGTTAGTAAGGTAATAATTCACGACAACCGTCGTGGGTTATTTATTCGCGCCGGTAGCGCTGATTTATGAGAATTTTGTCTAAAAATCGAAAGGTAAACCCGGGGAAGGTTCACACTCGTACAGTCAGCAAAAAAAGTCACTTGTAGTTTTACTTTGTTTACATAATATTTAAATTCAAAAAATATGTAATTGTGTGGTTTTATCCAACAAAATTAATAAGGTCGGAATAAATATTGATTATTGCATACCTACGTACAATAAATTCCCGAGGTATTCAGAAATGTTATCGTGATTTTTACGTCGTCATTGTATTCCAAACAATATAATTGTGTCCTTCACCCACAGAAATAAATGGTTACCTATACTCTAAGCTGTAACTAAAAGGCTGACAAAAACAATAATAATAATATTATGTGTCTGCCTTCGACTAAAGGCATAGTATAAGTGATAAGAGGAATTTTGGGAACCATCAGCTGCAAGGCTGATTCAGTATTCATAGGGTGTAGAGTATCTCTATGATAGGGATGGACCAGGTCTGCCTGCATAACTCCAGTCTGTTCAGGAGACTCAAAGGTCTGCTATGGTTGCTAAAAATGAATATGCAGGTATTATAGATGAGAGACCCCCCCGTCACACTGGACAGAGTTTCGGTACTACTGGTGAAACGTGGATGTTCTGAGGTTTCAGAATATCTCTGACTACCCCCTCGGGGAATATAGTCGTGAGCATATGCTATAGATGAGAGAGAGTATACGATCTACACCCTATGAATACTGAATTAGCCTTGCGGCTGATGGTTACCAAAATTCCTCTTATCTTTTATACTAGCAAGTCTGCCTAAGGTCTGAGCTGGAACCCATGGAGTTGGTACTGAGATACATACCAATATGTAAAACTTTAAACTAATCATGTATACAACGTGTTAATGAATAAGCGCAAAACCTCATACACCCCAACTGATTAATAACAAAATAATTAGATTGAAACTATAATTTCATTATTTTGGTAATAAAAATTTGAAGTTATTTGCATTTTAAGTTTTCAGGCAAAAATGATTTGTTATCATTTCAGCAATAAATGAAAGCGCTAACGTGCTTATGGATACATTTTAAGAATCTTTTTTTGGTAGTAAGTAGGGTGAGAGTGCCCATGCGGTGGGTTGAGATCGAGTTCAGTAAATTTTAAATTTTTCAGACAAATTATTAAATATTTTGAAAAAAATTACCTATGTTGAAAATATGATAATTCGATTCTGCTCTCGATTCTTAACAAACAACTTTCTAGGTTTGCGTTAATTCATTAATACGTTGTAAACTTTTATTGCCGACTGTACGTTTCTGCGACTCCATTCATAGCATACTAGATTTATCTGTTGCCCAGCTTCTTTACTAACAAATGTTAGGTAAAATAAAGTTATCATATTAAGGTCAAAACGCATGTTGTGTAAATGACATGATAGTTTTTGACTCACGTGTAAAAGATCAGCGCCCGCGGCATGATGGCGCGATAAAGCTCTATAGCCCTTTCTTTTTGCGCGCGAACGAACGAGTTCCCAGGCGCGATAAAACGTTTATCGAGGAACCATGCCGCGGGCGCAGGTTTAGTAAGTATAACTCCTTTTCTACAGGATGAAATTGATAACATTATTGGCATCCTTTTAAACTAAGAGTCTACCCATCAAACTGATCAACTTTTACTATCGGAGCAAAACGATCGGAGCAAAAAAAATCTGCTGTTTCATAAAGTTGAGTTGAGTAAAAGTTGCAGTTTATGGAACAGCAGCTTTTTTTGCTCCGATCGGTATCCTGATACTTTTCCTTACATCCTGTACATCTAAATACAGGGTGGTCCAAACGGAGACATACAATATATTTTTTTTAGACTCCTCACCCCTAGGTGTATCCGAAAATATCCCAAGGATGTTCCGTGATTGTTCGTAGTTTAGAAGTTATGATTTTTAAAGGTATATTTTGAGGGCCCGATAGCACAGTCTGTAGTGAACCTGCCTGCTGTGCCAAGGGTCGCAGGTTCGAATCCCGTAAAGGACAAATATTTGTATGATGAATATGAATATTTGTACCCGAGTCATGGATGTTTGTATCTATATATGTATTCTATATCGTTGTCTAGTCATCATAACACAAGTCCAGGCTAGATTCTGGTTCTTTAAATGTGACTAGATAATTTGTGTGCCAATGTCCAAGATATTTATTTATTTATTTATATTTGAGAATTTTCTACTGGAGTGACTTAAAACTGACAACTTTTTCATTGGAAGAATTTTTGTTTATTTTGTCTTTGCAAAATGATCGTCTGGAAAGAGTCTTCCATACGTAAAATAATCAGCAACACGACATCCATAACAAGTTACCAGGGTCCAAAGTGAAAATTTGTGGTTTGAGTTTGACGGAGCAACATTTTCTTAATTGTCATAAAATATAAAATGGATCTTTCATAGCTTGAAACTAATTTTAAAAACTTCAGTGATTATTCAACTTACCAAATAAGAAACAAAAAGTGGTTCTTAATTTTTTTCATCGCTCAGGTTTTAATACAAGTACTCGCACCAAAAAACAACTTTGCAGCCTTGCGTAACAAATAAATATTTCAACAGGAAACTTGTATTTTTTTAATGTATTGTTTTATAATTAATACAGCCACTAACGAGTGACATTGTAGTTATAATTTTTCATTTTTATAGTAATTATATAAAATAAGAGAAGATAATAATTACAATGTGGGTGTAATGTAGAGTCTGACGCACATGTAGGATGAATGCCGTAAATACTTTAGGCCGTGTTTTTGACCATTACACTGAACAAATTTTACTATAGGACCCACATTGGAACCGTGAAAAAAATCTGCTATTCCATATAATGGCCTTTAGATCATTTGGGGTTGCAATATAAAGGGTTCAACTTAATATGCTGACAGTTTTTTAAGAGGATGATCAGACCATCAAACTGAACAACATTCTGAATGGGACGAATGTCGAAATCGCGAAAAAAAAATCAGCTGTCATTGGTCCCATACAGAAAGTTTCAGTTTGATGGTCTGATCATCCTCTTAAAAAAGTGTCAGCATATAAAGAAGGACCCTATATACAAGATATCTCATGACATATCAAGTGGTCCATAACATGAAAAAATATAAATGCGCCTCACACTTGACCGTTTTTTTAATTAACTCCTACCAAACTCGGACTAAGCCTTCCGTCCGGTAACGAAGTTTCAAACAAAAACCTTTCATCGATGCTTTATGAGAAATCCAATAAAGGTTGTGACACTAACGATACTTATGTAACTTTTTGTTTTTATTAACGGTTCTTTTTCATTGTTTTGGTTTACTTTACACACACATACAAATATTTAAACAAAATGGAACACACTTAGCCCCACTTGCGCCAACCTGGGTTAGCAATTAACTCTGGGTTAAATAGCTAACTCGGATTTTCTGCTATACTAAAAATCATAGATTACAAACTTACCCTGGAGTTATTTTCTAACCCAGGTTGCCGCAAGTGGGGCTTTTAGACATAATTTTTATTATTAACCTATTTAAAAGATGTTGTAACAAGAGTGGAGAAAGTAGAGTACCTACTAATACATACTATTTTGAAAGAAATTAACCTCTATTGAATCCTTGACAATTCAATTCTGCTCTCGATTCTAAACAAACTATTTTCTAGTTTTACCTTTATTCATTAACACGTTGGTATCAAGTTAAGTTAAGTTATAGCCTGTAGAATCCCACTGCAGGGCAAAGACCTCCTCTCACGAATAAGGGTGAGACGGAGTGGGCCATACTCCACCACGCGGGCCCAGTGCTTGTTGGTGGAGGCAAGTTAGTGGTCAACTCGCTGTCACAGAATTTTCAAGCCGCCTTAATAGGCCTCTGACCTGGCTTAACGAATAGTTACAACACCATCTGACGGAACTATCCGATACCAACTGCTTTACGTGCCTTCCGAAGTACGAAAACGCTCGAGATGAAATACCACTAAACGGTCACCCATCCAAAGACTGACCGGACCTGACGTTGCTTAACGTTGGTATAGAGAGATGAAAATTGAAAAATGTGGCTTTCAAACAGTGTGATTATTATTAAGTAGGTACAATGATGGTTGTAAACAATTATAAGCAAAAATGAAATAAGTACATAAGTCGTCTTAAAATAGGTACACACCTTTGACTAATTATTATAAGGACTAGCCTTGCGGTAGCATTTCCCCTCTGCCACGGTATAAGCACAATTGATCTTGTGCATTTACATTCAATTTTACACCTTATCACTAAACGAGACCGCCAATAATTGCGAAATAATAACTTCGAACTTAGATCGTTTGGGGTTTACACGAGACTACTTTTCATGATTTTTAACATACAAAATTAGAATCTAAAGTTATAGGGAATACAATCCAAAGTTGCGGATTTCATGTTACCTCGCCCCCCGCAAAAAGAGGCAGAAATGTTTGTTAGTAGAATTACACGCGGAACCAGTCCACATATAAATAGTCAAAGGTACACACTTGACATAGGTACGCAACGCCTAACGGAGCGCAAACCTCGTAAAGCCCTTAATATCCTAGGCAGCCTGTCAGTCGTGCAAAATGTAAATTTCACAGAGTTCACAGTACACTTACTTTCATCTATTTGACATATTACACACACATACGTGAGCCTTATTAATGAAGACGTATTTAGACCAGTAGCTAGTGCATCGTCTGATGGAGTATAAATACCTTTGACTATTTATATGTGGACTGGTTACGCGTGTAATTCTACTAACAAACATTTCTGCCACTTTTTGCGGGGGGCGAGGTAACATGAAATCCGCAACTTTGAATTTTACTCCCCATAACTTAAGATTCTAATTTTGAGTGTTAAAAATCATGAAAAGTGGTCTCGTGTGAACCCCAAACGTTCTAAGTTCGAAGTAATTATTTCGCAATTATAGGCTGTCTCGTTTAGTGATAAGGTGTAAAATTGAATGTAAATGCACAATATCAATTGTGCTTATACCGTGGCAGAGGGGAAATGCTACCGCAAGGCTAGTCCTTATAATAATTAGTCAAAGACTTACTTTCATCTATTTGACACACACACCTACGTTAGCCTTAGTAATGAAGACGTATTTATACCAGTATCTAGTGCATCGTCTGATGGAGTATAAATATCGTTGACTATTTATATGTGGACTGGTTACGCGTGTAATTCTACTAACAAACATTTCTGCCACTTTTTGCGGGGGGCGAGGTAACATGAAGTCCGCAACTTTGAATTTTATTCCCCATAACTTAAGATTCTAATTTTGAGTGTTAAAAATCATGAAAAGTGGTCTCGTGTGAACCCCAAACGTTCTAAGTTCGAAGTAATTATTTCGCAATTATAGGCTGTCTCGTTTAGTGATAAGGTGTAAAATTGAATGTAAATGCACAATATCAATTGTGCTTATACCGTGGCAGAGTTCAAAATCGGTTCAGTCGTTTTTACGTGATGCTCGAACAAAGAAACAAACACACGAACAGACGGACAAAAAATCAAAAAATTTGTGATTTCGAATCAGCACCTAAAAACCATATCGTAACTTTTATTTTGTAAATATCTTGAATTGTACAGACACACTTCTGTTACAGTTTTATAACAGTTTAGATAAGACCATCATGTTTATTTATTTATTTGTTTAATTTTAAAACTTACCGCCGAAAAAAACCATAAGTACAGAAATGAGCGGCACCATTCGGTCCATCATCTTGTTTCTACACAAAAAACACTTCACGCACGACAACTTTTAAAACAAAAATAATTTTCTACCAAAAAAATTCAGAGAAGTCCATTCAAAACTGGCCGAAACTAAAGCCTGTTTTACATTTTTATTGAAAAAAGAGATTGCATAGCTTCCGAAAACAATTCGTGTTTCGAAATTCAAATTTACTGTTCGCTTTCATACGAATCCTGCGAGCGGGACGTCTGCCCTCCCGGGAGGTTCGGAGAGAACTGAAAGGAGGTAAGGCACAGTCACCTGATAGGACGAATGCCAGATTTCGGCCACAGCCTTCCTTACAACACTTAATAACAACAAAAAAAGGTTTTATTTTCCGTTTACAATTCTCTACTCTGTGACTCGACATAACGATTTATTTGGGAAAATTTAAATGACAATCGTCTACAAAACACCCGTAAAAAGGAATCAGACATATAATTTGTGTCGTCCATTATCCATTATTAACACGTGTCGGTTTTATTATTTGATTAAATGCCGTATAGGTAAATGATTTTTCATCCCCCCATCTCGGAAAGAGTATTTTTGCTCTTCGATATCTGAGTGCCAAAGTCGTTTTTATCCACTAGAGGATAAAGTAAATTGAATTTAGAACATCGTGTGCACTATGTTTGTGAATTCATAACATCATTAAACCTATTTGCGTTTCCCTCCATGGTGCCGAATTTATCATGTTTTTTTTTTTTTCATTTAGTTATTTCCTTGCTGAGGTGGGATAAAAAGTTACGTGTTGCACTCGAGTGAAAAGATTTTTCACCTCGTGCTCTTTTGATTCCCTCGCTAACGCTCAGGATTCTAATTTTTTCTCGTGATTCAATTTTAGAATCCTTTGCTTGCTCGGTCATCAAAATTGAGCACGCGGTTAAAAAGCAACTTTGCACGCTTGTATATCAAATAACTATTATTTAACGCATCGGAAATATTTTAGTTTCTTTAACAGTTTTCTTTCTACTGTATTTTTATGCAGCCCAAGCTCACGACTGTGTTCCTCGAGATCATCATCAGCCTATACAAAGTGTTACAAAATACAGATAAACATTTGTATTAGGTGGTATAGACCACAAAACTGAACAACTGTCACTATGGGATCAATATCGAAATCGCAAAAAAATTCTGATGTTCCATACAAAACTACAAATCTGCTCGAGCTAAATGAATGGGACAGCTGATTTTTTTTTCGATGTTGGTCCCATAGAAAGTTGTTCAGTTTGATGGCCTGAACAACAACCTTAAAAGTTTAAAATTTATGTTATTACTTTTGTAACACCTTGTATACGACCCACTGCAGGGCTCAGGCCTTGTAGGTGTACGGGCGTTAGTCCACCACGCGTGCTTAATGTGGATTGGCAGACATAACATACGCATCAGAATTTCTTCTTTTATGTATGTATGTATGTATGTATGTATGTATGTATGTATGTATGTATGTATGTATGTATGTATGTATGTATGTATGTATGTACGTTTGTATGTCTATTTCTTTGGCACGGCCTACAGCCTAAACGGCTTGATAGATTTTGACGTATGACGTGACATAGGCTATATTATTTTAATATGGCGTCTGCGGAATAGAGGAAGAATGAAAATTGTTTTTTTCTCTAAAAATATAATATGAAAGCTAGTGATAAAAATGAAAGGTAGTAATCAGATGATTCCAAATATACATATATTATAGTACTTTTATGTTACCGTTTCGACACAAGACTAAAAAGTATGAAATAAACAAAATTATTAAGATAAACAAAAAACAGCAATTGCAGGCGGGGACAAACTAATAACCATCAACCAAAAATCTTCTTTGTCCCCGTTTGCGATACCTACCTAATAACATTCAAATTATATTAGCTCAAATAAAGCTGTTTATAGGTAATTAGTGATTCTAGAGCTTGTTTTTCTCTTTTCAGTTAATAGGTTTTTTATGCAGTCGGGTTTTTTACAAAAATATGTACGATGAAGCCTTCTATTCTATTCTTAAAATTGTGACTACATCATGGTATCGATGATTTTGCCAATCTCTACCTATCTGGCGTCTATAAGCGGTTAACGGTCAGTTGCACGTACGTTCATTAACGTTAATCCTTCATTAAATCTCTTGCTAGCTTTTACTATGTCAACATGACAATAAGTGACAGCAAGAGATTTAATGGAGGATTAACTTTAATGAACGTACGTGCAACTGGCAGTTAGACTATACAAATTTCGAATTTTCACTATTTAGAAATTTCAGTTTTACACAAAACTGAAGTATGTCTGCCTACTCGACTCAAATGTATGGGACAGCTGATTTTGTTTTGTTGACGGTGGCTGGCAAAGTTGTTGAGTTTGAAGGTCTAACTAAACCACCCCTTTTAAATATTGCTATATTGTTTTTTTACATCCTGAACGAGAATATGAATATCTCTCTGTATGTCCTTTTTTATATGCCGACGGTTTTTTTAAGGAGATGATTAGACCATCAAACTAAACAACTTTCTGTTTAGGACAACACCGAAATCGCGAAGAAAAATTCAGCTCTTCCATACAAAACTGCAATCCTACTCGACTCAAATCTAAGGGACAACAGATTGTTTTTCGAGATTTCTTACTTTTCCCATAGCGAAAGTTGATCAATTTGATTGTCTGATCATCCTCTTTAAAACTCGCACTGTAATAATGTGGTTATTATACAGAATGATTATTTTGAAATTTTCATGGGTGGTTCAGACCATCGAACTGAACAACTTTAACTATTGAAGCAAATCTGAATTCGTGGAACAAAATCAGCTGTCTCATACATTTGAATTGAGTTGTTAGGCATTGTAGTTTAGAATGGAACAGCAGAATTTTTTTTTTGCGATTTCGATTTGCTCCCGCAGTAAAAGTGTTCAGTTTAATTTGAACCACCCCTCAAAGTTTCGAAACGGTAAAAAAATCATCCGGTGGATTTAGTTTGAGCGTGCAATCGACCACAGGCCACATTGCGGCGTAATTACATTGGGTTTCAGGTCGATGTGTCTATGTCTCGTGGTCTGGAATGTCTAGTATATGTAGCCTTTAAGGTTAACGTCTTTAAGCCGATACTCTTTGAATTACAGAAATACTTCTTTTACTGTCAAATAAAACAACTTTTATGCTGGGGGAGTCACGTTGCAGGTTCAGACACGAGCACTTGTCTCGCGTGGTGTACGCGCGTCGCGATTTTGCCTGCCACGAGGCACCGTAATCCTCAATCTGGGATTGGGTTAAATACTCCCACAAACTGCTTGACATTAGCGGAAATGCAGTGCTAACGCACATGCTATAAGTCAATCAATAATTAAAAAAAACTTGTATGCTCTACGCACTGTTGTTATAGCTATTATGTTCTACATACTAGAGGTGAAACGACAAACAAACGTTATGCGCCACATGAGGATAGGAGGAGCACGGACAGATGAAATAGATATCGAAAGCAATTTACTGAGAGACTTGGGGCTGCCAGATCCGAAAGTGAGGATTTCCTGATAAAATACTTGACTTTTATTAAATTTTCTGACATTTTATTTCAACGTTGGCGGTATGTAATACTTATTCAGTAGGTACGCTTTAACTATGTTTAAAAAACGGGCATCCCGAAAAATGAAATGATTTAAAAACCAAAATTATTAGGTATAAGCGTGGAAAAACTACCAGAACTAAACAATAATAGAAGTGCAATACTATAGAAAACTAATACTATAGACTATAGAAAAATAAAACTGTTGTAAGGTTCTGACAAGGTTTTATACGCAGTTCAATTTATTTGAAAAATTCCTGACTATTTCAAATTTTTCCTGCTTCCCTGACAGAGGGTCTAAATTCCGGATATGTCAGGAAAATTATTGACATCTGGTAACCCTTTAGGTATAGCGACATCGCCGCGTTGAATAGGATAGCAATGCGATGTGCAGTGTCATCTCTAGTACGTGTACATTATAGCTCAATGCCCGGCTATTATAGAAATTCCTTAAAGATTACACACGCACACACATATCGTATCTTTGAAATGTTTTCTAAATGATGCTTTCCTTTCAATGTACAGAGAATGATGTCTCGAAACATGTCCTAATTGCGTCACATTTAAAGAAACTTCTCATTCAAAGGTGTCACATGAAACCGAAAAGGTATCACCACAGAACATTTTAAGAGGGGTTAGAAGTGCAAAGTAGGCGTGGAACGTGTCGCCACAGGTTATGCAATGATTTGCATAACACCATAAGGCGCGCGGCGTGGTGCGAGCGAGAGGGCATGAGTAATTTTTGATGTGCAAATAAAGAATATTTGTGTTATGTTATGTTAATTGTAGCAGCGTGAGCGGGAAGACAAGTGGCGACAGCCGTCTCCGAAGCAAAAGCGCTACTTTGCATTTCTTACCCCTCTTATAATGTTCTGTGGGTATCACCATATTTTTACAAATTAGACGGACCTATATTGACATCATCGTCAGCCTATACTTTGATGGTTAATCAAAGTAATGAAATTATTGTTTCAATCTAATTATTTTGTTATAAATCAGTTTGGGTGTATGAGGGTTTGCGCTTATTCATTAACACATTGTATAATATGTAATGTATAAAAAATAAATAAATATGTATTTTACAATGGTAACATTTTTAATAAATACTAATTTACGTAATCATATTACATTAAACGAATGTGGTTGAAAACTACAATAGAAAAACATTTTATCATAAATATATTCTGAAACATAATTTTACAAACATATATATTAATATAAATTAGTCTGTGGATAACCAACCCGAATCTAGTTAGCGGTTACACTGAAAACCTAGGTTACTAGCTTTGCAGACTAAATTCGATTTCACCGTAGACATAATTGCATTCTCTCTTGCGAGTTGGTCAACCGTTTTATTAGCAAAATCTTTTCTTTATTTTTATATTAAATCGATGTCGACTTACTAACAACCATAATTTCGGGGTAGTGAGAAACTTTGCTACAACTATCAACTATCAAAGTCAAAGTCAATATAATTTATTCAATATAGGACACTTATCAAACGACAAATCTTTTGTAAAGCTACCACCGCGTCGTAACGTGTTGTCGCTGTAGAGAAGATGCGGCCAGAAACTCTACAACATAACACGACTTAATAACTATTACAATATACATTCTTAAGCTAAAGTTATGTTTACAATAATACATAGTCTATTTAAGCAAATCATTGATACTATACAGTAAAGTAAATAAACTATCTTTTTAGGGTTCTGTAGTCAAACAAGGAACCCTTATACTTTCGTCCATTCTGTTAGTCTGTCTATTCTTAATAGTGGCCTTTCTTAATATGCTGACGGTTTTTAAGGGGATGATCAGACTATCAGGCTGAACAACATTCTATATGGGACCACAGTCGAAATCGCGAAAAAACAATAGCTCCTTTATAATCCTAAAATAAACAAAGGCTCCTTATAATTCCATACAAAACTGCAAACTCTCTCCTTATAACCTTATAACTCTGCTCCTTATAACCATCAACCAAAAATCTTCTTTGTCCCCGTTTGCGATACCTACCTAATAACATTCAAATTATATTAGCTCAAATAAAGCTGTTTATAGGTAATTAGTGATTCTAGAGCTTGTTTTTCTCTTTTCAGTTAATAGGTTTTTTATGCAGTCGGGTTTTTTACAAAAATATGTACGATGAAGCCTTCTATTCTATTCTTAAAATTGTGACTACATCATGGTATCGATGATTTTGCCAATCTCTACCTATCTGGCGTCTATAAGCGGTTAACGGTCAGTTGCACGTACGTTCATTAACGTTAATCCTTCATTAAATCTCTTGCTAGCTTTTACTATGTCAACATGACAATAAGTGACAGCAAGAGATTTAATGGAGGATTAACTTTAATGAACGTACGTGCAACTGGCAGTTAGACTATACAAATTTCGAATTTTCACTATTTAGAAATTTCAGTTTTACACAAAACTGAAGTATGTCTGCCTACTCGACTCAAATGTATGGGACAGCTGATTTTGTTTTGTTGACGGTGGCTGGCAAAGTTGTTGAGTTTGAAGGTCTAACTAAACCACCCCTTTTAAATATTGCTATATTGTTTTTTTACATCCTGAACGAGAATATGAATATCTCTCTGTATGTCCTTTTTTATATGCCGACGGTTTTTTTAAGGAGATGATTAGACCATCAAACTAAACAACTTTCTGTTTAGGACAACACCGAAATCGCGAAGAAAAATTCAGCTCTTCCATACAAAACTGCAATCCTACTCGACTCAAATCTAAGGGACAACAGATTGTTTTTCGAGATTTCTTACTTTTCCCATAGCGAAAGTTGATCAATTTGATTGTCTGATCATCCTCTTTAAAACTCGCACTGTAATAATGTGGTTATTATACAGAATGATTATTTTGAAATTTTCATGGGTGGTTCAGACCATCGAACTGAACAACTTTAACTATTGAAGCAAATCTGAATTCGTGGAACAAAATCAGCTGTCTCATACATTTGAATTGAGTTGTTAGGCATTGTAGTTTAGAATGGAACAGCAGAATTTTTTTTTTGCGATTTCGATTTGCTCCCGCAGTAAAAGTGTTCAGTTTAATTTGAACCACCCCTCAAAGTTTCGAAACGGTAAAAAAATCATCCGGTGGATTTAGTTTGAGCGTGCAATCGACCACAGGCCACATTGCGGCGTAATTACATTGGGTTTCAGGTCGATGTGTCTATGTCTCGTGGTCTGGAATGTCTAGTATATGTAGCCTTTAAGGTTAACGTCTTTAAGCCGATACTCTTTGAATTACAGAAATACTTCTTTTACTGTCAAATAAAACAACTTTTATGCTGGGGGAGTCACGTTGCAGGTTCAGACACGAGCACTTGTCTCGCGTGGTGTACGCGCGTCGCGATTTTGCCTGCCACGAGGCACCGTAATCCTCAATCTGGGATTGGGTTAAATACTCCCACAAACTGCTTGACATTAGCGGAAATGCAGTGCTAACGCACATGCTATAAGTCAATCAATAATTAAAAAAAACTTGTATGCTCTACGCACTGTTGTTATAGCTATTATGTTCTACATACTAGAGGTGAAACGACAAACAAACGTTATGCGCCACATGAGGATAGGAGGAGCACGGACAGATGAAATAGATATCGAAAGCAATTTACTGAGAGACTTGGGGCTGCCAGATCCGAAAGTGAGGATTTCCTGATAAAATACTTGACTTTTATTAAATTTTCTGACATTTTATTTCAACGTTGGCGGTATGTAATACTTATTCAGTAGGTACGCTTTAACTATGTTTAAAAAACGGGCATCCCGAAAAATGAAATGATTTAAAAACCAAAATTATTAGGTATAAGCGTGGAAAAACTACCAGAACTAAACAATAATAGAAGTGCAATACTATAGAAAACTAATACTATAGACTATAGAAAAATAAAACTGTTGTAAGGTTCTGACAAGGTTTTATACGCAGTTCAATTTATTTGAAAAATTCCTGACTATTTCAAATTTTTCCTGCTTCCCTGACAGAGGGTCTAAATTCCGGATATGTCAGGAAAATTATTGACATCTGGTAACCCTTTAGGTATAGCGACATCGCCGCGTTGAATAGGATAGCAATGCGATGTGCAGTGTCATCTCTAGTACGTGTACATTATAGCTCAATGCCCGGCTATTATAGAAATTCCTTAAAGATTACACACGCACACACATATCGTATCTTTGAAATGTTTTCTAAATGATGCTTTCCTTTCAATGTACAGAGAATGATGTCTCGAAACATGTCCTAATTGCGTCACATTTAAAGAAACTTCTCATTCAAAGGTGTCACATGAAACCGAAAAGGTATCACCACAGAACATTTTAAGAGGGGTTAGAAGTGCAAAGTAGGCGTGGAACGTGTCGCCACAGGTTATGCAATGATTTGCATAACACCATAAGGCGCGCGGCGTGGTGCGAGCGAGAGGGCATGAGTAATTTTTGATGTGCAAATAAAGAATATTTGTGTTATGTTATGTTAATTGTAGCAGCGTGAGCGGGAAGACAAGTGGCGACAGCCGTCTCCGAAGCAAAAGCGCTACTTTGCATTTCTTACCCCTCTTATAATGTTCTGTGGGTATCACCATATTTTTACAAATTAGACGGACCTATATTGACATCATCGTCAGCCTATACTTTGATGGTTAATCAAAGTAATGAAATTATTGTTTCAATCTAATTATTTTGTTATAAATCAGTTTGGGTGTATGAGGGTTTGCGCTTATTCATTAACACATTGTATAATATGTAATGTATAAAAAATAAATAAATATGTATTTTACAATGGTAACATTTTTAATAAATACTAATTTACGTAATCATATTACATTAAACGAATGTGGTTGAAAACTACAATAGAAAAACATTTTATCATAAATATATTCTGAAACATAATTTTACAAACATATATATTAATATAAATTAGTCTGTGGATAACCAACCCGAATCTAGTTAGCGGTTACACTGAAAACCTAGGTTACTAGCTTTGCAGACTAAATTCGATTTCACCGTAGACATAATTGCATTCTCTCTTGCGAGTTGGTCAACCGTTTTATTAGCAAAATCTTTTCTTTATTTTTATATTAAATCGATGTCGACTTACTAACAACCATAATTTCGGGGTAGTGAGAAACTTTGCTACAACTATCAACTATCAAAGTCAAAGTCAATATAATTTATTCAATATAGGACACTTATCAAACGACAAATCTTTTGTAAAGCTACCACCGCGTCGTAACGTGTTGTCGCTGTAGAGAAGATGCGGCCAGAAACTCTACAACATAACACGACTTAATAACTATTACAATATACATTCTTAAGCTAAAGTTATGTTTACAATAATACATAGTCTATTTAAGCAAATCATTGATACTATACAGTAAAGTAAATAAACTATCTTTTTAGGGTTCTGTAGTCAAACAAGGAACCCTTATACTTTCGTCCATTCTGTTAGTCTGTCTATTCTTAATAGTGGCCTTTCTTAATATGCTGACGGTTTTTAAGGGGATGATCAGACTATCAGGCTGAACAACATTCTATATGGGACCACAGTCGAAATCGCGAAAAAACAATAGCTCCTTTATAATCCTAAAATAAACAAAGGCTCCTTATAATTCCATACAAAACTGCAAACTTATACTCAATCCCAATGTTACTGGGACAGCAGATTTTTTATTTATTCGCGATTTCTATGTTGGCCCCATTGAGAAAGTTTTTCAGTTTGCTAATTAACTAGCACTCAGTTGCAGATATGCTCATTAAAGTTAATCCTCCATTAAATCTCTTGCTAGCTTTTACTACGTCAACAAGACAAAAAGTGACTGCAAGAAATTTAATGTAGGATTAACTTTAATGAACGTTTCTGCAACGGGGTGTTAGTCACCATCTTTAAAAAAGACGGCATACTTATTAAGGGTATATTACTCTTGGCGCGCTCCATACAAACGAAGTCTGGTGATGTTTTCAATACTAACCGATTAAAACCCATGAAATTTTGCAGATCTAGAAATGAATCTCTATGCTTGTATCGAGTCAGATTTTCCTTAAAATGTACAGTTTTAAAGTTACGGTGCCTCAAAGATTTCCATACGAATCTTAAATCAATCCTAGCATTA
Source organism: Agonopterix alstromeriana (assembly GCA_963924505.1). NCBI lineage: Eukaryota > Metazoa > Arthropoda > Insecta > Lepidoptera > Depressariidae > Agonopterix > Agonopterix alstromeriana. The sequence goes on along the minus strand of OZ004671.1, from coordinate 15,734,921 downwards.
AAACTGTATATTTTAACAAAAATCGGACGCGATACAAGCATAGAGATTTGTTCATAGATTGTTTCTGCAAAATTTAATTGAGTTTAAATTGGTTAGTATTGAAAATATCACCAGACTTCGTTTGTATGCAGCGCGCATTTACGCATTCGGGATAAACTTCTCTTAAATTGGAAAAAAGACCCAGATTAATCATAATCAATCAGTGAATGAGTGGAGTAAATTAATATGTTTAAAACCAACTACAGTAGATTTCGCTAGGAAGGTAATGTTTTATCAACATGAAAAATTGCCTACACTTTCAAAACAGAAGAAAAAAGCCTAACAAATGGATAGCACTCAGTGAAACAGTGACAAAAACCCAATAACGTACCAAATTCCAAAGAGCCCGTATGTTCAGGAAAAATCGCCCCTTACAAAACCGATGAATAGAGTCAATCAAGGGACATGAGAAATTGAATAATATATTTCTGTTGGACGCGTTTGAATTTATTCTCCCAATATTTATGTTTAAAGAATCGAAAGTGACACGAATATTGCAGTTGTATGCAACAACCATTATGTTACTATTGTAGTTATGTACAAGGTTTACACCATCAAACAGAACAACTTTTTTTATAGGACCAGCAACATTGAAATCGCGAAAAAAATCTACTATACCCTAAGAGGAAGGATCTCCATAGAGTCCGCATAAATTTACGATTGTAGTTGGTCTCTTTTGTCTTATGACATACCTTTAATAGTAGAAGGAGATGGAACTATAGATATTTGTTTGTGCGCCTGTCCACTTTTTTTTGATCTAGTAAACATAAGGCCATATGTCACTAGGTGCCTTTTGTCCATACTACTTGATACCACACACTCAAACCTATACGTCAAAAAAAGTGGACACTTTACAATTGGTATGGCTCACTCTAGTCTTAAAGAGAGATCCTTCCTCTTAGACTATACCATAAATTTAGTTCAAGTAGCTATTGACGTAAAAATGGTCTCACTGACAGTTGCACGTACGTTCATGAAAGTTAATCCCCCATTAAATCTCTTGTCACTTTTTTTCTTGTTGTCGTAGTAAAAGCTAGCAAGAGATTTAATGGAGGATTAACTTTAATGAGCGTTTCTGCAACTGAGTGTGAGTATCCTAAACGACCCCAATTGAGACTTTTTTGCAAATAACTTCAATGTACATTCACGTCCACATAAATAAAGATGACAGACGTAATTGCAAGTTTTATTTCGAGGTGAGGTTTTGCCAAGGCGATACTAACATTCATGTTTCAGGTACGAAGCTGCGGAAAAAGCAAGTCATTTCTAAAATTTAATCCCCACTGGTAATCCTGCATTGACAGCATGTCCGACCTACCTGTCTTTCTGTCAGGTACGGTGGCTGGATGACTGTCCTTCCTGTAGTAAATGTTGTTAGATATGAACTGTTGCGAAGTCTATTATGTGGACCTATAGTCTGATTAGTATTATTATTTATCATCTCTACATTTGAAATGGATCGTTACTTTTTGAAAGCAATTCTTATTATAGATTCTTAATTGAAACCAATCGCAGTCGACTTCTGTTTCGATGAATATCATTAAGTTTGACTTGATATCGTTAAAAAATGAAATGCAAATAAGAAAAAGGTATTTGCATAAACATAGACATTACACTGCATTGGGAAGGCTTTTAACATTATATAGGGTCCTTTTTAATATGCTGACACTTTTTTAAGGGGGTGATCAGACCGTCAAAATGAACAACTGTCTCTATGGCACCAACGTCGAAATCGGGAAAAAAATCAGCTGTTGCATACAAAACTGCAAACCTACTCGAGCCATATGAATGAGACAGATATTTTTTTTCGCGATTTCTTTGTTGGTCCCATAGAGAAAGTTGTTCAGCTTGATGGTCTGATCATCCTCTTAAAAAGCTTTCAGTATATTAAGTTGGACCCTGTATATTAGATTAGATTGTCAATATTATGAATAGAAAACCTGACAGGGACTAATTCAGTTGTTGAATTGTTTCATTTGGAACACCCTATAAGCCAGAAACATTTATATTAATATTACGGTGGTTACGTTGTTAATTAACTTTTGAAATTCAATTGTAAGTGTTAATGCTGTATATTTCCCTAATCCAATAAAATTAAAACAACATGTTGTGATTCGTTATTGATTCGCAACAAACAATAACTTTAACATGTCGTATTAAATTAAAGTATACAACTCATGTCATTAACAGTCATAACACATAAATAATAATATCATATCTCTCATACGGTGTTTGTTTACCGGTATGATCAGACCATCAAACTGAACAACTTTCTTTATGGGACCAAAGCCGAAATCGCGAAAAATAATCTGCTGTCCCAAACAATTGGGTCGAGTAAGATGTCGAGCGATTTCGACATTGGTACCATAGATAAAGTTGTTCAGTTTGATGGTCTGATCATCCCCTTAAAAAGTGACAGCATATTAAGAAGGACCCTATATAACGTGTTAATGAATTAACGCAAAACTAGAAAGTAATTTGTTTAGAATCGAGAGCAGAATCGAATTATCATGGTTTCAACATAGGAAATTTTTTTCAACATATAAAATTATTTGATTGTAAGTTTGAAATTTACTCAACTCGATCTCAACCCACCGCAAGGGCACACTCACCCTACTTACTAGCAAAACAAGATTCTTAAAATGTATCCTTGAGCACGTTAGCACTTTTATTAATTGCTGAAATGATAACAAATCATTTTTGCCTCAAAATTTAAAATGCGAATAACTTTAAATTTTAAGTTTCAAAATAATAAAATTATTGTTTCAATCTAATTATTTTGTTGTAAATCAGTTGGGGTGTATGAGGTTTTGCGCTTATTCATTAACACGTTGTATGTTAAAAGTATATTATAAATGTGAACATGTACGCCTGAAAATTTTCTCTGAATAATGTAATCCAGTTTTTAAATAAAGTACTGTTCTAGGTGGAGTTTTAGGTTACGCAATGAAAGTAAGTGAGGTTTTAAATTTGTGAATAACAAAAACAGATGGGGTTCCGTAAGTGCCGAAGCACACCGGGAGCACAAAAACGCTTCAACTGACGGCTAACTCTCAGTTGCAGAAACGCTCATTAAAGTTAATCCTCCATTAAATCTCTTGCTGTCACATTTTGTCTTGTTGACGTAGTAAAAGCTAGCAAGATATTTAATAGAGGATTAACTTTAATGAGTGTTTCTGCAACTGAGTGTAAGACTCCAAAACGTAAAGATTCCTACATAAACGTGGAAAAATCTTGCATTCACGTGTTTTTGTAATGTAAATAACGTAGCCTTTATGTGTAGATTGCGTTGCGAAAAAAAACAAGGTAATTGCCAGGAATTCACATAGTCACGCGCCGTCTAGGGTACGAGCTACACGTCACTATATCTCGCAATTGCATTTTTAGCATGACGCCTTTATTTGTAAAACGTCATAAAACTTAGCAACCTTTTTTGCTACCATTTTATTGCAAGCAACCCAATTTTACTGTGTAAGTATAATAATAATAAAAAAGTATTAATTAGCTCACACAAAGATAAACTTTTGCAACATGGTAATTTACTGTGTTTGGGAGAGATTGGCGTCAAAAGGAACTCTCTCTCTGATCTCTGATCATTCATGTGATCAAAAGTCAATATTTACATATGGTGTCCTGTTACCTATAATTTAAATTTAAACAGTAAATCAGAATTTTGGAGTAGGGTGAATTTAGATATATCGTTGGCTAAAGTGTCAAACATCGTAACTCCATTTTATTTTTCAAATTACATTTTATACAATGTTATTACTAATTTGTGAATGCATCCATGGCAAAACTCTTAAATCCTTTTAAAAAGCCGTTAGAATTTAAAATGATAAATAGAAAACCACATAACTCTGGTCTGCCATTTTTCGTGGTGAAGTTTTTTGTGCCTCCTGTAAAATGTGATCTAATGGAGTTACGAGGTCTGACACTTTAGTCGATGATATGTGTGTTGGGTGGGTGTATCTGATAAGTGTAGCTCATAATTAGTTATTACAGAAATAAATGAGTCTCGCTATCTTATTTCCACTCGGCTACCAGGGCATGCGACAGGATAAGAATAAAGGTGACAACCTTTAACGCTCCAAAAATTAGTTCTTTTGTAGCCAATAGCAGCGACTACAGTCGCTACAATAAAGAACACTGTACTTCACACCTGAAGTTTTAAAAATGCGACCACTCTACTACGGGCACTAATGACTGCAAAACGTTGGCGATAAAATCTAGACAACACATCATTGTCATGCGCGACAAACAAATGTTTTGGTGTAGGGTTGGCAATTCAAGTTTATTTTGAAAATTGGTTTTAATGATATATTTTATTAGTGAGATAGAAGTAGTTTCAATTACATGCAGGTTTTAAATTAATATTATTGTCCTACATGCATTGATATCTTATACAGGGTGTAAGTGACAGTCTAGCAAATACTGAAACGGTGAACTCAGACCATCAAACTGAACAACTTTCACAATGGCGCCTAACTAGGGAAACGTGAAAAAAAAAATCTGCTGTCCCATACAAGACTGTTGTACATACCCGACTCTAATGTATGGGACAGCAGATTTTTTTTCGCGTTTTCTGAGGTAGGCTCCATAGTGAACGTTGTTTAGTTTGACGGTCTGAGTTCACCGTTTCAGTATTTGCTAGGCTGTCACTTACACCCTGTATAGAACAGAACTAGACTCACAATCAACGTTCCAAAAATGGCAGAACCAAACCAAAGACACCGACGTTTATGGCTGTATAAACTAATTCGGGAGCGACAAGATCTGCCGCATTTGCGACACCAGGACACCGTTTTGATAGATCGCTCAGACGTTAAAGGCGCGAAGTCACATAGAGTTTAGCGCGATCCGAAATTCAGCACAGTTGAATAGTAATTGTATTGCAATGCCATTAGAACTGAAATTGGATTAGGATTAAGCTTGGATGTTTTAAATTAGCGCGATCGCATCCTGTGCTGTGTGTTGGTTGGTGCAGGAGCCTGTTCGTCTCTGTGTCTTTTTGCTTGTCTTGGAAGACATTCCCACTTAGAGTGATAAATTTTAAAGGACACTATGTCACGCTTAGCACACTCCTTAAAACGTGATAAGGGTCTCCCGACCATAATATTTACCCGTAAACTAATGCTTGTACGTAATAAATGTGTTTATGTACATTTAATCTAGATGTTTTCATTCATTGAAAATCCAGTTGCGTAGAAAAGAATTACAAAATAAAATCACCTAGGTACTTGATAATGTTTTAAAAATTGTTGATCAATTTTGATCGCTTCATAAACACGCAACGAGTTCGTGCGAGGTAGTGTCGGAGTCCGCGACGTAGATGATAAAATTCAAGAAAATCGACTTAGATGGTTTGGTCACGTAAGAAGACCACCTATGTATATAAGCAACAAAGCAATGGACTATACCCTACCAGGTCAACTTGGAGTAGGCAGACCAAAACTCAGATGGTCTGATGTTGTAAAGAAGGACATGGACAGCTGCAAGCTCTCCGTCGACGATGTTCAGGATAGAGCGAAGTGGAAGAAACAGACCAGGAAAGCAAACCCCGCTACCCAGCGGGACAGCAGCTAGGAAGATGATGATCACTTCATAAACACGACCACGAGAAGGAATAGGGTTTGTTATTCTAAGCCGGGAATAAAAACTATCCCAAACTACTGCTTATGACCAATATTACATTTTACGTTTCCTAATGTTTCGGTCGGATGGGAAAAGACCTGATGGCCTGTCCCTCATACCGTGGAGTTGTGGCAGGTGTTTGGTTTGGGACGCCACGTGTGTCGATACTTTGGCGCCTTCTCACGTCCGGGGGTCTTGTAGCCGTGCGGGGGCAGCGGCGGTTCTAACTGAGTCTGAGAAGAGAAGGACATATCATGGCTTGGGGGAGGGCTATGAATTTCTGCCTTTCGCCGTAGAGACTCTAGGTTGTTGGGGTCTCACGGCGAAACTTTTTCTAAAGTGCCTCTCGAGGCGCCTGTTTGAGGCCACGGGAGACAGAAGGGCTGGAAGCTATTTTGCCCAGAGGATAGGTTTGGCCATTCAAAGAGGTAATGCGGCCAGCCTCCTAGGTACCCTGCCTCGGGTAGGCGCCTTGGAGGATATCTTTTATCTATAATATGTGTGTAAGTTTTCCTGTTTAAATGTTTAAATAATTTCACTGTTTAAATAATTTCTTCAAGACTAATTAAGATTAAGGTTTCTTAATATCCGGTTCGTAATTAATTCAGAACCAAATTAGTTTAGCTTAATGAATTCTTCAGTATTGATCCATTATAACGTTAATTCCCGAGCGGCAGCAATATTTAATTTTGCGTATATAAATTAATAAACAAAAAATATAAAAATATGGCAGCCCTAAAAATGTTTTCAACATCCAACATACGATTTCCATCTTTAAAAGTTTTAACGTAAAGTTGATTTTGCTTCGATAAATCTGGGGTTATTTGTTAAAACTTTTTCCCAGTTTTCTCTATGAAATGCACTAGTATTTGCTCTAGTCGTTGGATTGTGTGAGAAATTTTGTAACGTTCATAAAATACACTCTATTTTATTGAACGTGTTGTAATAACTTCTGCAAAAGAAAGTGGAGAGTTTTTCTATACTATAACAGAAGGACTATTTGAGGTATTTTATTATATTTGTTTTTACTTTAGAGCTACCACAGTGTAACAAAATACCCTAGTAATATTTAAAGGGTTGGTTTAGGCCATCAAACTGCAAAACTTTCATTATGGAGCCAAGTAAGAAATCCCACAAAAAAAATCAGCTTTTTCATACTAAACTTCAGTAGGTACTCGACTCAAATGTCCCAAACATTCGATTTCTTATTTTGACGTAGTCTCCATAGTAAAAGTTGTTCAGTTTGATGGCCCGTAATCAAACCATTAAATATTACTATACAGGGTGTAAGAAAAAGTATCATCAACCTTTAAACCACATACTCTACCCATCAAACTAAACAACTTTTACTAATGGGAACAAACCAGTCAACGCAAAAAATAATCAGCAATTCCATACTAAACTGCATTGCCTACTCGACTAAAATGTATGAGAATCGGGAGATTTTGTCATTAAACCCTCTTTAATTAATAAACAAATAATGGTTAAGATTAACTTTGTAATTAAGAAACAAATCATAATTAAGATTAAAATTCTCTTTCAAATGTAACTGTCACTTGGCGAAATCCAGTATAATACAATCAAGTGGCTACTTGACGATTTTGAACTGGCGAGAAAACTGTACTTGACAGTTAAGCACTTACTTGCTACTTTTATTTAATCTTTCCACTCAATTTAAAATCCCTCCTTCATTCAACAAAATGAAGTACGTAGGTACCTAAAATTTCTTTGAAATTTGAATGGATAAATTATACGATTCAATGAAGCATTTTGCGTTCACTCCGTTGATAGTTTTCTGTGGAATAAAATAATAATATAAACAGATGAAGTTGATTTTTATTCAGTCAGTTTATTGGTTCTGCAATATACAGGGTGTAAAATTAAATTTGTTACATATCGAAGAGGGTGCTTCAGACTAGTTTGCAGTTTTCAGACTATCAAACTTAATATCATTCACTACGGAGAAAATATAGACATCGAGAAAAATCTGCAGTTTCATAGAAAACGTCAACGGCTACTAAACCCAAAATATACGAAACAGACGATTTTTTCGATTTAGATGTGCGATGTTCGATGTTGTACCCTGTTCAATATGTAACGCATTTAATTTACACCCTGTATAGAATTAGTGTCATCATTATCATCACTAGCCTACATACATCCCACTGGATGGCACAAAACCTCTTCTTACTAATAATCTGTATACTTAAAGACTTGCTTACTTTAAAAACATACCCACGCGCGTGAGAGTGGGAAGTCGGCTTTAGATTTCATGCCCAAACAGATTCCGCTTTCTTTAATATAATTTCAATATGCATGCATAATTATTCCGGACAAAATACCGATTTCGTATGGATTTGCCCCCTCCAGAATTACGAAGGTATCAAATCCCATACAAATTCCTAGTCCGGAATTTTCTGATTCGGAATTCCGTATATGTGTAGCAGGCGTTCATAACTAGAAAATTTTAGACTAATCAAATTATTATAGACTATTATAGCTTGTGCTCATGACTTCATCCGCGAGGTTTTCGAAAAACGTCAAGATCCCGCTGTACACCTTCTGAAAAATCCATTCTTGGTGCACACTTTTTTTTTATAAATCGATGATAGGCCTGCCACACATTCCTACCGCTGTTACTCCTGTAAACCAGGATCAATTCACAAACACTAGACACCGAAATCCAGCGAGCCCAGGGAATGACTCTAATCTAGCTTAGAACCCGCAATGAATTAATCAAAGAAGATAGGATGAGTAGGAAAAAGAAATATCTGACTCCTTCCTTTGCAAATGGAAGACAGCAATAAGAAAAATAACATGGCTATTAGAGAGCCAATTCCAGAGATCATTTATGGCAGAGTTGAAGACCCTACCGCAAAAGCACTTGGTACATCCTTCACGGCATATGTGATCCAAATTTCATGTTTCTATATTTTATGGTTTAGTCTGTGCGTTTGCTGTGCGTTGTCTGTCAATCAGTCAGTTAGTTACTAAAATTTTTCATGTGTATCTTGAAAAAAAACTATTTTTTATTAGCTCACCTTTTAAATAACTTTCCTTTCCAATTTAGACGCAAAAACCATTATTTTACTTTCATTATAGAAAATGTTAATTAACGGATAAAAACAAGAAACGGTGGCAAACAAGAATTAATTAGTATTGTGTAAACAGCATTTGTTATTGGAAATAATCCTTTACCGACTAAAAGGGAGCTGGCTGGGTCGAAACTAAAATAGGTCGAGGTAGTATAATAGAAAACGGAATTTATTTCAACTAATGCCATTGTGGGAGATAACGAAACATCTTTCTTTGTAAGAATAACGACTGTTTTCCCAATTAAAACAGCAACTAAGTGTCAGCTTCAAATGGACCACCCGTGGGACCATCCCATTTCTTCTGTGAGTATCCTACAAGGTGACTAAGACATCGTCTCTGTTAAAAACAAACTCAAAATGTTTTATTCTAAATAATATCTCATGGAGAGCTTTCCGACATCATTTTTGACTGTACCATTGCGTCGGACGGTATTCCGTTGTAGAGAAGATGCGGCCAGAAACTTTACAACACAAATCTTTGAAAATAAATAATAGGGAATTGTAGAAGGGGCGATCACAAAAGATCAGCGATGGTCATAGTGGCACAGGCGCAAGTCTGTTAAGGACCCCCACTCGCACAATAATAATGATTTGCAGTGTTAGTATGTGTTAAAGACTTGACCTATTACTACTTGATACGTCCTTTCAATCTGTAACCGATACAAATGATCGTTCGTTAATGTACTTCTCGTTTCGTTCTAACAATTCAATAGTTTCATCCATAAACTGTTGTGGCAAGGAAACAGCCTCCGCGAGCGAGGAAACCTGAATCCGCCCGGCGTACCCTGGGCAGTCAGCCTCGATGCGACCATTGCTCACTGGCTAATCTTTCCACTAGAGCATGAGTAATTGAGGTACCAAAAGTACAGGTTCTGTACTGGTACTTAGCGGTTCTTACCTGGGTACCGATATTGTAAGCGGTTCAAGACGGTACTCCGCCTAACAAGTACCAGTACCCAATTCAGGTACCCGCAACGTATGAGAAAGCAAATTAATAATACTTTTTAACCAACATCTGTTTTAATTGTACCTAACGTAAACATTTGTTTGGTACCGGTTTAATACCGTTACTGATTAGAAAGTAATAGTATAGGTACTACGTCTGGTACCGGTACCAATAGTACAGTTAAGATATTTCCGGTATTACATCAAGACCAAAAAGCCGTGGTGGTCCAGTGGCGAGTATCCGTGCCTGCCGTGCAGGAGGCGATGGTTCGATCCCCGTCCAAACCGACTCCTACCAATGAGTTTTTCGGAATTTATGTACGATTTGTAACACCACTGGCATTTCGGTGAAGGAAAACATCTTGAGGAAACCTGCATGCTTCAATGTCGAGGCGTGTATTGTACCCACTGTTCATTACGTGGCGACGGGCTCACCCCCCGTCACACTGGACAGAGTTTCGGTACTACTGGTGAAACGTGGATGTTCTGAGGAGAATATCTCTGACTAACCCCTCGGGAATACAGTTGTGAGCATATACTTATGCTTACATCAAGACCAACCGATTCCTAAACATACCGGGATTTCAAGGCATGCATATGAAATAACTCATTCTGAAACGAAAGAAGAAGATTCATGAACTCACACCCACAAATCCATTCGATGCGGTCAGTAACTTTGCTACAACTTAAAAACTATTTAATAGGTACAACATAAAGATGGAATCTATTGAAAATCCTGTTCCAATATGGACCTAATTGAATGTAAATACCACATGCCGTTCTATGGTCAATAAGCAAACATGAAAATACCTTTTCAAAGGGTTATTTATCGCCTTTTAGGGCGAGCAAATGTTGCCTTAACCATTAAAGCTGTTTTCGTGTTGCGATCCCTCCCTTCTCGTTACAAACACGACTGTTGATTTATATTTTGATTTTAACCCCCGACGCAAAAAGAGGGATGTTATAAGTTTGTCGCCTACGTCTGCCTGTCCGTCTGTTTCTTTGTCTGTTTGCCAGTTTGTCAGTCTGTCTGGGGCATCATAGCTCCCAAACGGGTGGAATGATTTCGAATCGTTTTGTTTTAAATAGAAAGCTAATTTTGTGTAATGTTCTTGGCTTTGTTTCATGAAAATCGGTTCAGTACTTTTCATGTAACTTTAAAAATTATGAAATAACATTAAATTACATATTTAAAAAACCCCCAACGCCAAAAACAAACATTTAATAAGTAAAAAATAATTCGGTTACCTATTATTTTTGATGTAAGCAAATATATGTTTTACTTCTTAACTCTCTTTAAGATATTATAGGTCAATTAATGAGTCGGGGACCGCAAGTGATTGTAAAAAAGTAAATGGTCATTTCATAGCGGTTCCCTATGCATTAATTGATCTAAAATATCATAAAGAGAGTTAAGAAGTAAAACATACATTTGCATACATCAAAACTAATAGGTGACCAAATTATTTTTAATTTTTTGTTTCCTCTACCGACACATCTTTCTATCCATGGTAATAGTTTATAGTACTCTGTGGTTATAGTGAGCATTGCAACAATTGCACGCTTCAAAAGATGGCTGGTAGTTGTAGCAAAGTTTCTGATCACTTTGCAAGGGATAATGGTAGTGAGTTTATGTGTGTATGTATGAAACTATTTATAGTGCGTATAAAATGAACATCTTAAGTATTAGATCTCCTACCTACTAATATTTAAAAAAAAATTGAAAGTGACGACATTTGTGACTGAATTATACATAAATGACTTTTTAGAACTACTTTAGTATCGTCCAAGATAAATGTCGGATAGTATATCTTTCTGATAAATAAATTATATTTGCAAATCAGAATTGGCCAGAATGCTATACAGGGTGTAAGTGACAGCCTAGCAAATAATGAAACGGTGAACTCAGCTTTCACTATGGAGCCTACTTCAGGAAACGCGTAGGTACATTGGAGTCGGGTAGGTACCGCAGGTTTGTATGGGACGGCTGATTTATTTTCGTGTTTCCTGAGGCTCCAAAGTGAAAGTTGTTCAGTTTGATGGTCTGAGTTCACCGTTTCAGTATTTGCTAGGCTGTCACTTACATCCTGTATAGAAATCTTTTCGTCCTCATTTGAAACGAAGTATAGATGAATAAAATATTTGTTCTGGATATTATTTTAAGACAAAAGACACGAAGTCGCGGGCACAAGTAGATATACATATATAACAAAGATAGGCATTTCATAGTAAGTATATGCTACTAAAACACAACGTAGGCTGTGCAACACAGTTTTGAAGTTAGAAGTTTAAGAGGATATGTGAAAAAAATAGGATTCTTTAAAGCATCATATATCATGAAGTACTAACAGTAGGAGTATGATTTGCGGATATGTGTAAATTGAACATATAATTGAAGTTTTGATTAGAGCCAAAACACGATTAAGAGACATTTTCTCGATAGAAAAATAAGCCAAAGTAGCCTCCGTGTTTATCGATAAACGCTTGGAACTGCTAAACGGTGAATAATAGTAACACGAGACTTGATTTAAAAAAAAGAGATTGATATTTTATAAAGTTTGATTAGAGCAGAATTGAACTTACATAAATAGTACAATCACAATTAAATAAAGTTTGTTTTACGCTTGCGCCGTTTCAGGCGCGCACGCCGCCCCATCTCTTTCTCTCGCATCAGGCAGTAATATAAGCAATCTCACGCCCATTTCGCTTCAATTGTTTTTCGACATAGGCCCTTAAGCTATAAGATCCGTGCAGAATCCAGCTTAGAACGGCACCAACCTAGACATGTATCAAAACAGGCGACAAATCCCTTCAGGCATGATTACCATATTCCATACCCTCCTGGGGCTACGCGTTAGAGTCGAAAGTCAAAGCTTATTGCTGGCGAAAGGTAGGTTATAATAACAACACTTATGTAGACGAAAATAGCAGTTACTGCTAAAACCTAGGAACTTTACCTGCATTTGAATTATTCGCCCACCAACAACGCATCGTACCAATGAGTTTTTCGGAATTTATGTACGATTTGTAACACCACTGGCTTTTCGGTGAAGGAAAACATCGTGAGGAAACCTGCATGCTTCAATTTCGAGGCATGTGTTGTACCCACTGTCCATTATAAGTGGCGACGGGCTCACCCCCGTCACACTGGACAGAGTTTCGGTAGTACTGGTGAAACGTGGATGCTCTGAGATTTCAGAACATCTCTGACTACCCCCTCGGGGAATATAGTCGTGAGCATATACATACATACATACATACATACCAACAACGCATGAGCTGCATTGAATTTCAGATTTTTATTTGAACCATATAGTTTGCTAGCGTAAAACAAGTTATTAAGTATGAATTATGGTATTAGATAGCCCGCCGGCTGACATTATGGCCCACCTGAAAAAGTTGGTTGTGGAACATTGTCCTAAAGTATACTTTGTTGTTTCTGTGCATATACAACGAGTTAATGAATTAACGCAAAACTAGAAAGCAGTTTGTTTAGAATCGAAAGCAGAATCGAATTATCATGTAATTTTTTTTCAAAATATTAAATAATTTGTTTGTAAAATTTAAAATTTACTGAACTCGATCTCAACCTTCCGCTCGGGCACTTTCACCCTACTTACTACCAAAACAAGATTCTTAAAATGTATTCACGAGCACGCTAGCGCTTTCATTCGTTACTGAAATTATAACAAATCATTTTTGTCTGAAAACTTAAAATGCGAATAACTTTAAATTTTAACTACCAAAATAATGAATTTATTATTTCAATCCAATTATTTTGTTATAAATCAGTTGGGGTGTATGAGGTTTTGAGCTTATTCATTAACACATTGTATAACCCTGATACTTACCTAACAATTACGAAAACGAATAAAAGAAAATTAAAATGTAAAAGACAACCAGTAACAACTTTGAAACGACTTCAAAACAAAGCCCTTATTAATTCTACAGCTATCAAAAGTTAAATGACTTAATCCACTCACCCATTATTAGAACTGTCACTATCGAAAAATACAGCGAGACTATTCGATGAAACAGTTAGGTTAACAATTTAAGTAATTATTCAGGTGAGGCCATAATTGAAATGTGGTCCCTATTCGGCACACCAGGTGGACAATTGAATTTGGAACAAATGCGGGATAACTTTGTTCATTCAATTGATGTAGTCGGGACAAATTTGACAAACTTTATAGGTTCGTAATACCTATGTCTAGGCTGGCTGGTATTGTAAAAGAAATGTCAATAAAATAAAGATTTTGGGTTTGTTTTGAACACTAAACAAGTCAGGTGTTATTCGAAGAGTGGTGTTAATCAAACAGGGTGCTAGACGTAACAATATCAATATCGAATTGGATAATTCAGAAGGTCAATGATTTCAGTTAAATTCTGTTACTAGCTATTTTGAATCTAAGAAACAGAGATTTGAAACAATTACTTTCATCTATTCTTATATCTTAGATCGGCTTTCGTGATGTCTAGATATTTGAAATAGTCACTCTGAAAATTTTATTGTAATTGAATCTGGATTATCCATCAATGTTTTCTACAACGAAGTGGAAAGTACACTGGTGTCACTGGTTTATTCGATTTTATTCTAGTCTGAATTACTTGTCAATCTATATCTTCGCTAATCTATTTTTGTGACCGTATTCTAGACTATACTTCATTCCAAATAAGGACGAAGAGATTTTCTGATTCCTATTTAGCTTTCTGGGCAATTCTAATTAGGAAATATACTTCATTTGTCTGAAAGATATACTATCCGGCATTTCATGGAAGGTACTAAAGCTGTTCTAAGAATAAGTGAGTGTAAGTGATTCAAATCTCTGTTTTTTGTAATTCCAATTAGCCTTGAAATTTCTTTGCTATTTGGAATGAATATAGCGAAGATAAAAATCTAAAGTCGATAAAATGTTAAGGCGTATAAAAATCATAAACTTTCCATAGGACGTGTGAGAGTTTTTAATTATTTATGCGCGGATTTCAATAAGCTTCAACACCCTTTTTACCCGCCCCTTCAGAGGTTGATTTTAGTAAAATCCTTTCCACGTATTTGCAGATAATTGAAGCAGATTTATAGGACAAACACTTTTTTGCTCATGGTTATACAGTCTTAGATAGATAACTCATGTATTTCATCAGCACGATACAGATATAAAACCGGTCAAGTGCGAGTCGGAATACTCGCGCACCGAGGGTTCCGTACCACACCACTACACAACATACTAACTTAGAAAAAGTTTTATTTTCTCCGGGACCTTTACCGCGAGACCGACTCAAACTCGGCCAGTTTTATTATTTGTTGTTATACTGTAGAGTTTTCTCTATAATCACACCAAGTTTGACGCTTGTATGTTACCGTTTATACGATAGAGCGAAAAGAAAAAACGTTGAAAAAACTAGTTGCTTGTATGAGGACCACCATAATTTTTTTACTTTTTTGGCATTTTATTACAGCATGCATAGTACAAGCATAAGCATATGCTCACGACTTTATTCCCCGAGGGGGTAGTCAGAGATATTCTGAAACCTCAGAACATCCACGTTTCACCAGTAGTACCGAAACTCTGTCCAGTGTGACGGGGGGTGAGCCCGTCGCCACTTATAATGGACAGTGGGTACAATACATGCCTCGAAATTGAAGCATGCAGGTTTTCTCACCATGTTTTCCTTCACCGAAAAGCCAGTGGTGTTACAAATCGTACATAAACTCCGAAAAACTCATTAGTACGAGTCGGCCTGGACGGGGATCGAACCATCACCTCCTGCACGGCAGGCGAGGTTACTCGCCACTGGACCACCACGGTTTTTTTTATTTGTTTACAAATTGGCCGTAATAACGCATATTCTGCGAAAATTTTAACTGTCTAGCTATTACGGTTCAAAAATTAAAGTCCTAAATAGGTAGGACGGACGGACAACGTAGGGTTAGTAATAGGGTTCCGTTGTCACCCTTTGGGTACGGAACTCTAAAAACATCTTCATGGGTTAGGCTGTGCTTTGTCTATCTTTCAGTCAGTCGCGCAACTCTTTTATATGTTATATGTTACAAGTTTCTAACTAATGTCAATATAAGGTTTTCATAGGCCGGCATATAGGGTCCTTCTTAATATGCTGACACTTTTTAGAGGGGATGATCAGACAATCAAACTGAACAACTTTCTCTATGGCAACAACATCAAAATCGCGAAAAAAAAAATCTGATGTCCATACAAAACTGAAAAACCTACTAGAGCCTAATTTATGGGGGACAGCAGTTTTTTTTTTTCGCGATTTCGATTTTGGTCCTATAGAGAAAGTTGTTCAGTTTGATTTTCTGATCATACCATTAAAAAAGTGTCAGCATATTAAGTTGGACCCTGTATACATATAAATCTATGCGTCACACAAAGGTACAATATTTTAATCTCAGTAATAACTTTATAACGAGTCGTCATGCAACGTTTACAATTTACCTGTAGAAATATTTTATAACTATTATTTCCTGCCGTGTGGATACCCGGTAACAAGGTGCTTTGATGATATACGTTTTACTCATCGGCGTGTTTCATGTTATGAAAGAATTGCGTTAATCCTGACTCAGTTTATGATCATCATCAACGATATCACGTTCACTGCCAAGCATACTGATCCTCGCCTCTCCCAATAGACGATAATTGGAAAGAATCGAATTTCGAAATTCGTTATACTTAATATCCAATGGATTCGTCTCAGAGGAAGGATCTCCATAGAGTCCGCATAAATTTACGATTGTTGTTAGTCTCTTTTGTCTTATGACGTACCTTTAATAGTAGAAGGAGATGGAACTATAGATATTTGTTTATGCGGCTGTTTTTTTAGAGCTAGTGTGTGTGAAAAGTGACCGTAAACATAAGGCCATATGTCACTTGGTGCCTTTTGTTCATACTACTTGACACCACACACTCAAACCTAAACGTCAAAAAAAGTGGACACTTTACAATTGGTATGGCTCACTCTATTAGGTATAATCTCTTTGGGATACGTAATAAGCGGGCTCTCGAAGAAATTTGACAGTTCTTTCAATTTTCGAATTTTTACGAGTAGTTGTCCGATCCGCCCGTCCCACACACACCGCCAACTAGAGACAACTGCAGCTCAAACAGATTTTATCTGCATTAGATGGACGAAATCTGCATTTATTAATATTCTTATTCCCGTTTCCTCCTCCAAAACTAACACGATTTGAATAATTCGGCTACTTTGATTATTTATATGTGGACTGGTTACGCGTGTAATTCTACTAACAAACATTTCTGCCACTTTTTGCGGGGGGCGAGGTAACATGAAATCCGCAACTTTGGATTTTATCCCCCATAACTTTAGATTCTAATTTTGAATGTCAAAAATAATGAAAAGTAGCCTCGTGTGAACCCCAAACGTTCTAAGTTCGAAGTTATTATTTCGCAATTATAGGCTGTCTCGTTTAGTGACAAGGTGTAAAATTGAATGTAAATGCACAAGATCAATTGTGCTTATACCGTGGCAGAGGGGAAATGCTACCGCAAGGCTAGTCCTTATAATAATTAGTCAAAATTCGGCTACGATGTATGATTTGCTTTTTTTGTTTAATATTCGTCAAATTTGTTTGCTGGATATCTGAAAACGGGCGGTACAATTAGGCTTTTTCGAATGCGAAGGTCCCTAGTTCTTACTGGTATGGTAAAAAAGCAAAAGATAGAGACATAGCAGAGGTAACATAGGTTGTATGGTAAAAAATTGTTTGCTCTAGTATCATTATCCAGGGAGGAAACAGGGGAATAAGTTTATATGGATAAAACGGATATAAACTTATTCCCCTGTTTCTTACTAGTCGATCCTTTTGAGGATGGTTACAAATGCCCTGATATTGTACCCCAGATCAAACTTGGGGATGATGCTGGCACAAAGAGCGCTGTCGCATGAGAGAACATGCTCGTTCGTAGGTTTACTCGTCGTTCAAACTCCGTAATAATAACACTAAATATTATATCAGTTTTCAATTTTAGCCTGAAAATGTAAATCACATCAGGCAAATATTTGTTCACACCCATGTCTTGGATGTGTGTATCTATGTAGGTATGTATACTATATCTGTGATATGTAAGAGTTACAGCGGTGAGAATGTGTGGTCGGCAAATTCCCTTAGCTAGCTAGCTCAATTTCCAGTAGTAAACCAGAAACATTCTTCCAGGTCAATTGGCGTAAACGTGGAACAATGTTTTTTGCTCCCCTTTCATTTTGAGTCAATTAACTCATTTTCCTGGAATTCCGCTAATACCTCGTCGCTTGTCCAATCAAATTATAACAGTAACACGCGAAAGGGTGCGGGTAAAAAGTTACAGTCATTACAACCAAGGACGAGCAAAAATTTCCTAAAAGCACGATCCTTATAACTTGGTAATGCTATTTTGCGTGTTTATTACATCTAGGGATTTATAAAAAATGTTTGCTAGTTAAAAATTTGACAAAACCTGTCATTATCATCATCATCAGCCTATAAAAGGTGTTACAAAAATAAAATAAATATTTAAACCTTTTAAGTTTTAAGGGGTTGTTTAGACCATCAAACTGAACAACTTTCACTACACAACCAACATCATCCAATTTCAATTCAATTCAATTCAATTATACTTTATTGCACACCAAAACAGAACATACAATTTATAATATAATTACGAAGATATAAAGCATTGAAATTTTCTATGGATAAGTTCAAAGCTTTATATCTTCATAATTATATTTTAAATTGCAAATATTATTTGACACGCGGCATCTAGATTTTCTTAACTATTTTTCCATATATACAACGTGTTAATGAATTAACGCAAAACTAGAAAGTAGTTTGTTAAGAATCGAGAGCAGAATCGAATTATCATGGTTTCAACATGGGATTTTTTAATTCAAAATATTAAATATTTTGTTTGTAAAATTTACTGAACTCGATCTCAACCCACCGCTCGGACGCTCTCACCCTACTTACTACCAAAACAAGATTCTTAAAATGTATCCATAAGTACGTTAGCGCTTTCATTCATTGCTGAAATGATAACAAATTATTTTTGCCTGTAAACTTAAAATCCGAATAACTTTAAATTTTAACTACCAAAATAATAAAATTATGGTTTCAATCTAATTATTTTGTCATAAATCAGTTGGGGTGTATGAGGTTTTGCGCTTATTCATTAACACGTATATCATTAAGACGTATTATATACGTCTACGCGTATTACGCGTCAAACTTTTGTATGAAATTGACAACTCTGCACCCACCTTTGTGTGAGAAATTAATACAAGTTTGATTTCTATTTACATAGACAGCATAATTATCATATCTTTATGGTTGAGATGTTTCACATAATTTGATGAACGCGTCTGTAATAATAATGTAAGGAAAGAAAGTTTATCGGTTATTCGAAGTATACGTAATACATAGGTTATACATACTTATATAGGGTCCTACTTAATATGCTGACACTTAAGGTTATGGTCAGACCGTCAAACTGAACAACTTTCTCTATGGCACCAATATCGAAATCGCGAAAAAAAAATATGTGGTCACATTTAGGTCGAGTAGGTTTGTATGGGACAGCAGATTTTTTTTCGCGATTTCGATGTTGGTTCTATAGAGAAAGTTGTTCAGTTTGATGGTGTGATCATCCCCTTAAAAAAGTGTCAGCATATTAAGAAGGATCCTGTATGCGTTACATAATTGGGTATGTTATGGCTTTAGACTATCCAATAGAACAAACTTTCACAATGGATCACGTAAAAAATAGCTGTTCCATACATTTGAGTTGCGTCGAGCAGCCATTGACGATTTCTACATAATAATAATTAAAGGTAAAAAACAATGTTCTTTTTGGTAATTTTTGTTTTGGTCCCATAAAGATAGTTGTTGAATTTGATGGTCTCATGTTTTTTTTTATCCCCTTAAAAATACTTATTTTGCCAATTTTAAACATCTTCTTGCTCGAGATTATTAGCATCCTTTTAAACTAAGAGTCTACCCATCAAACTGAACAACTTTTACTATGGGAGCAAACCGGTCGGAGCAGAAAAACCGTCCAAGTGCGAGTCGGGACTCGGCAATTAGTGTTCCGTACCACCAGTTGTTTAACATGGGACATTGATAATAACCACTATAAATTGACACTTACTTAGTATGCGGTCACATAGTTACTGAAGATAATTTTACACTGGTGTTGGTTTTTTGGGTATAGAAAAAAAACTATCCAAGTTAGTGCAAGCCTGATAATTTTCCCGCCACCTACACCTTATTTCTAATGCTTATGTTTTTTTTTTCAAATTTTTACATGACTATACTTTTTGAAATATCGAGGGGGACAGCAGTTTTTCTGTGTTTATTGAAAAAAATTTTGAACAAAGTTTCAAAGAGAAACTAAAAAAAATTATTTTTAGACTCGTATTTTTATAAGCTTTCATTTCATACCCCATACGATATTGTAGAAACATTTTTTTATTTTTATATCTTTCTGCCCCCCAAAACTGCCCCTCAATATAAACATTAAGCTTTATTGACCTTATTCTTGTCATTGGACCATTAGTTAATATAACTGTTCCAAGTTTCAGCTTCTGTGACAGACGGACGGACGGACAGACACCGAGGTGATTCCATAAGTGTTCCGTTTTGCCAATTTTCGTCCGGAACACTAAAAATCTGATGATGCAGGCAATTGAGTCGAGTAGGCATTGCAGTTTGGTATGAGGCTAAATTTAAAACAGAACATAGTCAAAATATCAAGACACTTTCTCACGTAAGCAAATAAATGGAACACAATAGCAAAGCATTTAGAATATTATTAAATTATGTTAAGCATCTCCGATCTCTAATTTGTAACAAAATCTTTGAGAGTCCTCCGTCCTCACTTCATTTAATTGTAATTCAATTCTCACGTTTTCACAAAAGCATGAAATACAAATGAGACCTCTCAAGAACGAGGGCGAGAGGGAAATATAACATGATCGTTTCCTGTTAAAAACACCTTGATTTTTAATAGACTTATAAGGTATTATTTGAAATATAATATAAGGTCTAACAAAATTAGCTGAAACTATTTTAAGGGGATGATCAGACCATCAAACTGAACAACTTTCTCTATGGGACCAATATCGAATTCGCGAAAAAAAAATCATCATCATCAGCCCATCATCGTCCACTGCTGAACATAGGCCTCTCCCAAGGCGCGCCACAAAACTCTGTCCTCGGTCTTCCTCATTCAATCGCTCCCCGCTACTTTTTTTAGGTCGTCTGTCCAGCGAGCAGCAGGGCATCCCACACTACGCCTACCAGTTCGCGGTCTCCACTCTAGACCTCTGACATCCTCAGCGAGCTATGGAGAGAGCTATGCTCGGTGTTTCTCTGAGAGATCACATCAGAAATGAAGTGATACGTCAGAGAACTAAAGTGGTTGACATAGCTCAGAAAATTAGCAAGCTGAAGTGGCAATGAGCTGGTCATATCTGCCGAAGAATTTATTTAGTAATATCTTTATTTAATACGACTTTCTGAAATAAAAGTTCAGAGACAAACACCGAAGTGTCTAGTCGTTAATTTAACTAGAGAAACTTTAATCAAATGTCTAAATGTGTCCGCACCCGATATTCGGCTTTAAAAAAAAATTAACGTTTCTTCTGAAGTGTTTTATGAGCGAAAACCTATTACTAGTTGAAACTCTAAAATTGAAACTATTGCTTTCGGTTGATTTTTCATATATCCAATCCGCTCCAGTTGAACCACACCAGTAGTTCAACTTCGCCTGTGTGGGAATTTGATGCCTGTCCTTTTTCGGGGTTCAAGCTATCTCCTCCAAATCTCATCGTAACGTACCAGATAGAGACACATTCGCATATATAGCATATTATGAATGAAATTTGGGCCTAGCTACAACTGCACGTCATCATCATCATCATCTGAGCCCATAGAAGTCCACTGCTGGAAATAGGCCTCTCCCAAGCATCGCCACTACGCGCTACGCGCTGCATGGCATGCTTACATTTTATAATCTTTACATCTTCTATGCATAATATCTCTGTTGGAGCCTTTAGGGTTGCTTCAAGCCATCAAACTAAACAAATTTCACTATAGAGTCAACTTAGAAATCGCGAAAAAAATCAGCGATCCCATTCATTTGAATCGAGTTGGTACTGAGTTTTATATGAAACTGGTGTTTTTTTCGACATTTCGTTGTTTGCTCCATAGTGAAAGTTGTTCAGTTTGATGGTCTGAAGCACCCCTTAAGAGCTCTAAAAGGGTTTTAATACACCCTGCATAATAAAAATGTAAACTATGCGTGAATTTATATTGGAGATATTTGTAAAAATATTAATTAGGCGTTTGGGATACGTAATGGAATGCATTGGGACATTTTTTAGAAATTTTATCTGTTTGTTAGTGCACGCTCTGTGTAAAAACTGCTCAACCAATTGGGATTAAGTTGTCATAAAAGCATAGGGCTTTGTTTAGATAAGATAAGATAAATATTCTTTATTTGCACACCAAGAATAGAAAAATACAATTTAAAACAAGAATGAGAAGGGTACAAAGGGCAGTCTTATCACTAAAAGCGATTTCTTCCAGACAACCATTGAATGGAAGAACTATTTACAGAGACAAATGCTACGGCGGTGCACTATTAGGTTAACAATCAGGTTTTATCAATTATTTAGATTAACGATCAGGCTTTATTTCATCGCAATCTGTCCATTTAATCAAAAGTTATAAGTATTGAAAGTCAATGGTCTGAGCGTACGAAGTCGCTGATAAATTTTAGTCAGGCTTCTGACCGCCTCCAAAAGGATGGTCGTGAGTTTTTGTAATTAAAACGTGTACCGCGTGCGAAGTAAATCAAGATAGACGTCAGTGATGGCGTAACGTGAATAATAAAAAAAATTGGGGTTATCCACGCCCTTGCCGCTCCTGACCTAATTAAGGAAAGTGACAAACTTCCCGACAACCGTTTTGTTCTCGTCGCAGTTTAAAATGTTTGTTAATTTGAGGGGTTTATACAGCAATGTTTTGTACTTTACAAAGCTTGGCAGAGTTTTGAGATAATACGAATTGTGAATTTCATATTCTGCGCGCGTCTGCAAATCACCACCTGGTGTGGCACCTCTGTCACTCGGCCGTATACGAGATAAGCGCCTAAACTTTGGTGCATCGTAAGCGATGCGCTCGCCAAATGGTTGCCACTCAAGCAAAGCCACGGTTTATACATAAGAAATGTGTGGCGGTGGCGGGTAATCTAAGTAACACAATATAAACCTTATAGTACGTAGCATAGCGTCGTTTTTGTTTTAAAGAAGAATCGCGCCTGCGCCTCCAGGTGACTTCGTCAGGAGGCGCGGGCGTAATTCTCCAAACGACGCTATGATACGTACTATAAGGTTTATAATTGTGTTACTTTGACTATCCGCTACCGCCACACGTCTCTTCTGTATAAACCGAGCCTACAGCAACGTGTCGCGTCATACGTTGTTTTTTTTTAAATGGGTTTCTTCTTGACCTCAATCCAGTCCTTAGGACAAAGATGGGATCGAAGATGTAGGAAGCTAACCCAGAAGAAGCCTTGTGATGGTCCCACCGAAAACGATTCAGCCCCAGGTCCGTTGAACCTGCAAAGTCAAATCGAGCACAAGCACGTCGCGCGCCATACAGAGTAATCAACTTCAATGACATACATTTCCGCGTAACACGTTGCAGCGGAAAAAAGATAGCTAAAGCAATTAGTAACAAAAAAATCTGCTGTCTCATACAGTTGAGTCGAGTAGGAATTGCAGTTTAATATAGAACAGCAGATTTTTTCTTCCTCTGATCGGTTTTCTCCTATAGTAAAAGTTGTTCAGTTTGATGGATAGACTCTTAGTTTAAAAGGATGATTGTGATATCAATTTCGCCCTGTATAACTCATGGGCTCGAAATAGGTCGTTGGGTCATAAACAACTATCGATCACAGTTCATGAACATTGATAAAAAACTATCAAAAATGATTGACCATTAACTACTGCTAGATTTTCATTAATTTAGAAAAATAAAAACCGCATCAAAAACAAAACCCCATTAATCAAGCCTTTATTGTTAAAATTAATTAAATCAGTTCCGTGTAGGTTTCCATTAGCTGGCTGAATGTAATATGACACGGCACGCACCCGGACGCGGCGGGCAGCTCCCACACACTAGCGAACTAAGGGGGGTTGGGGCGGTCCGCTCCGGGCCCCGGACCCTGGGGGGCCTCCAAATCTCGAGAAGAGGAGTCCTTTTTAATCAAATTCAAAATGTGTTTAGTAAGTACGAGGCAGTTTGGAGATGGGGGCCCGGGCCTTCGGCATAGAATAGAATAGAAGAATCACTTCGAAAACAGATTTGAATCTACGTCTATCTTGACTCTCTCTGCACGGGAATAAGGTGCACAGTTATTCGCACCCGTCCGTCACAACGGCGCGCGTTCAAACAAAAATGAACCGAGTCATTAGACATGAATGCTTCTTTTACATAGTCTCCTTCTTTCATTCTTTCACGGGCAGCTTGACATTGCTAGGGTTTTCAAGTCTCGCATGTCAATGCGATGTGAGTAGTCATACTCACAAAATGGCGGCAAGTCTAATGAAATTTGACCAAGAAGTTTACACGTTATACCTAACCTATTGTCATTCCCCTCTCGGTGGGGATTGGCTGACAAGCGGACCTGAGCTGTGGAGTGAAAGCCAGGCCTGCCTTTGGTCTTGGGACTGCAGTTTAGAGGCTTCACACATGGTCAGAAATAAAGTCAAAAATATAGCGAATTTTCGATCTTGCTTTTGGTCGCTCAATCTTTTGTTGTTTTATTTCTGCGCTCTGAAACTAAGCTTGCTCGCTCCAATTTTTGTTTCACACACAGATCAACTCGATTTCGGCATTCTTACTAATCATGTTATTATGTAGTTAGCTCGCTCTAGATTTTATATCCTGGAGGGACGCCTATGTCAAGTTCTTGCTACGGCTCGAAAAAATCTTAGATATCAATTTCTGGAATGGTCGGGGGGCCTCATTTAGTTTTGCCGCCCCGGGCCTCCGACGGGCTTAGTCCGCCTCTATGTTCTCACAAATAGAAATACATTCTAGAAACTCTCTCGTTTAAGTCCACTTTGGTTTAATCACGTTTCTAGGTTCATGAATTAATTTTACGGTTGAAATAGCCAACTAAATTGCGTTTTATTATGGATTAATTTCTCCTCGATTTCTCAGAAGGTATCCTAAGAGGATGGTTTCTCAGTACATAAGCGAAAATGTTTTTCCCCACTAAAACCTTACAGGAATATAATTATGATTTTCTTCCTAAGCTTATATAGCTGCCCTCATTCGTATTTTTTAATATTTTTACTATTTTATATTTCCCAAAAATAATTTTTTTTCACATAGTAGTTTTTTACATGCTGATTTTCAATTTATCGGTACATTACGGTAATGGTATTGCTAGTTTTCCGCAACTCTACGTCTTGCGTGAGGTGGTATTTTCTGAATAATTTCACTCCTGCCATCCCAGCTACTCCAGGAAGCTGAGACGCTTGATAATGCTGGCGAGGACTTCCGGAAGAGACCCCGGCGATCCGAGGTATTGTGCTCGATAGTTTGCTAGCCCGTTGCATTCCAATAGAAGGTTCCATGCACACCCTACACAGAGGACTGTTAGTAACACCAATATTGAAAATATGTTTGTTTAAAGAACCGTAACCACTGGGGCACCTTGGACACTTAGCTGTCATTTCATACAAATGGGAGAAAACAAGAAGAGGTCTTCTTCTTTCGTGTTTGCATGAGCCATATCGCCAGGCCTGTCTCACTCCACAGCTCAGGTACGCTTCACGGCGATCCCCACCGAGGTATGAATGTCAATTGGTTAGGTATACCGTGTAAACTTCTTGGTCAAATCTCATTAGACTTTCCGCCATTTTGTGAGTAGTCAATGCGAGACTTGAAAACCCTAGCCATTTCACGCTGCCAGCGTGAAAGAAAGAAAGAAGGAGACTAGGTAAAGGAAGCTTTCATGTCTTATGACTCGGTTCATTTTTGTTTGCGCGCGCGCCGTTGTGACGGTTGGTATGTTATTCGTGAATTTTACGACAAGACGGGTGCCGTGCAGAGAGGGGTCGCTATTTATTTAAATCTGTGTTCGAAGTGATTCTTCTGTACTAGTATTTATTCTGTGATATCGCATGACAAATTACTTATGCTATAGTGTAAAGATTAGCCAGTCAGCAAGGGTAGTATCAAGGCTGACTGCCCAGGGTGCGTCAGACAAACTCAGGTTATATTTTCAATACTAACCAATTAATGTCAATGAAATTTTGCAGCATCAATCTAGACACTAATCTCTATGCTTGTATGTATTTTCGTTAAAATGTATAGTTTTAAAGTTACAGTGCCTCAAAGAAAAAAAATTGAACATCATACAATCATAGAGATTTGTTTCTAGATTGTTTATGCATTTCATTGACTTTAATTGGTTAGTATTGAAAATATAACCAGACTTCGTTTGTATGGAGCGCGTCAACGGTAATATCCCCTTAAAACGTTTACTTGTCTATTTTTGTAATATATCTACTTCGAGAAGAAGGAAATGTGGTGAAAACATCCTGGAGTAACAAATTTGACGTCGAACTGATGTGTTACTACTTTTCACAACTTCCCTCCGAAGTTGGGGCCATATTTAATATGTGTGTCAACGGAACATGTTATTGCTTTTAACATTTCATTTTACGTTTTAGGTTGCCTCAAAGAAAAGGTTTTTTGAACGGAAATTGGAGGAATATGGAAACTTAACCGAGTATGAAATAAAATGTAGCTCACGTAAATTCTGAAAATTGTGAATGTATCGTTAACAAATTTTTGAATAAATTAAATTTCAAATAAACATTTTATGGGTACCTTTTTAACATTTAGAAAGAAACGACGTACCTACCAGGTTTTTAGAATAGACAGTCGCATTACTTTAATGGGTGACTGTACTCAAATCAAATCAATCAAATATACTTTATTTTATAAAAACAGTAAAATCCAGAGAGAAAAAAAACAAGAGGCACAAAATAAGGCGGTCTTATCGGTAAGAAGCTATTTCTACCAGACAACCTTAGGGTAGAGGAAACGGTGAACTAAGGCGAATTTTTTTGCGAATTTCCTCTAAGTTTCTTAGCGAAAGTTTTTCAATATCATGGGTACAGAGGTGTCAGAGTTTTTTCAGACCGCCGGCGCCGTACGGCCTCTGACGTGGTTTTTATATCACGACTGCTACCACCAAAGATAGTAGCTGGGACCAACGGCTTAACGTGCCATCCGAAGCACGGAATCATCTTTCTTTACAGACAATCAGGTGATTCGGCCTGCAATGTCCTAACCAACTGGGTTTTTCCCAATTAGGACACTCACAAAGTTGACATATTACTAGGTGTCCCCCGTAGGAATCAAACCCCCACGACCTCCGTGTCAAGAGCCCAATGCTCTTAACGATTAGACGACGGGTCCCTTAAATTAAAGAAACTGTTTACTCTAAGACCCTTTTTACATATTAAATACACTAACTACTATTATATCCCCAAGGATATAATTATATGCTACATAAAACATGATTATAATATCCATTTGGGCACCTTTGGTAGCTATAGCTTTTAGCCCACAAAAAGTTAGAAAATACTCCAAAAGAACCATTCCATAATCATAAATGTGGTGATATATTCTTAAGAGAAGTTTATTCCTAATGCGTAAATGCGCGCTGCATACAAACGAAGTATGGTGATATTTTCAATACCAAGCAATTAATCTCAATGAAATTTTGCAGAAACAATCTAGAAACAAATATCTATGCTTGTATCATGTCCGATTTTCGTTAAAATATACAGTTTCAATGCTAGGAAATTTAAGATTTGTATGGAAATCTTTGAGGCACTGTAACTTTAAAACTGTACATTTTAAGGAAAATCTGACACGATACAAGCATAGAGATTTGTTTCTAGATTGCTTCTGCAAAATTTCATTGAGTTTAATCGGTTAGTATTAAAAATATCACCAGACTTCGTTTGTACTCAAGGCTTAAAAAACATAGGTAAAAGTACCAGCAAACTATACACCAAACACCGATTAGAACTAATTTGACATCTGCTAATGCGAACTCAAAAGAAACTTCGGCACGTTTCACTATTTAATTGCAGTTTACTGCAATTGGAACTTTTTGCAGTGTAGTTATAAAACTTATTTCTTATCCAGCAATTAAACTTTGTTATAAAAGTTAGATTGGCTAATGGTTTACTGATTCTCTTTACATACAGTAAAGTTAAAGTTTATTTGCATCAATTAGAAGTTACCTACAGAAAAATCTTAAAACAGTGAGCGATACGAATTTTTGTTTTCTTAAATTAAGTTTTAATTATTTCACTGGTGCTTAAAATAGGAATCCTAACAAGGTCCTTCTTAATATGCTGACACTTTTTAAAGGTGATGATCAGACTGTCGAACTGAACAACTTTCTCTATGGCACCAACATCAAAATCGCGAAAGAAAATGTTGCTTTTCCATACATAACTGCAATCCTACTTGAGCCAAATGTATGCGTGATTTTTTTTTCGCGATTTAGTTGTTGGTCCCATAAAGAAAGTTGTTCAGTTTGAGTGTCTGATCCCCTTAAAAAAGTGTCAGCATATTAAGAAGGACCCTGTATACATATGAGTAGTATATTTTATAATACCGACTGCTCTCAAACGATGTAAGAAAATTAGTGTGATAAAATGCTTAAGAAGACATTCTGATGCGTTTGTGATGCGTGCCCATACATAAATACTTGTATATCTAGGGTTCAACAAATGCAACGCTCAAGCTTATATAAAAATGTAAATATCCAAAAATTTAGGGTATGGGAAGATATGCTATTCTACAACTAACAAACTTTAGTTGCTAACTCCTAGCGAAACGAAATATATTTGGTGCGGATTCCTCGAATAATAGTGACCAGTGTCTATACTTCATTCCAAATAAGGACGAAAAGATTTTCCGATTACTATACAAGGTGTTACAAAAGAAAAAATAAACATTTAAAACTTTTAAGGGGTGGTTTGGACCATCAAACTGAACCACTTTCACTATCGAACCAACATCGAAATCGCGAAATAAATCTGCTGTCACATACATTTAGCTCGAGTAGATATTTTTAAGTTTAGTATGGAACATCAGATTTTTTTTTCGCGAGATCGATATTGGTTCCAAATTGAAAGTTGTTCAGTTTGATGTTCTAAACCAACCATTAAATTTTTATTTTTCATTTTAATCAGAAATTTATTTATCAGAAAGAAAGATATAGGTACTAGGTATCCGACATATCATGGACGTTACTAAAGCTGTTCTATAAATAAGTAAGAGAAAGTGTTTTAAATCTCTGTTTCTGTAATTCAAAATAGCCTAAAAATTTCGTTGCTATTTGGAATGGAGTATAGTTCTAGTAGAATGCGTTCGTTAACACATTATTTGTTTCGTTCGCATTTTTTTTGTTTGCCAAGTGAGTTAATCTATCACGTCTGCTCAGGCTGCCCCTACAATTCAGCCGCCCAATAGCCCCTGCGTAAATTATGCCATAGAGTCTAGGGTTTCATGAGCTGATTTTAATTTTAATCAAGAAATGTTTAATGATAATTTATCTATGTTTACTTGATATTATATAGACACATGGTCTAAAACGACCATGTAAGTCCATGCGTGCATGACCATGCATGTCCATTATAAGTGGCGACGGGCTCACCCCCCGTCACACTGGACAGACTTTCGGTACTACTGGTGAAACGTGGATGTTCTGAGGTTTCAGAATGTCTCTGACTACCTCCCCGGGGAATATAGTCGTGAGCATATGGTCTACAACCCTGTTCTGTTGTAATGTAACCAAAAGCACAACTGATGTAGACAAATTTCGGTGCGAGCCAGAGCGGTGTGTCGTAAATTCAACCAAGGCATTAGGCTCTCATGCAATACACCGAGCTGCGCGTTTCACTGAATTTAGGATAGCACGGATTTACTAGTCAGCGCTGTTCGACTCTTCGTTTCAATATCGACTTTATAACTATTGATGGTGGGTCGTTTATTACAAATCTGGCACGAATGGATATTCGGTAATTGATTGGTGATTTGAAGAGTGAAATTTTGATGAAAATCGTTCATCATACTTAGTTATCATAATAGATCTTATACAAGTAGCGTGTACATTGATTACCTACTAAGATATGACTGGTTTTACACAACTTTCGGCAATAAAGTTCACCTTGCATTGAAAATACCATGATATTTCGCTGTTCTTGAATAAACCATAAAATGAGACTACAGAGATTTTGTGTAAAAATTAGGACCCCATAAGGTGACCTCACTGTCCGCGCCAAACGCGTATGTGAATTAGTTTTTTTTTTCAAAATTGCTTTTCCTAACTAAGTTTGCGAGACAGGTGTGCAACCACTAATATACAACGTTTTTTTTTCAGTAACTTACTATATACGTATCTTATCATGACATGTCTTATTATGTCATCAGACATGTTGATATTCTTAACATGCCATAATCTCTAGACTACTCTACACTACGGGAACATAGTTGTAATGGAATCATGTACTTGATATTGAGTACCTATTGAATAATATCTATATGTTCTAATGGTCTTAGTAAAAATATCAATTCTAAACAAAATATAAGATTCTACATATAAGATTGTGCATTTACTCAACTTGTCAAGAACCCGATCAAAATATCGAAATACGAAGTACATTGGCGAAGCGCGCATTCACGCATTATTCGTTGAGAAAACAACTCCGTTTCCCTTCTACTAATGAGGTCATGTCAAGAGCTACGAGGATAAGAGAGAACAAACATCTAGAGATGGTACGAGGTACGAAGAGTAAAGATAGCTGTTGGGAACAAGCCAAGTAACAATCGGCAAGCCCTAGCTTGTACCTAGAGCTTAGCATGTGAAATTGGCAAGAATGAGGACTGAATTTTGTTTTCAAAAGGAGTCATGTAGGTCCGGAGAAAGACACGGAATTTCTTTCATTAATTCGTACATACAAGGGTCACCAAATGTCATAAGTAGTACTTAATACTTCTCTTTGATGAAAGCCAGTTCGCAAGTTTCGTACGATGAAATTAAGGAATACAACGTGTTAATGAATAAGCGCAAAACCTCATACACCTCAACAAAATAATGAGATTGAAAAAATAATTTCATTATTTTGATACTTAAAATTTAAAGTTATTCGCATTTTAAGTTTTGAGGCAAAAATTATTTGTTGCCATTTCAGCAATGAATGAAAGCGCTAACATGCTCATGGATACATTTTCAAAATCTTGTTTAGGTAGTAAGTAGGGTGCAAGTGCCCGGGCAGTGGGTTGAGATCGAGTTCAGTAAATTTTAAATTTTACAAACAATTTATTTATTATTTTGAAAAAAATTACGTATGTTGAAACCATGATAATTCGATTCTGCTCTCGATTCTAAACAAACTACTTTCTAGTTTTGCATTAATCTATTAACACGTTGTATATGTTATTAGTTATTATATTACTTACCAATTGGAATTCCGAAAGACAAAAAGTTTTACTTCGAATAGAAGCGCGTTTGACTAAGTTTAACAATTCAACTTTGTAAAACAATACGATAGAAACATTTAAATAATACGAAGGTATATTTCATTTCTGGAGTACTCCAAAATCATCAAAGAGTACGCAGCAAGATTATTCTTGGATTATGTACCCTTACGTTCTATTATTCTTTTTTTGTTGCTGTATGTTTTTGGTGTGCAAATAAAGAATATTTATGTTATGTTATGTTATTATCCTTTCTTCTTTATAATTTTTTCTTTGTGGCGACCCGCGCTCTGGCGCTTTTTTGGTGCTGAGGTTGTCTTTGACCGTCCATAGGGGAAATGCCGGTAGTGTCATGGGGACCTTGGGGCCGGGGTTGCGTGGGGCTTTATGTTGACGAAGCGTGTAGCAGATTTAGAGTGTATAGGTTTAAGTTTTGACGAAGCGTGTTGCTGATTGGGATCCTGTATATATTTATTTTTTGTTTAACTTTTGACGAAGCGTGTTGTAGATTTGAAGTTTGTATTTTCTTATATCTAATAAATAAACTAGTTATTCGAGATTGTTCTTGGTTTATTTAGTTTAATACCTATTTTATTATATACACGTTGAATGCACTATACGAGACATGCTCCCACCAGACCAGTAGAAACACGTGGAAACGGTAAATACAACTGAGAAAGGTTACAGTGTGGTGAGATCTTTATATTGCCACTAACGAATGCGCTAGTGAGTCAAGGTTTCAAGCTTACTGCACTTAGTACCAAGAGCGAGCTTATATCGTATGAGATTTCTTCTAGCAGAGCCGAGACAGGAAGAGACGGGTGGAAATATGGGTGTCGACGTAGACACGACTCAAAAGTTTCTCACGCAGTGTTTTTTTTGTCAAAAAGTCAACTCAAAGTCAAAGTCAAAGTCAATATAATTTATTCAATATAGGAGCTTGCAGCACACTTATCAAACGTCAAATCTTTTTTAAAGCTACCACCGCGTCGGAACGTGTTGTCGCTGTAGAGAAGATGTGGCCAGAAACTCTACAACATAACACGACTTAATAACTATTACAATATAAATTCTTAAGCTAAAGTTATGTATACAACAATACATAGTCTATTTAATACTATCCTATCAACATTCGACAGCTCATTTCATCCCAAAACACTGAATGAAGCTAAGGGTGAATAACAAGGAAATAAATCATAACTAGTAATAAATATGAAAGTGCTAACAAACTCCAGGCCGCTCTACCTTGCCGAAGCATACAATGTAGTTTGATTGGGCACTCTGCTATCGCGAGAGTTACAATTTCTGTTCGTTATAGACGCTGTGAGGTAAGTAGATGCTTGTTATGTGCTTGTCCTTGAAATAGAAATCTAATGCGAAAGTGTGTTGAGTAAAAATCTTCGCGGTTATGTACTTTGAAATGAGATGACTTTTATTGTATTGTGCAACAAAAACGTTTTTAGCTACCCCAAATCGAATATCGTTTAATCGAATTATTGAAAATGATGACTCACGATACAGTGCCTAAACCTCGTCCATAAGAATTAGAGCATCAAATGCAAAATCCCAAATCATAAAGCGAAAACCATATATGTGATTTCAACCTTGGCCGTTTGTTGGTTACTGGTTTGTCCCCGTTTGCGATACCTACCTAATATCATTGAAATTGTATTTGGTCAAACAAAGTTGGTAAAGCTGATTAATAATTAAGAGTTGTTTTTCTCTTTTCAATTAATATTTTTTATGCAGTCGGGTTTTTTGTTTTTCATAATATTTAGTCCACCTTACACTACAACTCACCAATATCATTGTGACGTCTCACATGACCTTACATCGCTGGGTGAATACAACAACGGCACAAGTCAAAAAAGTTGATTTTGAGAAAAATGACATTAAAGTTGGCGCGAGAGAGTGCGCGCGAACAAATTCGTCTGTAGTTACTACACAGTAAGGGTTAGATTGTTGATGTTTGCCTTTTGTAAATCTGTGTTATATCAGTAATCTATAACAGTTGAGAATTTTGTTTATATACTTCAATATTTTTATTTATAGGGCCATAAATATGGGGGTTCCGAGTTATGCCAGTTTTGCATTAACTTTTTGGTACGATTTAGATTTATGCCAGATAATTATTGAGAAAACATGAAGAAATGTGGTAGTAATTAGTACCCAAACTAAAACACAATTATGGCATTAGAGAAGAGACTGAAGAAATGGGAATTTACAAAGCAATGAGGAAAAGGAAATTTGATCTGTTACTGAATTGGCGGAAGTTGTCTGATGAGATCCTATCATATCAGATACACAACACATAAGCATATGCTCACGCCTATATTCCCCGAGGGGTAGTCAGAGATATTCTGAAACCTCAGAACATCCACGTTTCACCAGTAGTACCGAAACTCGGACAGAGTTTCGGGACAGATACACAACGAGTTCGATGATAAGAGCCAGACCAAGAAATTACTCATGAGCCCAATCACATGTTGATCTCAATAGATCTTTTAGTACTGCTTAAATCAAGAACGATGGGTAAAAAAATTATCAATCCCTATCTTCGGTCTTCTTACCAGCTACCCATTTTACGTAGTCAGGCGAGTTGGCCGGTGGTCGTCCCATACTATTTAATTATCAAATAACCACGCTAGTTTGTAGCTTCTGTTCTAGAACACATACTCCTTATCAGTTGCCAGTTCTTCAGCAGATATAACAAGCCTATTGCCACTTCAACTTGCTAATTTTCAGGGCTGCGTTATTTGCTTTAGTTCTCAGACGTTACTACTTCATTTTTGATGTTATCTCTTAGAAAAACACCAACCAGTAGCTGTTTCCATAGCTCAATGATGGACTAGTTCTATCGTCACTGTTCATGGGTCTGCCTTGATCCCTATGTTCAGGTTGAATACCTTCGTTTGCAATTGGATGAATACGTCGTCAGATATTTTCATCTGGGGAAAGCCAATGAAAAGATCTGTTGAAGTTTTCCCAAATTATCTGAGAGGAAATAAATGGAGACATCCTGACATCAGTCATTTGGGATGAAAGATGAATGATAAGACAAGAAGAGGTAAGAGGAAAAGAAAACTGAATTATAAAAGCATAAAGGTAATATTGAATATGCAGGAATCAGATGATTTACCAAAGCTAATTTACGAAGTAACCATACGAAAACAGTAATAGAGCCTCACGCTTACATAGCTACGTTCTTTTCCACAAAATTACACTATCACATTGTTTTAATCTTCTGATCTGAAACTTCATACAACAGATCAGTCTTCTATCTATACTAGAAAGCAATGGTACAAAAAGCAGATTGGTAGATGATCATAAGTCAAAACTTTATAGGAGAAGCGATGTTATGATTCCCTGAAGACTTGGAAGTAGGGAGGACATACTTTGACATCACAAACCTTCACATTGTGGTTTACAGAATATAACAGGGGTAGTTTTTGCAGACGGGAATAATTTCAATTCAACTTTTTGACTCAAAAGTGTCATTGTTGCATAACACAAAATAACAAATTTGTTTAATGTAGTAGTGGCACAACTACCATCTATCTCTTGATTCAGTGAAATATCGAGTCAGGTCTTTATTGCACAAGATAAAGTATGCGATGTAGAACCAGAATACGGTGCTAACTCAAAACTGCCAATTTTTGAGTTGTGCCGTTGTTGTATTCACCCAGCGACATGACCTCATATGACCTCAAAACACCCAGTTACATACAGCATGCCATCCGTAACAGACTACATCCGAATGCAAAGATAAACCGCGTCGACGAATCAATCCCTGTTCCGCTAACACCCGACATGTTTGCCACCGTACACACTCGCCCACCACACTATCTGTCATTGTTAAATAGAATTGTGAAACCTGGTTTCCACAGAGCCACCGGTACTGTAAAGCTTGGAAGGTTTTCAAGCTTATTGACAGTACTCCTTAACTTGATATACAACGTGTTAATGAATAAGCGCAAAACCTCATACACCCCAACTGATTTATAATAAAATAATTAGATTGACACAATAATTTCTTTATTTATAATTATAATTTTAAAATTTAAAGTTATTCGCATTTTATGTTTTCAGGCAGATGATTTGTTATCATTTCAGCAATGAATGAAAGAGCTAACGTGCTCATAAATACATTTAAAGAATCTTGTTTTGGTAGTAAGAAGGGTGAGTGTGCCTGTGCGGTGGGTTGAGATCGAGTTCAGTAAATTTAAAATTTTACAAACAAATTATGTAATATTTTAAAATGTTGAAAACATGATAATTCGATTCTGCTCTCGATTCTAAACAAACTACTTTCTAGTTTTGCGTTTATTCATTAACACGTTGTATATTGCCAAAAGTACTACTATTTGGAATACCAGTCGTTAGTCACTCCATGAGGGAAATACCCTTTGCGTTTTTAGGTTTCCGTACCCAATAGGTGAAAACCTGACCCTATTACTAAGCCTACGTTGTCCGTCCATCCGTCCGTGCGTCCGCCCGTCTGTCTGTCTGTCTGTATGTCTGTGTGTTGAAAACAAAATACGAAGAAAACATTTTTTGCGTGAAAATGGATTTTCTCAGGGATGAAAGACGCCACACAGGGCAAAGCTCGATCCGCCCAGGTACTAAGTATTAATTATGTGCTAAGTATACATGTACAGGATTATGTAGACAGATACCACAGTAAATATTGAATCATGTAATGTTGCTGAAATTTTCTTGTAAATTTCAAAAGAGGAAATATTTTGTCGGACACTTGAGCAAGCATGTTAGGTACCTACGACTTTTCTCGAGAACTACTCAACTTATCGAAATTCCGTTTTCGTAGAGTCTGTTTTTCAGAAAACTTCATACTTTCTAACTCCAGGTTTATTTTTCTTTCAAGAAAGGTTTACATTTATTCCTAGTTTTGCATTTTATGTAGGTTACAGTATCAAGGCATAGTGATTTAGATAACTTTCATTATAGGATCCAATTTCATATGCTAACGGTTTTTTAAGAGGGTGATCAGACCATCAAACTGAACAAGTTTATCTATAGGACAAAATACGAAATCGCATCAAATCTGCTGTCCCATATAAAACTGCAATCCTACATGACCCAAATGTGACTCCTAATGCAAAACGTCGTATCTTACAAATAACGATGCAAAGGCAATTGTGGCTTTAACTTTGTGTAAAAAAAATTAACTTGAGTTGTTCATTGATCTAGGTTAAAATCTTTGAATAATTATTATAAGGACTAGCCTTGCGGTAGCATTTCCCCTCTGCCACGGTATAAGCACAATTGATATTGTGCATTTACATTCAATTTTACACCTTATCACTAAACGAGACAGCCTATAATTGCGAAATAATAACTTCGATCTTAGAACGTTTGGGGTTCACACGAGACTACTTTTCATTTTTTTTTTAACATTCAAAATTAGAATCTAAAGTTATGGGGAATAAAATCCAAAGTTGCGGATTTCATGTTACCTCGCCTCCCGCAAAAAGTGGCAGAAATGTTTGTTAGTAGAACTACACGCGTAACCAGTTCACATATAAATAGTCAAAGGTTACAATAAAAGAAATGACAAATGAAATTCGAGAAAGTTAAAAAACATCAAAAAAATATCTCCTGAAAAATTCAGATTTTACTATTGAACCAGAGTCAAAGTCAAAAGTCAATATAATTTATTCAATACATATAGGAGCTTACAGCACACTTATCAAACGTCAAATCTTTTTTTAAAGCTACCACCGCGTCGGAACGTGTTTTCGCTGTAGAGAAGATGCGGCCAGAAACTCTACAACATAACACGACTTAATAACTATTACAATATAAATTCTTAAGCTAAAGTTATGTATACAATAATACACAGAATTGGTTGAATACGGCTAGCTGAGAGTACTATAAGCGGCTAGTATTGCAAATTCTGATGAGAACAAAGTGTTAACTTAATTAATTTTCTAATACAGGGTTTTTGTTAATATGCTGACACTCTTTTAAGGGGATGGTCAGAGCGTCAAACTGAACAATTTTCTCTATGGCACCAACATCGAAATCGCGAAAAAAAAATCGGCTGTTCCATATAGAACTGCAAACCTACTCGAGTTAAATGTATGGGATTTCGACGTTTGTCCCAAAGACAAAGTTGATCAGTTTGATGGTCTGGTCAACCCCTCAAAAAAACTGTCAGCATATTAAGAAGGACCCTGTATACAGTGTGAAATTGATATCTTAAGCATAACTTTAAAACTAAGAGTCTACCCATCAAACTGAACAACTTTTATTAAGGGAGCACACCTATGGTAGCAAAAATAAACCTGCTGTTGCATACATTTGAGTCGAGTAGGCATTGCAGTTTAGTATTGAACAGCAGATTTTTTTTGCTCCGATCGGTTAGTTGTTCAGTGTGATTTGTAGACTCTTAGTTTTTAAAAAGACGCTAATGATATCAATGTCACCATGTATATTTAAACCTCTTAACTCTTATTATTAATGGTTTCTCTAGAATAGAATAGAATAGAAATAGTTATTTGTTATACAAGAGTGCAAAGTTGCTTTTTAACCGCGTGTTCAATTTTGATGACCGAGCAAGCGAAGGATTCTAAAATTAGAATCCTGAGCGTCAGCGAGGGAATCAAAAGAGCACGAGGTGAAAAATCTTTGCACATAACTTTTCATCCCACCTCAGCGAGGAAATGACCAAGAAAGGACTAAATGCAAAAAAAGAAAAAAGTTGTGTCATAAATTCGGCACCATGGAGGGAGAAGTAAATAGGTTTAATGATGTTTTGAATTCACAAACTTAGTGCACACGATGTTCTAAATTCAATTTACTTTATCCTCTAGTGAATAAAAACGGCTTTTGCACTCAGATATTGAAGAGCAAAAATACTCTTTCCGAGATGGTGGGATGAAAAATATTTTATTGCCAGTATTAAGAGGCTATGTGAAAAAAATAGGATTCTTCAAAGCATCATATCTCATGAAGTACTAACAGTAGGAGTATGATTTGCGGATATGTGTAAATTGAACATATAATTGAAGTTTTGATTAGAGCCAAAACACGATTAAGACACATTTTCTTGATAGAAAAACAAGCCAAAGTAGCCTCCGTCTTTATCGATAAACGCTTGGAAGTGCTAAACTGTTAATATTAGAAACAAGAGGCTTGATTTAAAAAAAAGAGATAGATTTTTTATAAATTTTGATTAGAGCAGAATTGAACTTACATAAATAGTACAATTACAATTAAATAAAGTTTGTTTTATGCTAGCGTCATTTCAGGCGCGCGCGCCGCCCTGTCTCTTTCTCTCGCATTAGGCAGTAATATAAGCTATCACACGCCCATTTCGCTTCAATTATTTTTCGACATAGGCCCTTAACTTTACAACACACAGACTGCTCCAGATTATTTCGTTACCAGGTGTTCTAGTTATTGTTTACTGTGTATGTATGCGTAATCTGTTACGAAGTGTGTGAATTGGTGTCTGGCTATAAATTACGGAATATTGTTTGTAATAGTTTGATTTATGTTGATTGCAAAGTTTTGGGGTAATACCGTTATTAACTGATTGTTTTGGAATGGTTTTATGGGACATACGTGTGTGAAGTGCATACAGGGTCCAACTTAGTATGCCGACAGTTTTTTAAGAAGATGATCAGACCATCAATCTGAACAACCTTCTTTATGGAATCAACATCGAAATCGTGGAAAAAAAAATCTGCCCTCCCATATATTTGGCTGGAGTAGGTTTGCAGTTTTTGTATGGAACAGCAGTATTTTTCTTCGCGATTTCGATGTTGGTGCCATAGAGAAAGTTGTTCAGTATGATGGTCTGATCATCCTCTTAAAAAGTGTCAGCATATTAAGAAGGATCCTATATATGTATACAGAGTACTTCTTAATAATGCTGACACTTATTATGGGATGATCAGACCAAAAAAATCAGCTGTCCCATACATTTGAATCAAGAAGGTTTGCAGTTTTTTATAGAACATCAGATTTTTTTTTGTTGGTGCCATATAGAAAGTTGTTCAGTTAGGCGGTCTGATCATCCCCTGAAAAAGTTTCAGCATATAAAGAAGGACCTTATATGTAGTGTTCAGTAACTTCAGAAAAATATTCGAATATCCAAACCGTCTTTGTATAGTTTTGTTGCATCGCTCTTTTCGGTGAAGTATTCGCCAATCCCGTCTCTTTTCCCCTAGTGTCTGGAGTTCTTGATGCGAGTCGATATCAATCTATTCTTTCACCTGTGCTTTGCCTGTGCTAGATAACTCAACGATAGATTACAACTGTCTAGGCTTTCCTCTTTCTTTCAATTTTGTTTAGAATTAGATTTTCAATAAGTAAGTAAGTTATAGACTGTAGAATCTCACTGCAGGGCAAAGGCCTCCTCTCACGAATAAGGGTGAGAGGGAGTGGGATATACTCCACCAGGCAGGCCCAGTGCGTGTTGGTGGAGGCAAGTTGGTGGTCAACTTGCTTTAAGAGAATTTTAAAGCCGCCTTAATAGGCCTCTGACCTGGCTTAACGAATAGTTACAACGCCATCTGACGGAACTATCGAGACCAACTGCTTATCGTGCCTTCTGAAGCACGGAAACGCTCGAGATGAAATACCACTAAACGGTCACCTATCCAAAGACTGACCGGACCTGACGTTGGTTAACTTCGGTGATCGTTTCCAACACCGAAGCTCCACTACGCCAACAAGAATATAAAATATTGTAAGAAAACCTTCACGGACATTCTTAATATGCTGACACTTTTTAAGGGGATGATCAGACCGTCAAACTGAACAACTTTCTCTATGGCACCAACATCGAAATCGCGAAAAAAATATCGGCTATCCCATACATTTGGCTCGATTAGGTTTGCAGTTTCAATGTTGGCGCCATAGAAAAAGTTGTTCAGTTTGAAGGTCTGATAATGCCCTTTAAAAAATGACAGCATATTAAGAAGGTCCCTATATTATAGCAATGCAAACGCTATCCATTAAAGAAGAGATTGAGATAGGCTGAACATGGGTTTTACCGAATATGAACATTCTGACGAATTACGAAAACCGAACCGAAACGCTTAACCACAACGCCCGATGCTCCTTCAAAACACTGCTCTGGCCAGATTTTAATAAATAAAAGTCCAAAAGCACGAGCATTTCAATCTTTCATCTTTCCTCTCATATAAAACCATAAAATCGCATATTTTCAACCAAAATTACAACAAAACATTTTCACGAGTCATAAACACGACATAACCGCATGTCGCCATAAAACGTGGCAACTTGTGAACGTAACAGGGGAAGCCAAAACCGAGTACCGAAAGCCAAAAGCCGAACTCAATAATGCTGAGTGGGCAAACATTTCCGCTATTGTAACCAAAACTATTTGGTTTATTGTTATGTAGTCTTGCCTAACTATGGATAGTTTGACTATCGACGCGACGCTTAGCTCCATTAGTGAAAATTATTCAGTTTAATGGTCTTTACCTCCCTTAGACAATACAGGGTGACCCCATTTAACATTTATGCAAATATCTTCAATAAACATCCACGCCAAGATAAGCACTTTAAGATACTTAATGGAATGCATTCAGACCATTTTTATTAGAATTTTTTTCTGTTTATTTGTGCACGCATGATTATTAAACTACGTTAAAACCCACTTGAATGGAATTTTCACAAAAGCAGTGGATTTTGTTGAGATTAACATTTAGGCCTTATTTCATCGCAATCCGTTCATTCAATCAAAAGTTATGAGTATCTAAATGCAGTGGTCTGCTCGTACGAAGTCGCGGGCGCTGCCGCTAGTTGATAATATTTTCAGAGTTGGACCAAATCGTTGGCTAAAGTGTCAAACCTCGTAACTCCATTTTATTTTTCAAATTACGTTTTATACAATTTTATTACTAATTTCTGAATACATCGATTGCACAACTCTTAAATCTTTTTAAAAAGCCGTTACAATTTAAAATGATAAATAGAAAACCACATAACTGGGGTGCCATTTTTCGTGGTGAAGTTTATTGTGCCTCCTGTAAAATTTGATCTAATGTAGTTATGAGGTCTGACACTTTAGTCGACGAAATGCATTATGTTTGGAGTTAGGTAATAATATACAGTGTTTTTGCAGTAGAAACTCTAACCGCCTGTCACCAGACACTTCACCTTCATTTCATCCGGCTGAGTTCTAGGATGACGGACGGACAAACGGACGGATGGCCGGCGGCGTATACTTAGTAATACCCGTTGGCACATGAGCCGTGGTTGTCCAGTGGCGAGTAACCTTGCCTGCCGTGCAGGTGGCGATGGTTCGATCCCCGTCCAGGCGACTCGTACCAATGAGTTTTTCGGAATTTATGTACGATTTGTAACACCATTGGCTTTTCGGTGAAGGAAAACATCGTGAGGAAACCTACATGCTTCAATTTCGAGGCATGTATTGTACCCACTGTCCATTATAAGTGGCGACGGGCTCACCCTCCGACTGGACAGAGTTTCGGTACTACTGGTGAAACGTGGATGTTCTGAGGTTTCAGAATATCTCTTGACTACCCCCTCGGGGACTATAGTCGTGAGCATATGCTATGCCCGTTGGCACCCTTTGGGTACGAATTAAAAGATAGTACGAGAGTTTCGGGAAGTTTCCGAGCACCCCGAAAGTTTGTGTATGAATGTATTGTATACCTCGGGAATCCTTAAGTTTTCCTTTAATTTCACATCACAGTGGGATGGTGTGAGTGGGAGAAAATGGTATCGAAATTGGGTACATTTTAATCCTCCAAAAATAGTTTTATTCGCAGTTTATACTAAGATTTTATTAGTTCATCGACCTCTAGACACCTCTACTATGTTCTTGTTATTAGTAGAAAACATCATTTTCTCTTACATTTTCTAGTAAATCTTAATAGAAATCTAGAATCCTTGTACTCGCTAAGATATTATGAGCGTTCAAAATGTGTAAACAAAATAAGAAGTGTAAAAGAGAACCATAATTTTTTAAATCTGATTTTATACAAAGTTGAAGACTAATATTTAGGTATTAACGGTACGCGATTTAATTATACAGGGTGAAATTGATATCATTAGCATCCTTTTAAACTAAGAGTATACCCATCATACTGAACAACTTTTACTATTGGAGCAAATTTTTGCTGTTCCATACAAAACTGCAATGCCTACTCGACTCAAATGTATGCAACAACAGATTTTTTGGGTTCCGTAGTCAAACAAGGAACCCTTAAACCCCGGCTCTTCGCTCATTTTTGTACCTATTGAATCGAAATTTGGTATGAAGACAGATAACAGTAACCCATTTTTTTATGGAACAAACAACTCACAAAAAAAAAATTAATAGAGGTCTAAAAATCTGAAAATGTTATAAAATTGAAAATTATAACGGATGCTGTAGCTCCCAGTTTCGGAAAAAACCAATACAATGGATTTGTTCTCTAATGACAAACTAGATGGCGTTGTACGAAAATAAATCGCGCTTTCATTGTTTCAAAAATTATTCTTAGGTAAGATAAACAGTTTAAAAAGTTTTTTCTTTTTCTACTTATACAATGGCTACGGAACCCTATCATGGGCGAGTCCAACACGCTCTTGGCCGGTTTTTATTTACCTATGTACAAGAGATTGCACTCACCTTTACAACGAATATTTTCTCTTTAACGAAACCTCGTCATAATACATTTTGATGCAAATTGAGCAGAAGATGAGTTCGGTGGTACAAGCAGTAGCAGCATCACTTTGAGAGTCTTACAGATAAGAGCTTCGATTTCATGTTGTAGTAGGGTTACCACCGTTTTTTGGAGGAAATATAGTATTTTTTCTTAGACAACTTATATGAGGACAAGTTACGCGTGTAATTCTACTTACAAAATTTTCTTCCACTTTTTGCGGGGGGCGAGGTAGCACGAGATACGCCACTTTGAATTTTATTCCATTAGTTTAGATTCTAATATTGAATGTTAAAAGTCATGAAAAACAGTGTCGTTTGAACCCCAAACGTCATAAGTTCGAAATTAATTATCCGCAATTATAGGCTGTCGCGTTTAGTTATAAGGTATAAAATTGTGTGTAAATGCGTAAGATCTTTTGATCTTGCACGTTGGCAGAGGGGAAATGCTAAGGCGAGGCAGGTCCGTATATAATTTGTCTAAGTATTTTTCTATAAATTCCTAAAAAATTTAACTGGTACTTTCGGAATAATAGAAAGAAAAAAAAATACTGCTGAATTTTTAATTTTTAAAGATTTTTGAAACATACTCGTATTTTACATTATGTGGGGCTTCACGGAAATTGCATTATTTTTAAAAGATGTATGTGTCTATGTTTACGTCCGTATTTATTAACATCATCACCATCCTGCCCTTATC
Organism: Agonopterix alstromeriana; assembly: GCA_963924505.1. Taxonomy (NCBI): domain Eukaryota; kingdom Metazoa; phylum Arthropoda; class Insecta; order Lepidoptera; family Depressariidae; genus Agonopterix; species Agonopterix alstromeriana. Next base: position 15,691,245 of record OZ004671.1, on the reverse strand, counting down.
CGATTATTTAGGGTTTGCGCAATATGTAACGTAATTTCAAATGTCACTTAAACTTACTTAAAAGCTGATGTAGCTGGAATTGACTAAAATCGCATTTACATTCGAGGAATTTGCCCTATTTTGCGTTTAGTCAGATTTGACAAACAAATTCAAATTTTCATTTTCATAATTTGCGACACTTGAATGAATTATAAAAATACCTATAGTATTCTTCTATCTCTTTTCTCAATATTATATAGTACAATTGGCCAAAATATAGTACAATACTATATAATATAGTAAGAATGGCAACCCTATCTATATTGAAGTAAAAAAATTAAAAGTTAACAGAATTTACTGGTTATAGTATAAACTAATATCCAATAGCTTTGTCGAATCGTTTGATCATGAAAAAGCGTACTGTACATATCGAGACCATTCGAAGCTGTACAACACTGCTTGCTGTCATCCACCGCATATGCCACCGAGAAGGGGATGAGGTCAAAATTGGTGAGGGGTAGGGGGTTTTATACTGCGTGGTTATGCTATGCTAACAAAATTATATTAGTATGGGAGACCGGGTATAGTTGTCTCAAGGGTTGGTTGTCACAGCGGCCATGCAGCTGGCACCAGACTTGGCCACAAAGCTTGTTTAAAGTGTAGCTGTTTGTTTACTCCTCTACAATCTTCTTCTTATCGTGTCGGCAGCAAGCCCTGGTGTCAGAGTTTTTTCAGACCGCCTTCCGGCCTCTGACGTGGTTTTTATGATGAGACTACTACCAGAGATAGTAGCCAGGACCAACGGCTTAACGTGCCATCCGAAGCACGAAATCCTCTTTCTTTTCGGACAATCAGGTGATTCAGCCTGCAATGTCCTAACCAACTAGGGAAAAACACACAAAGTGACATATCACTAGGTGTCCCCCGTGGGAATCGAACCCACGACTTCCGTGTCAAGAGCCCAATGCTCTTAACCATGAGACCACGGAGGCGGTTTCTACAATGATAGAGTAGGATAGATCCCCTTTGTGGCCATGTCCGGCGCCAGCTTATTGCCGTTGTGACAACCAACCCGTAAGAAAATCATATCTGGTCTCTCCTATGTCTTTTCTGTGATAAACTGATTCGTTTCATGCGCGAAATACTACTAGAACCACATTCTACAATATTCTCTTTTACCCTCCAATAACCTACCGTTCAAAACCACACACTCTCATCAAGTTAATAGACAGCAATATTTCTCAAAGCGACACACATTCGTTGTTCAAGCCAATTACACACACAAAGGGAGTTGGTTCTAGTTTCTAACTCTAGTTATGAACTTTATTTTGGGAGGCATAAGGTCTTAAGTGAAGTGGTCTGTTAACACTACGGCTCGATTGTTGTGGTACTTCGTTGTTCATTTGTGAATGGATCGGGTCAAAGGAAAGCTTTGCAGGTCTTTAATCTATTGGGTGATTAGTGGTTCAATAATTGCATCTGGGCACTATTTGGATAAATGTTTAGTACACTGCGACGTCACGACAACGTAATTCAAAAAATTACACACTAATTTATCTTCAAGACAATGTCCTGCCTTATTTTTATACTGTTATCTGTCTGTCTAAGTGTTAGTACACTTAAACGCAAACACAAAATAGATAATAGTATATTAGCTCCACATACACAGCAGCCACTCCCTGCTCCTTTCTGACTTCAGGTACCGCACCTCACCCCGCAATTTCGCAAGCTAGAAGCACATACAGCAGGCGAGCACGTGAGAGCGGAACGACGCTTGTGCCGACGCCATCTTGTTTCTGCCGCAGTACTAGTCAAGAATCATGACTGTTCATCATGAGTGCTGAGGGTGTGAAACGAACTAAGCTTAGTAAGATAGCCGCTAGTGCTATCACAGCTGATAAAATAGAAAAGGAACTGCCATCACCTCCACTGAAAAAGAGCATCAAATTATTATTTAGTTGATCGTTCTGTACAAAATAACTTTCGAAATATTGTAAAAAAGCTAAATAATAAAAATACAAAATCGACGATCATGTCTAAAGGGACTCGTTCTAGTTATGTTATTTCAGGTCAGGATATTAGCAGGTGGATATTTTCTCTCCAAGCTACAGATTTTCATTCATTTTCCTAACACAGCGTATATTTAACGTTATATTTTTAACACTAAGTAAGCATGACTAAAATAAGCATCTTAACTATCTCAAACAAATAAACAAGTCACTTGCAAATTTCGACCTAAATCACATACGAATAACTATTACATACATTTCATTATTATTCCGTAATTGTCCAGATAAGGATGACCCCTAACTATACCGTATTTTCCTCCTTCGACATCCTATTCTCTATAAACTAAAGGGTGGGAGGGAGATCAACTTGTACCAAGATGCTAGTAAGTGGGGTATAGTGTAGTGAAAATTAATGCAGACGTGGCAGCCTATTTTCTCAACGTATAACGTTACAATATGTCCCGGTTAAAGGCAGTGGCCATGAAATAGACGATGGTGCAGAAAGTTTCTAGAAGAGTTAACGTATGCAACTAAAGGAGGAGGTTCTCTATTCCTGTTTTTTTACTTAACTCGCATAAGCATATGCTCACGACTATATTCCCCTAGGGGGTAGTCAGAGATATTCTGAAACCGCAGAACATCCACGTTTCACCAGTAGTACCGAAACTGTCCAGTGTGACGGGGGGTGAGCCTGTCGCCACTTATAATGGACAGTGGGTACAACACATGCCTCGAAATTGAAGCATGCAGGTTTCCTCACGATGTTTTCCTTCACCGAAAAGGCAGTGGTGTTACAAATCGTACATAAATTCCGAAAAACTCATTGGTACGAGTCGGCCTGGACGGGGATCGAACCATCGCCTCCTGCACGGCAGGCAAGGTTACTCGCCACTGGACCACCACGGCTTTTTTTTACTTAACTCGAGCGGGGCATTTCCTTCAGCGGGGTAATTAAGTCATAGCTGCAGGTAGAGAAAATACATATTTCTTCGATAAATACCTACTCTAGTCATCGCTACTGCTATTGGCTATGTGCGAAGTGGTGATGGGAAATGACAAGCTATGTAAAATATGCTTGAATCTATGTAAATCCACACACTAACTCAACCCGAAATCTCCAAAACTGTAAAGACTACAAACTTAAAATTTGGCATGGAAGTTTCTATTGGCATCTAGGTGCCAACTAAAAAGGGTTTTTTGAAATGTTATCTCCAATACCCCGAACACCGGGATAAAAGTTTGTATGCATATTGGCTCTGCAATTGTCGTGGATTCTAGCAAATAGGTATTTTAAAATTTTTATTATTGAATATGTTGCTAATTTCTTTAGTTTTAACATTATTTTATTATAAAAATAACAAACTTTTAACTAACATGCTACTTAAAGTAATTCACGGTAGTCCGACACCGCTAGGGGCGCCAGTGTGGTGCACATAGCCAATAGAAAAACATTTATAGCCATTTGAGTTAATTACCCCGTTGTGGTCAGAATTACCCTTACCCCGCTTAACTCTGTCTGTTTTGTTTTATGATAGCTTCGGCATTTGTTGACCGTAGTGTATGATTTTTTTCGTTCTGAAGGAGTTACCCCCGAGTTGGTTCCATTTTAATTTAGTGAAGATCTTATCTTTATCAGATCGCTTCGGAGATAAACTATGTGACTCATCAAAAGATAAATTAAAAGCAAATCGTCGGCGATTGATGGAATTGTTTCGTGCCGATGTACCTACCCCTTAAATGTACAAATGATATTAATTTTAACCAAAATATATTTCACCACAATCAGATTAAAATTATAACCGATCAATCCAATCTACCTACTGCTGGGCATATGCCTCATTTTATTGCACCACATCGAGAGCCAATAAATAAGACTATTGAATATGTATGCAAAACCTGCAATTATTTTATAACATTTTCAGATTTTTCATCATACATTTCCGTTAACATTCCAGTCCTTTCAAATATCCTCTGTCAGTGGTTCCGTCAATAGGGCACTGATGCAAAGTCATTGTTTATAGAATGTCATTGGTGTGGTCTAAAAGAGGATGCACCTAGAATTAAGGGAAAAAGAAGATCTTTCGCCACTTTGTTTGCAAGGTTTTGGAGTTCGTGTTTTGAACTATTTTCGGTTTTGCAAAAGGCGAATAAAATGGGTTGAAACTAGATACCTAAGGACTTTGAAAAATTTTAGTTGCAGCCCCTTATTAGACAGGTAAATAAATATCCTGCGATACCAAATACCGCTCTATGAATACCACTGATATTCTAGTCAGCAATCTCCGACTTATTGTTAACTAGATTTTGTTAAAGCTTGTTCTGGCGTATTCGTTTCGTTGTCGAAATAAAATTTTTTGAAGGCTATCTACATATCGCTTCTTGAAAGTGAAAAAATATAACAAATATTTTGGGGTTTGTCCGATCTCTACTCTCAACTTTAGCAGCCCAACGTTTCTAAGAAAACTGATATTTTATCTTGAAGTTATTTGAGGGATGTTTTATGCCTTATGACAGAAAACAAGAATACAGTACTTGAGAAAGGCAACATTCTTATTTTAACTTCGTTTTTGGCCTACTTTCGTTGCTACTATTCTTTATTAGAAATCCGTTTTTTCTCATAAACTAATTAGGTACTATAAGAATTAGGAGCGTCCGAAAGTGACGAAAAATTTCTAAATATTACCTAAGTAAATGTGTGTATTCAACGTGTTAATGAATTAAAGCAAAACTAGAAAGTAGTTTGTTTAGAGGTTCCAGAATATCTCTGACTACCCCCTCGGGGAATATAGTCGTGAGCATATGCATGTAGTTTGTTTAGAATCGAGAGCAGAATCGAATTATCATGGTTTCAACATAGGTAATTTTTTTTCAAAATATTTAATAATTTGTTTGTAAAATTAAAAATTTACTGAACTCGATCTCAACCTACCGCTCGGGCACTCTCACCATACTTACTACCAAAACAAGATTCTTAAAATGTATCCATGAGTCCGTTAGCGCTTTCATTCATTGCTGAAATGATAACAAATCATTTATGCCTCAAAACTTAAAATGCGAATAACTTTAAATTTTAACTATCAAAATAATGAAATTATTGTTTCAATCTAATTATTTTGTTATAAATCAATTGGGGTGTATAAGGTTTTGCGCTTGTTCATTATAACGTATACAGGGTGTAAGTGACAGCCTAGCAAATACTGAAACGGTGAAATCAGACCATCAAACTGAAAAACTTTCACTATTTAGCCTACCTCAGGAAACGCGAAAAAAAATCAGCTTTTCCATACAAAAATGTTATACCTACCCGACGCAAATGTGTGGGACAGCTGATTTTTTTTCGTGTTTCCTGAGGTAGGCTCCATAGTGAAAGTTTTTCAGTTTGATGGTCTGAGTTCACCGTTTCAGTATTTACTAGGCTTTCACTTACACCCTGTATAACAATAAAAGAAACCATACAGATAATAGCCAAAGCCTGTCTCATATTATTCTTGAAAGAATTATTATAATCAGTTTAGTTTTGGAGGAGGAAACAGGGGAATACGAAATCATGATTTCATCCATTTTATTTTGCAGCGCGACAGCAATAGATCTGTTAAATACATTTTTTCTTTTCAAATTCATTCCAGACAGCCGTATGTGGCTACCCATCAAACTGAAAAACTTTTGCTATATGGAGCCAAAATCGAAATCGCATATAAATCTGCTGGTCCATAGAAAATGTCAATAGCTACTCGACCAAATGTATGAAAGAGACGATTTTTTCTCGCAATTTCAAATTTGGTCCCATAGTAAAAGTTGTTCAGTTTGATGTTCTGAAGCACCCTATTTGACATGTAACGTATTTAATTTTACACCCTGTATACTTCATAACATCATAAGCATATGCTCACGACTATATTCCCCAAGTGGGTAGTCAGAGATATTCTGAAAACTCAGAACATCCACGTTTCACGTTTCGTTTCACAACATCAGTACATTCAATAATATCTTCTGATATCCAAAGGTAAAGCGGAAACATGCCGAGAACTCTCACGATAAAATACACATAGTATATAGTTGACACAGTGCCCCAGTACCTAAATACTTATTGAATATCTCCTCTATAAGAAGGAAATCAGGAATTTCCGTGAAACTCGTAACACCTGTCTTCCGTTCAATATCGATATCGTTATGAAACGTTTTGAGCATGGAACTGTTTTGTGCTATTTACAATGACATTCTATGAACAAGGACGTCGCATCAGTGTGGTAACGGGACCGCTAAAATGTGCTTAATTGTTTTACATCACTGCTTTGTGACAGAGGATATTTGAAAGGACTGGAATGTCACCGGCAATGTATGACAGCCTAACATAACTGAGGCATGCTAAGGTGTGTCATTTTTTTATTTTGGTTTTGTTATTGTGTGACGTGGTGAGTCTATGTGTATATAATGTCATTGACTATATATTATTATTCTTATACTAGCCGCGCCCACGACTTCGTACGCCCAAACCACTGACTAACTAGCTCATAAACTTTTATTGTATAACCCGATTGCGATGAAATACAGCATCAATGTTAATCCAAACTAAGCCCTACGCTTCTATGAAAACCCCATCCAAATCAGTTAAAAAGTTTAAAGTGATGCGTGAACAAACAAACAAAAATATAAAATTGTCTCAATGCATTCTGCTAATATCTGCAATGTCTTTGACTAATTATTATAAGGACTAGCCTTGCGGTAGCATTTCCCCTCTGCCACGGTATAAGCATAATTGATCTTGTGCATTTACATTCAATTTTACACCTTATCACTAAACGAGACAGCCTATAATTGCGAAATAATAACTTCGAACTTAGAACGTTTGGGGTTCACACGAGACTACTTTTCATGATTTTTAACATTCAAAATTAGAATCATGGGGTTATGGGGAATAAAATCCAAAGTTGCGGATTTCATGTTACCTCGCCCCCCGCAAAAAGTGGCAGAAATGTTTGTTAGTAGAATTACACGCGTAACCAGTCCACATATAAATAGTCAAAGCTGCAATGTACATCCACGCCATGTTTACAATTTTAATATATTGTGCCTATGTCTCTTAATCTTAACAATTATAAAACTGTTACAGAAGTGTAGGTATTGAAGATATTTACAAAACAAGATGACGATATGGTTTTTAGGTGTCCAAGTCAACCGTTTTTTAGAATTTTTGTCTGTCTGTCTGTTTGTTTGTTTTTTTATGCGAGCATCCCGCAAAAACTACTAAACCGATTTTGATGAAACAATTTCTGTTTGATAGCTTATGATCTCACTTAAAATCTGGTATATAATTTGTGCGGACGAAGTCGCGGGTAAACTCTAGTCTTAACTATTATAAAACTGTAACATAAGTGTCTTTACATTGAAGATCTTTACATGAAAAAGATTACGATATGGTTTTTAGGTATCCAGGACTCCAAATCAACCTTTTTTAGAATTTTTGTCTAACTGTTTGTCTGTACGTTTTAAACAGCATCACGCAAAAACTACTGAACCCATTTTAATGAAACTTTTTTTGTTTGATCTACATCTACACTAATATTATAAAGAGGAAAGATTTGTACTTATTTTTGTATGTTTGTAATGAATAGGCTCAAAAAGTACTGGGCCGATTTAAAAAATTCTTTCACCAATAGAATGCTGCATTCTTCCAATTTGACATAGGCTACATTTTATTTTGAAAAAAATTAGGGATCCTTGGTAAAATTTGAACAATGTAACCGAAGGTGTAGAAAAATGAGTCTTAAAATTTATTTGTCTACCCCGTGCGAAGCCGGGACGGGCTGCTAGTAGTTTATAATTTGACTTTAAATCTGTTATATAATTGTGTATGTACGTATTTATTATAATTTTTTTGGCGCTGGTTATGAGTTCATGAGGTAATTGATCCTTCGGTATATGAAACGAGCGCCGAAGTTGAGCAACGCTCAGTTACTTTAAGTTACGTCTTTGGTTAGCGTACCATTGATCTCGGAGCGTGCCTTTATATAACGTATTAATGAAAAAATTACAAAGTAGTTTGTTTAGAATCGAGAGCAGAATCGAATTATCGTGGTTTCAACGTAGGTATTTTTTTTTCAAAATATCAAATAATTTTTTTGTAAAATTTAAAATTTACTGAACTCGATCTCAACCCTCCGCTCGGGCACTCTCACCCTACTTACTACCGAAACAAGATTCTTAAAATGTATCCGAGACGTTAGCACTTTCATTCATTGCTGAAATGATAACAAATCATTTTTGCTTGAAAACTTAAAATTCGAATAACTTTAAATTTTTACTATCAAAATAATGAATTTCTAATTATTTTCTTATAAATCAGTTGAGGTGTATGTGGTTTGGCGCTTATTCATTAACACGTTGTATTGCGGTGTCTATTCGTTAGGCTATGTTAGAGAACTATTAATGCGGTTTTATTAACATGACCAAATCTAATATGAGGAATGACCAAATCTGACAGCAAGTTGACCACCAACTTACCTAACCGCATTGGACCCAGAGTTCAGATTGTTCGCACACTTTTACGTTTAGTCCTTAGTACGTTTCTGTGCTCTACATTGAGACATATACAACGTGTTAATGAATAAGAGCAAAATCTTATACACCCCAACTGATTTACAACAAAATAATAAGATTGAAAGAATAAATTCATTATTTTGATACTTAAAATTTAAAGTTATTCGCATTTTAAGTTTTGAGACTAAAATAATTTGTTATCATTTCAGCAATGAATGAAAGCGCTAAGCGTGCTCGTGTATACAATTTAGGAATCTTGTTTTGGTAGTAAGTGGGATAAGTGTGCCCTTACAGTGGATTGAGATCAAGTTCAGTAAATTTTAAATTTTAAACAAATTATTTAGTAATTTGAAAAAAAAAATTACTGTGTTCAAACCATGATAATTCGATTCTGCTCTCGATTCTAAACAAACTACTTTCTAGTTTTGCGTTAATTCATTAACACGTTGAATAATAATATTTTAAGCTGTTGTGGATGATGATCAAGAGGAAGAAGATGAATAAGTAACTACCTTAGTTCCCTCGTAGATAGTACCACCATATGAAGTGAAAAACGACGACTATTATTTTCAAACTTTTTTAATCACAAAAACCGTTATTTTAAACTCTAAACTCTCATCTATCGTTAGAACGGCTTTTGTAAGTCGAATATTTTAATTTTGTAATCGCTAATGGGAATATGATAGAAAAGGAATAAGATTCAGAAAATCTTTCTCCTCTTATAGGAAACGAAATATAGGTACTCCATTGACCTATATTAAGTTTGTAGAAGATATTAGTTAAGGAATTATTTCTTCAAATTCATTATTCAAACAAATCCTTAAGCTGGGCCAATTTACGTGTTTTATATACTCCAATTTCATAACCCACTTGGTATGGTACAACAAAAGGAGTCTCTAAAATCAAGCCATTTTCATGCTTAAAGCCTACGTATAAGAACGTTGTCCATGGACTTGGTAGACTGCTGTAGTTAACAAAGTTTCAAGTAATCTCTCGAAACTGCCTCCATCGCGCGAGCCTTGGGAAGGTCACTTGGAATTATATGCTTGAAGGTTCCCAGCATTTTCCCGAGTGTTTTTCTTTAAGATCTTCAGAGTTGAAAAGAACTGAGATTGTTCCATTCGAATTTTTGTAGTACTTAAAATATTGATTGGATCTGAAGTCGAATTTTGTCATCCTTATTTTCCAGTGAAGAATTTGGATTTCTTCGTTCCCAAAAAGATAAGTTTGTAGTGCCTTCTGCGCTTTTAATTATCTGTCTTCTCAAGAATAGAAGAAAAAAGTGCCACGTATACGTAGCCCGTTGCAGCATTGAAGCTTCATTGTGAAGTACGAGACAACTTAAATACTGATGAAACACTCGTAATCAGTATTGCGTCGTAAGCTACGTGGTACGTAAGCTGCGACGGGCGGGCTATGTATAAGCTGCGACGGACTTCGTATACGTAGCATTTTTTCTCAGTGTGGTATCTGTATGTATCTGTCTTCTCAAGAATAGAAGAAAAAAACGCTACGTATACTTAGTCCGTCGCAGCACGTAGCTTACGACGCAGTAAAATAATGATGAAACACTCGTAATTATCGCGTCGTAAGTCACGTGGTACGTAAACTGCGACGGGCTACGTATAAGCTGCGACGGGCTACGTATACGTAGCATTTTTTTCTCAGTGAAGACACTTCACTCCTATTATAGCGGATTCAGAGCTTGGTGCCGCCTTCACGACGAAAAAGCTCTCGGCAGATTCTGTCCCTACTAAATCTACCAGTGTAAAGTGTTAAGTTTGTTATATAGGATAAAGTAGAATATCTTTGTCAACATATTTTTACGAGCTATGCTCTTGTCTGCGGAGTTTTTGCCAATCCTGTCTCTTTTCCGCAAGTGCCTTATGTTCACACCAAAAGTTTCACCTATGTTAGATAACTCTGTCTAGATCTTTCTCTGCTTCTCTTTCCTTTTTTTTTCCGTTTCAACACAGTTTATACAGATCTTCGTTATTTGATTTATCCAACTTAATAATCTTAAGTGATATTGAAGATTTATTGACACATAATCACATTACAAAAAACAGCCATTTCCAGTGGCGAGTAACCTTGCCTGCCGTGCAGGAGGTGATAGTTCGATCCCCGTCCAAGCCGACTAGTACCAATGAGTTTTTTGGAAGTTATGAACGATTTTGAAAACCACTGGCTTTTCAAGAAAACATCGTGAGGAAACCAGCATGCTTCAATTTCGAGGCATGTATTGTACCCGCTGTCCATTACAAGTGGCGACGGGCTCACTACCCGTCACACTGGACAGAGTTTCGGTACTAGTGAAACGTGGATGTTCTGTGTTTTCAGAATATCTCTGACTACCCCCTCGGGGAATATAGACGTGAGCATATGCTATGCTAATCACATAACATGATTATTATGATAAAATGAGTATCCCGTATGAAGTCAATACACGGGAATACCGTATATACCGTATAACATCTTAAACTTTGCGCCAATAGAAATAAAAAAGTTATTTCATTACATAATGCTGACATAGACGAGTGACATGTATATACCTACTACTATCAGATAAATTCCATCACCTAACTTCGTAGAGACATTGCGAAATACGTGTTGTACTAAACCCAGCAAGTGGTACTTGTTACTGCACCTGCGTACTGAACACAACTTGAAGGGTACGGCTTAAGTTACAGGCGAATATAATATCCTTTTAAAACACTTCCGTGACTGACTGACCAACAGACAACTTACAGCCTAAACCACTGAAGACAGAAACATGAAACTTATATAGATTCTATAGAGGATGTAGGGGAGCAAAGAAAGGATTTTTCAAAAATCGATCCCGAAAGGTGTTCCAACTTCACGTGAACGAAGTCGCGGGCAAAAGCTAATCTATTATTATATTTACCTCTCGTGTCGACATGATCCATATCATGACATCGCTTATGAAAACGAAGGAAGCAAAAATTGTTGGCCAAAACCCATGAGGAAATTTTTAACACATTCGTCTGGCGTATCTTTGCGTAATTTTCGGATTTTATAATGATAGCGGTTTTCAGACCGTAAATTATTTCTATGAACACGTAATTAGCGTTCTGGAAAACGACATAGATGGCCATGTCAGGCGTATCTTATCGCGGAATGCGCTGGTGAGGATCAATAAAATGTACTTTTATTTTACACCAAAACATAAGCAGCAAAATAATACAAAGAGAAGATGGGCACGATTGGGCCAGGACAGGCCAGGACAGGTCTTATAGATTAAGTATGTCGTGACGTGGCATATTGCTGAATGGTGTTTTGTAAATTTGATTAACGACGCATGTTGCTGATGCAAGTTTTGTAGAAAATTTGACGACGCATGTTGCTGACGGGCTGTTTGCAGGCAATTTTGACGACGCATGTAAGAGCAGATACAAGAGATAGAAAGTAAGGTCTTATCGCTAAAAAATAATTTCCTCAAGACAATCTTAGGCTAGAGGGGACGATAAACGAAGAAAGGTAGGCGGTGTTTCCAGAAAAAATAAGCAAAAAAATACTACAACACGACTGCTTGAATTCGTGCGAACCCAGCTCTCGTTGCTATCTCGTTCAGATCTGGTTGCCGCATGACCCTGCTGAAATCGCTATCTTTTACTATTCGTACCAAACAATAAAACTACCCAAGTTCGGCACAGCGGAACAGCTCCAACGACGTTCTTATGCAACTTATCGTATCGACATTATCGTTCAAACTACGACACTCTGTATTTTCCTGTTTGTTTACCAGCTTCCCTACTGTTGTGTTTCGATAGCTTGCCACGTAAATAAAACTATGATGCTCAAGTCGTTTGGTGTCGATTTTATTGCACGCCATAAAATTTTATTTACAATGGTTGAAATTTGTTGTCATTAATAAATAAAGCTCAAAGGCAAACAAATACACCACTACTTTTTAATTACTATTTTAAGGGTTGATTCAGACAATGAAACTAAACATTTTTCCCTTAGGAAAGTGGGTCGAAATCGAGAAATTTTGTTTAACCTCTCATACAAAGTTCGGATCAGCCGATTGTTTTTCGACCCATGTTGCTTAGGAAAATTTGTTTAGTTTCATCGTCTGAATACACCCTTAAATTTTATTAGTAATTAAAAATAGTAGTGTATTGTAATTATCCCAAGTAAGCTAATATGCTTTTTAATATGGAAACTATACAACAACGACACAAACATAATAAACATCCATTCCATGACCGAATCGGGATTCGAATCCAAGACTCTCGTGTGTCAGTTCGGTGTGGTAACCATAACACCAACGGGTCGTCAATGATTTATTATTCATTTTCATATTTAAATCAAATTGTAAATGTATTCTTCTGAAGAAGAAATGTTACATTATGATAGAAAGATAATAGTCCATACGGAAGAGAGCGACTAGTGACTCAATCACGAGGTGGCGGTTCGATTCCTGGCCTGTACCAATAAGTTCTACAGAATTTATGTACGGTTGTATTTATCACAAGCTCGGCTTTGAAGGGAAACATAGTGAGGAAACCTGCATACCCGAGAATGAAAAAAATATTGTTCGGATGTATGTGTAAAATATGGATGAACTTGGGGCGAACACAATACGCCAGCAATGGTCGCAGTGTTACATAACGAACCTTACTTGCAATAGCCCAGCCAACAATAGCTGTTGGTGAGTGGCGACACCACGGAATTGATTCTCCAGTGGACCCGGATTGATTGGGCCCTCACCTCCTGTCTTGCCTTAAGAGGATATAATTCGAAGCGCGCTCCATACAAACGTACTATGGTGATATTTTCAATACTAACCAATTAAACTCAATGACATTTTTCAGAATCAATCTAAAAACAAATTTCTATGCTTGTATAGAGTCAGATTTTCGTTAAAATGTATAGTTTTAAAGTTACAGTGCCTCAAAGATTTCCATACAAATCTTAAATTAATCCTAGCATTGAAACTGTATACTTTAACGAAAATCTGACTCCATACAAGCATAGATATTTGTTTCAAGATTGTTTCAGCAAAATTTCATTGACTTTAATTGGTTAGTATTGAAAATATCAGCATAGTACGTTTGTATAGAGCACGCTCCGAATTATATCCCCTTAACCGGCCGGCCAGGAGTGGAGTTGCAAGAGCGGAACCTATGCTCCAGGTTAGAGGTGTAAAACGACATAAAGTTGGGACCTGCAGACTGGTGCGCTTAGCTTAGCTTTTGTATGGAACCGATTTCGATGTTGGTGCCATAGAGAAAGTTGTTCAATTAGACGGTCTCGATCATCCCCTTAAAAAGTGTCAGCATATTAAGAAGGAGCCTATATAACACTTTGTTTGATTTCAAGTAGGTTCCAACGAAGGACATTTCACAAATTTTATATGATTAGTCAGACAGTAAAGATATCTCCCACTACGAATACTGTTGTTGACAATCTAAATAAAGTATATTTTAGGAGACAAGGGGTGCCACTGAGTCGCTTTTTGCCAATAAAATCGATAAAGACTACCATTATTATAGGTAGTTTATTATTGTAACATAGTATTTTGACGTATTTATCATCTCTGAATACTTTATTAGATCTTCGGTACTGATTTATTCTATAGTTTGTCTATTATTTCAAGTTAACGAAATACAATGGATGCTCGACAATCACTTTGGTATGAAGCCAATTTCTTTGATAAATTGTTTTTATTTGTAAAGAACTGGCAGCGTAGTCGCCACGGTTCATTCATGTTTCGGTAGATGAGTATTTGTTATAAATCTACGTATTATATTTTAATTCCTTTTTTTGCTGTGTTCTTTAGTATCTTCAGCTTATTAAGTTCTACCATGTTCTAGATGAATATTAGAAAGCAACGAATTTATCAGTGAAGTTAGGGTTAACAAAAAATTTAAAGCAACTGGTATTAGTTCACTAAGCGAGTCTGTATAGAGCGTTATTTTATTCTGATTGAAGTCCACATCAAGTGTATTTTGCTGATTGGCAAATCATCACGATGGCTAGTCATCGACACAACAAAAAAATCAGCTGTTCCATACTAAACTGCAATGCCTACACGACTCAAATGTATGAAATAACAGATTTTTGTTGTTCTGACAGGCTGCTCCAGTAAAAGTTGTTCAGGTTGATGGATAGAGTATATAGTTTAAAAGTTAATGATACTTTTCCTTACATCCTGTATAACATGTGACATGTGCGTCCTTCAGTTGGACGTAGCTTGCAACGTTATTCGTGTGTCTGTATTAAATTAACATGACCTTAAACCATTGACATAGAATATTATGGACGACGATGTAGAACGTAATACTCGAATAAAGTGTCCGAGACTAAAATACACAAACCTAAGTACGTATATATAAACCAACTAAAAACATTGAAAATGCTGAAATTCTTTTCCGTCCCACTCCCCCATCGGAGCACGCCGCGCGCCACGCGTGCGCGTAGTCGGCCTATCAAACGAAGACTGTTGCGTAATTCGTTCTCTTTTTACGTTTTCGTTCTCTTTTTATTCGGACACTTTTAAGCTCGGACCCTCCGTCCAGTAGTGGTAAGTCAATGCCTTAAACAAATAAACAACGTCGTAAAATAACCGTTTTGGTTTTAACAACAACAAAAATTCAAATTTTACATCTTTTAAATTTCTTGCGTCGCACTTTCGAGCCCGGTATAACGATGGTCCCGCTGTCTTGTAATAAATGTTTTTACGTTCTTCGCGTCACTTTCGCACCAACGTTTGTGCAATAAAAGACCATCTTCTGTTTTACATTCTGTACTCGAATACCTATAATGATAGCTATTAGAGATGAATGAAGGAGGAAATTACGTCGAGTGCAAATAATAAGAAAAGCAGGATGAGAGTAATGTTTTAATATATTTGTGCAATGTTTAATATATTCATGGTGTACTGTTTAGACCTCAAAGACGAGTTCATTTAAGTAATTTTTAACAGTAGTGCAATTCTGTATGCGCAAACATCGTCACAACCTTAAATTCGTCTTTGAAAAATCGGCGAGCTGTCAATTCGGTATTCGCTAGGTTTCTGTCATGTGGCAAACTCATATAAAATCTTCGACAATCTGAAGGATGCAAGAAGGATGTTACAGTTGTGAGCTCATCGATGTTTTTGACAGCGATGTGACTCTTAGAGAATTGCACTCCAGGACATTTGCTCTACATTCTTTTTGCGCACGGCGATTATTACACTTCGCCGAACTTTTTACGCGCCGTATGTTAATGTTTTGTCCATTTTCACATGCAGAAAGAAGTGACACTTTCCACCAAAAGAATGTCATATGTTAGAAGCCTTATACATAAACGGCGAAGGTTCGATTCACCCAGGTTGACTCTTAACAATCAGTTTTTAGGAACTTACGCATCAAACAAGGTGTAAACTTAATTGAATTACATACTTATGGGAGTGATTCAGTCAGACCATCAAAGTGAACAACTTTCACTATGGGACCAACATTGAAATCGCAAAAAAAGTATCTACTGTTCCATACATTTGGGTCAAGTAGCCATTGACATTTTCAAGGGGACAAGCAATTTTTTTTTTCTTTATTTCAATAATTGGCCCCATAGTAAATATTTTTCAACTACTGAGTTCAACGTATGAGTTTCAAAAGTCGCACTCCAGATTGATAGTCTGAAACACCCCCTAATGTAAGTAACGCATTTAGTTTACACCCTTATTATTAGAAGGGAATATAGATGGAAAGAGAGGCAGAGGAACACCTAGACAGAGTTATCTAGAACAAGTAAAAGAAAACGTTATTGATGTCGCAGTAGCGTAGCGAGGGAGTCAGGGGGGGGCAAATGCCCCGGACGGCACTTTACTAGGGGCGGCAAATTCGGGAAAAATTTAGATTGACTGAGCTCTGTCTAAAACCAATTCGTAGAGCAGAGAAAAGTCGAGCTCGCTTCGTTCGCTCTGTTCTTATTTTAGTTACTATGCCTACACATATTCCTAAAGAGTTTAGACTACAGCTAAGACGTGGTGCTCAAAATTTCGAGCTTGCTTCGCTCCATCCATAGCTTTTACTTCGGATACTTTGCACATATTTTGTACGTAAAAAGCTCTGGCACTAACCGATTCGCATTGAGGAGAAAAGTCGAGCTCGCTCTTAGTTTCTATTTTTGCATGAATAAACCAAAAGATGTCTGACCACAACCAGAATAGAAGTGCAAAAAAAATTTATTTTAGGGAATAGGCGGCAAAATCTGTTTGTTATGTCGTGAAACCCACGCTACGCCACTGTGATGTCGTGTCGGTGTCTGGATCTCGAGGCACTAGTGGAAAAGAGACAGGAATGGCAAATACTCCATCGGCAAGAGCGTACCAATTAAATAAAATGATGATGTACTAATTTTTTTAGCACTGCTGGCTTTTGGGTGAAGAAAAACATCGCGAGCGCGCTCCATACAAACGAAGTCTTGTTATATTTTCAATAAAAACCAAATTATTTCAATGAAATTTTGCAGGAATAATCTAGAAACAAATCTCTATGCGTGTGTATGTTGTCCGATTTTCGTTAAAATATACAGTTTCAATGATAAGCTTAATTTAAGATTGGTACGGAAATCTTTGAGGCACTGTAACTTTAAAACTATACATTTTAATGAAAATCTGATAATATACAAGCATAGAAATTAGCTTTTATTTTCATTGACTTTAATTGGTTAGTATTGAAAATATAACCAGAAATTGTTTGTATGAAGCGCGCCAACGGTAATATACCAACCCTTAATTTCAAGGTTTTATTTGTATCCACTGTCCATTAAAAGTGGCAAAGATCTCACTACCTGTCATACTGGACAGACTTTGGGAAGTGCTATTGAAATTTGAATATTCTGAATATGGTTTATTAAGAATATCACTGACACCTCGGGGAATATAGTAGTCATCAGACTGAAACGTTATGTCCTACAATTTTGCTACTTTGTTTTCTTGTTATATTTTTCAATCCGGATTTAAATTAAACCTACAACTAGAATGTATCTTCAACTCTACAGAGGCGTTCCCTAGAGGTATTATATATAAAATAGAGTCAAACATTTTCTGTTACTACTCTAGCTTCCATTTAGATTAACGACGTCTCAATACTGCACTTTTATGTAGAAGTGTTACGTATCAAAATGGTTTATTTTGCAAGAGCTCGTAAGTAGAACGGTTTACCATTATCCTATTAGTGATGTAGGTTTGGAGGACCGTGCATTAGTCACCATTAGGACGAATAGAATGGCAAATGCGAGTGCAGTTTCGATGTTCGTGTTATCTGGGGAATCAGATTTAGATTAGAAGCAGAAACAGGTGAGATTCGATTCGATATGAATGCTATAAAAGCTTGCTGATAAAAGCCAGTTTTTTTTTAGAATTTGTGGCTCGAGCTCAATCTCAAGACAAAATGTATTAAATACGTTTTCCGTCAGTGTGATTCAGTCAGAATATCAAACTGAACAACTATCACTATGGGACCAACATTGAAATCGCAAATAAATTATCTACTCTCACATTTGGGTCAAAGAGTATTTGTCGTCATCTTTCGTCAAAGTTTAGCGTGCTCCATACAAACGAAGTCTGGTGATATTTTCGATACTCACTAATTAAAGTCAATGCAATTTTTCTGAAACAATCTAGAAACTAATCTCTATGCTTTATTGAAGTCAGATTTTCGTTAAAATGTTTAGTTTTAAAGTTACAGTGCCTCAAAGACTTCCATACAAATCTTAAATTAATCCTAGCATTAAAACTGTATATTTTATCGAAAATCTGACTTCATACAAACATAAAGATTAGTTTCTAGATTGTTTCTGAAAAATTTCATTGACTTTAATTGGTTAGTATTGAAAATATCCCCAGACTTCGTTTGTATACAGCGCGCATTTACGCATTCGGAATAAACTGCTCTTAAATACGATTTTTTCTTTTAAAAATACACTCAATATGACGTAAGTAGGTATTATGCATGATGCAAAGGGAAAACTGCGAGCTGGTAGCGAGGTTTCAGGATGAAAACTAACTTAGTGTCGAAAAACATTGAAACTCCTTATCCCCAAATCGCCCCCACAAAAAGAAATGGCACAACATAGCAGATGCTTTCGATTATACTCCCCGAGGGCTAGTCAGAGACATTTTGAAAACTCAGATCACAGGTCACAAAAACAAATGGTTCTTTATTCTAAGCCGAAATCGAACATGGATCAGACCATCAAACAAAATAACTTTCAACATTGAACCAACGATAACGAATCAGAAATGAAAATATTTGCAATTTCACTTGTCAAGAGTAATTTCTAATGGGCACATTGCTCGCAGAACAGATGGCCGAAGGTGCCGAAAAGATATCGAATGGTGACCGCGTACCGGTAGACAAGAAATAGATAGGCCCTATAAAAGAAGGACCGACAACCTGCATGTCTAGTATGATTCTATACACGCGCGTGACTCGCCATCGCTGCATAGACAATAACCTGTTCCCGCGCTTTTCGGAGAGCGAAAGCCTCGCTTGCCGCGACTTGTAGTATGGGAAAAAGCCGAGTCGCGCGCAAATAGAGACGGGAACGCGTGGATGAGGGCAGCGCAGGACCGATCGTTGCTGTGATGCATGGAGACCAGCAGTGAACATCTATTTGCTGATAGGATGATGATTATGGAACTAGAATCGACATTGCGAGAAATTCATCTTCTAGAGACCACACGCTTCTAATCCTATGCGCCTTAACAAAAGTCTATAGTAACACAACGATCTGCTGTAAATTCATTTAAGTCGGAGACAGACGGTAGCAAATGTATTCGCATTTTCATGTTTACATAATAAGCTTGTCTATTTCTTGTCCAAAGTATGCTGTATTGTTTGTCTATTTTATTATTTTGGTAGTATGAGTTTTTGTGAGCCTTTCGCATACCTTATCCGTAAGTCGCCTCGAAATGACTCGCTATGTAAAGTAGGTACCTTCATACAATACCGAACTAAAATGCCTTAATTATATTTTCCGAAAATTCCAATAACACTCTATCGGAGTTCCATTTACCCAATTTCTCTACGGAACCGAATACGGAATTAAAGTAGTGTTGTGGCTCAATAGTCGTCTATCGATAGTCATGAACTATTAATAGTATCGAAAAAAAGTACTACTGATAATATTGTTCATATTTAAAACTTTTTCTATTAATATATATCGATAGTGACCTATTTTTACAACAAGTGTATTATTATTTCTCGGAAATGAAAAGATTACCCAATTATTGATTAAAAGATTAATTAATTGTTTGACTTTTTTTGCCAATCACGCTTCCATTCTAGATGTTGGCTGCCTGATCTTCTTTTTGTAGGTTTTACTTTTGAATGTCATGTTGACATTTTATTTGCTGTTTTTCTTGTTTTTGCTTTTCTTTGACGTGAAAAACTTTTGATATTGTATGACGTAGTGAGTCCATGTGTATAGAATGTCACGCCTTTAAAATCGGCTCGAGTTGCGACTTCATTTTTTCTTTTCTCATAGCGAACATCTATCTGGCTAATCGGGTTGTGGAATAGATTTTCGAAGATAACTATCGATATTAAAGTATCGATACTTAGACAACACTAGATTAAAGTACATTTCCCGCTAAAACTACCGTCAGTCGGACGGAAAATTCACCGCCGATCGTGGGGCACGGGACAAAGGAATCAATTGACCGTGAATCGCATACGATAGAGAACCTCCTTTCCTTGTATCGCTCATGTATTTTATAATAAAGAGAAAACTTAATCTGATTTTCTTTCATTGTTTTGTGACGAAATATTAATCGAATTTTTAATTAATTTTCCTTGTACAAAACATAACAAAAATAATCCTGAAATTGCTTTAGTGCATTATGTGCATTCATATCCTTACTAAAGTTATTTTTCTTTTTAATTTCGTTGAGCGTCATTTATTGACAGGTGCCGACCGCCGACTGCTAATATTTATGTTGCAGTCAAAAACATTGTATACAACGAGTTAATGAATAAGCGCAAAACCCCATACAAACAACTGATTTAAAACAAAATAATTCGATTGAAACAATAATTTCATTATTTTGATAGTTAAAATTTAAAGTTATTCACATTTTCAGTTTTCAGGCAAAAATGATTTGCTATCATTTCAGCAATGAATGAAATACTCATGAAGGCGCTCATGGATACATTTTAAGAATCTGGTTTTGGTAGTAAGTAGGGTGAGTGTGCCCGAGCGGTGGGTTGAGATCGAGCTCAGTAACATTTAAATTTTACAAACAAATGATTAAAAATTTTGAAATAATTTATGTTGAAACCATGATAATTCGATTGTGCTCTCAATTCGAAACAAACTACTTTCTAGTTTTGCGTTATTTTATTAACACGTTGTATATTCTATGTTGCAGGTTATTGTCAAATAGTTTCAGATTTTCTTACTCCAGTAGTTTAGAAGTTAGAGGGGCGTACGCTCTTTTTTTATTTGAGAAAATATATAGAGGTACAAGCATTAATTTGCAACGACTTAGTTTGTTTAGGGCTAAGAGGAAGGATCTCCATAGAGTCCGCATAAATTTACGATTGTAGTTGGTCTCTTTTGTCTTATGACATACCTTTAATAGTAGAAGGAGATGGAACTATAGATATTTGTTTATGCGGCTGTCCACTTTTTTTTGAGCTAGTGTGTGTGAAAAGTGACCGTAAACATAAGGCCATATGTCACTGGGTGCCTTTTGTCCATACTACTTGACACCACACACTCAAACCTAAACGTCAAAAAAAGTGGATACTTTACAATTGGTATGGCTCACTCTAGTCTTAAAGAGAGATCCTTCCTCTTAGGTATAGGGCTTTGTTCCACGTTACAAAAGCTCTCCAACGACTATCTCTCGATTTAATAAAAAGACTAATTAGTTCCAACCACCTTTTGTTTGGAAAAAAGTACAACATTTCTGATTTTGTATCTGTTATCTGTCTTCATGCTAAATTTCGATTCAATAGGGGCGGGGCATACAGACGGATAGAATGGACGAAAGTATAAGGGTTCTTTGTTTGATTGCGAAACCCTAAAAATTTTCTGTTGTGTCCAGTAGGTTTGCAGTTTTGTATGGAATAGTAGATTAACTTTTTTAGGTATACTATTCTAATCCCGGATGTCATTTTATCTAACTAGAAATAGAAAATCAGCAAACGGTCCACCCAAACTATGTTATTGTAAGAATTTGTAAACTAATTCGATGGACTCTACTATGGACGACTTCATCTCCTAAACTTCAAATGTTGGATGCAATTTAGTTCATACGTGACTTGAATTTACTGGTTTAAATCAAATCTCTATATACTAAATATATAGAAATATATTTTATTTGACTGATTATTTTTTGTTTAAAACGGGACCTTATTCACAAGCCTATGCCCTACGCTCTCCGTTCGTCCGTCTTTCCTACCTATTTAGGGCTGTAACTTTTGTATCGTAATAGCTAGACAATTGTCTTCACAGAATATGCGTTATTTTGGCGGATTTGCTAACAAATAATAAAAATTTCAAAAATTTTCAATTTTAAGGCGTCCTGATAGAAGAAACTAGTTTTTTCTTCTCGCTCTATCGTAAAAATGGTAATACATACAAGCGTCAAACTTGGTGCGATTATATAGCAAACTCTACAGTATAATAACAAATATTCCCGGAGAAAACAAAACTTTTTTTTAGGTCAATATGTTGTTTGGTGGTGTGGTACGGAACCCTCGGTGCCCGAGTAGCCCGACTCGTACTTGACCGGTTTTTTTTATGAGAGACCTTTACCCAGCTGTCGCACAAAACAGGTTAGTAAAAAAAAATATTAACTTTAAGCGCGTTGTACGAAAGTGAAACATTTGTAGGTAGTACTAGTATTTATTATCTGTGCACAATAAACGCGTATCGTAGAGTGATCTTCGATCTGATTTGCTTGTTCTAAAGCGCAATAATTTGCTGCTGTGGTTTATTAGCCTCTCCTGCAAGCGTTAGACTGCAGGCAAATGAGAATTTAGTGCAGTGATACGAATTATATCCGTCTATGACTGCTCAGCTCTCATTGCGTTGATCTAGAGCTGTATTTGTCTCTATGAAAAGAGATACTAAGATTTAAAAAATACTCTACTGAATACGTGAATTAAAATTCTGCTGCTTTTGCTGCTGTTTACCCTGAAAGGGATTACGATTTTGAGTTTATGTAGGTATGTGTCTTGGAAAAGTTATGTCAAGATTGACAGTCGAATCTAAGAAAGCGTCGAATCAAATTGTAACCAGTAAGAGGCTTGTTGTAACATTTTTTGGAAACATTCTTGTATTTACAAAAGTATGTATATTTTCGAAAATTTGCCTTAGTGTGTTTGGGGGCCCCTCAATTCGAACACTAAATTCAAATAACTAACAATCTTAAATCCTCTCCTATCATTCATAGGAGACACTTTTCAGAAAATGGGATCTGTTACAATGTACCCCGTGTATGGGGTTAGTTGTAACAGGCTCGGGGCAAGTTGAAACAATGAAAATAACGGCAGAATTTACAAGAAAATAAAGATATATATTGATTAAGTAAACAGTATTTATTAACATATTTAATAATAATTAGATTGACACATTTAAATCAACGTGCCTATAAAATATTCTTGTAATAATCAACAATGGCATCTCTTGTTATAATTTACCTTAATAATTATAATCGTATTTTTAGGAATAGGTGAACACAAAGTCGCTAAGCCTTTGCATGTTTTACATGTCTTGTTTTCTTTCTTTGGTTTTAAAGCATATTTTTTCGGCACACAGCACGTTTTCTTTTTCTTTGGTCTTGATACTTGCCTATTCACAGTTCTGGAGATGGCGCTTTCTTACCTTTGAGGGTGATAAATACTTGGGATAATTTTGAATGGTTGAGGTAACCAAAGTTGACCTGTAATACCTACTATGGATATCAGAAAGGCATTCAATAGCTTCATTTTTCCACTTTTTAATAATTTCACACTTATTTATATCAACGTTGGATTCTATTGAGTAAATCTGGGTTTTAATGATGTAACAACAAATTATTTATAGTGTGTAATATTAGTGACACAGCTAAGAGCTGCGTTGTAATATGTTACAACTTGCCCCACAAATTTGTTACTACCTACCCCTATGACTCATACTTTCAACTTATCCATATTTCTCAAAAACTACAAACGTAAGGAAGAAAACAAAAACATACATTAAAAGCTAAATATATTTATGCTCTATGAGGAAGAAACAATCAAATATTGATTTATTATAGAATACGAAAATCTAAATGTACGTGACATATTTTTTATAATTTTGCCCGAAATGGACCATGGTACTGTCCTCCGGGGCACTATCAATACTTACACAATGCCTCCGGTTATAAGATGAACTTTGAGCCTACACTTGAATCAAAAAGGATAAAAATTCGCGTTAAAAGAGTGCTGTGTGAGAATGGAGTGTTACTACTTACCTCTGTTACAACAAGCCCCAGTCTCCCCTACTGGCCTCTGAATCCTATCCATATACACAGACATAATTGGTATGACGCCTCACGCACACCAGCCTAAGAATGTTGGCCCATTTTGTTTTAGTATAAGCGTTAAGCTCATTTTAGACATATATTTTTTCTAAAGTATGTGTGTATTTTGCATATTTTTAACAAAAAGATTACCGGGTTGAGGTTTTATTAAACAAACAATATGTATAGCGTGAGAATACCACCGATGTCATTTATGAAATAATCATTAAAGCAGTTACCAATAATAATATTAGGGCGGACCGGCGGACCAATAAAGGACATATTTGCCCGAAAATGTCATGTCAATGTCATTGTACGATCTTTGTTCTACATTTTTCCATACGTTTTCATGATATACCTCAAACTAATTCAAATGCTGTACCTGTACTACGGCTTTCAGCGAAGACCGCCCTTGGTACAACAATTAATTATATTTTAAAACAACAATAACAGTTAAATCTGGACACTTGACTCTAACAAAAATTGACACTTTAAAGCTTAATATTTCGCTAACGGATCCCTAAATCGATAAATAGTTTTCCCACACCCACAATATTTTAAAAGACCTATGCAACGATATCCCACACCAAGGGATAGACGGGAAAAAATTTTTTTATACCCTTAAAAAAATATTTTTCAGGTTTCTTAGGGGAAGATGTTTAGTATCATGGGTGGGATATTACCCCTTAAAGTAATCAAACTGTTTACCCTAACACCCTGTATATAGGGCGTAGACTACTCCACATAAGCATGAGGGAGTAGGCCATACTCCACCACGTCTACGTAGGCCCAATGTGGTGGAGACAAAAAGTGGTCAACTTGCTATCAGAGATTCTCCACACCGTTTTTAATTGGTTGTATCTTAGACGATTTATATTCGGACCCGCCTCGCCTTAGCATTTCCCCTCTGCCCACGTAGAAGATCAAAAATCTTACGCATTTACATACAATTTTAAACCTTATCACTAAACGCGACAGCCTATAATTGCGGAACAATAATTTCGAACTTACCACGGGTTCACACGACACTGTATTTCATTATTTTTAACATTCAAAATTAGAATCTAAACTAATGGAATAAAATTCAAAGTTGCGTATCTCGTGCTACCTCGCCCCCCGCAAAAAGTGGCAGAAAAGTTTATTAGTAGAATTACATGCGTAAATTGTCCTAATATAAATAGTCTAAGGTTGTATCAAGGTTTTTCTAAATAAAGGAATGTCGAACAATATGTCTGTAGTTTAATTTCGTAAAAGCAATAAATATCTATTTCAGATAATTGAACTCAATTATCGGAGATACCTAGATTGAATTTAATAATCATTAATTTTGAAACGCTACGAGGAGGCTTGTTCCAAGAGAAACTATTTGAAAACAAGAGCGGTGTTATTTTAAAAGTTTCCATAAAAAGCTAAAAAGGTTTTACACTCTTATTTTTAGGGTTTCGTAGTCATCAAGGAATCCTTACAGTTTTGCCATGTCCGTCCGTCTGTCCGTCTGTCCGCAGCTTAGCTCAGAGATGCTTAGTACTAGAAATCTGTAATTTGACATGGGTATACATATTTATCACACCGACAAAGTAGTAGAATAAAATTTCGACCAACTTGTTAAATATACTTTTTAGACTTTATTAGCCGTTAAACCGGTAGTATAAAACAAAAATCCCCCTTCTAGGTCCGTGTATTTTGACGGGACTACGAAACCCTACCCTTCGCGTCGCCAGACACGCACTTGACCGGTTTTTAAACATTGATTAGTTACACCACTGACTTTTCGGTGATGGAAACCTGTATGCTTCAATTTCGAGGCATGTATTGTACCCATTGTTCACCACACTGGAAGCGTAGATGTTTTGAGGTTTCAGAATATCTCTGACTACCCCCTCGGGATATGCTATGATAAATGATTTTTAGATGTTATTGGTATGTGTACGGTGCAACCGTGCATTTTTATTATATAGTCGAGTCATCAATCAACGCGTGGTTCGATACTTTTATTTTACACAATTCAGTTCACGATTGGTAGCCGAACCGCGTGCTCTCATAGCAATCATTTCCATACTAGCATAAATCAGTTAATTCAATAAACTCTTCTTTTATCATATTTTCGGCATTTTACTTTACTATCAACTATCACTATCAACTACAGGTGTAGCCCGTACATCTTTATGGTCCTTCGAGCCTCCGGAAAGGCGGGATCACTTCACAAAAGACTGTATTATTCGGAACATTCGAAATCGCGTCAGTGAAAGTGTTTCTAATGCGCCCTCTGGACAGCAATCCACAGAAGACAGCACCCTCACGCACAGCAGCGCGAGGTATCTTCAACTTTCGCCTACGGACACCAGCAGTCCGGCGTCACAGACAAGCAGCCAACGACTCAGCACAGCAGCCGAGACACGTTTGCTAGCTATATAAGCATCAAGTAAGATCTTTCCTTTTTACTCTTATCATTTATCAATAACTCCAAAGCAGCAGGATGGAGAATATCATTGCAAACCAAGTCCAAATACTGGATGCTATCAAAACCTTGCTCACAAACTTTAAAAAGGATGGAAAAGATCGCAAAACTCCTGAATCAATCAACAGGAAGCTAAAAACTTTGGACTCTTATTGGCAAGAGTTCGAAAGTAATCATGATCAGCTGAATCAATTTGAAGAACAAAATCACGACTATTTTACTAGCGATTATTATCATAAAACAAGAAGTTTCTACAATGAAACAAGAGCGTTCATAGCAGGACATCTGACGCTGGAGCAAAAGCCTACGTCTCCATTGATAAAGCCTGCTACTCAAATGGGACCTCCTACAGGCCCCGCTTCACAGTTCCCTAGCGGATCTAATCCGCAACCAACATTTCATCATCAACAGCCGCCGAAGTCGAACACACAACAAACATTGGTAGAAGCATCTAAGCTAGATGAAATGCTTCGTAAACAGCAAAGCAATTTTAAAGCTTTTCGTTACTCCATGTCAACCATCAACTTCGAAGAAGACGCAGAGAAATGGGAACTTGAGGATACATTGCGAACAATTCAATCAAGATGGTCGGTTATTGACTCTCTTCACTGGGAGATCGACACAATATCTACGGAGGACAACACGGATTATGAAGCACGATTTAAGGATTTAGAAAAAACATATAGACTCATCAAAAAGACCATAAATAGCAAGATTTGGTCTGTATCACACAAGGAAAAATCAACCCCACAGATGGACATTCCCTCCTTCAATGGGAATTATCACCAGTGGTTATCCTTCAAGGACTTATTTATTGAGTCCATACACAGCAATAGATCCTTAAACGATGCTCAAAAAATGCAGTTTCTCAAAAGCAAGCTCAAAGGAGAAGCTGAAAAGATAGTTCAACATCTTCACATCACCTCCGAGAACTACAAGGTCTGTTGGGACATCCTAAACCACAGATACAACAACACTAAGATTATTTTCTCCTCTCACGTTAATATCCTCATGAATTTGCCTGTTATGCAGCAACAGTCAGCAGTGAACATAAAGAAAATTCATGACACAACGAAGGAATGTATCTATGCTATAAAAAACCTTGGTGTAGATACCTCAACATGGGACCCTCTCGTTGTTCACATTGTAGCACAAAAATTAGATTCCAGCAGTTATGACGATTACATACAATCATTAGCAAAGCCTAGGGACTTGCCAACCCTAAAGGATTTTTTAGAGTTCTTAGAATCCAAATTTACGGCCCTAGAAGCATCAAGGCGTAAACAAGAACCATCTAAACCGTCACAACATTTCAAATCCTTCGCGAGCAGCAAGGATAAAGGATCATCATCATCACCTCCTATCAAAACATTCAAGCAACCATCAAATAAAAATCGTTCGATGAAGTACACCGGATGTCCATTGTGCAATAAAGCGCACGGATTATTCCACTGTAATGATTTTTTGAAATTGCAATCGAGCGAAAAGAAAAATTTAGTTGCGAAATTAAAATATTGCAACAATTGTTTATACAACCACAACGGAAATGATTGCATTTCAGAAAAACGATGCCATGAGTGCAAAGAACCCCACAATACGTTGCTACATGAGGCGTTCGCAAAGTCACCAAAATCTGATGGCAACCCGCGACAGCACGAGAGTCACGTGGCACAAAATCCCAAAACTAGCATAGCCGAAGTCCTCCTAGCAACGGCATTGATCAAAGTGCAAGCGGTGGACGGTACCTTTCAAATCATGCGCGCCCTTATAGATCAAGGGTCGCAAACGTCGCTGATATCAGAGAGAGCGGCACAAAAACTAGGTTTACCTCGCCAACGTTGTAAGGGTGTGATTTTTGGTGTAGGAGCTAAAGAAAATAATTGCAAGGGCATTATACATATTACATGCTCATCAGCGCAGGGCGACTATACATTCACGACGGAAGTCCCTATTATGAAAAGTTTAGTAAACAACCTACCTAACAACACATTTCCAAAGCCAACATGGCAATTTCTACAAAATATACACTTAGCAGATCCAGAATTTAATGTTAGCAGCCCCGTCGACTTATTATTAGGTGCAGATATTTACTCATCAATAATTTTAAATGGTATAATCAGAGAAAATGACTCATTACCTATAGCACAGCAGACCCGCCTGGGATGGATCCTATGCGGGAATGTAAAGTCTTATCAGTGTAACGTTGTACTAAACAACGTGGAAGATTTAGAGCGATTCTGGAACACAGAAGATGTTATCACGGAGACCACAAGCATGTCACAAGAAGACGATCAGTGCGTCCAATTTTACAAAGCAACAACCACACGCAATGATGAAGGTCGGTATATCGTGAGACTGCCCCTGAAACCAAATCATAAGGAGCTTTTAGGAGACTCTAAAGCAAAATCAGTCGCACAGTTTCGACAATTAGAAAACAAATTTGTACGAAACGAAAATATAGCTCGTGACTATAAATCATTTATTCACGAATATATCGAACTAGGTCATATGCAGCGGTCATCGGACTCGAGCGGTAACAAGACACCAAACTGCTATTTACCTCATCATTGTGTGCGGCGCGCGGACTCCACTACTACATCGCTTCGAGTCGTCTTCAATGCGTCAGCGAAAACATCGACTGGCCATAGTTTGAATGACGTTATGTACAGGGGTCCGAACTTACAGCAAGATTTATCAAAATTAATTTTGAAGTGGAGACAATACGAGTTCGCATTTACAGCTGACATTGAGAAAATGTTTAGGCAGATCGAATTACACCTGGAAGACCAGGTGTACCAGAAAATCATATGGAGGGACTCTTCTAGGGATGTTCTGCAGGATTATCAATTAGCAACGGTTACCTACGGCACAAAAGCAGCGCCGTTCTTAGCCATGATGACTCTTAAACAGTTAGCAAGTGATGAGGGTCACAATTACACCTGCAGTCCAGCTGGTAAGGTCCTGGAAGAAGATCTGTACATGGATGACCTATTAAGCGGCAGCCACAGTCTTCAAACAGCAAAGCAGCTTCAATCTGACTTATCAAAACTCCTGAGATCTGGTGGCTTCAATCTAAGGAAGTGGAACTCTAACAATCAAAAACTATTAGAAGGAGTTGACACAGCACAGCAAAATTATCAACAGGTCTTCGATTTCAAGCACGAAGAATCAACAAAAACGTTAGGATTGCGTTGGTGTCCTAAAACCGACCAATTTGAATTTAAATTAAAAATCGATACGTCTCCCGGTCAAGCAACAAAACGGCAACTGTTGTCAGATATTTCGAAAATATTTGACCCTCTCGGATGGTTGTCACCCGTCTCCACAAAACTTAAGATCTTATTTCAAGAAGTCTGGCTTCATAAAGAGCTACAGTGGGATAGCAAATTACCTGAAAAAATCAACAAAGACTGGGACACAATCAAAAGCGATTTAGAGCAGATAAACGATATTAAAGTTGCAAGGTGGCTGAAAACGAGCAAAAATGACAGTATAGAGTTGCATGGCTTTTGTGACGCATCGATCAAAGCATACGCATGCGTCATATATTGCAGAATTAAGAAAACTCATAAGCCATCATCATCAGTAACGTTAGTAGCAGCAAAATCAAGGCTCATCTCTCCAAATAAAACAGTATCATTACCCCGCCTTGAATTAAATGGTGCCTTCTTATTATCAAAACTGATGAGCAACGTACTAGCATGCCTGCCTGAACACAACGTCAGGATTTATGGCTGGTCAGACTCCACGGCCGTTCTAGGTTGGCTCCAAGGGGACCCCGGGCGTTGGAAGACATACGTAGCAAACCGCGTCGCACAAATAACACCAATCATACCAGCCGATTGTTGGAATTACGTCAACACTACTGAGAACCCGGCAGACTGCGCTAGTCGAGGTATTACAGCAAAACAGCTTAAGCATCATCCTCTCTGGTGGACCGGGCCAACTTGGTTATCAACGTTTGACAATCAACCAACATCGATCAATTATGAAACAAATCAAGAAGTCAAACAAATAAAGCAAACGCTCTTATCAATGACGCCACACAGTGACGTGAAGAACGCAAACGCCTCGACAACGTCATGCAGTACTGACATAGTAGGTGACGTCATACGTAGACATAGCAACCTGACGCGCGCAATCCGAGTACTCGCTTGGATTTTACGTATTGTACGTCGAGACAATAATAAGCCATCGTACCTTACAATAAGCGAATACAGAAGATCACAATCGACTATTGTAAAAAATATTCAGCAATCAGAATTTACCGATGAAATAAAAAGCCTAAAGAAAAATGGTACTGTCGATTCAAAAAGCAAAACACTGTCTTTAAATCCATTTCTCGACAAAGAGGGGCTATTACGAGTCGGTGGTAGGCTTAAAAATGCGAACATAAGCCAAAGCATGATGTATCCTCTCATCATCCCACACAGCAGTCATTTTACAGACATTTTAATTGATCATGCGCATAAAATGACTTATCATGGAGGCCCACGTATTACATCAGCATGGTTACGCCAAACTTTCTGGATTATAGGAGGGAACCGAGCTGTAAAGAAACGACTTCGATCGTGTGTAACCTGCAGAAGACATAACCCAGTAAAAGAACACCAACTAATGGGCGATCTACCCCAATCAAGGGTGACCCCAACGAGAGCTTTTTATCAAACAGGCGTCGACTATACTGGATACGTGGACGTCAAGTCAAACAAGGGTCGAGGGATAAAGACCACTAAAGGCTATATTGCAGTGTTTGTTTGTATGGTGACGAAAGCCGTACACCTGGAGTTGGTGTCGGACTTATCAACATCAGCATTCCTGGCAGCATTACGTCGCATGGCAGCTAGACGAGGTGCCCCGAAGCATATATGGAGCGACAACGGCACTAACTTCATCGGAGCAAACAACACTATACAAAGAGAGTTTACGGAGTTAAAATCAATAGTAAACGAAGAATTCCTATCAGAGATCAGTATGATGGACATAGAGTGGCACTTCAACGCTCCATCTTGGCCGAGCGCTGGAGGACTCTGGGAAGCAGCAGTAAAGAGTCTTAAATATCATCTACGTCGCGTCGTAGGAGAACAAAAACTCACCTACGAAGAGTACAGCACGCTCTTAGCACAATTGGAAGCGTGTCTTAATTCTAGACCTTTATGTGCCCTCATGGAAGACCCAGACGATTTGGATTATCTCACTCCGTCGCACTTCTTGTCCAGTGGTCCTGTTTTGAACATCATCGAAACAGAAAGGGACGCTCGTACAAGATGGCAGTTAACACAAAAAATATTCCACGACATCTGGAAACGCTGGAAATCGGAATATTTAACACAAATGTCGACTAGATCAAAATGGCAGACATCTAAATCCAATATCAAGGAAAACGATATTGTGCTCATACATGAAGCCAACTTACCAGCAGCAAAATGGGCACTAGGCAGAGTTGTCATCCTTCATCCTGGACAGGATGGATTAGTCAGAGTTGTCTCCGTCAGAACTAAAAACGGAATTATGAAAAGACCTATCACAAAATTATCTATCTTACCCGTGAACGACGAGCAACCAAGTAGCAAACAATCAAAGGAGGACACAATTCATGCTGAAACTGTATCGTCGCCTGAAAGGCTAAAGGTACCTAAAGCAAGGCCTTCAGTCAGTCTCTTCACCACGGTTTTAATGCTAATGACTATGTTAGTATCATCAGCTTCCTGCGCCTACAATATAACTAACATCAACTCAAATCACAGTATCTATTTCGACAAAGGTGCAAACATGCACCTGATTCGAGATGTGTGGAAGCTTGTAGTATATTACAACTTAGAGCCATATTGGGAGAGCACAAATTTATTAGATAAATATATAAATAATCTAGAAGACAGGTGTCTAAAGACAAAGAGACGTATTCATTGTGACGTGATCCCCTTACAATTACGTCACAACTATATCGAACTACAATACTACAATGACATGTTCCTTAGTCAACACTTTGGCTCACATGTGCGATTACGTCGTGGCCTTATCGATGGCGTAGGATACGTGGCAAACAGTCTCTTCGGCGTTTTAGATCAAAAGTTCGCCGATCAGTATCAAAAGGATATAAAATTAGTGAGGGAAAATCAAAAACATCTTGGAGCACTATGGAAGAACCAAACTTCTGTACTCGAAGCTGAATTCAATTTGCTGAAACGTATGGAAAGTACGATGGTAAAACAACATAAGATCTTCAATCAACACCTTAACGAACTGGAGGAAACAAAGAAAGTACTAAGCAATGCCGTACAGCAAGGCGCGGAGACGAGCGACTTTGCAATTTATGCCATCATCGCTAACAATCTGGCGATGAACTTAAAAGGGATCCAAAAATCTCTAATTGACACAGTCACTAATATTTATCATGGCCAGTTCGACCTACATCTTATAACACCGAATCAGCTGAGAGAAGAATTAAACATCATTTCCCAACAGATATCAAAAGAATTATCACTACCTATTCAAAATGTTCAGACAGACCTTATCAAGATATATCAATTATTAAAGGTCCGAACTAGAATAACCAAAGACTACCTAATATTCGAAATTAGCATACCGCTCATTGACCGGGATAGTTTTGAAATTTATAAAATGATCACAATACCGCAGCAAGTGGGAAACAATATGATCAGCATCGCTACTATCGCGGAACAGGTAGCAATAAACATCCACAAGGATACTTTCGTGCCGCTATCAGATAAAGAGCTAAATACATGTATATCCTTCGATCCCGTAACTCAACTATGTGAATTACAAACACCAGTTTATCACATGAAGTCGGACAAAAACTTATGCCTCAGAGATCAAACATCGAACGAATGTATTTACCATACTACTCGTTGCTATGACAAATGGATACAATTGAGTAGTATAAATTCGTACCTATACTTTTGTTGCGGTCAATGCCCACTTCGGATCATATGTTCAGATCAAGTTACTTCTGAACGAGTCAGCAAGGCCGGCATTATCAGTCTACAAGAAAGCTGCGTTATCAAAGGCGAGTCATTCACCGTACCGTCACAGCGGCGTCAGATGTCCCAAGTGCAAACGCAAGCAGAAATCGTTACGCCGGACATTCCTTCTATTAATAACATTATTAATTTAACCATCCCTGTGAGCAAGGTAAAATCAGAAATAACAGACAATCAAGAGTATATGAAAGAGATAAATGATCAGATACAGAAACTGAAGGCGCAATCGCCTGAAGTGAATCAAATATCATATCACGACATACACCACTACACGGTGATCTACGTGCTGGTGGGAGCGGCAGCTGCAGCAGCAGCAGCATGCATAGTGTGGCGCGTGCGACGCGCGCGGCGCAGATCCGTGCACCTTGCCCTGCCCACCCCCCGTCCGCGCGGATTGACCGCCTCCCGTGATAGTGTTAGTGCTAATGTGATGTGCAAGTGTACTTGTAAGTGTACCATTGAACGGGCTGAGCCCTCTAGTGCAAGTGTAAAGTGTACAAGCGCGAGTGTTCTTAATAAACAAACGCTACCGTTGGCATTTGATTTTAGTGACACGGGTCTCTAATAGCATAAGAATCATCATAGACATAAGGCGCATTGTTCAATCACCTTGTTAGTAGCATAGTCTCATCACCATCAATATCATTTCATCATCTATCCTCTCAAGCCTCCCTTCTTTGGCCTGGGAACATGTACGGTGCAACCGTGCATTTTTATTATATAGTCGAGTCATCAATCAACGCGTGGTTCGATACTTTTATTTTACACAATTCAGTTCACGATTGGTAGCCGAACCGCGTGCTCTCATAGCAATCATTTCCATACTAGCATAAATCAGTTAATTCAATAAACTCTTCTTTTATCATATTTTCGGCATTTTACTTTACTATCAACTATCACTATCAACTACAGGTGTAGCCCGTACAGTATGATAAATTATGAGGATAAATCAAACATTAAATAAAAAAGTACAGACGAATTGATAACCTTTACCATTTTATTAAGTTGATTAACAACATTTGTTACGAGTCTCGTTATAAAATAACGTAACTTTATAAAACAACATTTATAAATTTGCTTTAAGGCTCTACCGCCCGATTTTACCGAAAAATTTGGTAACTTTGTAACCATTTTATACATTAACTATGGCACCTTTGAAGCAGAAAACAAAACTGAACAATCTATAGGACATGACAAGTGATTTGGTCTTTCTCGAAATCTATTTTAATTAATTAAGGGCCTATGTCGAAAAATAATTGAAGCGAAATGGGCGTGGCTTAGTCGCAGCAAGCGCCCCGCGCCCCGCTACCGAACATCGTCGCGCACTAGCCCGCGAAAATCAAATCACTCAAAATGCGTAGAAGACGCTTCGCTGTTAAGATATTATTAGTACCTTTTGTCGCATGAAAAACACAATATATCATAATTAAGTATCGTTCTATTTATCCTCCTTGATCAATTATTAATTTATTACAGGATCAATTACGGACAACCAATTTATAGATAGAAACAATACCTAACTAACGATACTCTTTAATTGATTTCATATCATACCGAAAATCACTGTACCTATCTAGAAGGAAAAAAACTATCATTACAGGATTTTGTTTTACTTTATAGTATGAGAGCTACCTGTTGGTAATTTTACGTCATTAGGTCCCGTAATCAAATCAATTCACTTCTTATTTTGTACTTGTAATTGATATAATACAAGTCAAAACATTCTATGGTCAAAACATACCGACTATCTAGATGAAACCTGGAAGTTATTTTACGCCGTCAACAAAAATGTAAGAAGAACGTGAAAAAATAAGTTTCGTAATACTGCAATAATCTCAGTTATTCTCGATACCACAAGAACTTTCAGGTTGAGAAGTTGTATAACACTCATAAACCTATTTCGAAAAACCATAGGTAATTCTAAAATACCTCGCATCCCTCAGATGCATGGCATAGCATTGAAGGATGAGGATGATGCAGGATATTATAACAGGTATGAATGAATTTTAAAATGGTAAATCAACATTTATTTACAAAATCACTAATAATATTTATTTTACGACCTAAAATCAACATTTATTTACATTAGTACATTACGATAAGTGTGACTTAAGTAGTTCATTATTGCACAGCGTGAAGTTAGCACCCGAGCACAAGCAAGGGTGCTAAACGTATTTATGCAGGTTTAGGTCACAGAGTGCTGGAAAATTATTTACAACTTATTACCTTTTCTTTTCTCTCATACTTCTGGTATGTTCCTGCCTACGTTTCAAATTTAATGTTTTGTTCCGTTTTGTTTTTCATTATCACTGTTTCTCCTAGTACCCCAGGAAAATTAGGTGAAAAAAAGAGTCAACCTCGGAATGAGAGATAATAAGCTACAAACTTCTTTAAATCATCGTTATGATATCCTATACGTTAGGTCAAATGTCACATAAAATCTCGTTTATGCAGGTCAAAAGATTCAAGGTAAAATGTCAAAAAACAGGTCTTTAGGAAATTAACCTTTGAAGTTTTAAAAAAAATTTTAGAACTTTAAATTTTCTTAATTTTTGGTCATTTATAATATTTAATATAGTTAACCGTTCTTGAGATAGATAGGTAGAACGCAAAGAGTTGTAACTCCAATAACGGTTTGCTCCCATAGTAAAATGATACTTTTCCTTACACCCTGTATAATATTATTTGGCGTTATTAATGAAAATACATAATTTCAATAACTATACACGAAAGAAGATGATGAAGAATTATTTCGAGTTTGAATCAATCGGGATAGAAAAACGAGTACAGAATAGTGACCCTGAGCAGCGCGCATTGAAGATATTGAATGAAACCAGTCACCGCCTGCCCGACAGACGCTTCAAAACAATACTTTTATGGAAAGAAGACGACATGAAGATTCCGAACAACTACAAAAACTCACTCAAACGGCTGCACAACCTAGAGAAGAAACTAGACCGAGATGAAGACCTGAAAAAGAAATATGAAGAAAGAATGCAAACCCTCTTCACTTTGGGCTACGCCGAGGAAGCTACCACACCGCCGGTGCCAAATAAAACATGGTACCTACCCCACTTCGCGGTCATTAAAACACCGCGAAACCGAAGATAAGAGTAGTACACAACGCCACAGCGAAGACAGCCGGACGCAGCCTGAACGATATGCTACTCTGCGGTCCAGACTTGCTGCAATCTCTGCCGGGAGTTGTAATGCGATTTCGCCAACACCAACACGCCGTGTCAGCTGACATAAAGGAATTCATGTTTATGCAAATATGAGTTCAAGAGGACGACAGAGAGGCACTACGATTTCTATAGCGGGGCGACGAGAGAGGGAACCAGCGACCGCGAGAGTACCGCATGACGTCGGTGATCTTCGGCACGATGTCATCACCATGCACCGCGCTATACGTGAAGAATAGAAATGCTTCAGACTTCAAAGAAAAGTATCCTGCAGCCGCGCGAGCCATTGAAAAGAACAACTACATGGACGACTACATAACAAGTTTTGCGACCGAAAAAGAAGCCAAAGAAGTATCGAAATCAGTCGACTACATTCATCGGCAAGCCGGCTTCGAGCTATGCGGATGGGTGTCCAATACAAATTCAGTAGTACAGCAGTTTTCCGCCAACTCGGGCGGCGCCACGGTCTCTATCGGCGGGAGCGAGGTCCGATGGTACAACGGGCCGAGCTTCCTACGAAACCACGAACGAGAATGGCCACAAGAGACGAAGACAGAAGCACCGAAGACAGGAGAAGAGATGGGACTTGTCACGTCACCCACCAGCGACCTGACCACGCTCACCTACTTCGAATCGAGCGATTTTCGTTGTTCCGACTTTTGCTACGAGCTACGATGCGCATGCTACAGTTCGTCAATTTATGTCGAAAGAAGAAAAATGAAACAGTATTGGCTACGAAGCGCAAACGAACGAAAGAAAACAATAAAAACTACTCTGATTGAAAGATTGATAAGAAAACACGCAAGAACGAGACACCGGTGGAAACCTGTACAAGAAGATTGTCTTTCCGAAGATTTACGTCGAGTAAGGAGCGGCGCGGCGCCTCAGCCGGGAGACAAGCTGTCGGCGCTATCAGTGGTCGTCGGTGAAGATGGCTCAAAGGAAGAATCCACGTAGCACCTGACATCGTTGAAGACACTGCGAGCCCGACCGTACTCGACGGGAAACACTACTTCACGCGACTGTACATACAACACGTACACGAGCGACTACATGGCGGTATCGAAACCGTCGTGAATGAGCTACAGCAGCGACTATGGGTACTGAAGATACGACCGACGGTGCGTGAACGTCATCAAACACTGTCAACTATGCAAGATACGAAGAGCGAAGCCTACGTCTCCGGCGACCGGCGACCTGAGGAGGTTCGTGGCACGAAGAGGAGTGCCTAAGGAGCTATGGAGTGACAACGCGACGTGCTTCAAGGCTGCGGAGAAGGAGCTCGCCAAGGCCGCGCTGGCGGCGGTCAGCGAGGAGGCGACGGCGCGGCGCATCACCTGCCGCTACGTACCCCCGGCCTCCCCCTTGATGGACAGCGCGTGGGAGCGCATGGTACGCACCGTAAAGGAGGCACTGCGCGTCAAACTCCACGAGCAGTACCCTAGCGACGAGACACTGCTCACCCACTCACACACGTGGCGGTGACCCCAGAAGAACCGGAGGCGCTTGCATCCAACCACATCCTGTTGGAACCCAAACGACCTCACCACGCGCAAGCGCAGCGTGCTCAACTCCTGGCGGACGTCTTCTGGAGCCGCTAGGTCAAAGAGTACCAGCCTTTACTCCAACACCGGCGGGAGCCTCACACGACCAGCGCACGCTATCGGCGACCTGGTACTTGTCTGCGACCCCACCCTGCCCCGCAACACATGGCCGCGGTCTACCCAGGGCGAGACGGCGAGGTGAGGATCGTGGTCATCGTAAGCAGCAACGGGCATGTCCTCCGGAGACCGACCAAGAGGATCGTCGTGCTACAGGTTGGATCGCAGAGCTGCGACGGCGGGAGAAATGTGCACGACAGAACCTGAATTGACTACCTTTGTACATAGTTTTTTACATTATTTCGTTTTATATACCCTTTTATACCAGTAGGATAAGTTTAGGTTAAGTGTTCATTTCAATAAATATTTTTTTCTTATTAGAATTAAAGCTTAGCACATAAGTTATGTAAATAGTTCTAATAGGATTCTTATTTGATTTCTCTAGGGATTTCTACCCCAGATTAGATTAGGTACACTTCCCTATTAAAATTAACGCATAGCACAAGTAAATAAAACAATTAGAATCGAGTTAGAACTTATAAATTCCAATTAGAAATTACGCCAGTAAGCTTCCCTACCTCATTAGAAGGGGTAGAATCCTATTAGAAATAATTGTTAGAAAGAGACAGAACGCTACATCTCTGTCAGCGCATACAGGCGAGCGAGGGGGGCCCCGGCGTCCGGAACCTGTGTTATGAGGAAGCGGGGGCCGGGGTAATATAAATATTGTACCTTTCCTTTTCGTTCTGCACTCTGTTATGCACCGGCGGATGATGCACATGCTATTTTTAGAATAAGAATATAAGTATCTTAACTATATAATTATATTGGTTTGTAAGCGTAGAAATTAAGATTGTATGAGAAATAAAGAGATTTTTATTCAGGGCAAGAGTGCGGGGTAAGGAGGGGTGGTCGCTTGAAAATGATATAAAATGGCGCCAAATCGACGTAGATTCATTCCGGATCCAGCACTCAAGAAAGAAACAACTTGGAAGAAGAAACTCTCTGCGACCACTCGCCTTCCCTACCCTGCCCTCCAGCCTGGCTCACCATACTGACGACCCATACAATTAAGGGCCACAGAGTTTTCAAACTCTCATACCAGGCAAGATGTTCCGGAGCAATAGAATCCTTCAACTCGGTAAAAATACTGACAACGGTTCATAAATACGTTTATAACCACATTCCATTATGACAAATAAATATAATTATTTGAAGAAATTGATAAACAAGATAGTAAAACCGAAAATTGATTTCATTACGTGACCGACGACTTAAAGGTAATAACAGCTAGCTCTTGGTCTATGAAGTCCAAAAAAACTGCTATACATATTTGAGTGAGAAATATACCTAAGAGAAGTTTATTCCGAATGCGTAAATGCGCGCTGCATACAAACGAAGTCTGGTGATATTTTCAATACTAACCAATCAGTAAATGAAAAATTTGTTGAAACAATCTAGAAACTAATCTCTATGCTTGTATGAAGTCAGATTTTCGTTAAAATATACAGTTTAATGCTAGAATTAATTTAAGATTTGTATGGAAATCTTTGAGGTATTGTAACTTTAAAACTATACATTTTAACGAAAATCTGACTTCATACAAGCATAGAGATTAGTTTTAGATTTTTTCTGAAAAATTTCATTGACTTTAATTGGTTACTATTGAAAATATCACCAGACTTCGTTTGTATGGAGTGCGCTCCGAATTATATTCTCTTAAATGTGAAGCTGCTATGGCCTCGAATTTATTTTAGATTGTATCATTTCATTTATTTATTTACCATAATTTACATGTGTATACAGTGATGGTCTTAGTAAATATTATAGTGTAGTATTTAATATATTACACTATAATATTTACACGTAAGCTGAATAATTAATCGTAATTCGGAAAGAGGACATGCGAGCGCAGGTCCGACGCGGGCAAAGGCCACAGCCGACTGAGCTTTTTAATAGATTGTGATAGCTTATATTACTGCCTGACGCGAGAGAAAGAGATGGGGCGGAGCGCGCGCCTGACTAAATAAAACGACGTAAGCGCCAAAACAAACTTTATTTAGTTGTGATTTTACTATTTATGTAAGTTAATTTCTGCTGCAATCAAAATTTATAAAATATCAATCTCTTTTTTTTAAATCAAGTCTCGTGTTTCTATTATTCACCGTTTAGCAGTTCCAAGCGTTTATAGATAAAGACGGAGGCAACTTTGGCTTGTTTTTCTATCGAGAAAATTTGTCTTAATCGTGTTTTGGCGGCAATCAAAATTTTAATAATATTTTCAATTTACACATATCCTGAAATCATATTCCTACTGTTAGTACTTCATGATATCTGACGCTTTGAAGAATCCTATTTTTTTCACATATCCTCTTAATCTGAAGAAAAAGGAATCTAAAGTCACTCATTTTTTCCGGATGTAACCATTTTACTCTTACATTGTTGATCGGAAGAAAATAAAAATTTACAATATACTTCAAAATACAACATAGAACGATTTGATTTTCTTATTTTTTGAAAATTCATCTCATTTTTCAAAGAAAACGGCTAAATTCTGACCAAAGCCACGCGCTCGTTCACATTGATTAGTATGGAGAGTCGTGTTCCCGGGCGGATACGCCTTAATGTAAAAACAAATACTTTTACAAACTTCAAGGATACTGCGCCCTTAATAAGTTTGTAGCTTTCAGTTTGTAATCTAAAAATGATCCATCACAAAAACAACACGACACTTTTGAGTTCGAATCAATTTTAACAGTCTTAATGTTGTATTCTAATCTCCATACACACAATTTGAAAACACACGAGTCTTTATCGCATCGATTAGAATTTTAACAGATCTATTGCTGCCGCGCTGTTCCCGAGCAACCAAGCTACCAGTGCCAAAGCAACAACTGCAGATCGGACTGATTTTACCTACATAAAATGGACGAAATCATGATTTCCTATACCCCTGTTTCCTCCTCCAAAACGAAATCAATTTTAATAATTATTTCAAAAATAATAAGAGAAAGACTCATCTACGTTTGTTTCTTTTTACTGTTTATATTTGTCAAATTCGCTTGTTGGATGTCTGAATACAGTGGTAGTGAAAATGAGCTACTTTTCGTCATTTTCGGAGGCTCCTAGTTCTTATAATAATAATTTAAGGGAAAAAAAAGCATAGGAACATCTTAGAGAGGTAACTTAGATTGTATGGTAAAAATATTTGGTCTATTTTCATTATCTAGGGAGAAAACAGGGGAATACGTTTGTATAGACTAAACTGAACCCGTCTTTCCTCTTATGGGCTTGTGCTTGGGCTCTTGGAGCACACTTTTTTTTTTCTTCTTTTTAATATTCATAGCCTTTTTTGTTAAAAATTATAATATGGGTATCAAATGAAAGCTAGTAATCAGACGATTCCAAATATATAAATATTATAGTACTTTTATGTTACCGTTTCGACACAAGACTAAAAAGTATGAAATAAACTAAATTATTAAGATAAACAAAAAACCCGACTGCATAATAAACCTATTAACTGAAAAGAGAAAAACAAGCTCTATAATCACTAATCAGCTATTACAACTTTGTTTGAGCAAATATAATTTGATTGTTATTAGGTAGGTATTGCAGGCGGGGACAAACCAAAAGATAACCAACCAAAAAATTTCTTCGTCCCCGTTTGCGATACCTACCTAATAACAATCAAATTATATTTGCTCAAACAAAGTTGTAATAGCTGATTAGTGATTATAGAGCTTGTTTTTCTCTTTTCAGTTAATAGGTTTTTTATGCAGTCGGGTTTTTTGTTTATCTTAATAATTTCATTAGCCGTGGTGGTCCAGTGGCGAGTAACTTGCCTGCCGTGCAGAAGGCAATGATTCGATCCCCGTCCAGGCCGACTCGTACCAATGACTTTTTCGGAATTTATGTACGATTTGTAAAACCACTGACTTTTCGGTGAAGGAAAACATCGTGACGAAACCTGCATGCTTTATTTTCGTGACATGTATTGTACACATTGTCGTTTAGAAGTGGCGACGGGCTCACCCCCCGTCACACTGGACAGAGATTCAGTATTACTAGTGAAACGTGGATGTTCTGAAGTTTTAGGATATCTCTTACTTCCTCGGGGAATATAGTCGTGAGCATATGTTCGTTGTTTCATATTCTTAGGGAGATTTACAGCATTGATTACATACTAAATACATCCCTAAATAACTGTAAGCTAATTACAAATTGTAAAGTCCATAGGTGGGAAACAGAAGAATGAAACACGAGAATCCGAATGTACTGAGCGTATAATTAGAACTGACCAAAATCATGACTAAGAACTACCTTAATAATATTATAAATCTAAATCTAAAAGAATCTACCTACATTACACAAATCGCAGTAAAAGTATTGTCATTTTTAACAGTCGCGGCCACCAATCAAAGTATTGTATAATTATGGTACTATAAAAACAAACATATTGTAATAAACTCTTATGGCCTAACTTGCATCGGAGCTGAGATATTTGACTCGAAAGGTTCATGAAAAACTATCCAATACTTTTAAGAATCAACTCATTTTCAATCAATCAATCGAAACATATTAACTTCTCAGCAAAATATGCCGTAAAGAAATACAGAAGATACAAAATAGGGCGGGTTTAGCGCTAAAAAGCGTTTTCTCCCATACAACCTTAGAAGTAATTTGAACCTTAATCTCCGATGCAGCCTAGCAATGAATTTGATGTTTTTGTAAGGTTGTCAAAAACCTACGTATGTTTTATTACTGGCCAATCAACAACAAAAATGACAATTCTCCTCAATACAACCTTACTCATAACCATTTCATTTTTCTTTTCCAAAAACGTGCTTGGTTGGTTTAGGTAACAAAATTGTGTTATCTATTTAACAATATGAGAAACAAATAATACAGTCGCAGTCGGAGAAACAGCTAGACAATTTAAAATAGTCATTCGCTTTCGTTTTTATAGATTTTGCAATAGAACAAAATAACGGCTCTAATAAGCTATAGTAAGGCCAAACATAATAATTCTCTCTTATCCTATTTAATTGGTGTCGGCTTTCCACGTCGTTATTAGCCGGGCGGGCACAGTAAAAGAAAGTATCTGGTACCACATACAGTACAGACACTCTCTGCCTCCTAACAATTTTAACCTCTGGCAGGAATCGTGGTGGAAAATGTAGGAAATGTCGCATTCCTGTTTCGCTCGCACTCACTTAGTTAATATCACACATGCTTACCTCGTCTTTAAAATTTTTCCGATTTATATAAAATGACAGTAATACGTCGAAAATTCTTGGTCTATGCAGTAATTAAGGCTCTACCGACTGATGTTGCCGTAAAATTGGGTAACTTTGTAACCAGTTTATACATTACCTATGGCACTTTGTAACCAGAAAAGAAAATTGAACAATCTACAGGAAATGAGAAGTGATTTGGCTTTTTTCGAAATCTC
Source organism: Agonopterix alstromeriana (assembly GCA_963924505.1). Classification (NCBI taxonomy): domain Eukaryota; kingdom Metazoa; phylum Arthropoda; class Insecta; order Lepidoptera; family Depressariidae; genus Agonopterix; species Agonopterix alstromeriana. The sequence goes on along the minus strand of OZ004671.1, from coordinate 15,647,509 downwards.
TTTTAATTAAGAAAAAGGAATCTAAAGTCACCTTTTTTTTCCATTAGTAACCATTTTACTTTAACATTTTTGATCAGAAGAAAATGAAAATGTACAATATACTTCACAATAATACATATAATGATTTGGTTTTCAATTTTTTTGATAATTCATAAAAATTCATCTCTTTCTAAGAAAACGGCTAAATTCTGACCGGACCCACGCGCTCGTTCACATCGATTAGTGTGGAGAGTCGTGTTCCCGGGCGCATACGCCTTAATACCGTGTTTATAAGTCTTACCGATGGTAGTTGAAAATTTTTAATAATAACAAAATTTTTATTGTAGTTTCGAAATTGTATTGACCAATTAGAATGTGCCAGGTTCGCGCGACTAAAATCCCTTTCTGCTTATCGCGAAATGGTTTTCGAATCACCTCGCTAAAAAAACTTGACATACCGAATTACGAAGAATTCAACCACTGACTGAGGAAGCCCTAATCTTGTTATCATTTGGTAAGAAAGACATCGTGCTCGGCGTAATTAAAACACCGTATTTTACACACCTACTCCGTGAACGAAGGTCGACAAAACTTGAGATTCATTGGAATTCGCGTAACACGCCGGCAGCCATTAAACTCTGGTTAGGCGAAGACAGGTGGAATTACAGCGCTTCCCAAACTTTCCCTAAGAGATTGAAAACTGAAAACGAATTGCGAGTTAACGACCGACGAAATGGATTTTGTGTTTTGAGTTATCACAGTTTACCTTGTTTTAGGAAATACTTTTTTAAATTATTTAGGTGCTACGGCTTATAGAACTTCAAAAGTTATTTGCCTACGCCGTAGCACTCGTAGCTCATTTTGTAGCATTCGATTTGAAATATTCTCGTATGACTGAATTTCCGGTTTGTTCGAATATTTTAGTTTTCTAAGATTATTTGTATAGATGACCAATGTTGTTTATGCCTGTTATATGTAATATCTACATAGAAAACGATGAAAACATGAAACATGATGTGTATTAGAAATCGGTTTGTAGTCTTCCTATAATAATATGTTCCTGTACTGTTGGTGTGCCATATTTAATAAAATAAAATAATCAATATTAATATAAAGATCTGAAGCATTTAATAAGGATATAATGTCATAGAATTTCGTTATTTGGTGCTGCTACTGAATTATGAAAATTCATTTTTAGTTTAATTGCTATTTTCAAAAAGTTAAAATTATTGCCGCACCGTTTCTACCCGTCGTTGAAGTCTTACGAGTCGACTAATAAATACGGTTATTTATGCAGTATCAAGGCTTTACACGTCGTCATTTCAACAAACATTAATGTTGCTGTAAATGAGCCCTGCTACGAACACAAAGTTTTTAACAACCCTAAATAAAAACCAGTCTAGTGCGAGACGGGCTACTCGCGCACCGAGGGTTCCGTACCACACGTCTCGTTCAAAGTTTCGTTTTCTCTGGCACCTGGCTCTGGTTTTTATAATTTGTTCGCCGTGTATAAATCCGCCATAATAACGCACATTCTGTGACAATTTCAACTGTCTAGGTAACACGATTCAAAAGTTACAGCCCTAAATAGGGAGGACAGACAGACGGACGGTCGGACAACGTAGGCTTAGTAATAGCGTCCCTTTTTCACCCTTTGGGTACGGAATCTTAAAAGATTATGGACGCAGGTTTATGTAAAAAAAATCCAGGTTCATTTTGTTAACTTAACACTTTGTATACTACGCTAACTCTTAAGTCAAAGTTATAAATAGCTAAGATTTCGTGCGAACCGACCAGAGGTTGCACCGCAACATTTGTCAGCCACTTCCGACTTTGTCCGACTCTAACTAACAAGACGCTTTCTAAGATTAATTGCCGGCTGTTTGGAAGATATTACTTGTCCAAATTAGAGGTATTTGACAAATAATGAACCGAAAGTGAATGTAGCGTCAGCAAAAAATGCGGAAAAATTTTGAAACTAGAAAACTATCTTTCTTTCCTGAAATTGTAAAAGATTTTTAAACAAAATGTTGGTATGAGATAATGATATGACTAATTGACTTTTTGTGATTTCGATGGTCCCATAGAAAAGTTGTTTAGTTTGATGGTCCTTAAAATAATTATGCATTATTTCAAAAAGACCCTACTTCTACTCTAATGTTAAAACAGGGCTGACACAAACGCCAATAAATTTCTCATCAATTCAAACAAAGGCTTATTATCCCTTTCAATATCAGCAAAACGAAAGCGCTCCCAAATACATCATGGCCGTTTATTTTAAAAATGGAACGATCATTTGACCAAATGATCCGCTTATTCATTTGTCCGCCGCATTTATCAGAAGGTACATGTATACAAAGGACCCCTTTAAATCTATAAAGCAATAAAACATTGGAATAGACAATAAAATAACTCGGTATGAAATATACCGATCCTTCGGGTGTTGTTATTTTTGTTATGATTGTCATAAATTTTACGGTTTTCGTCTGGACCGCCAATTGTGACGTCATAAGCGAGAAGGACGCAACGATAAATAAGTTTGGAGATAAACTTGTTTGAATTATAATATAAATATAATAAACTTGTTGTATATAAATAAACTTGTTCGCGTAGTTGTAACTCAACTACAAGGTGATTAAAAATGACAAATCTGAAAGCAACGCCTCTGAAATTAAATGCGTTACGATGTTTGGCTCCGTAATGAAAATTGTTTAGTTTGATGGTCTAAAGTATTGTAACGTACTTATTAAAGTTAACACCGTGTATACTAGTACTAGTAACCTTTGACTAATTATTATAAGGACTAGCCTTGCGGTAGCACTTCCCCTCTGCCACGGTATAAGCACAATTAATCTTGTGCATTTACATTAAATTTTACACCTTATCACTAAACGAGACAGCCTATAATTGCGAAATAATAACTTCGAACTTAGAACGTTTGGGGTTCACACGAAACTACTTTTCATGATTTTTAACATTCAAAATTAGAATCTAAAGTTATGGGGAGTAAAATCCAAAGTTGCGGATTTCATGTTACCTCGCCCCCCGCAAAAAGTGGCAGAAATGTTTGTTAGTCGAATTACACGCGTAACCAGTCCATATCATAATTAGTCAAAGACTACAACCTACTCAAAAACTTGGAGATCCCATAAGTGAAAGAATCATTGAAATCTGTGCTATAGTTTTTAGGGTTCCGTAGTCAACAAGGAACACTTATAGTTTCGCCATGTCCGTCTGTCTGTCCGTCTGTTCGTCTGTCCGCGGCTTAGCTCAGGGACGCATAGTATTAGAAAGCTGTAATTTGACATGGGTTTACATATTTGTTACGCCGACAAAGTGGTAAAATAAAATCTTGAAAAATATACATTTTTTAGTTTACCCTACACGAAAAGTGGGGATGCAATTTTGTTTTTACGGCTATCCCATGGTGTGGGGTATCGTTGGATAGGTCTTTTAAAAATATTGTGGGTGTGGGACAAATTTTTACCATTTCGATTTCGGGATCCGTTAGCGAAATATCAAGCTTTAAAGTGCAAATTTTTGTTAGAGTCAAGTGCTAAAATGATAACAAATCATTTTTGCCAGAAAACTTAAAATGCGAGTAACTTTAAATTTTTACTATAAAAATAATGAAATTATTGTTTCAATCTAATTATTTTGTTTAAAATCTGTTGGGGTGTATGAGGTTTTGCGTTTATTCATTAACACGTTGTATAAGTGTACAATGATTGTAACTGTGATGTAACTGTAAGGGAAAGGGAATAAATATTTTTTTCATTTTAATTTTATATTTTATTTTATTTCTACAACCCAATATGTAAAAAATATATTGGCTTTTAAAAGTAAAAACTATTTTTCGTTCGCAACAGTTCCAATCACATGCAGTTCAATTTACTGTTCTGTTTACTCGTAATATGTTTTCAGAAAGTAATTAAATTCACTGACGCATGTATGATATGATGTTTTTTTTTTTAATTCGTAATATTACGTGTTTTATACTAAAATGAAGCAAATTCATGATCAAAACTCAATTAAATTCAGCCACACGACGTCCTCTTGTTACCAGATATAATAAGTGTTATTAAATATACAGGGTGTAAGGAAAAGTATCATTAACCATAATACCACATACTCTACCCATCAAACTGAACAACTTTAACTATGGGAGCAAAGCTGTCAGAGCAAAAAAATCTTCTGTTCCATACTAAACTGCAATACCTAAACGACTCAAATGTATGAGACAGCTGATTTTCTTTTTGTTCTGACAGGTTTGCTCCCATAGTAAAAGTTGTTCAGTTTGATGGGTAGAGTATGTGGTTTAAAGGTTAATGATACTTTTCCTTTCACCCTGTATAGCACCTTCTTAACTACTAAATCAGTACTAAATCAGCGCAAAGGGTACCTAAGCAAAATGTGTGTCAAGTGTGTGCGCTAAACCATAAAGTTACTGTACCAGCACGTCTAGCATGATTTCTCTACTCCCATACTAAAAGTCGCGGCAAGACCGGCTTTCGCTCTCCGAAAAGCGCGGGAACAGGTTATTTTTTTATGCAGCTAAGGCGCGTTGCGCGCGTGTAGAGAAATCATACTAGACGTGCAGGTTATTTTCCATGGAGCAAAGGCACGTCGCGCGCGTGTAGAGAAATCATACTAAACGTGCAGGAATAGAGAAAGTGACGGCTGAGAGAGCGAGATGTACCTAGCGGCACCACTGTATAAAAGAAAGAGATTCGTGACGCGGGGCAATATAACCGTATTTGGGAACTTACCGGCAGGATAAAAAATCGAGCTCTGTGAATAAATTGTGAATCTAAAATTAAATCGTGGATAATTTTAGGAAATATATTAAAACTGTTTCATAAAACAATCCAAGATTTCAGGTTACATTCACTATTATACACAGAGCACGAATTTTTACCCTGCGGATAAGTTGTCAAAATGGTTTCATTTGACAGCTCATGTCAGTTCCTCTCCTCCCGTAAGGTACAATAACTTTATGGTGCTAAACCTCAGAGGAAGGATCTCCATAGATTCCGCAAAAATTTACGATTGTAGTTAGTCTCTTTTGTCTTATGACGTACCTTTAATAGTAGAAGGAGATGGAACTATAGATATTTGTTTATGCGGCTGTCCACTTTTTTTTGAGCTAGTGTGTGTGAAAAGTGACCGTAAACATAAGGCCATATGTCACTGGGTGCCTTTTGTCCATACTACTTGACACCACACACTCAAACCTAAACGTCAAAAAAAGTAGACACTTTATAATTGGTATGGCTCACTCTATTAGGTATAATCTCTTTGTGCTAAACATAGAGGCATTCTCTTATCCTTATTGACTGTGCTACAATCATCAGAAGCGGGACTAGACACAGTAAAACTAACGGTCTAAGCACACCACGTTTTTATACGTGAAAACGACGACGACGCGAATTTCACATACCCGCCCGCATTTATAGCGCCGCGCGGTGCCATAGAAATGTAAAAAAAAAAGATTTTTGCATAACTGTGGCGATACATACGCGTGTACAACGTGATGCATTATGTTATGCGTGTTTTATGGCGCCGGTCGCTGCCGTATAAATAAAAATAACAGATTTTTGCGTATACAAACCCGTGTACACACGGCGACACATCAAGCTACGCAAAACTAACATAAGCTGGCCGCGCGTTATACATTACTCTACCTACGCGCAGCCAGCTTATTTTGGTTTTGCGTAGCTTGATGTGTCGCCGTGTGTACAATGCGATGCATATATGCGTGTTTGTTTTGCGCCTGTATCGCGTTTATGGCGCCACGCGGTGCCACACCGTAAAGATCCAAAAAACATCTTTGCATAATTGTATCGAAAATCTATTATTTTTATTTTACATACACAGTCTATAAATTACGACCGAAAGTACTTAGATCTTGTTTTTAGGTTAGATTTTTTAAGTGAGTCCTGGTATTGGCATTAAAAAAGATATCGTACCCAATAGACTTATTTATTTATGTTTGAACAAAAAATTCACGTAACCCAATTTCTTAGCAGAAAGACGACCAATTCTTGTTTCATAGTCTTACCTACAGACATTTCGCAGAATGGCCGTAATTCAATAAATCTGATAAGTAACTGTTTCCGAGAAGTTCGAAGATAGGTACCATCCCTTGTTTGTTGTCTTCCTGTATAAATATTTCTCGTTTATTACTTTAAAGGATATATTTTTGGGGATATAGACTTAGCCGTGTCGGGGAACTTCTTGACCGACGTAATTCTGGCTAAAACAGACCTAATTATTAATATTTTTATTAATATATTATTTTGGCTGAATTTTTGCACTTGGATACCTACCTAATACGACAATTACGACTAGTTACTGGAGCCCTGACTGTCACACGGTCCTTTTAACAGACATCTTTTTAATATTATAAAAGCCACTGCAGCCACTGCAGCATGTACCACAGCTTGCTCTCACATGCTGCAGGGATTTCATTGATGTATTGTAACTGTTATGTGTCAAATAAACGTTTATTATTATATTATTATTATTATATTGGTGTTACTAACAGTCCGCTGTGCAGGGTCTGCATGGAGGTTGAAGAAACAGCTGCGCACGTGCTATTAGCATGCAACGGGCTAGCACAATATCGAGCACAACACCTCGGATCACCGGGGTCTCTTCCAGAGGCATTCGGCAGTATTAACAAGCTGGTGGGCTTCCTGGAGGAGCTAGGGTGGCAAGAATAGTCATTCCCACCTCACGCAAAATAGGCGCCTAAGACGTCGAGTTGCGGAAAAAGAGCCCGCTCAACCAATACCAATAGCAATACCTTCCTAATATAACAATTTGTTTCGCGTTGCACGAATGCATGCTCAAACTATAGTGTTCTGGCAGAATTAACAGCGCTGCAGCTTTTGCTTCAGCATAAATGCTGAGTCAGAACCTTTTTCATCGGCACAATACAGGTCGCACGGTGTCATATTCCAACACCTATACCTACATTATCGTGTTTTTTATTGACCGGTCCGTCGTGGGAGCTCCCTGTTGCTGTTGCAGCTTTGCACGGACCTCCTTATACGGACTCCATAGTGTTATACTGCCTATGTCTGTCACTGTTTATCCTGTATTGTTCTGATGAAATAAATGAGTTATCTATTTATCTAATTTCTTCCCATGGTAGAATTATATGCATTACGTATTAAACAGGTTGTCAGACCATGAAACAGAAAATTTGTCACTATGGCACCAACATTATAATGGCGCAAAAAAAATGTGTTTCATAGAATATAAGAATGCCAATAGCTAGGCCAGTCGTCCCAAAAGTTTGGAACAAAAAAAAATTTTTCGCGATTTCTATTTTGCTCAAAATTCCATTTGATAGTGAAGCAGCACTGAAGAACAAGGTCTCTTTTGCAGTGGTTTTGTAAGCGAAAGACTAGGGATGTAAACCCGTAAAATTACCATGGTAAAATACGGTAAAATGCAATATTTTACGTCATTTTTGGTAAAATACGAATAGATTACGTAATTTTCAGTAAAATTTGTATTTTTCCATTTCGCCCGGTTTGTGATAAAGGGGCGCGCCGTAATTCAATGTTATATGTGCCGCAAAATTCAATATTATATGTAATTTTCGTTAAAATTCAAACAGTTTACGTAGTTTTCACCAAAAGACTTAATTTTCTATTTTGCCAGGTGTAGTGGGTGATTGAGTTGCGCGCCTATACCGAGACAATAACGCCCCGCTACCGGCGGCGCTGTAATATTCAAAATTCTCCGTAATTTACGGTGAAATTCAAATAGTTTACGTAATTTTCAGCGAAAGACGTTATTTTCCATTTTCCCCGGTGTGGTGGGTATCACCCGTATGTGGAGGTGCGCGCGTTCACCGAAACAACAACACGCCGCTGTTATCAGGACATTTGAGCGAATCCCTTTGCGCGAAGGACACTTGAGCGAAGGAAATTTAAGTGAAAAAAATTTAAGCGAAAAGACTTTTGCGCGAAAGGACACTTGCGCGAAAAAAATTGAGCGAAGGACACTTGAGCGAATGGACATTGGCAAATGTCCCGTTTGCGCAAATGTCCCGTTCGCGCAAATGTCCCGTTCACTCAAGTGTCCATTCGCGCTAATGTCCCGTTCGCGCAAATGTCCATTCGCGCTAATGGCCATTCGCGCTAATTTTCCTTCGCGCTAATGTCCATTCGCGCAAAAGTCTTTCGCTCAAATGTGGATCTGGGACATTTGAGCGAAACGCACTTGCGCGAAAGACATTTGCGCGAAAATAGTTTACGTAATATTCAGCAAAAAACTTTATTTTCCATTTTCCTCGGTGTGTTGGGTGATATAGGTGCGCGCCTTCACTTCTTCAATTTGGAAAACATGCAATCTATACTAAAAATACTGCCCAAGGTCGCCGGTAATTTTACCGTAATTTTAAGAAAGTGACCGTAATTTATCCGTATTTTACGGGCCTTTTCGGTAATATTACGTAATTTTGCATCCCTACGAAAGACAGAGTACAGATTATGTATAATTATTACTCTCATTTATTGTCGGAAGTAAAACAACAACAATTTAGCAATAAAGTAAAACACTTTAACGGGTGTAATAATTTCCCGAAATATCGAGACCTCAAAATAATCTTTATAAGTACCTATCTACTCTATTTAATTACTTATTTTTTCCCAACGCAGCGCATACTTTTATGATAGATAGAGGAAGTTTTATGTGTGCGTGGATGTGTGTTGGTATTTGTGGTGTGCGTTTTTATGTGTGTTGGCATGAGTGGTATTTATTTATGTTACGACGCGCGTCCTTATAAGGTTACGTCGTAGTCGTAGGGCGCCCGCTTGTACAAAGTTACGTAGTTCGGACGATTCCCACTCCCTTCTCGTCGCTTCGCGAGTGACCAATCGTTCACTCGTTTCGTTCGTTCGTGTCTTTTCCATTCGTCATACGACCCTACAACCGTTTCGATGTCAGTTTGCGATAACTTCAGCTAAAACCTTATATTTTGACGAATTTAACTGTAAACTCAGTCGTAGGTACCTGCGTGGCAAAATGCGGGGGCATAAACACAAAACGGTACTCCATCTAATCACCCTCATTAAATAAACATGGCGGATGAAAAACACATTTGACAGCACTCATATTTTACTTTGAACCCGAGATTGCTAATTTATTTATCTGCACGTCAAAATGTATAAAAATATCCTTTTCAAATACCTTACAGACAAATGGGTATGAGTGAAGGTATTGCTATTTTTTTAACAGTCGCAGCCACCATTGAAAACAAAATATACCATAAAGAAATCCAGAAATTTCAAAACAAGGCGACCTTAGTGCTTTGTCCCATACACCTTAGAACACCTAACACCTTAGAAGTTATTTGTACCTTAATAGCACAGCTCCGATGCGAATGTGATGTTTTTTCATGTGTTTTGAAAGGTCCTCTAAAAACCTATGTAAGTTTTATTACTGGCCGACTTCTGGCCGATCAACAACAAAAATTACAATTCTTCTCCATACGACTTTACTCATACCCTTTTATAGTACAGGTAAAGTAAGCTAAATTATTATCTTAATAATTTAGTTTATTTCATACTTTTTAGTCTTGTGTCGAAACGGTAACATAAAAGTACTAAAATATATATATATATATATATTTGGAATCGTGTGATTACTAGCTTTCATTTGATACCCATATAGTAATTTTTAACGAAAAAAAATTGTTTATTCCCCCTCTGTTTTTTGTTTCGCAGACGCCATATTAAAATAATATAGCCTATGTCACTCTCACAATTTTTAAAATATAATGACATCTCATACGTTAAAATCCATCAAGCCGTTTAGGCTGTAGGCCGTGCCAAAGAAATAGACATACAAACATACATACATACATACATACATACATACATACATACATACATACATACATACATACATACATACATACATACATACATACATACATACATACATACATACATACATACATACATACATACGCTCGAAAAACATAACCCTTCTTCTGGCGCAGTCGGGTAAAAATGGCCGTTTCGAGGCAATTCATCTTTGTTTTTTTTAACTTTATCTTGGCAGTAGAAATGAGGATCAAAATTTAGGGGTCCTACCCCTTCCCCCTAACCCTTTCCACAACCGTACCTTTTCTCGAAGAGATACGGCATATTTTTGAACGCTCACAACTTCGGTCTGGATAATACATGCTGCTGTTTTTTTCCATATTTTTCAATGGTTTTAGAATCCAAGTATAAAACAGGTGGTCCAAGAATAAAACAGGAAAACGCTACTGGGTAGACTTTTAAAACTGACTGATATGGTGTAATCTTTTTTAATAAAATTAAGAAATTAAATTTATCTAAAATTTTTCTGAGGACTGGATTGAGGTCAAGAGCAAACCTAAGTAATACAAAAAAAATTACAAACTTTGTTATAATATTTGCAATAATATAACAAAAAGAATACTTCCTCCAAACCTGACCCTGCATTCGGTAAGGTTCCTAGAAGGCTATAAGCATTCCCTTTCTTTATAGCTAACCTAAGCCGTTGTAGAAGGAAGATACCAGCCCTGGAGTAGCATCTTCTTATCGTGTGGGCAAAGCCCTGGTTTCAGAGTTTATTCAGACCGCCTTACGGCCTCTGACGTGGTTTTTATGTTACGACTACTGCCACGAGAGATAGTAGCCGTTACCAACAGCTTAACGTGCATTCGAAGCACGGAATCATCTTTCTTTTCAGACAATCAGGTGATTCGGCCTGCAATGTCCTAACCAACTGGGGAAAAACGCACAAAGTGACATATCAATAGGTGTCCCCCGTGGGAATCGAATCCACGACCTCCGTGTCGAGTAGCTGATATTGGATTAATTCAACCTCAAGTGGATATAGCTACACCAAACGTTCTCCGACGTTTTCAGAGCTAAATAATACTTGTTTGAAGTTTCTCCACCCTAGTATACTCTGATACAGATTCATAAAAGTACTATCATGCAGATAATGCCTGTCTAGCACGATCCGAAACGCAGTTATAATTGGATGCTGCTAAAAGTTTGCCGCTCATTAAATTATCTTCAACGTTTTCGTGTGAGCTTTCTATGTATACAGCAGTTTGCTGACACTCGTTTTGTTGTAAACTGCAACGCGTGACTCGTTTCATACAAACAAACTTTAATTATGTTTTAGATACAGATTAGTCACAAAAAAGCAGCGTTTATCTTCAATATATTCAACAACGATTTGATTTAAGTCAAAGTCAAAATTGTTTATTCAAAATAATATCACATAGATAACTTTCTGACGTCATGTTTTTGAATCTACCACCGTGTCGGAAGGTGTTCCGCTGCAGAGACGATGCGGCCAGAAACTCTACAACATACTTCTTTTAAACAAAACAAAATACTATTACAAAAATCCATATTAAATTACATAATGTAACATTGTCAAGACCAGACATTTTGGTCATTCAAATAATCATCGAATTTGTAGTAACCTTTTTTACATAGGACTTGTTTAACATGGGACTTAAACTTATTGTCTGTAAAGTTTAGAATATTCTCTATGGTATGTTATTATAATAGCTTATACAGTAGAATGTGCCCCATGAAAGATGTGTTGACCTTACTAAGTCGAAAATGTTATAAATTAGTATTCCCTAATTTATTTTTATTTCTTGTATTGTAATTATGAACGTCACGGTTTTTGGGAAAGAGAGACACATTTTTGCGAACGTATTAAAATATTTTCGTAAATATAATGACTGTAGAAATTCAAATTATTGATATCTTTGAAAAGATCTCGTAGTGAATCTCGAAAACGCAGATTATAAATGGCTCGAATTGCCCGCTTTTGAAGGATAAAGATCGCTTCAACATCTGTAGCACGGCCCCACAGCAAAATACCATAAGACATGATACTATGGAAGTAGCTGAAGTACACCAGTCTCGCAGTAGCTATATCGGTTAGCTGTCTAATTTTGCGAACTGCATAGGCTGCTGAGCTCAGCCCACCCGCTAGGGTTTCTATATATATGTGGACCCCATTGCAGCTTTGAGTCAATCTTTATCCCTAAAAATACAGTATTATTCGCACATTCCTTGATCCAGCATTCATTCAGTGACGAGGCTATACGTTTTGCGAGCAATTTTCCCCGCCTATTGTCAGCCACTTTAGTTTAGCAATTCTTCATGTCGGCCATGGCTGGTTCTTCTGCGAATCTCTTCATTTCTAATTCAATCTCGCAGGGAAACTCCGAGCAAAACCTCTCCATTGACTTTCGGGTTTCGAGCGTTTTCAACCTCAGATTTATCGAATATTCGCTTTTTGAAGTTAACCTATAGCATTAAACTAAATATTGATACTGCCGATTTCGGTGAATTATTGCATGAATACCTACCAAATCAATATTGACAGAAGACAATGCACCCTCGTTTTCAATCCTCATTCGCCTCGACGAATAAAACAATGCGTAAATTTAACGGTTTCTGATGTAAATTCGTTAACCAGTCTAGACGATGTTTTGATAGAAACGCAAGTTTAATAACATTAACTAGGTATGCATTCGTTAATTACGAATTCAGCTGTTTTAAACAATGTGTTAACTAAGAAAATTCATATTCGTGTTTATTTAATTTCTGTTCTGTTTTCAAAGCAAGTTTATAAATGGAAATTTGACTCCGTGCAAAGCTGTAATATGTAGAACTATAATTATAGTATTACCTATTCTGTGGCTGTAGTTGACAGCTTTAAAAACTTTAAGACATATTGTTACCCGACTGCGCCAGAAGGAGGGTTATGTTTTTTTCGAGCGTATGTATGTATGTTTTTATGTATATTTCTTTGGCACGGCCTACAGCCCAAACGGCTTGATGGATTTTAACGTATGAGGTGTCATTGGATTAGTAAAATCGTGAGAGTGACATAAGGTATATTATTTTAAGATGGCGTCTACGAATTAAAAAAGAGAGGGGGAATAAACAATATTTTTTTGCTAATAATTACAATATGGGTATCAAATGAAAGCTAGTGATCAGACGATTCCAAATATAACAATATTATATTACTTTTATGTTACCGTTTTGACACAAGACTAAAAAGTATGAAATAAACTAAATGATTAAGATAAACAAAAAACCCGACTGCATAAAAACTGAAAAGATAAAAACAAGCTCTATAATCACTAATCAGCTATAACAGCTTTATTTGAGCTAATATAATTTGAATTTTATTAGGTAGGTATTGCAGGCAGGGACAAAACAATAACCCACCAAAAATCTTCTTTGTCCCCGTTTGCGATAACTACCTAACATTGGTGCAGACGAAATCGGGGGAACAGCTAGTAGTCCAAAAAGTCGCATCCCGGGTACTGAGCAATTCTAATTTTAGATTCAAATCGAACATACAACCAGTAAGTCAAATCAACACGTTTTCCTTCAGAAAGACGTGTCACTAAAAAACTTTCGACATTCTTGTTCTCTCAAGTACCCCCTTTAGTTAGAAAGAGACGTGAAGATGAAAATCGTTTTTCATTTTAACAAATGGGGCTTTTTATTAGAAAACTTTGCGTCGACTTTCAATATTTTTAAATGTCTGAATTCCGTCGCTTATTGGATTTGGCGGCTTAAGTAATATTTTCCTAAGGTGCTTTTAAAAGCATATTATGCTCATGACTATATTCCCCGTGCGAGTGGGTAGTCAGAAATATTCTAAATATGCCACATAGCGGCGCCCGCGACTTTATACGCGCAGACCAAAGACTTTAAATCCTCGTAACTTTTGATTGAATAAACCGATTTTGATTAAATAAAGCCCAAATGTTAATCCAAACTAAACCCTACGCTTTTGTGAAAACCCAAATTGATTTAGCAATTTTTAAACGATGCGTGCTCAAACAAATTACAAACAGACAGCAATACTAAATGGTCTCATTACGTATCCTATTCGCCATCAATAAATATTTTTGCAAACATCTTAAATATACGTCCACGCCAAGTTTATAATTTTGTTATAATTAATAGATATAATAGATTCATAACGTTGATATCACTAGTAGTACCTTAACACTATCAAAAAGGTAGTGAGCCCATCGTCACTTTTAAAGGACATGGATCATCATCATAATTAACAGCCTGTACAGGTTGAAATTGATTTCATTTGCATCCTTTTAAACTAAGAGTCTACCCATCAAACTGAACAACTTTTACTAGGGAGCAAACCGATCGGAGCTAATAAAAAATCTGCTGTTGCGTTCATTTGAGTCGAGTAGGCATTGCAATTTAGTTTAAATAAATAAATATCTTGGACATTGTCACACAAATTATCTAGTCACATTTAAAGTACCAGAATCTAGCCTGGACTTGTATTATGATGACTAGACAACGATATAGAATACATAAATAGATACAAACGTCCATGACTCGGGTACAAATATTCATATTCATCATACAAATATTTGTCCCTTACGGGATTCGAACCCGCGACCCTCGGCACAGCAGGCAGGTTCACTACCGACTGTGCTATCGGGCCGTGTAGTATGGAACAGCAAATTTTTTGTTGTTGCTCCGATCGATTTGTTCCCATAGTAAAAGTTTTTCAATTTGATAGGTGGACTCTTAGTTTAAAAGGATGCAAATGATATCAATTTCACCCTGTGTACCTCATACTGCAGGCTTGACTGCAGGGCACAGGCCTGCCCTCAGAGAGGACCTAGGGCGTTAGTCCACCACGTGCGTCAAATGCGGATTGATAGACTTTACACACGCTAATACGTAATCAGGATTACTCGCGATGTTTTCCTTCACTGTTTGAGAGCAGTCGAGTTACATAAGTAAGAAAAACTCATTGGTACATGGCATGTCGTCTGTGCGGATTCGATCCAGGACCATTGATTGTCCATACCTCTCCGCAACGCGCTACGGACGTGCTCGGGACATGGATGTACACACGGCGACACATCAAGCTACGCAAAACAAGCATAAGCTGGCCGCGCGTAGGTAGAGTAATGTATAAAGTCGCGCGGCCAGCTTATTTTGGTTTTGTGTAGCTTGATATGTCGCCGTGTGAACTTTATATGAACAAGATTTCTGAGTACCTTTCCACTATAACTTTTTTTCCGTTTAACTTAAACCTGGATTATTTCAAAACCCAACTTGCTTCTAAAGATCGAAAATTCGTAGTCTGGTAAACCGTATTTTCTGATCTGTTTCATGATGGTGTTTTG
This sequence comes from Agonopterix alstromeriana, assembly GCA_963924505.1. NCBI lineage: Eukaryota > Metazoa > Arthropoda > Insecta > Lepidoptera > Depressariidae > Agonopterix > Agonopterix alstromeriana. Next base: position 15,632,313 of record OZ004671.1, on the reverse strand, counting down.
AAAAATAAATAAACTATATTGTTAGTTTGTAGCTCTCTAAAATAATATAACTAAACCGTTGATGCTTAAAACGGCTAATTAATATCCGAATAATAGCCTAAAGGCTATAAAACTACATAAGACCAACGCCTATGAATGTATAGGAAGGGCAACAAGAGTTGGCAATAAATATAAGCCACTCGTTTCTTCTACGCTTCTTTTTCTATCGAGTCGAAGGCACGTCATTCAGTTTGCATTGTCATCGTGTTGAAGGAATTGGTCCCACACACTTACCAGCCTATAGTACGTGTCACTCTTCGTCGTGCGTACTATACATTATTACTGAAACATTATGACTTATTGTTCAGCTTATTGCCTACGTGGGTCGAACACTCGATCCTAATCTCTAATCCAGCGATATTGGCTACATTATTACCTTAATTCCTTATCTTATACTAAGATGGTATACCGCGTATTTAATATCATAAGCCCAGAATACTATTTAAAGTACGAATAGTAAAGTAACAGACGTTACGTCTTGTTTTAATAACCAGATTTTGACTAAAAGATGTCGATGTCTGCAACTTGCAAGCCAAGAGTGAAAAGTCACGCTCTCACTTCCTACATCTTCATCACTTGAGATGATGTCACTATAAGGAGAGAAGGAAGCCAAACGGAAGCCCATTACATATTTTGAATTACTACGGCCTGGGTACCTTTTAATGCGACAAAATCTTCAATAAACACTGTGTAATAATTTACGGGTCTCGAAGAAAATACAAAACTACCATGCGTGTCATATACGCAACAGAATTTATCCATCAGCGTATGTAGGTTTTCTTACGATTTTTTACTTTACCGAATGATTTTGAAACCTCTCATTCAACAACTTAAGTTTAAACAAAATGGCTGGCCAGTAGTCGAAGCAAGCTTATGATGGTGGAACATAAAAAGACAATTTGGATGAGTAATTTCGTACCTTTACTGCCTTTAATAACCTTTCAGAGGACACCTTTCAGGACGTGTAACAAAATACTCCCACGGGCCACGAACATTTTTGCGTGTTTGTTTAAAAAAATAGGATAACAAATTATCGAGATGCGTGAACGAAGCCAATTTGTGAAGTCTCGTGGGCTATCGTTTTCCTTTCCTTGTTTTTATTATTAGCTAAGTGAATTGGCCGTTGATTGCAGTCTGAGAGGAATTAGAGATAAGTACAGTGTTGCAAAAGTTATACTACCAATTTATCGGTAGATCCACCAATTTCGGGTACTGTCTAAGGTGGAGTCTTGTAATTGCTACTATGACGCAATTACACTTATAAGAATCACGATTCAGATCTTTTCTTTATACAAACACCTGCCTTCTAAATGACTAGACATGTCTCTATGGAGAGAAGAACTGAATCGTGATTCTTATAAGTGCAATTGCTCCATTGTTGCAATTACCAGACTACCAATATTATAAAGTCTAACAATATTAGCTGATACTATTTGAAGGGGATGATCAGACCATCAAACTGAACAACTTTCTCAATAGAACCGATATCGAAATCGCATAAAAAAAATGATCTATCCCATACAAAACTGCAAACATTACTCGACTCATACTTATCGAACAGCAGTTTTTTTTTTCGCGATTTCGATATTTGTCTCTTAGAGAAAGCTGTTCAGTTTGATGGTCTGATCATCCCCTTAAAATAGTTTCAGCTAATTTTGTCAGACCTTATATATCGATTTTAGTTTGTGATCTACCGATTTATTGCACAGCAAATCTTTTATCCAAAACTTAAAGAATTTTGCCTTTTTGTGTGACAGATGATAAGAAATTAGGGTTAATTTATGAATCTTATAATACCTTGTTAGAAAGTACGGACTTTCCCTTGAATGCATAACATCATAGAGTTCATGCTTTTTAAATCCCTGCGGAGAAATCCTCGGGAGCTGTATTTTTCTATACAACTACAATGTCACAAAAGTCTTTCAGTTTACTCAAAACAGGCACGGCAACAAAATAATAAAGTCTCAGCATTCTCAAAATGTTGGCGATTGAGCGCTGTTTGAAAAAAGGACTTAACTGTTGGCGCGCTCCATACAAACGAAGTCTGGTGATATTTTCAATACTTACCGATTAAACTCAATGAAATTTTGCAGAAACAATCTAAAAACCAATTTCTATGCTTGTATCGTGTCAGATTTTCCTTAAAATAACAGTTTTAAAGTTACAGTGCATCAAAGATTTCCATACAAATCTTAAATTAATCCTAGCATTGAAACTGTATATTTTAACGAAAATCGGAGATTAGAGATAGATTATTAGAACATAGAGATTTGTTCCTAGATTGTTTCTGCAAATATCACCAGACTTCGTTTGTATGCAGTGCGCATTTACGCATTCAGAATAATCTTATCTTAAGACCTGAGCTGCAATCGATAGAACCATGACTGGACTACGTACGAACCATAACTTTTGACTCATTTGGTATCGTACTAATCACGGTACAGCTCATGACAGCCGTTAGAGCCGTTTTGACAGATCGCTCAGACGTTAATGGCTGTCAGTTGCATAGAGTTTAGCGCGATGCGGAATTCAGCACAGAATTAGAACTGAAATTTGATAAGAATAGAACTTCAATGTTTTAAATTAGCGCAATCGGTCTCCAGAACTTTACAAACATTCCTTAAATCGGCAATCTACCGATTTTTAGTCGCGATTTTTACCGATTTTATTAAAGTCACTTTTGCAACACTGGATAAGTATACTGTAGTGTAGAAGTCGGTTTAAGATCAGGCCACTTCCTACTCCTCTCGCTGATTCCTCTAGGGATAAAGGAAAGAAAGAATCCTTTTATATTGGCGACCTATCATTTACCTATTTGACTTGTCAAGGGTTTCTACCCTATTATAAGATAAATATCGTAACAAATATTTTAGAAAAATACTTAGGTAAATAACAATATTTTTAGGGTTCCGTAGTCAAACAACGAACCTGGATAACCAAGGAAGTATGTATGCCTCGCCTCAATAAACAGAAATGTAGATTTTTTTTTAAATCGAGTGATCTGTCGTTGGATGGGTTTTGTCCAATGGAACAAAACTTTTATAGAAACTAAATCGATATAACGCACCAGTTTCTGAAAAAACCTGTAACATAAATATAAGATAACATAGTCGATTTTACTACTTTTTTCTTATTTTATGCAATGGCTACGGAACCCTATCATGGGCGAGTCCGACACGCTCTTGACCGTTTTTTTTACTTTTTAGTACATGACCAGTTCTCTTCAGCTAAAGCTACGATAAGTAACTACGGCGCCGCGTATCTCATGAGGTACAGTCTGTCGCGCAATAAGGCGTATTTTAGTTTTCGTTCCTCAATTGCAAAGTTCGAAATTCGAAAAAGCGCGCGAAATTGGGATGACTTCGGTATCTGCAAGAACTTAGGTATAACAATAGCGTATCTGTTACGGTAGTAACTATTGACTAATCTGTGGCTTAACTGATAAAAACTTATTTTTTCATTGGCATTTCAGCGTAGCGCTTTTACAACTTTTTTATTGTGCCTAATCCGTCTCTGGCGACCATTTTCTCCATGATGGTTAATTCGTCTTCATCAAGTTGTTAAAACAAACTTTCCAATCTGTCATCAAGTCCGAGAGAACTCTAACAAGAGGCTTATTAAAACAATTGGTAAAATCTGAGCGTTAAAATAATTCATTGCTCGGGAGATCGTCACGGCTTACCTCAAAAACTTTCCTAATGAGTTTAGTTCCTATTGGCGTTTTCCGAGTCGAGGCAAGGAACTCCCATTTCAATTTCTGTTGAAAGTTCCGCATCTTTGTGCCTCGTTTAGATTGTCGCGTCGCTGTAGTTCTTGTCGCTGCTGGCTGGGTGTAAATACGGCATTGTCATGTTTAAAAAATATATTGTAACAAAGCAGTTAATTTTATTTCGTATCGTAAACACACGACTAAACTCCCTCTCAAGGTGGACAGAATCATTGGTATAATTCTATCTTCTAAGGTTATAATGTTAGTAAAAGAAAAATAACTTTACACTCAATTTATTTCATTCCTAAATGTTGCTAAGAATAATTGCCTGCCACAGGCAGACAGACACACAGACATTGGCGTCAAACTTACAACACCCCTCTTTTTGCGTCCGGGGTTAAGAATCCAGTGTAAATGCAAAGTAAGTAGAGTTGTAAACCCACCGGAAGTTAGGCATAACAGCGTTAAGGTGTTTTGATTGAAAAGTTCCGCAGTCCCCGTCTTCAAGAGACCCACTTCTAGACATTCTGAGACTTGCTTATAAGGTGCCCGCGTGAGAGTTCTACTAATTTTAGTTTCTGAGTTTGGTATGTAAATCTTCTACCTACAGTTTAGTTACAAACCTGGCTTATTTTGCTCAGGATTACGTAATTTTTTAAAGGTCAGAGATATACAGGGTCCTTAATATGCTGACGGTTTTAAAGGGTGTGATCAGACTATCAACTTTCTCTGTAAGGCAAATAATCCTAATGAATTGACTTCATATCCAACGCTAAAAAAGTCGATGAGATGCTCTCTTAGAAGATAATGTTATCCGTCATCTTTATTTGGAATATCCACATCTCAATCTTGTGTGCCGTCTTCTTGAAAAAAGCCGTGGTGGTCCAGTGGCGAATGACCTTGCCTGCCATGCAGGAAGCAATGGTTCGAATCCAGTCCAGGCCGACTCGTACCAATGAATTTTTCGGAATTTATGTACGATGTTTAACTCCGCTGGCTTTTCGGTGAAGGAAATCATCGTGAGGAAACCTAAATGCTTAAATTTCGAGGCATGTATGTGGCCCTTTGTCCATTATGAGTGGCGACGGCCAGTGAGTGAGTGAGTGAGTGAGGGGGAAGTGAGTGGCCGTCACACTGGACAGAGTTTCGCTACTACTAGTGAAACGTGGATATTCTGAGGTTTTAGTATGTACCTGACTACCCCCTCCGGGAATATAGTCGTGAGTATATGTTATACTTATGCAATCTTGAGTACCTCCGTGCTAAAGAAGGCACTATATCCAGTTGGTAGATTAAGTGGAATTCTGTGACAAAAATACATTTATACGGCCCACTGCCACTTCAGGATAAGTATCTTTGGTTCTCTATTGGCCAACCCCATTGTCAGTTTATTCCTCAACGAAATTCTCAGAGGTAGATGTTTCCATAGCTCACTGAGCTACTTTAGTCACGCATCAACAATAGTAGCCCAATTGCTTCACGAGGTCAGGCCAATTAGGGCGTAACTAATGCTATTTAGACTAGGTACTTAAAATGTCTAAAGGACTAATGTACCTTTCGTCCGACTTGCGGAATAAAATTAGAATGTTTTTTATTTCTTCCCTGAATATCTAGAGAAAAATTTGTTTACGTGTGGAAGACGAATGGTCTTCTAAGGGTTATTCGAATGCCTGAGAAATTGGTCCAACTTATATTGGCAACTCTCGTTTAAACTTCGACGGTGATTTGAGCCTCATCTTCTGATTGGCTCGAATACTCGGTGAAGTGCAGTGTTAAAACCGCGAACATATTAACATGGACATGAAGTTTTATCTTGACGGAAGCCCAAGCAGCACACCACCTTTTGACCTGGTGTCAGCAGGGGTTTTGCTACATCTTTAGATAACTTATTTACATCGCCCCGGCGCTTCGGCATTGCTGCTCAATGCGGCCTCCTCTCACTAAGAAGGGTGAGAGGAGTGGATCATACTCCACCACGCCTTATGTGGGTTGGCGGAGGCAAGTTAGTGATCCAGTTTCTATCAGACTGGCCTGGCCTGGCTTAACGAATAGTTACACTGCCATCTGATGGATCTATCTCGGACCAACTAACTGAAAATGCAGCATAAGCATAAGCATATGCTCACGACTGTATTCCCCGAGGGGGTAGTCAGAGATATGAAAATGAAAATGAAAATGAAATACCATTAAACGGTCACCCATCCAAATACTGACCGGACCTGACGTTGCATAACTTCGGTGATCATTTCCAGTGCCGAAGCTCGTCTACGCCAACGAGATCATTATAATTATTGATTACATACATGGTCCACACCAGATGCATATCATTATTTTTAGATTGCTGTCTTAGGGACTTACCAGGACTCGCCAGGCAAAAAGTCGGTCCCCACCCATTACAAGAAAATATTTTTTGTGTATCTTGTGGAACATAAATATATTTTTAATTTTTTCAAGTATCATATTTGAGATTTTTTAATCAGTGTTTTTACTTACTAACTGTACCTACTCTCTCAATAAAAAAACCAGTTCGATGGTTGGAGGTTCAGATTTGTTGATTTTAAGTGCACAAAATTTTAAATTTATCTCAATAAAAAGATATTTTCTGAAATTTCCCTGGCGCGTCCTGGTAGGTCCCCAAGTAAGTTCTCTAAAAAATTGTTGTATCCATGTTTTATGGATAATAAACTTTCTTATAATCATTAATCAGCGGGGCTCACCCCCCGTCACACTGGACACTTTCGGTGCTAGTGAAAAGTGGATGTTCTGTGGTTTCAGAATATCTCTGACTACCCCGTCGGGGAATAAAGTCGTGAGCATATGCATGCATGCAGATTAAGTGACAATTTATTGCTAATACAGGGTGTCAGTGTTAACAGTTGCATAACTTTTAGGGGTAATTGTACCCATTATATACAACAACTTTCTCTAAGAAACGTATAGGAAACTACAAAAAAAAATTTTGGGCTTCATATACTAAATGCCATCAGCTGATCGAACGTTTGTATGAAACAAGAAAAAAAAATTTGCGAATTTCCTATAAGTTTCTTAGGGACAGTTGTTCAGTATCATGGTTACAATCACCCCTCAAAGCAACTGTTTACCCTAACACCCTGTACACGTTCTTATTACGTTCTTTCGTATAAGACTATTTTCCTCGAGAGAGTTGGTCAGATATATTCTAAATATAGTCCATGTCCTACTGACACCTTTCAGAAATAATAGTAGACAGGGTAATAATTGGGTGTGATCGTTTTCGTAACTATGAAATCGTTGAAAATCTAATCGAAATTGAACCTTAATAACATCATAACATATTATCCTATTAAACTTTTGGTGGGTGCGTACATTGCCAATCAAATCCAAGGGTCGGTTATTATCAAACTTTCAAGCCTCTGGGGTCCTGGGCCTGTCAAACCATCACTTGCCAGTTGCCAGGTAAATAGGGACTAAGAAATTATCCTTTTACTAATTACTAACTCTACAAAGTTTGTATATGAATACCTAACATGAATACTAATATTAATAGTAAAATAATTACAAAGCCAAGTAATTTAATCTAATATGATATAACAGGTACTAGAGTTAACCCCCGACTTCGTCCGCACAAATTATATACCAGATTGAAAGTCAGATCATAAGTTTCATCAAAATCGGTTCAGTAGTTTTCGCGTGATGCTCGCACAAATAAACACACAAACAGACAGACAAAATTAATAAAACAGGTTAATTTGGAGTCAGGGATACCTAAAAACCATATCGTCATCTTTTTTTTGTAAATATTGTATTGTAAATATCAATGTACACTTCTGTTACAATTTTATAATAGTCAAAACAGGTGTAACAAATCATTCTAGTAATTAGCATAAGCATAAGCATATGCTCACGACTATATTCCCCGAGGGCGTAGTCAGAGATATTCTGAAACCTCAAAACATCCACGTTTCACCGAAGTTCATCCGAAACTCTGTCCAGTGTGATGGGTGCTGAGGTCGGGTGAGCCCGTCGCCACTTATAATGGACAGTGGGTACAATACATGCCTCGAAATTGAAGCATGCAGGTTTCCTCACGATGTTTTCCTTCACCGAAAAGCCAGTGGTGTTACAAATGTGGTGCTCTAGTAATTAGGAGGTTATTAAACCATCATACTGTACAACTTTCACTATAGAGACAACGTCGTAAATAAAATATCAGCTGTCATACATTGGAGTCAAGTAGGTTTTGTATGAAACAGCTGATTTGTTTTATTTTTTCTCGATATTAGCTCCATAAAGAAAGTTCTACAGTTTGATTTTCTAAGTGTTTTGTTACGGCCTGTATAATACTACGAAAAATTTGATCGTGCTGTCAATAATAACGATACAATATAATAAATACAGCACTATCGATAATGACTACCAATAGCGATATATAAATACTATTGAATTGAATAAGGGATAGTTCATTATTGAAGAAAAAGGATGCTTGACAAAAATTTGCATTTTAAAGCTTAATATTTCGCTAACGGATCCCTAAATCGAAAAATGGCTTTCCCACATCCACAATATTTTCAAAAAACCTATCCATCTCCACACCATGGGATAGACGAGAGAGGGAAGCGGAGGTACCCTAAAAAAAATAGTTTTCAAGATATTATTTTACCACTTTGTCGACGGGATTAATATGTATACCCATGTCAAATTACAGCATTCTAGTACTATGCGTCTCTGAGCTAAGCTGCGGACAGACGAACGGACGGACAACGAAACGAAACGGCGAAACTATAAGGGTTCCTTGTTGACTACGGAACCCTAAAAATTAACTAGATGAGCTTTGACAACAACACTACTGCACGACTAGTTCGATACTATGTAGGTTGTAGCAAAGTTTGTGACAACAATTATGGTTCTCAGCTTATGAATGTTATATTTTTTCACACGTTACCTACGAGTATAACGATATACGATAGGTCAAAAGAGGATAGAACAGTTTAAAAGCGAAACATTGTTAAACTCATGCAAATCGGAGTTACAAATAATAAAACCGTAACTTTTAGAGCATGTGTAGTTGAAACATTTAACTATCGATAAAACTGTTTTTTTGGCTAGAATAACTGTATCTTATTTGCAAATTCATAAAGTTAAAAACAGATTTGATTTTTAGTATTATTTCGCTTTATACTAACTTCACTATCCATATACTTAGACAATTGTTATGAATTGCGAAAGTGTATCTGTCCATCTGTTTCTTTTTCACAGCTAATCCGCTGTACCGATTTTGATGAAATTTTGTATACCTAGAGATTGGGTTCAAGCTGGAGCAGGGCCAACTGGGTAGCATTTTTATTGCAATGTTCTTCGTCTTTTTTTTTGTCGAGATATATCTGATATGTCGAGAATATTTCGAATAGAATTTATCTGACTACTCCTTGGAGAATATACAAGGTAAACAGTTGCATTACTTTAAGGGGTGATTGTACCCTTGATACTGAACAACTTTACATAAGAAACATATAGGAAATAAAAATATGTATATATTTGAACTTTCGATACTAAATGCAATCAGCTGATTGAACGTTTGTATGAAAAGTCGAAATTTTATTTTGTTAATTTCTTATAGGTTTCTTAGAGAAAACAAAACTGCAAACCTACTCGAGCCAAATGTATGGGACAGCAGATTTTTTTTCGTGATTTTGATATTGGTCCCATAGAGAAATTTGTCCCATAGTTTGATATTCTGATCATCCTCTTAAAAACCGTCAGCATAATTATTAAAAAGGACCCTGTCACTGTATAGACCGTAGGTATAGTTACATACTATACCATGGCTTATTATTCTCACGTCTATACAGAGTGAAAATTAGTAATGAATTCAGGTAAAACCAATGACATTTGGTGAAACAGTTTTATTTCTCAATTTTTGTTAATAAACTAATTGACAAAAGCAAAAGACACGTCGCTGGCGATCCCGCAGGCGTTGCGCCCGCGCACTAAGTAATAGTAACCGCTATCCCCCCACCTCGTACCCCACGAGTTCTTGATTATCCAATACGGTACTACTCGACCTGTCCTGTTATCCACTGCAAAACAATTTTTTTCATAAATTTTGCTTACGCCCTTTTTTCAGTAGCGCCTTTATCAAAATGTTAAATTCTCAATCACGAAAACCTAAATTTAAAAAGTGATACTTTATGTCTTTAGGTTAAGGGTTGCGTATATTTTTATCTTGTTTGTTGTAAATAAATAACACCCTTTTATAGAAAAAAAAAGTGCTTCAAACTTACTACAAAACCTATTTTTATTATAAAATACTAATACATATTTTCTTTTTTTTTTCGGGCATAGGTCCAACACACATTCTCAACGCGTAACTCCTGTGAACCACGATCAAGCAAGATCAAAATACTTTTATAGGCTTTTTAAGATATAAACATACAAAGATGAAGGAAAAAAACAAGCATAATAAGTAGCTAATCTAATGGAGAGAATAGGAAAAAACACATACTGATCCATTACTGTCCAAAAGTCTTTCTCTACAGTTAATTTTTAGATTTGTAAGTTCAGACAAGTTTTCATTACATTGATTAAATCAGAATGAAGCTCAAATAATATTATTTTGTACATGTATGTGTAATATTTGTATTGTATCCTGTGACAGTGATGTTAAGGTAATAGAAAACAAACCATAAGTGTTGTATCCAACAATCAAAATCGAGTGATCCAGTGTGCTGGGCGAGCAAGCTTCATCTGTCGGCTCATCTATGTAGTGACCTTTATAGACGTCCATTGACGCTGAATTGATCGCTGCAAAATGAACATCATAGAATTACTATGATATACCGCGAGATAGGACCGTAGCTATCTACGACTAAGTTTAAAATGGCATAGGAATATCCAGGTATAGTAGTGAGGCGGAAGGAAAATCCAAATAATTTGGTGAAATCGTCTTTCTAGGAGACGGGAGAAATATCCTTCATACTAAAATTACCTCGAGCACCTTCTAAATTAAATAATAAAAGACAAGCATATAAGCTTTTATAACTTTTTAGGGTTCCGTAGTCAAACAAGGAAGGCTTACACTTTCGTCCATTCTGTCTGGCTCTGCTTCTCTTCAATAACTCGCTCATTTTTGCACCTATTGAATCGAAATTTGGCATGAAGACAGATAACAGTAACCCAAAAATAGAAATGTAGTAGTTATGAAGAAACTCATTTTTTTCGACCTCCTCCCATACAATGAAAGAGGGTTTGGAAAAAAATTGTTTATTTTTGATCGAGTGAGGTGTCGTTGGACAGTTGGATAGGTCTTGTCCAATGGAACAAAACTCCATGGGAGTAGAAAACTCCAGAAACTAAATCGATATTATGCTTCTGTCTCGAGATATCTGCGCTCAAAGTCAAAAATAGGGCGTACGACAGCAAATCAAGGAGTGTAGGAAACTCACCGGCAGATAAAGGTCCATACTTATAGATAGCTTGAGCCAACAGTCGCTCATCTTACTTGATTCGATTTAAGCCAACGACTGGCATTTGGTAAGGTCGGTATCCACAATATAAGACAATGAAGTCTAGCGAGATCAGCGAGTTTCAAGGGGGAAAACAGAGGACGAATACCAGCCTCATTAACAAAGAGACTATTATAGACTGACGCCAGAGATCAGCAACTCAAGGAGTGTAGGAAACTCACCGGCAGACAAAGGTCCATACTTATAGATAGCTTGAGCCATCAATTTCTCATCTTGACTGATTCTCCTGAAGCCGACGACTGGTATTGGTTGAGGGTGGTTCCCATTCCATCTACATGGCATGCGTCCATTTGCGTATGGATGGTAGTCATCATTGCGGAGTACGCCATTGAAGTTTGATACTATGTGGCTGGAAAAAGCTTTATTTGATTTTATAATGGTTTCAACGGAGTCTTTTATCACCGTATTTGATTTTAAAAACATTTTAAGGTTCCGTACCTAAAACGTGCCAAAGGACTGTGCTGTCAAAGGAAGAAGGATTCATACATCTATAGACTTATGCTTCTTCTTCTTATCGCGTGGGCAGCAAGCCCTGATGTCAGAGTTTCTTCAGACCGCCTTACGGCCTCTGACGTGGTTTTTATGTAATGATGGCTACTATCTCCGGTGGTAGTACCAGAGATAGTAGCCGGGACCAATAGCTTAACGTGCCATCTGAAGCACGGAATCATCTTTCTTTTTCAGACAATCAGGTGATTCAGCCTGCTATGTCCTAACCAACTGGAGAAAAATGCACAAAGTGACATGTTACTAGGAGTACCCCGTGGGAATCGAACCCACGATCTCCGTGTCAAGAGCCCAATGCTCTCAACCATTAGACCACGGAAGCAGTTAATTAAATACTACTGATGTTGTGAAATTTAAGTTAAAACACGTCAAAGGTAACTCACGCAAAGGTTTTAAGTATGGAAGAGCTGGCGCATCCATTGTTGATATCATCGCAATCAATAAGGAACTGTTCAGACAGGGTCTCTTCTTGATTCAGATATATCTTCAAATGACTTTCTACGTTTGCTGCGAACAACGAAATAAATAATTGTCTTCAACACCCGAAGGCACGTTAACCGAGCAATACAAGGTGTTACAAAAATACTAATAAACATTTAAGGGGTGGTTTAGACCATCAAACTGAACAATTTTCAGTTTGATTGTCTAAAAGACCGCCTTAAAAGTTTAAATTATTAATTTTTTACTCTTTTAACAACTTGTATATCCGATGTAATGCCGCTAAAACGGCATTGAAAACCGCCGGAGTTCAGAATGTTCAGTTTTTCTAACTTATGTACGTAACCGACTGTTCTCAAACGGTGAAGGAAAACATCGTGAGGAAACCTGTATACGCTGAAAAAGAAATTCTGATGCAGATGTGAAGTCTACAAATCCGCATTGGGCAATCGTTGTGGACTATCGCCCATATACTCATCTTGAGGGTGGGCCTGTGCCCAGCAGCGGGACGTATTACGTATGAAGGCTGATGATGATGATGAATGCAGCTAAAAAGACGCCGCTACTGATAAATAGTCGCAATATACAGAGTCCAACTTAATACGCTGACAGTTTTTTAAGAGTAAGATCAGACCATCAAACTGAACAACTTTCTCTATGAGATCAATATCGAAATCGCAACAAAAAAACAGCTGTCCCATACATATGGTTTAGATTAGAGGCTCGAGTAGGCTTGCAGTTTTGTATGCAACAGCCGATTTTATTTTCGCGATTTCAACGTTGGTGCCATTGAGAAAGTTATTAAGTTTGACGGTCTGATCATCCTCTTAAAAAAGTGTCAGCATATTAAGAAGGACCCTATACTGTATTCTATTCTAAAATAATTCTTAGTTAATTTGGTTAATATTCCTCTGAAGTGGAGACGAAACAGGCGAGGGGCAGATCGGACTAACGAAATGAGGAACTCAAGTAATCTGATTGGTCTATGTCTATCCCTGTACGTATCGACCTTGCTTCCCTTTGTGACGTCTTCAGTGGAATCGCAACGTTGACATCTATTGGAGTGACTTGTAAACGCTTTAACAGCAAGTTCCCTCCATAAACCTACATTGGACAACATTTCATTTTTAGGGTGCCGAATTAACCCTGAGGGTGAAAATGGGACCCTTTTACTAAGCCTACGTTGTCCATCCGTCTGTCTGTCTGCCCTATCTATTCAGGGCAGTAACTTTTGAACCGTAATAGCTAGACAGTTGACAGTTTCGGCGGATTTGAATACAAATAATAAAATGACAAAAAGTTAAAAATTAAGGGGTGTTCTCATAAAAGAAACTCGTTTTTTTTAACGTTTTTTCTTCTCGCTCTATCGTAAAAACGGTAACACATACAAGCGTCAAACTTAGTGTGATTATAGATCAAACTCTACAGTATAACCAAAAATATAAAAACTGGCCAAGTGTGAGTCGATCTCGTGCTAAAGGTCCACTAATTTGTTGTGTGGTTGCACGGAACCCTCGGTGCGCGAGTAGCCCGACTCGCACTTGACCAGTTTTATTTCAAATAAATTATAAGAATAAGCAATAGGCCCATCGGCTGAGATGATGATGATGATGAATCAACAGGTTTTTTTTAATTTCAATTTGATTTATTATATTATATAATTTGGAAGTTTTCGGAAATTGGTGACATAACGGCCATTTTGTTAACCAGACATTATGATTAAAGTTGATTAAATAATTTTCATTCAGTGATATAAAACCGATACATATGTAAAGACAATTTCAAACTATGATTAGATTCAGGCAATGGAAACGCATCCCATTCCATTGTGAAAATAATTATCGTCTTTATACAGGGTGAAATTGATATCATTAGCATCCTTTTAAACAATGATTCTGCCAAACTGAACATCTTTTATTATGGGAGCAAACCATGCGGAGCAAAAAAAATCAGCTGTTGCATAAATTTGATTCGAGGAGGCATTTCATTTCAGGCAGATTTTGTTTTTTGCTCCGATCGGTAGACTCTTAGTTTAAAAGGATGCAAATGATATCAATTTAACCCTGTATAAGGTTTACAGGACGTAATCTCCAAACAAATGGTTCTCGAATATTGGTATTTTTCCGAAAATGTAATGTAACCCAAATTACATTTTCGGAAAAATACCATATGTATGCGTATGAAGCCACCCACCCACCCTTTGACTATTTATATGTGGACTGGTTACGCGTGTAATTCTACTAACAAACATTTCTGCCACTTTTTGCGGGGGGCGAGGTAACATGAAATCCGCAACTTTGGATTTTATTCTCCATAACTTTAGATTCTAATTTTGAATGTTAAAAATCATGAAAAGTAGTCTCGTGTGAACCCCAAACGTTCTAAGTTCGAAGTTATTATTTCGCAATTATAGGCTGTCTCGTTTAGTGATAAGGTGTAAAATTTAATGTAAATGCACAAGATCAATTGTGCTTATACCGTGGCAGAGGGGAAATGCTACCGCAAGGCTAGTCCTTATAATAATTAGTCAAAGCACCAGCCAAAGTAAGCTATTTCCCCGCCTCGGAATTCAACAGAAAACTATTAGGACATACCGATAGCACTGAAGGCCCAGCAAGCACCACATTTTTCCTGATCTTTGACAGGAGAAACACATTTCTTATCTCTCCAATCAAAATAATCTGGTACGACTCCAGTATTTATTTGTATATGTCTCCTAATACCCAAATTTTTTTCATCTACGAAAGTATTATTATCATATCCTAAAGATTCATCGAAGATAGGAAGATAAATGGTATTTTCATTAGTTATATGCTCATGTTTTATTATTAAACATTCAACAGCAAAAAGCTGAATTGTAAAAATGAAAATAAATTCCCGTAACATTTTTCGAACGATAGGAAAGTGAAGCTACTCAAAAAAACGTTACTTTATAACTCTTTTCGAGCTATTCACGCTATGTCAGTTTTTACAACGTTTTTATTACGTTTTCATTTAAGTGCCTTGTGTCGTTGAGTTTGACATAGCTTGAAATTTTAAAATTTTTAAAAGCAACGCGTGTTATTTATTGCTTTTATGTATGTTTTCAATGTTGATTGTTGATGTTTATACTTTGGAAACATGATTTATGATTTGTTTTGATTTTCATTGCTTTTTGATTTGATTATTTATATTTTGAAACAATTATGAAATGCCAATTTGTTGTACCGACTACCAAACTACCGACTGACAAGTTATAACCGTACCTATTTGTAATGTTTTTTTTTGTGAACGAAGACATAATGAGGAAATCTACTTGCTTAAGAGGATATAATTCGGAGCGCGCTCCATACAAACGTACTATGGTGAAATTTTCAATACTAACCAATTAAACTCAATGAAATTTTTCAGAATCAATCTAGAAACAAATTTCTATGCTTATATAGAGTCTGATTTTCGTTAAAATGTATAGTTTTAAAGTTACAGTGCCTCAAAGATTTCCATACAAATCTTAAATTAATCCTAGCATTGAAACTGTATATTTAAACGAAAATCTGACTCCATACAAGCATAGAGATTTGTTTGTAGATTGTTTCTGTAAAATTTTATTGAGTTTAATTGGTTAGTATTGAAAATATCACCATAGTACGTTTGTATGGAACGCGCTCCGAATTATATCCCCTTAATTTTCGAAGCATGTATTAGAGTACCTGGAGCCTGATTGCGCTAAGTTAAAAAATCTAATTTCTATTCTTATCCAATTTCAGTTCTAATCACATTGCAATCCAAGAGCAGTCAAGAGCAGTACCGCGATTAGCGCAATACCATATGTGTCAAAAGTTATGGTACGTACGTAGTCCAATCACGGTTCGGAGTCTTGGTATATACTACGGGTGGTCACCGAGGGTGGTAAAAAATGGGTCACGTACGTTCCTTATATCCTCTAAATCTGTGACCTTTTAGGTTTATTTAAGATAATTAATTTGTAATTCTAGGCGATCAGCTGTTCAACTCGGGGCGACTTTGTCCCGATGCCCTTCAATAATTCAAAGCTTTAAAGTCCCTCTATCCGGGGATTAGCCTCGATAGAAACAATGAATGCAAAAGCTGTTGTTCAGATCTATCCAATTGAAGGTAGCATAGCTTAGGGTTGTCGAAATAATGATAATTGAAATGGCATGTTTTGAAAGGTATTAAGATAATAGCCAAATTTACTTCTATCTACATGTGAAACAATCCAAAAAATAATGAATATAAAAAAGACATAATAATACATACAGACACTCTTAGCTGAAAATATTATAATTATTGATTTTATTGATTGGTCGTATTCTTATCTGAACCACAGATTATACCGTAACAGATACTGCACTGCACTGAACCCGATTTCGCGCGCTTTTTTGAATCTCGAACTGGAGCAGTTAGAATTCGAAGATGCAGGCTTCTAGACAACCTGGCTTATAAGTTTTTATTATTTGTAACAATGAGACTTAGATTCAAAATATAAGTACAAAGTACAACTACAAATAAATACAACATTGAACTACATCGTGTAACATTGTCAAGACTAAGGAGTTTTGTCATTCATACAAGCTTTTTTACAGAGAACTTGCTCTTAGCATGGGATTTAAAATCGTATAATCGTCTATCTGACCAATAAACTCATTCTGCTTCAGCTTTAGGCACCGACGGGTTTCCCGTCAGACTTGTAATATTACTTCACCATAAAACATAGCCCGTAAAATATTGGCACTCTCTAATCCGTCCATTTGCATGCGCGGCAACCCTAATCTTGGGTCAAATGGTAGTAGTTGAGTAGTTGAAGTTAAATTGATCAATTAAAACTTTGCCGAACTGGAAGATAGCTGTGAAGGCGCAAGTGGCCTGCTACTTACACTGGTGTCTAGGGAATCCAGAAGTGTTTAGTGCATATTCTCACGACTATATTCCCCGAGGGGGTAGTCAGAGATATTCGGAAACCTCAGAACATCCACGTTTCACCAGTAGTACCGAAACTCTGTCCAGTGTGATGGGGGGTGAGCCCGTCGCTACTTATAATGGACAGTGGGTACAATACATGACTAGAAATTGAAGCATGCAGGTTTCCTCACGATGTTTCCCTTCACTGAAAAGCCAGTGGTGTTACAAATCGTACATAAATTCCGAAAAACTCATTGGTACGAGTCGGCCTGGACGGGGATCGAACCATCGCCTCCTGCACGGCAGGCAAGGTTACTCGCCACTGGACCACCACGGCTATAGAAGTGTTTAGTAAAATACCGAATTAGGGCATCGGATAGGTATCATGAAGATATTAAGACGCTCCCCATAGGTAAAGGCAGGGCCGGGCCACGTTTTACTGGTTTGTAGAAGCAAAGAAAGTAACTGAAACTGAAATGTATGACAAGATGTATGAGAGTTAAAATTAATTATTTGTTATCTACTAAATATATCATATTGTTATCGACTATAACTACTGAATCCTTTTCTAAATTCTATGAGTTTTCTTAACCAACCAGCACCGATAAACTCTGATATTTTCTAAAGAATTAAAATAACGGAATTTATTAAAAGCGCAGAGAGTTTTTCCGTCGAGTTTAAATTTAATTTTAAATTTTTTCGCAGTAACGCGGACGTCACTTCGCTTTCGTATGCTCGTGTTTTCCGGATGGCCTAACTTTTTCATTCTGCATTTTTTATTAGTTTTTATTCTTTGTAACAATCAGACTTAGGTTATATAGAACTATATACTATTACCTATTCGGTGCTTAAGTTCAAAATGTATGAGCTTAACGTTTAGAGGTACTATGCTGTGAATAGCTGTGTTATTATTAATATAGGTATAAGTATATTGTGGTAATGCATAAGCATATGCTCACGACTATATTCCCCGAGGGGGTAGTCAGAGATATTCTGAAACCACAGAACATCCACGTTTCTTAGTACCGAGACTCTCTCCAGTGTGACGGGGAGTGAGCCCGTCACCACTTGTAATGGGCAGTAGGTAAAATACATGCCTCGAAATTGAAGTATGCAGGTTTCACGATGTTTTCCTTCACCAAAAAGCCAGTAGTGTTACAAATCGTACTTAAATTCCAAAAAACCACGGGTAAGGTACGAGTCCGAGGTGTGTGTTACGCGAGTATACAAAATAAGATACAAGTTTTAAATTTCAGTACATTTCGGTTCTTGTTGGTAGTTTTTGGTTCTTTTTGATAGATTTGGGTTCTTTTCGATATATTTGGGTCGTTTTTGGTAGTTTTTCTGAGATTTTGAATATGCTTAGTAGATTTTGGTAATTTTTCGCTGTCGCGCAGGTTTGGAGGCCGAGTTTCGCGTCGTAGACGCTCCCGCTTCGCATCCCGCGTCCCGCGTCCCGCGTCGCAGTCGCCCAGGTGAGCGCTGCTTTACTTTTGTTGAACGATGAATATGTAGTCACCGTAGGCCTTTGCTGTACATCCTATACCTACGAGAGAGGCACACACGTCCACAGACTCTACCGTTGGATGATAGCGGGATTGTGGCAGCATTATACTTTACTCAACACATTACTACCATTTAATTAAAATAAACATCAAACTAAGTAATACCTAATGCGATCTCTCAACAAGTCTAATTAAACTTTCTTCCGTCATTGCCTTCATTTTAATTTTACAAGGAAGAAGCAACATTGAAATAATTTTACAAGAGTCAAGAATTCATCTCGAAGCAGATAGAATAATTATCCTTTGCCCGTTATAATGGAAAAGAAACTTTGATAGAGGAGCGAGAAAGTTTCAGTTTGTAAAAGAATAAAAGGGGCGTCCTCATCGGAAGCAAAATATAACAGAATTAACATAATTATTCTTTAAAATAGAATATTATGATATACTTACTAATACAGATTATATGACTTTATAACATGACATGACTCAAAGTCAAAGTCAAAGTCAATATAATTTATTCAATATAGGAGCTTGCAGCACACTTATCAAACGTCAAATCTTTTTAAAGCTACCACCGCGTCGGAACGTGTTGTCGCTGTAGAGAAGATGCGGCCAGAAACTCTACAACATAACACGACTTAATAACTATTACAATATAAATTCTTAAGCTAAAGTTATGTATACAATAATACATAGTCTATTTAATAAAATAATTAATACTATACAGTAAAGTAAATCATATATAAGCATTTATGACTGTATTCATTTATGTGAATGGCACCAACCCCGTCAAGAGTCGTAAGAGACGAATAATTCCTTCAAGCTTCAGGTATGTATAGACGAGAGATAAGAGGAATTTTGGTAACCATCAGCTGCAAGGCTGATTCAGTATTCATAGGGTGTAGAGCACCTCTGTGATGGGGATGGACCAGGTCTGCCAGCATAACTCCATTTAGGAGCTACAGCCGTTCAAAGGTCTATATCAAATGTACGATCAGCTGCAAAGCTCTCGTTCGCGCGCCAAAAGAAAGAGAGGAGAGGCGCGACAGCGCTATATCGCATTGCCATGCCGCCGCTGCAGCAGTTGCCTTAGTCAAAATCGACTAGGAATACATCATCGTCATAGCCATATTGTAGTTTTAAATCAAATTAAAGTTTGAAAAATACAATCCCGTCCGATACAGTTTTTTTGTCTCCAATTTGAATACAATACTATTTAATTTTGATACGAAAAACACATGCATGCTTGCGTGAAAAAGTGTCACTTTTTGTCTTGTTTTCTTTTAAACTTCTACAGTTAGTGCTCTCAATACACTAATCAAGAGGTAGGGATAGTACAGTCAACATCAAAAGTAAATTCTGACGAAAGTAACTATCAAAACTATTATCTACTGTTATATTAATTTTATTTTCAGTTAAAGTTTAGTTAATTTAACGCTCTTTCACGTTACATCTGTTACATAGTAAAATATATATTTGTTAGAGATTAATTTAATTACGAATTTTGATATAAATCATTGACTTTTACTGTTGACTGTACCCGCTCAAGTGGAGCAAACATTTTTTTTAATTTTCAATAGGCTTCTGAAAATACTTAAGTAGGTATAACGTGTTTGTCTTAAAAAATATTGTTTACTTTAATAAAGACCCTGGTTAAAAGTGATACTTAATGCATTCAACTTCATATGTGCGTACGTCAGAAAGCCAATCTATGTACATACATACATACATACATAAACTCACGCCTTTTTCCCAGAGGGGTAGGCAGAAACTATAGATCTCCTCTTTGGGCGGTTCTGACACACCTCTCTTGCTTCCTCTAAGTCCATACATCTTTTCATACATTCCCTTCGATTTCGGCTACTTTTAACCTGGCATTTTTTACTGACGTCCCTGACCTGGTCTAGGTATCCTCTCCTAAGTCTGCCTCTACCAATGTTTCCTTCCACACACGCCATATATATCTGTTTCGTAAGTCGACTTTCATTCATCCTTTCAATATGTCCAAACCATCGAAGCATTCTCTACTTTAACCACTACATCTTCATTCAAACCACAACGTTCCCTAATTACAATATTCCTTATTCTATCCCTTATAGTCACACCACCACCAACAACACATCTATCTATGTTAATCTATGTGCTATTATTATATTCAATAAAAAAAAATGAGTTTCAGTTTATTGGAAGAGTTTGATTAGTATATTGCGTATAAAAGTATGCATGAATAGAAAGCAAGAATCTTGTAGGTACGTGTCAACACTGTCAGTCAGCTATGCGGGTAATTACGTAGACTCCGTTACTGTTTGATTAGTATATTGCGTTCAAAAGAATACAATATGAAAAAGTTGTTGCTTTCTCCAATAATGGACTAGAAACTACTCTAGTTTAATTTTATTTGAAATACTCTTAGAATTAATTATAGTACCTACTCTGTGGAATTACTATGTGAATGTCTACAGAAATATTTTGTAAGGTAAAATGTGCACGAAATAAACTCTGGACAAAAGTCTTCATTTCATAAAGACCATTCTAACAATTTTCTGATGGTTTTTAAAAATAGAGTACCCTAAAATGTTCGTCGTACTTCTTTTAATAGCGACTGAAGAACATACTACGGATTTTATCAATTTTTCTCGGTTAGTAAAACTTTTTTTGATTTATTTTGTAAACAAGTATTCTTTTGCAATGAAAATATCTTCCTTCAGACCACAGACACTGCTCATAATATTTATTTATTTATTATAATATGTTCGACTTCGTCTGCACAAATTATATACCAGATTTTAATTCAGATCATAAGCTATCAAACAAAAAAAAAATTCATCAACATCAGTTCAGTAGTTTTTGCGTGATTACCGAACAAACAAACACACAAACAAACAAGCGAACAAAGAGACAAACAAACGTTCTGAATAAAAAAGGATGATTTGAAGTCAGGGATACCTAAAAACCATATCGCAATCTTTTTCTTGTAAATATCTTCAATGTACAGACACACTTCTGTTACAGTTTTATAATAGTTTAGATTCATTGCAATTTTTGTTTTTGAGAGCGACACGTCAGAAACTTATGTAGTGCTAAAAATAAGAATAACAATATTTGTTAGTTTTAGCAATGTTACTGACCACCCCGAATGCGAATACGTTCAAAAATCTGAAAATTTATTGCAAAATTGATTTACCGCTTAGCTATTATGGTTCAAAAGATCCTTTATAGCCCAGTCATTTAACGATTTGACCCGACAAATAAAGAATGGTTTTTGTTTTGATATTTCGTTTAAAAGCCAATTTGAGCTTAGAAGTTTACCAAAATTAAAAAAGATTACGTCAGCAACAGCCACAAATTTAAAACTTAGCATTTATCTCGTTCTAAATGGCAATTTTATTGCTCAAAAGTCATTAATTTTGTAGAATCTAAGTAAATGAGTACATTGGTATTTAATATTTATTAAGTTACAAGTCTTCTGGGAGATATAATTTTGATTTCTATGTTGCATAGCGAATTCTTTTAAATATTTTTTACAGATATTCTTTTTTTCACTAAATGGTGTTAGTTACAGTCTCATTCATAATTCCTCCCCACCCCTCCTCACCAAACTCCGTGAAATGACTGGTCCCGTTGGGTACGGAACCACAGGTCCGGCACTTCAAACAACTTTTTAGATTTAACATGATGACATTCTCACGCACAATATGCGCAGTTTGCGCAAATTGTGCATGACATGTTTGTAGGGTTGACTTACCACGCATCGTATGAACATCATTATACATTTCGTTACTTTTAATAGTTCATTCTATTATTAAGAGAAGTTTATTCCGAATGCGTAAATGCGCGCTGCATACAAACGAAGTCTGGTGATATTTAAAATACTAACCAATTAAACTCAATGAAATTTTTCAGAAACAATCTAGAAACAAATCTCTATGCTTGTATCGTGTCCGATTTTCGTTAAAATATACAGTTTCAATGCTAGGATTAATTTATGATTTGTATGGAAATCTTTGAGGGACTGTAACTTTAAAACTGTATATTTAAAGGAAAATCTGGCATGATACAAGCATAGTTATTTGTTTCTAGATTGTTTTTACAAAATTTCATTGAGTTTAATTGGTTAGTATTGAAAATATCACCAGACTTCGTTTGTATGGAGCGTGCCAACAGTAATATACCCTTAAAAATAGTATTTATGCTAAAGAACCACTGAACATTTTAATTTAGCTTTATTTTCCAACGTTTATTTTACTGAGAGGATACAAAAATATATTTAATTGGATTTGACTACATAAAATATATTTTTTGTAGTCAAATCCAAGGGGTGCGCGCGCCTGACTGCATTCCCTTGCTCGGCGCCCCTCAAGTTTCCCCACAAAGTGTGAGGAGAGGTGGGGTATCTGAAGTCAAAGGGGGGTGGGGAGTGGCCGTTCTGTATGTAGAACTATATACTATTTATTACCTATTCTGTGACGGAACCCTAAAGACGGCACGGGATAAGGACGACACTACACATACTTCCACACTGGAGCCAATGGCCAGCCTAGCATAAACCCCACAAATCCCTTTATCTCGTCGTCCAGCCCGCCCACATCGCTCAAGCGTGGCATTGCTTCTCTCAAGGATAAAATATTGCTCTAAAATGTACCTTATTGCATTTAATACTTGACCTCTTTTCTAATTTAGGGTTTTAGAGATATCCTTTTTTTTAGGCTAAGTTATTTGAGCCTATAGGCCTGTTCATGAAGGTTTGTCTCGAGGAGAAGAAAAAAAATATACAAACAGCCAAACATAGAACCTCTTCCTTTTTTGAAGTCTAAATTAAATTAAATTTCATAATAGTTCATACACAACACGACTACAGGGTGAAATTGATATCATTAGCATCCTTTTAAACTAAGAGTCTACCCATCAAACTGAACAATTTTAGAGCAAACCAATAGGAGAAAAAAAATCTGCTATTGCATACACAGAACATTACAAGAGGGGTTAGAAATGAAAAGTAGCGCTTTTGCTTCGGAGACCGCTGTCGCCACTTGTCTTCCCGCTCACGCTGCTACAACTACTCATGCCCTCTCGCTCGCACCACGCCACGCGCCATATGGTGTTATGCAAATCATTGCATAACCTGTGGCGACACGTTCCACGCCTACTTTGCACTTCTAACCCCTCTTATAATTTTCTGTGGTTGCATACAATTGAGTCGAGTGGGCGTTGCAGTTTAGTATGGATCAGCTGATTTTTTTATGCTCCGATCGGAATATATGCCTATTTACCCTGTATATGCCTGCCTACCTTTAATTTGTAACGCATGCCGTTTAAAACTATACATTTTAACGAAAATCTGACTTCATAAAAACATAGAGGTTAGTTTCTAGATTGTTTCTGAAAAATTGCATTGACTTTAATTGGTTAGTGTTGAAAATATCACCAGACTTCGTTTGTATGCAGAGCTCATTTATGCATTCGGAATAAACTTCTCATAAATTGCTAAATGTGAGCATTGCTCCAATTAGATATAGAGTTTTAGCAATTTTTCACTACCTCGGAAGGGATTTTGGTCGTGAGTTTAAGTACTATGTGTAACTCATTTAATTTAACACTCTGTAGGCGAGATTAATGAGGTTTTCGTCATTTCGTCTTTCCTTTTTCATACTTTTCATTATTACAATCGGATTTAGGGCCCCTTCATGACGTTCTGTCACTTGTCCCTTGAGACATGGCATATAGTGCGCCCTAGCATATGCTCACGACTATATTCCCCGAGGGAGTAGTCAGAGATATTCTGAAACCACAGAACATCCACGTTTCACTAATACCGAAACTCTATCCAGTGAAACGGGGAGTGAGCCCGTCGCTACTTGGGCACTTCGCCGTAATGGGCAGTAGGTACAATACATGCCTCGAAATTGAAGCATGCAGGTTTCCTTACGATGTTTTCCTTCACCGAAAAGCCAGTGATGTTACAAATCGTACATAAATTCCGAAAAACTCATTGGTAAGAGTCGGCCTAGACGGGGATCAAACCATGGCCTCCTGTACGGCAGGCAAGGTTACTCGCCACGGCTTTTTAGTGCGTCCTTAGACTATTTATATGAGGGCAAGTTTTCCGCGTGTAATACTACTAACAAACTTTTCTGCCACTTTTTTCGGGGGGCGAGGTAGCACGAGATAACAACTTTGAATTGTATTCCATTCGTTTAGATTCTAATTTTGAATGTTAAAAATCATGAAAAACCGTGTCGTGTGAACCCCAAACGTGAGAAGTTCGAAATTATGGTTCCACAATTATAGGCTGTCGCGATTAGTGATAAAGTGATAAGGTATAAATTGTATGTAATTGCGTAAGAATTTTCGATCTTGTACGTAGGCAGAGGGGAAATGCTAAGGCGAGGCGGGTCCGTATATAAATCGTCTAAGAGTGCGTCCGAATTAAAACTCATACCCTCATAATTAGAAGACCATGCCTCCACAAAGCGACACCATCACCGACGCGATGCTCTAAGCTCGTGTATTAAGTAACTAAAACTAAGAACTAAAGTTGACCCAAACAACGTAACACCATTAGCAAGGGAATGGATACATAACTTTAACTCCGGCTAAGCACGGCTAACTAATGATTGTGCAAATGGCTTAGCACAGGAGCTTCCCAAACTTTTTCGTTTCGCAGTGCGTACTGAATTAAGATATTTATAAATGTCCATCAGGAGTGCCCTATAGGTATACGATACGTCACTCCCAAGAAATGACATTGTAACTCACTTTCTAGCGGTGTCAAATCAACGTATTTCCAAGTTGAATGTACTGTAGCCCCGGGACTTTTTATTTGCCAAAAAGATTACCGGTTGCCGTTTATAAATTGTTGTAAGGTACGAAATTACTATTATAAAATCCTACAGTCTTACAGATCACAACCCGCCGCCGCCGTCGCTGTTCGTTCATCTTTTATCTTTGATGTTGTGCTCTCCTACAAAATGTAAAAGTGAGTTACAATTTTACTCCAAGGGAGTGTCGTATAGATTGGTGGACTTCACATACGCATCAGAATGTCTATACGTATACAGATTTCTGCACTAGGTTTTACAATGCATACTTTCATAAAAACAGTAAAGCAACCATTTTGTCAAAGATTTTTTTAAATCGGGCATAGGCTGTGGAGGACACATTGCCACCGCTGTAACTCCTGTAAACCAGGATCAATAGCGGCGACCATTCACAACACTACACAATGAAGTCCAGCGAGCCCGGGGATGATTCTAATCCGTCTTGGAACCCGCAATGAATGAGGAGTAGGAAAAAGAAATAAATTGTCAAAGATTAACTATTATTAAACAAGATAAAATACAGCCTTGGGTTGTCCCCGATCACGCTCCGCATCCGTCCCCAGGGCACCGCGCCATAGCATTAAGATAGTCAGAGGTGAAAACTTTGGGAACCCAATAACTCATTGTGATTGAAAGTTAATGCTGAAACACAATTTGCTAGCCGCCGTACTTTATTAGTGAGCAGAGAACCTAAGAATAGACTTTCGATCTTACAAGAACACTAACTTATTCCCCGCGGTTTCGTACTTATGGAATTTGTTTCTTTTTCTGGCTTAGATGATGAACCTAAACTACAGGGTGACTTAGAAGTGGTACAGACCATCAAACTGAACAAGGTTAGTATCGGACCAAACTTGAAATCGCAAAAAAAACATCAGTTGTTCATACATTTGAGTAGAGTAGGCATTGCAGTTTAATATGGTACATAAAATTTTTAGGATTCCGTAGTCAACAAGGAACCCTTATAGCCACATCCGTCTGTCTGTTCGTCCGTCTGTCCGCGGCTTAGCTCAGAGACGCTTAGTACTAGAAAGCTGTCTGTAATTTGACATGGGTATAAGCCGTGGTGGTCCAGTGGCGAGTAACCTTGCCTGCTGTGCAGGAGGCGATGGTTCGATCCCCATCCAGACCGACTCGTACCAATGAGTCTTTCGGAATTTTTGTAGGATTTGTAACACTACTGGCTTTTCGGTGAAGGAAAACATCGTGAGGAAACCTACATGCTTCAATTTCGAGGCATGTATTGTACCCACTGTCCATTATGTGTGGCGACGGGCTCACCCCCGTCACACTGGACAGAGTTTCGGTATTAGTGAAACGTGGATGTTCTTAGATTTCAGAATATCTCTGACTACCCCCTCGAGGAATATAGTCGTGAGCATATGCGTATGCGTGTACATATTAATCACGGCAACAAAGTGGTAAAATAAAATCCTAAAAAGAAAATGGGGATGCAATTTTTTTCTCGTCTATCCCGTGGTGTGGGATATCGTTGGATAGGTATTTTAGGGATCCGTTAGCGAAATATTAAGCTGCAAATTGTTGTAAGAGTCAAGTGTCATCGTCGTCCCCGGGCAGTGTGTTGGCGAACTCGTCAGTAAACGGTTACCGTCTTAATCTGCTACCATCAATTACCAACTTTTTAAGCGTGCATTTGTCGAATATTGACGGTTTCAATGGTCAATAGTTGCAGCGGGCTTTTTTTCCCACAAAAACACTCTATAACAAACCTTATCCCTTAGTCGCTTCGTACGACGACAACCATGAGAAGAAATGAGTTGGTTCATTCTAAACCTGAACCAGCACATGGCTTAATGTAGCAAACCACAGTTTTACAAGACTACACGTCCTAAATTCAGTTGAAGATTAGAAAATAGCAACATAATTCTTACAAACGTCACCTCCCCCCCTGATAAATGTCCCCATTTACAACGATTCGGAACCAAAATGCAATTCTTAAATGCATTTGCATCCATCTAGTCCGATATATCAATTGTGAAATTGCAGCGAAAGGGAATAATGGTTTCAAGAACCCAATAAAGAATCGAATTCTTGTTGAATTGTAAGTCAGTGGTTAAGAGTTCATCGAATTTTGAGTTATGATAGATTTAAAAGTCGGTAGAGCCGTGGTGGTCCAGTGGCGAGTAACCTTGCCTGCCGTGCAGGAGGCGTTGGTTCGATCCCCGTCCAGACCGACTCGTACCAATGAGTTTTTCGGAATTTATGTACGATTTGTAACATCACTGGTATTTCGGTGAAGGAAAACATCGTGAGGAAACCTGCATGCTTCAATTTCGAGGCATGTATTATACCCACTCCATTATAAGTGGCGACGGGCTCGCCCCCCGCCACACTGGACAGAGTTTCGGTGCTACTAGTGAAACGTGGATGTTCTGAGGTTTCAGAATATCTCTGACTACCCCCTCGGGGAATATAGTCGTGAGCATATGCTATGCTATGCTATGCTATGCTAAAAGTCGGTTCTAGATAAAAATTTCAGTGGTGGGTGGCGTCGATGACCTAAATTCGTCATCGTTTTTAAATTTGAACGAAAACGTTCATGATACAAATCTATAATCAAAAGTCCTAGTAGACCCAGAGGACAATCAATTAGGATGTCGAATTTTAAAACTAAGTAAAAATAGCCTGTATATTTCAACTGTTGGGCAAAACCTCCTACGGCTTGTCTCTTTTGTAATGTAACGGTGCTTAAAGAAGATAAATTTTACTTAGGTTCATCATCAACATTTTTTAGGGTTCCATACCTAAAGGGTGAAAACGGGACCCTATCACTAAGCCTACATTGTCCGTCCGTCCGTCCATCCTTCCGTCTGTCCGTCCGTCCTACATATTTAGGGTTGTAACTTTTGAACCGTAATAGCTAGACAGTTTAAATTTTCACAGAATATGCGTTATTACGGCGGATTTGTTAACCAATAATTAAAATTTTAAAATTTAAGGGTGGTAGGGACATACAAGAAATTAGTTTTTATCAACGTTTTTTCTTCTCACTCTATCGTAAAAACGGTAATACATACAAGCGTCAAACTTGGTGTGATTATTGCAAAAAATTATAAAAACCGGCCAAGTGTGAGTCGGTCTCGTGTCAAAGGTCCAGGACAAGAAAAATTTTTTTTAGTTATTATGTTGTGTGGTGGTGCGGTACGGATACCTCGGTGCGCGAGTAGCCCGACTCGCACTTGACCGGTTTTTATTTAAAATCCATATCTCAATATCTCAGTAGATACACCGTTTGTTTTGGTTTCCGTCTGTCGCTCTCAGGAAAATAGGTCAAGTAAATATTTTGGTGGCTGCCATTATTTTCTCCGTGATAAAGAATGTTTATTTATTGGCTGCTGGAAGCTGAGCTGATTTATAATTCTTTAGATGCCCTAATAATTGGTTCTTGGTTAAAATAGATAGAGAAATGAAATGGATTCGTTGGAAAACTGTGTCTGAGACTGACTAAACTGTCTTTATTTCGAATTTGACTCCAAAGTTGTTTAATCTGATTGTCGAAACCACAGGTGTACACACGGCGATACATCAAGGTATACAAAACCAACATAAGCTGGCCGCGCGACGTTATACGTTACTCGACGTACGCGCGGCCAGCTTGTTTCGATTTTGTATAGCTTGATGTGTCGCCGTGTGTACAAAAGTGTTTTGTCAAAACTTGTATACAGGGCGCCAGGGTTAACAGTTGCATAACTTTAGGGTGATTGTACCCATGATACTGAACAACAAAATACGCAAAAAACTTTCGGCTTTTCATACAAACGTTCGATCAGCTGATTGCATTGAGTATGGAAAGTCCGAAATATTTTTCACGAATTTCCTATACGTTTCTTAGGGAAAATTTTTTAGTGTCATGGGTACAATCACTCCCATAATACCCTGTATGTAAGCATAGTATAAAAGTGCTTCTCCTATAACACTTCGTAAATTATCTGTAACAGATGGTAAGTCCTATTACGAGTATGATGATGATAGCGAAGCAAAAATACTATACTCCATTCAAATTAGCAACAAAATTTTAAGGCTATCTTGCATTACAGAAACAGAGATTTGAAACACTTCCTCTCACTTATTCTTAGAACAGCTTTAGTAACGTTCAAGATATGTCGGAAAGCTAAATAGGAATCGGAAAATCTCGTCGTCCTTATCTGGAATGAAGTTAGAGTCTTTTGAAAATTTTTCAAATATTATATTTAATAATAAATATTAAGTACTACGGTCGTTACGTACATTGCATACGTACATTTACGTTGACATAAGATACTTTTCAAAAGATTGAAAATTGTTGTCCTGGACGGGACTTGAACCTATGCTTGGACCTGCGAACTGCCAATGCGGGGGGATGTGCTTTCATTCAATTAAGCTATCAGTACTATATATTATAGGTATTATACCGATAGGTCCTAAAATCGTTAATCTTTTACATCTCTATTAAATTGAACTCAAACTACGAACCCAGCAACCAACCAACAAACCAACCAACCTCACCAATCACCAAACCAAATATCACCTCTTCAAGTGGGGCCTGAGGGAGTCACCGATGTGCGACTGCGGGGCACCTGACCAAACCCTCAACCATGTGGTAGATGAGTGCACTCTGCACCGTTTCCCCAGTGGAATTTAAGAACTCCATAGGTTAACCCCGACAGCGGAAGACTGGCTAAAACACCTTGACCTCGAAATTTACACCTCCCCGGATTCAAGCAGGAAGACAAAAAATGACTTACGATATGTTGATGAACTTGTGGAGGAACTACTGTGGAAGGTTCCTCCGGCGAAAAGGGAAGATCTTCCGCCAGGCTAGGTGTGAAGCCTGGGGACCGGCCGTGGTCCAACAGATCTTAGTTGTACCTTGTATATATATCGAATCTCTCTGATTATTTCTCTTGCGCGATTCATGTCTTGTATACGATTTTGAACCTTATGTGTAGCGGCTAACGGGTTACCAATGTGACGTCGCAAGTTGTCTTTACGTACACATTTGCAAGTGAGACCGTAGTGCCATCTGTTAGCTTCGTTGCTATAACTTGTGAGTGTTGACATCTGTGGCAAGTCCCCACAAACTCAAACTACTTCTGTACCCTTGATATTGTATTAACTTTTCTATAGAAGCCAACCTAACCGATATTCTTAGTAGCTCGGAGTTCACACAAAAATTGCGGTTGAATAGGTGACGGTAAAAAGAAATCCATTCTTAAAGTCCCACAAAGGCGTTTTTAGTCTCTGAAACTTTAATCCACGTAAGTCCCTTTCCTGAGCTCTAAATGTTACGTCTTACGGGTGAAAACACTCTGAATCAGGGGACAAGTGGAACGGAGATTAATAACTTGTTAAGTCCCATCACGTCTTACGACTTTGAGGTCCGGACGCGGTTTGTCTGTGGATGCATCAAAACTGATTGTGGAATTTGTGAACTGCACTCGAGATAAGCAAACTTCAGTCTTACGGGCGCCGGGCTTTTGTAAGTGTTTTAGCTTAAAGTTTCACTTACCTACTCGTATTTGATCTAAATCAACGCTGTTGACGCGGTAGCATATGAGTAGATAATCTTAACCTTCTTATCTTAACTATTTATAAAACTGTAACAGAAGCGTGTTTGGACATTGAAGATATTTACATGAAAAAGATTACGATAAGGTTTTTAGGTATCCTGGACTCGAAATCAACCTTTTTTGAATTTTTGTCTGTCTGTTTGTTTGTTTGTATGTTTGTAACAGTATCACGCAAAAACTACTGCACCGATTTTAATGAAACTATTTTTGTTTGATAGCATAGAATCGGGTTTATAGGGTCCGTCTTTATACGCTGACACTTTTTTAAGGGCATGATCAGACCATCAAACTGGACAACTTTCTCTATGGCACCAACATCGAACTCACGAAAAAAAAATTAGCTGTTCTATACAAATGTATGGGACAGAAGAATTTTTTTCGCGATTTTGATGTTGGTCCCATAGAGAAAGTTGTTAAGTTTGACGGTCTGATCATCCCCTTAAAAAAGTGTCAGCATATCAAGAAGGACCCTGTATAATTTATGCGGACGAAGGCGCGTGTTAGCTCTAGTAGTATATAAATATTAGATAAAATTACTTGGTTTTATTTATTTTACTATTATTATTAGTAAAACGTATTCATATACAACGTGTTAATGATTTAACGCAAAACTAGAAACTAGTTTGTTTAGAATCGAGAACAGAATCGAATTATCATGGTTTCAACACAGGTAATTTTTTTTCAAATTATTAAATTTTTTTTTTGTAAATTTAAATTTTACTGAACTTGATCTCAACCCACCCAACGGGCACTCTCACCCTACTTCCTACCAAAACAAGATTTATCCATGAGCACGTTAGCGCTTTCATTAATTGCTGAAATAATAACAAATCGTTTATGCCTCAAAACTTAAAATACGAATAACTTTAAATGTTAACTATCTAAATAATGAAATTATTGTTTCAATCTAATTATTCTGTTATAAATCAGTTGGGGTGTATGAGGTTTTGCGCTTATTCATTAACACGTTGTATAAACGTAAACTCTAGTAGATAATAAAAGTACACTATAGAAACGAAACTCCAGATTCTCCTACAAAATATCAATAATCTCGTGTTGATTAACCATAGTTTCGCTTCTACAGGGTGTAACAGAACAGCCTAGTAATACTTAAGGGGGTGATTTAGACCATCAAACTGAACAACTTTTACTATGGAGCCACATTGAGAAAAAATAAATAAATCGACTGTCCTATACATTTTAATCGAGTCAGTTTTGTATGGGACAGCTGTATTTTTTTATTTCTTGATCTTGGCTCCATAGTGAAAGATGTTCAGTTTGATGGTCCGAAGCACCCCCTTAAGTATTACTAGGGTGTTTTGTTACACCCTGTATAGTGTACTATTAATATATATTTATATTGCGGTAGTAACGTTGCTGACTCGGTAGTAACGTTGCTGACGCGGTAGTAACGTTGCTGACGCGGTAACGACGTTGCTGACGCAGTCTTCTTTTGGTCGTATCGAGGTCACAACCCTTCCTTTCATTAATCCCTAATCTCTTCACCGCGGCGTGGTTTGCTGATTGGCCCCAAGATAAGCCAAACTTATCGCGATTTCGGTTCGTCTCTTCGTACAACCGTTGCTGACGTGGTAGTAATGCTGCCGACGTGGTAGTAATATTAATGACGTGGTAACTTTGCTGACACGTTAATTACTTTACTGACGCGATAGAAACGTTATATAGTTTCTGACTACCCCAGATGTAATTATGGTCATGACTTCGTGAGCATTTAAATGTACATTAATTAAAAAAAAACGATAATTCAGCGTTAATACAAATT
This sequence comes from Agonopterix alstromeriana, assembly GCA_963924505.1. NCBI lineage: Eukaryota > Metazoa > Arthropoda > Insecta > Lepidoptera > Depressariidae > Agonopterix > Agonopterix alstromeriana. The sequence goes on along the minus strand of OZ004671.1, from coordinate 15,599,543 downwards.
TTCATCCATGCATGTTTGTGATCGACATCAAATTTTTTCTTTCTCTGAAATCCAAAATAATCAATAGGTAGAGTGAAAGTTGCCCAACTGTTTTGACATGGGTCTAGGGTATGGTTGAGACTAGACCTTTGACTAGACATTTAATACAGTTTGAAAGTTACAAGGTTATTATTTAAACTAACTTTAAAACCTTTTCATGCAAACTTGAAGAACCAACCTAAGTATTTATATTTATGTGAAAAGTTGTTTCTTGGTTGTCGAAAGTTTATTTATCAGTTAATCTATCCAGCACGGCTAGCATGCCACCCACGACAAAGCGTTTAAGAGAAGTTTATTCCGAATGCGTAAATGCGCGCTGCATACAAACGAAGTCTGGTGATATTTTCAATACTAACCAATTAAACTCAATGAAATTTTGCAGAAACAATCTAGGAACAAATATCTATGCTTGTATCGTGTCCGATTTTCGTTAAAATATACAATTTCAATGCTAGGATTAATTTAAGATTTGTATGGAAATCTTTCAAGCACTGTAACTTTAAAACTGTACATTTTAAGGAAAATCTGACACGATACAAGCATAGAGATTTGTTTCTAGATTGCTTCTTCAAAATTTCATTGAGTTTAATCGGATAGTATTGAAAAAATCACCAGACTTCGTTTGTATGGAGCGCGCCAACAGTAATATACCCTTAAAGGAGAAAATCGTCATGCGCGCTCTTTCTGGCATACGTAAAATAATAAAGATGGAGGCACATCTCGATTTTTATCGTTTTCTCGGGGGTGGCATGCGAGGCCAACTGGGTTAGTCAGTCATTGCTTTGAGCACAGACAGTGTCAATTACCGCAGAGACAAAACTTCTAACAAATTCACAAAATAATAACGTGATGCTCTCGCCCATAGATTGTCCCCTGATTGAGCCCCCCGAAAAGTATGTGCGTGTGTCGTATGTTCGATTAAAAAGAATTTAATAATTTTTTTTTACTAAACGGTTCTAAGTTATTCTAGTTTGAGAAAATAATGTAAAAATGCGTTATTTTCTTAACTTTTCAAAAAAAAAATATCGTGTGATGTAATTCAATCGTGTATTCAATTTATGATTTCACTCTTTGACTAATTATTATAAGGACTAGCCTTGCGGTAGCATTTCCCCTCTGCCACGGTATAAGCACAATTGATCTTGTGCATTTACATTCAATTTTACACCTTATCACTGAACGAGACAGCCTATAATTGCGAAATAATAACATCGAATTTAGAACGTTTGGGGTTCACACGAGACTACTTTTCATGATTTTTAACATTCAAAATTAGAATCTAAAGTTATGGGAAATAAAATCCAAAGTTGCGGATTTCATTTTACCTCGCCCCCCGCAAAAAGTGGCAGAAATGTTAGTTAGTAAAATTACACGCGTATCCAAGAATACTGTGTATTTTTTTGGTTTCGGTAACTTGTATTAAATCTTGTAGAAAATCGAAAAATAAGAGACGTATGGCCCCTTAAATTCATTTTGTCTATGTATTTTAAATATCGAACGATAAATGGTCCAATGTTACCATTGCAATAGACAATAATGTTACTTTATGCAACAGACAGATTAATACAGGAAGTTGGAATAGGCAGTGGATTAATAATTACTTACCCGGAAGCGGATATTATCTGACATCATCACCGTTTGTCGAAAATGCTGAAATGAATGAATGTCGGCTTCAATAATAATCTACAGTCTTATCTTCAAAGCAATTTTTCCTCATTCCAAAGCGGAAAGGAAAACTCAAAAATAATCTCTATTGTAATGAAAAATAATGATTGATTACGAAAAACCTTAGCTTTTTAACCTAAAACACTTGTCAATAACATTAATTATGTGCCCATTCAACTGTCAATAGACATTATTCAATAGATAAATGGATAAGTGTCACGTTGCAGGGTTTGCCCCAAACAATTGTCTTTCGCAAGGTGTTCGCGTGGTTCGCGTTTCAGCCTGCCACGAGGCTCCGCAATCCTTCTCAGTTGTGTTCTTACTCAAAAACAATCCTCGGGATTGGATAGATACTCCCTGAAACCACTTGACACTGGCGGAAATACGGTGATAACGCATAAGCAAGAAGTCCATTAATTAAATGAAAAAAAAAAGATATGGATAAGATGTCGTTGAATGTTTTAAGTGTTTAGAGGGAATCTCAATTTACTAAGAGGGAGTCGGATTCAATAACAAGGTTCCTGGTATCAAATATAAAAAAAAAAAAGTTATAGCCTGTATATTCCCACTGTAGGGCTAAGGACTCCTCTCACGAATTAGGGTGAGAGGGAGTGGGCCATACTACACCACGCGGGTGCAGTGCGTGATGGTGGAGGCAAGTTTGTGGTCAACTTGCTGTCAGAGAATTTTCAAGCCGCCTTAATAGGCCCTAGACCTGGCTTAACAAATAGTTACAACGCCATCTGACGGAAACTTAACGTGCCTTCCGAAGCACAATCAAGGAATCAAATGTTAACCAGTTTAAATATAGTTTTAGTATAGTTTACTGTAAGCTCTTATACAGAAAAAGCGGACAAGTGCGAGTCGGACTCGCGCACGCAGGATTCCTTACCACCATAACATATTTCGAAGAAATTGTTATTTCTCCGGATCCTTAGCGAGTCCGACACACGCTTGCTCAGTTTTTATTATATTTTTACTAAAGAGTTTGCTCTATAATAATCATACATGTGTATTGCCGTTTTTACGACGGAGAAATAATAAAAACATAGAAAAAATAAAATTCTTGTACCTATACCCCTTAATCTTTTAATTTTTGTCGTTTTTATTATTATTTGTTAGAAAATCCTAAATAATAACGCATTATTCTGTGAAAATTACAACAGTCTAGCTATAGCCCTTTATAGATAGGACAGACAGCTAGGGCATGGTACTTTGGATACGGAACCCTAAAAAAGACATACTGTAACAAGAACCTACAAAAGTTTTCTTGTTAAGTTAAGCCGAGAGCGATACAGTTCTATAGTTCTCCACCGACACTGTTAAACCTTTGTAGTTTCCACAATAGGGTTTAAAACTTAAGCACTTAAAGTACTTTTTGTAGCACTAATATTTTCATCAACGCGGGATATTTTCAAAGCGGAAAATAAAATTTTAGTTCTAAATAATTTGCTAGATGTCTCTTTCTTTATATTACGAAAAAAATAAAAACAGAAGATTGCACTGACATGATAAATAAATGTGGCCGTACCAGTACCTTAAACGTTCAGTGGATACAAATACAAATACAAATCATTCATTGTATTTATTTATTTGATACATTTTCCAATACTTTTAAACAACCACAACTTTTGAAAACAAAAGAGAGCTCCAAATGATAAAGCTGGCTGTCCACCAGAGATGTGCGATATAGCGAGGAAAAAATTACTAATCAGATCACTCCATTTTCATTGATTATAGGCACTGTTACTTTAAAACTATACATTTTAACAAAAATCTGACTTCATACAAACATAGAAGATTAGTTCCTAGATTATTTCTGAAAAATTTAATTTACTTTAATTGGTTAGTATTGAAAATATCACAAGACTTCGTTTGTATGCAGCGCGCATTTACGCATTCGGAATAAACTTCTCTATAGTCGATTGTCGCACCCATAGAGAAATTATACGCTCCCCTAGTCACGCTCCAAACCAGGTTTTTTAAAGCTCTGGTCAGGCTTTAGCTGCGCATCTTCACATCGCTCATCTACCTCGCATAGCTTTGGTCGTACATAGTTTTATAAAATAAAACGTCCAGTGCGAGTCAGGCTACTCGCGCACCGCGAGTTCCATACCACACCACCACACAACATAATATTTTTTCTTTGACCTGGACCTTTAACACCAGACCGACTCACACTTGGCCGATTTTTAATATTTGTTCTTATACTGTATATTTTGCTCTATAATTACATAAAGTTTGACGCTTGTATGTATTACCGTTTTTACGATAGAGCGAGAAGAAAACAACGTTGATAAAAACTAGTTTCTTGTATTTTATGTATATGTAGGACCCCCCTAAAATTTTAACTTTTTGATATTTTTATTATTTGTTAATAAAACCGCTATAATAACGCATATTCTGTGAAAATTCCAACAGTCTAGCTATTACGGTTCAAAAGTTACAGCCCTAAATAAGTAGGACGGACATACGGACAACGTTGGCTTATTAATAGGGTCCCGTTTTCACCCTTTGGGTACGGAAGCCATAAAATATAAACTATGTTTAGCTTCGCTACGCATCGTCGCACAACTTAGCTACCTCTGAGCTAGCTAGTCATCTCTGGTGGACAGCAAGCCCAACTCCCAAACAAGCCGTAAAACGAAGCTTTGCCCCATAACCAAGCCCGAAAGCTCGATGCACAATTTCACTTCCCAAAACTTCAGCATAGCACGTGCATTGCCAAAACCATGATATGTTATACCATGGCGGCTTACACCAAACATTGGCCATCTATAAACAACCCAGTTCAGTTTGAGCACTTTGGAAATTTATTCACCACAGCATATTTCATCGGTTGGAAATTATTGAGCGTAAAATAGTTTAATAATAGGTTTCTTGTTTTAGAGCGGCGGGACGAGGGATTTTGTTTGCAAAATATGCGTACCGCGGTTTGACTTTTGTAATGTATTCTTGAGGTCACAAAGATGCATAGTTACGATGTTACCAGTTACCGTAGGCCTACCATGATTTTACAGTGTAGTATACTATAGGTATAGTAGTTCTACAGTAGGTAGTTTAGTACTGTTTTTGTTTTGAATGTCGTAAGCTGAAAACTCATTGTAGGCCTACAGAAACTTTTGGCGTCAAAAAAAATGTATGATGTCATAAAAAAAAAATCTAAGACTTATCGTGTGGGTTATCAAATAAAAGGGCTTTATGAGCTGATTCTAAGATTAATTATACTACATCAATACATATCAGCCACATGTTTTAAACAAAATAACAAAACAAAATTCAAAACTGACTAAGTTACCAAATCACTTAGAAGGACCTCCTATCTATTCTATTCCTATCTAACGAACGTCATGAAAACATTTAAAAAATATTTAATTAATCTTTACTAGTATAAAACTGTAACAGAGGTGTGTCTGTACATTGAAGATATTTACTTGAAAAAGATTACGATATGGTTTTTACTCCAAATCAACCTTTTTAGAATTTCTTGTCTGTTTGTTTGTTGGTTTTTTTGTTTGTTTGTTTGTATGTTTGTAACAGCAACACGCAAAAACTACTGAACCGATTTTATTGAAACTTTTTTTTGTTTGATAGCTTATGATCTGACTTAAAATCTGGTATATAGCTTGTGCGGACGAAGTCGCGGGTAAACTCTAGTATATACATAAACTCATAGTCACTGAACTCCTCATTTTTATGATTATAAGACTTAGTGAATCAACTCATTTAGTTGACTCTTTGTCTAGTTGAGTCAAGCTAAATGTCTCTCCACACTTCTCTCCGACAGTAAACCAAATTATCTGTCCATTTCTCGACGTGTGATCTCACCAACAAACGCATACTATGAATATGCAACATCTGCATAATATGCAACAAGCTATACATGCCACGCATACGCAAGTGATGTTAATTTGTTTCTTAACTTGGGTTTGGGATATGGTCGAATTTTTAGAGTTATTGAAATTGAAATTATTGGTACAAAGAAATGTTGAACCAGTTAATTGTTGGAACGCAATGTTTAGTTCCTTCCGAAGCGTGCGTTAGTGTATCTAATTTGTTATAACTATAGTCGTTTGAACATACAAATACTTACGACCGTATGCCATTTTGGCGTGGATAGAAAACTTGCTACTTTTATCATTTTTAAGCAACGTCAGGTCTTTGTTAGTCTTTGGATGGGTGACCGTTTAATGGCGTCGTGCCTTTGTTGTATGGTTTCCATAACAAAAAGCCTAGTAGCTTACTTGAGAGCTATGGAAACTCAAGCTTGAGGTCCAGGTTTGAATCCGCACGGACCCATGCCATGTACCAATGAGTTTTTCTAACTTATGTACGTAATACCGACTGCACTTAAACGGTGAAGGAAAACATCGTGCGGAAACCTGCATACGCTGAAGAACAAATGCCGATGCGTGTGTGAAGTCTACCTCTCCGCATTGGGCACGCGTGGCTCGGTAGGCCTGTGCCCTTCAGTGGAACCTATATAGGCTGTGATGATGATGATGATGTACCTGTAAGCGTTATTTATTTATTTATTATCACTATGTCATATAACAGCTCACGATATACCTAGCAGGATTAGCTCGCTGTGGTAAAGCCGTTCCTTTGAGCTGGAAGCTAGCTCTGAGTGATCCGTTGAGACTACAGAGCGCTTTGCTATGTCTTTAACTTATTAATATCTTTGTTAAACACCTGCTTAACCGTTCTACAGAGTTTCTAGTCATGGCTGCATAGGGTTTAAAGGGAAAAGCTTTTCAACTAAGATAATATTTTTTAGGTTCCAGCGTAAAATGAGGATGGCAGCTGGAGGGTCCGGGAAAATGCCAAAACTAAAGAATCATGGCCCTCATACGTGGATAATTCGCCAATCCTGTAGAAACCAGTAAAAACAACAACGTTTCAAATCGCGTTAAAATTGCTTCAAATCACCTTATTTCCAACAAATCTTTATTTTTATTCGATTTGGAATCTCACCCGTGCACAATACAACCAGTTCGAACAATTGTGGTACATGCGCGCTCGCGAGTATAAATTTAGTTTTGACATTACCGCCGGCGCGTACCCAAAGTCTCAGTTGACATAGGGTACCGCGCGAAGGCAGGCAGGGGGCCGGGAGGCACTCCATCGGTGCCAGTTCCCCGCACGCGCACTATTGACCTGACGCAACGTGTTAATGAATAAACGCAAAACTAGAATGTAGTTTGTTTAGAATCGAGAGCAGAATCGAATTATCATGGTTTCAACATAATTTTTTTCAAAATATTTAATATATTGCTTGTGAAATTTAAAATTTACTGAACTTGATCCCAACCCACCGCTCGGGCACTCTCACCCTACTTACTACCAAAACAAGATTCTTAAAATGTATCCATGAGCACGTTAGCATTCGTTTTCATTCACTGCTGAAATGATAACAAATCATTTTTGCCTCAAGCTAAAAATGCGAATAACTTTAAATTTTAACTATCAAAATAATGAAATTTTTGTTTCAATCCCATTTTTTTATTTTTATTAATCTGTTGGGGTGTATGAGGTTTTGCAAGTATACACGTTGTATACTTTGGTAGGTTCTCTCAAATATCTTTAATGTAAGTACAACTGTTTTACAGTTATATTGTAATAGTACAGAGGTGACACTAATCGAATTCAAGACACAAAAGAAAATGGAGATCTAAATTTCACCGTATCGCAGAGGATCTAAAACAAAGCAATAAAATAAAAGAAAACATTCCTTATTCTAATAGGATATTAGGTTTACGGTCGTATAGCCGTGGACATTTAATAGTTGCTTTACAATACAAATTGCCTATTAACTCTCCCGACTCTGTTAGAGATGGGGTAGTTTTAAGTTCAGATTCGAATCAATTAGTTGATTTGATATGACTCACCGATCTACTGGACCTACTGGATGTAAATGTGCCTATGGAATAGTAAATGTATACAGGGTGAAATTGATATCATTAGCATCCTTTTAAACTAAGAGGCTACCCATCAAACTGAACAACTTTTACTATGGGAGAAAACCGATCAGAGCAAAAAAAAATCAGCTGTTTGACGTCACGTCAACATTTTAGTCAATTCGGCGATGTAGGTTAGTATGGATCAGCAGATTTTTTTTGCTCTGATCGTTTTGCTCGCATAGTGAAAGTTGTTCAGTTTGATGGGTAGACTCATAGTTTAAAAGGATACTAATGATATCAATTTCACCCTTTAAAGTGAGTAAATAATATTTTTTATTATTTTCGCACCCCTACTTCAACAAACGAAGACAATAAACCTCCAATAGACATTGTATCAAAGAAAAGCTTCGGGAATAAAGGTGTCGTTCAAAAAAGATTGCTATAAGTCGATTAATTCGATTTGTTATAAAGGGCGATTTTTTGAACACTTTAGTATGGGGATCAGCAGATTTCTTTTTTATCGACTTTTGTTTAACTCCTGAAAAAATCGTCCAGTATAAAACTAACCATATTTTAGGTGGTTGTAGAACTTTAAACTAAAGTTATTTCTTAATGTGTAGGTATTGGGAAGCTACGTAGTATCTTCACGTCCCAGATACCGCAGTGTCTCAAGTTTTGCCAGTGATCACATATGGAACAGAGACGTGGTCACTCACTCAAGACCTTATAAAAAGGCTGAAAGTCCCCGAAATGGAGAGGGCTATGCTCGGAGTTTCCCTGCGAGTCGAATCAGAAATGAAGAGTGCCGCAGAAGAACCAGAGTAGCCGACATAACTCAAAGAATTGCTAAACTAAAGTAACAGTGGGCGGGGCACATTGCTCGCAAAACCGATGGCCGATGGGGCCGAAGAGTTCTCGAGTGGCGACCGCGTACCGGAAAACGCAGCGTCCGTAGACCACGAGATGGGCCGACGAATGAAGGCGGCGGGAACGCGTTGGATGAGGGCAGCGCAGGGCCGGTCGTTGTGGTGATCGGCGACCCTTTGCGGGAGGCCTATGTCCAGCAGTGAACGTCCATCGGCTGAGTTGATGATGATGATAGGTATTGGAGTCAAGCCAAGAAAAAAATATCTAAGGATCACGATCCCAGTCATCCAAATAATGTCCTATTAATCACTTGATCCATAACTAATCCACTGTTTAAACTCCACTACAAAATAAAAAACACTAAATTGAAAAATAAAAAAGATTTTAAAATTTTCTTCTTTTGAAGTCCTCATTTATTTTTATTGCTACCTTTTGTACTTAAAACCTAAAACGGCAATTATTTTCATCACCTGTAGGTACTTAACATAAATTAACTCAAAATTTAATTTACTCATTAACAAAATTGCTTCAGAAATTGTCTCTTGAACAACGCTGTTAGATGTACGAGAGAAGTTATCCTCAAGATAAGATTAATCTACAAGGTGTAACAAAATATAAAAGGGGTGTTTTAAGCTAGCATAATGTCAAAAAAATTAAAATCAGCTGAATTTGAGTCGAGTAGGCACTGCAGTTTGTATGAAACCGCACATTTTTTCCTCAATATTGGTTCGATAGATAGTGAAACTTGTTCAGTTTCAAGTTCATATATTTTACCACCCTGTACAAACTTACATTTACAATAACTTACTTACATAAAATACTTACATTTGAATAAAATTGGTACTCGTATGATTTGGTGATTTTGTAAACACAACACATTCTCAATTTTTAGAGATAGTTCAGATCTAAGATTCAGATCATCAAACTGAACAAGTCTTATTATGGGAACGAAACTGAAATTATTATTGTAAAAAAAAAATCTACAAAATATTTAACCAGATTCAGCTTCGGCAATGTCTCTTACTTTCGCATCTATCAGAAAATTACTTTGTCTTATTGGAGTCGGTGTCAAGCCCAAGTCTCAAGTCCAGTTGCGAATCATACCGGCTTGACACCGACTACTATAAGACAAAGTTTGATAGATTCACAAGTAGTCTGGAAGCCGGTTTTAATTTTTTGTTGAATTTTTTTTAATTTCACGATGTTCAGTGGTCATAACATATTAGTTTGAACCATATATCAGTTATAAACGCATCGATAAGAAGTAAATGTTTCAATCGCCGATGACTTGCTGCCAACTTTTGAGGAGTTCTATTGTGTAGATCCGAGACGCGGCATCAGATCTTCAACAAATTATAATGGAACCAATGCGGGGGTAAATTCTTCAGAATGTTAAAATATCATCTAAATCGGTCAAGAAGGACGAAATTATGGCGTAACAAACATTAAAAAAAACGACTTAGGTACATTCGAATAGAGAACCTTTTTTTAGGTCGGTTGAAAAATAAAATCACTCAGTAAACATTTTTGATATACGAGTAGGTAGATTTTATCCAAAAGAACTCAACTAGATTTTACGATTTCAATCGATCCCATTCTTATATCGAACGGGTTATAGGGGTACATACATAAACATTTTCCAACCACTTTCTTAAATATATTTTGCTATAGAGAAAACTGCGCGATGTTACGTTCAGGGAATAAATCCATCATATTCAGTAATCGATAGTGCGCCGGAGGGTGAATAATTTTAGCCGGAAAATGTATAGGTTGCCGTGTTTTAATATTTACCGCTACTAAAATATAATGTTACTCTTTGGCACGGTTTCACAGGGCGGTATTAGGGTGGAAAGATATACATGGAGGCTAAAGGAACACCCTGTAGGAAAAGTAAGACTTTTCCATACTCTAGACTATTCATACAAAGGGGCTCATACTAACAAGACGAGGCAAGCACGTGTATAGCTGTGTACCTAAGTGCGAGTGAGAGAGGAATACGCCACTGCCTATACTGACGGCCTCCTCCGTGTTCTACCGAGAAGGTGAAGTCTAAATTGGTGGGGGTTTTCTATACTGCGAATTCACTATAGTCGTAGCAAATGTGAAAAGTTGTTGACCATGTCGATTGCCAAAGCTGATCACCTGATCAGCCACAACAAGCTTTTAATGTCGGTAAATAGAATCCCACTGCAGGGCAAAGGCCTCCTCTTACAAATAAAGGTGTTGGTGGAGGCTACTTAGTTGGTAACTCACTGTCAGAGAATTTTCAAGCCGCCTTAATAGGCCTCTGACCTGGCTTAACGAATAATTACAACGCCATCAGACGGAACTATACGAGACTAACTGCTTAACGTGCCTTTCGAAGTATGGGAACGCTCGAGATGAAATACCACTAAACGGTCACCCATCCAAAGAATGACCAGATCTGACGTTGCTTAACTTCGGTGATCGTTTCCAATACCGAAGATCAAAAAATTTTTGTAAGAATTGTTATTATTTTGAATCAATGAAGTACTATATGATAGAAAAGTGATGCATGTCACATTCAATAGATTTTTCTAGGGGTTGACTGAGCGCAATGTCACCCCCCTAAATACGCTTACGACCGTATAGAGATAAGGTAACGAAAAATTCTTGGTCACTGCCCATGACACTGAAATGTTATATGTTAATTTTTAAATTTCTTTTTCCTTTTTAAAAGGCAATAGGATTTATAATACATAACCCGCACGAAATTGCCAGTGTCGCAGCATACGTAAACTCACGACCGTAATCCCCTCGGGTAGTCAGAAACATTGCTCCAACTACTAACCAACTTTTTGTTGTGTCTGCTGTATTGTGTCACAAAAAAACAAAAACCAATTCGTTACTAATTTCAAATAAAACTAAGCTCTTAAGTAAATTGGCACCAAAATAATCCGTGATAGGTTCTTACAATTTACTTAATTAGAGTGAGGCACTTTACAAGAAGCTTAGACGGTATAGTCTATATGGCACTTCATTAGTGCCTTATTAGTGCATTATTATAATTTACAAAACACGTACAAAACGTCAATAGGTACTTGGCTAGAGAGTTTTTGTAAAGATAAATTAAATATGTAAATGAAAACTAAACGAAGAACGCTTTTAATCTTTAATCAGCAGCTCGTGCTGGGGCGGTTTGCGAATCTGGAATTGCCTGGAATCTTGTGAGACTGTGAACATAATTATTATTTCATTCAAGTTTAACTAAACAACTTTTTTAGGGTTCCGTAGTCAACAAGGAACCCTTTTAGTTTCGCCATGTTCGTCCGTCTGTCCGTCTGTCTGCGGCAGAGACGCTTATTACTAGGAAGCTGTAATTTGACATGGGTATACATATTTATCACACCGACAAAGTGGTAAAATAAAATCTTGAAAAATATGATTTTTTAGAGTACAAAAAATGTCATCCCCACTTTTCATGTAGGAGACTACATGAAAAGTGGGGATGACATTTTTTTTATCGTCTATCCCATGGTGTGGGTTATCGTTGAATAGGTCTTTTAAACATATTGTGGGTGTGGGAAAACCATTTATCGATTTAGGGATCCATTTGCGAAATATTAAGCTTTAAAGTGAAAATTTTTGTTAGAGTCAAGTGTCGTCGTCGTTACATAAGAACAAAAAACCTTAAATTTGACAATATTTAGCAGTTTTGTATCAAAACATCGTGAGGAAACCTGCATGCTTCAATCTCGAGGCATGTAATATCCCCATTGTCAATTATGTGGCGACGGGCTCACCCCCCCCCCCCCCTCTCCCCCAAAATTCGAACGGTTCCGTAACTTGAACTTCAATTCAATTATACTTCAATGCACCTATATTCTTTACATGACTAAAAATTCGTTGCTCAATCGTTCACCTAAATGAACCATTCTCGAACTTGACCAGTTATTGATTTAGAAATCTACCTACCAAAGAAACCTTTACTCGTAATATTGAAAGTATCTTATTGGTCGTTTTGAACGCCCGTTTCCTGGCATACGACTTAAAGATAAGCGAGAACGAGGTCTGCGCCTGATTACGACCCTGTAGAATAGCTCTGCTCACCAACAAATCGATCGTAATTTCGTTATCTTACAAGTACCAATAGTGTCAGAGTTTACTTGACATTTAATACATTACAGGTGTCTTGTAGAATGTTATTGCTTTATTCGTAAAAATAATTTCATATCAAATAGACAATCAGGGGTAATGTTGTTTAACTACCAGATTCGATTGATATTAAATCGACAATTGACAATATTTCATTTTAAGAAAGGTACCAAAATAAGAAAACCATTTGGAGATTATAATTATGATTCAAAGCTTATATCAAAGTTATCAGATTTTTCTATCCATTATTTCTCGACTTATTTGAAAAATACTGAAAAATAAAATAGAGGTTGAATGAGATTTTATTCCTTTGCCTGCTTGGCTTTTCTATTGTATTTGACAGTTTTTATTTTTAATCTTATTGCGGCCAAGGTATCTTAGCCATAAATACTAAGTTTTTCAGAAAATTCAAAAGTACATTAAAAGTAGAAATATCGGTCAAAAATAAAATCGGAAAAATACGTATTACTCTTATTTTTTAACCTATTTTGCTACACGAAAAAATGTTATGTTGCTACACGTGTTGTCTTGTATTTTATAATCTTTACGACTGTGGTCTGTTTATGTACCAAATAAATACATAAAATAAATTATGCATCACCTTGAATCACCGACTCGAAAAGCACTTAGTTTTCAAGTTTGGATACTATCGTGAAGAATGAGGGGCACTAATTATAATCGAAGGCACCAAATGGCCTAAAATACGGCCCTGCAAACTAAAATGGTGGACCAGAATCTGATGGCAAATAGGGAAATCAAATTTTAGAGTAAGCAACACTGGGGTAATTAGATTAAGGCCCTTTACACACTGCGACTTTTGTGCAGCGCAGAAGTGGTGCAAAAAGCATCGATTGATTCGCGGTGTAGCATCGATGCAAACGCGATACAGCTACGATGCCAAACTTTCGTAATATTTGATCAGTTATTCGTCGACAGCCTTTGCCACAATTCACACGCGCGTGTGCAACGATACAAACATGTGTGTGCATCGCACAATGCGTTTGAATAGATACAACACATGTTAATTGCTAGTGTAGCGATAAAGTCACGCGATAGATAAACGCGCTTTTTATCGCTGCAAAAAGTCGCCGTCTGTACGGAGCCTATTTTGACCAGACAGATGACAGTTTGACACTACTATGTGAAAATCTCAATTTTTTTACTTTTTTTTATGTCATGACATTCTCGTCGACCTATACAAACAATTTTATATAAAAGTTGCTGCGATATGAATTTAGCTCGCAAACGCCTCGAATTCCTACGGTTTTACGTTCCATTTTATAAGTAAGCTAAAAAATATTTAGGTAGCAAGGAAAATTTTTAAACAAATTGTAACAGAAATTTTCACTAATGAGATGGGGATATTCTGATGTAAAATTCGTTTTAGTCTAAACTAGCTTTTTCGCGTCACTTCGTCCGCGTGGATATCGTGGTATCGCAGTTGATAACATATTACATGTTATTTTCTTCTTTTTAATGTTTTTAGTGTTTCGTACCAAAATTGGCAAAACGGAGCACTTATGGAATCACCTCGTTTACTTTTGTTACCTAGATCCACTAGCCATGAAATGCGGTAATAAAACAAAACATTTGGTGCGTAATGGTGAGAAGATTTCTCAATAGGCGACCGCGTACCGGAAAGCGCAGCGTGGGTAGGCCCTCACAAGGTCCGACGTCCTGGTGAAGTGGCGGAAACCTATTGAATGAGGGTAGCCCAGGATCATGGTATAATGTCACGGGGAAAACCAGCCAGTCATTCTACACGTGCAGCCTGTGGGTCAGTTACACGCAGAAGTCGCTCAGTGCACTGCGCGTTCAGTATAATAATAGGCTGATGGATGTTGTTGGGGCTGTCTCGTTTGCGGCGGCGCGAGTAGATAGCTTAGCAGCCATCATACGCAAACGAGCCGCCTCCGTGCTGCACAGGGTACGGGGCAGCACCAACACCCTCCTCGAACCCATTGCAGAGCGGTTCCAGTGTCCCGTCATTGGGCATTGGAATAGCCTTCATAGAGCCTCTAAGCCCGCTTTTGTTAATGTAGAATTTTTTGTCATAAGCTTAGATCTTAAGTCATTGTTACTAATACCTCTATGGATCTATGATCTGACACAAAATAAATGAATTGAATTGAATTTAATTGAAAACACCGAGAGATTCACGAAAAACAGTCCGCTGAGCCAGAGATAGTCAAGAACGTTTAGCCGAATAAAAAACCGTTGCCTAGGCTGGCTGGAGGTAGTTCGAGATCAATTCCCACCCCAACTATCACCTCTACAAGTGGGGCCTGAAGGAGTCACCGATGTGCGACTGCGGGGCACCTGACCAAACCCTCACCCATGTGGTAAATGAGTGCACTCTGCGCCGATTCCGCGGTGGAATTGAAGAACTCCATAGGTTAACCCTGGCAGCGATAGACTGGCTAAAACACCATGGCCTCGAAATTTAAACCTTCCCGGATCCAAGCAGGAAGACAAGAAATGCCATACGATATTATGATAATGAGTGCAGGACCGGTCCTTGTGGCGATCCTTGGGGAAGGCTTATGTCCAGCAGTAGACGTCTATCAGCTGAAATCTTTGACTAATTATTATAAGGACTAGCCTTGCGGTATCATTTCCCCTCTGCCACGGTATAAGCACAATTGATCTTGTGCATTTACATTCAATTTTACACCTTATCACTAAATGAGGCAGCCTATAATTGCGAAATAATAACTTCGAACTTAGAACGTTTGGGGTTCACACGAGACTACTTTTCATGATTTTTAACATTCAAAATTAGAATCTAAAGTTATGGGGAATAAAATCCTAAGTGACGGATTTCATGTTACCTCGCCCCCCGCAAAAAGTGGCAGAAGTGTTTGTTAGTAGAATTACACGCGTAACCAGTCCACATATAAATAGTCAAAGGCTGAAATGAAGATTTCGTGGTTCCCTGTAAAGTTTCACATTGCCCTTAGAAACAAAACTCAACTATTCTAGACCAGACCGGAGTCATTAAAATTATTAAAAACATCCCCAACTGTGTAGCTCGAAGTTACTTCAGAATTTTAATCAACTCAAGTTTGAACTTGTTTGTATTAAGTATATTTAGCTAAATTCTTATGTTCTTAAATGAGTAGGTCAAGGTCAAAAAAGAAAACAAAAGGAAAGATGACGGAGACTTAGTGCTGGAAAAAAATATAATAAAAATTCTCCATTCAAAATAGCAACGAAATTTTAAGGCTATTTTGCATTACAGAAACAGAGATTTGAAACACTTACTCTCACTTGTTCTTAGAACAGCTTTGTACTGTCCAAGATATGTCGCATAGTAAATGTATCCAATAAATTTATTACAATTTGGTAATCAGAATTGGCCAGAAAGCTAAATAGGAATCGGAAAATCTCGTAAATAAGTCGTCCTCTTATTTGGAATGAAGTATAGTTTAACAAGAAACCAAGCACTGAGTTAGAAATAAAACATTTCACTAGTTTATTGACCATCCCAAAAGGGATTATGGTCGTGACTTTATTTATAAAGGGTCCTTCTTAATATGCTGACACTTCTTAAGGGGATGATCAGAACATCAAACTGAACAATTCTCTCTATGGGATCAACAACAAAATCGCGAAAAAAAAACAGCTTTTCCATACATTTGGTTCAAGTATGTTTGCAGTTCTGTATGGAACAGCGGATTTTTTTTTCACGTTTTAGATATTGGTGCCATATAGAAAGTTGTTCAGTTTGATGGTTTGATCATCCCCTTAAAAAAGTTTCAGCATATTAAGAAGGACCCTATATACTATCCCACATATCTTGGACGTTACTAAAGGTGTTCTAAGAGTAAGTGAGAGGAAGTGTTTCAAATCTCTGTTTCAGTAATGCAAAATAGCCTTAAAATTTCTTTGCTATTTTGAATGGAGTATAGACGTGCTGAATTAAGGGCCTACCGCCCGATTTTACGTAAAATTGGGTAACATTGTAACCATTTTATACATTAACTATGGCACTAAATCTGAACAACAGGTCATGAGAAGTGATTTGGTTTTTCTCGAAATCTATTTTCATTTATACAACTGAAGAAAAAGGGATTTAAAGTCACCCCTTTTTCCAGCTGTAACCAGTTTCTTAAATTAATACTCTTTAATTGTTGATTGA
Source organism: Agonopterix alstromeriana (assembly GCA_963924505.1). Classification (NCBI taxonomy): domain Eukaryota; kingdom Metazoa; phylum Arthropoda; class Insecta; order Lepidoptera; family Depressariidae; genus Agonopterix; species Agonopterix alstromeriana. The sequence goes on along the minus strand of OZ004671.1, from coordinate 15,582,815 downwards.
AAGTAAATGAAACTTTACAACATACTTCACAATGCAACATATAATGATTTGCTTTTCTTATTTTTTGAAAATTCTTAAAGATTCATCCCATTTTTCAAAGAAAACGGCTAAATTCTGACCGAGCCACACGCTCGTTCACATCAATTAGTATGGAGAGTCGTGTTCACGGGCGGATACGCCTTAACACAGGATACTTTTTTAAAGCCAACGCAGATGAAGTCTCGGGCAACAGCTAGTAATAAATGTGAAAGTTTGTGACGATGTTTGTATGTTTGTGGCTCAATCACGCATAAATGGCTAAATGGATTTGAATGAAATTTTCCACACAGATAGAATATGTTCTGAATTAACGCATACGATACTTTTCAAATGTCAGCGCGGACGAATTCGCGGGCAACAGCTAGTATGTTATTTATTTTATTTATAATTAATGGACTTTTTGCTTGTGCGTTAGCACCGCATTTCCGCCAATGTCAAGTAGTTTGTGGGAGTATCTATCCCAATCTCAGGGATTGTTTTTGATAAAGAACAAGAAGAGATTAAGAAATGCGGAGCCTCGTGGCAGGCAAAGACGCGACGCGCGGACAACACGCGAGACAAGTTCTCGGGTCAGAACCTGCAACGTGACTCCAGCTAGTATGTTAATAAATGGCAATGTCCTCTAACACCTTCAACAAACATTATTAATAAGCGTTAACACAATTCTCATGAATCAACATTCGACCGTTTCAAATCAAATCAGACTATTTTAGTAACTAATATTGCTGCGTAAGGATCATAATAAAAATGTCGCCTCTCCCCCACTTAGGGTTGCCAAATGATTTTTCCGCAAGACCGAACATAACTTTAAAAAAATCCGGACGTTTGGGTTACGAGTCTGGACAAATCGGGATCTTTGATGAACGTAAATGCAGTCTTTCCCGAACTAGAATGCATTTTCTCTAGAACCGTGTACCTACATTTCGTAAATTTGATGGAGCCGCTCAATTTGGTACATTTCCCCTTAACTGACTCGCTCTGCCCTGCTTGACTGCATTCGTATTTAGTTATATACCTAGTTCCTGCAGTTTCACTATAAAAGCCGAACAAGCCGGTCTTGTAGGCCGGATATTACGCCGGACACAACTTAAAAAAATAAATATCTTGGATATTACAAAGATTGTCTACTTTCATTCAAAGTATCAGAATCAAGCCCGGACTTGTATTATGAAGACTAGACAATATGACTTAGGTACAAATATTAACGTTCAATGCATTCATTTAATTCAACTACAAATATGTTTCACAGAAAAAATGTTTCGTTAAATAAAATCAAGTGCTACTTAACAGTTTGCAAGTCACTACATTTTGGTTATATGTAACATAACGCGTTTTTCAGTGTTACGGGATTTGAACCCACGATCTACTACAAACACACTACCAACTAAGTTATCGAGCTGTCAAAATATCCTGCTAAAGCCGGACGCCTGGCAACCCTACCTCACTGTCCTAAACAAACTGAAAAGCGTTACTTCGCAAAACGGAGCTTCATTAAAATTCGTCCAACGAATTTACATCGTAACTGTCTAGGGACCTATACGATTGTCATATTCATTCGTATTTGAATAGGATTATACTCTGAATGCTAAAATTTTACATAACTGCTATGTTAGTATGCTACGACTAGTCTCTTCTCCGGTTGTTCTTCAAATAAAAGAGTCCTATGGCATTTATTATCACGTCGTTATAAATGACTTAATGGGCTGGTAAAAGACACTGCTAGCTAAGAGAATGGTCTGAACTCTCAGGTATACAATATAGCAAAAAATTTAGCACTAAAGTAACAACACGAATCCTAAATATTATTTATTTTAAACATGTTATAGTCATGTTGTGCTATTTCGAATCAAATGAAAAATTAAGTCTCAGGCGGGACTTGAACCCGCACTCTTCCAAACTGGAGAATTGCGTTATCCAATTTCGCCAACGTGCCCACTACCCAGAACACGAAATTTTTCAATCTGTTGCGTCTTAAGGGGACGTGAGCGCCATCTACTGGAAGTTATTACAAACTAACCAACTCGCAAGTCCAGTATTACAACTGGAATTCATGCAATATGCGCTCGGTGGCGAAATTGGATAACGCATTTCCCCGGTTTGGAAGAGTGCGGGTTTAAGTCCCGCCCAAGACATAATTTTTCAATCCTTAATTTGATATGAATCCTAAAGTTTATATTGAATAGCAGGAGCAAAGCTTGTGCCATCATCGGAGCCCTCACCGGGCAATACGCCACAGGCACGATGATCCACAATACGAAGCTCAGCCTAGACCTCAGCTGCCGAGCGTGCGGATTGGGATGTCTTGGCGGCTAAACGCATGTGACTCCTCGGAGATGTATATTCAAAACCGTTAGATTACAGATTTCATCCCCTGAACAGTATTGCCATCCTTTACCATGTTTTTAAAATGTGAAGATAATAAATATCTAAGGGTCAACACAAAAGATCCCATTGGGTCGTAGTGTTGCTGGCTTGCCAGTCCCCATAATATGATAAGATAAGAAATGACCAAATTATTCTTAGGACCGTACTCCTAACCGAGGTGACCAGATACTTTGCTGTAACTACCCAATTGCAAGTTCAATTACGTTTTTAGGATTCCGTAGTCAACAAGGAACCCTTATAGTTTCGCCATGTCCGTCCGTCTGTCCTTCTGTCCGTCCGTCCGCGGCTTAGCTCAGAGATGCTTAGTACTAGAAAGCTGTAATTTGATATGGGTATAAATATTAATCACGCCGATAAAGTGGTAAAATAAAATCTTGAATATTTTTTTAGGGTACCTCTCTCGGGTATCCGTCTCGATTTAGGGATCCGCTAGCGAAATATTAAGCTTTAAAGTTCAAACTGCTGTTAGAGTCAAGTCTCCGGTTTGATGGTTTGAAACAACCAATAATTTATGGGGTGTTTCAAAACATCAAACTGAACAACTTTTACGATGGGACCACTATTTAAATCGGGAAAAAAAAACTGCTTTTGGGTCGAGTAGCCGTAGACGTTTCCTACGGAACAGCTGATTATTTGCTCAGCTTTATGGTCTGAAGCACCCGTAAGATATTCAACGTATTTAATTTTACATCCTGTATACCAACTAGGGTATCGAGTCGTTCGACTGAATCACGGTTAAACACCCTTCGTTTTTAATTACTAACAAAAATGTAAGGGTGTATTCAGACGATAAAACTAAACAACTTTCCCTAAGGAACATGGGTCGAAAAACGAGAATTTTTTTTGGACATCTCATACCTACATAAGTGCGGATCAGCTTGTCGAATTTTTATGGGAGGTTAAAAAAAATCTAGTTTTTCGACCCATGTTCCTTAAAGAAAGTTGTTTATTTTCATTGTCTGAATACACCCTTACATTTTTGTTAGTAATTAAGTACTAGGGGTGTATAACCGTGAATAAGTTGAACCACTCGATACCTTAGTTGGTAAACAGGGTGTAAAATTAAATACGTTACTTATCTTACATTTTTGTTAGTAATTTAAAACATGGACCTAGACTAAGGTCCATTTCGTGAGAAATATTGAGATGCTGTAACCGTATTTTGGACGTTATTACATAAAATTCGCGTAGCATAGTTATGTGTCATATAGAGGAAAAACGAGTTTTCTGTGACAAGGGTGGAGATGGACGCTATTGTCCAGAGTCCAATTGCACATGGAATTTTAAAATCTTGGCGTCTCGTCGTCTCGTGCTATAATAGAACGGCTGTCTTATTCACACAGCGTACAAGTTCATAAAAACCGACGCATTGCGTCTTAGATATTTATTTTATAACCTTCTGGAGAATAATCAAGTTTGACTTCCGAAATTTTCTATACTATATGTGCATGAATAAATGAAATAAGTACCAAATAAGAAAATAAAAACGGAAAATATAAGCAAATCCCGAACAGAAAAATAAAAACCCTCGCCATGGCAGGCCTGTCTCACTCCACAGGTCATGTACGCTTGACAGCCATTCCCCACCGAGGGGTGAATGGCAATAGGTTAGGTATACCGTGTAAACTTCTTGGTCAAATCTCATTAGACTTGCCGCCATTTTGTGAGTAGTGAGACTTGAAAACCCTAGCGATGTCACCACGTGACAGAATGAAAGAGGGAGACTATGTAAAGGAAGCTTTCATGTCTAATGACTCGGTTCGTTTTTGTTTGCACGCGCGCCGTTGTGACAGTTAGTAGGTTATTCGCGAATTGTACGATAGGACAGATGCGAACAACTTTGCACCTTATCGCTGTGCCGAGAGAGTCGCTACTTATTTAAATTTGTTTTCGAAGTGATTCTTCTGTACGGGTAGTACTAATATTTTATTCCGTGGCCATGGTGCGGAAAATCATTGGAACTAGTTTATGAACTAGAACATTAAAGATTATAGCCGATTGCAGCGCCCCCAAACCAGATTTTTTATATTTCTGGTCAGGCTTTACCTAAATATGTAAATAAAGCTCACTAAGACGCTCATAGTCACATTGTAATTTAATTTAATTTATATTAATTGCTTTGTTTGCACATTTTGTGGTAAGACATCTTTTGGTTTGCCCATGCAAAAATAGAAACTTAGAGCGAGCGAAGTGAGCTCGAATCTTCTCCTCGATAGAGCCGGATCTTTTTACGTACGAAACATTTGCAAGGTAACCTAAGTAAAAGCTATGGATTGAGCGAAGCAAGTTCGAAATTTATAGCACCACGTCTTAGCTGTGGTCAGAACTCTTTAGGATTATGTGCAGGCAAAGTAATTATAACAGAAACATAGACCGAGCGAAACGAGCTCGACTTTTTCTGCTCTACAAATTATTTATAGACAGAGCTCAATCAATCTATTTATTTCTATTTTGTATGGCCCAAAAACAGTTTCAGTCATCTATAGCCCAATTGTTTCAATCCTCAACCAATGCAAATGAAAGATTAAAACAACCATCCCGCTTCGGGGAACTAAACAATACAGTTGAAGTTGAAAGTCTAACTTTGGAGCACTATAGAGGAGGCGACAAGTATAAAGAACGTTTGTCCCGCCAAGGTCCCAGCCGAGACTCCTGAGACTCTTCAGTCGTTCCCAACTAGTGATGTGCTTAAAATACCAATCTTTAAAGAAAATTAAAAAAAAATTTTTTTTTGAAGCCTTGTTTGTCCTGTTGCGAGTAACCTTGCCTGCTGTGCAGGAGGCGATGGTTCGATCCCCGTCCAGGCCGACACGTACCAATGAGTTTTTCAGAATTTATCTGCGTTTTGTAACACCGCTGGCTTTACGGTGAAGGAAAACATCGTGAGGAAACCTGTATCCTTCAATTTCGAGGCATGTATTGTACTGTCCATTATAAGTGGCGACGGGCCCACCCCCGTCATACTGAACAGAGTTTCGGTACTACTGGTAAAACGTGAATGTTCTGAGCTTTCAGAATATATCTGACTACCCCCTCGGGGAATACAGTCGTGAGCATATGTATGCATGCATGTCATCTTTTTTTTCATGAAAACATGATCCAGTGGGTGGTCACACAAAAATATGGTCAATGTTAGTATTATATCAGTAGGAGCAAGGCAAAACGACTCGAAATTGTACCTACTCGACTACTTTCTGTTTACTTACTTCTGTATGTACGCGTTTTGCGGACTTCAATACCGCAAATAATGTACAAGATCCTGACTAATATGCCGACGGTTTGACCCTGAGTCTTTACCTCACCATTACCACTGAGAAATTACACATAATATGCCGTCTGGGGGCTCAAAAACACTAATTATATCCTTTTAATAGTATAGGGCTTTTCCTTATATGCAGATTTTTTTTCAGCTGGTTATCAGACATTTTTCAACGGGATCAACATCAAATTTGTAAAAAAAATTAGCTGTCCCATTAGGTTGAGCAGGTATCCAATTTATATGGGATGGAACAGCCAATATTGTTTCACTATTTCTATGTTGGTCAAATAGAAAAGATTTTCAGTTTGATAGTCTGATCCTCCTCTTAAAAAATATCCGAATTGAAAAACCAACTGAATTATTTGATCTCTCTCGAGTCAAATGCTGGTCTTGTGTACTGATTATATATATTTCTTTTGAGTATATACTCAATCTTGCTAATCAAGCTTACAATAGACCTGACTCGGCACATCACTATTTCCAACGCCTATTGTATGAGTTTTGAATGATCAATTTAACTTGGACTCTTAGAAAGTTTGTCAAAGTGGAAAGAGTTAATGCGGTAGGTACTTTTATTTTATTAAAATAAATCATAGTAGCGAGTCTGACCTTTTAGGAGAGTTTTTCTTCATTGTGTGTTGTAAGGCTAAAATTTGTGTTTACGGCTTTTTCAGGAGCTATTTTTATCGTCACATTGCTTATTTTCCACCAAACCAAAAATAAGGGCCTTTCTAAATATGCTGACGGTTTTTAAGGGGATGATCAGACCGTGAATCTGAGCATCTTTCTCTATGGGACTAACATCGAAATAGTGAAAAAAAATCTGCTCTTACATACAAACCATACAAAATAGGACTGCTTGTTTCTTTTTCGCTGTTTCTATGTTATACAATGTCACCATTAAAATAAAGTTCTATTCTATTATATTTTTGGAGATTATGACTAAATCGAAAATAATGTTATTAAGGGCCTGTTTCACCACTTCTGGATAATTCATTATTAGTTTATATAAAAGATTGCTTGACATATTTCGTATGAAAGATATGTCAAATTATCTGTCATATAAGCTAAATGGAAATGAAAAATACGGACGCGTGCGTATCGGCGCGTTGGGATTGCACGTGGCTCCACCATTTTGTGAACTCTTTTGTGTTTTAACCTTAAAACAATCACTTGAGATTATAACCTACTTACATTGGCAAAACTGTCACTCTAGACTTAATAAATACTACTGATCATTTTCCTTCATATACTATCCACATAACGAGACATTGGCTGAATTGTGATAACACATCGGATGCCATTAAACAAAAATTGAATTGAATTGAATTGACCTAAGTCTTTTAAGAAATGCCCGTACCACATAATTATTCAATAGTTGGCCTGTTCTCTAACAAACAAACGGGTACATTTTTATTATTAAGTATTATACTTACATAAAATGAAAAGAGCAAATATAAACAAATCTGTACCACTATTCACTTCTGCAAACAGTGCAGGCGTGATTAATATATTGCATTAAGTTTTTCATTAGTATAAGTCCTTCGGGAACTTCCTAGCCAGCCAGGAGTTGTTCTAACGAACTCATTCATCCCTCCACTGTATCAAACGAAAGATATACTCTCAAATTGAATCAAACTTTGCAATTAAAAGTTGCACACAAGTTCCCATAGCGGTTTCCACCTTCAATAACTATAGTTTCAACTTTCAAGAGGGTTTGAAGCTTTTGTTTGAATAAATAGCTTTTTCGTGTATTTTTGATTTAATGCTTTTTTTACTTAATGACTTTAGCAAAGATTTTAAAAAAATGGACAGAATGGTGCTTTTTTGACAGCCAAATAAGTTAATATCTCGATTCACAGCAGGAGATCATTCTGATGATTTATATGTAGAAACACACGACGGCATATGTCGGCATTATTATAGTTAATAAAATAAAATAAAAGTATATTGTTTTATTATTTTAGCTGAGTGAAAAATGTTAGATACAACTATTATGTCAGACTAGATTTTTTTTACTTTGGTTTTAAAAAAATGTTAAGCATAAATAGCCGGCAATCATCTTGAGCAAGACCTTGACTGCGCAGAAAAATATTTGTAGGAGAAACATTGACGTATAATACTATGGACGCCGGGTCTAGTAGAAAATTCTCGAAAAAAGTTTCCGAGACTAAACTATACAAACCTAAGTACGTGTAGTAATATAAACCGACTAAAAACATTATTGACGTAGAATACTATGGACGCCGGGTCTAGTGCAATATTCTCGAAAAAAGTGTCCGAGACTAAATTACACAAACCTAAGTACGTGTAGTAATATAAACCGACTAAAAACATCATTGACGTAGAATACTATAGACGCCGGGTCTAGTACAATATTCTCGAATAAAGTGTCCGAGACTAATCTATAGGTACACAAACCTAAGTAAGTACGTATAAACCGACTAAAAACATTATTGACGTAGAATACTATGAACGCCGGGTCTAGTACAAAATTCTCGAAAGAAAAGTCCGTAACTAAACTACACAAACCTAAGTACGTGTAGTAATTTAAACCTACTAACGACTAAAAACATTGAAAATGCTGAAATTCTTTTCCATCCCACTCCCCCATCGCGGCACGGTGAGCGCCGCCGCGTGCGCGTAGTTGGCCGATCAAACGAAGACTGTCGCGCAATTGGTTCTCTTTTTACGTTTTGGTGCTGTGTTAGTTCCGAACTAAACTAAACTTTTGAGTGCGGACCCTTCGTCCAGTAGTAAGTCAATGCGGAGAAAGCGCTTCTGTGCAATCCCCTTACTCTCGCCCATTTTCCCAGTTGTTTTGCCTGCTGTACCTATAGTATAGACTCTGAGGTTAAGGAGATGGTTTGCCATTACCTTTCCCTTCATTTCACTATACGCTATTAACGCTATCTCGACCCAAGCAGGCTTTCCTCACCATATTTACTTTCATGTTTCTTTTAATAATATTTCTAAAGAGTTTTGTACTTTCGAATAAGATATGCACTCTACGAAAACTAGCATAGATGCTGCCTGAAAATATTTTGGTATAATATTGATGATAAAATGGTGAATATTACACATAACTTATACATTTAAACACAATATTCATACAGTATTTAGGTAAATAGCGAAAAATTTTCTGTGTCTATCTGCGACTATAATAATTAATAAGCGTGTTAATAAATCCAAAAATGTGTTTTTGTACGTCCATTTATTACGTCATCAAGTCGATTTAAATTTTTGGCATAAAGTGTGTTGTGTGAAAAAAACTTCCCTTTCTGAGTGGTCAAAATTTTTGCTCAAAGTACCAACTACTGTTTAAATTGTGCTTCTAGTAGGGTTTGAGAAGGAAATTTGCATGTTTCAATTGTGGTATAAAATAATAAAGTATCAAGAGTTACTTTATTTCACCCACTAAAACACTACTAAACAATAATAATAACAATCTTATTTGCTCTCAACAAAACAAAACTTAATTACTTAATAAAACTCGCTAACAACCCCTTAGGCGAAAGACAGATAGAAGGGGCGCGACGCGGGTGCGGCTGCAGCTCAAACTTCAAACTTCAAAGACTATTGCGACACAGGTAATATAAAGGTGGTTAACAGAATCGGGCTCACATCGGGAGCGTCTCAGATCCTGCTGCATGCCTCCGCCAGGCCTCCGTTACTCGGCCGTAGGAACCGAGATAAGTACCTACACTTTTTAGGCTACCTAATCTACACTCGTAAGCGATGCGCTTGTATGAATTCTGAACTCACTCCAGACAATAACATCGCATACGTCGCGCGCTGTACGAAGTAATAACAACGCTGAGTCAAGCGCCATTAGATATACATTTTCGCTTGTACCGTCTGGCAGTAGATAATTAAAGCGTGAAAAATTAAAATTTTCTAAGGAAGTGATGTATCTGTTACGAAGAACTAGTAATTTGTGCCCCCGCCCTCCGGTCGACATACAAAGAATCGATCATAATTGCTTGTTCTTTCAGTGTGTCGCTACAGACTCCTCGCTTCTTCCAATCCAATGTAACTGTAAATGTAATGTGTTGGTACTTAAGGTACTTGCATACAAAAATGACAGAAATGCGGGGTAACGCAGACAGAGGCGATATGCCTATGGTGTGCGCTTACGGCGCGCTTTTTGACATTGGAAATGTCTTTTCATTCGCTCCAATATAGGCTCCGATTTCACAAAAAAGTGCGATCCCCTTATATCTCAGAGAGTTGTGAAGATATGATATTCAAAAAGACGCGTATTCACGAGAGCTGTAAGGTGCAAAAAGAATAATTCGAGAAAATCAAAAACGAAAAAGTTATGGCCGAAATAGTGAAAAAAATATAAATTTTTCCGAATTTTTGATTTTAGCGCTCGATATTTTGGAAACGAAGAATGATATCAACAATTTGAGAAAGATTTCTCTGGACAATTTAGTCATCTACAAGTACTATTCTAAAACAGGGACGATCGGGTTAAGGGCCCTGTAGCCTATCCTTTTTGAGACAATATTTTTTCGAATTCCGTAGATTCATTTCGAATGTGCTCGATAGTCGTATGAGGCACGAAATTTGTGCCTTTTTTAATATCTTGCGCCTTATTTCCTTTGGCCTATACCCACGATAGGAAATGAGATAGTCTTTATTCTTCTTATCGTGTGGGCAGCAAGCCCTGGTGGCAGGGTTTTTTCAGACCGCCTTACGGCCTCTGACAGTCTTTATTAAGACGGAACCAGACGGTGAAAGAAAATATATTTAATTGTTATTCAGAAAACTTATTTTAAGGCAACACTTTTAAGTAAAGAAACTTATGTTAAAACATTCAAAGAACATAAAATAACAATAACATTTTCTTTACGTTTTACTTTGATGTTAACTAAACAGAAAACATCTGATAAATTTCTTGGTAACAGTTAGTGAGAACCGGCGTTAAATTGTCAGTTTAGATTAAAATTAAGGAAAGAACAATTTCCAGACTGTTGCCTTGTTTTTGATATTACCGTTTCGTGACTTTTCCTTGTATTTTCGCGGAGAAAAATACTTCAATTATGGGGTAAATCGCGTTGGTCCTTTAATTTTTTTCTCTATACAGAGTGTAACGAAAATATAATTAACCTTTATACCTCATATAGGTAGTGTAAGTCGAATACAATCCTTTGAAACATTTTTTTTTAATCGGACAAAATGATTTTTATATAAAATGATACGTCGACAAAACAAGCCCATTCATTGCGCTTTAGGTCAATTTCAGCCTTTTTATATGCCCTTGAGCGAGTGACCATGCACGTAACTCAACTCACATTATAGAATTATTCATTCTCTTTATTTTCATTCATTATTTTCAGACACAATGCTCTGGTCTGTCTGTTGAATCCTTGATAAATCGATTCTGCTCTCGATTCTAAACACTACTTTCTAGTTTTGCGTTTATTCATTCCACGTTGTATAACTACTCGACTCAAATATTTTGATGATCTGAAACTGTTGATGGTCTGAAACAACCCTTTTAATAAGACCAAACCTATGTTCACACCCTGTGTAGTTTGACCACCCTTCAATTCAACAACAGGACAACTTTATGCAACGTGTAGCGTATACGATGCGATGGAACAATGTTCCCTAATTTGGACTGTCTGTTGAAAGTTTAATTATAGCACGTCGGTGCTCAAATTTATAGCACTAATAGTATGTGTATTGTCGCAATGAAAGCTTGGACGAAAATTATTTCAAAACAATTATGTGTTGACCCGCAAACCAAAATAAGTTACTCAGACGAGAAGCAGATTATCTCACTCATGATAAATGGCACAAAACTATGAAAACTGAAAATGTATCATTACAAAAAAAGGTAAGTAAGTAAGATATAGGAGCAATGATAGTCCATACGGAAGAGAGGTAGCGACTCAATCATGAGGCGGCGGTTCCTGGCCTGTACCACTAAGTTCTACGGAATTTATATACTGTTGTGTTTATCGTTATCACTAGTTGCATACCCGAGAATGAAAAGAACCAATTGAATATGGGGCGAACACAATAGACCAGCGATGATCGCAGTGTTATATAACGAGCGTTGCTTGCAGTAGCCTAACCAACAATCAAGGTATAGCCTGTAGGATCCCACTACAAACCAAAGGCCTCCTCCCACAAATATTTGAGAGAGGGAGTGGGCACTACACTTGCGGTTTGTGGGAGGCACTTAGTGGTCAACTTGCTGTGAGGGAATTTTCAAGTCGCCTTATTAAGCCTCTGGCTTAAAGAATATCTGACGGAATTATCCGACACCAACTACGGTGCTTTCCGAAGCAAGGAGACATCCGATATGAAACACCAAATAAACGGTCACCCATCCAAAGACTAACCGGATCTGTCGTTGCTTAACTTCGGTGATCAATTCCATAACCAAAGCCATCGAGCGTCTGAAAAATAATGTAGCACTTACGGTTGTAATTATGGTACTCTGTGGGACACAGAACATTATAAGAGGGGTTAGAAATGCAAAGTAGCGCTTTTGCTTCGGAGACGGCTGTCGTCACTTGTCTTCCCGCTCACGCTGCTACAATTACTCATACCCTCTCGCTCGCACCACAACGCGCGCCTTGTGGTGTTATGCAAATAATTGCATAACCTGTGGCGACACGTTCCACGCCTACTTTGCACTTCTAACCCCTCTTATAATGTTCTGTGCTGTGGCAGTACTTTTAATCAAATTTCGATGCTTAGCTATATCATACAAATAATTTATTTAGGAATAAAGGAAACGACCTATTTTCGTAATCATATGAAAGCATCTTAAGGGGATATAATTCGGAGCGCGCTCCATACAAACGTACTATGGTGATATTTTCAATACTAACCAATTAAAGTCAATGACATTTTGCTGAAACAATCTTGAAACAAATATCTATGCTCGTATGGAGTCCGATTATCGTTAAAATATACAGTTTCAATGCTAGGATTAATTTAAGATTTGTATGGAAATCTTAAAGGCACTGTAACTTTAAAACAATACATTTTAACGAAATCTTGAAAATATCACCATAGTACGTTTGTATGTAGCGCGCTCCGAATTATATCCTCTTAAACATATAAATGTCAACAGCGTATCGATTAAGCATTGAAAATACTATATTACGATGGTGCTACGCTCGCTACGGCGTAGCGCGTAGCATGTGTAGAGGGGTGACCCGTATCATGGAAATACTTAATGTTATTAGGAAAAAGCTACGTAAAGAGAAAAGCCAGGTCCCAAAGAACCTTAGACCTCCAGTGCACATATATAAAACTAAATGGAATGTATATATGTAATGCCAGTAATTAAATTAACGAAGGAAAGGGTTTATTGAAAGTTCGTGGTTGTCACACGAACCTGCCATTGTAGTTTGGCCTGTTTTGGGGATACGTTGGCAATAAATATGATTTAGTTTGCAATTTCATATTGATACCGGAATCGAAATCGAATTGGAAACCCTCCGTCAGCTCTTCTATTTGAATGTCACCGATTACAGCTACCCAATCCGCCGCGTAGCCCCAGCAACGTCCTATGCTGAGGTCCGTACCCCTCTGGGTGCCCCTAGGTCGGTTGCTTAAGTTCATTCATTTGACTCGGTAGACCCTTCGTGGTCCCTCCAATAGTCAGCAGTAAAAAGCAGTAACTGCTCCCTGAGCAACGCTGGATTAGTCATTTCCAAAAAAAAAAAAAATCTGTTTGAAGGGCATCGACCGGTTTTTTTATATAAATTTTAAACAAAACACGCACATCTCGTGTTTGTGGGACGCTGAAGAAGATGAAAGCCAAGCTGCTGCTGCTTTGATAGCTTATCTTAAAGTCGGGCCAATTTAATAGGTCACATTTGACATCTATTGATACTTCCCCAAACGTAACCTTGTAACGGCGGGCATAGAATAATTTTTTTTTTCGAAGTTAGAACTGCACAATTGCTTTACTCTTTTTAATTACGATTACATATATATTGTAATAATGACCAAAGAAGGTAAGTTTAAGATTTACTTTCACTACTAAACCATTCTAAACATAACACAAAAATTTCTGTTCTAAAGAACTGAACGTCGTTACAATGTTGCGTCTGTGAACCCTTTTTCTTTTTTAACACTAGGGATGTAACCCAAAAATATCGAAGTAAAACGTAGTTCCAACAAACCGCGATATTCACATATAATTCACGTATGTTTGATATCCGTATCGATTCATTCACTTTAATCGATGTTTTCAAGCAGGTCACCTCACTACGAAGCTAAAACTGACAGATGTCAAATGGGACCTATTAAATTGGCTTGGCTTAGTAGCGTGAAAACTAAATGACAACAAACCAAACTGACAAAATGACCTCTCTCAATCTCCGCATTTGAATAATAACGCGTGACACGAATGTAGTCTGATACTAAAAACGACAGCAATTAAATAAAAATACGAGCCATAAACATAACCGTTCCTAGAAAGTAAAAACGTCATAAAATGACAGTGGAGTGGGTATGCGAGGGGAATCACAACACGTAGCCCCCATTAATATGCTAATTAGAGGGAGTATGCGTTTATTATATGTTGTGAAACGAACTTTATACGTGTGCTGTGTCGTTATGTTGTTCTGATGCAAAAAGTTTAAACTACACCAAGCCAGATTCACTAAATTCGTCATTATGCGAATCAGACTGAATCGAATAAGCATAGTATAAGCATATACTCACGACTATATTCCCCGAGGGGGTAGTCAGAGATATTCTGTAGTACCGAAACTCTGTCCAGTGTGATGGGGAGTGAGACCGTCGCCACTTATAATGGACAGTGGGTACATACCTCAAATTGAAGCATGCAGGTTTCCTCACGATGTTTTCCTTCACAAAAACCAGTGATGTTACAAATCGTACATAAATTCCGAAAAACTCATTGGTTCGAGTCGGCCTGGACGGGGATCGATCATCTCCTCCTACACGGCAGGCAAGGTTACTCGCCACTGGACCACCGCGGCTTTTCAATCTGAATCAAATATTGTATGGATAACCCATTTTTAATCACGACTATATTCTCAGAAGGGGTAGACTACATAGAGATCTACAACATGCTTAGTCAACTTACCAAACTAAAATCATGCTTCGTCAATAATAATAAAAACCAAGTGCGAGTCGGGCTACTCGCGCACCGAGGGTTCCGTACCGCACCACCACACTACATTTTCTGTGGAACCTTTAGGACTCACACTTGGCCGATTTTTATTATTTGTTGTTATACTGTAGAGCTCGTTCTATAATCATACTAAGTTAGACGATTGTTTTTATTACCGTTTTTACGATAAAACGAGAACAAAAAACGTTGATAAAAACTAGTTTCTCGTATGAGGAATTTCTCCCTTTATTTTAAAATTGTTGACATTTTTATTATTTGTTAGTAAATCCGTCATAATAACGCACATCCTGTGAAAATTTCATCTGTCTAGCTATTACGGTTCAAAAGTTACAGCCCTAAATATGTAGGACAGACAGACGGACGAACGGACAACATAAGCTTATGTCGCCCGTTTTCACCCTATGGGTCGCCTCATGCCATCAGCATCTGACTTTGGTTGTGATGTCATGTTTTCTAATCAACATAATATTGTTATAGGGGAAACCTTTTCTCATACCTCAACGAATTTTGAATAACTGGACTTCCTCCTACCAATCATATATTACTTAATATCATAATTTTCTGTAAAACATCGTAGACGAAACGACCGCAAACCGTACCTTTGAACCGCAGAATTTTAGATATGGATAGGAAGCAAACTTTATGTCAGCATTAATTAAATTAGAATAAACCTCAGGTGGCAGACTCAGAGTTGTGAACCAAACTAACTTGTATGATTCCGTGTAGTTTCAATAGGACAGTTTGAGTGTTATTTCAGTATTCTTAGACCCTAAACGTAAGGGTACGTCCTCATCTGGTGAATGCGCCGCGAATGCGTAGATCGCGATCAGCTCGCGCGCTGCGCGCCTTCACATGCCTTTTATGAGTTGGGCTAAAAAGGCACACCAAACAGTTGCAATAAAGGCACGCGTTCAGCTCGCGAACCGCTCGTGAACCGCTCGCGAGCGGTCCGTGAGCTGCGCATTCGCCAGATGTGGACGCACCCTAAGGCGATTAACCGCGCGCCATGGCGCACTGATTTTCGAATGCTCGATAAAATGGTTACCATTATTTAGAGGCGCTCGTTGGCATTGTGGAGCTTCGGTATTGGAAACGATCACCGAAGAACTATTTGTTAAGCTACATCATCATCATCAACCCTTATCAACCCACTGCGGGCCATAACCCTCCTCCCCATATTCCCATCCATTTCTGTCCTACGCCAATCGCATCCAGGCTTCACCCACACGCCGCGGAGCACAGATTTTCGAATGCTCGATAAAATGGTGACCATTGTTTAGGGGCGCTCGTTTGCATAGTGGAGTTTCGGTATTGGAAACGATCTTTTTTTTTAGGAAATGACTAATACAGCGTTGCTCAGGGAGCAGTTACTGCTTTTTACTGCGGACTATTGGAGGGACCACGAAGGGTCTACCGAGCCAAATGAACTTAAGCAACCGACCTAGGGGCACCCAGAAGGGTACGGACCTCGGCATAGGACGTTGCTGGGGCTACGCGGCGGATTGGGTAGCTGGAATCGGTGAGTGGAAACGATCACTTTAGAACTATTTGTAAAGCTACATTATCATCATCAGCCCGTATCAATCCTCTGCAGCTCATAAGCCTCCTCACGATTTTGCCATCCATAACGGTCCTGCGCCAATCGCATCCAGGTCCATGCGCTTCTATTGATATTATCAACCCACCTGACTACCTGACGACCTACTCCTCTTTTGCCTAATCTGGAACTACGAGTTTATTCCGATTGCGTAAATGCGCGCTGCATACAAACTTAGTATATCCGTCTTATCTTTGTACTTTACAAATCTCTATAAAATAAACAAACTTTAAATCTAACTTAAACGTTTCCCGTGTTAGTTTTCAACAAATTACAACCCCAATAAAGCTTATGCGAACATTTTAAGGTGCATATTTCTCTCGTTTAAAATACTAGCATTTCTCTCTAGTGCAGAATACGGCATGTTTATTATACTCATTAGCATGTTGATTTGTCGCGCGGGTTCACGCTCGCAGCTCGGGGGATAATTGGATCCCCTCAGGTAATTAGTGGCAGAGGATATTTTTCATTGGACTCCGGGACTATAATTCGGGCACTAAGTTTCCGAATCGAATTTAATTTGAAACGCCTCTTAATTGGGGAGGTCTAATTGATTTTTCGGATCCATTAGTCATCGAATTTGGTGAGAGATTTCAAGTTTGGAATATGAATGAAATGCGAACACCTATTTTACATAATCACGTTAAAAGAGTACTTAAATAATTCGGGATTAAAATAACTTAGGTATTTGGATATTTGTAAATTTTGTGGACTATTAAATATTTATTTTATGGAGCAGTAAAAGAAAGTAGGCTAATCCGAAATAGTTATTACCTAATAACTGTAAAAGGTACCTACTTATACAGTGCGCCACGAAAACCGTCAAGAAAAAAAATGATGGAAAAGCCATTGCCTAAAAGTGACGCCTTTTTTCTTTTTGCCCATTTTTTAGCGCGGCCATCAATCAAACTTGAATAGTTTAGAATAAAGTTACAAATAAAACTTGCTATTACAAATATATCGAAACTCAGTCCAAACGGAGATATAAAAGTAAACGTAACGCATATATTTTCAACTTCAAGCCTATATATCTCCGTTCGGACTGAGATTCGAGATATTGGTTGTAACAAGTTTTATTATTTGTTGTTATACTGTAGAGTTTGCTCTATAGTCACACCATGTTTGAAGCTTGTATGTACTACCATTTTTACGATAGAGCGAGAAGAAAAAACTTTAATAAAAACTAGTTTCTTGTATGTGGATCACCCTTTTATTTTATCTTTTTGAAATGTTTATTATTTGTTAGCAAATAACTTAATAGTCGTAATAACGCACATTCTGTGAATATTTCAACTGTCTAGCTTTTTCGGTTCAAAAGTTACAGCCCTAAATAGGTAGGACGGACGCGGACGGATAATGTAGGCTTAGTAATTGGGTCCCGTTTTCCCCGTTTGGGTACGGAACCCTAAAAAAGTTCTCATTGAACTCAAAGCTCGAGTGTACGAGTAATGTGCTGCTAGAAATTTTTGCGCGTCATCAAATATTTGAAACTCGTAAAGTTGTAAAAGTAACAGAGAATTCGAATGGGTAATAAATCTGCGATTTTCGGGACACTGCACGGTTCAACACGACAAACTTCGACTGACCGACTACAACGGGATAACGTCCGGACAAAAATATTCACAAAATAAAATAAAACGACTTTCGAATTGCGTCAGGCCAATATTTCAGTAGCATTTCAGTTGCAAACAATTATTTATATATCCGAATTGTCAATATGAACTTTTTATTTATTCAATTTTTTATGTAGTTTTTCGGGTACTAAATTGGTGTAAAGGGCCCATGTCGAAAAATAATTGAAGCGAAATGGGCGTGTGATAGCTTATATTACTGCCTGATGCGAGAGAAAGAGATAGGGCTGCGCGCGCGCCTGAAAATTAAAACAATGTTTATTTAATTGTGACTTTACTATTAATGTAAGTTCATTTCTGCTCTAATCAAACTTTTTAAAATATCAATCTCTTTTTTTTAAATGAAGTCTCGTGTTTTTATTATTCATCGTTTAGCAGTTCCAAGCGTTTATCAATAAAGACGGAGGCTACTTTGGGTTATTTTTCTATCGAGAAAATGTATCTTAATCGTGTTTTGGCTCTAATCAAAACTTCAATTATATGTTCAATTTACACATATCCGCAAATCATACTCTTAATTTTAGTACTTCATGTTATATGATGCTTTGTAGAATCCTATTTTTTTCACACATCCTCTTAAAAATGATTTTTTTAAGATGACCTTTAAAATTATTGTTGCTAGAATGAACCTTGTTCATATGGGTTTAGCGTGGCTCAAAGATTTACCTGCATACACATCTTAGCATTGAAACTAAGGTCCCGACCGACCAAGTCAATGAAATTTTTTAAATACTAGATACTAATAGTACTGTAGCTCCGGGGCTTTTTAATTACCAAAAAGATTACAGATTGCCGTTTATAAATTGTTGTAAGGTACGAAATTACAAATATAAAAATCTAAGGGCCTGTTTCACCACTTTTGGATAAATTCTTGTTAGCTTATTTCAGACAGCTCATTTTGACATATTCTTCATATAAAATATGTTAAATGAGCTGTCAGATAAGCTAACAAGAACTTATTTGGAAGTGGTGAAACAGGCCCAAAGTCTTACAGATCACAACGCGCCGTAACAACGTACGTAATAGAAAGACAGTCTAAAGTTGCCATACAAAACTATAAGACCAGATGAAAAAGTCAATTTTGATTGGTCTTATAGCTTTGTATGGCAGTCTTACTATTATGTATGGGCATTGAACTTAGGTGAAGAACATGACAGTATAGAAAAAAAACGGTAACCTCGAAATTTTAAATATTAGGCAATTTTTTTATTATTTCTTTCAAAATATATACAATGTGTTAATGAATAAACGCAAAACTAGAAAGTAGTTTGTCTAGAATCGATAGCAGGATAAAATTTTCATGGTTTCAACATAGGTAATTTTTTTCAAAATATTATAATAATTTGTTTGTATCAAAACAAGATTCTTAAAATGTATCATGTAAGCGCTTTCATTCATTGCTGAAATGAGAACAAATCATTTTCGCCTGAAATCTTAAAATGCGAATAACTTTAAATTTTAACTTCCTAAATAATGAAATTATTGTTTCAATCTAATTATTTTGTTATAAATCAGTTGGGGTGTATGAGGTTTTACGCTTATTTATTAACACGTTATACAGGGTGTTACAAAAATACCCCTAAAGAAAAAAGGGTGTAAAAAGGTCCCTTGTAAAGAATCTATTGACAATGTATGACCACAGTAGTATAATATTATTACTTACCGTTTTTTTTTATCGATAGTAAAATAATAAAATAGTTATCGTTGAAGCGCAGCACTATTTACGGATTGCCGGTAATTCAAAGAATGAACGGCGGTAGATACGCGTAAGGTCACCGCAATGTCACTACCTATCTTGTAAGTACTTAATTTAAAAGAAGATTTTTCTCTATGTTATCTTTATTACTAAAGCTAACATGAATATTAAGATCTATTTATTGAAAAAAAAACATAAATAACAGATTGACAAAAAAGTTAAATTATTGGTACGAAAATAAAAAATAAAGCATAATTTCAATAAAGTATTCATATTTGTTATCATGTAAGATATTTTAAGCATCTTATAATTAGTTTTTTTCAACAAATAAAGCTTTCGACTCTTACTGAAATTTAGGTACAAATGACTTCCAAACACTACCCTTCTTAAAAAATAGTCTGTTTCAAATGTCACACTAGAGTTGGGATTTTTTAATAAATGGCTTCGATGAAGGATTTTATTTTTTTTTGGTTAATTATGTAACACCCTGTATATTATCAATGCTAGGATTAATTTTAGATTTATATGGAAATCTTTGAGCAACAGTAGACATTAGTTTCTAGATCAGTGGTTCCCAAAGTCGACTGGACCGCGACCCACTTAAAAACTTTCAAATTCTGGACTCACCTCTTGGTTGTCATGAATAAAAAAAAGGGGCATAACTATACTTTGGGAAATGCTGTTCTAGATCTTGTTTAAAAAATTGCATTGTAGAGACAATGCAATTTTTTACCAACCACACCATTTTTTTTAACCAATTAGAGAATTGGTTAATATCCAGAATATAATTTAAACTTCATTTCTATACGGGTATATCCTATTAACGTTTTCAGGTTACACCTATGGATATCAGTGGTCTGCGATCTTGAGTTCGATTTCTTAAATCTTTTAAAGATCATACTTCAGGAGTACGATTTTTGAAAGTCAAATCAGCAGTAGAAAGATGCATATCTCCATAGTAATATTGACATTTTCAACTGCTGGGTTCAAAGTATGAGTTTCAAAAATCGCACTCCAGGTACGAAGTCGCGAGCTAACAAAGAACTTTTAAAAATAAATAATATGTAGTACACGCAGTAACGTCTCAGTGAGCGAAGCAATAAATTCCTTGTACCCACCGACATAGCTTTTCACTTGACTTAGATCCTAGCATCAACTTCATACTAAGTTGACTAACTTTTATCACAAGACAAGTACCAACGCTTCAGTGTAGTGCCGGCTTAACCTTGTACCTAGCACAGAAAACAGGGAAATATACAGTACGGCAACTTTATACAAGCGCTCGAATCGACATCGACGCACAGACGAGCGCCACGTATGTACACACGGCGACACATCAAGCTACCCAAAACCAACATAAGCTGGCCGCGAGACGTCATACATTACTCTACCTACGCGCGGCTAGCTTATTTTGGTTTTGCGTAGCTTGATGTCTCGCCGTGTGTACACACGGAAACAAGCTGGTTGAGTTACGTATAACGTCGCGCGGCCTGCTTATGTTGGTCTTGTATAGCTTGATGTATCGCCGTGTGTACACGGCACGGCCCACTAAGGTACTTCTATTCTAGGCGCAATAGTACATACTGAAGCACACCTTAGACACTTAGCTGTTATTTCATACAAAAGGGAAAAAAACAAGAAGAGATAAGCATGTGCGATACTAAGTGATTGAGAGCGAGACAGGAATACGCCATTGCTTAAGATTTTCTGCCACGCACGCTTCCTGCCAGCTGAGATTTAGAATTGTTGGGGGGCAGGGAGTGTACGTACTGTGTGTAGTACTAGATACCAAGCACGGTGGAGTCTTTTAATTGCAACTGTAGACTAATTACACTCATAAGAATCACGATTCAGTTTTTCTCTCAATAAAAACGTGTCCAGTCATCTAGAAGCAGGCCTGTCTCACTCCACAGTGCAGGTAGGCTTGACGGCTGATCCCCACCGAGTGGTGAATGTCAAATGGTTAGGTGTAACGTGTAAACTTCTTAGTCAAATCTCATTAGACTTGCCGCCATTTTGTGAGTAGTCAATGCCAGACTTGAAAACCCAAGCGATGTCACGCTTCCAGCACATGAAAGAATGAAAGAGGGAGACTATGTAAAGGAAGCTTTCATGTCTAAGGACACGGAACATTTATATTTGCACGCGCGCCGTTGTGACGGTTGGTAGGTTATAAGCGAATTGTACGATAACTTTGCTAATAACTTTGCACCTAATTGCCGTGCAGAGAGAGTCGCTATTTATTTAAATCTGTTTTCGAAGTGATTCTTCTGTACGGGTGGGTAGTACTAGTATTTATTCTGTGCTAGAAGGCAGGTATTGGTATAAAGAGAAGAACTGAATCGTGATTCTTATAAGTGCAATTGCTCCACAGTTGCAATTACGGGTACGTGCTTCCTAGATACTGTCTTACACTGTGATTGAAGTAGGTACCTTAGCGGGCCGTGTACGTGGCACCCGTCATTGTGCGTGCATCAATTCGAGCGCTTGCATGAAGTCGCTTCACTGTATATCTTTTTTCTGTGACTCTAGTCTAGTGTTTCTGTCCAACATAACTTTGTAACGACGTCCTATCGCCTCATTTAATATTCGAGACGCACTGTCAAAGTTATCTCATTAGCTGAAGAACTCGAACTCGCAACATTGATGAATGTAAACTTGTTGAAGGTAGGTACCTAAGTCAGTGAATTTACATAATGAGTGTCCCTTTCATTTCAGTTTTCTTAATGTGATAAATATGAAAGGTTACTTTCGTAGAGTGCTTACTACGAAACCTTTCATATCTGTATCGAATGATAATGTTATAGCGTTCATCATCATCATCGGCCTATCTATAATAAGTATATTAAGTTATTTAGGACTCTAAATTTGGGAAAGAGAAAGAGAATGGAAGGGAAAGGGGGAAAAGAGGAATGGGATTACTGTGTTAATGATATTGGTGCTGCTTTTTTTCCTTTTTTCTTTTTTCTTTAAATTTCTTATAAATTGTTTATTTTTTATTGTAACTAACCTCAAACCTGCTTATGTGTATTGCATTCCGTGGTTGCCTTTGATTAAGGTGGCACACGCCTTTTGTCAATGTATGTAATTGTTATAATATTGTATTCACCTTGTCGGCGATCCTAAAGAAATAAAAAATAAAAATAAAATAAAATAGATATGTGGGTCACACTGAAAGATTTTAGAAAATCAAAGTGGTTCGCTTGCCGCCATTATCATGTTCGGTGTTGTTGTATTTGTTATTCGTGAAAAATTGGTTTTAGTCATATTTGTGACATAATTTCGTGCGGATTGTGTACCAAAAAGTTGCGTAAATCGACCAACATAACAGGAATCTCAAATACATACGAAGAAAGAACAAAAGTTTTGGTGCAAGTTTATTCGTACTGGTGATTTTGGCGGCAACGCGCGAGCTTACGAAATCGACCACAGATTCATCGTCATCTATCATCCCATCATCAAAATAAAGAATATAAAGAAAAAAAATAACGAATGGCTCAAAAGGACTAGTATCCAGAGCCGTTAAAGACATAATAAAAAAAAAAAAAAAGTAGGAGGTTGAGAATACTACTTTTAATATTTTTAGAAGTAGCCACCATTCTATTTCATGCATCGTCGCATTCGACGAAACCTCTGTAAGAAACAGTGAACTCCCCTCTGCTTTACTATGAAATACTATTTACTATTGAAATCGGTTAAATTATGGGGTTTCCATCTTGTACAAAGTTGCCCTTCTCTTGATCTTTTGTACTTGACTCATAGCAATGCTTAAGCTTGCCTGAATCTGCTGGTAGGTCACTCTCTTATCAGCCTCTCTCATGGGCTGCACAGCATTGGCGTTTTCCTCAGTTGTCGCCGTTGAAGGACGTCTCCCACGCCATCACTGAGATTGCTACGATCATGCTCAAACTCATTTAACCAGTTGTTAACAAGTGTTAAGAGATGGGGCTCCATCATGAAATACCAATCGAAATCAATCATTATCTTTGCTATCGACTAGGGCCACAACGAAAATCGTAATAAATTGGAGAGAAAAACATTTTTCCTTGCTGAATTCATCATGCCTCGCGAAACGCACTTTTCAAATTGCCGCCAATTATAAATTAAATAATAAATAAACTACAAATCTACTCGAGCTCGTATGAGACAGATCATTTTTTTTCTCGATTTCGATGTTGGTTCCATAGTGAAAGTTGTTCAGTTTAATGGTCTAAACAACTTCCTTAAAAGTTTTAAATGTTTATTTTTACTTTTGTAACACCTTGTATACGTATAGGCATGCGTGTCATTTCGTGTATCACGCGAATAGATCATTAAAATAATATTATGTACTTACCAAGAGCACGTAATTAAATTAATAATCAGTAAGATATATACCTAATTATTATTGGGAATAAGGTAAAAATTATACTGCGGGAAGCTACTTAGTATCATCACGTCCCAAATGCCGGTCTTTGGCCAGCATGTCTTGCTCACTGGTCGCCCACTTAAGGCCTCATAAACAGGCTGAAAGTCACCCAAAGGGCAATGGAGAGGGCTATGCTCGAAGAGTCCCTGCGAGATCGAATTAGAAAGAGATCCGCAGAAAATCCAGAGTACCACCTAGCTGATTGCTTAACTAAAGTGCAAGAACCGATGGCCGATGGGGCCGAAAGAGTTCTCGAGTGGCGACCGAATACTGGGAAGCGCAGCGTGGGTAGGCCGCACAAGGTGGACCGACGACCTGGTGAAGGCGGCGGGAACACGTTGGATGAGGGCACCGCAGGACCGGTCGTGTGACGATCTTTGGGGGAAGCCTATGTCCAGCATTGGATGTCCATCGTTCTAGATGATGTGTCTGTAAATCTATATAATAATAAATAGAATAGAAAAAAATCAGACCACCTTTGGTCTGACTCCATAGTCATGGAGTCAAAATACGATAATTCTATTCTGTCTGTCATATTTATTTGTTGTTACGGATCGTCGATGGCGCGTTGTGGAGACGTATGAAAACCGGACGGAGGGTCCGGGTTCGAATCCGCACGGACGAAATGCCAAGTACCTGCCGATGAGTTTTTTAACCGACCGCTATCAAACCTCTAAAATTCAAGAAATTCTGATACGTATTTGTAGTCCAGTCCGCCAATCCGCATTGCGATCCCCGAACCCTGCAGTGGGACGCTTATAGGCTGATGATGATGATAATGTGTACACACGGCGAAACATCAAGCTTTACAAAACCAAAATAAGCTGGCCTCGCATAGGTTGAGTAACGTATAGTGTCGCGTGGCTAGCTTATGTTGGTTTTGTGTAGCTTGATGTGTCGCTGTTTTTCTATATTGTTGTTGGTTTGAAATGTTGGCAACACACGTCGATAAAGCTTTATCGAAGGATTAAATTTTCTCGGATGTCAAATCATGCTACCAAAATCGAGTAAATTGACAGCCCGATATAAAAATTTTGCGTTTGTCGAACGAGATACGACAAAAGCATGCTAGCCATGCTGCCCAGGAAGCTGTAAAAGATTTTGGGTGCTAAAGTATTGACAAATTTTACTAAGAGCATGCTAATCGTAAAGAATTTTTATAAACCAAATATTACAATTAGGTTTATACCTAACTTTACAAAAAATACCTTTTTCGATATCAAAATAAAATTATTCTTGGACGAATTTTTGGAAATTAAGAAAAACGCCATCTAGCACTATCTTTGAAAACTATTATAGAGGCAGTTTGTGTTGCTAGAGTGTATTCTAGTATTCTTCTATTATGTCTGTTGTTGCTAGATTAAAATATTATAATCCTACTACATTGTAACTAGATTTTACTTTTACATTGGTTTGGTTTTTGTAACTTCCTGTTTCTATGGATATTTCATAGCAAAAGTATCGTATTTTGATGCATAGGTACCTACCTCATGCATTTAAATTTATACTTTTGCTCTTAATTTGTTTACTTACTTTAAATACTTTCATTTGATGACATAAGCTTTTAAATGAATTTTTATGCCGATTTTTACTTCGTAAGAAACAAAAACTTTTTTTTTTTTATTAACCTAATAATAATAATATTATGGTATTCTTTAAATACCTATTTTTCAGTCATATTTTGTGCACTGAAGATGTTTAGTCAAGTTCCATAAATATACTAACTATGCCCCTTTACTTTGCAACGAACGAACCCTTGAAATTAATTGAGACAATTAAATAATTTGTTGCATCCTTAACCTTTTATTTATTTTACTCTCCCTCAACTCAATCTGCACACTGCACACCAACTATCAGCCTTGTGTTTAGTTTAGTGCATTTTACACATATTCGCAAACATTGATTTAAAAAAAATCGTGCTTATTTTTCCATCGGATCGCTGTTATCGTAGTAATTAAAATAATTTTCTGGCAATACTGTTCAAAGTGAGCCATCGCCCTGTTAACGGTGTCATGGCGGTTTGACTAGTTAAACGTTTTTTTGCAATAACTCAATTGTTAATGTGCTTTTTAGCGATTTGATATTTGATTTCAACAATTAGAATCACGTGACACAAAATAGTAAATAATGCGCGAATACAAAATAGTCGTGTTAGGTAGTGGAGGCGTGGGAAAGTCCGCCCTGACAGTCCAATTCGTACAAGGCATCTTTGTGGAGAAATATGACCCAACCATCGAGGACAGCTATCGGAAACAAGTGGAAGTCGACGGACAACAGTGCATGCTGGAAATCCTGGACACGGCGGGCACCGAGCAGTTCACGGCTATGAGGGATTTGTATATGAAAAACGGGCAAGGTTTCGTCTTAGTGTATTCGATCACCGCACAATCTACGTTCAACGACCTGCAAGACCTCCGGGAACAGATCCTGCGAGTGAAAGACAAAGACGACGTGCCGATGGTGCTAGTCGGCAACAAGTGCGACCTGGAGGCGGAGCGGGTGGTCGGCAAGGAGCAGGGGGCGAACCTCGCACGCCACTTCAACTGCGCGTTCATGGAGACCTCCGCGAAGGCCAAAATCAACGTGAACGACGTGTTTTACGACCTAGTGCGACAGATCAACAAGAAGTCACCCAAGGACCCCAAGCCGCCGAAAAAACCTAAATTTTGTCGTCTTCTGTAAGTGTCGTGGGAGCCTCCAACGTGTCTAGGTATAAATATTTAATGATTTGAAAGACTTCTCCGGATTTGGCTCTTGACAGTTCCCGAAAATGAAGTAGGTCGGGCATTGGCCGTTACCTGTAGCATTTGAGAATGTGCATTTGTTGAGATGTGTAGTGGCCCAGTGTTATATGGAGTGGGAGACGCACAGTGTCGCGGATACCGTTCTAATCCTACCTATAGTTATATTACACTTTTTGATCTATTATCAGTATGAAAATGTTTGAATAGGTTATTCGACGATTCTGTGTGTGTTTGACTCTATGAATTCCAAACGTAATGTATGGATGCTGTTAGGTTCAGAAGTTAAAGTGAACAGTTAACTCGACCGGTTAGATGTGCGTTCAGTCACCATCAGATATATCATAGCAAACAAGGTGTACAAATATTTCTGAGCAGTTCTTATTTTATAATCAATTAAAAATATCTGAACTCCAGCATCAAATATATCAGCTACGCAGTCAGGGTGATCATAAACATCTGAGCAGATCTAAACATTTCAATTTTAAATAAAATTCTTAAGATATTATTGAAAATTCGCTGTTCAGATATTTACGACACAATACACGTTTAGATATAATTCGTAAAATTCACTGTAGAGAATTTACTGAAAATTAGCACTGCTCAGAAATATTTGACCACTTCTAAGCTACAATATATTTGATGGTGACTGTTCATTTGGAAGCCATGGGGAGTATATTCCTTAGTAAATAATTCCACTAATTCTTTTCTATTTATTGTAAGAAGTAACATGCAATATTAATTTACTATTTCTTTGTTTTATTTAGTAAGAATACACTTTTCATGGATTCCCAAATGAAATTGGTTATTATAAAAATTTCTATTGTAATATTTTAATAACTTGTATATTTTATTAATTATTACATTCACAAAGACAATGCTACGTGCAGACAGCCTTTGTCAATTACAATAAACAGGAAAATTATAATTGTGACGTTTTTGCCATGTAATATTATCTGACGGCACAAACCACCCATTTTAACAATTCTATAATTATTGGATATTTAAGTAATTAGTTAAAAAATACTAACTTAGTAAAAAAATTGCACTTAAATTGAAAATAATAGCAATAATTAAGTTCCAGCTATATATAAACGCAGATTGCCACTGTCTGGACTTAGCATAAGGGTAATTATTTTAGAAATATTTTTCATATTGTATTAAGACTGGGAGCCCCAAACTTCTGAACAGCTAGAATGAGAGTTGAATAGAGCAGGCTCCGAAGAGACCTGGAATATGTGCCAGCCGGCCTGAACCAGTGTGTAATGATTAATAATTAAGGATACATTAAATTTTTTCAGATATATTATTGTCTTGTTATATAATTCAAATGTATCGAAGGAAAAGTTGATGCGCCGTTTAGGACTCGGTAACCTTTGAACAAATATTAGTGAGCCTTAGGTGAGTGGACCCCGCCGACCGTAGTGTCTCAGTGGCCGCTGTGGGCCGGAGGCCGGGCCGTGCCCATGCCTGGGCCGGGCCGAGGCGGCATCTCCCACAGTGGACTAATAACCCCTTACCTATAAAATTGAAAACTCTAAAAAAATTTATCGTTATTGTAAATGAAGTAAAGTTTTATGATTACTGGCTCATTTAAATGTAAAATACCAACATATGTTTTGCTGCTACAACTTTGTTAAAAGTAATAATTATATAGGTGTTCAAATATTGTTACGGGATTAGATGTTTCCTCAATTCTCTTCTGTTTACATGTAAGATTTAACTGCACAAGGATATTGGTAAAACTTTGATCTGAGTTGAATTATATTTTTATATATCGTGCAAAGTAAGAACTTGTATATTTTATCTTTTTCAATCAATAATCGACATGTACAATAACTATTAATTTCTTTTTTTTGCAAATTTATCAATAAAACCAATTTTAAATATTAATACTGAGGGGTGTATTTGTTTTCCCGTTGCACTACCGCCGTGCTGAGTGCTGGCGTGTGTTGTGACGTCACGCGCATTATCTGTATGAGTCACATCCCAGCGACGCGGCCGGCCCGCGAGCCCGGAGCCCGGAGCCCGTACCCTCGCCAATCTAACGACAATTGGGCCGGAATTTTAATGGAATTTAATTAAATGAGACAACCATTACCATCTACAACTATTTATTGACTTGACAAGTGTAAAAACCTTCATAAAACGTGTATCACTTACAATACTGAACTAAGTATAAAGTTAATAAATAAAATGGCAGTGTGACGTGGCGGGCGTATGTCGACATTCTAGTAACATAAGAATTGACACAGTCCAATGGAAATGAACACAATACGCCTAACTTAATGTCTAACAATGGCCTCGATATAAGCAATCTAATCTAAGTCGCAAATAAAGTGTTGAGTTACAATTAGACTTCCCAGCACCCCATCATGTGAAACAAGGTCTAATGCATAGATCGAGCTCACTGGGGCGCGCTTCAGTAAATTAAGTCTTAAATATGACACTGTTAGGTTCAAATTTGGACATTTAAAGCATGTGAGAGTGACGAATCTACATACAATTGCGCTCTCTAAAAAATGTCCGCGTAAACGATGCGGATGAATAGATAATGAACAATTTGTGTTAAATTTTTTATCAGGAACCCCGCGTGTAAGTTTCGGGCTTATCTACTGCAATGGGGTCACACATATCCTGAACATTTTGGTACGTTTCGTATCCCCATTATAATACAGAAAGTTATCAGGGCAGTTATCAGCTCAATTGACTGTGATAAGTGCTCGTAAAATGACCGATTGATAAGCAATATCATTATATTTTAACTAGATTTAATCTTCATGGGTAGTGCAACTATATTTTACTTGCATCTCATTAAAAACAAAGGTGAATGTACCATCGCAATGAGAAATGAATAATAACGTCAATGTTTACAAAACATTCAAGTGAATAAAGTGATAAAAATTTCACTACAAATTTCTTACATCTATAAACATTTTATACTAATACAAAGTTTTCATTTTATAAATTTTGGACGGAATATAATATTTAGTAACTTTCACATTGCATAATCAGGTAATAACTTAAAATATAAATGAATGTTGCTTTTCCACAAAAGGTAATTCTTCGAAGAAATGACTAGATAGAAACAGGTTTTACACATAATGTATAAGGCTTGCAGCAATCTATCAGGCCATAACTGGACATATTATGGGATAATGAATGTACCCCTGATGTTTTTAAATATCCGCAAAGGATAATCTTGAGAAACTTAAGAAATGTTGCATTGATTAATGTTTAAAATAATAGGAACTATCTTTGATGGAACTTGAAAACTCCAATGGACCTTTATTTAAGGTTTATAAGTTTATGAGGTCTAATAAAATTATCTGAAACTAAAGGCGATGATCAGACCATCAAACTGAACACCATTCTCTATGGGACCAATATCGAATTCGCGAAAAAAAAATCAGTTGTTCCATACAAACCTACTCGACCCTAATGTGTGGGACCGCAGATTTTTTTTCGCGATTTCGATATTGGTCCCATAGAGAAAGTAGTTCAGTTTGATGGTCTGATCATCCTCTTAAAATAGTTTCACCTAATTTTGCTAGACCTTAAGGAACACAACTGTCCAGTCCCATCATTGCTCTAACATTTTATATTCATATACTGCCTACCTTTTTCGTTATATAATTATAATGTATTTATAAACATTCCACAGATTACTCTTTAAATTTGATCCAAGGGAACCACTGATTTTCTTTCACCATTTGAAAATTGCTGTAAACTTTTGGACTAGAATTTTTCTCATATTATTTTCGTACTTTCTTAATACCTAAAGCATAGTTTAAGCTCCTAAGAGCAACTTACAACAATAGTAAATGGCCGAGAATCGAACTCGCGACCTTTGCGTCACGGTCCGATGCCCTAACCACCACTATTATCACTTCATATACTCATGGTCTGAACTACGCAGTAAATAAAAACGCCAATTACATTAACATTTTGTTAAATAACTTAGCACTAATTAAATTACTATTCATAAAGGTGATAAACTCAGAAATCATCACGCTTTTCCGCCTATGGTGTAGACAAAGAAAAATAACTAAGGTGAAACTCACCAAATGACTAGAATATGTCTCATACCATAACTGAGTCATGGAACAAAAAAAATCGACTTCCGTTACTTCCTATAAATTTGACCTTTGTTGATCTGATGCGATGACTCAATAAAGTCGGTCAAGAATTCTTTGATTCACTTTTATGATCATAAAAATCTATGTCGTGTAGAAATTTACGTAATTTTGAGCTTTCTAAGGAGTGCCATCTTTGAGTCAATTATTTGGATCGACCGTTCTTCTAATAGAGTTTATTTTATTTTAAAAAATCGATTATAAAGAACCAAACAGTCGAGGCGAATTGATTTTAACAATCATACTAAAATTGAAGACGTTTTTTGACAAGCATTTTCATTTAGGGTTACAGATAAAGTACTCGTGCCATGGTCAGCTGTCTATAAACACTGGATATGTGGGTATCGTACGATACGACTAAGGGATAACTGATAAGACATGCAATCTTGACACATTATGAATGCTATGTTACTTTGCTACAATGACAAACGGCATTGAGATTATAAACGGTTTATGTATGAATGTTAATAATTAAATTTTACCAAGATTTTACCTAATGTTGACGTCACAAATTATAAAAATAAGTAAATAATTTATCCTCATACCTTCCATCCACTAGCTGTAGCATTATAATCGCGTTTGCACGTGAAATAATAATAAATAATACATGTTAGTACTTAATTACATTCATCAGTTATAAAAGGGAAAATACCCATAATTCTGAACTTTTCAGCGATTTATACTTATTTAGCTAATTAGGTCATCAATTTGGTTAACTGTAAAGATGACTAACAATCATGACAATGTTTCTAAAGAACATTAATAAGAAATATTACTTGTAATTCGCGAAAGGCGAATTATTCTTCAAGTATCGTCAACATTCCTAAGGGTCACGATATGTATAGGACGCGCGGTCGGCCGGTTCTTTGCGTGGACGGCGGAGGATGCGAACGGCGGCGTCCCATACTAAATGTGTTTTTTTTATGGACGGGCCGTCGATCGCCATCGGTCAATGTGTCGCAACCCTGAAACGTTCGGCGACCGGTTAACAACCGTTTCTTTGACCGTAATATTTTCTCGTTGCATCAGAATCATCGAAGTTTTTTGTGGTTCATAGGCAAAACTGAATGTCAGGTACTTGAAATAGAATCTTTTGCAGCTATGTCCTCCACATGGTCATACAGATACCTACCACATGGTATTCAGAAAGGTAAAGATGAGATTTTATCTGTGTTTAGTGCACATACTTCATTCATTTAACACGTTCACAGTCCTGTGACCTGTATGGGTCACGAAAAATTAGTTCCACAAGTCGGTAACCCATATAGGTCACTAAGAAACGACCAGGTACGCACTAAGGGTAACTTAGCAAAGGTTAGTAAATCACCACGGCAGGTAGGGGTATGTGCCTCAAACAAATGTTGTAGACGTCCCTGGTCAGATTCGGGTAGCGGTTAGGAACTGGTCTGAAGGTTGGAACCCTGGTGGAAGGGGTCGGTAGCCAGCGAAAACCAAAAGAGATAAGAGTATGGGCCTCAAACGAATGTTGTAGAGGACAAGTTCAGGAGTCCTGAGTACAGCTCTTGAAAGATCAGATTTTTTTCATGGTAATATGAAATTATAGTCTACTTCCTATTGCATTCAATAGATATGTTGAAGTGTTTCATCATCATCATCTTATTTAAGAGCTACGCTCTTGTTGGTGGAGTATTCGCCAATCCTGTCTCTTTTCCGCTAGTGTCTTGAGTTCTTGATACGACTCGACATCAACCGAAGTGTTTAGATTACATTTATTATTTACGTTTTGAACAGGACGTATATAGAGATTGAAGTAATATGCGGGATACAACAAGGAATTCAACACATTTTGTATGACGACTGTTATCGTATTAAATATATCCTGCTTACTAAACTGTAGTTTTGTTGACTCGTTCATAAAATTCCAGTGCGGTCATATTCTTCTAATTATTTGTACCGAGACGTCATTAACAATAATTGTTACTAACGTCTCGTTGGCTAGTTGGACGTGTTATTATACATTTAATAATAATCAGGGTATCTTAATTAGTGTTTTAAGAAAATCTGGGAAAATTTTAATGAAAAAAGTACTGTGAAATATCACGGGAAATCAGGTACTTTCAGCATGGACACCCTGATTAAGGCCAGCAACTAAGTTTTATGAAAAGTCAGTCTAGCGACAATTATATGCTGTGTAGTGCAATTACTTATACCACAGAATAGACAATAGTACTACATTATCTATTTAGATTATTACACTATTTCAGATTATTAGGACAAAGTCCATTTTGGAAGTCATAATAAATACAAAAACGAAGGTCGACTTGCAACACGAAAAAATTCGCCCCTTCTGGAAGAGGATTAATTAAACATGGCCATAATGGTGCAAATCGACCTTAAATACATCATCGGATTTGGACCAAAATGTGAAAGTGTCTGTCAAAAAGAAATAATACAATATTATATTAGGACTTGTTCGTCTAAACATTTATTATTATTACACCAAAGCTGTAAGTCTATTGTATTGTAAATGGGTTCGAAAAACCTACCTCTTCATACATTTTCGATGAAATTAACTAAGGCTATTCTGTTAGAACTAATCCATCGCAACATTTTTTTAGTATGGCACCAAATCTTTAGGGTCATTTTCTTTGGTTTTATTAAGGTTTGAAAAATCTGCCTTTTCATAAACTATTGATAAAATAAAACTTACAGCTATAGCTTTCATGCCATTACAATAAATGCTTAGACGGACAAGTTCTAACAGAATGTAGCATTAGTTTTTGGTGGCCGGCACTTTCATATTTGGACCAAAAATGTATGTCGATTGCCATTTTCACTCAGAGTCCACTCAATTCGTTCGAGATGCACCCATATATGAAGATGAACGCAAATATGCAGTCTGGGCACCGCTATACAGTCCGCAAAATGCTGCTACACCATTTAGAAGAGGGACTGGTCTTAAAGTTAGTGGAAAGAAGACATTTATTTGGACGAGTCGTAGCTGTCGTTGAGGGGCGGAAGACTGTGGGCTAATGTGTTGTCCAACTTTCTGGCTTCATGTTCCAACGTGTACGAGTCTAATGCTGGATCCTGAGAGAGAAATAAAGTATATTAAAATTGCGAAAATGAATATTTTGTACCTATGGAAGGATCTAAGGGTTGAGACACGTTACCCGACGGCTCCCCATACTAAACGTCATTTTCGTATGGGCCGACCGTCGTTCGCGCGCGGGTAATGTGTCTCAATCCTAAATGAACAAGGTAGAGTTTTCTACGAACGCAGTACTTTACAACACAACCGTAGAGCATTTTAAGTATACTATATTAAGTAGTAGGTACTCTGTGCTAATATTAAATACCTATAGATTGTTTGTTGGTATTAAATAGGCTCCGAAACTACTGGACCGATTAGAATAATTCTTTCACCATTAGAATGCTACATTATCCGTGATGAACATAAGCTATACATATATAAAAACGGCCAAGTGTATATCGGGATAAAAGGGGGCATCGCATCGCATGCCACGCAACAGCTAGTAATCTATACACAGCATTCGTCATATCAGCCGATAGACGTCCACTGCTGGACATAATCCGCCCACAAGGATCGCCACAACGACCGATTCCCGCCGCACCAGGTGATCGGTCCACCTTGTGTGGGCCTACCCACGCTGCGCTTTTCCGGTACGCCACTCGAGAACACAGTATTACAATCAATCATAGTGAATGTTACCAGTGAGACGGTGCGCAGAGAGTCTCCGAGGGCGGACCGCAGTCGCTGCACGTCCCTGGCGGCTCGCCCGCTGCGAGCTACGTACGCTTGTCTGCGACGGATCTCCGCTGCTAGTTGCGAACGGAGCTGCGAACACTGGGGGAAAGATTGCATGGTTTTACTATCTTGAAATAAAAAACGTTATAACGAATACGATATATGATCCCAATGAAGGGATCCCAAAGACCTCTCACGAATACCTAATGGTAAGAGGGAGTGGGCCATATTTCACCACGTCCGGTCTTAAAATTATTATCAAAATTTATGGTAGGAATATTAGCATATTGTTACAAAGCAAATGATATGCTATGTATGCTTGCTATTGGCTCTGTCACATCTTTTCTCTTGCTCGGATGTGCGCGAACTGGAAGAGAGAATGTGCGACAGCGCTATATTGGGCTACCATGCTAAAGTATAGTAAGCGGAACACAGGATTTATATCGCTCGAAATTTTTAAGCATCATTTCTTATGACAAGGTCGAGGTTTTGTTTTGTTTGTTACATTGTTTTGTAGGTCGCGTGCTTCTAAGAGTATGTCTGCTTAATAGTGGTCATCATCGCTACGTGACTAGATAGTGGCTGACGATGATACCTGGTTCTCGAGGCGCATGATCTGCTGGCGATGGCTGGCCTCGCGAGCCTCTAGCAGCCTTTCTGCTTGTAACGACGCTTGGCGGTAGTGGTCATCATCACGCATGTTCGGAGAGCTTGACATTTCGTTTAGAATGCGGCTTCTAGCTATTGATAGCTCTGCTTCCTACAAAACAAAGAATAGGATTAAATGTTGATCTAAATCATATTTCACATCAATTTTTTTCGTAAAGGGATTAGTATTCGTAGGTACGGATAGAGCAATCACATTGACGAGTTGGAAGTTAGAGTTTGGAATTCAATCAATCTGATTGGTCCCTGCACACCGTATCTCAGCTCCTCTCCGTTTCTGTGGAAACGCACCCTGAAAATGCGGCACGGCACAAAATAATCTTATTTCTGCCCTTGAATATCACTTTCTATGCTATGCCTTATCTTCAAGTAAGCTCTTTCTCCAGACCAGGCCTGTCTCACACCACAGTTTAGATTCGCTCGGCCGCCGTTCCCCATCAAGAGGAGGATGGCATATAAATTAAATAACTCGGTTTATCTTTGATTGCACGCGCGTCGTTGTAACTCTTGGTAGGTTATGCGCGAATTGTAGGATAGAACGTGTGCGAATAACTTTGCACCTTATTGCTATTTAGCTATTTATTTCAATATGTTTGTGAAGTGATTCTTATCTATGGGTAGTACTAGTATTTATTCTGTATCCAGACGTCTTATTTTCATCCGGATCTCCCTGGTCTCTACTTCGACTAGACTC
The DNA here is from genome assembly GCA_963924505.1 of Agonopterix alstromeriana. Lineage (NCBI taxonomy): Eukaryota > Metazoa > Arthropoda > Insecta > Lepidoptera > Depressariidae > Agonopterix > Agonopterix alstromeriana. The sequence continues at coordinate 15,546,694 of OZ004671.1, read as the reverse complement.
AGTTCCGTTGAGATAGTCTTACTTAGTCCAACATTCGGTTATAACTAACTAATTCAGTGTAGTACCTTATCAGTGAGTTCCTTCTCCAGACGTCGTATCTTCATCCTGAGCTCCCTGTTCTCTACTTCGATGAGACTCAGCTCCGTTGCGAAGCTCTTGCCTTTGCAAGTGCAACGGTCGGTTTCTTTGTAACGGGAGGAGTCTTTCGTTGAGTCTGGACCTGTGGAAGCATGAAGCTAGTAGGTAGTTATAGACAAGGTGGACCGACGACCTGGTAAAGGCGGCGCGAACACGTTGGATGAGGGCACCGCAGGATCGGTCGCTGTGGCGATCCTTGGGGGAGGCCTATGTATATAGTGGATGTCTGTAGGTTGAGATGTTGATGAATCTGAGCATTGATGTAAACCTGAATGTGTGAGTGTCCACGCAAGAAGGGTCCAGTTGACGGAAACACCCCTTTTTTATTATTCCATATGATCATCTGACTGATCTAGATACCGAATCTAAACTTAACTCAAAACCCCACGCCAACATATACAGAGTCCAACTTAATATGCTGCCATTTTTTAAGGGGATGATCAGATCGTCAAACTGAACAACTTTCTCTATGGGAACAACATCGAAATCGCGAAAAAAAATCAGCTTTTCAGCACATTTGGCTCAAATAGGTTTGCAGTTTTGTATGGAAGACCAGATTTTTTTTCGCGATTTCGATGTTGGTCCCATAGAGAAAGTTGTTCAGTTTGATGGTCTAATCATCCCCTTAAAAAAGTCTTCTTCTTCTTCTTCCTGCCCTTATCCCATTATTTGGGGTCGGCGCAATATGTCGTCTTCCTCCATTCATCTCTTTTAGCCGTCATTTCAGCGCACACACCTTTATTACACATGTCATCTTTCACACAATCCAACCATCTTTTCTTTTTCATCCATCCCCTTAAAAAAGTGTCAGCATATTAAGAAGGAGCAAGTATATGTTCGCTTACCGGAGTCCATGTCTGAATAGTAGACGCTCTTCTCAGTTCTGTCGTGGCTCTTGCTTCTCAGCACGGAGGCGCGCGGCGGCATGCGACGTTCTGCATCAAACTTGCGGACCGCATCCTGTAGCGCCTCGTTCTGCAAGTTAATTAACAAATAACTGTTACCAGCGACTTCGTCTGCGTGGAATTGTATTCTGTCCTTCCTCAGGGTTTATGCCATCTCATATTTGACAGTCAATAAGATGTGTTTTCTTGAGGGAAAAACAAAAAACCCGTATTAATTAAACGGGCTCTCGTTTGAGTAAGCGTTAGAGGTGATATAAGAAAGCGTGAGCGTTAGTGACTGTTTTATTAACAAGTACCTAAAGTATACCAAACTTCATTCAAATAGGTTTAGCTGTTTAGGCATTACCTTTGACTAATTATTATAAGGACTAGCCTTACGGTAGCATTTCCCCTCTGCCACGGTATAAGCACAATTGATCTTGTGCATTTACATTCAATTTTACACCTTATCACTAAACGAGACAGCCTATAATTGCGAAATAATAACTTCGAACTTAGAACGTTTGGGGTTCACACGAGACTACTTTTCATGATTTTTAACATTCAAAATCTAAAGTTATGGAGAATAAAAATCCAAAGTTGCGGATTTCATGTTACCTCGCCCCCCGCAAAAAGTGGCAGAAATGTTTGTTAGTAGAATTACACGCGTAACCAGTCCACATATAAATAGTCAAAGGACATGACACTCGAGCATTTATTTTAGTGTGGATATAGATCTATGGGCCTTGCATCCGAGAACACGACAAAAATCTAGATATGCCTTTATCTATGTTACTTTCGTATGCGAAAGCGAGTGCGCGTGACAGTTTTATCGTTTGTCGTGTATGGCATGCTAGCCCTACTATTGTACTAATTTGAATGTAAGTATCGATAGAGGGCGCCCACGTAAGACTGGAGTATTATTATTCTCTCTAATTATCACATTTTTAATGTTAGGTTGTTATTCTTTGTCTGCATTTCAAATGTTTGCCTGCAAAACTAAAAAAAATGAAATTGTTTAAACAAACCTTGGCCTTCAGTTCGGTGCGCTCGCGTTGCAATGCGTGCAGTTCTCGTTCTAGGTCGCTATCGTTGCTCTCCTTGCCATCCCATGTTGTCATTCGTAGTTGGGATTCTAGGCCGGACCTGCGACGAATATTTATAACATATAATACACAGGTAAACTTAAATGCGTTACATATTTTAGGGGGTGGTAGAGATCAACAAAATGAACAACTATTACAATAAATAAATATCTTGGACATTGTCACACATATTATCTAGTCTCATGGAAAGTACCAGAATTTAGCCCGGGTTTGATAACGATAACTAGACAACGATATAGATTACATACGAATAGGTAGATACAAACATCCATGAATCGGGTACCAATATTCATATACAACGTGTTAATAAATTAACGCAAAACTAGAAAGTAGTTTGTTTAGAATCGAGAGCAGAATCGAATAATCATGTTTTCAACAAAGGTTTTTTTTTTCAAAATATTAAATAATTTGTTTGTAAAATTTTAAATTTACTGAATTCGATCTCAACCCATCGCACAGGCACACTTACCCTACTTACTACCAAAACTAGATTCTTAAAATGTATTCATGAGCACGCTAGCGCTTTCATTCATTGCTGAAATGATAACAAATCATTTTAGACTGAAAAGTTAAAATGCGAATAACTTTAAATTTTAACTATCAAAATAATGATATTATTGTTCCAATCTAATTATTTTGTTCTAAATCAGTTGGGGTGTATGAGGTTTTGCGCTTATTCATTAACACGTTGTATATGCTCACGACTATATTCCCCGAGGGGGTAGTCAGAGATATTATGAAACCTCAGAACATCCACGTTTCACTAGTAGTACCGAAACTCTGTCCAGTGTGACAGGGAGTGAGCCCGTCGCCGCTTGTAATGGACAGTGGTTACAATACATGCCTCGAAATTGAAGCATGCAGGTATTCATATACAACATACAAATATGTGCCCCTTACGGGATTCGAGCCCGCGACCCTAAGATCAGCAGGCAGGTTCACTAGTAACTAAGCTATTGGGCCGAGCATTGAAAAATCTACATGGTGTACCAAAACATGCTAGTAATATTCAAAGGGTTGGTTCAGACCATCAATCTGAACAACTTCCTACTACCAAAGCTAACTATGATTTTTTTTCTCTTGAAGCACCATAGTGAAAATTATTTTATAGCACAGTGTGACCTAAACCCGCACTTTACGCACGCTTTTCCGGGACCTAAGTTGTCTATTTCTGCACGGTGCGTAAATGAATCGACTACCTTCACATATGTAAAAAAAAAGAAACAAAACCCTTTGAAATGTCGTTTGAAGCTTGGAAATGCACAGGAAACAAATTACAAGGGGATAGGTTAACTGTTTCAATGATTTCAATGTTTGATGATCCAATGACTGGTTTCAATGTTTTTTTTTCAATAATTCAATTCGAAATCAAAATCATTTCAATGTTTCTTTTAAAATCCTCGGGGGGGGCTGCGCCCCCCCCCCGAACCCCCCTGCTGCCCCCCCCCCCCCTCTTGCATACGTCCGGGGCGGGTTTAGGTCACTTGTGCTATAAAATAGTATACGATACTCGCGACCAAACTTGCCTATTAATGCACGGCGTTTAGCACCCTCGCTGCGCTCGGGCGCTAACTTCACGCCGTGCAATAATGGGCAACTTAGGTCACTCGTATCGTAATGTACTATTTCATTTTCATTTTCGGTATCAAAAAATCATTTCAATGTTTCTTTTAAAATAGCAATCTGATCCCTCGGGGGCGGGGGGGGGGGGCTGCGTCCGGGCGGGTTTAGGTCACTTGTGCTATAAAATAGTATACGATACTCGCGACCAAACTTGCCTATTATTGCACGGCGTTTAGCACCCTCGCTGCGCTCGGGCGCTAACTTCACGCCGTGCAATAATGGGCAACTTAGGTCACTCGTATCGTAATGTACTATTATAGCACAGTGTGACCTAAACCCGCACTTTACGCACGCTTTTCCGGGACCTATGTTGTCTATTTCTGCACGGTGCGTAAATGAATCGACTACCTTCACATATGTAAAAAAATGAAACAAAACCCTTTGAAATGTCGTTTGAAGCTTGGAAATGCACAGGAAACAAATGACAAGAAGGGGATAGGTTAGCGATTCTCCTGCAAGAACCTTCCTGTTGTAGAAAAAGTGACAGCGACGAAATCAAAGAAAAACGCAGACTTAGTTCGTTTGGCGAAAATTGTAACTTTCGAGCAGCAATGGACTGTTCGAGCAGTGAATTTAGCGAAAGTTAAGTTGTAGCGAACCCCCCTGCTGCCCCCCCCCCCTCCTCCCTGCCATCCGTCCGGGGCGGGTTTAGGTCACTTGTGCTATAAAATAGTATACGATACTCGCGACCAAACTTGCCTATTAGTGCAATAATGGGCAACTTAGGTCACTCGTATCGTAATGTACTATAGTTTGATGTTCAAAACCACCTTTTTAAATATCACTATCATGTTTTTTACACTCTATATATATTTGCCCTTCAATTTAAGGGGAATTCGCTCACCTCTGCACTTCCACATTAGCTAGCTGGTTGGTCAGCCTGTGTACTTGATCTTCTAACGTAGCGTTCAATCGCTTCAGCTCGCCAAGAGCTGCTTTGGCACTCTCCAGCTTCTCTGATAGAACCCGCCTCTCGTTCTCACAGTTGGCTGAAGAAAGACATTATCATCAGCCGCTATATTGCTATTGCTCGGGCTCAGGGATACCCCCGTTGGTATGGATGGGCTTTGGCCACTACATAAGTGTGTCCCTTGCGGTTTGACAGAGTTAGGGTGACCAACTCAATGTGTTCAATCTACAGAGTGCAGGCGTGTATCTAGCCTTCAAAAAAGTTTGTGGTCACGGCCACTCGGCTCGAAAATCTCTTTAAGATAGTTTAGGTCAATTAATGTGTCGGGAGCCGAATTGATTGTAAAAAAAGACAATGGTCATTTTGTAGCGATCCCCTACGCATTAATTGACCTAAAATATCTTAAAGAGAGTTAAGAAGTAAAACATAAATTTCCTTACATAAAAAATAATAGGTGACCGAATTATTTTTTACTTTTTAAATGTTTGTTTTTAACGTTGGGGGGTTTTTTTAATTTGTAATTTAATTATCTACGTTTTATTGCAAAAAGAAAATATTCTTTCAACATGAGCGTTCGGTGGACGAATAAGAAATTCTTACCTATATTCTTCTGTATCTGCCTCAACTTGTCCACGGCATTATGTTCGTTATTCTTAGCCTCATTGAGTTGTCTTTGCGTCTTGCTGAGCTCCGCTCTGAGCTCGCTCTCGGCCGCGGCTGCTTTTTGTAAGGACGTCGATAATTGTTCTACTGTTCCTTTGAGAGATGTGCATCGGTCTTCTAGAGAGGCTATAGTACGGGTGTAGCCTTCACAACGATCGTGTAGTTTCTGTAACGTGGAATTTAAGAAAAGTATGCTATTTACGAAATCAATATGATATTTTGACTCAGCAGGACTATTAACTTGATATTGAATATTGTATTTGTGGTGGAAGAGTGAAAAAATTATGTCTGAAAGCTGCCATATAATATTCTCTACTTTAATTGTTTTTTCTGTAATAGTGAGCGTACAATAAAGTGTTATATAAATAAATTATTTAATTAGAATACAAAACTTGAGGTTTTTGAGCTAACTGAGTAGGTTCCTTGGATAGTGGAGCGGTGCGAGAGGGGTCAAAATACGACGACTCCCTGTAAAGTCATAATTATCACACACCCTTCAGCACCGCCCCGCTACCTAAAGAAGTTATAATTTTTAACAAAAAGAAGATAGTAAGGTAAATTAGAGTTAACCTCAATTCAACTCAACTGCCTAATTGTGGACACATTGTTACCTTCAGAGCTTGGTCCCTATCCCTGGCAGCGACGGCGGCGCGTTGTATATCTCCTTCCAGTTGCGCGCGTCTAACGTCCAGACGAGCTGCGCGACCTGAAGATTTTTCATAATTATTAGCAACCTTAAACTTATTAACCATAAGATTGAAAATACCCTGTAGGATAGCAAATATATACCTTCAGCGGCCGCCAGTGCTTCCCTCAGTTGTCCAACCTCTTGCACTCGTTCTGCTAGCTGCGCTCTTAGGTTTTCCCCTTTGTTCTGCAATGTTTTTAAAAGTTTCAGTAGTAGAATAGTCTCATCCGTTATAAAAGACATTGTCGACGCATTTCGACATTAAATCAATTGACGATTGTAATCGTACTATGGTATGGTATTACTAAATAAACGAATAAAAATAAATAAACATTTATTTAAGCCGTGGTGGTCCAGTGCCGTTCAGGAGGCGATGGTTCGATCCCCGTCCAGGCCGACTCGTACCTAAAAACTCTTTGAGATTTTCTGAATTACTGTACGATTTGTAACACCACTGACTTTTCGGTTAAGGAAAACATTGTGAGGAAACCTGCATGCTTCAATTTCGAGGCATATTGTACCCCTTTGACTATTTTTATGTGGACTGGTTACGCGTGTAATTCTACTAACAAACATTTCTGCTACTTTTTGCGGGGGTAGCCCCCCGCAACATGGTTCGGTAACATGAAATCCGTAACTTTGGATTTTATTCCCCATAACTTTAGATTCTAATTTGAATGTTAAAAATCGTGAAAAGTAGTCTCGTGTGAACCCCAAACGTTCTAAGTTCGAAGTTATTATTTCGCAATTATAGGCTGTCTCGTTTAGTGATAAGGTGTTAAATTGAACGTAAATGCACAAGATCAATTGTGCTTATACCGTGGCAGAGGGGAAATGCTACCGCAAGGCTAGTCCTTATAATAATTAGTCAAAGTTGTACCCACTGTCCATTACAAGTAGCGACGGGCTCACTCCCCGTCACACTGGACAGAGTTTCGGTACTACTAGTGAAACGTGGATGTTCGGAGGTTTCAGAATATCTCTGACTACCCTCTCGGGGAATATAGTCGTGAGCATATGCGTATGCGTATTTATTTAAACATAATGAATATACCTCATTCTGAACCTTCTCTTCTGTGACGGAGCTCAGTGTAGCTTCAAGACTAGTAATCTTGTCTCGGAGGTTGCTGATCTCTACGGTTTTCGATTGCACTGATTCGTTCTGAAAATGTCAATAAATGCTAGTAAACTCCGGGCCCGTCGCTGGCCGCTTCAGCGCATGTATATTCATACTGTTTGTGTACTTTGAGCAAATAAATTGTTTATTTCTGGCATATACAACATGTTAATGAATAAACGCAAAACTAGAAAATGAGGTTTTGCGCTTATTTATTAACACTTTGTATAATATATGGCTATAAAAGGCATACAATTTCTGAATGCAGCGGGAATATACAAAACTGTAAAATAATATTTTTTTGGTCTAGATTCAAAAAATGTAATAAAAGTCAGTCCAGTAGTTTTTGCATGATGCTCAAACAAATAGACAGATAAAAAATCCAAAAACCAGTGATTTGCAGTCAGGGCCACCTATGGCGTGACGTGACGTGATATTTTTTTGTTGTAAACATCTTAAATTTACAGACACACTTCTGTTACAGTTTTATAATAGTGTAGATGTTGTATATTACTCACCAATGCATTGAGCTGTGCCTCTTTCTGTCCGAAAGCGCTCTGTATCCGCGCCTTCTCTTCTTGCAGAGTACGTAGGTTATTTGTCACAGATTGCAGTTTCCCTTCGCCCTTGCCTTGTTGGTCGCTCGCTTCCTTCAGCTGTTTCTTTAGCATGTTCATTTGGGACTTGTAGTCATCCTGAAAATGTGTACGCTTATAGGTTGGTTAAATCACAGACACTTAATCCACAGAGACGCAGCTTTCAATGACTGCTGAACGAAATTAGATCGTCAAAAAGTGGTGAAGGGAGAGAATTTTCGAGATCAAATTAGACGTCTAACGAACTAATTAGATGATTTTTATTTGATATTAATATGCAGTAGTATTTCATAAGCTTTCGAGCGCGGTTTTTCAGCTTTACGGCGTCTTTGTGACTTCATTGTCTGTGAGTACAATTGTTTTCTCATAAACTGGTACTTTATGGACCATACGATCAGCATTTTATACAGAAGTAGGTTATTAAAAGATTTTTTTTTTTTAATAGTTTTCTCCTAAAATAAAGTGTTACCCTCTCTCGTTCTATCTGGCACACTTCGTGCATCAAGTTGCGAACTCCCTTCTTGATCAGCTCCGGATCCACGTCTATTATTTCATTTCGATCCTCTGAATGGTCACGGCCTGGGAAATAAAAATGAGGGTGGTAAATAAAGGGTAAAAATCAAGGTTATCTTAAGTTTTTATGTTCCAGACACGTCCTCTACGCGTCTTTTTGTACAAATTACTTGATCTTTTTAACTCAAAAAGAATTAGTTCATAAAAATACAAATATCCACGACAGGCGTCTTCAAAGGTAATAAATACATCACTCACATCCAAAACAGAATGTTTTTAACTTATTTTCCGAAATAAATTAATTTAACGCTACTTCTCTGTCGGCACGCAGTTCGAACATAGCTCCCACGCGTGATGATGATTATGAGGTGCACGTACCTCTGTGCGGGCTGTATCTCCTGGCAGGAATGGCGACCATATTGCGCCCGGTATCTGCGAGCGAGCCTTTTAAAAGCGCATTATGAAACAAACCATCATCACCTCGGTAAGGGCTCCTCGCAGGACTAGCTGTTTCACCTGCAGATATTAGGAATCTCACCTTCAAAGAGATACCTAACACGCTTCATGAAATCCTTAGGATGCATCCACTTAGGTGAATGCATTGAATATGCTTAGATACTGCAACTGTGTCTCTAAGTACGTGCAGAGTCCGTAGCCTACAATTCTGGCGAAATTCGTTCTTTGTTCGCGTCAAAGATGTACCTACGCTTAGGACTCTGCAAAGGTCACAAGATGCCCTTGATTTGCGAGCCTTTTGCATGATAGTCGAGAAAAACTGTAGTGCGCGTGTTTCCACTGCAACGCCAACGACGTCCTTTACTTAATACTTGAATTTACCCGCGACTTCGTCCGCACAAATTAAAAACCAGATTTTAAGTCAGATCATAAGCTACCAAACAAAAAAGCTTCTCACACATACATACAAACAAACAGAGAGACAAAAATTCTAAAAAAAGTGATTTAGAGTCAGGGATACCTAAAAACAATATCGTAATCTTTTTCTTGTAAATATCTTCAATGTACAGACACACTTCTATTACAGTTTTATAATAGTTTAGATTAACAGCATATTCACCTCGGTGTGGACTGTATCTCCTGGCCGGAATGGCGACTCTAATGCGCGCGGGATCTGCGAGCGAGCCTCTTAAAAGCGTATTACTAAACAAACCATCATCACCTCGGTAAGGGGACTCGCTGTATCACATGCAGATATTAAGGATCTCACCTTCAAAGAGATACCTAACACGCTTCATGAAATCCTTAGGATGCATCCACATAGTTGAATACATTGAATATGCGTTGATACTGCAAATGTGTCTGTAAGTGCGTGCAGATATGGTACAGGGTCCTGGAAAGATTCTGAAAAGCTCACAAGATGCTATCGATTTGCGCTAACAGATTGCATTACGAAGCTGCGAGCGAGCTTTTAAAAGGTGCATTATCGCATCAACTAACTAAATAATCACCTCGGTGCGGACTGTATCTCCTGGCAGGACCGGTGACTCTATTGCGCGCGGGATCTACGAGCGAGCCTTTTAAAAGCGCATTTACCAAACAAACCATCGCATCATCACCTCGGTGAGTGTTTTTCGCAGTACTCGCTGAGTCACCTGCAGATATTAAGAATCTCACCTTCAAAGAGATACCTAACACGCTTCATGAAATCCTTAGGATACATCCACATTAGTAAATGCATTAAATATGCGCAGTTACTGCAACTGTCTCTATAAGTACGTCCAGAGTCCTTAGCCTACAATTCTGGCGAAATTCGTTCACAAGATGCTATCGATTTGAGCTAACAGATTGCATTACGAAGCTGCGAGTGAGCCTTTAAAAGGTGCATTAGCGCATCAACTAAGTAAATATTCACCTCGGTGTGGACTGTATCTCCTGGCGGGGCTGGCGACCCTCCTGCGTGCGGCCGCGTGCACAGTGCCGTCGGGCTGCACGCCACAGACCCGTCGCAGCGTGTGAGCGAGCGAGGACAGCTTCGCCACCGCCTCGCGGCGACCCTCCTCGCACTGCGTGAGGGACGCTTCTAGCGCGCGGCAACGACCTTCACTGCCGCCTAGTCGGGCCTGACGGAAGAATAGTTTATTGGAGCAAAGACTCAAAGTCAAAGTCAATATAATTTATTCAATATAGGAGCTTACAGCACACTTATCAAACGTCAAATCTTTTTTAAAGCTACCACCGCGTCGGAACGTGTTGTCGCTGTAGAGAAGATGCGGCCAGAAACTCTACAACATAACACGACTTAATAACTATTACAATATAAATTCTTAAGCTTAAAGTTATGTATACAATAATACATAGTCTATTTTAACATAAAGAGTTTTTTATACAGGCTCCTTCTTAATATGCTTACACTTTTTTAAGGGGATGATCAGACCATCAAACTGAAGAACTTTTTCTATGAGACCAACATCGAAATCATGAAAAAAAAATCAGCTGTTACATTTGGCTCGAGTAGGTTTGCAGTTCTGTATGGAACAGCTGGTTTTTTGTCACGATTTCGATCATTCGTCTGATCATTCCCTTAAAAAGTGTCAGCATATTAAGAAGGACCCTATTCAACGTGTTAATGAATTAACGCAAAACTAGAAAGTAGTTTGTTTGGAATCGAGAGCAGAATCGAATTATCATGGTTTCAACATTTACGGCCTGACATTTTACTTAAGATAGTTACAGAATGGGTCCAAAAGATTAATGCCGACGTCGAGAAGTAAAGATAAAGATAAAGGCCTATGCCTAGCAGTGGAACACAGAGCACAGACTACATAAAAAATATGCAAGCCAACTGGATAAATCTATTTGTGATCAAGTTACCTTCAACTCTTGAATCTGTTGCGTAGCATCAGCGAGACAGACCTCCAAGTTGTGCTTAAGTTCTTCCAGGCGACGCTCCTTCGAACGGCAATCTTCCAATCTTAACACCAGTTCCTAAAACGAAGGAATTTATCAATCAAATTCGGTAGTTGGCTGTAACATTTATTATAAATCATTCACAGCAGTCTAGAACGGCTAGATGGCGCTAGTGTCATGCACACAGCGAATCGTACTAATATTATAAGTGTCAAAGTTTGTGACGATGTTTGTGGCTTAATGACGCATAAACGGCTTATCCGATTTGGATGAAATTTGGCACACTGATAGAATATGTTCTGTATTGATACATAGGATACCTTCTTAAAGTCCACGCAGACGAAGACGCGGGCAACAGCTAATAAATACACAAATTATCTTAAGAAACTACTACATAGACAAGAAGTCGTATACACACGTGCCTTCACCGCTTGAACGCGTGTCATGTTGAGTACCCTTTGTTCTAAATACCAAGATTTCCCCTGATGTGCGAGCGATATTAGAAATTACCGCGGAGCGAGTGGACATTCTGTATGTAAAAACCTACTATGTAATTATTATTTGGTATTATGCAAACGCCAGCTCAGATACCGGTCTAAACTTTACCTGGTCCCTAATCCTACAGGCCTCCTTCAGCAATGTCATCCAGCTCGAGGGTAGCTCGGCGGAGTCTAGCATGGCTCGACACCTAGCTCGTCGTTGATTTACCTGGTACCTGGCCCTGCAGGCCTCCTCCAGCTCGGCTCCCCGCTGTCTACAGGTGGCTAGCTCGGCCCGAGCGGAGCCCAGCATGGCCACCAGTTCACCGCCGTGATACCACGCCGCCGCCGCATCGTTCACGCTCTTCATTTTACTAGTGTGGAACCCACCTAGCTCGTCGTTGATTTACCTGGTCCCTGGCCCTGCAGGCCTCCTCCAGCTCGGCTCCCCGCTGTCTACAGGTGGCTAGCTCGGCCCGAGCGGAGCCCAGCATTGCCTCCAGTTCAGCGCCGTGATATTACGCCGCCGCCGCCGCATCGTTTACGCTCTTCACTATACTAGTGAGGATCCCACCTAGTTCGTCGTTCATTTACCTGGTCCCTGGCCCTGCAGGCCTCCTCCAGCTCGGCTCCCCGTTGCCTACAGGAGGCCAGCTCAGCACGAGCGGAGCCCAGCATGGCCTCTAGTTCAGCACCGTGACGTCGCGCCGCCGCAGCATCGTTCGCGCATCGTTCACGCTCTTCACTTTCATTTTGCAATCTGAAAGTTCGGTAGAGTTTTTGAGAGTGGAAAAGAAAACATGCTTAACAATACACATCAAAATATTGATTATGATCACTGAAGACTGGATAAAAGATCTTCTTTATCATCGTATTTTCACGAGCTCACAGTGTCACAACCGGCACTTCAAACAACGTTTTGGATTTGACATGATGACGTTCGCACATGCGCACTAGGTGCAAATTGTCTTTGACATATGTGTAGGCAATTTGCACCTAGTGCTTAGGGGTTGATTTACCACGAATCGTATGAATATCATCTACAATTCGTTAATTTTAATTGTTCGTTTTGTTATTAAAAATAGTATTTGAGCGAAAGAATTACTGAAAATGTGAATTTAGCGTTTTTTTCGACGTTTTTTTATGAACTGAAATGACTTAATTTTATGTAGTCAAATCTGCATTCCCTTGCTCGGCTTCCCTCAAGTTTCCCAGAATGTGTGAGGTGAGGTGGGGGATCTGAAGTCAGAAGGGGGCGGGGAGTGGCCGTTTTTTATGTAGAACTATATAGGTACTATTCCCTATTCTGTGCTAGTGTGCAAAAATGACAGATGTACCAAACGAACTAGTTTCCTAAATTCGTCTAGTCTCAAATTGACTAGTGTTCTCGTCCCTCTTGAAACAGTCTTCCTTCCTTTGACTGTGAGATCTCGAAGTTTGTGAACGTAGCCGGAATAAAGCAACTGACCTAGAATGCAGCTCCTTGATATCATGCTGGGCCTGTTCCAAGGCACCTCGCTCTCGCTTCAGCTGAGTCTCAGCAGCGCGTAGTGATCTCGTCACATGTTCGCCTCCAGACTCCGCCTCTTTTAAGGACGTCTGCAGACGGGAGACTTCCAGTTCTAGAGATGTACGGTTTTCTTCTAGACCTGGTGGAAGAAAAAGATTTATTGTAGTATGTTCGAGCATCACGCAAAGACTATTGAACATATTTTAGCACGGAATCCCCTCGACATTAGGTCTAACTAAGTGCCCGCCGATCTCCACTTCAACTTTGTGATCCGCTTACCCACGTCTTCGATCTTCGTTCTTACAAATATTCCATAGATGCCACTTATACAGGATGTTACAAAAATTAAAATTAAAATTAAAGGGGATGATTTAGACCATCAAATTGAACACAAAAAAAATCTGATGTTCCATACTAAACTACAAAACTACTAGGGAACTAGCTAAACGTATGGGACAGCAGATTTTTTTTTCGCGATTTCGATGTTGGTCCTATAGTGTAAGCTGTTCAGTTTGCTGGTCTAAACAACCCCCTTAAAAGTTTTACATGTTTGTTTTTACTTTTGGACACCATCTTTAACACCTTTTGGAAGCGCTCGTTGGCGTAGTGGAGATTCGGTATTAGAAGTGATCACCGAAGTTAATCAACGTCAGGTCCGGTCAGTCTTTGGATGGGTGACCGTTTAGTTGTAATTTATTTCGAGCGTTTCCGTACTTCGGAAGGCACATTAAGCAGTTGGTCTCGGATAGTTCCGTCAGATGGCGTTGTAACTATACGTTAAGCCAGGTCAGAGGCCTTATAAGGCGGCTTGAAAATTCTCTGACAGCAAGTTGACCACTAACTTGCCTCCACCAACACGCACAGGGCCCGCGTGGTGTCGTATGGCCCACTCCCTCTCATCCTTATTCGTGAGAGAAGGCCTTTGCCCTGCAGTGGGATTCTACAGGCTACAACTTACGTACTTTTTTAACACCTTGTATACAAATTATGTTATAATGACATTGAAATATAGCACTCCAGTTTGATAATTGATTGATACTCACTAGTAATCTTATGGTAAGCCTCGTCAGTAGCTCTGGTCGCTTCTCTCCGCTCATGCTCCGCTCGTTTCACATGTTCCCGAAGGTCGCGACAGCTACTATTGTACTTGTCTCGCTCGGCGCAACAGTTGGTCAGTTGACGGCGTACGTCTGTGAGCTCTTTGCGAAGACTGTCTGATTCGTTCTCCACTGTGAAGAAAAATTAGTAGTGGAAATCATGTTGAAAAGATGCCTGCCGATTGTTCAGGGTACGAACAAACCAAAGTAATGCACCCTTTAAATTTGCAACTGCTCGCTGACTTTTGCTCAAATGAAAAAGGTAGAAATCCCGATCGTTAGCCAGATGTCAGCCAATAAAGAACGCGACTACCTGGACGTCGGCTCCGCGATCAAAAGAAACCGACCCAAAAGAGTAACAAAACGCATAAAGAGTAACAATTCCGTGCCAGTCTTCGTTTGATTGACGGACTACGCGCACGTCTGCATGCCGTGCTGCTGTGCTATAAGAATTTGCAAAAGCTACGCGAGAAAATTAAAAATGAATTTCAACAGTTTTTTTTCTGTTTGTTTAAATTGCTAAAACGTACTATATACGTAGATCAGGCGTCCATAAGTTTGGAAGTCAATGATTGCAAGCCTCCTTCTCAAGGTGTAACTCTTTGATGCGGTTCGACGCAAATCAAACAAAGTAAGGTACTCACATTCCTTCAACTTCCTCATAGTCTCCTGCAGCTGTGCGTACGCGTTGTCATACTTGTCTTCAGCCAGTGAGAGTTGTGCGCGGATCTCTGTGCACTCTCTGTTGCAGGCCTCCTTCTCGAGGTGTAGCTCTTTGATGCGGTTCTCGAAGCGAGAGCATTCGTCTTCTGCTGATGCTCTGTGAGGAAAACAGACATGAGTTATTATTTATTCGGGGTTTTGGAGCCTTGACAGGCTTCCACTGTGAGGTCCTTTTGTTTTACAGTTCTCTACTAATCACTATTGCAGCCAAAAATCGTAGTAGATTTTTGAACGGGATGGTTTGTATCTCATCTGCTGGCAATTCTTGTCTGCCTAGATGAGTGTTACGATTATACATCAGGTGGCCATAGTCACATAGGAGGTGCAGAGAAGTCTCCATCTCCTCCTTGCAAAATCTGCAGCCGGTCGTATCGAGAGGAAGCTTTTATCCTAGTGGGAAGTATACAGGGTAGAAGAGAAAGGTGTGGCAGCCCTCTGGCTGCCCACTGGACGCGCTCCTCCCGGCCCCCGCACACCACGCTCGATTGATCTGTCGCGATCCTTCAGCTGGTTGACGTAGTTCCTGTCCTGGTCGGCCCTCGCCTACGCGTCTCTCCTCACACGCTCCGACTTGTTCTGTTAATACTAACTTGGCCTCCTCCAGTCTGGTCTTCAGCGCTGCTAGCTCCTCCTTCAGCTGGTTGACGTAGTTCCTGTCCTGGTCGGCCCTCGCCTGCGCATCTCTCCTCACACGCTCCAACTTGTTCTGTTCGCAGTCGAGTGTGCGTTTCGCTTCTTCTAACCGTTCTATTAAAGCTTGGTGTTCTTGGTGGGCTGGGAATTTGAATAATAAGCTTAGTCTCTGCAGTTCTAAAATTATCCATATATTTTTAACCAACTTCAAAAAAGGTGTTTTTCTTTTCCTTTTTTCGCCAGTGTGTGTGTTTTCCTTTTTTAGGGTTCCGTAGCCAAACAAGGAACCCTTATACTTTCGTTCATTCTATCTGTCTGTCTGTATGCCCCGCCTCAATAACTCGCTTATTTTTAGACATTTGAAGACAGATAACAGAAATATAGTAGATATGAAGAAAAAGTATTTTTTAAATGGAGCGTGGTGTCGTTGGGTAGGTCTTGTCCAATGGAACAAAACTCTCATAGAAATTAAATCGATATAATGCTTCTGTCTCGAGATATCTGCGCTAAAAGTCAAAAATAGGGCGTACGATCCACCTAAAACCCACTGGAAATGAACAGCAGAAAAAGGTCATTTTGGGTGAAAAGGGTTAAAAATACCAGAGGAAAAACTAAATAGAGGAGGGGTGTCGATTTTTTTACATAGTAGTCATAAGGGGATAAAAAATGTATCGTTGATCGTTGCACGTAAATTTAAAACGCTTTTCATACTTACCCATAATAAGTGCCTGCTGCTTATCATTCTCAGCCCTCAACATGGCCTCGTCGTGTTGCAGTATCAACTGGTCTCTAGCGGCCAACAGTTTCTTCTCTCTCTCCCTGGCAGTGGCCTCGCAAGACTCCTTCTCGCTCGACAACGATGCTATAGTCTGGTTCAGTTTGTGCTCGAGAGCCTGACGGAGTTGTTCCTGTAGATTTAAATTCATAAACTAAGAGTTGATTTCGATGAAGAATTTGAAACATTATACAGAAGCACTATTGATTTCCGATCAGCGATTATGTGTAAGAAAAAAACTTATAATTAAAGCTATTTTATACGGTCAGTTGCGCGAACGTTCATTAAAGTGAATCCTCCATTAAATCTCTTGCTAGCTTTTACTACGTCAACAAGACAAAAAGTGACAGCAAGAGATTTAATGGAGCATTAACTTTAATGAAAGTAAGTGCAACTGGCAGCTAAAGACACAAATTTGAAAAAAGAAAAACAAGGTTCTTTTACACTTATTGCGATATTATTAAAGTTGGATTGTTTAGATCCTATAAAAGTATTATATAAATATTACTTTAAGCCTTTTGTAGTTTATTGGTCTAGCACTTTTTTAATTTCGGCTTTTACAATGTGATGAGGGCGCCACAGAACGGAAAAAGGAGCCTTAATCGACGATCGACAAAATGACAAAATGGAAAATATAGTCGTGCGTGACCATATTTTTTTACAGATCATACAGGGGCCTTCTTAACATGCCGACACTTTTTTATGGGGATGATCAGACCGTCAAGCTGAACAACTTTTAGTATGGGACCAAAATCGAAATCGCGAAAAACAAAATCAGCTGTCCCATACATTTAGCTCAAGTAGGTTTGCAGTTTAGTATGGAAGATCAGATTTATTTTTCGAGAATTCGATATTGGTCCTATAGTGAAAGTTGTTCAGTTTGATGGTCTAAACCAGCCCCTTAATTGTTTATTTGTATTTTTGTAATACCTTGTATTTTTGTTACTGATCATACCGATCAGACTCCTATTATAGCAATATGTGCTTTGACTATTTATATGTGGTCTGGTTACGCGTGTAATTCTACTAACAAACATTTCTGACACTTTTTGCGGGGGGCGAGGTAACATGAAATCCGCAACTTTGGATTTTATTTCCCATAACTTTAGATTCTAATTTTGAATGTTAAAAATCATGAAAAGTAGTCTCGTGTGAACCCCAAACGTTCTAAGTTCGAAGTTATTATTTCGCAATTATAGGCTGTCTCGTTTAATGATAAGGTGTAAACTTGAATGTAAATGCACAAGATCAATTGTGCTTATACCGTGGCAGAGGGGAAATGCTACCGCAAGGCTAGTCCTTATAATAATTAGTCAAAGAATATGTGTGATGATTCCATATCCATACCTTCTCCTCCTTCAACTTAGTGATGTTCTCGGTGGTTGTGCGGTTGATGTTGGTGATGATCTGCTGGTACTCCGCCTCCTTCTTGCCGGACTGCTGCTGCATAGAGTTGCGAGTCTCGCGGAGCTTCTTCTCGCTGTTATCTAGGTCTTTAGTTAGGCGAGCTATTTGACCTGTTTGAAAATAATAAATAAATAAATGACTCATTTATTGTCACACACTTTATTTAGTCTCAAATGACGTACCAGAATCTAGTCCAGAGTTGTATTATGATGACGAGACAACGATATAGTATGCAGGGTGAAAGTCACAGAATATTATAAGAGGGGTTAGAAATGCAAAGTAGCGCTTTTGCTTCGGAGACGACTGTCGCCACTTGTCTTCCCGCTCACGCTGCTACAACTACTCATGCCCTCTCACTCGCACCACGCCGCGCGCCTTATGGTGTTATGCAAATCATTGCATAACCTGTGGCACGCGTTCCACGCCTAATTTGCACTTCTAACCCCTCTTATATTGTTCTGTGAAACTGCAATGCCTACGCGACTCAAATGTATGCAACATCTGATTTCGTTTTTGCTCCGATCGATTTGCTCCCATAGTGAAATATGTTCAGTTTGATGGGTAGATTCTCAATTTAAAAGGATGCTAATGATATCAATTTCACCCTGTAGATACAAACATCCATGACTTGGGTACAAATATTCGTATAAAAATGCGGAAGTGTGTCAGACTATTTATATGTTCACTTGATGAAACAGCTTGCAGACAGACATAGCCATAATAATTACACGCAGACGAAGTCGAGGCAAACAGCTAGTTTACCTAAAATTACCAAAGTCAAAGTCAATATAATTTATTCAATAAAGGAGCTTGAAGCACACTTATTAAACATCAAATCTTTTTTAAAGCTACCACCGCGTCGGAGCATGTTGTCGCTGTAGAAAAGATGCGGCCAGATACCTTTATAATTCTCCTGCTGAACCAATGTCTCCTGCAGCTCATGTTCCAGCTTGTTCCTCCTGTTGTCAGAGTCCTCCAACATGTTGGCGGTATCGAACAGCACGGCTTCTAGCGCGTCCTTTTCTGAACGTACCCCGGCGAGCTGCTCTTGTAAATGGTGCTTGTCTTTCTCCAAGTTGTCTATTAGAATCTGTTCAAATGTAAACAGATTACTAGTGTAATTCAGTAATACATGAATTTTTTGTTACTTTACAGGGTTCAACTTAATAAGCTGACAGTTAAGAGGATGATCAGACCATCAAGAACAACTTTCTCTATGGAACCAACATCGAAATCCAAAGAGATTATACCTAATAGAGTGAGCCATACCAATTGTTGTAAAAAGTGTCCACTTTTTTTGACGTTTAGGTTTGAGTGTGTGGTGTCAAGTAGTATGGACAAAAGGCACCGAGTGACATATGGCCTTATGTTTACGGTCACTTTTCACACACACTAGCTAAAAAAGTGGACAGCCGCATAAACAAATATCTATAGTTCCATCTCCTTCTACTATTAAAGGTACGTCATAAGACTAAAGAGACTAACTACAATCGTAAATTTATGCGGACTCTATGAAGATCCTTCCTCTGAGTCGAAATCGCGAAAAAATATCAGCTATCCCATACATTTGGCACGAGTAGGTTTGCAGTTTTGTACTGAACAGCAGTTTCGATTTCGATTATTATTATTATTTTTTTATTTATTTTCAACAAAACAGATACAACAAAATAATCTAGATATAGACAGCGAACGAAAACCGCGTACGATTTATCTGCCGCCGCCGATGTTGGTACCAAGAAAGTTGGTCAATTTGACGGTCTGATCATCCCCTTAAAAAAGTGTCAGCATATTATGAAGGACCGAACAGAATCGAAGAGTATGTCAGTCTCTGGTGGTGTGTAATTATTGTTTGACTTATTTTTGCAAAGTACTATTTGCCTCTGAATTCTTATATTTACTTCATCGCTAGTAAACATAGCGATATGAAGTTGGAGATACACAAATTAAATACAGCATACAGGACACATGCTTTGACTATTTAAATGTGGACTGGTTACGCGTGTAATTCTACTAACAAACATTTCTGCCACTTTTTGCGGGGGGCGAGTTAACATGAAAGCCGCAACTTTGGATTATATTCCCCATAAATTTAGATTCTAATTTTGAATGTTAAAAATCATGAAAAGTAGTCTCGTGTGAACCCCAAACGTTCTAAGTTCGAAGTTATTAGTTCGCAATTATAGGCTGTCTCGTTTAGTGATAAGGTGTAAAATTGTATGTAACTGCACAAGATCAGTTGTGCTTATACCGTGGCAGAGGGGAAATGCTACCACAAGGCTAGTCCTTATAATAATTAGTCAAAGGACACATGTGATTACGTCATTAAAAGTACAAAAAGGTGTTCCTTTTTAACTAGAGCAAATTTGCTATAATGCATCTCTTATTGAGTGAATATGACAAAACAAAAAGTATCACTATAAAATAAGGTTCGTATTTGCATACCTGTTTCTCCTCTCCATCTTTGACGTGATCTTCTAAAGCCCTGTTAATTCTGCCTATGGTTTCGTTGGCTTGCTCCAGGCGTTGTTGTAGCCGCATCATCTCCTCGTTCAGAGTGTCCTTCTTGCGGACCATTGCTGTCAGTTGGGAACTTAGTTCACCGCGCTCCCTGGAGGAAAAAATAATCTCTTATTACCCTTATAGTGATAATGAAGAACAACGCCCATACATCCTCCGGCCTTAGCTCAAGTAAGGCGTATATCAGTAAAAGACTCATGAGAATTCGTCAAAAAGAGTAGAAAGCGGATTAACCTCTCGTCTGTGGAGATTCCAGACACAAAAGATTTGTTATTGTTTTGGTCCATGACATCCACAGACGAAGGGTTAAGGGTTGAACCTCATCTGTTAGCACAGAATCACATAATTTTTTACTACTCTATCCTTTTCGGTCGCTCAAGAACGTCATTTGCTAGAGCGAGAAACGTCGCAGCACTGCCGATGCTGCCGCGTGATATAGCACTTACGCTATCTTTCTCGCTCAAGTAAATGACGATCCTGACAGACAGAAAAGGATAGAGCGTGAAAAAAATAGATTCCGTGCTGACAGATGAGGTTCAACCCTAATATTTCAATGGAAAAATATATAGTTTTTTACTATTTATATACCTAATCAAAAATAAATTAAATGGTGTGTTCCGTCTTTCGGAAGGCATTTTAAGCAACTATCCGTTAAACCAAGTTACAGGCTTATCATAGTCTTAAAAATCCCCTGACAGCCAGTTGACAACTAACTTGCCTCCACCGATCCGCACTGGGCCCGCGTGGTGGAGTATGGCCCACTCCCTCTCACCCTTATTCATAAAAAGAGGCCTTTTTCTTGCAGTGGGAGTAGGTGGTTTGAAGTGTGGTGGTTTGGTGGTAGAGAAGAAAGTTAAAGATATCAAAATGTTCTACGTACCTAACAACCTGTCTCAACTCCAACTCAACTTTCTCCCTCTCCCCCTCGAGGAACTTAATCTTCTCGCACAGGGAAGCCTTGTCCGCTTCGAGCTCCATCCTAGTTTGTTCAGCTGCCAGTAGTTCCTTGCGCAGGGAGCTCAGGTCGCCTTGCTGTTCCGACGACTGACTTGATAGCGATGATTTCTCATCTTCCAACTGCGAGGTAAATAAATAATCAAAATGAGATTAGATCGCTTGATTAATGGATGTGGTCTGAAAGAAGATATAGACACGGATTGGAAATGGTGTGTTGAGGGTGGTTTAGTCATGTAGAAAGTACAGGGTTAGGATTTTAAATTTAAATAAAAAATAAACTATCTGCCAGTTGCACGTACGTTCATTAAAGTTAATCCTCCATTAAATCTCTTGCTGTCACTTTGTGTCTTGTTGACGTAGTAAAAGCTAGTCAGTTTTAATGGAGGATTAACTTTAATGAACGTACGTGCAACTGACCATATGAGAAATAAACTTTTATTTTAGTATTTACTAGAGTTTACGAAGTCGCGGACTTCGTCCGCTCAAATTATATACCAGATTTTAAGTCAGATCATAAGCTATCATACAAAAATCGGTTCAATAGTTTCTGCGTTAAGCTGTTACAAACATACAAACTAACAAAGAAACAGACGGACAAAAATTCTAAAAAAGGTTGTTTTGGAGTCCGGGATACCTAAAAACCATCGTAATCTTTTTCATGTAAATATCTTCAATGTACAGTACACACTTTTGTTACAGTTTTATAATAGTTAAGAAGATCATATAGTAAAGTAGTGCGAATTTCATTTCTTGAAAATTATTTTATCCAAATGTTGACCATCACGTCGGACACACTCTTGAAACCTGGCTTCATTCCATGTCACTCGCTGAATTAGTGATGTTGGAATAGCATTAGCCTCACGAACGATATTTTCTTTTAGTGCTGAGATGGTCGCTGTGTTTGCTTCATAAACTTTACTTTTGAGGTGCCCCAACAGACCCTAAGATCCTCACCTGTTTAACATCCTCCTGTAACTTCTTCTTGTCCGCTTCCAAGTTCCTGAGAGCTGACTCCAGCTTCTCGACCAGGTCTTGAAGATCACCTCTCTCTAATAACGTTCTTTCTAGCTCTATTTCTAAATCGCCTGAAAAACAAGTTTAATTATTGTACCATCATCAAGCACATGAACTGCATTATTGAATGCTGGCCTTCTGAAGAAGGAATTTTGCCATAATCGCCCTTTTGCAGGTGCATTTTTTTTAATGGGCATTGGTCCACCACACAGGTGTCAGGTGCATTTGTGATAGCAATTTGACGGAGGTAGTATGAATGCATGTATGACAAGATGTATGGACTTAGAGGAAGCAAGAGAGGTGTGTCAGAACCGCCCAAAGTGGAGATCTATAGTTTCTGCCTAACCCTCTGGGAAAAAGGCGTAAGTTTATGTATGTATGTATGTAGTATGAATGCTAGTGTTTTTGTGAGCCACAGGCTAGCCACCTTTCATCTATCACTTGACGCGTCGTTTCATCCTGAAACCTTCTATATGCTGAAAGTGAGCCTTCGAACTGCACGCATCAAAAAATAAGAGACTTGTAGCAAGGTTTCTGAGCACAAGGCCAGTTATTACGGTCGTGAGTTTATGTATGTTAGGAATTCTGCTATTGTTTATTTCAAAGACTGATCAGACCAGGCTAAAATGCTGTGATTTATCAATTGAGTAATAGACAGTCAAACGAATTTTGTTTCGGACATAAGCCCACCAAACATTGCCGCCATTCTCGTGTAAACTAGAATCAACTGCGGCGACCACTCACAACACTAGACAATGAAGTCCAGCGAGCGAGCGGGGATAACGCTGATCTGTCTTAGAACCCGCAACGAATTTCATTCACTGTAAGAGACTTACTTCTGTGTTTCTCCATCTGCGACAGTAACGAGTCAGACTCTAACTTCTGCTGGTCGAGCAGGTCCCTCGCCAGGGTCGTCTTGTTGAGCTCCTCGCGCAGCGTCACCAGCTCTGAGCGGAACCGCGATGAACGCTCCTCTTCAGCCCTGCACACATTAGACAGCATGTTAACTTAAATTACGCGGTCGTTCATTCAAAGCATCATAAAACGGCTGACAGTCACCCAAAGGGCAATGGAGAGGGCTATGCCCGGAGTTCCTCTGCGAGATCGAAGGAATTCGCAGAAAATCCAGAGAAGGCGACATGGTAAACTAAAGTGGCAATGGGCGGGGCACATTGCTCGCAGAATAGATGACCGATGGGGTCGCTGAGTTGTCAAGTGGCGACTGCGTACAGGAAGGCGCAGCGTGGGTAGGCGTGGGTAGGTGGGTAGGCGACCGACGTCCTGGTGAAGGCGGCGGGAACCCGTTGGATGAGGGCAACGCAGGACCGGTCGATGTGGGGATCCTTAGGGATGGCCTATTTCCAGCAGTGGATGTCTATCGGCGGAGATGATGAAACATTAATGCGTTACTAATTTTAGTAAGTGCTTTAGACCTTAAAATTAAACAACGTTCACGTCGTCGTCGTAGACCTAACTAACTACCTACCTATAAATGATCTTTCTTCTTTTTCTTTCTTACATTAACACAAACTCTCTACTTCAGAATTGAGCGCTCTCTTCTCACACTCCAACGACTCTATGGTTTTCTCTAGGCGCGAGTTTATCTAGTAATATCTATTTGTAATATCGAATAACTTACCTCAACACAGACTCTCTGTTCTGAGCCTCGCGATGGAGATGGTCCACTTCAGAGTTGAGCGCTCTCTTCTCTCCCTCCAACGACTCTATGGTTTTCTCTAGGCGCGAGTTTATCTTGTATTATCTACTTATAATACCGAATAACTTACCTCAACACAGACTCTCTGTTCTGAGCCTCGCGATGCAGATGGTCCACCTCAGAGTTGAGCGCTCTCTTCTCTCCCTCCAACGACTCTATGCTTTTCTCTAGGCGCGAGTTTATCTTTTGTAGTTTCTCGTAGTCTGACGTTAGAGATTCCACCTGAATAACATTTTCATAGTCATTCGGGTACGGAGTAGTGACATAGGGTGTATACGACAAAATATACAGATAACTTTGTTAAATGTTATTGTTTCTAAGGAATAGTTTCCGTTAGCATACCTAAATTAGATGTATAAGACATCAGCATTTTCGACTGTAGCACGTCATAGAACGGTCTCACGATGCTTGACTAGTACTCCTACAGAAACAAGATGGCGTCAGTACATGCGCTAGCTTTACGTGCTTCTTGCTCGGATCCCCTAAAATTTCCCCAGAAATTGAGGGTTGAGGTGCGGTATCTGAAGCCAGAGAGGGGCAGGGAGTAGCCATGCTATATGTAGAAATATGTATTGAAGGTGAAATAAAACACCCTATAATATTTAAAGGGGTGATTTAGATCATCAAACTGAACAACTGACAGCAAAAATATCTGCTCTTTCATACATTTGAGTCGAGCACTGCAGTTTGGTATGTAACGGCAGATTTTTTTTTTTGCTTTTTCAAGTTTGCTCTTATAGTAAAAGTTGTTCAGTTTGATAGTCTGAACCACCCAAGAAATTTTTTAAAGTGATTTAAAATCGTACAGTATGAATACTATACCATAGCATTAATCTCGACTCTATTCCTCTCTAGATTGTTCTTGTCCATGCGGAGACTCTCCACAGTTTTCTGCATGGAGTCCTTCTCTTGCAGGAGTTGGTTCAAATCTGCGTTTGATTGGTCCAGCTTGCCTGCGCAATATAAATCATATAGTCACTTGGTTAGGAAGGATGGTTACAGATGAGCGAATGCAGTGACAGAATGACGGCCGAGGTGAGAGGCGATCTATAGAACCATTGTGGGATCTATCTATAAAAAGTTTTGTAATATCAATTTGGTATGCCAAGTTTTTTTTTGGGTATCGATTTTTATATTTTTTACGGATAGTAGAAATCATTTTAAGAAACTGATTTAATTTTTTTTGCGATTCATCGAGATTATTAATATAAATTAAATTTTAAATTAATCGGATTTGTAATCTCTAAACCCAAAAGAGGTCGCGAGTAAATAATTCGAACTCCATAGAGAAAAACATATGCAGAATTTAAAAAAAAAGAAATCACCTGCCTTCTGTTTCCAACTCTATGCTGGATACAGAAACGGCAACATCGAATCAAATGTCAAATTCTGACATTGTGAATATATTTTTTCTTGGATCAGTTATTTTAAGTTGATTTTAAGTTTACCAAGGAAGTTTTTGGTCGGACGAGTGAAGTCACTCGTTATTTTATTTAAGACTACGTTATTTTATTAGAATATCTATAATCCTTTCATTATAAAATCTTTTCGATTCAGCCCTCCAAAAAAACCTTGACATACCGAATTAGAGACTACGAGTATCTTTCAGAAACAAATAAAATGTTATGTGTCATTTCTTTCAGTCATTGATGTTAATGCTCATACTCTATTTTAACTAGTCACCGCTTCAAAAGCGTTTTCTTTTTTAAATTTACTTCCCTAGTAACAAAATCAATGTCATTTAGATGTCAAACAAAACTAATGGCAAAGGGATGGACACCATACGGCCCTGTCAAACGTAAATAGTTTCTGATTTTATAATGCAAATGATTCAGAAATAATGAAATATTAAAATATCAAAGTTCGGTTTCATTTGTACAGCTTAGTGACGCTATCTAGGGATCACCGGGAAAATTGCTAGAAAAACGCACATTAATTACGTATTCGTCGCGGCACGGATCTTGAACACTGAACCTTATGTTCAAGGCACTATGCACTATTTTCGTCTAAATAAACTTGTTCGAGCGCACAAGATCCGTACCACGTCGTCCGTACAATGACATCTTATATCATAGGGTACCTACACCTACGCAGAATAAGTATGTGTAATTATTACCTTGAAGATCTTGCACTTTGCTCTCCAGTGAACCGATATTAGTATCGGCCGCCTCACAATGTTTCCTGCTTGTCATTAATTGTTCTCTTGTGTTTTGTAGTTTCACCTGTAAATTGAAAATTCTTTTTAAACTAAGTCAGTTGGTGCACGTCTTTCGACCGTTGGAATGGAACCGTTGAAATAGTATTTCATCTCGAGAACCGGTGCTTTATGTACCAATGAGTCTTTCTTACTCATGACACAGGTTCAACACTCTATAGAACGTTTTTGAATTTCGAAATGCCATCTGCACATTCGCACTTTGTGCAAACTGTCCATGACAAGGAATATACTACTCTCTACCGAGAGAAGAAACTCAACCGCCGTCCAATCAAAGGCGACATACATATATACTACTGAGACACCGCGGATCCGCAGTGAACTAATCTCGAATAAAAAAAAAAGCGGGAAATTTAAAAATGGAAGTTTTTTTTGTGTTGTGAAAAATTTGACAGCTAAGACAAGGCGCGCACGATCAACTTTTCTCCGCAACTACTTAATTTGTCTCTCATAGGGTTTGTATGGAAAGTCTCGTCGTTACATGCGCGCACTTTCATACAAGCCTATAGACTTGATGTGAGAGACAAATTAGTTACGGAGACCATAGTTGCTCGTGCGCGCCTAGTCTAAAGGCAAACTCGCACTTCTAAATTGTGCGTTAGTTTGTTGTGTTAAAAGAAATAAAACTGCTCTCTGAGGTGCATAAACATCTTATTTATTTTATATAATGGCACTGTCTGTGAAACAAGTCCTCGAAGTGCTTTTTACATACAACTTTGTTGCTAGTAAATAGCTTGTTAAGCGACTCTAAAGACCATGATTCCTGTTTTGGCCATGCGTTAGCTCTGAAACAAAAATTCTGTAAAGCTATTTTGTTAACACAAATTAAAACCGCAATCCGGTAAAAATGTTTTTATTAAATAAGAATGTAGGTAATACGCTTTGTTCCCTGTATACCGGATTCCAAAAATACCAGATGACCACTTGCTGTATGATGAGGAAGAATCCGTAGATTAATGAAGAATCTGCATTTGATATAAGCTTCAGTATTTCTATCATGGTGTAAAAATAGCTAGGTAAACTCACCGCAAAATGTTTGTTTTTCCAGGCTTAGGAAATCGATGAAATGGTAACAAATTATCCTGTTGCGGTGTAATTCCGCATTTTGAGCACTTACGGTGTATATCTGTGGACATGTTTGTCCAATAACTACAGAAAATTAATTAAACAAAGTCTCACAAAATTTTAAATTACACGCCATAAGTGAAAACCCCGAAAGTGACGTTTGTGATGGGGTTGCTAGGTTAAAGCTTTAAACTTATACTTTTACTTTACATTTACAAATAAATTGTACATATAGTACCAAAATAATCAAAGAATTGACAAATAGACATTCAATTTCAATAAATTCATGTATTTATTTAATTATACACCTAATTTTAACTTGTTGTTGTTTCTACTCTTTTTCTACTATATTTTTTTGAATCACGTACAAGACAACACTACTTGTTCCGCAACGCACACTAACAAATAGCCATGAGAAAAAGCATTAGTACCACACATGAAACCCCATGGTCCATGACATTGCGTGTTTATTGTTCGTTCTGTTATTAAAAATAGTATTTGAGGGAATTTAACGTTATTTTTCTACATTTTTTGTGCACTGAAAATACACAATTGTATGTAGCAAAATTCAACGGGTGTGCGCGCCTGATAGCATTCCCTTGCTCGGCTCTCCTAAAGTGTCCCCAGAAAGTGTGATATGAGGAAAGGGTATCTGAAGTCAGAGGGGGTCGGGGAGTGGCCGTTCTGTATGTAGGACTATAAACTATTACCTATTCTGTGCTTATGTACGTAATACCGACTGCTCTCAAACGGTGAAGGGAAACATTGTGAGAAAACCTGCATACGCTGAAGAAGAAATTCTGATGCGTATGTGAAGTCTACCATACCAACCCGTATTGGGCATGCGTGAACTAAAGCTTCGAGGGTAGGTCAGTGCCGTGCAGTGGGACATATACAGGATGTAACAAAACACCCCAGTAATACTTAAGGGGGTGCTTCAGCCCATCAAACTGAACAACTTTCACTATGGAGCCAACTGCGAAATCGCGAAAAATAAATGTATGGGACAGCAGATTTTTTTTCATTATATTAGTGACTTAGCAATTCTGCTTCCGTAATACATGTTTTATTTACTTCATTCTTTGCTACGTATAAAACTGAGACTGCTTTCCCTTATTAACATGGAAATAAGCCTATCAAACACGGATACTAGTCATTACCTATTATTTCATTGGTAGCTAGTATTAGCAGGGGTATGGTACATACTAGTATTAGCAGTTATATCTGTGAAAGTGGACGTGTCACATCTCTAAAATGATGTCTCATAATCACAAAGCTATCGTGGACGCTCTATAGGATACTTTTTAAGGTCCACGCAGGGGTGCGGTCAGAACCTACGCCCAGAGTGCACTCTGGGTGCAACTTTTCGCACTAACGCCGTTCAGAGCCTCGGTGAAAAAACGCTCTTTGCAACTCGGTTGTCACAACTCAACCGTTCCGAACCTCTGACAGGTTGCAACTTTTAACCATCAAATTCGACGGTTAAAAAACACTCTGACGTTTTGATTATCTGTGGTTACTTGACTAATTGCTCATTTTGAATAAAAGTTAGTTTTTTTCAAATTATTTTTATTCACTCTTTGATTCTCTAGCATGGAAGATGAGTTTATATTGTATTTGGAAATGATGGAAGCCCTGGAAGCCTTGGAAGCCCATATTACTGTCAATGTCAAAATTTGAGGTTATAAAACAACCGGGATCGTTCCGTACCTTATTGCGAGTTGAAAAACAACTGTTCGTTCCGTACCTTAGATTGAAAAACAACCAAACAACCGCACCCGCAGCCCTGGGGCAAGTATAAAAATAAATAACTAACCTGTAGCTCGTGTATCTGTATCTGGTACTTGTGCAGTGCTGCCTGGACGGCTGATATGGTGCTCTCGGCGAACGCAGTCGCGTTGGCAGACTGAGAGATGTTGCGCTTCGGTGACCTGCTGATTATATATTTTTATATTACAGAGATTGGATCTTGTTTCAAAAGTAGCGCAGTCTTAGCATTGACCGGTGGCGAAACCATAGACACAGAATAGGTAATAGTTCAGATACCCCACCTCACTTCACACTTTCTGGGGACACTTTAGGGGAGCCGAGGAACTGCATTCTAGGGCAGTTGTTTTATTCCTTTTTTTTTTACTTCGAGATCTCACATTCAAAGGGAGGAAGACTGATCAAGTGGGACGAGAATACTATTCAAATTGAGACTAGACGAATTTAGGAAACTAGATCGTTTGGTACATCTGTCATTTTTGCACAATAGCACAGAATAGGTAATAGTACCTATATAGTTCTACATACAGAACGGCCACTCCCCGCCCCTCTGACTTCAGATACCTTACCTCACACCACACTTTCTGGGAAACTTGAGAGGCTGAGCAAGGGAATACAGTCAGACACGCGCACCCGTTGGATTTGACTACATAAAATTGTATCTATTCAGTGCTAAAAAACGTTGAAAAATAACGCTAAATTCACATTTTCGGTAATTACTTAGCTCAAATACTATTGTAAATAACAGAACGAATAATAGAGGTATCGAAATATAGATGACGTTAAATACAAAGAGCTGTCTTTTAGCCCTACTGACAGTTTGCACAAAGTGCGCATGTGCAGACACCATTTCGAAAATCAAAAAGGTTCTATAGAGTGCCAGACCTGTGCCATAGATTAATATGTATATTGGTTATAGATAAGTAAGTTGCCTAGGATTTCAGGACGTCTAATTATTAGCGTTGCCGCTTATTAGCACCAGTGGGAGCCACATTGTGAAATAAATTGAAAAATACGGTCAGCCGACACGAGGATCGAACCATAACCACCCGAATCATGAGCCGGTTGTCTAGACTCTAGACCACTATACTTCATTCCAAATAAGGACGAAAAGATTTTCCGATTCCTGTATAGCTTTCTGGCCAATTCTGTTTAACAAATATGATTTATTTATGAGAAAGATGCCCCCCCCCCCCCCCCCCACCCTTCACACTGGACAGAGTTTCGGTACTACTGGTGAAACGTGGAAGCTCTGAGGTTTCAGAACATCTCCGACTACCCCCTCGGGGAATATAGTCGTGAGCATGTACATACATACATGTACTATCCGACATATCTTTGACGTTACTAAAGCTGTTCTAAGAATAAGTGAAAAGAGGTGTTTCAAATCTCTGGTTCTGTAATCCAAAATAGCCTTAAAATTTCGTTGCTCTTTGGAATGTAGTATAGACCAACAAGACAGTGATTGATATGAGCGAAATCTCTCACTACTACAGCAGCGAGGTGTAGCGGGCTATCGCACCAGTTTAGATACAAATCCAAATTCAACACAGTGCTTTGATACGTCACCGATAGATGTCGGAAGCTGACTATGGAAAATCAGCGTTCCACTTAATTTGTACTAAGATAACATAGCATGAGCGAAATCTGAGTTCATATAGCGCACCATGGGTAGGCAGCCTAGATACGACCATAGCTGACTGGCAAATCTTTACACTACAGAATTAGTGATTGTTATGGGACATACGAGTAGCTCAGGCACGAAAGAAGAAAAAGAATACAGGGATTATTGTACAAAGTTTGTTATAGCTTGTATAATCCCACTGCACGTCAAAGGCTTCTCATGATTCAGGCCAGGTATCCATGAAAGCAGAGATGAGCGGAGAGGCGATTTGGCTCGTTTAGAAAACGTGGAGATATTTGTGTCACCGACCTGTCAGAGAGGTGCATGTGTGAGGGCGGTACGTTGGTCTCGGAGTCCTGTATGAGCGCGCGAGCGACTTCCTCCAGCGCCGAGCGCATCACGTTCGCCTCCGAGCATAGAGTCTCAGCACACTCGCAACGCTCCTCCTGTTAATACATAATTTATCACAAATCTATTAAATCTTATCTACCCCCTGCTGGACAAGGGCTCGCGGCATTTTGGGAGTATGAATTATAATAGGATAGAGTCATGAGAGCAATAATGATTACTCTGCTATCCTTTACTACTAAAACAACAGCGTTTGCTCTTACGTTTGTCGAAAGGCGATGTTTCAGAGAAACACAGAACATTTTTCTACTGTGAATAGATCTTTCACCAAGGTCCACGTTTCTGCGTTATACCCGTAGGTTATTAGTATAACTGGCATGAAGCCCTGATTGAATACCTTCATTTCAAGTATTGGGATAAGGCTGGCTTAATTAAATCAGCTAAAATATGTCGTAACTCGATAGCAATAAGAATAATAAATACCAACCCATTTAATTCCCACCCTTAGCTCTAGTTGATGCCTGATTGATTCTACAGTATCATAGGTATTTGTTGTGTTGTTTTTGTCTGTGATGTCCATATACCTATCTGTTGTTTTGTTTGTTTTAGATGGTGAACAGTTAATCTCCGCTAAGTAAAACGGAGTCTTCAACTTCAAAAACTGACCACGACTCGATAATTTCGTGTCTTTTCCACTACGCTGACATTGGCGGAATTATTGTGCCTTGACACAATAACAAAGGCCATAAATAAAAAAAAAGAAGGTATTTTCCAAACTAAAACAAGCCATTATCTCCTCAGCAATAAGAACACAAATGTCCCTGAAGTTTTCCCAGTAAACGCTGAATACGGGCGTCTCTCTCCCTTAGTTCAGTGATGGCGGAGTCACGCTGTGACGTCATATCTCGTAGGTCCACTCCAACGAATAGTATTGTAGTCGACCTCGCTGGTCCACTCCCATTAATCCTGCAGTAACGAAACCTTCTCCAAACTAAAATAAGCCATATCTCCTCAGCAATAAGAACACAAATACATTACCAGTCCCTGTAGTTCTCCCAGTAGGCGCTGAATACGGGCGTCTCTCTCCCTTAGTTCAGTGATGGCGGAGTCGCGCTGTGACGTCATATCTCGTAGGTCCACTCGCATTGATTCTACAGTGATGTTCGGAGTTGAATAGTTGTTCACGTTGACGGTGGATGACTGGTTGTCTGGTTGTTGTTGCTGTAAATAAAAGAATGGAATTTGAATTAAAAATTTTCTGTAGTAAACTATATTGCGTTGATATTGAAATCGTCATAGCCAATGATTTGCTATCAACTTTTGAGGAGTTCCATTGTCTTTTTTCGAAGTTGTTCATCAGATCTTCACAAAACGGGATCAACTGCCCTCGAGTTGGTAAATTTTTCAGAACTAAAACCAATGATCCAAATCGGAAATGCTGAAGTTATCATGTAACATGCAAAAGAAAGTAAAATCAAAATGAATTGAGAACCTATTTTTTTTTAATAAAAAATAATAACAGAGTTCAAATTGGTATTGCAATAATTTTCTCGACACTTCACGATCTATACTTGGGTTAAGGTTTAGAGATGTCTCCAAAGCCAAACATTAGTTTTATTTTATTTTTCAGTTTTGGACACAAACAGTCTCTAAGTCGTCCTATATGATAACCACCGGTCCAACTTAGAAATGTAAGTCTTTAACCCAACTGTGAAATGGGAAATTATTCTGGAATTACACTAGGGCGCATAATCAATTCTATGTAAATGAACTGGCGAGCAAAAGTTAAACAATAAAACATACCTTCAGTCCCTGCCCGGCAGCATAAGCGTTGATGGAGAAGCCACTCAGCATGCCAACCAGCTCACGAGCGTTAGAGTCAAAGTCGTTCTTCACACGGAACAGATCCCTCTCGGTGCTGGTCTGGAGCTCGGAGAAGAAACGCTTGACTGCCACCACCTCACGCCAGAGCGAGAGAAGGCGGTTGTGCTCGCCGGTGTAGTAGTCGTTGAAGGCCTGAGGAATACGTAATAATATAATATATTATAAGCCTTTATTCATATCTGTTTCTGCTTTATTCTAGTAGTTTTGATCGTTTTTGTCAGTCTGTTTGCCAATTGGCACAGGCCTCCTCCAACCTTCTCATTTGATACAAACAAAGCCATAGAATCAACAGCTGGTCATATAAAATATTATCTGAGTTCTATTGTTCACTCGGTTTAATCATTGAGGCAATAAATAGAGAAAAAAATTACTTCAAGACAAGCTCCAACAAGAAGGGTGTAAAGATCAGGAAACCTTTTGTATGTCCTTTCACATGACTTAATCATAATCATAATCATAAATTCTTTATTGTAATACACAGGTTAATGGGTTGACATGGTGTTTTATATAATGTTCACTGTGATCCACCAAAAGGCATACAATAGGTAGATACATATACATGATGCATTACATTAATTAATTCAATACAATAGTCTTTATCTCATTGTTAAATTTCATTTTTATAGGCATAATGTCAATCGATACAATAATAAATCACATAAGTAAATCACTTAAGACTGAGATGCATTGAATACAATTGTCGTCATCATCATCATCATCATCATCATCAGCCTATATACGTCCCACTGCAGGGCACAGGCCTACCCTCTAGGAGGGTGAATGGGCATTAGACCACCACGCGAGCCCAATGCGGATTGGTAGACTTCACATATGCATCAGAATTTCTTCTTCAGCATATCCAGGTTTCCTTACGATATTTTCCTTCACCGTTTGAGAGCAGTCGGTAATATGTACATAATTGGTATTACAATACAATTGTGATCCCCAGTAATGAGGAGTAGACAACAAAGACCACAGACGACATATCAAATAAAAACCCACTGTCATTTTATTGTTTTAAAAAGCTTTTAAATGACAGTTTTTTTTTATTTTAAGAGTGTTTTTTTTGTGGTTTAACTATTGATATACCTGTTCCTCATCCTTCCACTCATCCTCCTTGATGGACATCTCGTCCCGCAGCGCCTCCCAGTCATTGGTCAACTTCTGCAGGTCGTTGGTGAGCGCCTCGTTCAACTGGTGTGACTCTTCCAGCTGGTCGTGCAGCAGGTTGTTCTGTGATACCAGCTTCTCACACCTATGAGTTTTAAACAGGTTTATACCCATTTGCAATATAATATAAACCACAGTGAAAGTGCCATGGGAGTGGCTGGCGAGTGCCAGAACTGAATAACTGGTTTACTATCCTTTTCTAAGTCCTACATATGACTATAATTTTTTTTGTTTTCTTTTGTTTCTCACGCTGCAAGTCTGGTGGAGTACGGACGCGTGCGTATCGCCGCATTGGGCTTGTAAGTGGCTCCGCCATTTTGTGAACTCTTTTGTGTTTTAACCTTAAAACAATCACTTGAGATTATAAACTACTTAAATTGGCAAAACTGCCACGCTAGACTTAATTAACACTACTGATCATTTTCCTTCATATACTCTCCACATAACGAGACATTGGCTGAATTGTGATAACACATCGGATACCATTAAACAAAAATTGAATTGAATTGCATTTTCTATTGTGTCTGAAATCTCGACACACGACGGGTTAATCTACAATCGGCCAACGATGGATAATCAGATTGTTTCTCTGTTGCTCGTGAGTTTCTTCTTTGGGTGATTCTTCATCAAGCCCATTTTTTCACTACCTGAATGTGTGATCCAGTATATGCCACCTCTTAAGACTTGTCCTCTGATTATGATTGCAAAGATTTCTGGCCAATCTAATAGTGTGTGCCTTGAGCTTTTTCATGCAGCTCCTCCTAATACAAGGTGTTACAAAAATACAAATAAACATTTAAGGGGGTGGTTTAGATCATCAAACTGAACAACTTTCACTACGGGACCAAAATCGAAATCGCAAAAAAAAATCTGATATTCCATACTAAACTACAAATCTACTCGAGCTAAATGTTTGGGACTAAGTGATTTTTTTTTCGCGATTTCGATATTGGTCCTATAGAAAGTTGTTCAGTTTGATGGTCTAAACGATCCCCTTAAAGTTTAACATTTTTATTTTTACTTTTGTAACACCCAGTACAGCAGCCTATTCTACGAACTATACTTTGGACCATATATTAGTCTAAAGATGACTATATTTGTAAATTACTCATTGCTACGAGTCGACCTGGACGGGGATCGAACCATCGCCTCCTGCACGGCAGGCAAGGTTACTCGCGACTGTACTACGACTTTTCATCTAGTTTTGGATAAAACTTTGGGTCACTAAATTATTAGCTTTTCACTCACTTGCGTCTTTCCTCATCAAGCCGCCGCAGCGCCGTCTCCAGGTCGTTAATCCTTTCATCCCGGCGCGAGTCGGTGTCCGACCGGCTTGATGACGACACGGGCGGCGGGAGAGCTATGCTGGACTTGGTAGGCCGGTACGTGGTCACCTCGCTTCGAGGAGTCGTCTCGACCATTTGGTGCTCAAGTTCCGAGCATCGCTGCTTGTATTGGAGCACCTGTTTTGATCGAATTTGGATGATTGTTGAATCTTTTGATTAGGAATTTTGGTGGTAGTTGCATTTTGTGTAAGTATGTGTTGATCATGAAGGAAAATGTATTAAAATCTTTAGAAAAAAGAAGGTAAAAATTCAGATTTTCCGATTCGAACGCAGCGCGCGAGCGAATTTTTGGAGTTTGATTGAAATGTCAATGTCAATTTGACAGAAAAACATTACGTTCAGAAATAAAGTACTTTTTTTTTAACACGCAAAAATTATTCAACCTACTCGAGCCTCAAGCAGTAGGAAAAAAATTTATACTGATCTTTTCATCTAAACAGCGAAAAAAAGGATAATTTGGTTGGTATTTTTCATGTCATAAATTAGAATCGAATTATATTGTATCATTTTGTATTTCGTGACAACAGAATCCAATTTCTAAAACTAAATTTATTTTACCTTTGCCTGCAGCCTGGATACAAGCGCCGCCTGGCCCTGCTGAGCTCGGCGGTAGGCATCAAGTCTGCGCTTATGATCAGCCGCTTCGCCAGCAAGCCTTGCGCGCAGCTCTTCATTCTGCCTCCGCAGGTCACTACCGGCGCTGCCAACGGGCGAGTCCATTTCTGGTGGACTATCCAGCGATTTCTGTATGTTGAAAAAAAATTATGTATTTAATGTTTTGTGGTTGTGGCGATCCTTGTGGGAGGACTATTATGTCCAGCAGTGAACGTCTTACGACTGATATGATGATACGATATTTTAGTTTACCTGACTATTCTAGGCGTTCGATATGAAATAAGCAGTTACTTGAATCTCATTTGCCAGCACCGAATCGCAATTTTCCGTCGCTCCATCCTTTTCTGTCCCTCAGGAACGTCTTTTGCTACTTTGCTAGGGCGAGAAAGATACCGTGAATGCGATAGCACGCGGCAGCACCGGCAGTGCCTCAGATTAATAGGCAGTGCTGCGACCTTTCTCGTTCTAGCCAGACGTTCCATCCTGAACGACAGAAAAGGATAGAGCGCGTGAAAAAAATCGATTCTGTGCTACCAGATTAGGCTCAACCCTTATTCACCATTGAAAAGCTTCTTGTGCTTCGGAAGGCACATTTAGCAGCAGTTGGCCGATTTTTTCAATTGTCAGACTGAGTCAGTTAGGATGATAATAGTTTAAGTATTTCTTGAAACACAAATAATTTATCTACCAGCGATCCAGGAACATTGCTGGAAAACTCTTTGAATCTAGTTTGGAAAATAGGCACCAAAGAGACATTATTGGGATTATTTGAGATTTCGGTATAACAAATTATTAATGATTCTAAATTTTGTTTATGTGAACTGGCAAGATATTTTGAAAAAAATATCAAAAGCCATAAAAACTAAAAATAGACATACAAACATACATACATACATACATACATACATACGCTCGAAAAACATAACCCTCCTTCTGGCGCAGTCGGGTAAAAAGGAAGAAAACTTTTCTTTTTAATTGAGGTAGGAATATGGCTTGACGTAATTTTTTTCTTACATATAGCTGCCTATTCTGTATTCCTTAGATGTAGTGAAAACTCTTTGGTTGTATGAAAAATATGTAGACTAATAAAAAAAAATTTCAATTCTCCCAATCAAATCCCAATCGTACCTACTATTCGTAACGTAAAATAGTAGGTAGGTAGGTACAAATTATAATATCTTTGCTCGTATCTAAGACTTTTATTAGGTCGTTGATTTATGAAAAACATCAAATAATTTATTTAATGAAATCGATACCTATGAACCTTACTTATTTTATTCATACTCGTAGAAATAAATTTCATCTAACGATTGAAAAACCGGCCCTAAAACTGTTCTGTTAGGTGCTAAGTACCTATAAATTATACCAATAGTTAACATTTTTAACACCTAAAAACTACATATTCTTTAATTTTTTGTGTGAAAGTGGAGATCAAACCTATCTAGAATAACTGTAAAAAAATGTAAGTACCCAAATAAGTACAAAATGTCATCCAATTCATTGTAGTCATTTCCGAATTTAAAAACCCAAATTTTTTTTTTGCGAATGTTTCATAAAGTTCCTACTTTTATCTGAACTGAACTGAACAACTTTCTCTAAGAAACCTATAGGAAATACCTAAGCAAAAAAAAATTTCGACTTTTCATACAAACGAGATATTTTTTTTTTTTTACTCAGCTCATGATTGTTTTTAATCTTTGACTATTTATATGTGGACTGGTTACGCGTGTAATTCTACTAACAAACATTTCTGCCACTTTTTGCGGGGGGCGAGGTAACATGAAATCCGCAACTTTGGATTTTATTCCCCATAACTTTAGATTCTAATTTTGAATGTTAATAATCATGAAAAGTAGTCTCGTGTGAACCCCAAACGTTCCAAGTTCGAAGTTATTATTTCGCAATTATAGGCTGTCTCGTTTAGTGATAAGGTGTAAAATTGAATGTAAATGGTGCTTATACCGTGGCAGAGGGGAAATGCTACCGCAAGGCTAGTCCTTATAATAATTGGTCAAAGTATTTAATATAGAAAGTCCAAACATTTTTTTGCGAATTTCTATATCTATTTCTAGGTTTCTTTGAGAAAGTTGTTCTTTATCATGGGTGCAACTGTTTAATATCAAGTTTTGTTTAAATGTATTTAGCTCCTAGCTACATAGGTAGGTACCCGGTAGTGCATGTGTAGCAGCAATAATTGTATCTACAATTTAAGAAAATGTAGGCTTTCTTGTAAATGCAGTCTGCAGAAAATGTTCCTGTTCCCAGTTATAAAATAAAATACCTTGGAATTATCATAAAATGTACTACTCCGCCTACCAGCACGCTACTGACAGTGTAGTTAAATACCTCAGGTAAATAATATATTAGGTATTTACAAATTTGGACGAAATTTTGCACAAAAGCTAGGTTGCCAGAAGGGAGGAAGTGTGCTCGGTGATCTCCTACCGATGGGAACTCGAGCGCTCCTCGGCGTCGTCAAACCTTCCCTCGTAGTCAACTTTCAAACATTAACAACGCATCCTTACCTCCTTCTTGAGCCGCTGATGGGGAAGCGTGCTCAGTGGTCTTCTGCCGATGGGAGCCCGAGCGCTCCTCGGGTTCGTCAAACCTTCCCTCGTAGTCAACTTTCAAACATTAACAACGCATCCTTACCTCCTTCTTGAGCCGCTGATGGGGAAGCGTGCTCAGTGGTCTTCTGCCGATGGGAACTCGAGCGCTCCTCGGCGTCATAAAACCTTCCCTCGTAGTCAACTTTCAAACATTAACAACGCATCCTCACCTCCTTCTTGAGCCGCTGATGGGGAAGCGTGCTCAGTGGTCTTCTGCCGATGGGAGCCCGAGCGCTCCTCGGGTTCGTCAAACCTTCCCTCGTAGTCAACTTTCAAACATTGACAACGCATCCTCACCTCCTTCTTGAGCCGCTAATGGGGAAGCGTGCTTGGTGGTCTCCTGCGGATGGGAGCCCGAGCGTTCCTTGGCGTCCTTAAGCCTTCCCTCGTAGTCAACTTTCAAACATTAACAACGCATCCTCACCTCCTTCTTGAGCCGCTGATGGGGAAGCGTGCTCGGTGGTCTCCTGCCGATAGGAGTCCGAGCGCTCCTCGGCGTCCTTAAACCTTCCCTCGTAGTCAACTTTCAAACATTAAAAACGCATCCTCACCTCCTTCTTGAGCCGCTGATGGGGAAGCGTGCTCGGTGGTCTCCTGCCGACAGGAGTCCGAGCGCTCCTCGGCGTCCTTAAGCGTTCCCTCGTAGTCAACTTTCAAACATTAAAAACGCATCCTCACCTCCTTCTTGAGCCGCTGATGGGGAAGCGTGCTCGGTGGTCTCCTGCCGACAGGAGTCCGAGCGCTCCTCGGCGTCCTTAAACCTTCCCTCGTAGTCAACTTTCAAACATTAAAAACGCATCCTCACCTCCTTCTTGAGCCGCTGATGGGGAAGCGTGCTCGGTGGTCTCCTGCCAACAGGAGTCCGAGCGCTCCTCGGCGTCCTTAAGCCTTCCCTCGTAGTCAACTTTCAAACATTAAAAACGCATCCTCACCTCCTTCTTGAGCCGCTGATGGGGAAGCGTGCTCGGTGGTCTCCTGCCGATAGGAGCCCGAGCGCTCCTCGGCGTCGTCAAACCTTCCCTCGTAGGCAACTGTCAAACAAGAGTGTGTGTTTAAACCTGGTTCAAACATTGGTACATTATCACAAGGATATGGTTAGGCCTTAGTATATTGGTCTCCACCAGAATCCATGACAAATTTATCCTGTTTGGTTACTGTTGATCCTGATTTACTGGAGCACAGTGGTGGGCTATTGGTGGGCCTATATAGGTAGGTAGATAACATACTAACTACAACTTTTTTTATTTATTAACTT
The DNA here is from genome assembly GCA_963924505.1 of Agonopterix alstromeriana. Taxonomy (NCBI): domain Eukaryota; kingdom Metazoa; phylum Arthropoda; class Insecta; order Lepidoptera; family Depressariidae; genus Agonopterix; species Agonopterix alstromeriana. The sequence continues at coordinate 15,506,864 of OZ004671.1, read as the reverse complement.
CCTATCGTACAGATTTTGCAATCATTTGAATGTGACGAATGACGGTAAAATCAGGCGCTTATTTTGTCTGCTGAATTGGAACTATACACAGATATCTAGGTATGTAGATACATACTTAACAATTTTAGCACATTTTTTTAACATTAGACAAGGTAAATTTCGTACCAATGCAAGCTACAGAGTAGCCACACTATGCGTCAGCATCTAAATCAGTAAGACACTAAAAATGGTACTTAACTATTGGTAGGTTAACTATAATACGTAAGTGGGATTATCTGAGTGTACTATAATACTATAATAGTCTTCTAAGTATTCTTCATGAAAATCATTTGTTTTCGTAGCAAGTAAATACATACTAAAACTATGATAAAACATAACTGAATAGACCTGAAATGTCACTTTCTTTTTAACTTTCCTCTTGTGTTTCAACTCAAAGTACAAATGCCTCGCCGATTTATACTCGTAAGACATTTTACTCCACCAAAAGCACTAAAACCGCATCACTATCGCAAAAAAAAAAAAAGTTTGTATAAGAGGGCGTTGCAAAAAGATGATAATAGCAGCACTATTTTAGAAAAAAATGTTCTACGGAAGGCGTTAAAAAGGTATAATAAACCGCACTACTAACTAAAGCAAGACATTGATGGAAATGCGGTAGGTTGCACAAAGGTTTCTGGGTAGGGAAAGCTGGCTATCGGCCTTACCATCTAATTACCACCCCCTGCATTTTACTCACTAAACCCCCTAGGAAGAAACAAGCCGTCCCTTTTTAGCACTGAATAAATCATTAGTTATGTTTACCTACAGGTACCTAGGCAGCAAGGTGTAAATATGAACACAAATTCGGTAATGTTATTAATTTCAATCCGGCCAAATTGTTCTACCTACTTAGATAGTCACTCACCTCAAGAATTTATTGTATTATTGCCAAATGTTTAGTAAACAAAAATCGCCAAATGGGATTGGGTCGGCCATGTCTGGCCGGATTGCACCCGGCAGAAAGATGGACCAAATAAATGGGCCAAAAAAAAGGTCGACCTCGGATCTCACCGATCCCAGCTACCCAATCCGCCGCGTAGCCCCAGCAACGTCCTATGCCGAGGTCCGTACCCCCCTGGGGTGCCCCTAGGTCGGTTGCTTAAGTTTATTCAATTGGCTCGGTGACCCTTCTGGTCCCTCCAATAGTCCGCAGTAAAAAGCAGTAAATGCTCCCTGAGCAAAGGTGTATACGTCTTTCCAAAAAAAAAAAAAAATAATCGACCTCGGAAGAAATGGAGGGACGACCTGGATTCCTCCAACGATGGGAGGATGGAGCTTGGAAGAAACGGAGGGACGCCCCAACGATGGATGGATGGAGCTGACTAAAGACAGGGATGCATGGAAAATGAAGGGGCCATTGCCTAGCAGTGGGATGAAATAGGCTAAGAAAATAGAAAATGGTAAACTTGGGCTCGTCGTATAAACATTTTCATAGGCGCTTTTATTAATCTCGCATTTTTGAATTGAATTTTTTATCTCCAATCTTGAAGCTATGTAAATGCAGGTAACTAAATTGAATTTTGGTATCCTCACTGTTAAACTTTAGTGTTTAAACCACCTTTTAGTATGATTTATGGCAACCATACACAAACAATGATTAAAAGTACAATAATAATAATAAATTAACTAACACCTTTGCTAGTAGGTACCCTAGTTACAGTCCTCAACGTAGGTCAACCACCTATAACATAATACCATTTGTAACCTTGTGCTTACACATTGACCAAACGTAAACAACCACTTCTAAACCTTACTGTGAAAGAAAACGGGAACTTAATCTTATTTTATGAAATAAAAACCTTGCGTACCTATTAACATTAATTTAAATGTTATAAAGATACACTATCGAGGATATTATGCACAACTTGATTTCACAAATCACTTGGTTTAGCGATTGATAATACGCAGGTAACCTAGCAACGCAATCAGGACACGCTTTCTTTGTGAAGTGTACACTAGGACCGGGTACAGTCATGCTTACATATTTATTTTAATAAGTATACAGTCACGTTTGGCTCATATTTTGTAACCAATCATGACTGTGTTGGACTAGATCGGAATCTTATCTCTTGACGCCACATTTCAATGAAAACGATAATACATTAAATAAAATAGCGTTATTACTATCGCACTTATAAATGGTATGATTATAATGGCGAGAAAAAAAACAGGGTCCTTCTTAATATGAATGTGCTGTTGCTTTTTTAAGGGGATGATCAGACCATCAAACTGAACAACTTTCTCCATGGGGCCAACATTGAAATCGCGAAAAAAAAATCTGCTGTCCCATACATTTAGCTCAAGTAGGTTTGCTGTTTTGTATGGAACAGCTGATTTTTTTTGTTGCGATTTCGATATTGTTGCTATAGAGAAAGTTGTTCAGTTTGATGGTCTGAAGCACCCCCTAAAGTTTCCAACGGGTTTTTTTATACCCTGTATATGGCTGATAGTTGTAGCATAAAGATTCTGATCACCCCGAAAGGAATTACAGACGTGGGTTTACAAATGATTATGTAGTGTGTTTTAAGACTTTTTATTACTTACTTAAATCGATAGTTTTACCTTTTATAGAGCCAAGCCAGATTTTTTATTAAAACAGAATCACAGTGGACAACGATTATTTGAATTAATCGTTCGCCTCCATTGCATGAAATTGTAACTATGGATACACATTCACGCGTCGTTATGTTGCTGACTGTACTTATTTTTTGTTACTTGGTTACAATCTTTTTTTTTAGTCGAAAAATCATTAAAATCCAATTAGATCAGTCATCACGTCACATCATTTTTTTTTTCACGTCTTGAAATCTGCGTCACTTCCACCACATTTTTTAAATCTCCTTTTTTATCTCGTTAATTTAATTTAATAAGTAAAGTAAGTACCTACTTGTGTTACATGTGTACCTATGTTACCCCTAAGAGCAGGGAAGGTGTACTGTTTAAAAATTTACAAAAACATTCGTTTTGAAGGGTGGTGTATTGGTGGGCGATTCGCTTGGCTGGCCACCCTTCTTTAGACCATGTATGCGCATTATTATCTCTGATAACGATATCAACACTATTTTATCGATTTTCATATTGCTAAGTTAGTCTTTTATGTTGCAGAGGAACGAACATAAGAATATATACCTAGATAGATGTACAAATATAAATACAAAACCATAATAAGCTGGCCGCGCGTAGGTCGAGTAACGTATTATGTCGCGCGGCCAGCTTATGTTGGATTTGTATAGCTTGATGTGTCGCCGTCTGTATAGGGTTTTAGGGTAAACAGTTGCATTACTTTAAGGTGTGATTGTACCCATGATACTGAACAACTGTCCCTAAGAAACTTATACGAAATTGTTGATCGAACGTTTTTATGAAAAGTGGAAAAACATTACGAATACCCTATTAGGTTTCTTAGGGAATTTTTTTCAGTATCATGGGTACAATCACCCCACATTGCAGACTGAATCACCTGATTGCACCTGATTGTCTGAAAAGAAATATGATTCCGTGTTTTGGATGGCACGTCAAGCCGTGGTCACGGCTACTATCTTTGCTGGTACTAGTCGTTACATACAAACCACGTCAGAGGCCGTAAGGCGGTCTGAAAAAACTCTGACACCAGGGCTTGCTGCCCACACGATAAGAAGTTGTAACTTGCGATGTGCAAGCCAATTTAGATTAAATTACTTAGAGCGTAGAGGCGAAAAACGAAACCGGAATATTAAAATTTGTTGATTTTTTGCCGATTCTCGCACCCCGGCACCTAATAGTTTAAGACGGCACTGAGAGGGATAGGTACCTAGGCTGATGATGATAGTTCAGTTTTGTTGATTATCTGATTGGACTTTAGTCGCGGATATTTTAAAATGACAAACAGCTAAATTGAAACAACATTCAAAACAAGCGTCGACTCGGGGTCATTGTCTGATTCCACAAAATTATGATAAGCGAATGCTTAGCTCTGATAATAAATTGCCTACGATTTATGAACAGTTATACAGGGTGTAAGGAAAAGTATAATTAACTTTTAAGAGGATAATATGTGAAAAAAATAGGATTCTTTAAAGCTTCATATATCATGAAGTACTAACTGTAGGAGTATGATTTGCGGATATGTGTAAATTGAACATATAATTGAAATTTCGATTAGAGCCAAAACACGATTAAGAGACATTTTCTCGATAGAAAAATAAGCCAAAGTAGCCTCCGTCTTTATCGATAAACGCTTCGAACTGCTAAACGCAGAATAATAGAAACACGACACTTGATTTAAAAAAAAGAGATTAATATTTTATAAATTTGGATTAGAGCAGAAATTAACTTTCATAAATAGTACAATCACAACTAAATAAAGTTTGTTTTACGCTTGCGTCGTTTCAGGCGCGCGCGCCGCCCCATCTCTTTCTCTCGCATCAGGCAGTAATATAAGCTATCACACGCCCATTTCGCTTCAATTATTTTTCGACATAGGCCCTTAAACCACATAACTACTCTATCCATCAAACTGATCAAACTTAACAACAAAATTATTTTCCTGGTCGTACTGTTACTGTACCACGGAATATCGAAGACTGTACCTATGTTTGGATGTTTCTTACTCAAAGATTTGGATGTGGCACACAGATATTCTAAGTATGTTCTCGATTAACACATACTTAGGTCAACGCAGACGGGGTCGCGGGCAAATTGTCTAGTAAAACATATACAAGGTGTAACAAAACACCCTAGTAATACTTAAGGGGGTGCTTCAGACCATCAAACTGAACAACTTTCACTATGGAGCCAACATCGATAAAAAATTAAAAATTCAGCTTTCCCATACAATACTGCAGTACCGACTCCACAAAAATTTTTTTTCTTCTATATTGGCTCCTTAGTAAAAGTTGTTCAGTTTGATGGTCTAGACCACTCCTTAAGTATTACTAGGGTGTTTTGTTACACCCTGTAAGTGCGTAATTAATTTCATTATTAGTGCCGCCAAAAATTTCCCGGTAATTTATCGATACTTTTACCGAACCGATAAATCGATAGTTTACATTACGCACTCTAAATTCATAACATACTTAGATTCAGAAATAATATAATGATTGTTTAATTAATAGAGCTAAATTTACAAAGATCATTTATCAATTATTTACCTATCTATTTTATATAACAAAAAATTTGTATCACTACTTTTTATTACCTACTTATTTGTTGAATTCAAATCCTGACACAGTTGATAAAGAATAAAAAAAATGTATGCATTATTTAATCTTATCACCATGAATATTTTTATAGGCTGCACTTCAACTGACTTTTTTATGTACTTTTCTGGATATCTCGATGACCTCGAAATGTATTTACGTCGCTTTAGAGACCATAGTGAGACACATATAGTGTCCTTCTTAATATGCTGACACTTTTTAAGAGGATGATCAGACCATCAAACTGAACAACTTTCTCTATGGTACCAATAACGAAATCGCGAAAAAAAATCAGCTGCTCCATACTAAACTGAAATCTTACTCGACCCAATTGTATGGGACAGCTGTAAATTTTTTCGAGATTTCGACTTTGGTCCTATAGAGAAAGTTGTTCAGTTTGATGGTCTGATCATCCTCTAAAAAAACTGTCAGCATATTAAGTTGAACTCTGTATTCCTAACCTAAGGTTGTGTTAATTACCGTTGGCGCGCTCCATACAAACGAAGTATCTTTATATTTTCAATACTAACCAATTAAAGTCAGTGCAATTTTTCAGAAACACTCTAAAAACTAATCTCTATGCTTGTATGTGGTCAGATTTTTTAAAAAATGTATAGTTCTAATGTTACTAGCATAGAGATTTGTTTCTAGATTGTTTCTGCAAAATTTCATTGACTCTAACCATGGCGATAGGATCCTTTAGGCTCATAAGGACCACTTCCCAAAAGGACCTCTTCCCATAAGGACCACTTCCCATAAGAACCACTTCCCAAAAAGACCTCTTCCTTAGAATAGAATAGAAATCATTTATTTGCATGAATACAGTTTTCTTATGAGCGTTACGTACTGACTTAGTTTAAAGTATTTATGGGTCTTGAGGCTCTTGCATGAGTATGAAAGCATGTAAAAAAAAAGTGCAAAGTAGGTAGTTTGTTTCGTACAAGTTAAACCCATTTACGATTATATTTTCTAATATCCTGTCATAGAGCTATTAATTTACTGTGTACTCAGACTCATAACTTAGGTACCTACTAGAAGTAATGAGACAATCAAACGTCAAGGCGGAGAGCATCAGAATTTCTTCTTCAGCGTGTGCAGGTTTCCTCACGATGTTGTCCTTTACTAGTTTGAGATCAGTCGATATTACGTAGGTACATAATTTATAAAAACCGCAATTGAATGCAACAATGGAATGAAGTGCAATGCCACACCTGTAGTGTACTTAAAGTCGGTTGCAAGTAAGAAATATCTACTGGTATTCAATAAAGTACGATTCTCAGTAGATATTCCTAGACACAGTTCATATAAGCGCTTGTTGGCGTAGTAGAGCTTCGGTATTGGAAACGATCACCGAAGATCGCCGAGGTCCGATGGGTGACTTTAGTGGTATTTTATCTCGAGCATTTCCGTGCTTCGGAAGGCACGCTAAGGAGTTGGTCTCGGATAGTTCCGTCAGATGGCGTTGTAACTATTCGTTAAGCCAGGTCAGTAGCCTATTAAGGCGGCTTGAAAATTCTCTGACAGCAAGTTGACCACTAACTTGCCTCCACCAACACGCACTGGGCCCGCATGGTGGAGTATGGCCCACTCCCTCTCACCCTTAGAGGAGGCCTTTGCCCTGCAGTGGGATTCTATAGACTTTAACTTACTTATTACCGTTCATGTAATATTTTCTGTAACGCGATGAGACGATGTGAATGCATACGCGAGCGAGCATGATATCATGAAAAGAATGACGCAAATCGCGGTCCACTGTGGGAGCAATCTTACGGTCATTGACTCCTTTAATATCTTATCTGCCTCTTGTTATTGATTTCTAAACCAAAATATTATTGCAATACGACCAAAAACGATTATCGTGGATTTAAACGGGTATTTAATGTGTCCTTGAAAGTTCAAACTGATCAACCAAGCAACAAGTTACGCGGTAGGTAGACGTACCTACCTGTACCTACTGTAGTATATTTCACGGACTAATGACGACTGTGTTTAGGATTAAAAGCTTTATAATTGTCATTTGATTAGAAAGTCTTTATCGAAGGTCTGTGAAAACATTCTACGTTTCACTAACAAAACATTATTTAATCAACCGCTTAGTAACGTCATATTTACCTAGTTAATTATACACCTCAAATAGTATTCAAATAGGTAGCAACGAAATTTTAAGGCTATTTTGAATTACAGAAACAGAGATTTGAAACACTTCCTCACTTATTGTTAGAACAACTTTAGTAACGTCCCAGTTATGTCGGATAGTGATATCTTTCTGATAAATAAATTATATTTGCAAATCAGAATTGGCCAGAAAGCTATATAGGAATCGGAAAATCTATTCGTCTTTATTTGAAACGAAGTATATGTAGTTATTACCTTCTCATAAAATATGATTACGGCATACATACATAAATTTATTTTTTATTTTATTTTATTTATTTGGTCTGCCAACAGTTGTTACATCAATTCATTCACATGTTTGGTTACAAAAAGTTCTAGTATAAGATGTACAACTAATTACAGGCAAACACAACATGCAAGAATCAAGTTAACATAAAAATGAAAAGCTTGTCTAAGCGAAGGTATTGCAAAGAAAAAAAAAGAGCTTAAATCTATGGGTTCACTGTTACAGATTGGGTACTGACAGAAAATAAAAAGATACGAAAATACAAAAGAAAAAATAATTGAGCCAATTTAAGGGTAGTAAAAACCTAGACTATCCAGATACAAAAAGTATGGCATGCCTACATGATATTTTTGAAACATACGAAATACAAAAGAAAAAGAATTTGGTAAATCTAAGGGTTTTAAAAACAAAACTATCTAGATACAACAAGTGTATCAGGTCTGCATGATATTTTTCCGGAAACTGGCAAGCGAGTCAAAACTAATATCACATTTGTCACTAAACACATTATAAAGTCTGCATAAACGAGGGACAGGAGAGTTGGCACCAGACACAGTTCGTCTAAAAACTGGAGCAAAGGGTACTAGTTTAGAGCGTGGATATCTGTAGGGAATTCTGATTCCAAATTTTTGATGTAACTGAGGACAGTCCATATGATTTCTAAACAGCTTAAATAAGAAAAGAAGGTCGAGAAATTCCCTGCGTTTCGAGAGTGAAGTGATTCCAAAATATATAAGCCTATCGTTATAAGAAAAAGAGCGTTTCCCTAGGCCACAAGAACGCGCCAGATGCCAGAGAAACCTTTTTTGCACCCTTTCGATCCTTAAGCAGTGGGTGGCATAGTGTGGTCTCCACACCACACTACAATACTCTAGAGTACTTCGGACAAGAGTGTTAAAAAGCATCTTTTTAGTTCGTATTTTGCGGAACACTTTACCGTTTCTGATAACAAAGCCCAGAATTTTCGAAGATTTATTGATTATGGCCTCCATGTGCGGTACAAAAGTAAGTTTGCTGTCCAATATAACCCCTAGGTCTCGAATGCTATTAACCTCTTGCAGATAGGTACCAGATACCTGGTAAGAAGATGGGAAAGTATTAATTTTACGAGTATATTTTAATTCAATTTCATGTATCTAATTTCGTTGGCGTTTCCAAATTGCCATTATAGTATCTCCAAGTTACGTCATTTCAAACTAAAACCATTTTAAGATGGTTTTGGTTTATTTATTAAATTCATATTTTAAAAGCCTATACTTAATGACTTTTTTGCTTGTGCGTTAGCACTTCATTTCCGCCAGTGTCAAGTAGTTTGTGGGAGTATCTATCCCAATCTCAGGGATTGTTTTATATCAAGAATATGAATATATTGCGGATTGCGGAGCCTCGTGGCAAGCAAAACACAAATGCTCGTGTCAGCAGTCAGCCAGCACTTACAACGTGATGCATACCTATATACAGGGTCCTTCTTAATATGCTGACACTTTTTAAGGGGATGATCAGACCATAAAACTGAACAACTATCTTTATGGGTCCAACATCGAAAACGCGAAAAAAAAAATCAGCTGTCCCATAGATTTGAGTAGGTTCACAATTTTGTATAGGAGAGCTGTTTTATAAAAGGACCCTATATTAAAGCAAAAAATTATTCATTTCGAAAAAACAGACAAAATGTAAATGTTCAAATTATGCTAACCTAATCCCCTAAAAGCAAAAATATACCTATATTTATTTATTGTAAGGAAGAAATTTCGCGTGTCAGTTTGGCAGGAAACAAACTGGGTCACAATAAACGTTTACGACCAAATGATAACACCAGCCAGGTAAATAATGAAGTTGAAACGGTGACTCCGTTTTGTCAATGATAATGGCAAATAAAAGAGATTTTATCGTGAATTCTCACTTGGAAATGAAATAAAATTGGCACAGTAGTAAATTTCTATTTTTGACAAATGAAAATTAATACTAAGACATAGTAGGTATTAAATAAAGGAACATTAAACAGCTACAATATACAGAATTCTTGTCTGATGAGTTAAGGAGACCGTTTGCGCTAATTTAAAACATCGAAGTTCTATTCTTATCAAATTTCAGTTCTAATCTCATTGCAATCCAATTACTATTCAGCTGTGCTAAATTCCGCGTCGCGCTAAACTCTATGTAACTGTAACTGACAGCGATTAACGTCTGACCGATCTGCAAAACCGCTCTGTACCGTGATTAGCTCAATACCAAATGTGTCAAAAGATTTGACTATTTATATGTGAACTGGTTACGCGTGTAATTCTACTAACAAACATTTCTGCCACTTTTTGCGGGGGGCGAGGTAACATGAAATCCGTAACTTTGGATTTTATTCCCCATAACTTTAGATTCTAATTTTTAATGTTAAAAATCATGAAAAGTAGTCTCGTGTGAACCCCAAACGTTCTAAGTACGAAGTTATTATTTCGCAATTATAGGCTGTCTCGTTTAGTGATAAGGTGTAAAATTGAATGTAAATGCACAAGATCAATTGTGCTTATACCGTGGCACAAGGGAAATGCTACCGCAAGGCTAGTCTTTATAATAATTAGTCAAAGGTCAAAAGTTATGGTTCGTACGTAGTCCAGTCACGGCTCAATCACCGAATATTTACAGCGATTGCAGCCAAGGTGTAGCAAAATGCGATTGATTGATGAATATCAATTTCTCGCTTGCAAGAGCCTAAACCGTGAAATGAAATTGCCGGCCTATTTCCTATCTCTCCTTTCATTTCAGTGCATTGCAAAAGAAATCAAATCATAAAACAAGTTGGGCTTCTTCAAGATTCGCGTGGCGGGAAACTTTGCCTCATTAATGTCAAACTTTAGTTTGGAAACGAATAACCAGCTATTATGAGTCGAATTGCTGATAACGGTTTGTAAATGTGTATTTGCAGTGAATTGTTTGTCAATTCGAATTATTTTATCGATTTAATTGTATTTGATTATGTGCTTGTTTAAAATATACGCAATTCCACTAAGGGGCCATTAAGTTTACTTTGGTCAGTTAGATTTCTTAGTGTACCTACCTACTTTGTGGATTCTTGCTTAAAATTCTTCAGCAAAAACTCTACATGCAGATGTTAAATAAGCATAAGCATATGCTCACGACTATATTCCCCGAAATCAGAGATATTCTGAAACCTCAGAACATCCACTTTTCACCAATAGTACCGAAACTCTATCCAGTGTGACGGGGGGTGAGCCCGTCGCCACATAATGGATAGTGGGTACAATACATGCCTCGAAATTGAAGCATGCAGGTTTCCTCACGATGTTTTCCTTCACGGAAAAGTCAGTGGTGTTACAAATCGTACATAAATTCCGAAAAACTCATTGGTACGAGTCGGTCTGGACGAGGATCGAACCATCGCCTCCACGGCAGGCAAGGTTACTCGCCACTGGACCACCACGGCTTTTTATTAGACTTAAAGAGCTTTAACTCTAAAAGAGCAGTCACCGTTCTTGAAGGTAGTAAGAATCTACCTAAGATACACCTATAATAATGTCGAGCAAAACTGATCGAGCCAACTAGGTAGATAAGTAGGTAACTATAATTTATAACATCGAAATGAGCACTTCTCTCGGTACGGTAACATTCGTAATCCATCGACCAATATCCTTTCCATAAACTGTCCATCATGCATAGAAATGGTTTGTTAAAGCCGTATTTCCGCGGTTCGTGACGTTCTTGCATGTCCCATCCCGAGTCGCGAACTTCCCGCGCTCATAAATAACATTTTATGTCACGTGTCAAAGCCGCCATCTTGTTTTACCGGTAAAGCTTTACCACGACAACTTTACCGATAGTTGGGTCACATCACTAAAGCGTAGTACCCTTGACATAGAGTCCAAAATCTTGTGTAAATTCTATATCGAATTGGCAAAATCACTTTACGTACGGAATAAAAAACGGGAGTGCTCGTCTCCTTATTGATTGTGCCAACTGGTGCTTACCTCCGATCTCGATTCGTGGGCAATTGGTGGGTAATCGAGTAGATAGTACTCGAATCGTAACATCGAGTAATGTTAGGTTTTGCAAAGTGTAACTTTAGACGGCCGGCGCAGGCAGGCGGTTGTTTTTGTTTTGTAAAGTTTACAAAGTTTAGGCGATTTCGCGGAAATTTCATTTGATTTGAATTTTGAATATGGAAATTCGTTTGTCATTGCAAGACGGGGGATTGGTTTATTACCTGACACAATGCAGACTTTTTTGCGAACTAAAGGACTAAACAGGCAAACAGTAGGTCGACCAGGAAAATAATTCCACACGTCAATCTTCGTTTGCGCCGAGCAGGACCGAGTCCCCGTCAAAACCCGAAATCATTTAGTAATCAAAGGGTGCAAAGTCGGATAGCAGCGAAAAGGGCGCGAAAACAATTAGCCAATAGCGACAAAGTATTTAAGGGTATATTACTGTTGGCGCGCTCCATACAAACGAAGTCTGGTGATATTTTCAATACTCAACGATTAAACTCAATGAAATTTTGCAGAAACAATCTAGAAACAAATCTCTATGCTTGTATCGTGTCAGATTTTCCTTAAAACGTACAGTTTTAAAGTAACAGTGCCTTAAAGATTTCCATACAAATCTTAAATTAATTCTAGCATTGAAACTGTATATTTTAACGAAAATCGGACACGATAGAAGCATAGAGATTTGTTCCTAGATTATTTTTGCAAAATTTCATTGAATTTAATTGATTAGTATTGAAAATATCACCAGACTTAGTTTGTATGCAGCGCGTATTTACGCATTCGGAATGAACTTCTCTTAAGGAGGCACATTCTGATTGGTCAAAATAATTTCGCGCTCTGTTAAAATTTGTCAACTGCGCAGGTACATCGGTCAGACTTATAAACCTGGTACCACTGTATCTAGTTTTGGGCCTAAGGGGAGGCTAACCTGAAAAACACTGTAGATATCTTTGACTATTTATATGTGGACTGGTTACGCGTGTAATTCTACTAACAAACATTTCTGCCACTTTTTGCGGGGGGCGAGGTAACATGAAATCCGCAACTTTGGATTTTATTCCCCATAACTTTAGATTATAATTTTGAATGTTAAAAATCATGAAAAGTAGTCTCGTGTGAATCCCAAACGTTCTAAGTTCGAAGTTATTATTTCGCAATTATAGGCTGTCTCGTTTAGTGAAAAGGTGTAAAATTGAATGTAAATGCACAAGATCAATTGTGCTTATACCGTGGCAGAGGGGAAATGCAACCACAAGGCTAGTCCTTATAATAATTAGTCAAAGGTATAATTTACTTAAGTTACCCTACCTCTTAGTCCTTTAACTTTGTCGAAAAAGTTAATTATCTGTAATTTATTAAAATTACTTTTTTCCAATTTTTATTACTTTGATAGTGTATTATTTTTCTCGTCGTCGGAAATTCTTTTATCATCGACGTTTAGCCTAAATTAGATTTCACTAGGCACGCCGAAGCACGCACATTTCTGCCTTAGCAACAGCGTTTGTTCATTTGTATTCAACTTTACTACTGAAAGTCTCAGTCACTTTCATAGTTTAAAACAATATGAAATATAATATGTCTGGTCTTGACAATGTTACACTATGTAATTCAATATTGTATTTGTAAGTGTACTTTGTATATGTTGTTTTGTTTTTAAAGATGTGTGTTGTAGAATTTCTGGCCGCATCTTCTCTACAACGGAACACCTTCCGACGCGGTGGTAGAGTCAAAAATGACGACAGATAGCTATCCATGTGATATTATATTGAATAAAACATTTTGAGTTTGAGTTTTGAGTTTATGCGGATATATTGTATCACAAAGGTTAATATTCGGAATATAATCAAACTTCATAAAAGTGTGTAAGTGACAGCCTAGCAAATACTGAAACGGTGAACTCAGGCCATCAAACTGAACAGCTTTCACTATGAAGCCTACGTCAGGAAACGCGAAGAAAAATCAGCTGTCCCACACATTTCAGTCGGGTAGGAGCAAAAGTGTTGTATGGGACAACTGCATTTCTTTGACCACCCCTGAAAATTTTGCTAAAAATTTAATTATCACCCAGAAGGTATTTCTACTTAGGTACCTGTAATTTACATTGATCTAAGCCTGTAACGCTCTGTTTTGTAGTCTATACCATAAAATCTTTTATGTTCTGTAAAGTAGTAGTCTCAGAGGAAGGATCTCCATAGAGTCCGCATAAATTTACGATTGTAGTTAGTCTCTTTTGTCTTATGACGTAACTTTAATAGTAGAAGGAGATGGAACTATAGACATTTGTTTATGCGGCTGTCCACTTTTTTTTGAGCTAGTGTGTGTGAAAAGTGACCGTAAACATAAGGCCATATGTCACTTGGTGCCTTTTGTCCATACTACTTGACACCACACGCTCAAACCTAAACGTCAAAAAAAGTGGACACTTTACAATTGGTATGGCTCATTAGGTATAATCTCTTTGGAAGTAGTAGTTTTGAGCTACTATCTAATAAATTGTAGGGAATAGACAAATTAACATGAAAAAGTTTATAACAATTTCCACTGATAAATATCAACAAACCATAGCTACATCAAATTTTATACAACGTGTTAATGAATTAACGCAAAACGAGAAAGTAGTTGGTTTAGAATCGAGAGCAGAATCGAATTATCATGTTTTCAACATAGGTAAATTGCTTCAAAATATTAAATGAGTTGTTTGTAAAATTTAATATATACTGAACTTGATCTCAACCCACCCAACGGGCACTCTCACCCTACTTCCTACCAAAACAAGATTTATCCATGAGCACGTTAGCGCTTTCATTAATTGCTGAAATGATAACAAATCATTTTTTCTTCAAAACTTATAATGCGAATAACTTTAATATTTAACTATCAAAACAATTAAATTATTGTTTCAAACTAATTATTTTGTTAAAATCTGTTGAGGTTTTGCGCTTATTCATTAACACGTTGTATAAAGTGGTCTGGCACCTACTCTTTTATACCTACTTGTTTATTTATAACCGCTACGTATGGAAATATGAGTACCTATGTTAGTTAAAAAGCCATGGTGGTGCAGTGGCGAGTAACGAGTGCCTGCCTTTCAGGAGGCGATGGTTCGATCCCCGTCCAGGCCGACTCGTACCAATGAGTTTTTCGGAATTTATGTACGATTTGTAACACCATTGGCTTTTCGGTGAAGGAAAACATCGTGAGGAAACCTGCATGCTTCAATTTCGAGGCATGTATTGTACCCACTGTCCATTATAAGTGGCGACGGGCTCACCCCCGTCACACTGGACAGAGTTTCGGTCCTACTGGTGAAACGTGGATGTTCTGAGGTTTCAGAATATCTCTGACTACCCCCTCGGGGAATATGGTCGTGAGCATATGCTTATACTTATGCTTATGTTAATTAATTTATAAATACAATAATATCACCCTGTAAACTGTGAACCTGACACAATCCCGGATTTTACGTAATGTAATTATATTGATAATTAACTGTAAATAGTTTATCTGTTTCCTCTAAAACTTTGTATCTGTCGCTAATTAGTACAATGATAACTATTTATCGTTTTACCTACGAGTTTACTATCACGTCGTCGCGGTCGCCATTGTATCGTATGCTACCTACCACCTACCTAATGATTAGCGAATGCGACTATTTTAACATTGATAGTGTAGCGTTATTTGGTTAAAGGGGCTAGGTATTACACCTTCCTAAATTCTGATTCTAATAGGGGAGTTGACTACATAACATTTATTTTAGTTTTAACTGCTCAGTAAATAAACCGTTTGAAAATAACGCTAAACTAACATTTTCAGTAGGTAATGCTGTTGCTTGAATACTATTTTTAATAACTGGATAAACTATAAAAAGTATCAAAACAATGACGTCACTATTCAATTTTTAGTACAAAATTTCATACAAAGCACGCGTTTTGACGTTTGATAAAGAGTTGTTAATTTGACTAGTTGGAAACTCGCGGATTGAGGGTCAGAACTATAGATTAAAAAATAACGACGTCAAGTTCTAATCTATAGCTAAATCAGAATCTGAATTTAGGAATTTAGAGAAGTTTATTCCAAAAGCGCTAATGCGTGCTGCATACAAACGAAGTCTGGTGATATTTTCAACACTAACCAATTAAAGTAGTAGTAAATATACCTACAGTTTCAAAGCTAGGATTAATTTAAGATTTGTATGGAAATCGTTGAGGCACTGTAACTTTAAAACTATACATTTTAACGAAAATCTGGCAACATACAAGCATAAAAATTTGTTTCTTAATAATTTAATTGACTTTAATTGGTTAGTATTGAAAATATAATCAGACCTCGTTTGTATGGAGCGCGCAGACGCGCAACTTACGTAGGTTTAGTAGGTAATTTTTAGGCTCCCTACCCAAAAGGTGAAAACGGAACCTTTTTCATAGGCCTACGCTGTACGTCCGTCCGTCCGTCCTTCCTACTCCTACCTATTTACGGCTGTAACTTCTGAACCGTAATAGCTAGACAGTTCAAAAAGTTGTTTTTTTGTTACGGTGGCGGGTTGTGATATCTAAGACTTGGGTTTTGATATTAGTAATTTCGCGCCTTACAACAATTTCTAAACGGCAATCAGTAATCATTTTGGTAATTAAAAAGTCCCGGGGCTACAGTACTGGACGTTTATAACAGCGCTATAAAATTGTACCTAAGAGGAAGGATCTCTCTTTAAGACTAGAGTGAGCCTGGTATGGCTCCACTATTGTAAAGTGTCCACTTTTTTTGACGTTTAGGTTTGAGTGTGTAGTGTCAAGTAGTATGGACAAAAGGCACAGTGACAAGAATTTATTGAAAATTAGAACTGCTAAGAAATATTTGACCACCTTGTTTGCTACGATATATCTGATGGTGACCGTACTAGAAACTGTCTGTTCGATACTGTGCTAAAAGTACGATATCAACTAAGAGGAAGGATCTCTCTTTAAGACTAGAGTAAGCCATACCAATTGTAAAGTCTCCACTTTTTTTTGACGTTTAGGTTTGAGTGTGTGGTGTTAAGTATGGACAAAAGAGGACCAAGTGACATATGGCCTTATGTTTACGGTCACTTTTCACACACACTAGCTCAAAAAAAAGTGGACAGCCGCATAAACAAATATCTATAGTTCCATCTCCTTCTACTATTAAAGATACGTCATAAGACAAAAGAGACCAACTACAATCGTAAATTTATGCGGACTCTATGGAGATCCTTCCTCTTAGAATTGTACCTATGTCTTTTCTTTCAAATAAGATGAAAATGTTCGACCAGATAAATGTGAGTGTTCGAATGGAAGATTCACCCATTTATACCTTATTTATAGCCTTATTTATGTAATATATGTTGGTTCCCCTAGAGTAAATAATACACCTAAGTAAACAAGTTAGATAATTAAATTATAACCTTAATAATTAAGATTAACGAGATATCAAGTTATCATAGGTCAGTTCCATGACAGACCCGAAGGTCGAGATAAAAATCACGATTTGAATGCATGGCAGTGAGGTGTGTTTGTTTTGTAACTCGATTACACTTTCAATATCTTAGTAAATCCAATATAATTTCGTTGGTCTTTGGTACTACCATACGCAATAGAGGAAAAATTTGCTCATTCTTCCTAAATTGAAAATTATTATCAGTTTAGCAGTGGTACCTTAGAATAGACCCCTCTACTCTACACGATGTAAGGAAAAGTATCATTAACCTTTAAACCACGTACTCTACCCATCAATCTGAACAACTTTTACTATGGGCTCAAACCTTTGACTATTTATATGTGGACTGGATACGCGTGTAATTCTATTATTCCCCATAACTTTAGATTCTAATTTTGAATGTAAAAAATCATGAAAAGTAGTCTCGTGTGAACCCCAAACGTTCTAAGTTCGAAGTTATTATTTCGCAATTATAGGCTGTCTCGTTTAGTGATAAGGTGTAAAATTGAATGTAAATGCACAAGATCAATTGTGCTTATACCGTGGCAGAGGGGAAATGCTACCGCAAGGCGAGTCCTTATAATAATAAGTCAAAGGCTCAAACGTGACAGAAAAAAAAAGCTGCTATATGTATACATTTTAGTCCAGTAGGCATTTCAGTTTAGTATGGAAAAGCAGATTTTTTTTGCGCTGTCAAAGTTGTTCAGTTTGATGGGTAGAGTATGTGGTTTAAAGGTTAATGATACTTTTTTCTATACATAGATTCGGACTTGTATAGATTCGCTTTTGGAAAGAGGTCGCAAATATCACGAAATTTTACTACGGCGAAATTTTACTATGCCAGGCTCTATACAAAAGTGCCGGTTGACCTTTACCTCGAGAATTTTAAAACAGCTTTTTGCTTGTCGTGATCAGCTCGATCACAAATCATCCAGAAATTCGAGGTATTCCACCAAGATTACCGATCACGCATCTACCTCGTGTAACGTTAATGTTGCAAAGTAATTGACCGTCTAATAAGTTTACCAATTAGTTAATTATAATAAGCGTTGGTAAATAAATACTACGATGGAAGCCGGAGCCGGGGCAGACCAAGAAAAAGATGGCGCGACGACCTGGATGCCCACAAAGCAGAATGGCAACAGATGGCACGGGATAGAGAAGGCTGGAAGAGCTTGGGGGACACCTTTGCCCAACAATGGCACAAAATAGGTTAAAAAAACAGCGTTTTGTCTAGCTAGACGGATTTACTGTTACTCTACTTATACAGGGTTTAATTGATATCATTATTCATTAGCATCCTTTTAAACTATTTCATCCTGTTGTTACTACCAATAATCTTAGTAAAATCGTATTTTTATTAAGCACTCTAATGACTAGAGTTTACCCGCGACTTCAAATCAAATTATGTAGCTACCAGATTTTAAGTCAAATCATAAACTATCAAACAAAAAAAGTTTCATCAAAATCGGTTCAGTAGTTTTTGCGTGATACTCGAACAAACAAACACACAAAGAAACAAACAGACGGATAACTTTTCTAAATAAAAAAAAAGTTTGATTCGGAGTCAATCGGACACCTAAAAACCATATCGTAAGCGCTAACGTACTCATGCTTGCTGCTGAAATGGTAGAAATTCATTTTTGCCTGAAAACTTAAAATGCGAATAACTTTAAATTTTAACTCTCAAAATAATGAAATTATTGTTTCAATCTAATTATTTTGTTATAAATCAGATGGGGTGTGTGAGGTTTCGCGTCGATTCATTAAAACGTATAATATACCTACATATTATATTTCGAAACATAAACAAAACAGTCTATAAATATTTTTCAGCATCCGCTGATACATAAAGGAAATTCAACTGCAAATTAAAATAAACATTGCAGTTGATGTAACGCTTATTGGTGGAACATAAAGTCTA
Source organism: Agonopterix alstromeriana (assembly GCA_963924505.1). NCBI lineage: Eukaryota > Metazoa > Arthropoda > Insecta > Lepidoptera > Depressariidae > Agonopterix > Agonopterix alstromeriana. Next base: position 15,487,871 of record OZ004671.1, on the reverse strand, counting down.
CAGTGCACTGTCTCGGTTGCAGGAAGGTTTTATCTATAGGGGTTGCATGCTAGCATGCACGCAAAGATTAATCTGTTAGGTCATTCGCATTCGGTGCAACGGCCTAAGTGTCTATGAAACTACAGCTGGTATAGACAGATCCAAATTCAATTGCTATTGACTAAATTTGTTTTTTTCGGGCATTCGATCGCATACTCTATCCTCTGCCTCTCACCCCCATACAGGGTCCAACTTAATACGCTGACACTTTTTGAAGGGGACGGTCAGACCGTCAAACTGAACAACTTTCTTTATGGCACCAATATCGAAATTGCGAAAAAAAAACAGCTGTCCCATACATTTGGCTCGAGTAGGTTTGCACTTTTGTATGGGATAGCAGATTTTTTTCGCGATTTCGATGGTGGTGCCATAGAGTAAGTTATTCAGTTTGACGGTCTGATCATCCCCTTAAAAAAGTGTCAGCATATTAAAAAAGGATCCTGTATATTCATTACAGTTACTTAAACTAAAATATTTAAGTTTGATTGTTGGCGGCGCTAAAAAAATTGGTGAAAAGAAAAAAGGCGCCATTATTAGTCATTGGCTTTTCCGTCAACTCTTCATCATCATCATCATCAGTCTATGCCTACCCTCAGGGAGGTTCTATAGGCGTTAGTCTACGTGTGCCCAATTGCGGATTGGTAGACTTCACATACGCATCTGAATTTCTTCTTCAGCGTTTGCAGGTTTTCTCATGATGTTTTCCTTCACAGTTTGAGAGCAGTCGGTACTAGGTACGAATGACTCTTTGGAAGACCCAGAGGAAGTATTTTTTATGTTCAGAATTGGCAAAAACTGCCATTGACATTTACCTAATTAATGATCAATCTTTGTAACGTTATTTAACAACATCATGAACATTTGATCAAATGACGTTGTTGTTTCTGTTTATCTCCAAATTCTCTTAAATAATAATTATGTAAGTACCACAAAACAATGTAGGACCTTTGTACCATGAAATAGTTAGAGTTCCAATGTTCGGCGTACAATGTGCGACTTCATTATCTTAAAACATGCGACGGAATATTTATAATCAGAGTTCCTCTTGTGCCGGCGCCGGTCAAAGTTCTGTGTTATGCAACAGAGTAGATGACCCCACTGGCGAAATAAAAAAATCGAAACAGTAAGCGAAGATACAGTAGGTACGACCAGGAAAATAATTCCGCTCGCCAATCTTCATTTACGCAGACAAGACCCGAGTGTCATTTAATAATCAAAGGGTGAAAAGTTGAATAGCAGCGAAAAGGGCGCGAAAACAATTAGCCAATTGTGGCAAGGGATTGAAAGTGTCACATCCTGATTGGTCAATATAATTTCGCGCGCTATTAAAATTTGTCAACTGTGCAGGTACATCGGGGGAATTAATTAATCTGGTACATCGGGAAGACATATAAATTTGGTACCTACTACAGCGCCCGCGGCGCTATCGCGTCCTAGCTCCCTTTCTTTTTGCGCGCGAACGAGTTAGCAGGCGCGATAAAACGTTTATCGAGGCACAATGCCGCGGGCGCTGGAGTAAGTGTATTGTAACAAACGTTTGATTGTTGATATAGATATCTTAGTACATAACAGAGATTATCAAGTAGCCTTGGCCAGTGCTTCAAAAAAATGTCTTGGACATTGTCACACAAATTATCTAGTCACATTTTAAAGTATCAGTATCTAGCCTGGAAATGTATTATATGATGACTAGACAAAGATATAGAAATACATAAGATGCAACAGCTACTCGTGTTTTAAATACCGACCATATATTTCTAGGCAGATCTTTTCGGAGTATGGCCTCTAGTACTACGTATGTCAAAAACACTTAATCCACAAAAAAAACATTAGCCCTGTGTACGATAATGTTAGAAACGTTTATACAGTCACGTAGTCCATGATTTGTTCCGATAAAAGCGAGACTGTTACCAATAGTTTAGTCCAAGACAAACTTTTTACAAACCGCATACTTAATACCAACATAAATTTAGGCAAATGCTTCTGGATTCGTGAAAAAATTCACGGCAGTTGTTTATACAACGTGTTATAATGAATTAACGCAAAACTAGAAAGTAATTATCATGGTTTTAACATAGGAATTTTTTTTCAAAATATTAAATAATATGTTTGTAAAATTTCAAATTTACTGAACTCGAAGGTCAACCCACTGCACGGGCACATTCCGCCTACTCTACTACTAAATCAAGATTTTTAAAATGTATCCATGAGCACGCATGAGGACAGAAGAATCCTATAAAAGAAAATAAAAGTTAAAATTTTTGAAACATTTTTGGTAGAGTCTATGTGTTTATGGTATGGTGGTTTTCCAGTTTCCGTCCTCATTCTCTCAACTTTGAACTGCAGCTTTCCCTCGATAGCTATTTCATAATCTTAAAGCAAAAGTCTAACGTTCCCACGAGCAGCTGTGTAACAAAACAAAACAACAGTTGTGCATTTCACAGGCCATTCCTCGTGATAGAAGCACATTAGTGTTGCGAAATGTTCCATATAGCAATTTAGCCCATTCCCTTAGCTATCACATCGGTGGAAAATCATAATTTTGTTTAACGACCTTCTCTGCTTAGTTTTCAAGAAGAAAAGGCTTGAATATTTATTACTCTACTTCCTTATTGGGTGCGAATAATTTATTTTATAGCTTTAGAAGCTAGGTAGTAAATATAATAAAAACAGGTCATGTGCATGTCGGGCTTGGACACCGAGGGTTTCGTATCAGCACATAATTATAATAACGAAAAAAAATTGTTTTCTACGGAATCCATAGCGTGAACCCGACTCTCACTTGGCCGATTTTTATTATTTTTTGTTTTATTTTATAATTTGCGCTATAATCACACAAGATTTGACGCTTGTACAGAACAAATCCGCTAATAACACATTTAAGAGAAGTTTCGACTCGACTTCGTTTGTAAGCAGCGCGCTCCGAATTATATTCCCTTAAAGACAGACAGACGGATGGACAGACGAACGGCGTAAGCTTAGTAATAGTATCCCGTCGGTACCCTTAGGGTAAGAAACCCTTAAAATGTATTGGTCCTATGTTTACCACATAGAGCGCTATCAGAACTGGATAATCAAAGAACAGAGAATAAGAATTAAAAGAGGACGACTCATTAACAGATGCTAGAATAAATCCTTAAGGACCTGTTTCACTACTTCCGAATAAGTTCTTGTTAGCTTATCCGACAGCTCATTTGTCATATTATGTATGAAGAACATGTCAAATGAGCTGTCGGATAAGCTAACAAGAACTGATCCGAGTCACGTTGCAGGGTTTGCCCCGAACACTTGTCTTTCGCGTGGTGTTCGCGCGGTCGCGTTTCAGCCTGCCACGAGGCTCCGCAATCCTTCTCAGTTGTGTTCTTACTCAAAAACAATCCTCGAGATTGGATAGATACTCCCTCGAACCACTTGACACTGGCGGAAATGCGGTGATAACGCACATGCAAGAAGTCCATTAATTATAAATAAATAAAAAAGAACTTATTCAAAAGTGGTGAAACAGGCTATACATACATGGAAGAGGTGAACGCGTAGTACCGTTGGAGGCATGTCACCTATCACCACTTAAAACGTCCTTCATTTAACGTTGAAACCCGAACTAAATAGGTAGGTATGCTAAAAACAATCGTTGCCAGGGCAGCGCCCTAATTTAAGCCCATTTGAGTTGTCTGGATGAAATAACTTTCCTTGATGCTACCTTTTGTACCCTTCTTATTTTGTTTAGGTATTTGCAGTTTGCAAAAGGTTAAAGTATTCAAACGAAGTTTTTCAACCCGAAAAGGAAATAAAAAACCGTCCAAGTGCGTGGGCCACGCGCAGGTTAGGGTTCCGTAGTTGCCAGTCTCAATATACAGACTTAGAAGGGGGCTTTTTGTTTTATACTACGGTTTAACGGCTAATAAATTTAAAAAAGTACATTTTGCAGGTTGGTCGATTATTACCTACTCGTTAACTTATAAAGCCTACTTAGCGGTGATAGTTTTCCTTTTAACTTCGTGATAATTATAAATTTTTTCACGTATCCAGAAACAACCATTTAGCTGGCAGTGAGGGGGGGACGACGACGGCGACGACGTTGACGACCACGACGACGACAACGATGACACTTGACTCTAACAAAATTTTGATTTCGCATAGCATCATAGCATATATGCTCACTACTATATTCCTCGAGGGGGTAGTCAGAGATATTCTGAAACCTCAGAACATCCACGTTTCACCAGTAGTACCGAAACTCTGTCCAGTGTGACGGGGGTGAGCCCGTCGCCACATAATAGACAGTGGGTACAATACATGCCTCGAAATTGAAGCATGCAGGTTTCCTCACGATGTTTCCTCCTTCGATTGATTTCGACCTTGGTCCTATAACAGAAAGTTGTTCAGTATGATGGTCAGATCATCCTCTTAAAAAAACCGTCAGCATATTAAAAAGGACCCTATATTTTACAATATTGTTTTCCTCGTAATGATTTGTCGCCAGTCTTCATTGCGTGCCGATGACATAGATCCAACTGGTACTGAAGGAAAGACAAAAGATCCTTACTCCCGATTAGGTCACGATGGCATGACTGACGGTTATTCCCCACCGTTTTATCGAACGCAAGCAATAGGTATTGGTTTGTAACGGTTTTAAACCGATCTAACTATTTGTGTGTATAAGGCTACTTATGAATAACTTGCTTCCATCCGCAACTTTGTCTTAGACTTTGAACAGGTATAGTGTTAATCCAGAAATATATTATATATTGCAATAGTGCGTAACAAGTATTTGCGAAACGCATTATACGAAAAACTTTACTGGAAAGAGAAAAAACGGAATAACTGTTCAAGAAGTTATTCAGTGTAAAATCTATGTATCTGATACAGTATTTTACACTGATAGGTGCAAAGTTCAAAAAGTTAATACATTTTTTTTACAGGAAAGTGTTTCGTATTGCACGTACGCGGTTTTCGCAAATACGAGTATGTAGGTACTTGTCACGCGCTATTGCACTATCCCGGACGAAATTTCATCCAAATAGATTCAACCTTTTTCTTTGACTAATTATTATAAGGACTAGCCTTGCGGTAGCATTTCCCTTCTGCCACGGTATAAGCACAATTGATCTTGTGCATTTACATTCAATTTTACACCTTATCACTAAACGAGACAGCCTATAATTGCGAAATAATAACTTCGAACTTAGAACGTTTGGGGTTCACACGAGACTAATTTTCATGATTTTTAACATTCAAAATTAGAATCTAAAGTTATGGGGCTTAAAATCCAAAATTTCATGTTACCTCGCCCCCCCGCAAAAAGTGGCAGAAATGTTTGTTAGTAGAATTACACGCGTAACCAGTCCACATATAAATAGTCAAAGACCTTTTTGCGTGATTGAGTCACAAACATTCAAACATGGTTATAATATTAATAGGAAGTATAGGATACGATCAGCCTCTCCAGCAGGTGGTGGGTTCAATGTATGAAATAAGATCAGAGTTCGCTTAAGATGAATGAAAATTTTCTGTACAGTCGCCATCAGATATATCGTAGCATACAATATATCTGATATATTTGATGTTCTAGGCGTTCAAATATTTGACCACCTTGTTTGCTATGATATATCTGATGGCGACTGTACCTGAATTAATAGTGAATTGTGCAAACTGAAACTGGTTCAGTTTGATGGTCTTAAAACCCTTGCCCCTATGGCCCCTAAAATATGTGACGCATTTAAGTTTACACCCTGTATAGGCACACAATTAATGGTACATTTTTATTTTCGGTTTAGTATTATTGAAGTAAATAGCTTTAGTAAATTTTGGTAAAATACAAAAACAAAACTCGATCCCCCCATCCTTTATAAAAACTACACCACCAACATTCCTTATAAAAAATCCATTTAGCTCCGTTTCAGCTGAAAATTTTAGTATAGTTGATGACACATCATCACCAAGCAAGGAAAGAGCTTCCCCGCGTGACAAAACCTGAGTACGTCTGGCGCACCCTTCGATACGACCATTTCTGACTGGCTAATACAATAAAAATAAAAAAAACATTACAGCACAAGTAATTGTCATGCGATATAGCTCATCTTGACACGAAAGAAGACGTAAGTATATCACCAAAAAGTATTGCGAAGGGTCTTAGATTTCAAGAGTCGCGCGGCACTATACAGAGTGACTCGGGGTGTAACAAAACACCCTAATAACATTTAAAGTGGTGGTTTATACCATCAAACTGATTAACATTCACATGGAGCGAACATCGAGAAAAAAATAAAAATCTGCTGTTTCACACAAAACCTTGTCTCAAATGTAAAAGACAGCTTGATGTTTTTTTGACGGTGTCTGTGATAATTGTTCAGTTTTAATGTCTAAACCACCATTTTAAAAATTTCTAGGCTGTTGTGCTAGCTAACATGGTCGGGATAAGTCAACAGTTAAAGATAAGACGTTGCTAAAGCTCGTATTCTACTAAACTAAGTGAACACTCACCGGCATATCCAAAAGCCCGCGTAGTCCGCCCGCCTAGCCCTCCCGCGCCCTACTGCGAGAGGAGCCTCCGAGTCAGTACCATCGCTACCTGGCTCCTCTGAGCTTACCTCGCGTGACAACCGACCCACCAGGGGCTGTTTGTGAACCACGTGGAGGTAGATACGAAACATACACTGGTAACCTTGTTTTTAATAAAGTAAAATCATTCTTCTATCGCAAATAGTTGCCAAGGAAGAATAAAAATACTCTTTCGCATATGCTTCTTAATTGGGCATGGGCCCACCACACATTCCCACCGCTGTTATTCCTGTAAATCAGGCTCAAGAGCGGCGACCATTTACTACACTAAACAATGAAGTCCAGCGAGCCCGGGGGATGACTCTATTAATGTCTTGGAACCCGCAATGAATTTAATCAAAAAGAGTAGGAAAAAACCAAATATCCGACTTCGTATCTGCTTGCGAAGCTCAGATACCCTGATGACCGAAGGGGCACTCAATGTTTTGGACCTGTCTACTAAGTTAAGGCAGGTCACACCGTACCTATCGCGATAAGTGCCTACACTTTAGCCCACCGCCGGTGTCGATAGTCGATCTTCTCTGTAGTAATCAATCAATCAGTGTGGTCAAGGGTTCGAATCCCGCAAGGGGTTTCTGGCCACCCCAAAAGGGATGCATCTACTACAAACTACGAGCATATTTTTGGTTTTCGCGATTTCTATGTTTGCTCCATAGTAAATGTTGTTCAGTTTGATAGTATAGTATAGTAGACACACCTTTTAAAATATGACCACACCATTCTGTTAAAACCTGTATAAACATTGTATAAGATAAGTAGCTTATGAACGACTCCTAAACCACCCCTCACTACAAATACCAACCTTAAAAACTATGCAAATAAAATAAAAAATCAAACAACTTACTTCCTCACGATTTACATTTGATGCTCCCTCAATATTGTCTTGAGTTATTATAATTTTTGGAACTTTTTCCATATAATTTTTACTTTGCTCACCAAATTTCACTTTTAGTGATTTAATAAGAGCTAATTTCGCTTGTTCGTATCTGATTCTAGCTTGTTCTTCGCGCCATTTCTTCACTACTTTGTCCACTGAATCAGCTTTTGTATTATTCTCTAATTTAGACTCTATGTTCACGACTTTATTAAACACATTTGATGTTAATTTCCTTTCAATATCATCGTTGTCTGTTGTTGTTGCTTTATCTTCAAGTACCTTAACATCTCTCTTTATTTTATCACCTTTGTCCATTTTATGTTGTCTTCTTACTTCATCAGTATTCACTTGTTGATCTCCATAAAGGTTCCACCATTTAGCCCCGGCTTCGTCTATCGGTGCTCTTGATCTTGCAGAGTGGGGAGATTTTGTTATATCGGACATTTCCCGGGAGCTTTCTGTTCTGTACTTCTGTACTATTTCTTTTTTGGGTTCATTAATGTACAATTTGAACATTTACAAGTATTCAAAACAAGTTTTGTGCTCCGTAGTGTCTTTTTGCAGGGTTAAGAAATGTTTGAAGGCTTTGAAGGACTAAACCCTAATGATTTATAAGAGCCTTATTTATTTACACCAAGCAACAAACTTATAAGGAATTTCTTCATATACGTGTTCATGTCTTATCACACCAGTAGTTTTACCATAACTGACTATACAAAATTTATATTTCCAAAGAAATCCCAAATTGCAAGTCACTTTTATTTAACCCAATTTCAAAATACATCCTATAAAGCATTTACCTATCTCTTTCTTTCCAGTTACATTAGATAGAGACAACTGGTATGGAAGTCGATGAAAATTCTATAAATGGTGCTGATAATGGGTTTCAGTATGAAAATAACAACAAAAGCTTTTGTTCCCAATATAAATGATAGTATTTCTGTTAGTAGGTCAGTGTGTGATGTTATTTGCGAGTCATGTTCGAGAGTTGAATGATCCCACTTTAGATATATGTCACATACCTACATTTGAGTCGAGTAGGCGGTGTAGTTTAGTATGGAACACCGGATTTTTTTGCTCCGATCGGTTTGCTCCCATAGTAGAAGTTGTTGAGTTATATGGGAAGACTCTTAGTTTAAAGGATGCTAATGATACAAATTTCACCCTTTAATCTGCAATGATTCTATAAACATTTAATAATAGATAGGTAAAGTACTTAAATATAAAATTAATAATTTTTTGGTAAGTATTTGAGATAAATATGACAATTGACAAACATTGGCGGAATCACTACCAGTGGCACGTAAGTTCATTAAAGTTAATCCTCCGTTAAATCTTTTGCTGTCACTTTTTGTCTTGTTGACGTAGTAGTAAAAGCTATAAAAGCAAGAGATTTAATGGAGTAACTTTAATGAACGTACGTGCAACTGACCGTCAGTCAAGTAAATCAGCGCACATCAACCAACTTCTGCTGGGCATATGCCTCCTTTAATTGCGCCATACACTTACAATCATGTCCTTAGATACACTTAAAACAAAACATATGTAAACATAAGCCATACTGAGAAGTAGGTATAGTACCTTTATAGTATATTTTACTGCAAATGTTTCTAATTCTAACAGCTTTTTCCTGCCAGCATGTAAATCGGGAACACTCCACGTTCCTATCGGCAGACCAATTTATCTATGAACTCAACCTGTCTGGGCTTGGGGTCGCAATTAAAAATGGTTATTAATCATTCACTAATTAATCGGTTGGAATATTCCTTGTTGAACTAGACATCCATTGTTTAAATTGATTGCTTCGAGTTTGGATGTGGCTTTAAAATGTAAGGACACCACCGAGGCGATTAGAAATAACTATCAAATATAAGCACATACGACACAGCACTTCACGAGTATTTGCTAATCAGATGACGAAAGAAAAATCATACTAAGGAAGTTAGCAAGAGTTCACGTGTTGCAACCATAGATAAATTACACACTTCCCTGGGGTTGCAACACAAGATTCAACTAACAAACAAGTTAAAAACGGTTGTACCGCGATGCCGGATATTCCAACATGCCCGTGGATGATCTTCCATTTTCCTGCATACCTATAATGCATACAAACTTTCTCTATGGGACCAATATTGACACCGGGGAAAAAATCTGCCTTACATTTGGGTCGAGTAGGATCGCAGTTTAGTATGGAACAGCAGATTTTTTTTCCCGATTTCAACTTTGGCCCGTTAGAGAAAGATGTTCAGTATATTAAGAAGAACCCTATACTAAACTATTATTCAGGTGTTGTTTTGTACTATGTAGTTAGTAATAAATAACTAATAAAGACATTCTCTTGGAAGGCATACTTGAACAGGCGCGACATCCGAACCTTGATGCAAACGAGCTGAAGGCCATCCATTATAATTAGTCGGAGGGAGCAGAGAGTGTGGGCACACATTTACTGCGAAAATCTGATATGTCAGCCACCTGAAAGCACACGAACGCCGATCTCAGCTGTGAGTAAACAGCTGCTGTGACCGATAACGGTCATGAATGGAAGCTCCCATTCGGCATTATAATTCCATTGCATCATACATCCACGGTCCTCATTATGAAAGGAGACTCGTATCTATCGAAGTTGTCAGACAATTAAACTGTCCGTCTGTCTGGGCCGATAAATCAATCGTATCTTGAAGGTGCAAAGACGAGACTTCAACCTACATTAATCACGTGCTGTGGAGATGATTTCCTGAGACGTGCTGGATTCATTAAACTGAGTACCTAGAGGAGGTACTCAGTTTCTCAATCCATTCCGTCCGAAAAAAATGTGAACATGGACTGCACATTTTTTTCAAAATATTTATAAGTTTATGTCCTTCTCTGTCTAATTTCAGTAAAGTCCTATTTAATTAGAATAGTACGAAAAATGCCTTTTAATTCACATCTGGCGGTCGTATAATATGCGACAGACCTTTTCAAATTCCTCGCTCAGTATTTTATGTTCGGAAACCGCAAAATTAGAAAGTATTTACGGCTCCTAGAAAACTTATTCAGTGAAATTATGCATCAAGTCTTCCGAACCTTTAGAACTTTAATGAACAGAATATGGATTATGTAATAAAATATTGAATGCAGTAAGAATATTTATTAAACACTTATTCCTAAAGTTTATCTAAATTCGTGACAATCTTTTGGACCCGGTCGGATTGTACACTTTAGGTCAACGCGTGATTCTAATTAACAAATGATCCCAATTAGTGAGAGGTGCAATGTTATCATCTAGTTTTTGGCCTTATTTCTTTTAATATAAGGTAAATTATTACTTGCATTTTTTGACCTATTAAATGCTGATACATACGATATATTAAACTTAATTTGTGTTTGATTTATATTTCATTATTAATTTGCTATTAAGAAAGTATATGTTTAGTACGTCCTTGTATCAAAATAGATATTTTTAAATTATAGTTCAATTTTGTAAGGTTCTTACATCAATTCCATTTATTTCTAAAACGTAAGAATCTATGAAAACCCCCGTAAAAAGCTCCAATGTGAACCATGCAAGTGCTACGACGCTACGTCGTAGGTGCTACAAGCTACGAAGACGTTTCGTAGTACTTCGAAAATATTGATATTTCTCGCAATTACTTTCGCATTTACAATGGGTTTTGAATTCTATGTATGTACGTTCATGCTCTCGACTATATTGATCGATGTGGTAGTCAGAGATGTGGTAGTATAAATATTGAGATCATAATGGCAGTTCCCAAACTATGTCCAATCCATATTTGAGTCTTTCGCCTCTTCGATGGTTAAGTGAACACTATTTCTTTATGCGTGACTTCGCCCGCGTGGATTTCGTAAAACTTAGTTGTAAACCTTTAGGAGTTCATTTTCCAAAAATAATCCCTAAATGCACCACATGCTCTGAATAATTTGCATTCAAAATGTCATGACTCTATCTTCAGACTTAAACTATTACCTTTTCTGTGGTGGTGGCGGCTGTGCATTGTCATTTAGAAAGTCAGTCACGGAACTGTTTTCCATACGGTCCTTCTGAATATACTGAAGGATTCTTAAAGAGATGATCAGACCATCAAACTGAACAACTTTCTCTACAATAACCAACATCGAAGTCGGGAAAAAATCCTATAGTAGGCAGGGTAGGTTAACAGTATAGGTACAGCAGTTTTGACTTTCATGATTCTATCTTCAGTACGGAATAGTGTTATAATATAGGGTCCAACGTAATAATTATGCTGACCGTTTTTAAAGAGGATGTTCAGACCATCAAACTGAACAACTTAGCTACGTATGGATGCAAACTCGCACTACGCCTTGTCGTTGTCGTACGTTGGTGAAGGAGGATGGTAGAATCAAGTCATGTAGCTCCTGGGCACATTCGCTGAAGTGTATCCGATAAAACACCGACCTGCTTTATACCTACGTATGGATAGCGACAAAATATTCGCAATTATAAAAGGACCTTGGTGATATCATACTTATCAAAAGACAAAGATAATCCAACAAGGATATAATTTTTCCTCCTAGATTATTTGTTTACAACGAAAAGTAGGTCGTTCTGTCTGGTCGCGACGACCAATAAACTTTGGACGTCTACCTCTTCCAACATACGTGCGAATATACACTTTATTACAATGAAACAAGGTGCTACTAAATGTAGGTACTACTATTATAGGTGTTGCAGTTTATGCAATTTTAGACTTTATTACGAAAGTATAAGGTTTAGTTACTGTGGGAAGTACTATACGTGACAAGATGTAAGTAACCGGAATATTACTTAGTAATCTTACCTCTCACGAGTTTGTTTAGTGATCAAGTGAATGAGGCGTTTTCATTAAAAAGAAGAAAGGTTCAAAGACACTATAAGGATGGCGTTACAATTATTGTGCCAATTTAACTGTCAGATCGAAAGTGTTACGTGATTTTATGGATTCCCTAATTTTAAGGATCAATTTGTTAATTTGTTAATGTGATTATGAAGATTATAATGTGAAAGACGTTTTGATACTTTGAATGAATCGACTTTTTGTACAGTTAATGTTTATTTTACATAAAACAAACTAACATGTTCGTTGCTATTGCGTATTTATTGGTAGTGAACAATTTATCCATTGGCAACACCACCTGTCAGACTTTCAGGCTGAGATTCAGAGACGATTTTTTAGTCTTAGCACGAGCTAAGCGAAGCGAAAATGTATGGATTATGACATACGGGAGTTCGAACTATGACTTAAAAATCGTCTCTGAATCTCGACCTCAGACTTGATGCAAACCATAGACAAACATAACTTTTTTCTGTTAATGTGACATGTTTATGAGTAAAAGAGATTATACCTAATAGAGTGAGCCATACCAAGTGTAAAGTGTCCTCTTTTTTTGACGTTTAGGTTTGAGTGTGTGGTGTCAAGTAGTATGGACAAAAGAGGACCAAGTGACATATGGCCTTATGTTTACGGTCACTTATCACGCACACTAGCTCAAAAAAAAGTGGACAGCCGCATAAACAAATATCTATAGTTCCATCTCCTTCTACTATTAAAGGTACGTCATAAGTTAAAAGAGACTAACTACGATCGTAAATTTATGCGGACTCTATGGAGATCCTTCCTCTTCGATTATAACATAATAATTCAAAATTCATAATCATTTATTGCTTCATGCGGTGTACATAGATCTTATACAGGCTTTGACTAATTATTATAAGGACTAGCCTTGCGGTAGCATTTCCCCTCTGCCACGGTATAAGCACAATTGATCTTGTGCATTTACATTCAATTTTACACCTTATCACTAAACGAGACAGTCTATAATTGCGAAATAATAACTTCGAACTTAGAACGTTTGGGGTTCACACGAGAATACTTTTCATGATTTTTAACATTCAAAATTAGAATCTAAAGTTATGGGGAATAAAATCCAAAGTTGCGGATTTCATGTTACCTCGCTCCCCGTAAAAAGTGGCAAAAATGTTTGTTAGTAGAATTACACGCGTAACCAGTCCACCAGTCAAAGTATACAGGTAATATCAGTTCGCAACATGAGCCCTGCAAGGGCACTGCAATTAACATTTGAATGTATAAAATATTATAAAACTAAGAAAGAAACATTGCCAACTAGTGAATTTTCGATTTACTAGTCTTGGAAAACGCCTCATTAATAAACGGAAAAATACCTCACAGTTTAGTTGATCATTAACGGACTGCGGCGTTGAAGGTTGTTGGTTCGATTCCTAAACTTTTACGAATATAATATTCAAGACATTAATTTTAAGCGCGAATACATCAATAATAATGACTATTTCTTTTTCTTTTATTCTTATTACAGCGTTTACCCGTGACTTCGTCCGCATATATTATATATCAGAATTTTAGTCAGAACATAAGCTATCAAACAAAAAAGTTTCATCAAAATCGATTCAGTAGTTTTTGCGTGATGCTGTTACAAACATACAAACAAACAGACGACAATACTAAAAAGGTAGATTTAGAGTCAGGTATACCTAAAAACCGGGTACCGGATTGCAATCACTATGCGTATACCAATTTACTATTGATTGTTACTGACATTAGGTACCTACACAACGTAAGACCGCGCATGTGAAACCACCATTAACCCAGTAGCGAGCTGCTTGCCACAAATACTTTATACAAATATCGAACAATAAAACGTGAAACCGAATCGAGACGTACAATGCCTGTTAGTATAAGCCAGTCGCTATAACTAGATACTTTAACATTTTTAGTAACCATTCACATTTTGATACTTTCCTAAAAATCCTAAATCTGCCAGCTAAGTAAGCGACATACGAGTGAAATAGTAGATACGAATTCTAATGTTACCACGAGGATTAAATCGTTCTAGGAGCAAACTGATCGGAGCAAAAAAAATCTGTTGTTCCATACTAAACTGCAATGCCTACTCGACTCAAATGTATGCAACAGCTATGACTTTTTTGCTCCGATCGGCTTGCTCGCATAGTAAAATGGGTACGTGAGATGTACTTAATTCTCAATATTTTATTGCAATCCATAATGTGCAAAGCAGGGCTCTTAGGGTATTGTCATGGACGACTTAGGCCCCTTTTTAAAGCCTAGTTCTGACTACGTGAGTATTTTATTCGAGTGGTTATTTGTCTGAGCCACAACAATTTAGTCTAGTAGTTTAGCGATTGCTAATTAATTAACTAAATAACTCGCAAAGACCCAAATTAGACCGTTAACTAAAACTTAAATAAAAAGTCGATCTAGCGATAGGTCTAAGTGTTAACAAAACGAACGTAAAACCTGAAAACTGTTACTCCAGAATCGACAACTGAATAAAATTTGTTGACAACTCTTAGAAATTATCAATTTTTTTTCGACTTTTCGATCAGTCGTTGTTGGCCGTGTAGCACGAACCCAGAATGTATTCTCAAGTTCAATTCTGGGGTATTGTAAAATGAGACAATATTCTTTCAGGAATCATTTAAATCAATTTCAGGAGTACCACCCCGCCTCGGCACTCCATAGAATGATCTCACGAACAGAACCGAAGAACCAAGATCAGGCTGTATGCGCTTCTTTCTCGGCTGTCCCCAGAAAGTTCAAGGTGAGGTAGGCTATCTGCACGGCTAGCATGCCACCCACAACAAAGCGTTTAAACGAGAAAAACGTCATGCGCGCTCTTTCTGGCATACGTAAAATAATAAAGATGGGGGCACATCTCGATTTTTATCATTTTCTCAGGGGTGGCATGCGAGGCCTACTGGGCTGCAATCGCGGTAAATATTCGTAGATTGAACTGTGACTGGACTACGTACGTACCATTACTATTGAAACAATTGATATTGCGCTAATCGCGATACTGCTCTTGACAGCCGTTAGAGCCGTTTTGACAGATCAGTTAAAGGCTGTCAGTTACATAGAGTTTAGCGCGATGCGGAATTCAGCACAGTTGAATAGTAATTGGATTGCAATATGATGAGAACTGAAATTGGATAAGGATAGAACTTCGATGTTTTAAATTAGCGCAAAGAAGCCCTGGAGAAGTCTCCTGATCTACGTTATTTTCATATAAATAAGTATGAAATAGCTTGATTCGCGAGACTTAACGGAAAGGATAGTATAGTGGCAAACTGTACTGTTATCTAAATCACAGATCAAGATAATGACAAAATACGGCGTAGTGTACAATGACCAAGGTCGCGGATCAGACCAACTGGTAGACGCTATAGGTACTCAGAGACAACTGATTAGTTGATTATTGTTATCTTGAAGACACAATATTTTGGTTAAATATTTTAACTTGAAAATTTTTTATAAGTTATATGTATAGTCATGATTGGCAGTCGAAGCTAAGAAAGTGTCGAAAAAAATTTCATCTATCTATCTATGCATCTATCCATATACACGCACACAGACATAATTTGTATGACGCCTCACGCACACGAACCTAAGAAAGTTGTCCCGTTTTATACGGTAGAAGCGTTAGGCTCATTCTAGACATACTTTTTCTAAGTTGAATATAAGAATTAAATACATTAGATGAGAGAAGAAGAATAAAAATGTATGACGCAATAGCGGAGTTTTAAAGCTAAAATTATACAGAGTGGTAAATCTGCGGTGGGGGACGTCAGTATCAACTGTTTAGCTCTGTACAGAAATAACAAAAACATTACATTATATGTATGGAAAGCGAGATTGTTGGTGAGTAGCGAATAAATCACCATGGCTTAAACCACATGACCAATGATACTAATAGGTATTGGGTACTGAAGAATTTTAAGTAGGTATATATTACTGGTACTATTACTGCTATTTTTATCTCTGACTACCCCCTCGGGGAATATAGTCGTGAGCATATGCTTATGCTTATGCTGATGCTTACTATTACTGCTAGTTACCAGACATACAATGTTGACGATATCCACCTTGACTTGACGTATCCGTCAACGGCTTTGACTATTTATACAACGTGTTAATGAATAAGCGCAAAACCTCATACACCCCAACTGATTTATAACAAAATAATTAGATTGAAACCATAATTTGATTATTTTGATAGTTAAAATTTAAAGTTATTCGCATTTTAAGTTTTGAGGCCAAAATGATTTGTTATCATTTCAGCGATGAATGAAAACGCTAGCGTGCTCGTGCATACATTTTAACAATCTTGTTTCGGTAGTAAGTACGGTGAGTGTGCCTGAGCGATGGGGTGAGATCGAGTTCAGTAAATTTTAAATTTTAGGACCAAATTAATGAATATTTTGAAAAAAATTCCCTATGTTGAAAACATGATGATTCGATTCTGCTCTAGATTCTAAACAAACTACTTTCTAGTTTTGCGTTAATTCATTAACACGTTGTATATGGACTGGTTACGCGTGTAATTCTACTAACAAACATTTCTGCCACTTTTTGCGGGGGGCGAGGTAACATGAAATCCGCAACTTTGGATTTTATTCCTCATAACTTTAGATTCTAATTTTGAATGTCAAAAATCATGAAAAGTAGTCTCGTGTGAACCCCAAACGTTCTAAGTTCGAAGTTATTATTTCGCAATTATAGGCTGTCTCGTTTAGTGATAAGGTATAAAATTGAATGTAAATGCACAAGATCAATTGTGCTTATACCGTGGCAGAGGGGAAATGCTACAGCAAGGCTAGTCCTTATAATAATTAGTCAAAGGTCAACGGCGACACTCGGATCAACGGATCGGATGTGACTAGCTAACCCAAATTTCAACTTAAAGATCCAAGCGCAGGTAAAACAGTAGCACAGAATAGGTGATAGTATATAGTTCTACATAGTTCAGGCCTTCAAATGCTGTAGCAGCTACGATTCGATTTAGGCTACATTGCACCTGGCATTTCTTAATGAGGTCCCTATCTGATCTAGGTACGTCCTCTTAGGGCTGCTTCTACCAATATTTTGCGTTCCACACCCGCCATATACAACATGTTAATGAATTAACGCAAAACTAGAAAGTAGTTTGTTTGGAGTCGTGAGCAGAATCGAATTATCATTATTTCAACATAGGTTTTTTTTTTAAATATTAAATTATTTGTTTGTATTATTTAAAATTTACTGAACTCGATCCCAACCCATCGCTCGGACACTTTCACCCTACTTACCACCAAAACAAGGTTCTTAAAATGTATACATGAGCACGTTAGCGCTTTTATTCAATGCTGAAATGGTAACAAATCATATTTGCCTCAAAACTTAAAATGTGAAAAACTTTAAATCCTAACTATCAAAATAATGAAATTAGTGTTTCAATCTATTTATTTTGTCATAAATCAGTTGGGGTGTATGAGGTTTTGCGCTTATTCATTAACACGTTGTATATTTGTTTCGTAAGTCGACTTTCTTTCATCCTTTCGATATGTCAAAACCATCGAAGCGGTATCTAAGGAGGTACCGTGCTTATAAATTGCGTCGCAGACTCCAGTATTACTTATGTATACCCCTGCGATGATCCGATATCAAGTTAATGTCAGCATATAAATACTGGTCCTAATTCTAGTTGAACGCCAGATAATTAATTAGTAATTATTAATCACGCAAATATAATGAGGCTAAATATGAAACGGATGTTTTCATAAGAGGAGCAAAATCCAAGTACACCTTTATATATAAACGATGTCGATATTGTATGTTCCGCGACTTCATTTGAGTGAAATGTTTTTGCCTACGAGTATTATCCTTTTTAAGCTCGGGGTTCAGGCTATACGAGTATATTATAGTACCTAAAATGTCATCAAAATCGGTTCAGCGGTTTACACCCTGAAAACGTGACAGATAATCAGACGCTCTTTCACATTTATAAAATAAAGTTAAGCTATTGCTTACTCAAACATTTTACGGAGTTTTATTAGGAGTGATGGAGAGTAATTATGAATGGGACTTTTAAACTGTAACCGCCACCATTTAGTGACAAAAAGACTATCTGAAAACATATTTAAAAAAATCGCTACGCAACATAGAAATCAAAATTGTATCTCCTAGAAGGCTTTTAACGATCGTCATCGATTTTCGATAGTCATCGAAATATAAGAAAACCAAAAATATATAAATACAAGGTTCTTCTTAATATGCTGACACTTTTTAAGGGGATGATCAGACCGTCAAACTGAACAACTTTCTCTATGGAACCAACATCGAAATCGCGAAAAAAAAATCAGTAGTATATACATTTGGTTCGAGTAGGTTTGCAGTTTCGTATAGAGCAGCTGATTTTTCTTTCGCGATTTCGATGTTGGTCCAATACAGAAAGTTGATGGTCTGATCATCCCCTTAAAAAAGTGTCATCATATTAAGAAGGACCCTGTTTATACAACATTTGTAACATCCTGTATAATAATAATAATAAACCCGCAGGGCAGCTTGTGGCGAACTGTTGGTGAGTGGCCACACCGCGGACCCGTTTCTCCAGAGGGCCCGGATTGATTTGGCCCTCACCTCCTGTCTTTCCATAACCGGCCGGCCATGAGTGAAGTTGCAAGAGCGGCACCTATGCTCCAGGTTGGAAGTGTAAAATGTCATAACGACGGGGCCAGCTGACTAGTGCGCTTAGCACCGGGAACTGGCGCCAGCAGACTCACCTCTCTACAACCTTCTTGCCGCCTTGTCGCTACTTGCGAGCGGCCATTTTGGGGGGCCCATCAAATGAGTTGGCAAGTCACCGTCTGCCATTTTTGACAAACTAGAGACATTCCGGCAGGCGTCCCGAGTCTCTCCGCAATAACCCAGATATCCCAGCCCACCCAGTTCACCCCCATAACCCGAGTAGTTTTTGTCATTTCTACACTAGTATCTGCGCCGAACGTGGTGTGTCTTCTGGTGCGTTTGCATAATGCTTTCTGAGATAGACCACGCACGGTTGGTGCATCCCATCGCATTTAGATAAAAGTGTCTCAAAGGGGCCTCTACGTGTTGGATCTGTGTCCCCACGCAAGCCTTCCAAAGGTCCGGGCTACGGCCCATGAAATACCGTAAAAGACACAAATAATATTTATTTATGCACAATAAAGTTTTACTTACTAGAAAATCGTTATTCATTAGAAAATACAAACGTATTTTTCATAGCGTTCTAAGTAGACTAAAATATTTACTCCGTGTTTGAACTGTGTATAATGGTAAAGCCTTAAAAAAGTGGAAAAAAAATTGACCGTCTGGTTTTTTAGAACGAAATAAATGCTATATTTTAAATTTGGGGCTGTTGCTGTTGATGTTTCAAATTAGCTCTTAAACCTACATACCGAAAAAAATCAATTCTTAATTATTCTCGGCTTAAACTGTAAAATGACTCGGCTACCCACTGCAGTCTGCAGGGCAAAGGCATTATAATGCTCCTCTCATATTTTCGTCAATTGTAAACCTATTTTAAAAAACCTTTTTTTTTTTAAAGAGTACACTCCCGAAGTGGTCCCATTATAATTTTGTGACGATTGTGAAGATTTGGACGACGACGAAATTCATTGAAAAACAATGAAAAATGAATAGCTAACATACCATTTCACACACCATAAAAATACCGATTGAGTCGACAGAGAGAATGACCCACGCGCGGAGGAAGGAGCCGAGCTTTCTCTGTGAACTCTATTAAAATAGAAATAGGTATTATTTTTCATTGCACCCTCCATCCTCCGTCCGCGCCCGCTCGTCAATAGAGCTTAAAAGTTGTAGTCGATTGTAGGTTTTTTATCTGGGCAGGCTTTAGCTTTTTGGTCAACTATTGGTCTGTGGATGAATCAATTTACATACAAGAACATTGTATTTTTCAACATTTCTGACTACATACCTACTGTTCCCTGTATCCAACGGCAGACGGAGTCGCGGCCAAACCATTGTGAGCTCACCCACTACTAGAGTCGGGGTCAAACGACCGAACTCAGATAAAAACCAGATCCTACGGAAATTCCCTTATAACTGGGTAACCAGAATTAATTAACTACTTAGTTTGTTATCTGCGGTGTTAAAACTCATGTAGTTTAAGGTCCAACAAATAACGGGCAACGGTAATATAATTAGTAGAGTAAAGACATAATTATTGGATTATAATCTAAGAATAAGAAATCGATAAGGTCACCTTCTGTATCCTTCTCGTACATTTATACAGGGTGTAACAAAAAAACATAGTAATACTAAAGTGATGGTTCAGACTAGAGCATCAAATTGAACAACTTTCACTATGGAGACAAAGTAAAATTACATTTATAGAATATCTGCTGTCCCATACACACACTCACACACACACAACATCACAGAAACACACATACATACAGGGTCCTTCTTAATATGCTGACACTCTTTTAAGGGGATGATCAGACCATCAAACTGAGCAACTTTCTCTATGGGAGTTTATGGGACCAACATCGAAATCGCGAAAAAAAACAGCTTTCCCATACCTACATTGGGCTAGAGTAGGTTTGCATCTGAGTCTTTCAACTCAGATGTCGGCAAAACAAAAAAAAAACTGCGGTTCCATAACACATATGAATAGTAATTAGATTGCAATGTGATTAGAACTGAAATTGGATAAGAATAGAACTTCGATGTTTTAACTTAGCGCAATCAGGCTCCTGTTCCTGCTATAAAATAAAACTACCCCTATTCCACGGTTATTATTTTACAAGTGATATTGGAAATAGCTGATCCAGTTCATGTTATCAGTCTAGACTGGATAAAACACATACCTACTTACACCAGCTAGGTATATTGTAACATTATAATGGTAAACAACACCTTGCTTAGTAAAACAGAAACTTCTGCCGTCGACATAAAACATAAATCACATTCAATTCATGTTGCAGTCAGGTCTTGTATGCGAAACAAGAAAATTATACCGCTGCAGTCGTACTCGTTCTTATATTTACATTGGTGCTTTATAGTAGGCACCTATTGTTATGTTACATACAACGTGTTAATGAATAAACGCAAAACTAGAAAATTGTTTGTTTAGAATCGAGAGCAGAATCGAATTATCAAGGTTTTAACGTAGGTAACATTTATCAAAATATTAAATAATTTGTTCGTTTAGTTTAAAATTTACTGAACTCGATGCCAACCCACCGCACAGGCACACTCACCCTACTTAACTACTGCCAAAACTAAATTCTTACAATGTATCTATGAGCACGCTAGCGCTTTCATTCATTGCTGAAATAATAATTAATAATTTTTGCATGACAATTTCCAATCTTTCAATTTTAATGATTAAAATAATGAAATTATTGTTTCAAAGTAATTATTACGTTATAAATCAGTTGGGGTGTATGAGGTTTTACGCTTATTTACAACGTGTTAATGAATAAACGCAAAAGTTCATACACCCTAACTTATTTATAAAAATTTCATTATTTTATCATTTCAGTAATGAATGAAAGCGCTAACGAGCTCACGGATACACTTTAAGAATCTTGTTTTGGTAGTAAGTAGGGTGAGAGTGCCCGAGCGCTGGGTTGAGATCGAGTTCAGTACAATTTTAAAATTTACAAACAAATTATTTATTATCTATGTTGAAACCATGATAATTCGATTCTGTTCTCGATTCTAAACAAAGTACTTTCTAGTTTTGCGTTAATTCATTAACACGTTGTATATGTATGTATGTATGTATGCAAAAGCAAATTTTTTTTGCTCCGATCGGTTTGCTCCTATAGTAAAAGTTGTTTAGTTTGATGGGTAGACTCGTAGCTTAAAAGGATGCTAATGATATCAATTTCGCCTTGTAGAACAGCACATTTTTATTTCCTGTCTTTGAGGTTGGCGCCATAAGGCAAGTCGTCAGTTTGATGGTCTGAGCATCCTCTTAAAAACCGTCAGCATATGAAGTAGGACACTATACCTATATTGATGTACGAACCCTAGAGTTAAATGCACTTACATACATTCGCCGCCGTGTGTACACAGAGAACTTGTTCTTGCCGCAATAATAATGCTGGCTGTGTGTACATCTCTACAGGACCTCAATTACTCCTGGGTAACCCGAGGCTATTGGAATTAAACGTACTTAACTGTAATTTCTGGGTTCAAAAACTTGTTTTCTCTAGTAACTGTAGGAACACCTGCCTTTTAATGATGAGAAACAAAACCGTGATGGTCCAGTGGCGAGTAACCTTGCCTGCCGTGCAGGAGGCGATGGTTCGATCCCCGTCCACGCCGACTCGTACCAATGAGTTCTTCGGAATTTATGTACGATTTGTAACACCACTGGCTTTTCGGTGAAGGAAAACATCGTGAGGAAACCTGCATGCTTCAATTTCGAGGCATGTATTGTACCCACTGTCCATTATAAGTGGCGACGGGCTCACCCCCCGTCACACTGGACAGAGCTTCGGTACTACTGGTGAAACGTGGATGTTCTGAAGTTTCAGAATATCTCTGACTACCTCCTCGGGGAATATAGTCGTGAGCATATGCTTATGCTATGCTTAGAAACAAAACCTAGCTACCTATCTTAATGTCACATTATACACATAATAGCCGGCAAACAACTTGACAAAAGCCTTGACTGACAAAATTTGTAAGCGAAAACGATACTGCGCACACCCCTCAACCCTGCCCCATAAGTCAAGTTGATTGCCGAACAGTGCACAGGGTCTAAAATTAAATGCGTTTGAAGAGAGTGTTCCAGACCATCAAACTGAACAACTTTCACAATGGAGCCAACATCGAAACAGCAAAACAAAAATCAGCTGTTCCATAATAGTATAAAATTGCATGTTATGTAAACGCTCGATTAGCTGATTGCATTTAGTAAATTTTCTTTCGAATTTCCTTAATGCTTCGTATCTAGAGAAAAGTTGTTTAGTATCATGGATACAATCACTCCTTAAAGTAATGCTACTGTTTACCCTAACACCCTGTACAGTAGTAGTACAGTACAACATGAGGCAGGTGTGACTGAAGATGGCATTGACGAGTTTATCTACACTAATATTATAAAGAGGAAAGATTTGTACCTATTTTTGTATGTTTGTATGTTTGTAATGAATAGGCTCAAAAAGTACTGGGCCGATTTAAAAAATTCTTTCACCAATAGAATGCTACATTCTTCCAATTTGACATAGGCTACATTTCATTTTGAAAAAAATTAGGGATCCTTGGTAAAATTTGAACAATGTAACCGAAGGTGTAGAAAAATGAGTCTTAAAATTTATTTGTCTACCCCGTGCGAAGCCGGGACGGGCTGCTAGTCGTATATAATGAGCATTTCTAGATCATAGGTGAGGTAGCTACTACTGTTTGTGATAAAATAAAGTGCCTACTAGGTACCTACTATCAAAAGTTATATACCAGATTTTAAGTCAGATCATAAGCTATCAAACAAAAAAAGTTTTATCAAAATCGGTTCAGTAGTTTTTGCGTGATGCTGTTACAAACATACAAACAAACAAAAATACAGACAGACAAAAATTTTGAATTAGATGTTAATTTTATGTTATAAAGGCATTGTCGAAGTCAGCTTAGCATTTCATAGTTTACCTATAGATGTGGGGATTTTTGGGTTTAGAAAAAATAAGTATGTAGGTATAATCTTTTACAGTCCTCGGCGCTGACTGAGCGATGCTCGGTTCTTATTGACTATAAATAACCATAGTGGACGCCTCCTAATGGTCAAGGAACGTATTATGTGAATTTAGATCGGTACTGGAGTGCTATTTCTAGCATAGCATATACGCATATAGATTCTATTCCCCGAGGGGGTAGTCAGAGATATTCTGAAAACTTAGAACATCCACGTTTCACTAGTAGTACCGAAACTCTGTCCAGTGTGACGGGGAGTGAGCCCGTCGCCACTTGTAATGGACAGTGGGTACAATACTAGTTTATATAGGGTATAATCACTAAGTTTTCCCCGAGAAACAGATCCCATGTTCCCGACAGCATCTGCGAGAAGCTGCTTTCGGCCGGCGATATGTTGCACTTCAGAGCAGAGAAGTTTCTTCCGAAAGCGCTAATGCGCGATGCATACAAACGAAGTTTAGTGATATTTTCAATACTAATCAATTAAAGTCAATAACATTATTCAGAAATAACCTAGAAACTAATCTCTATGCTTGTATGAAGTCAGATTTTCGATACAATATACAGTGTTAATGCTAGCATATATTTAAGATTTGTATGGAATTCTTTGAGGCACTGTAACTTTAAAACTTATACATTTTAACGAAAATCTGACTTCATACAAGCATAGAGATTCGTTTCTAGTTTCTGAAAAATTTCATTGACTTTAATCGGTTAGTATTGAAAATATCACTAGATTTGGTTTGTATGGAGCGCGCTCCGACTTATATTCCCTCAAGACCTCTTTAAAACAACTATCTATTCTAGTGGGATTAGCATGGTAATAGGTATCTTTGCCACCTTCCTGGGCAGTAGGTACTGAAGCAATTTTTCCACCAGCATGTGAAAGCAGCGATCTTTGGTCGGCAGTGTCGTCGTCGTGACCCGGACAGCGATAGCGCTATCTCGTCAAGTGCACCAACAATTTATAATAACATTCAAGACGTTATCGGCTCATGTGGACAAACATGAATAGGGGGAGTAAAATGCTATTTTATAGTTTCACGTAGTCACGTAGGTATTTGAGCAATGAATCAAGTTTAGCTGGTTCAAAGAGCCGGGTGCTAGAAACCTATTCATATTTTTCAACTTCAGACTGTGGTAAAATCGAATAAAATGAACCAGGCTTGTTAGTAAATAATCAAATGTAAGCCGTCTTCTTCCTTATATTAACCGCTACGATGAGTTATTAAGTTTTAAAAATACTTTCTTAAGAGAAGTTTATTCCGAACGCCCTAATGCGCGCTACATACAAAAGAAGTCTGGTTATATAATACTAATCAATTCACGTAAATGAAATGTTGCAGAAACAATCTAGAAACAAATCTCTATGCTTGTATGTTGCCCGATTTTCGTTAAAATATACAGTTCCAATGCTAGTATTAATTTAAGATTTGTATGGAAATCTTTGAGGCACTGTAACTTTAAAACTATACATTTTAACGAAAATCTGACAACATACAAGCATAGAGAATTGTTTCTAGATTGTTTCTGAAATTTTATTGACTTTAATTGGTTAGTATTGAAAATATAACCAGAGTTCATTTGTATGGAGCGCGCCAACGGTAATATACCCTTAAGTTAGATTAGTCAGTCATCGGGGTCCAAGAAAACTGCCTCCCAGAGTGACGTACCTACTTATAGGTACTGAATTCCCATCTCATCCGACACACCCTGGGCATCAGTAGCTAAGCCTCTACTTCTGATTGGCAAATCTGTTCATCATGTAAGTTAATCAGATAACATGCCATCAACTCTACAGAAGTAGAGTCAATTGTCTCAAAGTTCTTTGAACTTGACCAACTATTTGACAGACCTAGTTACTTAGTTTCCCAGTCACGTGGCGAAATATCATTGCAGTCGGACAAGAAAATAATTCGCAATTAGAATGCGGAACTCGTATTATCATGAACTCTTGACTTTCAGTACATTAGTAGAAATTAATTCATTGCAAACGACATCACTCCCCGATGTTGTGCACAGACTTATCTCATTCAATGTTTTTATTTATTGAGTATCTTGTTTATGTGGAAGTTGAGAGAAGGAAGTTATAAAACTAATACATAATCATTATCAATCAGCCTACATTCTTCCCACTGCATGATAGATTAATGTGCAATATCACTGTAGGGCACAGGCTCTGACACAGGGCCTAGCTTCAAGAAGGAGGAAATTAGATCATAACTTAAAAAATAACAAAAAATATAGCTATAGTCAAATTAAATTATCGTCCGCGGTATCTTCGTCTACTTCTTAACATCAATCACGTGCTAATAATGACAAAACACGTGCAATGACTTACTGGTCGCTAAATTAACTTAAATTTTTAAGTATTTGAGTTAAACGTGTCTCATTAAATAGTACTCAAAATCACATTCACTGAATACATGTAGTATTGTAATTATAACAAAGAAATAATAAGCCAAACAGTAAATCTAATTAAAACAGAAAAGTTACAGTTGTTGATCGGGTTAAAAATAAAAGATGGACATTGATCGACCATGATTTTATTCCTTTATCTTACATAGTAATAGAGCCTATAATAATAATATTTGGTATACAATGATATCTACTTAGTAGTTACAAACACATCGAGTCGCCCCTCGTTATCGACTCGTTATCTCCGTGCGAGAGGACAACAGACGGAGAGAGCGTGACACGACATCGCGTAGAGAGCTCCCACTCACGCACTATTCAGGTACTGAGTGTCTTAAATAAATAAATCCTGTTCATCACTACTAACATTCTCAGAGAGGCACATTCGGCGGCGTCTTGCAAGGCTCCGGCGGCGGAGGCCTGCGATCCTCCGGCAGGCGAGACTGGTAGTACGCACAGTAAGGCAAAGGGTCCCAGAATGTGAACAACGCTTCACGCGTATCCAGAACTGTGTCCAACAGCTTCCCAACTGTCGCTGTGTGGCCGCATCGCGTCGGACCTTGACACAAGTACGGCAAAGACACTCCAACTCGGGCACCAATTGCCACCAATCTGTTTCCATGCCCGTTTGTCGTGTTCTCTTCGCGTATAAGTCTGAATGACATGTGACCGGTCATAGGGCGGGCTGGGGAAAGGCGTGATACGAATCGCTGCACCCACGCATCGGCTTCATCATCCTTCTGGGGCACCAAGCCTTTCCTCGTTGAGTCCACGCGGCACGTCACGTTGTTGACTGCACGTGATTCTTTCAATGTCGTGCACGTTACAATCCGCTCACCTTTCGGTTCTCTGACGATTACCCAAGGTTTTTCTGCGCTTATTTCTCTAGGAAATCTGAACTGCGTCCTGTCCTCTGGCATGACGAAACGTAAACGGTCTCTGGCACCACGGGCTCCAGCGCTGGCGATGTAATGGCGACCTTCCTTCGAAGCCCCACTCTCGTACCAATACCTAACATCTTCTTCGCTTGCCATGACCCAAAACTGTGGGGTTGCCAGACCAGCGGCGCGGCATACTCTCATCAACTCCAAAGGATCGTCCAGTGTGACGACATCCCGTGCGCACGGAATAAAGCACTGACACCCTATCACTTCTAGATGTGGTTTCGCAAGCGCGTCGTAGTAGGCAGGGGTCGAGGAACTCACTGGTACGTAGAACACAATGGATTCTCTCTCGACTATCTCTTTGAGTGCGCGTGCGTAGGCGACGGGATCAGCGGGGTTGGGTCGCGCTACTGTGTAGAACCTGTTCACGGCCGCTGAATACTTCAGCAGGGAGAACTGGCCTTCTATCTCGAACGCGACAACTCTTGCACCAGCCGAATGGAAATTCCTTGCCAAATGTAGGGCTTGTACTGAACTTCCTCCGCTGATGAGCACGGTGCGAGGCTTGTGTTTTGTCTTCGAGCTCAGAGCACTTCCAATCATTCTCAGGACTCCGATCGGACACTGAACACACTTCCAGAATATAAACAGCGATGCGGCGATCCACAGCGTAGGTAGCACGACTAGTATTTGTTTCCAGGCAGGGTGTGCGATAAAGCTCAGCAGGGCGAAGAACGGTCGTAGAAACAGTCTGGGTCCCCAGGTGATGATGCGGATGAGACGCGGGAGCGGCGGCGGTCTTTCAGGGGACACGGCTCGTTCTTCAGGTATGAGGGAGAATGTGGAAGAGAAGGAGCGCCTGAGCGCTGTGAAGGGCGGCGGTTGATGGGAACATCTCTTGACTCGCGGCGAGAAAATGAGTTCGGTGTTGGAGCGCGCGAGGCGACTATACTCAGGCGCGCAGGCCGGCATGGCGGGCGATAGACTGGCGCGCGCGGTCCGCGCTCTCGCATATAAACAGCCTCGTTATCGGCCACCGCGGGCGCCACCGCTCACACCAACCTCATCTTTGCACCCAATTAACAGTTACCTAGTTAAAAAAATAAACAAACAATTTGGCATTTGCTTCTGCAAATAAAATTAGGGTCCAATATTTGGTAATAATTGAAATTCAAAAAATAGTATTTTGTCATCGTTTCGTTAGCAAATGATCAGAGTAATTAAGTAATTGAGTGTTATAGCAATAAACGGTTGACGCAGAGGTGATTGACAAAAACTACCGGCATATAAATAGTTACGTCGTTATTTAATCATCCAACAACAAGACTCTACAATATAAGAATCTAAAGTATAACAGTGTTGTAACATCTCAAAATCTTTTCTAAAGATTCACGTAAAGATTAGGACTAGCGTAAGAAAATTAAATCATTCGTGACCCCTATTATATTTTTGAATCTCTCAAATCCTAAATCGTATACAGAAATGATAAAGAAAGATTCAAAAAAATAGCACTTCAGTTTTCTCTTACTCTCAATTCATTCGCGTTGCATCCATTGCCCATGCATGGATGGACGCATATACAGGGTGTAGCAAAAAACACCCTAGTAATACTTAAAGGGCACCCCCTTAAGCATTCAGACCATCAAACTGAACAACTTTCACTATGGAGCCAACATTGAGAAAAATTTTTAAAAATCTGCTGTCCCATACAAAATTGCAGTTCCGACTCGACCAAAATGTATGGGACAGCTGTTTTTTTAAATGTTTTCTCGATGTTGGCTCCATAGTAAAAGTTGTTCAGTTTGATGTTCTAAACCACCTCTTAAGTATTAGTAGGGAGTTTTGTTACACCCTGTATATGAGGTCTGGGATAATATTAATCTATAGGTCTGGCCACACCGCTATAAAGTCAGTAAAACGCGCATATGCGGAAGGGACCACGAATGTATAATATCACAAAAGCAAATAAACTACGTTCACAAAATGAACTATAAAAATATTTTAAATCTGAGCTGCATTAAAATAAAATGCTTTTTGGTCTTTGTTTATAGGTAATTAATTGGCTTTTATAAAATAAAAATACATTACTGGAGTAAATGCTGAAGATATAAGGAATACATTTCACATTTAAGGACTAGTCTATAATCACAAAAAGCATTTTGTTTCAAAAGTAACGCAGAGTCGTACAGCTATATTTATTTTAATTAATACTCATTCTACTACTTATTGGTATTTTTTGGTAAAAACATCCTCCACTACTTTGGAATCAAAATATTTTTTGATATTTTAGTCAGATCCCCAATCACCCCCAGATTGAAAATACTCATAACTCTCATAAATAAGTGTGTAAGATGTTTTGGCAGTTTGTAAATACTTCTAATTACATTATGATTTTGTTTACAAATAGATACTTGTTTACGATTGAATTATAATTAAGATGAACATTAAACTGCAATTAATGACAGATTCTAATTATCTATATCCTACATGGTTTATGGAAGACACAACAAGGTGATAAGCATTAGAATCAACAATGTTAAAATTATTTATTTATAACATTATAAATATTATTATAGGTGCATGAGGTGCTTAGTGCTTACAACAATTTTGTAGTCCGATCTTTTAAAAGGATATTTAAAATGAAAGGTAACTCAACAGTTGTAATAAAACATGACAAAGATGAATTTATAAGTGTGAAATCAAGAAAAGAATATAGCTCGGAGTCACGTTGCAGGTTCTGACCCGAGAACTTGTCTCGCGTGTTGTCCGCGCGTCGCGTCTTTGCCTGCCACGAGGCTCCGCATTCCTTAATCTCTTCTTGTTCTTTATCAAAAACAATCCCTGAGATTGGGATAGATACTCCCACAAACTACTTGACATTGGCGGAAATGCGGTGCTAACGCACAAGCAAAAAGTCCATTAATTATAAATAAAAAAAAAAAAAAATATAGCTCAAAGGGAAATGGAAGATATTGTAGTTTTGAGACACCATGTTAGTAATAATAGTTAAATAACCCAACATAATATGTAAATAGTAACTCATTAGTTCAACGACTCAACTCAACTCTCTCAGTTTCTCATTTAGGTAATTTTATCATTGTGTAAGCATATTTAAAAATATACTACACAAAGTTAAAATGTATATTTTGTTATATTAATAACTAGCTGTTGCCCGCGACTCCGTCTGCGTAGACCATAAAAAAGTATCATATGTGTTAATCCAGATCATATTCTATCTGTGTGCCAAATTTCATCCAAATCCGTTCAGTGGTTTTTGCCTTATGTGCGCTCAAACAGACTTGCGTTTACAATTTTTTTATATGTATAGATTTGTATTGTTTGTGAAAATGAGAAATGTTCTTTGTAACATTGGTGTCTATTAAGTATAAATTGGTTTAGCAATTCCTATTAAAGTAAATAATTGTACAATGAATAAACATAAAATACTTATGAAAACAAATTGTCAATACTAAACAATGTCTTTTAAAATAACCCAATAACTCAAAAGCACTAAAATACATTTAATACAACAAATTGAAACATTCACTTCATATTAAAATAAATTAATAAGTGTCTTCTTGTCTACTTTTAAAAGACGGTCGAATGTAAAATTAATATCAAGTTCGTATTCCGTTTACACTATAAATGGAACTTCGCTTTCTTTCAACGCAATTGAGCCATTCTTACATACTATGTGCAATTCGTTGTGTGGCTCCTTCTCAAACCTGAACCGCTTAGGGTGAGAGTCATCCATCAACCTCCCTAATTTCAATATTCTATCATCAACAAATATTTTATCGGCAATCAAATTAGTAGCCGGCAAATTCTGCATAATATTAGTCATGAATAACTCAACTTTTCCTTTTTCGTGAATAAAAATGCTAGTTTTATCTGTTAACTGGGATGCTAGCATGTACACGTCACCGCTTTTGAGTGAAGCCTGTAGATTACCGGAGAAGCTCGTGATGTGTAGATTGCCTTGTTGAATAACATCAATCATCACTGATCTATGGAGGTGATTGAGTTTAATATTTCCCATTAGAGTTCTGAAGTGAGATTTGTCGCTGTAGCAAGACTTGACGACTATGGAGCCGGCGTGTGTATTCACTAGGAAGGAATTAGACATGATATTATCGCATTTAATATCTGCATCTAACCCAGTTTTCAATTCAATGTTTTCCGCTTGAAGTTTCCCTTCAGTTTTAACTTCTCCTTGTGTTGTTTCGACTTTGATAGTTTTTGCTTTCAAATCAGCTACACTCACTGATCCTCGGTCGGTTTTAACTAAGAATTCGTCTCCTTCGAGCTTGGAAAGGTTTACAGAAGCGTTTTCTGTCGCTGTCACCTGTACTTTTAAGTTGTACGGCACTTGTATCAAGCAGACGTCGTTGCGATCCGATGAAGTGTTCTTATTCAGTAGTTCTAAGCGTTTAGAGCTCTGTTTCACCTGGAAATCGCCCATTTCCTTGCCTCGACTATACAATGTCATAGTGAGCTTGTTATGGGCGGTAATATCGTTTACGTCGATGGGCTGCACCTTCACGTGAATAGGACTCTCTATAAAGATGCTAGTGTTGTTATCTATTACCTTTTCCACCGTCCTTACCACGTTCAAATTTTTCAAATCAGGCAGGTTACTAAAATCGACGAAAGTTAACCTCAAAATCTTGAGGCACTTATGTAAGACCCGCTGTCTCCCGATGGAAAACATCTTGAAATGTTTTCAGCACTTAATTCGACTATAAAAGCATTTCTTTCTCTTTAATCTAATTATTTAATTCTAATTTCTCTATTCTATTCTATTTTTGTTTAGTGGCATCCGATGCGTTATCACAATTCAGCCAATGTCTCGTTATGTGGATATTATATGAAGGAAAATGATCAGTGGTATTTATTAAGTCTAGAGTGGCAGTTTTGCCAATGTAAGTAGGTTATAATCTCAAGTGATTGTTTTAAGGTTAAAACACAAAAGAGTTCACAAAATGGTGGAGCCACGTGCAATCCCGACGCGTCGATACGCAAGCGTCCGTACTCCGCCAGAATTGCAACGCGACTCCTTCTAATTTCTCATTTTCAATTATTCTGACAGTCGACTCACTTAACACCTGACTTTGACAATTCTGTTTTTAAATTTCTTTTTTGATACACGTACAACTACACAATTTTACAATTATTTGTGTGCAAGCTATGTATCCGAATTAAAAGAGTTGTTCGTTTTACTGCAAATGCGCTTTAATTTCATCATTTATGTCATGCTTAATATGAATGGTTGAGGCATCGCTATGCCAAGTTTCTCTTGTGTATTCTTTCGCACATATTACAGTTTGAAGCAATTGAGCAAATAAAAAGAATCTTTTGACAGATGAGGTAATGAACCAAACAATTTTCTCGTTTTGCTTCTGGGTTTTCATCTCCACAAATCCGAAAAAAATATAAATTACATTTTAATTATGGAATCGAATCAGCAGAAAACTTATAACTATTAATAACCCCTTCATTGTGCATAACATATATTGTTTTTAAACTTATCACGTGTATAAAAACGACAAGATGAACGCCGAGTTGAAAGAGGCTTTTTCTCGGATAAAACCAGTGTGTGATGTTGTGATGGTGTGCCCCTCGCCGGAGAGCATAGCAGCGTTCGCAGGGAGGGTATCAGACATGAAGGATGAGACCGTACAGGAGCTACAACAATATATTTTATTTCCCTTTATTACCCACATAAAGTCTACGGAAATTGAGTGAGTAGATTGTATTGGAAGTTAAATAAAAGTCTCTAGTAACCATGGATTTAGAATGATTAAGGATACCAATCCTCCTCCGATACAAATCCTTCCATGCTTGTAGCATGGAAACACGAAAATTGGCCATGGAGGTTGGTAATGATCAACCTTATTTCCTACGTGGATTCATTGATGTTTCAAACTTTAGGTTTTTCCCTTTCCGTCAGAACAAAAATTAAATAAAAACCGTTTTTTTTATTATTAATTTTCGTTGTTGGATTAGAAAGGAGCAAACCAACAACGACGATGAAAACAAAACGAAAGAAGGTTGAACATTACCGACCGCCAAGGAGTATTTTCATGTTTCACCGCTTGTAAGGTGGTCTGTACTATAGACAAAATAGTATAGACAAAACCTATTTCCAGCTTCCTGGTAGTATCTTTGTTGTCAGTCAACAAAATTGAAAATTGTCCTATTTGATTGTACTCGTACAGTTGGTCAACAAAGTGATCTATCCCTCTAGGTTATCTTACAGGGGATAGCAAGCCAGCAACACTTCTACCCAATAGGATCTTTTGCGTTGACCCCTAGACATTTAATTTCTTCTCACTTCAAAAATATGGTAATTAAGGGAGTCGCGTTGTAGGTCTGCTATTGGGTGGTCACGTCGCGTGTCAGTCGTCAGTTGCCCCCTCTCCAGCCTACAATGAAGCTCCGGTGTAGTGATGAAACGATAACGATTTCAATTAAATGTAATCCGGCATTTAGCCATCATCAAAACAATCAATTATCTTTGCGATTATTTAACGATTATATATTAGTGAAATTTAATTTTAAAAATGAATTTATCTGAAATCTAAACAGAATCAAACACACAACATAAAAGTAAAAAAAAATCAGAGGGGTTGTTTTTTACTGCCAGTTGGATAAAAACTGAAAAAGAAATAGACTGAGATTGGAGAACTTACAAATATTATGTTTTTAAACAATATCTGCAAGACTTAAATTTTGATTATTAACTAATCAATGTTTTCAATAATTGTCGGTAATTGTCAATTTAAAAACATAGCTACATCATTTAATAACTTAAAAAAATGATTTATTTAAAAGAACCTGGTGCATTGAGCATGGGTTTGAAATAATTGAAATTGTTATCGTAATCATCGATTTTTTTGGGGCATTAATTGAAATTGTAATCACTAAGTTATAATTGCTTCATCACTACTCCAGTGGTGGCTCAGGATAGTGTTCTTTTTTTAAAAACAACCCTTGAAGTCACCAAAATCCATTTATAACCGTACTTTTGATACAAAAACTAGACATTGGCTAAATCATCTAAAACCAAGATGGACACCATAATTTTAAATTTATAATAGAATGGTAAATGAGGCAGGCAATACCATTAAGGGGAAGAAACCTGTAATCTCCCACTTTTGGATATCCATCTCTAAGGAGGCACATGCGTTTAGCAGCCAAGACATTACATCCTACTTGGGTTGTTGAGCCAGTGTTTTTTGTTTTGCTGTGTGCTATATGTTACCCGTACACGTCTCTTATAATCATATCTCGTCCCTGCAGTTGGGCCACAGTTGTCGAATCACTCTCACATACAGGGTGTCAGGGTACAATTTCTATCAGTCTGATAACATCACCATGTATTCTACTCATCAAACTGAACAATTTTCAAGGAGCCAACTTCGAAATCGTGAAAATAAAATCAGCTGTCCCATTGATTTTTGGTTGAGCTATTGCAAGCAAGGGTCGTTATGTAACACTGTGGTCTATTGTGTTTGCCCCAAGCTCACCCATATTTTACCCACACCTCTGAACTTATGGTATTTTCTTTTCATTCTCGGGTATGTAGGTTTCCTCACAATGTTTTTCTTTACCGCCGAGCTATAGCTAATGATAAATACAAATGTACATAAATTCTGTAGGCGTACAGGCCAGGAATCGAACCACCACCTCATGATTGAGTTGCTAGCTCTCTTCTGTATGAACTATAATCGCTCTAAAAGCTGTCCCATACCTTTTATGTCGAATAGATACTGCAGCTTTGTATGAAACACAGATATTTTTTTTCGCGATTTCGAAGTTTGCTCCATACATAGAAATGTTCAGTTTGTTGAAGATATTCGCACTGATTAAAAATTCACCTTGTCTTTTAACCATAATTTTACTAAGTAAATATTCGCACTCTTGCTTTATACAGAAAGAAGTATGAGATGCAGTGGCGCATGGCGGACACAATGAGGATAGTGCTGGAGAAGGTGACGGTGAACAGCTTTGAGATGTGCATGAAAATAGAGACCGGCCTGCTCAGTCTTGTGTTTGACAACGCGAAAGCGGGCATGAGTAAGTATGCTTACATTACATTTATTGAAAAGCTCTTAAAAGAATATTACCATTCATTGTCAATTATTCTTTGACACAATATTGCCCAATAACTTTCCAGCACTCATTACTGCTCTCATAGTAAATCTGTTACTATTTCCAGTTGCAGATGGTCCGGAGGAATTAAAACTCAGTGTGATGAAGTGCCTCACAGTGTTGATGCTGAACCTGGACAAGCAGATCAGGGAATCATTCCTTAAGACTCAGATGCCGTTGCTGGCGCAGGCCATATTTGTCTCCGTGCATCTCGCCAAGCTTGAGAAACTAAGAGCACTAAGGTGAGGGACCTAATCTAACTCACATAAACTTCAATGTAACCGGTTTGCTGATCAGTATGGGGACAATATATTTGTTCTTTTTAACGCCAATTGTTACGTCTTGCAAAATACAATTTATTTTTGGGAGTAACTTGAGAGCAGGTTTATAGATTGTAGGTCCCTTATTTTGTAGATATGCGTGATGTTATTTTCTTTTTTACATAATAAATTTAAAACATGTTTTTAGTTCTTCGCAAATTGAAGCTCTGCAACACAGTAACATGACATAATATTATGTTTAGGGGAATGCGAGCGTTGCGCGCTTGATGATAAAATATTTATAATCCGCAATCAATCGAAAAACTTTATTATTAAACGGTAGTCTAATTAATTTCTGATGGTATTTAAATTGTGAAAAGCACACTCAATCAAAAGAAAGATGTGTAAAAACGTTTTCAAAAATATGTCCTTGGTATATAGTTTGCGCGTACAAATTCGTTGGCATAGTAGTCAGGAAAAATAAGGTTTGAGATTGCATTAAAGACACTTTAGTAAATTGTGTTTGAAATAATATTATTGTTAGTTTATAACACTTTTGTCGAGATTTCGTGGTTATACAGGCTCAGGAAATTGAGAAATACCTTAAAATAGATATTAATGTACAAATGGCAAGCTTATTTCTAACAATATTTCGACCAGCATACCAGCAATAGAGACAGTTAATTATAAAAAGGCAAATTGAATGTGTAAAAACAAACAGTAAATAATTTAGTTTTGAGGTTATAATTTTTGAAGACTTACAAAATATTAAATATCTACCCAAATTAACGATATTAACCGGGGATTATTATTGTTATAAGGAAATCGTCTTGAACGAAGCCATCTTGTACAAAATCACTAGTTTTCCATTTTTTCTTCATACCTAAATTTAATGTTTTTTAAATGTCTTAATAATTCAATAATACAACATAAAAAATCGAGGATTATTGAGAATTAATGTTTTTCAGGTATGTATCTACTATATTCCAAATTTTCACCAAAAGTGCAATTAATGCAACCTACTCCATACAAATCCGTAGATTTCCCCGACTATAGCTAGTGTGTACTTAATAATAATTTTTTATACAATCTCCATTCATAACACCCAACTTACGCTCTCGCGAGAACTTCTCAGTGAGAACTTCCATGAAAAATGACTATGGCTTACGACTCCGCGAGAACAATGAAGCGTGACTAAACTCTCGTTCTCGGCCTTTCTCGTCTGTTCTCGACGAGAACGTAGTGCCTACTTTAGTCTCACAAATTAAATTCCCCCATTTCTTCTCAGGATAGCAGCGATAAACTGTCTAACAGCGCACACGGCGACGCACGCGCGCCTCACCACCAAGTACCTCATAGTGGACCCCACGCTCGAGGAGGCCGTAGTGGACATGCTATGTAACATCCTCCCTGGAGTGCTGGCCGCGCTGCAGGATGTCGCCACTTGTACTGAGAACCCGGGACATGCTGTAGTCGTGGTGAGAGTTGTTCTTCCACTTAGAAACAATTGGGCGTGAGTCCGGCCAAGGTTCAATGGACTGACGCACTTAAGTATCAGTTCAGAAGATGATAAGATATATAGATTTCTTGTATATAGCCTTTATAATACCGAACATAAGCAATTATCAAAACGTAAATCGATCCTACAAAAATCACAAGAAGTTAACCGATCCTACCCGATAATTGTCGGTGGTAAGTCAGACAGAGAAGCTTAAAAGAGAGACCTCTAGAGTTTGGCCGACATAGGTGTATTGATTTGACTGCAATATCGGCCGACTTTCGCAGATAAAAGTCGGCTTTTGTTCGACAAGAATAACTGACCTTCCGATCCACCGATTGCAAGTTGCAAGCGATCTTTCTCGCTCTAGTGACCCTTGTTTGTTTTGTCTTACGGTTGCACAGGAATCCTACAGGATATAACATAACTCATCTTTATTTTACAGGCAGCGATAGACGCTATCCACCGTATAATTTGTATAACAATGAACAACAAGTATGTTAAGAGAAAAGAGACAGTTACGGCGGAAGATTTCGCCGCCGTTTTACAGAGAGCCACATCGAAGGACAGAGAAGTAAGCAGTAAGGGTAATTCGTTATTTTAGAGTATTTTTTTAGTAGCTATTGTGTTAAATGTTTCGGTATTTGTACCAATCAAGCAATCTAAACGGCTATTAATCCACTTCTGGGTCTAAGCCTCCTTTTTATTGCGGCACTCCTCACGGTCCGGTACGAATCTGATTCATTTCTGACCGGTACAATATCGTTCGACCAACGTGTGCTTGCTGACCCCCGTCTCTCCCTTAGCCACCATTTTGATACTGCTTTGGTGCACAGTCCGTTTTCTCTTTTAGCCATATGTCCC
Source organism: Agonopterix alstromeriana (assembly GCA_963924505.1). NCBI lineage: Eukaryota > Metazoa > Arthropoda > Insecta > Lepidoptera > Depressariidae > Agonopterix > Agonopterix alstromeriana. Next base: position 15,449,799 of record OZ004671.1, on the reverse strand, counting down.
GCCGCGCTTTTAAGTTTTTTGCCATAGCACGTCAAAATTTTCCCGCTAGTCCAAAACTCCAAACTTTTTAAAACTTTTTAACCCCATTCCTAGGTCTATAGGAAAGCTCCTTTATTCTACATTCACCCTTCAGCATTACTAACTAAAGTATATTTTCAGATAAAGACCCGAAGGATATACCGAAGCGATCCCCTGAATGGTACGCGATGGCAGGTGACAAACTGAGCGTTGTTACTAAGAGTCTAGTATCGGTGGTCACACACGAGCACTACAGGGTCAGGAGGGAGCTCGCTGTGTTCTGTGCGAGGATACTGTCCGAGTGTTACAAGTACGGTTATTATACAGGGTGTAAACTTAAATACGTTCTATATTTTAACCGATTCGAGGGCGGCTTCGGCCACCCAATTGAACGACGTTCACTATGGGACCAACATTGAAAAAATAAAAAATATGCTGTTAACATTCCATACGTCAATGGTATAGATCAAACAATGGTATAGGTGATTGATGTGGCAAAGAAATGATTTCTATTTCTAGGAAATAATTTTTTGTCGCGATTTCGATATTGGAACCAAAGTGAAATTTATTCATTTTGATCATCTGAAGCATGATATATAACGCATTTAAGTTTATACCTTATATATTTTTCACTACCCCTCTCGGGGAATCTAGTCGTGAGCATATGCTTACGCTGTAAATAAAGTTGTCATTCATAAATATTTTTTCGTATTATAATCATTTCAGTACAATGCAGCCATCAATACCTACCGCACTCGACGTACTGATATCTCTAGCTAAAGACGAATACCCAGAGGTATCACAGTATAGCACCAACGCAGTAAACGCATACTTCGCGAGCACCACGGACGAGGCCAAGCTGGCTACTATGGACGGGTTGAGTGAAAACTTCTTCTCTGTGCTGAGTAGTCTGCCGAGGATATTGAATAATATTGGTTAGTTATTTTAAAGTTATAATAATTACAAGCCCTAGCTTTGCCCGGGGAATAAGTAAATATAGGGTCCTTAATATGCCGACGGTTTTTTAAGAGGATGATCAGACCATCAAAATAAACAAATTTATGTATGGGACTTGGTACCCAATGTATAGGACAGCAGATTTTTTTCTCGCGATTTCCATATTGGTACAGAAAGTTGTTCAGTTTGATGGTCTGATCATCCTCTTAAAAAACTGTTAGTACACAGGGTCCTTCTTAATATGCTGACACTTTTTAAGGGGATTATCTGACCATCAAACTGAACAACTTTCTCTATGGGACCAACGTCGAAATCTAAAAAAAATCGGCTGTTCCATACAAAACTGCAATCCTACTCGATTCAAATTGGTTTTATTTTTGGCGATTTCGATGTTGGTCCTATAGAGAAAGTTGTTCAGTTTGATGATCTGATCATCCTCTTAAAAAACCGCATATTAAAAAGGCCCCTATATTATACACATAAACCTTCCTGAAAAAAATTTCTAGCTGAACATATCAAAATCCGTTTTGTGGTTTAGAAGAAGTAAGCGGAGAAACATAAATGATGAGGACAGACGCGGACAGCGACATTTATTCTATACTATTAAGAGATACTACACATTATGAACGCAAGTGAATTAAAAATATTTTGCGTGAATGGACGCAAAACATTTCAAAAACATTTAACATTCCCCCCACAGATTCAAACCGTAAACTATCAGCCCTCAACCTCCTGCACGGCTACATACAGATAATGTGTGACGAGGCTCGACCGCAGCGCCTCACCGCCGCCCTGAGCGCCCACAACAACATGCAGACCGCTTGTCATGCGCTGATCGAAGCCGCCGCTGTAGACACACTGACCTCACTAGCACAGCATGCTACTAGAGGCAAGTATACTATCAAATAAGTAAAAAACGAAGTAAAGACTAGCTCCTGCTAGCTTTTCCTTCTAGTTCACAAACATTTTTTTAACCTATTTCATCCCACTGCTACCAATCCGCGATGGCACACGAACGTGGTGTATTATTTCGTACAGTGTGCGATGTATGCGACATTGCCGTCTGGTGCGAGTGACAGAAATCAGGAAAGTCGCTTACGATGCGCCTGTGGGGACCAAAGAGATTATACCTAATAGAGTGAGCCATACCAATTGTAAAGTGTCCACTTTTTTTGACGTTTAGGTTTGAGTGTGTGGTGTCAAGTAGTATGAGTATGGACAAAAGGCACCAAGTGACATATGGCCTTATGTTTACGGTCACTTTTCACACACACTAGCTCAAAAAAAAGTGGACAGCCGCATAAACAAATATATATAGTTCCATCTCCTTCTACTATTAAAGGTACGTCATAAGACAAAAGAGACTAACTACAATCGTAAATTTATGCGGACTCTATGGAGATCCTTCCTCTGAGGTGGAGACTTGCCACAGATGTCAACACCCACAAGTTAAAGCAACGAAGCTAACAGATGGCGCTACGGTCGCACTCGCAAATGTGTACGTAAGACAACTTGCGACGACACATTGGTAACCCGTTAGCCGCTTCACATAAGGTTCACAATGGTTGATTCACAAACATGACGTCAAAAAGTTATCTTCTTCTTCCTCCTTCTTCCTGCCCTTATCCCATTATTTGGAAAGTTATCTATGTGATATTATTTTTAATAAACAATTTTGACTTTTGACTTTCACTTATACAAGACATGAATCGCGTAAGAGAAATAATCACAGATATTTATACAAGATCCAACTAAGATCGGTTGGACCACGGCCGGTCCCCAAGCTTCACACGTAGCCTGGCGGAAGATCTTCCCTTTTCACCGGAGGAACCTTCCACAGTAGTTCCTCCACAATGTAGACGGAGGCCTTATTTTAGTTTAGCTGTTTTCTTCCACTCTAACTATAAGGTCTAATTTCCAGATGTAACCTCCCCACCGCCTACCAACTCGCCCTGGTGCAAGCTCCGGCACCTGGACGCGGCCTGCGAGAGAAGGTTACAGGACATTTGTGGGTTGCTAGGCAACGCCGAGTGCGCCGAGCTGATACTGGATAGGCTCTTGGAGCTGTTTCACCAGCAAAGGGAGAGCGAGATCGTTTATATCGTCAATTATATGGGGTCGGGTAAGTAAGTTTAGATTTTCCAGTCATTATGTATGCAAATATGGAAAGCCTTGTCGCTCCCGAACTTTGGAGGAAACAGGGTGTAAACAGAAATGGATTACACAATGTAAGGGGTGTCAAACTGGACAACTTTCACTATGGGACCAGATTGGACATCGCAAAAAAAATCAATTATTTCATAAATTTTGATCGAGTAGCCATTGACATTTTCTATGGAACAGCTGATTTTTTTTACGATTTCTATTTTGGCGCCATATTAAAAATTATTCAGTTTGATGGTCTGAAGCAACCTGTTCTATAAGTAACGCATTTAGTTTTACACCCTATATAGCCACGATCGTCGGTGTCTAATTCAAATAGACGCCGCATGAAACATTTAGCTCGATGAGGGACAACAGAGCCGTGGTGATCTATACTTCATTCCAAATAAGGACGACAAGTTTTTCGATTCCTATTTAGCTTTCTGGCCATTTCTGATTACCAAATGTTATTAATTTATTGGATACTATCCGACATATCTTGGACGTTACTAAAGCTGTTCTAAGAATAAGTGAGAGGATGTGTTTCAAATATCTGTTTCTGTAATGCAAAATAGCCTTAAAATTGCGTTGCTATTTTGAATGGAGTATAGTGGCAAGTAGCCTTGTGTGTAGGGAGCAACGGTTCGATCACCGCCCCGGCTAACTAGTACCAATGATTTAGGAACGCAAAGTGCGCGAAGTTTATACCACATGAACCTACAGATTAAAAGCTTCATACAAGCGGCCGCTGTCGCTGCACTCACAAATACGTGACGAACGTAGACGTGCGAACGAGTACCCCGTAACATACCACGGCTTAGTGTATGCACCTGTTGATACTATATACAACGTGTTAATGAATAAGCGCAAAACCTTATACACCCCAACTGATTTATAACAAAATAATTAGATTGAAACAATAATTTCGTTATTTTGATAGTTAAAATTTAAAGTTATTCGCATTTTAAGTTTTCAGGCAAAAAAGATTTGTTATATCAGCAATAAATAAAAGCACTAGCGTGCTCGTGGATACATTTTAAGAATCTTGTTTTGGTAGTAAGTAGGATGAGTGTGCCCGTGCGGTAGGTTGAGATCGAGTACCGTAAATTTTAAATTTAACAAAAAAATTATTTAATATGTTGAAAAAAAATCCAATGTTTAAAACATGATAATTCGATTCTGTTCTCGATTCTAAACAAACTACTTTCTAGTTTTGCGTTAATTCATTAACACGTTGTAGACTTGCAGTTGTTTTACCAATTTGACTAAACTATTCTATTCTTATGCTCATTATGATATAATAAATTTTTCCAGCACCGAACTCGTCACAAAGCCTAGTACATAGAATACTGAACACGTATCTGGAGGAAGACGTGTGGTATCTACCGCTAGAGGTCAGCAGCGGAGAGGCTCCGATCGGCAAGGACGAGACGCTAGATGTCACCGTGTATAACCCTCGCGCTTGGAGCAAGGACAGGGTACCCGGTAAGTGAGATGTAGGGTTAGGAACTACCTATACGTTTTTTTGGCCAAAATCACAAAAAGTTAACGCTATAAAACGACCGTACTGCTAAAGAAACAAGATTACGTCTGCACACGTGCCGTCTAGCTCGCTCGCGCTGCCTGCTGTTTGTGCACTTCTAAAATCGCCCCTGAAGTGCAGGGTGCGGTATTTACTTTGACTATTTATATGTGGACTGGTTACGCGTGTAATTCTACTAACAAACATTTCTGCCACTTTTTGCGGGGGGCGAGGTAACATGAAATCCGCAACTTTGGATTTTATTCCCCATAACTTTAGATTCTAATTTTGAATGTTAAAAATCATGAAAAGTAGTCTCGTGTGAACCCCAAACGTTCTAAGTTCGAAGTTATTATTTCGCAATTATAGGCTGTCTCGTTTAGTGATAAGGTGTAAAATTGAATGTAAATGCACAAGATCAATTGTGCTTATACCGTGGCAGAGGGGAAATGCTACAGCAAGGCTAGTCCTTATAATAATTAGTCAAAGGGTATTTAGTACTAAATTTTTTGCTAAAAGAAGACAATTTCTCCAGCTATTAGCTTTAGCGTATAGTTGGCATATAGTTCTGGAACTCATGTCGATTTGTTTCTCATAATCTCTAGATCATAATGGTAATTATTAGCTATACCTCTTCTAAACGGAGTGTCGCGTAATCGCAGTTGGCGCACACCTTGTCTTGGTAAAATATGTTGGTTTTTTATTTTTGTATGAACATCTAAGACGTTCCTATACACGTATTGTTTTACATGTGCCGTTTTAACATGAAAAAGAATCTTAGCAAAAAAAGTCAAAACGGTGCATGATTTCATAATTCCGGTTGCATTTTTACCTGATCTTTCGTTCGATTACTATAATAAATTAATTTATGTTTTTAGAGTGTAATACCATCAATAAACGTTACCGTTTTTGGGCCTAAAAGAAATTGGCTCCTTTAACTAATTTTTTGTGTTCATATTGTTTGCTCTTTTATCGTTTCATTTCTCTACCACGCGTGACCAATGTCATTTGGTGGATGAGATAGAATAGGGTATTGCAGTTTTATATGGAATAGATGATTTCTTTTTGTTTTTTCGCGATTACAATATTGGCTCCATAGTAAGTCACACTACGCGGCAAATAACTTGACCAATGGGGCAGGAGTGAGGGGTGTGCGCAGTAGTTCTTTCGTCTAAAAATTTTGTCCTGCGCAGTCTAGGTTTTTACCAAGTTGTTTGCCGGCTAGGTATTATAAGTTTGTTTGTCTACGATCGACTTATACGAACATCCGAGACTTGGTTTAATTCGCCATGTATTCACCTTACACATATTTCCCCTATTCTAGATCTCTACGAGGGTGGTACAGAGAGTAGGTACACAGGCATCAGCTACCAGACCCCCCGGGTGAAGCCCCCCGCGTGCGGCACGGTCGCGCACGCGCACCGCAACATGACGCTGAGCTGCGTGCTCACAGAGGGCGTGGGGATGCTGGCGAGGAGGCTGATGGCCGGGTACCAGCCTTACCTGATGAAGACGCTCTGTATGATGCTGGAGAGAGTCGGTGAGTTGCGTGACGTGAAAGGCTGTAGGACAGAAATGGAATGGTAACGTTCTGCCATCTTGAAAATTTCATGAGTTCATCATTTGAGTTTGTTTTGTTATTACATAGAGGGTGTTAGGGTAAACAATTGCATTACTTTCCATCCATCCATCACAGCCCTTGATAAGTCCGTCTTCGGACATAGGCCTCCTCCATATTTCTCCATGACGTTCTGTCCCTCGCCCTCTGCATCCGGTTGAAGCCCGCGTGTCTCCTAATATCATTGACCCATCTTTCTGGTGGGCGGCCTCTTCCACGCGTGTTTTCTCTATTGGAAATTGGACTTTCCATACTAAATGCACTCAGCTGATCGAACGTTTGTATGAAAAGTAGAATTTTTTTTTTACTAATTTCCTATAGGTTTCTTTGGAGTTCAGTATCATGGGTACAATCACCCCTTAAAGTAATGCAACTGTTTACCCTACACCTGTATAGGGCCTTTCTTAATATGCTGACAGTCTATTTAGGGAATGATCAAACCATCGTATTGAACAACTCGAAATAGCTTAAAAATTTACTGTTCTATACATTTTGGTCGAGTAGATTTGCTAATATGGTACAGCAGATTATTTTGACGATTCGATGTTAGAAAAAGTTGTTCAATTTGACGGTCTGATCATCCCTTTAAAAAGTGTCAGCATATTAACAGAGACCCTGTATATTATATTGAATCTCTTAACACTTTCGCCGAGTTACGCTACACGCTAGGCATGTTTTCCAGCAGTTCTTATCGTGTGAGCAGCAAGCCCTGGTGTCAGTTTTTTCAGACAGCCTTACGGCCTCTGACGTGGTTTTTATGTAACGTAAAGACTACTACAACCAGAGAAAAATAGCCGTGACCAACGGCTTAACGTGCCATCCGTAGCACGAAATCATCTTTCTTTTCAGACAATCAGGTGATTCAGCCTGCTATGTCCTAACCAATTAGAGAAAAACGCACAAAGTGACATATCACTTGGCGTCCCCCGTGAGGATCGAACCCACGATCTCCGTGTCAAGAGCCCAATGCTCTTAACCATTAGACCACGGAGGCAGTGCCAGCAGTGAAAGTCTTAATATGGATGATAACAACTATGATACGATTGCAGGCAGTAAATACGAGATGCTGCACCTGGCGGGACTAAAGGCGATCAATGACATAGCGCACGCGTGCGGGCACCACTCCGTCGCTGAACTTATCAAGTGCAACGCTGATTATTTCACCAGTCAAGTCACCATGAGGCTCAAGAAGGTACGTTATCGTCCAATAAGAGGTTACCTTCGGATTGTTTCGGCAACATGTCGGCGAGCAAGCACGTATCTGAATATTTGTATCTTCTTCTTCCAGCCCTTATCCCATTACTTGGGGACGGAGTAATATGTAGTCTTCCTCCATTCATCTCTTTTAGCCGTCATTTTAGCGCACACTCCTTTTCTACACATATCATCTTTCACACAATCCATCCATCTTTTCTTTGGTCGTCCTCTCTTCATGCATGTATCTGATTATTTGTATATCCCACTGATTTCTCGAACATTGTGTTTTCGATTAATTCTGCAATGGGGCGTATACAACGTGTTAACAAATAAACGCAAATCCTCATACACCCCAACTGATTTATAACGAAATAATTACATTGAAACAATAATTTCATTATTTTATTAATACAAATTGTAAGTTATTCGCATTTTAAATTATTTTTTATTTCGTTTGTTATTATTTCTAGTGCTAGCATGCTCGTGGATACATTTTAGGATTCTTGTTTTGGTAGTAAGTAGGGTGAGTGTGCCTGTACGGTGGGTTGGCATCGAGTTCAGAAAATTAAACTAAATTTTGAAAAAATGTAAGCTATGTTGAAACCTTGATAATTCGATTCTGCTCTCGATTCTTAACTATTTTCTAGTTTTTTGTATAGGCTGATGATGAATGTATAATATCACAGTTTAATTCATTTGTGCTATTGCAGGCTTGGAACAGTCAATCGGCTCTCGAGATATTATCAGTGGTTATGGAATACAGCGATGCTAGCATACTTAATTGTTTGTATGGAATTGTACAAGATGTAAGTATTATTATTTAATTTCTACAAATACAATGTGCACCTTGTATAGATAAACTCACGACCATACATTTCTGGTTAGAAACTAGACTACAACTAACTTATTAACACTTTCGCTGCTGACGACCTACGCCGTAAGTCGGCGACAAATAGGCCGCAGTGCTGAAGGATCAACGTAACGAGTCGGTTCAATTCCATTTCGCCGGAACTCATGACCTACCGCGCGAGTCACCGAAAACCATACTCCTGTGCGGGTGACCCACGACGCGAGCCGCATTTATCGTTTCAACGTTATGACTGAGCGCACGACCTACGAGGGAGGGGAGGTCAAGTTCTATTGCATTCACCTATGTTCATGACATACAGCATGACTCACCTTAACCTTACGCCTATGATACACAAGGTGAGCCATTTTGATAGTTTCACCGGCACGACCTACAAGGGAGGTCAACTTTAGCACTGCGCGAGGATCATGATTTTGAGCTTAGCATAGAAAGTGTTAAGTGTACAGTTGTAGCAAGGTTCACTTTTAGTCTTTTCATCAAACTCGGTAGAAAAATCCAACTTTATATGCTGACTGTTTTTTAAGAGGATGATTAAACTATCAAATCAAAATTAACTGAACAACTTTCTGAAAAAGAAATCTGCTGTTCCATACAATAGGGTCGAGTAGGATTGCCGTTTTCGAAATTAGAAAAGAGAAAGATGTTCAGTTTGATGGTCTGATCAACCTTTAAAACACAATTAAGTAAAAACCATGTATTATAATTTTCAGGTTCTAATCCAAAGCTGTGACAAATACCACGAGCGATACCTCCACGCTTACCTACAAGTGTTCCTAACTTTCATAGACTGCATACGTAAATGGTTCCCCCAGGAAGACACTAACAAAACTACCCAAACCGACGATGAAATAGATCCGCTCGAAGATGTCTTAGAATATATTAATAGTAAAGAAGAAGCTGATAGATTGCTTAGTAACGAAGAGTTTGAGGAGAGTGGGAAGACTGCGGAGGAGATGTACAGGGAAGATATGGAGAGGAAAGAAGAAGAAGATGTTTTAGATTATGATGATAAAGTTACTGGTGAGTCTCCTTTCATGGTTCCGTAGTCAAATAAAGAACTCTTAGGCCGATATTCAGAAACTATTTAAAAAATCCTAGCTCCCGCATGTCAAAAGCCGCTCAAAAGGCATCTCTGAATCAATCATCAATTGTTTAATCTATTCAACGTGTTAATGAATAAGCGCAAAACCTCATACACCCTAACTGATTTATAACAAAATAATTAGATTGCAACGATAATTTCATTTTTTTATAGTTAAAATTCAAAAAAATTATTTGTTATTATTTCAGCAATGAATGAAAGCGCTAGCGTGCTCGTGGATACATTTTAAAAATCTTGTTTTGATAGTAAGTAGGGTGAGTGTGCCCGTGCGGTGGGTTGAGATCGAGTTCAGTAAATTTTAAATTTTACAAACAAATTATTTAATATTTTGAAAAAAATTACCTATGTTGAAACCATGATAATTTGATTCTGCTTTCGATTCTAAACAAACTACTTTCTAGTTTTGCGTTAATTCATTAACACGTTTTATGTATGCGCCGCCTAAGTTACTTTTTCATTTTTGCACCTATTGAAACAAAAGTGATGAAGGCAGACGGATAATAATAACCAAAAAAAAGTGATACTAAATGAAAAAAAAAAAAAAACATTTTTATGGGTCCGGGTACAACGAAAGGGGGTCGAAAATAAAATCTTTTTCTTAACCCATTGATGGGAGCATTGAAAATTGTATAAACGTTCTTTAGGACGAAGCCTTTTTACGGCCTGGCCATGGGACTTACTGGCTTTTCGCGCCGCAGTTCTCCCTGTCCCGTAGCCAGGCGGTTAGTGCTTCGATCTCGATATTTGCACTCAAAGTTATAAGGCGTGACTTATAAAACCAATATTATCGTTTGCAGAAGAACCACCACCATTACCGCAGCATATAAAAGTGACTGTCACCATCTTAAAACGATGCCTGAACTTCGTGTCGTCGAAACAACGAGATGAAGCTCTCTTAGCGTTACAAGTGTTGACCGCAGGGCTACCCATACTAAGGTCTGTAATAAGGAGGCGTGAACATTCTTTACCCGTCTTTCATAGGGTCTGTCTTAATATACTGACGGTTTCTAAGGGGATGATCAGGTCATCAAACTGAACAACTTTCTCTAGGTGACTAACGTCGAAATCACGATAAATAAATCAACTTTGTTCCAAAATTGTAATTCTACTCTACAGTATGACCAGGAAAATAATTAACCTTGTCAATCTTCGTCTGCATAGAGCCCCGACAAAGCCCGAAGTCGTTTAGTTAATCAAAGGGTGCAAAGTCAGATAGCAGCGAAAAGGGCGCGAAAACAATTAGCCAATCGTGGCAAGAGATGGAAGGTGGCACTTCCTGATTAGTGAATATAATTTCGCGCGCTATTAAAATTTTTCAACTTCGCAGGTACATCGGGGAGACTAATAAACCTGGTACTACTGTACCCAAATGTATAGGACAACAGACTTTTTAGTCTCGCGATTTCCATATTGTTAGAGAAAGTTATTCAGATGGATGGTCTGATCATCCTCTTAAAAAACTGTCAGTATATTAAGATGGACCCTTTATGATGGGCTCTCTCCAGCAATCTTCGCATTTATTCAGTAGAATGGGAAACAACATGAATTTTTCTTTTCGTAGGCCATACGAAGACGAGTTACTGCCGCTAGTGCACTTGACGTGGGCACCTCTAGTCAGCAAGATGGAAGGCAAGGAGCCCGTCGTGATCAGGAGGGCCTTCGACCTGCTGCTCGTGATGGCCGAGCTTTCCAAGGACTTCATTACTAAGCGCGCTGTCAAGTTAGTCCTCAGATAATATATTTAGAATTGTCCATCTTGACATGACTTGACTGCAGTCGACATAATTGTTTATAGCTCACCGTTGTAATTTTGCTGATCGATAGTGGAAGGCGCAATGTTTTTGGAACATTCATAATTTCTGAATTTCTTTCTGTTGTAGGCCAGTCATATCTTACACTAGAAATCGCAAACTAACAGCTGGTTCTGTTTTTTTAACATGTTTTTAGGACCACTAACAGTAGCGTTTATCCAAGATAGCAGCTTCGAAAGACCTGTGCTAACTTTGCAGTACTCGAAAAATCATCCCGTTTTTTGGTTTTTTGATTACATCTCGAAGTCTATAAGTCGTATCGAAAAGTTTAGTAGGTACTCGTACAAATTAAAACAAAATTTCCTACAAAACAAGTTGTATGTACTTTTGTCATAGATAAACTATGAAATTAGTATGGCGACCCTAATGAAAGTTGAAGATAAAAGCAAATTATTTCATATTCTTAATCACCGACCCCGAAAACCCCCTGATACAAATATTCAGTTGATTCGGTGAACCTTTAAAAGCTGCTTTGGCGTTTGAAATTTCCATGGTTGCCATCTTGGATTTCGATATTTTGGTTTTTTTTTACCGTCAACCAAATCTGACCAGGGTCCTCTATGACACTTGTCCAAGGTCCATAGCCCCATTTGTCATCGTTTCCGCAGGCCGTTGACCTCAACCGTCAGGAGTCAACCTTCTGAGGAGGCAAATAAACAAAGTTGATTTTTTTATCTTTATTTCATCCCGCCAGAGACGTCCTCCCCCACATATACAACTACCTACGCAAGTCTGCCGCGGACAGCCACCTGAAGGACGCGGGGTCATCGTACCGCAACAGCCAGGCATACAGCCTGCAGGCGGCGGCCCTGGCCGCGCTGCCTCGCCTCGCCGTCGACCTGGCGCTGCAAGACGACAGCCTGCGAGACGCTATGACCTGCCTCGATGTGTACCTGTCTAGGAAACAACCTAAACCTTTGCAGGTGAGGAATCTAGGCTATTTGACAGACCTCTAGGAAGCAATCTAAAGCTTTGTACGACAAAAAAATGGACTACATAGTGTAAAAATACCCGATAATATTTAAAGAGTTGGTTTAGACTTTAGACCATCAAACTGAACAACTTTAACGATGGATTGTCAACATCGACAAATAAACAATCTGTTGTTTCATACAAACACCCCTTAAAATATTACTAGGGTGTTTTGTTACACCTGTAGAGTCAGTACTTGAAAAATCCAGCCTCTTTCAGTGGTTTTGTACACCCTGTATATTTTTAGTTCGCGAAAATTTTTTCATTTTAGGATGCGCCAAATATTCAGGACTGTCCTTCGAAATAAATTAAACCGTGACGTTGGCATCGAAATGATAAACAAATTTTATTTCCAGGCCTTAGCCGTGCAATTCTTCAAAACAATCCTGGCCTACGACAGCGGGGCGGCGTGGCACCACCTGCGACGACTGTGCAATAACGATGAAGTATTACAACCTCCCGCAATGGACTTCATGAAGCTGGAACCCATCGTCGGCACTCCTTACGTATCTGTGAATAGAGACTATCAAAATAATATTAACTTAATATTCGATCGTGAGGAATCTAATAAAAGTGAATCTATGTATTTTGTGTTTTGAATTACGTCAGACGTCAAATCGTGAATTACCAGTGGCACTAAGTTTTTAATTTCGAAAAAACTTAATTTTCTAATAAAAACACTAGCGAGCGTGCTAAGCTAGGACGCGTGAATTCGGTGGGTGTGTCAAGTTTTTATTGGATAATCGAAAACCATTTCGAGATAATTGTCTCAATAATAATATTTTCGAAGTCAGAGATTTTACATTAAAGGATTACAGATATTTTTAATAAAATAACGTCGTTTTTCGGTCCGTCCAGTGACGTCACTGGATAACCTGTGAACTTCTTGGTAAACTGAAAATCTACTTAAAATAACTGGCAATTAAGAAAAAAAAATACATTCACAATGTCAGAATTTGACATTTGATGTTGCCGTTTCTGTTTCCAGCATAAAGTTAGAAAGAGAAGACCTTTTTTTTTAAATAAAGCATTAAGTAGTTTTTCATAATCATAATCATTCATTCATTCTTTTTCTCCATGGAGTTCGATTTATTTTCTCTCCGCCATTTTTGCATTTAGAGATTACAGATAAAAGTAATTTAAAAATTTAATGTATATTGATAAACTCGATGAATCGCAATAAAAATTTAATAATATTGGTTTCTTAAAATTATGTCTTATCCGTAAAAAATATAAAATAAAGACCAAAAAAAAACTTAATTCTAACCACGTTCTTTTTAATGTTCCGCCCGTACCAAAATAGGTAAATTAGAAAATTATGGAAACACAATCTTTCACATTCGTTTTTCTCTGCATTGTAAACATGAAAGCCTGACCAGAAAAACAAAAAACTGGCCAAGAGTGTGTCGGACTCGCCCATTATAGGGTTCCGTAGCCATTGCTTAAGTATAAAAGAAAAAAGGAATAAATCCTATAATATTACTTAAAGAAAATTTTTAAACTCGACGATAGCGCGATTTAATTTCCTGCAATGCCATCTAGTTTGTAATTAGAATTTTTTGTAGTAATGTAGATTTTTTTTCTTCATGACTATTATATTTCTGTTTTTGAGTTACTGTTATCTGTCTTCATGCCAAATTTCGATTCAATAGGTGCAAAAATGAGCGAGTTATTGAGGCGGGGCATACAGACAGAATGGACAAAAGTATATGTTTCTGTAATGGTTCCTTGTTTGACTACGGAACCCTAAAAACCAGCTTTGGATGCGCTATAATCAATTATTAATGACAATATTTCTAGTACAAAAATTAGTTCTAATGACAACACGGAGAGATGTTTTATATTGTCTGTAGGCCTCGCATGCCACCCCAGAGAAAACGATAAAAATCGAGATGTGCCTCCATCTTTATTATTTTACGTATGCCAAAAAGAGCGCGCATGAAGGTTTTCTCGTTTAAACGCTTTGTCGTGGGTGGCATGCTAGCCGTGCTGGTCAGGCTTTAAATACAACTGGTACCACGGAACATTGGTTGTCATAGTCCCGACTTGCATTTAGCCGGTTTTTACTGACAATATTCAAGGGAAAGCAACTGCCTTCTGCCTACATGTGTGAAGTTAAGAGATCAGCAAGATTAACGTCATTCAAGTGTTTTTCACAACGATATTAGAAACAATTGATTACCATCTGCCTGTTTCCAGACACCTTCTTTCCGAGTACTTTTTATAAGCCTTCAAATGCTTAATTTAAACAAAATAATGGCAGTATGTATCTTCATTTTTATTTTATAAAAACACAGTTGTCACAGAAAACAAATACCCAATTTACAATGTATTTTATAACTTAATAAAAAAGAAATCTGGTGGAATTCTGACAGTAGTCTGCTTGCGACCAGAAGCTTTGTAAATGCATGTCAGACTTCCACATAATTTCTTTCACTACTTGGTTGAGATGCGAATGATTTTGAAGTTTATCATCACAAATGTTTCGAAATACTAGTAAATTTTAGTAGGCCAATATACCATAACCCTTTATACTTCCACACCTTTAACATAATAGAATTAAAAATTAACTGGTAACCTTATCTACCTCAGTCCCTTACCAAGGGTTTTCACATACAGTTATGTGTTCATCCAAAGACAAATTGATTTAGTATTTAATTAATTTACTATTTCCGTAGTAGGTATAACTATGGAGATATTAATCTAATAATTTTACTTTTAATTTCGGGAACGTTTAATTCAAATTGATTGACTATACCTACTGTGAACTATCAAAACTCATGGTAGGGAAACAGATCGAAAATTTACAAAGCATTGCAAATGGACACGATTATTCTTTTTTTTAATTTTCTGAGCCCATAGACGTTGATATTTTATAATCGAGACGGGAAAATATACTTTATTACTAGACCATAAGGCGATTTTTTATTTGTGAAATTCATAACATTACGATTTCGCTGACACTATTATAGTGAAGTCTATGCCTAGCTAAAATAATAACAAAAATGATACAATATTTAGAGCGCTTTCACAATATACGGCACGATATCGTTTCGGTGTTTAACCTCCAATCGATGTCCAATATACCATCTGTATCCAATATATAGGGTCCTTCTTAATATGCTGACAATTTTTAAGAGGATGATCAGACCATGAAACTGAACAACTTTCTTTATGGGACCAATGTCGAAATCGCGAAAATAAAATCATCTGTTGCATACTAAAGTGAAATCTTACTGGACCCAATTGTATGAGACAGCTGATTTCTTTTTCGTGATTTCGACATTGGTCCCATAGAGAATGTTGTTCAGTATGATGGTCTGATCATCCTCTTAAAAAACTGTCAGCATATTAAGTTGGACCCTGTAGAACCGGTTTGACCCGGTGTCCACGTCTACGGATTGATAACATAACGTATAAATGAGGATGCACTCATATAGTGAAGTATAGATATCCCGATTTAAATGTAACTAGTTAATAATTCCCCTAAAAAATTTCGATACAGAAGCAAAGATATATTCCTCTAATAAAATTCAAAAGTTCAGTAACTCCCACCGTCTCCGTACACAAGAAAACAATATTAATAAAGAAATAACTTTCATTGTTAAACAAAAAAGAGCACAATACTTTTAACCTTAAATGCTAAATAACAATGCTTTTGTATGAGCAAATCGAAATTTTCTTTCAAACCAATTCGTATATTCTTACACAAATGATCCCAATAATTTATCTTAGTAGTTAAGCACGAATTAAACAGGACTGCAGATATAAGTATAGCGCAGTGTCGTAGCGTTGGAATTTCTTTTCTAACGCACACAAAATGACATAAGCTCGTCTCTTTTATGTATGTGGTAGGTGTGAGTGAGAGGAAGCTGCGTGCGATAGATTAGTACAGCCTAGGCAATACGTATTGCACTATAAGATAGAGCTGACGTCCATGACAACCTTAATCCAGCAAACCAAAAGTTAGGTTTCGTTTCTAATTTAAGTAAAGGTGAGTGCAGACTGGGCCGCACCGCACGCGCCGCATTCGAATTCTTAACATGAAGTTCTATGCAACCTCGCACACCCACCGCGCTGTCGCCGCAGTACCTGAAGCGGCCGAACTCCCCGCCGCAGCTGATGACGTCACCCGCTGCGGCCGGCGCGACGCGGGTGTCGTCATTTGCAAACAGAATGAAAGAAATCCAGTGCGATGAGTGCAGCGACTGCGGCGCGGATAGGTGTGCGAAGCCATTAACAAAAGCGATGACTGCGGCGCGGCCCAGTCTGCGCTCACATTAAAGGACATACTCTTCTACCAAACTTCTAACTTTGATTTGCAAAGTTTTCGCTGAATGATTAATTTCGTGCTTTAATTCATATAATACATTCATAAACACTGTTTAACGGTGTCTACACACCAAAGTCGCCGACACATGTCGCCGGGTAGCACGCACGGGTGCATGCCGGCGGGTCAGCAAATTTTGGTGTGTAGATTTGAGACCATATGACTATATGATATACTGACGTTATAGACAAACAAGCGTGCGAGCGAGAAGATTGTGTTTTATGGCACAAGTTTAAGTGCGATAGGGACAGTATTACACAATAAAGCAAAACAATGTTTTTTTTTGTTTTAAACCCGCCTAGATTGGTTTCGGCTAAAATCAAGAGAATAATTGTTTCCTCGTTTACACTTTTAATATTGTTGATTACACCAAGATACATTTTAATCGTAAATTAAACCTACACATAAAATCTATTTGTTTGTCTTAACGTCAGTATTATTTGTTGAGAGAGATTATCTGTTTCAATCTAAGAGGAAGGATCTCTCTTTAAGACTAGAGTGAGCCATACCAATTGTAAAGTGTCCACTTTTTTTGACGTATAGGTTTGAGTGTGTGGTGTCAAGTAGTATGGACAAAAGGCACCAAGTGACATATGGCCTTATGTTTACGGTCATTTTTCACACACACTAGCTCAAAAAAAAAGTGGACAGCCGCATAAACAAATATCTATAGTTCCATCTCCTTCTACTATTAAAGGTACGTCATAAGACAAAAGAGACCAACTACAATCGTAAATTTATGCGGACTCTATGGAGATCCTTCCTCTTAGGTTTCAATGAAATAATCTCTAACACATTTTATTGTTAGTAAAATGTATGAACCATGTTTCGACCAAGATATTTACGTAATCGAATAGACTTCTTTCGAGTAATGAATTGATTAATGAAGTGAGATAATATTTTAATAAAAACAATAATATTCAATGACATCAAAATATGTGCACTTATGGTGTTTCAAGAAAAGTTTGGCAATTTAATATTATCTAATACTTTAGAGATTTTCCTAATTGGATTAGTATAATTATCTACATTTAAATTACGTCAAATATTCGAATTAGTGAGGAACTAAAGTGATTGAAGTAAGCAGCCGCTTCATCCCCATCGATCCAGCACCGAGAGTCAGAGCGAAACACAATTCGAGTGTTATGACTACCTCACGTTTGGGCGGTCACGAATTCACGATGAAGCTTTGTTATAGATCTGAATTACAAAAATGAACCATAATTATTGTATCACGAGAATATAAAATGTAGATTCGCCTGATTTTGATGTTGAAGAGGTCAGACTATTGCAGCACGGCTATCATGCCTCATGCCAAAACGTCATGCGCGCTCTTTCTGGCATACGTACAATAATAAAGATGGAGGCACATCTAGATTTTTATCGTTTTCTCGGGGGTGGCATGTGAGGCCTACAGGTTCCTCATTGGATAACATGTCTGGGCATAGACAAATATGTGTATGTACCTTCCTTTAGCCCAGATCAGTGATTTTTTGTTATTTACATGATACATTCCTTCTAAAAAGCCCGACTTCGAAAAAGAGTCCTTCGATCAACAAGACTCCGAAGCGGTGGTGCTAACCTGACGACGGAACATTCGACCCGCCTGTCATTTGATCGACTGTACCTATAGTGTAGTTGCCTTAACAATTTAACACAGGGCACTCCATATAACGATCTGCTCACACTACTATGACAGAAACAAGATGGCGTCGGCACACGCACCATCGCTCTAGCACGCGCTTGCCTGTCTCTATACCCTTGTTTGGCTCTTCTAAAATCGCCCCAAAAAAAAGTGAGGGTGTGTGGTGCGGTATCTGAAGTTAGGGAGGGGCAGATAATGGCCTTTTTTAAAAAGTACTATTATAATTATGTTCTGTGCCTATGACGTCACTCTCGTCTAAACACGGAAGAGAGAAGCGGGAGCTTAAATTTTTAGGATCATTGGATCAATCAAAACATAGACAAATGCATTTCAAATATAACATTCCGTCAAAATAAATATAATACGTTAAAGTTCACCATACTTTTTAAAATAACTACAAAGGGTGAACAGTCCTGGAATGGTTTTATTTAATTAAATAATCCATTATGAATACAAACCGCTCTTATAATAAATAATTATTATCTAAATTGCACTAGCTAATTATTTACTTATAGATTGTCAATTGTAGCACTGTCCTTGATATTGTACGCTTTGTTTTATTGGCGTTCACTGCGCATACGCATAGTGAATACAAAGTGAATGTGTTTATCATTGAATCGTCAAACTGGGCTGGATTGTTCCCAACAATAACAATATCGCAGTTGTTAATACTAAGGATGCGTTTTCAAGCGGGAGGTTGATTTTACGAGAAGAATACGATTGGTTGATTTTACGCAACCAATCGTATTGCCCAATTTGACCGTTCTATCGATCAATTCAATTTCTTAATTTTGTTTGCGCTTGACGGAATTAAGCTATTTTATTGGTTTATTTTACACATCTCCGCTCTGCATCAGTGGAAACGTGCCGTGAGAAAGGCTAACCACTGGGTTTTTGGGTGTAGAAAAACTTTCTCTATCTACTTATAAGATAATGCCGCAACGTCTCGGTGCATAAATAATATCCAATAGCCCACTAACCTGTTTGAATTACCACTTACAAACGCATGAATGTTTGTCATATTCCATTGGAGTCTTACAAAATTGAATGCCCTTCGAGAAAATAACAATCAATAGAAGATCTATTTGAGACCGCGAGCAAAGTTGAAATGGTAGGTACATTGACTTCTTAGTAACTACCTTGTTTGTGTCAGTAACCGATGTAAGAGTCACCCTCGGTTACTTGATTAATGTTTACAAAGGCCAATTCAAGTTTATAATTGCGGGAATGTTCGATTAGTTAGACTGAACGTCTGTAGATAGTAGATAGATAGATAACTCGTTTATTTGGTTTTTTGTGAATATGAAACGGTCGTTTTGATATGGTTAGGTTAGCTTACTGTCAAGCACCTATCCAGAGAGGATTTATCCCTCGAATTTAAAACATTCACATACGATTTCACACATTTAACTATTAACATGTAGAAAGATTTATTTAAATAATTTATTTTCGAGAGTCAAAGCTCATTAAAAAGTGGTCAGTGGTGGACATGTGGCTTGCTATAATATCAAAGGATCGTGCTACAATGAACAGATGATTAAAAATTTTGTAAACGAAATTTGATCATCAAATTGATCTAGAAACACCGGTGTTTGCCACAATCAAGTAAACTTTAAACTGTAAATATTTATACGTGTTTATGTTATGTAATGTATTTATTTACTATGTGAACACTCACTATGCACGAATCACGAAACTATTTATATATTACTCATTTATTTTAAGTCCTTTAGAATCAGAGGAATTCGGACTGTATAGATATATGGCAGTAGTTTCAATTCCATTCAAAGTTTGAAAGGCCCTTTATTTATTTAAAACCAAGGGTTAATTCAGGCCGTGGTGTGCTGTACCTACGGACTGGGCCTACTACGATTTGACACTGTAGTATATACTATGGTAATTTTATCGCGTATTTTTAGCCCTCACAAAAAGAGGGGTGTTATAAGTTTGAAACCCGTCTGTCTGTCTCAGTAGTTCTGTCTGTCTGCGCAATCGTAGCTCCCAAACGGGAATGCCGATTAAGATGCGATTTTTTGTCATTGAAAACTAATTTTTATGAAAGTCGGTTCAGCAGTTTTCAAGATAATCAGCTTAGAGCTTGAAGGGATCTGAAAATCACACCTAGAAACATCGAGTTTGGGTTCAAATGTCTAGTAAGATTGTGGGTTCCACATTTTCAGACACTGATGATGATCAGCTCCATAAATACACAATTAATCTCAGAGTAACCTACCAAGAAGGAGTGAGGTAAAAATTAGTGGGGGGAGGGAGTGTCCGTCATGTAAGTTATATTGAGACTATGCGTAAATTCAATTTCTTGTAAAATATTGCAGAATACGCTTCCGTGCCCTCGCGGTCTGAATCAACCCTTAAAGACTTGGAAATAAGCTGAAAGCGGAGCAGACTCAAACCTCTTCCACGTCCGCTATTCAATTCTTTCCCAGTCAAATTTTAAATCCTACTTTTTAAATTGAAAAAAAAAACCGCTCTATAACTCGATCAGCAACCGAACCCCGTCAATCTAAAATCAACCGTCCCACCCATCCATACAGTCCCAACTCTTAAGTTATCCCACTAGGTACCCGGGCATCACTTCCACGCTAACTTGAGGAGTTTCCTGGAGGCGAAGTACTTGGAACTGTACGTGGCCACGATGAGGGCGGCTAGGACTATCGTTATGAGGTAGTAGTCGAAGTCTTCCTTGAGGAGATCGAAAGTCTTTGATGGCGCCACTCGCGTGTAGAATAGATCTGTAGGATAAAAAAAAATTGAGTATGTTGCTTGGACAAATGAGTGGACTTTACAGGTATCACTACACGAGAGAATTATTCGTGAGGAAGGTTTGTGTGTTTGCGAACGAAGCCGGGGGTGTAAAAGTTTTTTTTTCTGAGATGATAATTTGTGAATGCAGGTAAATATTTCTAAGGACAGTCTCCTCTCTCCATTCTTAAGAACGTTTTCATGTAGCTATAACGGTTTTTTGCCGTGTTTCCGGCTAAGAATTGACCACCCCATTTCTTCCCGTGGGTGCCACACGAGGCGACTAACGGATAAGGGTTTCTTATGCAGTGTTTTTGGGCAAAAGCCTAGCCACCTATCAACACTTTACACGTCATTTCATCTTGAAACCTTCAATATGCTACAATTGAGCCTTGTTACAACTACCAGCGAGACAGCCGGTAGTCGTAGCAATGTTTCTGACAACCCTGAAAGGCATTATGGTCGTGAGTTTATATATGTCATCATCATCATCATCATCATCACAGCCGATGGACGTCCACCGCTGAACATAGGCCTCCCAAGGTCGTCGGTCCACCTTGTGCGGGCCTAACTGCTGCGCTACGCATTGCGTTTATGTATGTACAATTGTACAACGTTTCAGGTACCTGCATTTACTGCCGTCTCGAAAATCCACCCTGCATACGATCGAAGCAACTAACCTAATCCAGTAGCGAGCACGAGACTAGTAGACTCGAGGCCGGCGGGCGCGGTGTATATGGCGCGCACGCGGTGCACCGTCATGTTGTAGTTGAGGACCGCCTCGGAGGGCAGCGGCAGTTCCGGCGCGTACGGGATCAGCCCCTCCTCGCGCTGCTCCGCCGTGGGCGCCACGGGCCGCCGTGGTTCCAGGTACGCCCAGGGGAGTTCCACTATCGCGCCCGTTGATAGCGCCACTGCGGATAAAAAGTTATAGCCTGTAGGAACTCGCTGCAGGGCAAAGGCTCACCTTTTTATTATTGTTGGCTGGACTATTGCAAGCAAGGGTGGTTATGTAACACTGCTACATTCTCTGGTCTATCGTTTTTGCCCCAAGCTCACCCATTTTTTTCATTATATTCATACATCCGAACAAACTTTTTTTCAATTCTCAGGTAGGTTTTTTTTTTCGAAATGGCTAATACAGTTTTGCCCAGGGAGCAGTTACTGCTTTTTACTGCGGACTATTGGAGGGACCATGAAGGGTCTACCGAGCCAAATGAATGAACATAAGCAACCGACCTAGGGGCACCCAGAGGGGTACGGACCTCGACATAGGACGTTGCTGGGGCTACGCGGCGGATTGGGTAGCTGGGATCGGTGAGATCCGAGCTAGTGATAATGACAAATACAACGTACTTAAATTCCGTAGAACTTTGTGGTATAGGCCAGGAATCGAACCGCCGCCTCATGATTAAAGTCGCTAGCTCTATTCCGTATGGACTATCATCGCTCTCTAAGACACACCTCGGACACTTGACTGTCACTTCTCAATCGCATACCTTTTACTGCATCGCAATAAACAATTTTGTAGTTGTATAATAATTTCAAACTTAACCTTTTGAATGTAGGCTCTTTTATCACCAATTTAGCGGCCCCTACGTCGGGAGAGGCTAAAGGTGCACCCTTTTTATTTATAGTAGTAGTGTTTAGTTTTATTTTAGTTGGGAAGTTTTAGGTTTTCATTGTTTTGTAGAAGCTCTAGGTTAAGGCACGATGACATAACTTCAGGGTTAAAAGCCCCATTTATATTAATAAATGAAGAACGAAAAAGAAATAATACATGTGGGAAATGACCGCTAACCTAACTTGCTACCAACTAGATTATACGAGGCATTATTTGAATCCGTCTTTATTTTGTTACAGTAAAAACAACGCCAAAAACCCAAGTTCATAGAATCACTGTAAATAACGGAACAGCCTTTTTAAATCAGAATAGTGTGCACTAAATTCAATTTAAGGGCCGGAATCCACCAAACGAAGCGGAGCGGAGATGTATAAAATCAACCAATCGAATTGCTCGATTTTCCTCGCTTATCAGAATAAAGTTGTTTATTTTAATTGGTTGATTTCGGCTTTGGTATTCCGGATTTAACACTCAAAGTACCGCTCCCGACTTAGTGAAATGCAATTAATTGTACTAAAATGGTACGCTAGCTAACTCACGTAGTACATGTTTGTCGGTGAGGGACCGTTCGGTCTGCGTGATGGCGGCGGCGCGGGGAGTGTGCGGCAGTATGTAGGACATTCGCTCGACACTCGGCGCGCGTTCTGATGATAGTGAACTGAAGGCCGCCCCGGCCGGGGTCCAGCGTTGCTTGCCTTCGTATAGTTCCATCGTTGCTGTAGAGAAGAATAATGGTTTGAGTAATGGACATCACAGAATGCATGCATTATCGAAATAAAAACTCAATATGCACCGTGCGCAAGGCCGTTAGCGATTCATGATAATATGCAGTCCACAGATGTGTTATTGTGATATGTTATTTAATCTTGAGCAGGGCAATGCCTGAATCTGTGGACTATCATGTTGGATTTGAAAACTGCATCATCCTGCAGGTCCTCTGTCACTATGTACTAGATACTTAAAACATGACACTCTTTAGTTAAAAAGTTTCATCGAAATTTCACATTAAAAAGTCATGGAAGGATGGATGTAAGTAAAATTAAGGGGATATAATTCGGAGCGCGTTCCATACAAACGTACTATGGTGATATTTTCAATACTAACCAATGAAAGTCAATGAAATTTTGCTGAAACAATCTTGAAACAAATATCTATGCTTGTATGGAGTCAGATTTTCATTAAAATATACAGTTTCAATGCTAGGATTAATTTAAGATTTGTATGGAAATCTTTGAGGCACTGTAACTTTTAAACTATACATTTTAACGAAAATCTGACTCTATACAAGCATAGAAATTTGTTATTAGATTGATTCTGAAAAATTTCATTGATTTTAATTGGTTAGTATTGAAAATATCACCATAGTACGTTTGTATGGAGCGCGCTCCGTATTATATCCTCTTAAGAGTAATGATCAAATAAACACAAAATTTGACCGTATGCTCTAGGATTTCAAATGCTTTTATAATCGTCGTTCGTCTATCAAACGCTAATAGTTTCAATTATTTGTCTTCTTTCGATTATGACGGTGACGACAAAGTCACTTTTCACAACTGTATTTCTATACAAGAAGAGTATTATATTCCATACAAGAAATTTGATTCCATGTCGAATCGCCGAGCTTAGTCACAGATTATAGTTTGGAATAAAATGCCTGTGACAGACGGACGAACGGACAGACACCGAGGCCATTCCATAAGTGTTCCGTTTTGCCAATTTTGTTACAGAACACTTAAGTGTTCCATTTTGCCAATTTTGGTACGGTAAACTTAAAACCAAGTAGCGAGTAGCGGCTGATGCCTTCAACGGCTGGTAGATGGACCTGGCCCAAGAGAAGGATGCATGGATGATGAAGGCCTTCGCCCACGCCCTGCTGTGGAATGAAATAGGCTAAAACAAAAGTAAAGTTTGACAGCCCGATAGCACAGTCGGTAGTGAACCTGCCTGCTGTGTCGAGGGTCGCGGGTTCGAATCCCGTAAGGGACAAATATTTGTATGATGAATATGAATATTTGTACACGAGTCACGGACGTTTGTATCTATATATGTATTCTGTCTCGTTGTCTAGTCATCATAATACAAGTCCAGGCTAGATTCTGGTGATTAAATGTGACTAGGTAATTTGTGTGACAATGTCCAAGATATTTATTTATTAAAGTGATAACGTACCGACTTCAGTCCTGCGATGCTTGTCGTTGTAGTAGAGGTAGGCGAGGAAGTTGTCGGAGTGCACCGCGAGGGGGAGCGCGCGCGCGCGGCGCTGCGCCTGCGCAGCCACCACCGCGCCCGACACCGCGTCCACGCACGTCCCCACCACTATGTCTGCCACCGACATATACAACGTGTTCATGAATAAACGCTAAACTACAAACTAATTTGTTTAGAATCGAGAGCAGAATCGAATTATCATGAATGAAATATACTTTATTTACACCAAAAGCAAAATACAATATACAATAGGAAACAAAACTGATGATGGTACAAATAAGGCGGTCTTATCGCTAATAAGCGATTTCTTCCAGACAACCTTAGGGTAGAGGAAATATAACAAAGAACGGGTCGGTGTTACAATACAATACAAGTGAATACAATACAACATAATACACATACATACTACATATAATTAGAGGTACACGGATAAATAATACATAAAATATATTTTTATACAATTAATAATACATATTCATACAATGCTGCAACAACACATAAACATGCCTTCACGTACCGGATTGATTTAGATAGAAGGGGGGGAAAGGAAAAATCAAGAACAGAGGTCCAGGAAATATGCTTTGACCTTCGATTTAAAAACATCCACGGAAGGAGCATGTCTGATCGACTCTGGCAACGAGTTCCACAGTCGCGCAGCCTGGACTGTAAAGGAATGGGTGTAGAAGTCGGATGAGTAGGATGGGATATTGAGGGAGAGATTCTTAGAGGAAAGTAAGAGACGGCCAGTGGTAAGGGAGCTAAAGATGAAGCGTTCTTTGAGGCAGGGGGAGTCAAAGGATTGAATAGGATAGAGTAGAGGAGGGACAGGACATGAGTGTCTCTTCGACGGCGGATTGGGAGCCACTTTAGTTTAGCGCGGAATTCGGACACATGGTCGTATTTCCGTAAGCCAAATATAAACCGTATAGCAACGTTTTGAAGGCGTTCAAGTTTGTTTAGGAGCTCTACTGTGAGGCTCATGGTTTCAACATAGGTTTTTTTACATACATATACTCACGCCTGTGTCCCATTGGAGTAGGCATAGACAATTGATCGCCATCGGCTACGATCCTGACATACCTCTTTTGCCTCTTCCACAGTCATAATTCGTTTCATACACGCTCGTCGGTTTCGGGTACATTTGATCTTTGCATTTAGTTTTTTTTTTCTTTATAATATTAAGTAATGTGTTCGTAAAATTTACTGAACTCTATCTCACTCAACCCACCGCTCGGGCACTCTCACCAAACTTACTACCATAACAAGATTCTTGAAAATGTATCCATGAACTGTTAGTCACAGTTATAATAGTTGTCTAACTAAACAGTCCTCGTGCTATTTCTACTGGTTTTCTTTTCTGTATTCAGCATATTCTCATTCCTGAATCATTCGATTGGAAGAATTCGCCATACTTACACGCTCCTTTCGTATTTCGTCTAACGTATACAGACATGCCGACATTACACAA
The DNA here is from genome assembly GCA_963924505.1 of Agonopterix alstromeriana. Classification (NCBI taxonomy): domain Eukaryota; kingdom Metazoa; phylum Arthropoda; class Insecta; order Lepidoptera; family Depressariidae; genus Agonopterix; species Agonopterix alstromeriana. Next base: position 15,423,557 of record OZ004671.1, on the reverse strand, counting down.
GTGGCGTATAAACAGTACAATATCTTACCTTTATTAAGCCGTGGTGGTCCAGTGGCGAGTAACCTTGCCTGCCGTGCAGGAGGCGATGGTGCGATCCCCGTCCAGGCCGACTCGTACCAATGAGTTTTTCGGAATTTATGTACGATTTGTAACACCACTGGCTTTTCGGTAAAGGAAAACATCGTGAGGAAACCTGCATGCTTCAATTTCGAGGCATGTATTGTAACCACTGTACATTACAAGTGGCGACGGGCTCACTCCCCGTCACACTGGACAGTTTCGGTACTAGTGAAACGTGGATGTTCTGTGGTTTCAGAATACCTGACTACCCCCTTCTGGGAATATAGTCGTGAGCATATGTATGTATGTATATCTAACCTTTATGGAGCGCGTCAGGTCCCTCAGTGACAAACAGCACTAGGTTCGGGTTGATGTATTTATATAGCACGCTTCTGTCGCCTAGCACTTTGCCGGGCGAGTGTGTTCGTTCGTTGGGCGGCTTGCCTACAGCCACTACTATGTGATGACCGGAGTCTGAACCGCCACCGAGGTTCAGTGACCACGTCTTTTCTGCTACCACTGACTGCAAAGAGGAATAAAATATTAAAATTAATATAATCAAGTCTAGAGGTCGGACTAACAAAAATGTTTCGGAAAACAATAGTGTTTTTTTAAGGTATGTTGGCATTTCATAGAATGTCAAGATTCCAGGTATAGTTGCCAGGTGTCCCGATTTGCGCGGGACGTCCCGATTTTCAGGGTCTGGGGACGCGTCCCGATTTGCACCTGATCGGGACACAAAACGTTCCGATTCATCAATAAATTTATCAATAACTCTTATTCTTACTATATGAGTGCGACAATGCGCTCAAAATAGCATGCATCACATCACTAACGCTATATTATAGGTTTTAGATTCACTCAACCAATCGATCTTTGTTCGGTCATTTCAATCAATCAATTCAATCAATCATCATTTTTTAATTTCTTCTAGTCCAGAAAGTCTGACTATTATTATGTAGGATTAAATTCAGATGTCGGCACTAGTAGCATAAGTTGCGAAACGCAGTTAATTTTAAAATACCTTGTTTTTTGTGTGTCCCGATCTACAACCCTAAATCCTGATTTGTTTTACCTTCTGTCCCAATTTAAAACAAGTCGGACCTGGCAACCATTTCCAGGATGAAATGACGTATGAAATTATGATAACGCCTGCCACACAAGGGCGTTAGGCATCAAATCCTAAACAAAATCGTAATTGTAATTCGGAATTCCGTATTGTGTGTGGTAGGCGTAAATCGAACCGAAAATCACTTTTTGGTATACGTCAGGTCAAGTTTATAAGTGTCATCAAGAGTGAACGATTGAGTCGATCGATGAAATCTGTTTGTAAATATGGGAGAAAGTGCTTTATCTTTCATAAGTTCCAATTGCCGGGTACCTGGTTGCTGTCAGCGCTGTGCATCGACATGAAAGCTTTCACACGTTCCGGCGCAATTTACCTCGCATGTCCATACATTTGCAAACGGGTATCGGATGCCAGCTACCCGGCAACCAGGACATGTGAAAAGGCACTAAGTATTCGATTTGTGAACAAATTCGAGTACTGATTACAGATGTTTTTATGTCGAAAGAAGTGAGGTGCAAGAACTTCCCCGAGTGACTAAACCTGAGTTCGTCTGGAACACCCTGGGCAGTCAGCCTCGATACGACCTTTGCAGACTGGCCAATCTTTCCTACATCATGAGTATAGTCATGCGAATATACGATATGGCTCATGTCGAAGAGTGTCCTAAAACAGTCGTATTGATATAATACAATAAATGCTATTCGACTAACCTTTCCATCGTACCGCAGGGCATAGCCCTGTACTCTAGCAGTACTCCTCTCCGCTACGTAGATGAACATGTTCTCAACTAGAGGCGCTGATGACACCGGCAGGACCTAACAACAAAATAAATTTCTTAGTAAGAAGAGAATGAGGAAAAAGGGAATTTCATGAATGAATTTAAAAGCAACGCTCTTGTATCAAGAATAAAATACATTTTGAAGAAACGTGACGAAACCTGCATATCCGAGAATAAAAAGAAAATGCCATAAGTTCGGACATATGGATAAAATATGGGTGAGCTTGGGGCGAACACAATCCACCAGCAATGGTCGCAGAGTTACATAACGAACCTTGCTTGCAATAGCACGCTTTTCCTGGGCTATTGTAAGCAAAGCAAAGCAAAAAGCCAAGCAAAAATAATACACAGTTACTGTTTATGTTCGGCGATCGCAAATTCCCGGCTATGTTTGGTTTTTTAGCATATTGGTTTGTGCGGACTTACCAGAACACTCTCGTCCCTGTCGAGCAGTATGAGCGCGTGCAGCTTGTCCTCGTCCAGGCGGTGGAGAAGCGCGACCTGGAGGAGCGGCGTGTCCAGGTGCAGACTCCTCTCCCCCACGAGCGTGCCGCGGATCGGGTTCAAGCTTATTATCAGACCGTTGCCTGTCTCCTGCGGTACGAGAAAGAAATGTTTAGGGTGGTCAAGTATTCCTACCAAACACACGCGTACACAAGCGTTCCTACCAAAAGCCTATCCTTAGCAAACGTACATAAATAGTTATTCCTTCTCAATATTCGTTCTTTATAATTTTTTACAAATATGTTCTATCCAATGTTGTTAGATTAGGCGACATATAGCCATTTACGCTATTTTGGGGGCTTATTGGTGTAAAAAATTACGATTGACGATATCTCGCTGTTTATTCTTTTAGAAAAAGACAGAAAACAGGAAAAAACATTTTGTACACAACGTGTTAATGAATTAACGCAAAACTAGAAAGTAGTTTTTTAAGAATCGAGAGCAGAATCGAATTATCATGGTTTCAACATAGGTGATTTTTTTTTTTTATATTAAATATTTTGTTTGTAAAATTTAAAATTTACTGAACTCGATCTCAACCCACCTCAAGGGCACACTCACCAAACTTACTACCAAACAAGATTCTTAAAATGTATCCTTGAGCACGTTAGCGCTTTCATTCATTGCTGAAATGATGACAAATCATTTTTGCCTCAAAACTTAAAATGCGAATAACTTTAAATTTTAACTATCAAAATAATGAAATTATTGTTTCAATCTTATTATTTTGTTGTAAATCAGTTGGGGTGTATGAGGTTTTGCGCTTATTCATTAACACGTTGTATAAAATACGTATTACGTCACCCTATAAATAAAAACATTCCGAACTGCCGATCTAGCAGAAAGAAGCCAACAATCGCAGTTTACTTTCACCAGTTTGTATTACTTGAGAAAACAATTGGCCCCAGTTTTATGGCGATTTAAACTGGCTGGAGTCCGACAACACAAATTAGACATTTGTTCGTAGAATTTTCTTTCCCTCCATGGAGCTCGAAAGATTTTCTCGCATACAAACTGCGGGTCGCGCCGGTTGCAGTCACAGACCAAAATACTTAAATGATTTAATTATTTTTTGAAATTCTTAGCATGACTTACTTCATGTTTGCCGACAATAGTAAGATAGGCGTCCAGAGGTGGATGCCTCGCCGTGCGTCGCGTGAACATAACAACACCCTCCGTGTCCAAGTTGGGCTCGTAGCGCTTCCACAGGATCTCCCCGGAGAGGTTGTCCATCCCGAAGATCTGTCAATACAAAATAAATTGGTTTACAAAGTGAAAGATAGCATAATTTTTCAATATAGGAGCTTGAAACATACTTATTTAACGTCAAATCTTTTTTTAAGTTACCACCGTCACAGTTGTCGCTATAGAGAAGATGCGGCCAGAAACTCTACAACATAACACGACTTAATATCTATCACAATATATGTTTGCCAGGGATATTGTTATAAAGATTAACTAAAGTCTTTGAATATTTATATGTGGACTGGTTACGCGTGTAATTCTTCTAACAAACATTTCTGCCACTTTTTGCGGGGGGCGAGGTAGCATGAAATCCGCAGCTTTGGATTTTACTCCCCATAACTTTAGATTCTAATCTTGAATGTTAAAAATAATGAAAAGTAGTCTCGTGTGAACCCCAAACGTTCTAAGTTCGAAGTTATTATTTCGCAATTATAGGCTGTCTCGTTTAGTGATAAGGTGTAATGATAATGCACAAGATCAATTGTGCTTATACCGTGGCAGAGGGGAAATGCTACCGCAAGGCTAGTCCTTATAATAATTAGTCAAAGACTAAAGTAGTTTTAGCCTGTAGAATCTTACTGCAGGGCAAAGGCCTCCTCTCACGAATAAAGGTGAGAGGGAGTGGGCAAGTTAGTCGGCAACTTGCTGTCAGAGAATTTTCAAGCCGCCTTAATAGGCCTCTGACCTGGCTTAACGAATAGTTACAACGCCATCTGACCGTATCCGAGACCAACTGCTTAACGTGCCTTCCGATGCACGGAAACGCTAACTAGTAAGTTTTATTATTTAAAGTGAAAATCTTTAGTGAGAGGCCAATACTATATGTTTTTAGATGTCCCTGACTCCAAATCAACCTTTTTTAGATTTTTTGTCTCTTTTTTTGTGTGTTTGTTTGTGAGAGTATCACGCGAAAACTACTGAACCGATTTTTATGAAACTTTTTTTGTTTAATAGCTTATGATCTCACTTAAAATCTGGTATATAATTTGTGCGGACGAAGTGTTTGTGTTAAATGCCCCGGGCGGCACTTTACTAGGGGCAACAAATTCGGGGAAAATATAGATTGAGCTCTGTCTATAACCAATTCGTAGACCAGAGAAAAGTCGAGCTTGCTTCGCTCGCTCCAAGTTAATTTTTAGTTGCTGGGCCTAAATAACATAACATAACATAATCCTAAACAGTTCTGACCACAGCTAAGACATGGTTACTTTGCACATGTTTGTACGTAAAAAGCCCGGGCTCTAATCGATTCGTATTGAGGAGAAAAGTCGAGCTCGCTCTTACTTTTTATTTTTGCATGGATAAACCAAAAGATATCTGACCACAACTGGAATAGATATGCAAAAAAAATGCTCCGTTATTTTTTTTAGGTCAGACAAGGGGGAAGCAAAATCAGTCCGTGCCCCGGGCGGTAGAAACCCACGCTACGCCACTGCTCAGTGGTGTCATCTGACTGAACACTTTGTAACAATATAATATAGCTATTAACTCTAAGGCATTAAGGCTCACCTTGCCCACATCGGTGACCAGAACGATCACTTTGTGCAAGTTAAAGTAGTCCCGCACTAGTTGCGTCGGTGCCTCAGTGGTGCCCTCTGAATGAACACTTTGTAACAATGTTTGTAGCTGTTGGAATTGCGTTTGAAGTCTTCGGGAGAACGCCGCCCATACTGAACCTGTGAGTTTGAGACATATGGTTTAATAGGTTCTTGTTTCAAAATGTAAATTACTCGGCAAAAAAATCATGAGATTAGTTTAAACTAAGAATAGATAACGATCTTCGGGATTACATTCCCTAGGAGAAACCCTACGTATACAGGGTTTGAAATTAAATGCGTTACAGACCATCAAACTGAACAACTTTCACTGTGGAGCCAACTCGAAATCGGGAAAAAAAATCCGCTGTTGCAACATTTGGGTCGAATCTTGGTCGAATTGACGTTTTCTATGGAACTGCTGTTTTTCAGTTTGATGGTCTGATCAACCCTTTTAAAAACCGTCGGTACGTTAAGGACCATATACAACGTGTTAATGAATTAACGCAAAACTAGAAAGTAGTTTGTTTAGAATCGAGAGCAGAATCCAATTATCATGTTTTCAACATAGGTAATTTTTTTCAAAATATTAAACAATATGTTTGTAAAATTAAAAATTTTCTGAACTCGCTCTCAACCCATCGCCCGGGCACACTCACCCTACTTACTACCAAAACAAGATTCTTAAAATGTATACTTGGGCACGCTAGCGCCTTAATTCATTGCTGAAATGATAACAAATCATTTTTGCCTCAAAACTTAAAATGCAAATAACTTTAAATTTTAACCATCCAAATAATGAAATTATTGTTTTAATATAATTAATTAGTTATAAATCAGTTGGGGTGTAAGAGGTTTTGCGCTTATTCATTAACACGTTGTATACTCTAAAACATGCAAATATCTGATATTAAATAACAAACAAACACAGTATAAGGTTTTGCGGGGAGAACAAGAAAACCGTTTAAGAAACACAGGACCTGACTGGGTAAGCTGGGTCATCGCCTAACATCCAGTAAGTCTAAGGCCAATCGCAAGCCGATGAACAAATAATTTCCAAAACAAAAATCTCGTCCACTGAGATCGTACAACTACAACTGTCATAACAGAGTTTATAGTGAGATCACACCGAGCAACACATTACTTACTGTACATCTTGGCAGCTAAAACAGAAAGAACTTTGTCAAAATCTCAATCACAAATTTTAGAATTTTGCCTACAATCTGATAGCAGTACCTCACACAGGATAAAATGGTGAAATCATTATTACAAAACGATTTTTTGCAATTATAATTTTTTTTAATTTAATTAGGTTCTATGGTCGTCTTTTTATAATCAAAAATAAGCTGAAGCAACAATTTATAAGTAAAAGAACACACCTACTGAAATTGCGCGGCGTAATTTATATTCCATTCTAATCTTACATTTTTATTGCGGCTCCATCAGTGATGATTTTACCAATATCTATAATAAATTACAAAAAGTGTTTGACGTTGTACGGTAATAAATTTTTGGTGCCTTCAAGGATTGTTTTATGCACAAAATATCAATTATTGAGCCACCACGTAATAGTGGAGCTTCGTTGCAAGCCGGGGACAGACTTACAACGTGACTCTCGGCGTAATTTCCGTAGTTACTTGAAAGAAACACTGTCACTGGTATATGAAAAAGCATTGCACTCGTAATTTACGTCGCGTAATTTCGGCAGGTGTGTTCCTAATAGGTTCCTACACTAACTGGTAACGATGAACTTTTTCCAACGCTGCTATAAATGTTTTTCTACTGTGATTTACCTTCTTTCTGGTCGAATTCCGACTCGATCGCCGCGTCGAGGTCAGAGACAGGCAGGTCAACGAACTCCACCGCTGCAACATTGGCGAGGGCTTCCTCGCGGGTCCATAGGATTCGACCTAGGTATTACATTATAATATTAATAAATAACATTACTGAATAAATATAAAAATACAAATACAGAATTCATTTATTTATGATAACACTGGTAGGTAGGCAGAAATGTTCCTATGGAAGTTGTTGCCGAAAATTCTCGCCGAGAAGTTCTCGTAAGAGTGTAGTGCTTGCATAACAGTAGTCACACTCACCGCCCTGCTGCATGAGATGCAGCACGTCGTCAGCAGCAGCAGCCTGCACGCGAGCTGCTCGCACGCTGACAGCGAGCACAGCGCGGCACTAATCATAGGCTACTTGGCCTCTTGTATATATTACTATAGTATAGTATAGGTGACAGTAGCAGGCCTGTCTCACTTCACCGCTCAGGTACGCTTGACGGCCGATCCCCACCGAGAGGTGAATGGCAATAGGTTAGGTATACCGCGTAAACTTCTTGGTCAAATCTCATTAGACTTGCCGCCATTTTGTGAGTAGTCAATGCGAGACTTGAAAACCCTATCGATGTCACGATCTGTCAGCACGTGAAAGAATTAAAGAGGAAGACTATGTAAAAGAACCTTTCATGTTTAATGACTCGGTTCATTTTTGTTTGTTTTGTAGGTCATTCGCGAATTGTACGATAGGACGGGTGCGAATAACTTTGCACCTTATTGCAGCGCAGAGTTATTTAAATCTGTCTTCGAATTTATTCTTCTGTACGGGTAGTATTAGTATTTATTCTGTGACAGTAGTCGCACTCACCGCCCTGCTGCATGAGGTGCAGCGCGTCGTCGGCGGCGGTCAGCAGCAGCCTACACACGAGCTGCTCGCGCGCTGACAGCGAGCACAGCGCGGCACTGAGGGCGCCGCCCGGGGCCGCGGGCGAGTCGTCCGAGAACCTCAGCGATGGCTCCTCTTGGCCGGTCGATAAGTTGTGGCCCGTTATTGAGAAACCCTGTGGTATTGCCGGTGATTACTTCATAGATTTAAGATGCACAGGTTTTAAATGACACTAAAGTTTACCCGCGACTTCGTCCGCACAAATTATATACCAGATTTTAAGTCAAATTATACGCTTTCAAACAAAAAAAGTTACATCAAAATCGGTTCAGTAGTTTTCGCGTGATGCTCGAACAACAATCAAACGGACAGATAAACATTCTAATAAAGTTGATTTGGAGTGATGGACACCTAAAAACCATACCGTAATCTTTTTCTTGTAAATATCTTCAATGCACAGACACACTTCTTTTAACGTTTTATAATAGTTTAGATAAGCTTTCCAAATAAAATAGAACCTAAAATCTTAAATTACAAACTACTATACTGCATTCAAAATAGCAACGAAAATTTAAAGCTATTTTTAAATACAGAAACAAAGATTTGAAACACCTAATCTCACTTATTCTTAAAACAGCTTTAGTAACGTCCAAGATATATCGGATAGTACATCTTTCTAATAAATAAATTATATTAGCTTATCAGAATTGGCCAGAAAGCTAAATAGGAATCGGAATATCTTGTCGTCCTTATTTGAAATGAAGTATAGCAATCTACTCATACCTTTACATCGTCATTCCAAGTCTGCACCAGCAGTGGACCATTAGGACTCTCAACAACTGTGACGCTTCCCTCATTCACCGGCACATTCACCGCCTCAAACTCGTTACCCTTTATTACAACCACTTTGATATCATCTATCAACACTCCTGGGACCACACTGTTGCCGTCTAGAGGACTCAGCGACGGGTCCGGAGATGATATGAAGGTTGAGAGAGGTTTGCTTATGATTTGTACGGCGTTGGATGTTACGTCTACTGAGAGCAGTAGCTGACTACCAGGGCTGCCAGATATACAGGTGTAGTATGGTGGTGAGACAATGCATCTGGAATAGAGGGAGCAATATTAATTCAAGACCAGGAAGGTGGCATAGGTATTGTCTATGCCTGGAGCGCAGACTACCTCAGTGAAACATGAAAATACTCCTTGCAAACTCCGGTGCAATTTCTTATGATTTTCGAATTTGATTTCCTTGGATTAGAAGGCACCACAGTGACATAATGAAAGACAAGGTAGTCAAAAATAGATTTTTTTTAAATTATTAGTTGCAATGTTGCACTCTTCGATTAGCTCTCATCTTCACTCTGCGCATCCAGAGACGCATAGGCCTCCTACTAAAATGACGTAGTTTAGTAGAGTTAAGATACCCATTAGACGGGCAATCGATTGTGTGCTTCCTGCCAACGTCGAACCGCGCGGCAGCAAAATTGCCCATCTAAAGGCCGAAAGCACGATCGCAAATCCGGTCTCGGCCAATAGGGAGCGCGCACTGTTCCCCTCCAACAATTTTTGCGATTTGGCCTTGACAGAAAGCAGTGATAGGCTATGAAAGGGTCAAAGTCGTTCAGAGGGGGATACGTCTTAAACACTTACCCGCTATTACTCCAAACAGCAGGCAACTTGGACGTGGAGCCCTTGTTCTGTCCAGTGATAAGGTTGTACATGCTGACTTCGATGTGTGACCCGAAGGCCGGCAGCATGTGGACCAGCATGTTGTTCTGCACCCACCACTCTGAGAACTCTGCTCGTTCGTCATCCTGCAGCGTCAGGGACCATTCCCAGAGTAATACACCTGGAGGGCGGGGAAAAAAAATTGTTTATGTTAACTTTGCACATGTTTTGTGAAAGAAAAGGTTTTTTTATTACTTACGAGCTTTTACCGTCCGCATAAATCATATACAAAATTTTAAATCAAATCATAAGCTTTCAAACAAAAAAAGTTTCATCAAATCCTGTTAAATAGTTCTTGCGTTATGCTCCAACAAACAAACACACAAAAAGACAGATAAAAAGTCCAAAAAATTTTGATTTGTAATCAGGGACTCCTACAAACCATATCATGACTTTTTTTTTAACATCTTTAATGTATAGACACACTTCTGTTACAGTTCTATAGAAAATAAGATAAGATAAGAAAGATTCATGACGTTTTGCTTTTGTCTAGCTTTGTTTGTATCCCAATCTCAAGGATTTTATTTTGAGCAAAATCATACTTGAGAAAAGAAATGGCGGGGGCCTCTTCGCAAGCCCAATCGCGAACCACGCGAATAACAACCGCTGGTGGCCAAACTGGCAACATGACTCCAAAGAAAAGGTTGAGGTTGACTCAAGGCATTAGCGAAGAAGGAGACAGGATTGGTGAATACTCCACCAACAAGAGCATAGCTCTTAAATAAGATAATGAAGTTGTAAGTGAGTGTTCATTGCTTACAACTGAACGCTTAAAAAATATAGTTGGTAGTTGTACAATAGTTTCTGATGACGGAAATGGTCGTGAATTTGGTATATGTGTTTGTGGGTGTAAAAATTACGAATCTACACTACCTATTATAAAACTGTAACAGAAGTATGTTTACGTAAAAAGGTTACGATATGTTTAAGTGTTCCTGACGGCAAATCACCGATTTTTTAAATTTTTTGTGTTTGTAAACTACGGTACCAATTTTGCTCAAACTTTTTGTGTTTAAAAGCTTACGATTAGACTTTAAAACTCGTATTTAAATCGAAATCGAACGAAATCGCGGACTAAACTAGTCATCTATAACTATTGAAATATTGGACAGATTACAATCAGCAACTTACAAAATTACACAACAAAGTAGTTAATAAGGATGTTTGTAATGTGTAAGGAAAACATATTTAACATCATTAGGTAGTACATTATCGTTGACCTCTATATGCTAATTTTATCAGTGAATAGGTAGGTAGGCAGATAACTAGAATACTATTAGACACCTAGATCTAAACAAGTATTTAATTTATATTACTTATTAGCGGCGCCCGCGACTTTATACGCGCAGATTACTAACTTTAAATACTCATAACTTTTGATTGAATGAACCGATTGCAATGAAATAAATCCTAAATGTTAATCCAAACTAAGCCCTACGCTTTTGTGGAAACCCCATTCAAATCGGTTTAGTAGATTTAAATGATTCGTTCAAACAGATAAAAATTCTAAAAAATGGTCCCAATGCATTCCATTACATATCCTAAATGCCCCTTATTAACATTTTTGCAAATATCTTCTATGCCACAAGGCGACACATCAAGCTACGCAAAACCAACATAAGCTCGCCGCGCGACGTTATACATTACTCTACTTACGCGCGGCCAGCTTATTTTGGTTTTGCTTAGCTTGATTACTATGGGTACCCAAAGTTGAACTCTATGTTCATGGACATAAGGTCCAACTATGGGTAGGTTGATCTGTCGTCGTGCGTACATCCACACAATTTTATTTTATGTATTGAAGATTCTATCAAAGAATAAATTTTCAACATAATTCAAGAAAAAGGTAAAGAAATGTTCTTAAATAAATAATCTATTCAATTGCTTCCCTTATCACTAGAGAATAACATAGGATAAATACTGCAATCATTCCTATACTATCTCACTAATATTATAACAAAGTTTGAATGTTTAGATGTTAGTCACTCAATCACACATAAACGGCTGAATGAATTGGAAGAAATTTGGTACACAGATAGAATATGTTCTGGATACGTAGGATACTTCATTAAGGTTTACCTAGGTTTAACAGCTAGTTATTAAATGAGTTATACACATTTGTAATTCGTTAAGTTAAAAGAACAATGGACATGCAAATGGCAAATACATATTATGTATACAAACGTGTACAACCTTTGACTAATTATTAGAAGGACTAGCCTTGCGGTAGCATTTTCCCTCTGCCACGGTATAAGCACAATTGATCTTGTGCATTTACATTCAATTTTACACCTTATCACTAAACGAGACAGCCTATAATTGCGAAATAATAACTTCGAACTTAGAACGTTTGGGGTTCACACGAGACTACTTTTCATGATTTTTAACATTCAAAATTAGAATCTAAAGTTATGGAGAATAAAATCCAAAGTTTCGGATTTCATGTTACCTCGCCCCCCGCAAAAAGTGGCAGAAATGTTTGTTAGTAGAATTACATGCGTAACCAGTCCACATATAAATAGTCAAAGTGTACAACACGTGAATGGTACACATAGTGATTCAGGTGCAAATGTGTTAAATGTTCTTCAAATTTACGATTTTGATCTAAATCAATGGTTTCTTTTAACACTTTCGCTGCTGACGACCTACGTCGTAGGTCAGCGACAAATGGGCCGCAGTGCTAAAGAACCCACGTAACGTTGAATTTCGCCTGTGATAATGACTTACCGTGCGAGTCACCAAAACCTTATGCCTGCGCTGGTGACACGACGCGAGCCAAATTTATCGTGTCAACGTTACGACTGTGCGCACGACCTACGACAGGGGTTAAATTCTATTGCATTTCACCTGTGCTCATGACCTACAGCGTGAGTCATCTTAACGGTACGCCTGTGCGGGTGACCCACGAGGTGAGCCACGTTAGACTACGCATGGCCTACGAGGCGCGTCAATTTTAGCACTGCGCGAGGATCATTGTCATCATTGGAAAATTTTAAATGCAATTCTACAAAAAAAGGTTAGACCAAAAAACCTTCGTAATTTAACATACTTACCAACTTATCTAATACCTAAAGTCAATAACGTGTACGGCAAAAGAAAATGGGAATACATGCTGCCGTCTATATTAAATACATTTTCAGACAAAGACCTAAGCGAAATAATAAAAAAACTAATCATAAGAAAGCCAAATCCATCCTTAATAAGTATCTAAAGAAGTACTATTTAACTCAAACACCTGGCTATGGAGATGGCCGAGGTGCAACGTTCAACGTGAAACCTGTTATAGTCATAGTCATATATTTTTATCGCTATATGCATAAGATACCTACTTACCTACACTAACTTAGCAACAAGCGATCGAGTGTAACGATTCATTCCTAGCACATAAACCGCTGCACGGTTTCCTGCTATGGAATAAAATATGTAATTCATTGTGAAAAATGTTCGAATTGAACAATAAATTTAAAAAAAAAAATATATATATATATAGATTGTGTATTAAATCATGATTTAAATCTCTCAACCCTAGCCAGGAACTCCTAGATTAAGAAAAAATAATGCTATCCCTCACCAGTAGCGGGACTCCATCCTCGCACCAGGTAGGGGTTGGAGCCGGAGACAGTGACTACACTCTCGGAGAGGTGCAGAAGCTGGATGTTGCCTGAGGACGCACTCTCTAACACGTGCCGCCATACTACCTGACCTGCAAATGAAATAATATCACTTAATTACCATTTACATTTCTTTTTTTGGCAGTGGCCTAGTGGAGGATCGGTAAACATTCACTGAAGTTAAGCAATGTCAGATCCAGTTAGTCTTTGGCAGTGGCGTAAACTCATGGTAGACACAAATACAGTTAAATGCGAATAATTTCTAAATTAAAGGCATTATTTTGCTAAATGACTTTTAATTGTTTAATTAGCCTGTATTTAAACAAATCAAAGTCATTTAGTAAACAACATGCTTTTAGTTTAGAAATTATTAGGGTTCACTGTCTTTTTGCCTACCCGGAGTGCAGAAACCCTAATCATTTCTAAACTAAAAGCATTTGGATGGGTTACTGTTGACGACCTACGTATAGGGTCCGCAATGACCAGTCCATGACGCGCACAACTCGCCTGATGAGTCATAGTAGTATCACATTCTACGGTGTTCACACAAATGTCGCGCATTACGTTTTGAGCTTAGCAGTGAATATGGATATTTCATCTCAAGTCTCTCCGTATCTTGGAATCGTTAGGCAGTTTTCTTTCTGGCTGCAAGTTCATGGAGTATTGTACATTCCCTCTCACCATTATTTATGAGAGAAGGCCTTTGCCCTGCAGTGGGATCGTACAGGCTATACGGCCGGAAAAAGACCTGCCACTCGTTAGTTATCATTTCGTACTTCCTATCGAAAGATATTGGGTTTGAATCTCTACTTGTTTATAGTTATTTCATGTAGTTTCGAAACAGAACTTCTTTTTATTGTTTATTATAATATACATAGTATTAGTTGAGATGCATCAGCTTGACCTAACTTATCTATTTCTAGTAGTTTATAGTTAAATAATTGATAAGGAAAACTATCAAAACAAAGTATTGAATTAATAACTAAACAAACAGGCCTGTTAAGTACCGCTACAACATATTTACGGCGGATACAGTCAATAAATCAATTACCTGTCTTCAAATTCAGTGCTGCCAAAACATTCTCTTCAGTTGCCACAATTATTTTCTTAGCTGTTGAAACAGTATCAAATTGGGCAAACTTCACCCTCCCCACGTACGTCTGACGCCTGAAAACGTGTAAAATATTAATAATTCACTAAAAACTAACACACAAGCACCATAACCTAAAACATTAAATTACCAGTCAAATTTTCCTATCTGATCCTCGTAAATGCACATGGATAAATTAATTAAACTAAAGAACACGATAAACCAGTTCATACTGTTTAGTAATTTCAATAAACCCAAAAAATTGGGTTTGAAATTAATTGACAGCACCCCCATTTCTGAAGATTGACTGAAAAATAATGTTGCCAAATTATAACCTTAACACTCTACCACTACTAAGATAAATATAAGGAAAAAGTAAACTTCTGTTTTTAAATGTCACTAAATTCACAGGATTTTTTATTTTTCTTGAGATTTCGTTGATTTGATTTTTATCAATACTAGAGTTTTTTAATTCAAAATATCAGGTTACTCTACCAAAAAATTTTTTTTGTTTATACATGCAACACTTGAATTATGACGTTTCATTCTACGCATTATTTCTTTTAAAATTTGCAAAGTTAATGGAAAAAGCTGTATCGGAATGGAAATTGATGAACAAACTGCAGATTGTGCAAACGTTTTTGTGCATTCTTCGTAGATTATTTTTCTAACTAGACTACTAAGATGGTAGCTATCTCAAACAACCGTTTAGACGTATTACCGCTACGCAGTACATTCTTCAATCAATCTTTTCAATGATCAAAAACCACGCAGAATAAAACCTAAAAAAAAGTATAAAACCATATAACCCGTACAGCCGCGCCGCAAGCGCATATGTACTAGACAGCTTTCACCCGGTGCAGTCCAGGTGCAGCGAGACGACCTCGCGGCGCGATTAGTGCATTCGTAGGGTGACTAACTTTTATAAAGACCGGTCCACAAGTGGGCGGGAAGATGGCCGGAGAACTTTCTTTCGTTAATATTTAAACTCCGATTTACCGGTTATAGCGAGAAAAGTCTCATTATTTTTGCCGAAATTACGAGTGCGCAGATCTTTCCAATTGCGGGCTGTGCTTTTATTGGGATGCATTTTTAAGAGCGCAGCAGTAGAATGCAATAATTAGCCTTATCTCTAAATAGAATTCTCGTACCTATCCATCCAAAAAGTTACAGTTTTTGGATACCAATTCACTGCTTGTCTAGTTATGGACAAACAATAAAAACTTCCGCTTCCGAAAACTCAATGGGGTGAAATTACCTTTCAATTCCATACTATACGAACAAACTTTTACTATGGGACCAACTAAATGTGCGGTTCCATACATTTTGCGCTGTAGGTATTTAATTTTAGTACGAGATAGCAGATTGTTTTTGAGTCCCCATATTTTTCAAATAGTAAAAGTTGTTTATATTGATATGTAGGTACTTTTTCGGGAGCGGTACACCCTGTATAGGCACCACTTTTTCCTATTCGAACCCGTAGGTAGACCTACCTACTCAGTTTATTTACACAGTATTTATACTCATAGCATATATATATATAGCTTACCTATACGCTCACGACTATATTCCCCGAGGGGCTAGTCAGAGATTTTCGGTGGTAGTTTATACTCAAGACAAGAAGCTTCTTTCCAAAATACAAGTTTCTAGGTGCAATCGTTTTTTGCTCTTTGACTAATTATTATAAGGACTAGCCTTGCGGTAGCATTTCCCCTCTGCCACGGTATAAGCACAATTGATCTTGTGCATTTACATTCAATTTTACACCTTATCACTAAACGAGACAGCCTATAATTGCAAAATAATAACTTCGAACTTAGAACGTTTGGGGTTCACACGAGACTACTTTTCATGATTTTTAACATTCAAAATTAGAATCTAAAGTTATGGGGAATAAAATCCAAAGTTGCGAATTTCATGTTACCTCGCCCCCCGCAAAAAGTAGCAGAAATGTTTGTTAGTAGAATTACACGCGTAACCAGTCCACATATAAATAGTCAACGTTTTTGCTACACCAGTATTCGTATAGTTACATAGTTTTTTAGTCTAAAGTAGGTAACTATAACAGACAAAAGAAAAGTATAAACGCTGAATTTTTTGCTGACTATAGTCCATTGTGGAAATTGGAAGGGGAGAGTAAGGGAGGCATTTGCCTAGCAGTGGGACATAGAGCATGCAACATTAAAAAAAAAAATAACTCAAAAAACCTGGAGGCCATCAGGGAACGTTAAAATTTATCAAAGATAAGACATGATGAGTGAATCGTACAGCGCACTGTCTGGCCTACATGTAGAGCGTTATTTTATGTATGTACCTATATTTAGTACCTACAACATAAGTACGTAACTTACCTCCCATCACTTACCAGGGTAGAAGTACCGGTTTTTGTCGCCGTAGTCGTCGGACCAGAAAAACTTTAAAGCGTCAAGAATATTTTACATTTTCTTTCTTTATCGTTTAAACACTAATTCTTAGAATAATATTGGGTACTTACTTATCTAACAACTATATTTTATCGTCGACAAGATAAGCTTCAAATGGGGATCTTGCACCAAAATTATAATGAGAAATTACCTGAATAATTCAATATTCATAGTTGTGAATAGAACTGAAAGTTTTTATTTTTTACGAAATATTTCAATTATAAGTTACGTTGATCGGAACGTAATTTCAAACACCAATCAGCGCAAAGTGACGAAGCGATAAGCAACTTGCGTGCGTTAGAAGAGTAAGGCAGCATATTATAGAGGATGATTTGTGATGAGCTTCACGCGTCATGAAAAGGAGTGACGTCACGTCATGGCAGTGAGCGTTTTGGCGCGGAATTTGAAAATTCAACTTTTGATTTGCAATACCTAAATAAATGATTTGTGCATATTTTATCATTTTTGTTTTTGGTATTTTTATGTAAGCCTTAAATCTCAATGATACACTAAAACTATAAAACTGTGCAAGTTCCCCATTAAAATGCCTAACGACCTACTCAACTATAGCTAAAAAGTTACATAACGTTGCTTGTTTTTTAAATTTAAACCTTCTTACATGCTTTTTATTTATTCAACCGAACGTTCAGCAGGTGTGTCCCTACACTTACTCTAAGTAGCTTGATGTGTCACCGTCTGTACATTAAAAGCAGATCCATTGTTCGAGTACGTAATGCAAGAACGTCACCTATCCTTCGCTATTTTATTTTAATCAAAGGTTGCAGCAATAACGCTCACTTTAGAATTGTACATGTTTACGGGATAGAAAGACGTTAATAATTTAGTTCGTTTTCCAAAGCTGTGACCAAAACCAGCACGTTTACCCTACACGCAATGCAGCGTATACACCTAGGTACCTATATACATACCTATAGAGTTAAATAGCCAGTTACTGCAGCAACACGGCTCTGCGATGCAATGCGGCATTGCAGGCTTAGTGAGGCTTTTTGTTTCGATGCCTATTATTATGCTTTTCACTTCATGTAATACTGGATTATAGCTGAAGTGTTAAGCTATTATACAGGGTCCAACTTAATGTGCTGACAGTATTTTTAGGAGGGTGATCAGACCATCAAACTTTCTTTATGGCATCAACATCGAAATCGCGAAAAAAAAATCACCTGTTCCATACAAAACTGCAAACCTACTTGAGCCTAATGTATTTATGTATTTTTTTTCGCGATTTCGATGTTGGTTCCATAGACAAAGTTGATCAGTTTAATGGTCTGATTATCACCTTAAAAAAGTGTCATCATATTAAGAAGGACCCTGTATATTGTGACGTGACATCTTATCTTAGGTAGGTAATAAATAATATTATAAATGTGAAAGTTAAGAGAAGTTTATTCCGAATGCATAAATGCGCGCTGCATACAAACGAAGTCTGGTGATATTTTCAATACTAACCATTTAAAGTCAATGACATTTTTCAGAAAGAATCTATAAACTAATCTCTATGTTTGTATGAAGTCAGATTTTCGTTAAAATATATAGATTTAGGATTAATTTAAGATTTGTATGGAAATCTTTGAGGCACTGTAACTTTAAAACTATTCATTTTAACGAAAATTTGTCATACAAGCATAGAGATTAGTTTCTAGATTGTCTCTGAATAGTTTCATTGACTTCAATTGGTTAGTATTGAAAATATCACCAGACTTCGTTTTTATGGAGCGCGCGCAAAAAAAAAACAGGCCTAATTTGACAATCGTCTCTCCGCATACCACGATAATCTATTACCCCACAATTTTTCCTTCGTAGTCCATGAGGCGTTCGTTTGGCGAGAGATGGACAGAGATTATGCAGAGCTGACTGCCAACCTCCAGTAATGGAGAGGAACCCGAAGAAGTCCAGGAGCTACTTTCCAACTTCCTCTAGTATACTATTCCTGTCCATTCTAGTAACACCACTCAATCCATCGCAGCTGCATGCAGTCGTTTCTCATCCGTCCCTTATTGTGGCTCCACACTCTGATCCGTACCTAAATGACGACAGCTAGGCTTTGACTATTTAAATGTGGACTGGTTACGCGTGTAATTCTAGTAACAAACATTTCTGCCACTTTTTGCAGGGGGCCAGGTAACATGAAATCCGCAACTTTGGATTTTATTCCCCATAACTTTAGATTCTAATTTTGAATGTTAAAAATCATGAAAAGTAGTCTCGTGTGAACCCCAAACGTTCTAAGTTCGAAGTTATTATTTCGCAATTATAGGCTGTCTCGTTTAGTGATACGGTGTAAAATTGAATGTAAATGCTCAAGATCAATTGTGCTTATACCGTGGCAGAGGGGAAATGCTACCGCAAGGCTAGTCCTTATAATAATTAGTCAAAGTAGCTAGGTCTTATCGAGGGAGATTCGGGAATCGCAGATCGATCGCCTCCAACGACATCAACGGGAAGAAAATATGGGGAACCACAAACCGTTTATGGTTTAGAAGAACGCCTCATATTTTCTTCCCGTTGGTCTGATCATCTCGATCCTATCAAATTAATCAACTTTCTTAACTTTTATAGGACCAAAAAATAAAATCTGGTCCCATACATATCTTATGAATGAATGAATGAATGAATAAGCCCTTTATTCAGACAATTTAAATTTTTGACTTAAAAATAATGTACGGTGCCAATAATATTTAACAGTAAATTATTAATTGATTATTTGATTATACATTGAAATTATTCTTCTACAGGGTGTTAAATTAAATGCGTTACATATTGCGTTTGTGTAATTTTAATAATAGCTCAAATTGATATCATACAGATAGAAAAAATCTTAGACGACAAGGGACACATATTAAAAGTGGCAAAAAATACGGCATGAGCCATCAAAGGATGCTTCAGACCATCAAACTGTACAACGTTCACTATGAAGCCAACATCGAAATCGCGAAAAAAATTTGCTGTTCCGCGAATCAGCGATTTCGATGTTGGCTTCATAGTGAAAGTTGTTCAGTTATATATGCTCTGAACCCTCTTTAATATGTAACGCATTTAATTTTATATCCTGTTTTTAAGGACAATTGCTGTTCCATACAAAATAGCAAACCTTCTCGAACCAAATGTATACGATTAATCTCTATTTTGGTCTCTATTTTTTTAAATTCTTTTGTATTTTTATAGTCCTTTCTTTATGGAACTAACATCAACCATGTTAGTTCCATAAAGAAAGGACTATAAAAATACAATAGAATTTAAAAAAATAGAGACCCGTTTACCACAGACCTAAAGAATTTGTGTTCATTATAATTTTCGTACGTTCTAAACGATGAAATTAATTTTAAAAAAAAGCCACGAACAGAACAGCGATCTCGCCATATGGTAAGCGTCACACATGCATTACTTACTGCATACATATGATATGATACCTACTTATTTCTAGGGCTTCTGTTTTGTGCACCATTTTGTCGCAGGAAGTTGTTATCGATCTAATGAAGTTGTCTTTCGAGCCTAAGCCCGGCTTGCACTAACATATATTTAGGCTTAAACGTATTTAGTGATAGTTCTATCCTTCACACTGCTCATACAAATGAGAGTGACGGCATCATATTTAAACATGTTTAGACCTAAATACTTTTTGGTGCAAGCCAGCCTAAGTGTAATTTTGTTACGACTGAATTTAATATTTTATTGAAGGCCGAAGTTTGGTGAGGTTTCTTACTAAGAATAGAGCACCATGTGCGTGTCGCAAGATGTGACTAAAGGTGGTATAGTTCCCAATTAATTTGGCCCGATTTGGGATACATTGCTTGTTTCGATCGCTACACTTTAAGAATAGAGAGAATAAATCAGGCAATGTATACCAAAAGCGGGATTGATGAATTGACAGTGTAATTGCACCTTAAAGGATTAAGGACTCTAGAATCTAGAGTCTCCATGATCTAGAGTCTCATTACGTCTATACCAGCATAAAACCCTTAAGGATAGGATAAAGATAGAGTATAGAGAACCCAATAAAAAATGTGACTAACTGCAACTGTATTTTATACCCGAATTCCACATACCTACAATAATAATTAAATCATTTCATTTCATTTCTAAATAGGAAAAAAGCTAATCTTACTATGCTTACTAATATACATTCTATTTTTATAGGTAGGTATGTACCTAGTCATAGCAATTTTTCTGACTGCGAATAGGAATACAGTATGAATTCATGTAGGTACACACGGCGACACATCAAGCTACGCCAAAACTATATAAGTTGGCCGCGCGACATTATACATTACTCTACCTACGCGCGACCAGCTTATTTTGGTTATGCGTAGCTTGATGTGTCGCCGTGTGTACCTTTCTTATGTGTAGGTAGGTAATTCGTTTGTAAATAGGCACCGACATAATTTAGACTAGTGTTTAAAAGTCGCTCTTGTCAGTAGGGTATTGCACGAATCCTGACTCTTTTACGCAAGTGCCTTGAAGTCTCGATACGACACGATATCAACCTTTTCTTTCACCTTTCATCTGTGCTATTAGATAATTACTAGTATGTCTAGGTCTTCATCTGCCTCTCTTCCCCTCTATTTATATTGTTGATATAGGTACACAAGATTATGCCTAGGTTGAATTTAAATTAGGTACATACAGGAAAAACTTTAAAACACTTCCTCCCACTTATTCTTAGAACAGCTTTAGTAACGTCCACGATATTCCGAATAGTATATCTTTCTCATAAATAAATCATATTTGCTAATCAGAATTGGCCAGAAAGCCGGAATACCTACAGGAATCGGACAATCTTTTCGTCGTTATTTGGAATGAAGTATAGGTGAAATATTAACTTTCATTCAGAGACGATTTTTAATTCATAGTTCGAGCTCCCGTATGTCAAAATCCATACATTTTCGCCACGCTTAGCTCGAGCTATACTCCATTCAAAAAAGCAACTAAATTTTAAGGCTATGTTGCATTACAGAAACAGAGATTTGAACTCCCTCACTTATTCTTAAAACAGCTTTAGTAACGTCGAAGATATGTCGTATAGTATACAGGGTCCTTCTTAATATGCTTCTCAATATATGATCAGACCGTCAATCTGAACAACTTTCTCTATGGCAACAACATCGAAATCGCGAAAAAAAACAGCTTTTCCATACAAAACTGCAAACCTACTTGAGCTAAATGTATGGGACAGCAGATTTTTTTTTTCGTCATTTCGATGTTGGTCCCATAGAGAAAGTTCTTCAGTTTGATGGTCTGATCGTCCCCTTAAAAAAGTGTCAGCATATTAAGTTGGACCCTATATGTATCCAATAAATTAATTACATTTGGTAATCAGAATTGGCCAGAAAGCTTAGAGTTTCTGGCCGCATCTTCTCTACAGCGACAACACGTTCCGACGCGGTGGTAGCTTTAAAAAAGATTTGACGTTTGATAAGTTTGCTGCAAGCTCCTATATTGAATAAATTATATTGACTTTGACTTTGCTGGAATCGGAAAATCTCGTCGTCCTTATTTGGAATGAAGTATATGACTAAAAAAATCGTCTCTGAATCTCGGCCTAAGTCCACAAAACCATAAAAATAGTTAATAATAATACCCTATGGTTACGACCATTGACCAAACCATTTTTTTATTGTTTGTATCTACATACTTACCTTACATAAACGTAGGTAAACAATCCAAATTACGATGTATCACAATTACAATAAAACGTAGCATGCATAAAGAGAAAAGACAATGATAATAAGTAGATAATTAACTCAAGTAATTAGTGCATTATAGCACGAAGACAAGAGATAAATCGTCATACATAGCTACCTTCTACTACTACTTCAGTTCAGTAGCAGTGCAGGCTTTGTTTCAGGCCTTAGAAAGCATTATCATTTTATAAGAGAAAGCTGACGCGTCCTCTAATCTCTACTATACTATGGGTCCCCAACCCTTTAGTAGAATTAGTATATTTATGTAGATAACTACCTATGGGATGCAATTCTAATCTTCACAGCCATAAAGGAATATCACCCGTCTTTGATTGAAGTAAGGTTCATATTCGAATGAAATTTGTGGCCATCTTTTCCATCCAATTTCAGGAGTTCATCCTGAAGAGGTGGTGCTAAGCCTAAGCTCTGCTTATTGTAGCATAAGCATATGCTCACGACTATATTCCCCGAGGGGGTGTAGTCAGAGATATTCTGAAACCAAAGAACATCCACGTTTCACCAGTAGTACCGAAACTCTGTCCAGTGTGACGGGGGGTGAGCCCTTCGCCACTTATAATGGACAGTGGGTACAGTACATGCCTCGAAATTGAAGCATGCAGGTTTCCTCACGATGTTTTCCTTCACCGAAAAGCCAGTGGTGTTACAAATCGTACATAAATTCCGAAAAACTCATTGGTACGAGTCGGCCTGGACGGGGATCGAACCATCGCCTCCTGCACGGCAGGCAAGGTTACTCGCCACTGGACCACCACGGTATTGTTAACATGCTAATAAAAATAATGACGGTATCGATGTGAAGTTTTTGATAGTTCTTGGTGATTCTGGTTCTTATAGTATTTACTATAAACACATGTCGATCTATTATCGATTGATGGTCGGCAACTTCCACAATAGCACAGATTCATAATAAGTTAGTTACTATACAATAATTATAGCCCTCAACAGGGTGGAAAGTTAAGATGGCACAAAGGGCAGCTACCAATATCAATATAGCTACAAGAAAAAGTTCTTAGGAGACCCACCCTAACTTTTGGAGTATTTTACATGGGATTACAATGGAAGCAAAACTGAAATAGGAAAAAAAATCTACCGTTCCATATTAAACTCGATCCAATGTCTACGAGACTCAAATGTATCAAACAGGTGTTTTTTTCCCAAAGTAAAAGTTCTTCAGTTTCTAAACTACCCCTAAAAATTTTAAAAGTGTTTACAAAGTCAACTTGTTATTTCCCTACTAAATGTATGGGAATTTTATTTTGCTTTTTCTGAAAGTTCTAATACCTCGACCGCGGTTGACCCCATAGAGACTTGGGTTCCTTATTAGCAAGAGGACCGATTGGAATGAAAAAAAAGTTTTGTGAGAATTGCAGTTTTTCTCGATGACTGTATTTTTTTCTGCATTCACAGATTTTGAAAAAAAATTACAGTCATCGAGAAAAACTGCAAAAAAAAAAACAGCTGTTTGATACATTTGAGTCTCGTAGGCATTGGATCGAGTTTAGTATGGAACAGTAAATTTTTTTTTCCTATTTCAGTTTGGTCCCATTGCTAAAGTTGTTCAGTTTCATGGTCTGAACCACCCGTCAACATTTTGAAAGCGTTTACAAAATCACAACTAGATGATTTTGTTATTTCCCTACTAAATGTATGGGAATTAAATTTTGCATTTTCTGAGAGTTCTGATACCTCGACCTCGGTTGACCCAATAGAGACTTATGTTCCTTATCAGTAATAGGATCGAATGAGATGAAAAAAAAGTTTTGTGAAAATTTCATTTTTTCTCGTTGACTGTAAATTTTTTTCAAAATCGGTGAATGTAGAAGTCAAATACTCCAAAAGTTAGGGCTAGTCTCGTAAGAACGATTTCTTGTAGCTATAAAGCTTCTGGTAGCTGCCATTTGTGACCCATCTTAACTTTCCACCCTATATTTAGTGGCGATGCTAACCTGACACATTCGTGGAAACCCAGCATTTGACTATTTTATGTGAGGTTTGTCTCGTGACCTGACCTAATTGCCCAGATTTTTTTAAACGTCGAATTTGGAATTGATAATGTAATGTTGTTTGCTTTTTGATCTTAGTCTTTTAAGAGGATGATCAGACCATCAAACTGAACAATTTTCTCTATGGGACCAATGTAGAAATTGCGAAAAAGAAATCAGCTGTCCCATACAATTGGGTCGAATAAGATTTCAGTTTAGTATGGAACAGATGATTTGTTTTCGCGATTTCGACATTGGTCCCATGGAGAAAGTTGTTCCGTTTGATGGTCTGATCATCCCCTTAAAAAAGTGTCAGCATATTAAGAAGGACCCTATATTTTATTCTTATCTTCTCAATAAAAAAAAAGATTCGAAAATATCGCGAATCTCCCATTTTCATTGAGTTTTTAGCTTGAATACTATTTTTAATAAGAAGATAAACTTTAAAAAGTAATGAAATGTTGATGACGTCACAACTCAGAATCGAGTTCAAATTTCATACAAAGCACACGTTTTGACTTCTGATAAAGAGTAGCTGATTTGACTAGTTGTCAAGTAGCCTATTCTAATCTCATCAGCAGCCTAAATATATGTCCCACTCCCACTGTAGGGTACCATCAACATAACATAAAATTAGGTGGCTATAAATTGGTAGAGATTAGTAAACTAAGTGCCAGTTGCACGTACGTTCATTAAAGTTAATCCTTCATTAAATCTCTTGCTAGCTTTTGCTACGTCAATAAGACAAAAAGTGACAGCAAGAGATTTAATGGAGGAACTTTAATTAACGTACGTGCAACTGGCAGTTCACTTAGCCACGGTTTATCCACCACCGCCACACGTCTCTTCTGTACAAACCGTGGCTAAGTTAACTGCCAGTTGCACGTACGTTAATTAAAGTTCCTCCAATTAATCTCTTGCTGTCACTTTTTGTCTTGTTGACGTAGTAAAAGCTAGCAAGAGATTTAATGGAAGATTAACTTTAATGAACGTACGAGCAACTGGCACTTAGTTTACTAATCTCGTATAAACTAGTATAATCCAGTATAAACCGCTCCTTACTGTACCTAAAATACTTTTTTCGGGGTAGGAATCATACGTTCGTAAGTTGTAAGTACGTAGTCAGTGAACCATTTTAGGTCACACAGTTGAAATACATTATTAAAATAATATAGGGTAGGTACCTAGCTGCTAGTACATAAATAACAATACATAAAATCCCCACGAAACTGAATCAGATGCTATTCAAGAGCTACAATAAACCTACTTACTATAAATTGAATACAATAAAACGAGTGAATTCAATCGGGCGTCGCCGTTATTTGTTCTCACAGGTATGCTCTAGGCGCTAGGCGCAGCTAGGCCATTGCGACACTATTGAAGTCTAGACTAGACTGGTGTGAAATTCGCACCGGCCATCGCTTTCGCGATTTCAATGGTTCAGATTGATCGAGAGAACCGGTCGATGGAGGGTAGGATTCTCGTTTCGGTGCTTTGCGTTTCGGAAAGGATGTCATTTAATTTTATTTTTGACTAGCAGCCCGTCCCGGCTTCGCACGGGGTAGACAAATAAATTTAAAGACTCATTTTTCTACATCTTCGGTTACATTGTTCAAATTTTACCAAGGATCCCTAATTTTTTTCAAAATTAAATGTAGCCTATGTCAAATTGGAAGAATGTAGCATTCTATTGGTGAAAGAATTTTTTAAATTGGCCCAGTACTTTTTGAGCCTATTCATTACAAACATACAAAAATAGGTACAAATCTTTCCTCTTTATAATATTAGTGTAGATTTACTGTTGTGCGATTATTTATGGAATTATTTATTTACGATAATACAAAATAATAAACAAATAAAGCAAACTGCAATAAAGTCATTGAAATTTTATGTTTGTCAAAACGAATTAAGAGAAACAAAAGAAAACACCACAAATAAACTTAATCAAATAGCAGTAGCGATTATTTTATTTTTAATTATCTCGAATAAATAAGTTATTTATTTGGCTCTAACAGTGAATTGCAGGCTTTAGAAAAATATTTACCTTATCAAGTAACTAAGTATTTCTAAAAATGTTTCTTATGTAGAATATACTTATTATTGCGAAAAACGTATCCCTATCGGCATAATCGTGCAGTGATTTTTTTTGTATTAGTACAATAATTTAATATCATTAAAAGGTATTTTTTCTGATCAGAGATAACTGCAAATTTTATTATTTTTCTAGAACCATACACGATATATACATTAATACAAGCAACTCACAAAAACACGTGGACAAAGATGCTGCACAGTACAGTGTCAGAGCGAGAGCAGCCTGCGGCGCGGCGGTCGCCAGCCGGCCGCAAGGCAGCGAGGGGGCGCTGCGCTGAGCTGAGACCGGATCTCAGACCCTAAAATAAAAACATCTATCGAAATAATAATACGCACTGCTTACCCGGGACAAGTACGCGAAACGAATGGCGTTGACCCCCTGAACATTCCCATGCCAACTTGCGGCCCAACTGGATTTTTCTTAATGGTAGGGTGGTACTACGCTTATAGATGTGAATAGGCCTTTCAAACGTGTGTTTGGACTTATTAGCTTTTATTTCTAAGACTAGCTTTCATGGGAGCTCCGCGGTCGGGATCGAGCATCGCAGAAATTGATGAATGGCTTTCTTAAGACACGCGATCTGTGGTACTTATAAAGGTGTTGCTGTCATATTCCTAGTAGAAAGGTTCAGACTCTAATTAGATAGTTTTCGAAGTAATTAAAATATTCAAGATTTCGTATTCTACATGACCACGAAACATAAACTCTTGACCATATGTTTTTTTCGGGGTTACCTAGAAAGGGATAAAGTCGGAACACTTGCAAGGCTGCAACAGCCATTTTGAATTTGCAGTAAAGATGCACCGATACTCAAATTTAATCATCCGAATTTCTAGATTTTCTAGGACGGAAATAGGTGTCTATCAGTGACGAACATAATACAGCTTTAATAGATAATGGTGCTAAACTCAGATGACCATAAATACCAAATTCATTTCTCCAAACAACTTTTTACTAACAATTCAGAAGCAAATACGTAAATCAAAATGTTGATACAGACGGTCCAGGCGCAGGCAAGATAATCCTGTCCTTGACTAGAACTATAAAGGCTGCTTGACAACAAGACTTTATCATCTTTTTTAATACTCAAGGATTTTGATTAACACCTCGCCTCGCCTTCACGAAATAATCATGTGTTACTCCGTAATCAGTAATGTAATGACAGTTTGTAATCAACTCCATCAAATGGAGTTGAAGTTGTATGCCAACAAATTGAACCTTCAAAAGAAATGTGAAAGGTAGGTAAATTAAAGCGAGGGTGTAGACATCAACACATCAACGACAACAACGACAAGACATCGTGAATCTTCAGGCATTCAAATAACGGTCTTCTAAAAATATCTATTCCCACAAAGCAAATTAAGTTTGATTTGCAAATGTTAAAGGGCTAAAAGATCAGGAGCCATCGGTTCACATTTGACCTGTTTATTTTACGATTCCAACTTTCCATAAATACATACATGTGACCTGACCCGTCTCCCGCTGTATAATTTAACCATGCCATCTTTTCTTCCATTATGCTTTTGTTCAAGAAGGGCAGACAAACTCGTTGCTACTGCGATGAAAAAAATTTAATGGATGTCCGAACAATGGGGGAGAAATTGTGATAGGTGAGAGTAATCTTTTACGGCCAGTGACAATTCTTGTTCTTTTATTTTCCGTGAAGATACCCCAATTGTTGAGGTTAAATAGGGTCACAACTATTCTTCGATCCGATTCCAATTTTGAATTGTAAATTATGTTTCGTTTAATTATTACGTGTTCTCACTTAATTTTTGAACGGGATTACGCAATGAAAGTGACGAAACGAGTAAGGGTCGAAATAAATGTTTCGGTAATTCTGGATTTCTGCACGTCTAGCACGATTTCTATTCTTGCGCGCGACTCGGCTTTATTCCTACTTTCGCTCTCTGAAAAGCGCAGGAACAGGCTATTTTCTGTGAAGAAATCATACTACACGTGCTGGACGGTATGGGACTGATAGTTGATGCTATTCTCCATCAGGGATGCAAAGCAGCAGTGTGGTTCCTTAGAATTTACCACCCCAATTCTTCCCTTGTCTCACGCCCGTCGTACGAGGCGACTAAGGGATTCACGGTTTCTGCAGTGTTTATTTGGGTGAAAACCATTTTTCGATTTAGGGATCCGTTACCGAAATATTAAGCTGGAAAGTGCAAATTTTTGTTAGGGTCGAGTCTGAAATTTCATCCCCACTTTTCGTGTAGGGGAGGAAACCTAAAAAAAATATTTGCCAAGATTTTATTTTACCACTTTTTAGGCGTGGTAAATAGTATACCCATGTCAAATTACAGCTTTCTAGTATTAAGCGTCTCTGAGCTAAGAAGCGGACAGACGTACAGACGGACGGACGGACATGGCGAAACAATAAGGGTTCCTTGTTGACTACGGAACCCTAAAAAGTAACTCGGTAACCGGAGTGTTTCTAGACGATCATGTTGCAAAATCAAAATTCAAAAAATTCTTACAAAAAAAATAAGTTATGAAATTTTTACGCCGTTCCGGTAGAAAATTCTCAATTATCTTTAAAAAATCACAACTTCTAAACTACAAAAACACTCGGAACATGCATGGTGTATTTTCGGGTACACATAGGTCGAGAAATCTAAAAAAAAATTGAACGTCTCCGTTTGGACCACCTGTACAACGTGTTAATGAATAAGCGCAAAACCTCATACACCCCAACTGATTTATAACAAAGTAATTCGATTGAAACCATAATTTCATTATTTTGATAGTAAACATTTTAAGTTATTCGCATTTTAAGTTTTGAGGCAAAAATGATTTGTTATCATTTCAGCATTGAATGAAAGCGGTAACGTGTTCATGGATACATTTTAAGAATCTTGTTTTGGTAGTAACTAGGGTGAGAGTGCCTCAGCGGTGGGTTGAGATCGAATTCAGCAAATTTTAAGTTTAACAAACAAATTATTTAACATTTTGAAAAAAAATATATATGTTGAAACCATGATTATTCGATTCTGCTCTCGATTCTAAACAAACTACTTTCTAGTTTTGCGTTAATTCATTAACACGTTGTAGGAATCTGAAAATCTTTTCGTCCTTATTTGAAATGAAGTATAGTAGTAGAAACGAAGTCACCAAATATTTTCTACGCTCAGCAGTAGTAGGTACTGCGTCAGTTTATTTATTTGGACTACGTTTCCACGTGCGTCGTACGTAGCGTACGACCCCATGAAGCATACCTAGTCATCTATCTATTAGTCTATATTTAGGTAGTACGAATAAAATAATATCTTTATCTTCTATGCATAATAATAAAACTCTATGTAAGTACAAATACATATCTCGCGTGGATCAGTATTGCTCAATGTTTTTGACCCTAATATTCGTGTACCTACGCATCTCGAAAAAACTACTAAACCAATAGGGAGACATTTTTTATAAAAAAGTGTAGGTATACGGTTAGTTAGATACTTTTTCGATAATCTTTCATGACCCCCTAGCTTTGACTAATTATTATAAGGACTAGCCTTGCGGTAGCATTTCCCCTCTGCCACGGTATAAGCACAATTGATCTTGTGCATTTACATTCAATTTTACACCTTATCACTAAACGAGACAGCCTATAATTGCGAAATAATAACTTTGAACTCAGAACGTTTGGGGTTCACACGAGACTACTTTTCATGATTTTTAACATTCAAAATTAGAATCTAAAGTTATGAGGAGAAAAATCCAAAGTTACGGATTCCATGTTACCTCGCCCCCCGCAAAAAGTGGCAGAAATGTTTGTTAGTAGAATTACACGCGACACCAGTCCACATATAAATAGTCAAAGCCCCCTAGCCCCTCAGAATTAATTTATCGGAGCCTCAGCTATTCAATTTACGCCCTGAATATGACAGCGTTCAAACCTTCTGGCAGGCATGTCTCACTCCACTGCTCAGGTACGTTTGACGGCCGATCCCCACCGAGGGGTGAGTGGTCGCTAATTGACATAAGGCGCATTTTAGTTTTCGTTCCTAAAGCACAAAGTTCGAAATTCGAAAAATCTGAACTCTCTGTTATGGTAGTAACTATTAAATAATCTGTGCTTCTGGGCACCAGGTTCATGAGAGTTTTGAGTTACAACTCCCGTAGGTAGGTATGCTATTGTCAAAGAAGTCAGAAATGGATTGAAGTCTTGACACGGAGGTCGTGGGTTCGATTCCCACGGGGGACACCTAGTGATATATCACGTTGTGCGTTTTTCACCAGTTGGTTAGGACATTGCAGGTTGAATCACCTGATTTTCAGAAAAGGATGGTGATTCCGTGCTTCGGATGGCACGTTAAGCCGTTGGTCCCGGCTATTATCTCTGGTGTTAGTAATCGTTACATAAAAACCACGTCAGAGGCCGTAAGGCGGTCTGAAAAAACAGGGTTGCTGCCCACACGATACTCTTGTAGGCTTAGCGAAATCAGGGGTCTTATTGTGTAACTATCCAATTCATATCCTCCACGACGTCCGTCGAAGAAAACCCAGTAAAAATTTGCCAGTAGCTCGGCAGCATGATACGAAATGACAATCTTCTGGAGTCGGAAATATTGTCAAGAATTGGCAAGGCTGCAGCCGTTTTTGGGAAGCTGTTGTGCCACAGAATTAGGATCGCTCCTTTACTCCAGAGTATACCTAAAGCTAGTATAATACCTCTGCTGCTTTTCGTCCCTGAGACCTGGTACCTCTATAGAGGGGATATTAGGCGCCTCGACAGTTTCCGCATGAGGTGTCTCCGACGATGTACTCCGACGCACCAATTTGTCTGGCATGGAGTGCCCTTGATGAATGAGGGGCGAACTGTGATGTTATGAACTATCCAATTATATCAGTATCAAAAAGACATGGTGTTTTTTCAGTTCTTGGCGATTATGCTTCTTAATTACCTATCAGACAATCGACATGATGATCGGATATACACTACCAACGTATTTATATTACTGAACAATTGTCTAAAGCAGTCATAATCTACACTAATATTATAAAGAGGAAAGAATTGTACCTATTTTTGTATGTTTGTAATGAATAGGCTCAAAAAGTACTGGGCCGATTAAAAAAATTCTTTCACCAATAGAATGCTACATTCTTCCAATTTGACATAGGCTACATTTCATTTTGAAAAAAATTAGGGATCCTTGGTAAAATTTGAACAATGTAACCGAAGGTGTAGAAAAATGAGTCTTAAAATTTATTTGTCTACCCCGTGCGAAGCCGGGACGGGCTGCTAGTCGTAAATAAAAGTTATCGATCTTGTACCGATGTAACCGAAAACATAGCCCTACTGGTCCAAACTTGCTAGAGCACATAATCAGCCTCCTATTAGGTAGGTACTAATTGATTAATGAAACCTGCTCGAGCAGTTCTTAGCTAGGTATGCGCTGACCCTAAGGGTAAGAGCATAATATGCAGGTCCAGCGCGGATTGGTGGTATTACTATTCCATCTACCAAGTACGAATAAACTTAGTAGTTTTAATTGTAGACAAAGTAACACCGAATGGTAAGATCTTGTATTTTCTAAGAATTTCTTTTAGCATTGACGTGTCTGAGTGAGTTTTCTAACTTATTTATGTAATAAATACCATATGCTCACGACTATATTCCCTGAAGGGGGTAGTCAGAGGTATTCTGAAACCACAGAACATCCACGTTTCACTAGTACCGAAACTCTGTCCAGTATGACGGGGAGTGAGCCCGTCGCTACTTGTAATGGACAGTGCGTACAAAACATGCCTCGCAATTGAAACATGCAGGTTTCCTCACGATGTTTTCCTTCACCGAAAAGCCAGTGGTGTTACAAATCGTACATAAATTCCGAAAAACTCATCGAGTCGGCCTGGACGGGATCGAACCATCGTCTCCTGCACGGCAGGCAAGGTTACACGCCACGGACCACCACGGCTTTTTGTAATACAGACGAAGGAAAACATGATTATGATGATGACATGATGTGGTTAACCACCATAGCACATATAAGTTAAAGTTACTACGACCACAGTATAAGAAAGAGTAGGTATCTAGACCATACAGACTTACATAAGTCTGTGATCTAGACTTAGCAGTAATTTCATACAAATAAGAAAAATTAAAAAGAAAAGGTAAGCATGTGCGATACTGAGTAAGTGTGAACGATATAGGAATACGCATTTACTTACATTGTACGCCACGATCCTGCCAGAAGCAGAGAGGCAAGAAATTGGTGGGGGCCAGTTATGTCTGTAGCTATGTAATACTAGATACAGATACTCTTTCTTATACTGTGACCAATCTGAATAACTTTCACCACGGAGCCAAGGAACATCGATTTAAGTTAAAGGTCTAAACCACCCCTTTTCATTGACCCCTTTAAATACTACTAGGGTGTTTTGCTATAGGACCTTCTATAACAGCATCTTATACAGGTCCTTCTTAATATGCTGACACTTTTTAAAGGGATGATCAGACCGTCAAACTAAACAACTTTCTCTATGGCACCAACATCGAAATCGCGAAAAAAAATCAACTCTTCCATACAGAACTGCAAACCTACTTGAGCCAAATGTATGGGACAACTGATTTTTTTTCGCGATTTCGACGTTGATGCCATTGTTCAGTTTGACGGTCTGATCGTACCCTTAAAAAGTGTCAGCATATTAAGTTGGACCTTATATGTTACCTCCACGTTAATTAAAAAAAATTATTATAGGCGAAGGTTATAGGCTGAAATCCTGAATAATCAATGGGGAACTTGCATCAAAATTATAATGAGAAATTAGATGTCTTACTTAATAATTTAATAATAATAGTTGTGAATAGAAGTTTTTTTTACGAAATATTTCAATTATAAGTTACGTGGATCGGAACGTAATTTCAAACACCAATCAGAGCAAAGTGACGAAGCGATTAGCAACTTGCGTGAATTAGAAGAGTACGGCAACATATTATAGCGGATGATTTGTGATGAGCAAGTGTTGACCGTCACGCGTCATGAAAAGGAGTGACGTCACATCATGGCAGTGAGCGTTTTGGCGCAGAATTTGAAAAGTCAACTTTTGATTTGCAATAAATAAATGATTTGTGCATATTTTACCATTTTGGTTTTTGTTATTTTTATGTAAGCCTTAAATCTTTATGATACACTTAAAATATAAAATATAGGCCGTTAATCAAGCTCCCAGGAACAGGAAGTTTAACTAGCTCCATCTAGCCACAGAAAAAGTTTACATACATTATTAAATATATGTATGACAGGGTAACAGCTCCTATCCTGCCCTATACCTAACAGAAAGATGTATGTATGGTATATGTATCGTGATAGGTCGATTCGAAACTGCTAATTTTGTTTTGCAGCGAAAAAAAATTAAGAGAAGTGTATTCCGAATTCGTAAATGCGCGCTGCATACAAACAAAGTCTGGTGATATTTTCAATACTAACCAATTAAAGTCAATGAAAGTTTTCAAAAACAATCTAAAAACTAATCTCTATGCTTGTATGTCGGATTTTCTTTAAAATATACAGTTTTAGTGCTAGGATGAATTTAAGATTTGTATGGAAATCTTTGAGGCACCGTTACTTTAAAACTATACATTTGAACGAAAATCGGACTTCATACAAACATAGAGATTAGTTTCTAGATAGTTTCTGAAAAATTTCATTGACTTTAATTGGTTAGTATTGAAAATATCACCAGACTTCGTTTGTATGGAGCGCGCTCCGAATTACATTCCCTTAACTAAACTTATACTTCATTCCAAATAAGGACGACGAGATTTTCCGATTCCTATTTATCTTTCTGGCCAATTCTGATTACCAAATGTAAGTAATTTATTGGATACATATACTATCCTACATATTTTGGACGTTACTAAAGCTGTTCTAAGAATAAGTGAGAGGCAGTGTTTCAAATCTCTGTTTCTGTAATGCAAAATAGCCTTAAAATTTTGTTGCTATTTTGAATGGAGTATAGGTACATAAATACATTACATACTTACCTAATTTAGGGTTGAGGGGGTGCTTCAAAACATCAAAGTGAACCACTTTATTATGACCGATATTGAAGTTGCATAGCATAGCATATGATCACGCCTAAATTCTACGAGGGGGTAGTCAGAGATAGTCTGAAACCTCAGACCATCCACGTTTCACCAGTAGTACCGAAACTCTGTGTATTGAAATTTGACTCTATTATTTAGGTATTTAATGTTATAAAAGACATTTTATGAGTCTCGATTTTATGTCGTAGACGCGTAGACCTATGTGACCACAATTTGTTATTCCGATTACGGCAGTTATCTAATTGTGTTTGTGTCGCATTCCTAATTAAGTTTTTTTTTTAATTTCTGAGAATAATGTAGAAGTCTCTTTTATAATTAAGTATAAGTATCTAAATCTCAAATGCTGAAGCTGTCACTTTCATTCATTAGTCAGCGTTACTTACAGCCTTGATTAATATTTGACCTTTCAAATCAACATATACCTAAGGGCCTGTTTCACCACTTCTGAATAAGTTCTTGTTAGCTTATCCAAAACTGGTGAAACAGGCCCTAATTCTTATTCCACATTATTATAAATTATTGACAACAAAGAATGTAGCTTTACTCCGTAAGAATACAGTTTACGGATTAGGTACTCTGTGACCGAGATTCAGAGACGATTTTTTAATCTTCGAAAATAAGTAGGGCGAAAATGTATGGATTTTGTCATACGGGAGTTCGAACTGAGGCCGAGATTCAGACACGATTTTTAAGTCTTAGTTCGAACTCCCGTACGTCAAAATCTATACGTTTTCGCCCTACTTTGTTCGAACTAAGACTAAAAAATCGTCTCTGAATCTCGGCCTACGACTTAAAAAACGTCTCTGAATCTCCGCCTATGTGACGAAGCTAACGCAGTTGGCTCTGAGTTAGGTATGTCTATGTAGAGCGTTTGAAGATGTAATACACGCGCTAGCCGGTTAGTCGTCATGATGCCGGTTAATGGCGGCTAGCTGATGCGCCGGAGTTGCGGTCTACTGTTTTCATTATCGATTGTACCTATAAAAGGTATGCGTAGGCGATTTACGATTCCCAATTAGCATTGACCTGTGTCTCTAAGGCCAAGACTGCGCCTTTGTGAAAAAAGAACAATTTGTGGCCTATTGAATATGCGACGACACGCCGCGCATTTTGCAAAGGTCGAAAACCTCGACGACAATGCGATGAGATTCCTTAACGTTTTAATTTGAAGTTTACAAGGCCTATTTTAAGACTAATTAGCCCAAAATCGCAGATACCTCAAAGTACAGTTATTACTATTTTAGGCTTAGCATTGGCCTTGAATTAGTAAACAAATAATATAGCAATGACCTCGACACATGTGATAGACAAGTTTACTCTATGCAAAGTAAGTCAGGTTAGATTAGGGCGAGTATAATAGTACTCGTTTCGTGAATAAAAAGACTAGAACTAGAACCACCGGCTAGTTTTGATTTAATTTGATAAGATGACGTCATCGCCGTCTGGTTGGGCCCCCAATTTTGACGTCAGCTAGTGCGGCGACCCACAAATCTACAGACACAATAAATTCGGCAACGTACGATGCGAAACGACGCGGGTCAATGAACTGTTGACGTATTTTAAATACGCACAAAGTACCTTATCGCGAATGTAGTACGCGGCGGGCGCGGAGAGTGGAGCGGCTTGCTATGTATGTTTGCAAAATGGTTATTTATAGACGCGAGTGTCCGTGGCGGATGATTCGTGCTATTTCTAAGGTCCTTGTGAGAATCGGTGAGTAGGAATTACGTTATGATCTGGCTAAAAAGACTTAGAATAGGACTTCTCTGAATATTAAATAGGTACCTACCAAGTTTGTTCCTCGGAAACTCTCGGCACACTTACCCTATTGTTTAAAACTGTCAAAGTTTAAAAAGAGATGCTACTTATTAAATAAAAATCTCCATATTACAATAAGATAATAAATAGGTATAAGTAAAAAGTATATAAGTGATATTATGGAATATACATAAAAACTTTTAGTGATTTTAAATAATTTATTCCTTACTGGCTGACTGAATGAAGAAACTTTGATTAAAGAAATGTATGAAAAAAAAAATTCTTCGATCGATTTGACAATGTCAAAATTTGAAAATAGTGATGGGAAAGTGTTTAATGATTTCCGGTTTTTAAAGTAATGAAAAAGAAATGTCAAGTAGGTAATAAAATAATTTTTAAAAATTAATTCATAAAATCAATGACTGGTTAATTATATTATTAAGGTCTGTATTGTATTCGCTTTCTTTTCATTGAGATTGAATCAAAAGCAATCGCGTGAGCGTAATCTTTCTCAAGACGTTATCCAACGCCGGAAACTCGGCGAGAGTTTGCTTTACTGCTGTATTTTAACGCTATTGATATCAAGAAATTGTGAGAAAGGAAGTGTGTCTGTCGTGTCGTGCCGCTACACAACACACTATACTGGAATCCTTTGTGAAGGAAGAGTCTGCGTAGGGCAGTTACACGATTTTCGACGACATCAAGCCCCATGTAAGATTCATATTGGCGGTGAAAGGACTACGTTGGAACCTTGTTCGCACAAAGCGAGGCACCCGCCGCAGTAGCCGCCCTACCTACCTACCCACATAATGCGGCGGATACAGATCCAAGTTTCTTACACATACACATGAAGTACGAAGGCCAGTTTTAAATATGACTGTGTATGTGTCGCGAATACATACGGCTTCGATGATCAGCAGGTGTAAGCGAACTAAAGCAAGGGGTTATTGCGATTAACTCTTTTATCCCTTCGTTTCCATATCAAAGAGTAATGAACCTTGTTCTACTATTGGACGATGTCGATTAGTAACCGTGTGATCTTTTATAACAGCAGACATGTATTCTTGGTACTCTTGGGAGTAATAATTATTTGTTAGGTAGATGTAGGACAGCATTTTTTAAAGAATTGCGTCTCTTTAGTTTTTGTATTTCTGATAGGTACCCCAATTAGATTGTGCCATATTCTTATTGATGTCAATGCAAATAGATTTGCAAATTTTTTTGCAATCGATTCTAACTAGATAAGTAACTCTTAATTTCAAAAGAAAATATTCAAGTAGGCCTATTTGTGTGAAATTTTAATTGGTGTAAAAGTAAAAATTTGTAAGTTATCATTTTTTATCATTCATATGAAATAAATTATGGGGAGAAAGGTGTTGAGAGATTTCAAAGAAAATAATTGTAATAACAAAGGCAAACTCTGACAGTGAATCGATTACAAGTAACGAAGGTCAAAGGGGTTCGCGAGTGTGCGTGTATATGCAAGTATGCAGCGAGCTCGGTGCGGCGTCGCTGCTGCACGCCTGCACCGCCAGTTGCAACACCCTCCCCCCTTCACTCTCGGCTTCTCGCTCGCCGCCGTCTTGCCGCTAGCCTGTCTCACCTCGCGGCCGGCAGCCTTGCGCGACGCGCCGCGCTCTTTCACATTCAAAATTATTCGCAATCATTGCAAAAACTCTCTGTGCAATAAAAATATTATTTTCTTTTGCTGCGGCCGCAATTGGTTTTAAAGCAGAGAGATTCTTCAAACTTTACAACAAAATTAAGTGCCTTTTAAAACTTTGAATGCACTCCTCGTTGCATGTCCCGCGCGCGTCGTTATGAGAACCCCGTACTGGCGGTCACGTTGACGTCGCGCGGTGCCGCCATATCTGTCTCGGCCACCAACTAGCAAAATTAATAGGTAATTATTTTCGTGTACAGTGGCTCCTGTTTATTTTTTTCATTCAGTGATTGTGTGCTATAGTGTTTTCTGTCTTCTCAAATCCTCTGTGCCAATTCCAATTGGATTCTTTTTGGAAATCGAGGCGCGCGCCGGCCGGTTCTTATCGGGTGCAATGCAGTTGCACTCTCAACTTATTGCAGTTTTGCATTCACCAAAGTTTCATGCGCGGAAAGTTTTTAGTGTTTATATTTCGTTACAAAAGGACTGTAAAGGTGTTTTAAAGTGATTATTTAGCAAAAGTGAATCAAATAACAGTTTTGTATAGCTGTCACAGTTTACTCTGCTGTGTTATTTCGGTCATTGACCGTCGGATTTCGCATCTCTTTTATTGTTAGATGTCATTGTTAAATTTTTGACGTAATTCCGATTTTTGGTTTTTAGGGTCAATAAATTTGTGTCACATCACTAGAAGAATGCAATGACCCGCGCGTTCTCTTTTTGAAATTTCGCCTTCAGCCGGATGGAATGAGGAGTGCACAATCCCATTGTTTCACATTTTCATATGTTTGAACATCATTTGTTTTTTTGTTTTTCGGACGATTAGAGTGTTATCATTTTCTTCCAAAATTACAAAAATTACAAAAATAAGGTAAATATTATTCTATTTGTACAGTTTTATTTATTCTTACAATTTGCAATATTGTTACTGCATAAAAATTTTAGTTGGTATAAAACGCGTGGCTTTCTTGATATTGTGATGACATCATCATTAGGCGAGCCATGAAATGATAGCGACTTGAGTGCACGTAACTCAACATTACAAAAGTTTAGAAGTAGGTACCTATTAGATAGTTAAGTAGTGAAGTCCCCACAAGACAGAACAGTTAAGTGCAGTGTGTGTACAAAGCTCTAATAATTGTGCAGAATGGCGGAGGGCAATGGGGAAATATCCATTGAAGAGGTACCTGGGAAGGACTCCGACATTGTCCGCACTCCGGATTACCGCAAACTCATTGAATATGGCTTGGATTCAAAGGTGAGCCTTTACACTTATTATTTAACTACCTAGCATATCTATAAGCATTTAACTACAATTTGCACGCAGAATACATTAAGGTTTTCATAGAAAAAAAGTTTAAAAAGTCAAAAAAATTTGCTCGTCGGACGTAACTTCATTTTCATTATTTTGAGTAATCAAATCATGCTATGGTTTTAATAAAGCTGTATAATAGTCTATATAACTAATAATTACACATATTTAATAGATATCTTAAAAACATATGTCTGTATGTATGTATGTGTATATAAGAATCCCGCTCGGCCATATGATGGAGTCGGAGAACAGTAAAAATGACTTTAACCTGAAACAAAGGCCTGTTTGTATGTGAACATAATAGGGGCCAATTGTTATTAACCTTTGGTATTATCAGTCTGGTATAAAAGTTGCCTTATTGGAAACCAAGTTGTCATAATGTATTATAAGATTCTTATAAGACTTAATGGTTTAACTTTATGATATATTCTAACATAAATTTTAGTTGTGTTACCATGATAATTTTACTGTCATATGACTACCTGGATTGAATATAAAATAAATTAAAAATTTATTTACCAATTTTATACCAAACATCTTAGAAAGATCAATTTAGACGATCTTGGAAAATGATTTCGTCTCAAACTTCATGATATAGTTACCTATAATACTAGAATGTATTTTAGTTTTAATGTGATAATTTTACCGTCATATTACTACCTAGGTCAATTATTAAATTAATTGGAAAGTAATTTATAATATTATTTACCAATTTTACACTATACAAGGTGTTAAAAAAGTAAAAATAAACATTTAAAACTTTTAAGGAGGTTTTTTAGACCATCAAACTGAACAACTTTCATTGTGAGACCAATAACGAAAACGCGAAAAAAAATCAGCTGTCCCATACATTTGGAGTAGATTTGTAGTTTAGTATGGAACAACTAATTTTTTTTGCGTGATTTCGATATTGGTCCAATAGTGAAAGTTGTTCGGTTTGATGGTCTGACCATCCCCTTAAAAAATGGCAGCATATTAAGGACCCTATATAGAAAGATCTATTTTCACAATTTTAGAAAATGATTTCAACAGTAAATAAATGTTGTGATCCCATCCTAACTCCATCCAATGCACTGCAATTGGTAGACTAAATTACAAAACCTACTAACATAATATGTCCTATAATACCAGATTAGCTCAGTAATAATCTTATCTATGAACATGTTACCTAGCTTCTGAGAATGTATCCGTGGGAATTACTTGAAGTTAGTAATAGGTATTATTATGTACAAGATAGTTTTATGTGGTCACCTATGTTGCTTTATGTTGGATTGTCTTGTAACTTGATAGTGAAAAAACTGTACTAGGCTGGGTTATTATGTTGTGTAATAGGCTGTGTTGAATAGGATTTAGTTTAAGCTATCTTCTAGCTGTGTTCTTGGAACCTAGTCATTTTAAACTCCCAACATGATTTAGTATTGCTATCAATTATAATTCTGTTAAGATTTAGATTTGACAAGGTTCTAATAAAGTTTTCATTGCTTCTGTATACTGGGTGTGGTTTTGGTCACGACGCGCATTTAGGGGGTGCTTCAGACCATCAAACTGAACAACTTTCACTATGGAGCCAACATCGAAATCTCGAAAAAAAAAAACTCCAGTTTCATACAAAACTGCAGTACCAACTCGACTCAAATGTATGGGACAGCTGTTTTTTTTTCGCGATTTCGAAGTTGGCTCCATAATGAAAGTTGTTTAGTTTGATGGTATGAAGCACTCCCTAAATGCGCGTCGCTGACCAAAACCACACTCTGTATATCACTTTTGTTTTGCCCAACTGTGAATAAAATTATTCCTCGTTTTTTATGTATGCCTTTTCTGAGACAGATTTTGGTAGATTTTGTTCCTTTTCTGAGAGTCTGTCTTATTTTTGCCTGATCCATAAGGATGTAGGTAGACTTTTGAATTTATGTACGAAACACCAAGTTTCTAAATTTCATATAGAATATATCCCTTCTTGGAGCCAAAATTGTCTTCAATTGATACAAAACAAAGTATTAAGCCTACTTGATTTTCCACTACTATGATATTTGCTGATTTATTCCCTTCATATAACAACAAAGGACTATACAAAAAAAAAAAAACGTTATTATGAAAGTTAAGAAGATAATATTGTTTTTAAATTATTGTTTTCACTTAAGGTGTCGACATACCTTTGACACTATTATCTGTACCTGTAAAGAAAATAAGGTGATTATTGTTTACAAAAACTGTTGCTATGAAGACCTAGACTAATCTATGTTAACACAATAATATACCTAATTAAGTAAACATTATCAAGTCATAACTGATATGAACACATTAAATTAGTTGGCCATGAAGTTATTATAACAGATATCTGCTTGTAAAAGATGCTAAATAGGTACTTTCTTGAAGTTTTTGCTCACTTTCTGCTAAATTTAGGGGTTTTTACATACATTTCTCTCACCTCATCTCTGGAAGAGGTTCTTGTGCCCATAACTTACTAAATTTTAAGTTTTTACATACAATACATACAACCATCATAGCATGCATCCATAAGCATATGCCCACGACTATATTCCTTGAGGGGGGGGGGGGGGGGGTAGTCAGAGATATTCTGAAACCTCAGAACATCCACGTTTCACTAGTAGTACCGAAACTCTGTCCAGTGTGAGGGGGGGTGAGCCCGTCGCCACTTATAATGGACAGTGGGTACAATACATGCCTCGAAATTGAAGCATGCAGGTTTCCTCACGATGTCATTAACTCATACAATGAACTCATTAACTCATACAACCACCATTTACCAATTATCTATAGGGGTGGATATTATAATTAAGCATAAATGCTTATGCATGAATAAAGGAAGACTCAAAAAGTTCTACTTGTAGGTAGATATAAATACTCAACACATAAGCTGCCAAGTTGAAAAATTACGTGTCATGCATGTTGTTAATAGCTGCTAGCCTCTCACAGAAAGCAAAAGTGAGAAAGATGTATTGTACTGTCTTTATCACTTTTCGCCTGTGAGCGTGAGGACGAGAGATGGCTTTCTCGTTTTCTCGCTTTATTTAAGGGGCGAATGTTCGACCTGTTAAGTACTGAAACTGGTCTTATTGGTGTAGACAGTTGTATAGACTTTAATAATGACTGGGAATCGGATAAAATTGCATAAAGCATTCTGTTTCAAAAGGTGTGAGTAATCCTTGAATTTTTATTTAAAAGTGTTTTATAGTAATTTATCAGAAACCATTCTTTGCTAGGGTTATTCCCGTTGTCCCCCACTACTACCTAAGACCTAGTTATGAACTGATGAAAATTGTAGTTTTTTGTAAAACTGATGTTAAAAATCTAATAATTCAGTCAAATTCCTACGAATGCAGCGTTTAGGCTTATAGTTGCAGTTGACTACAGAATGACTAATATACATAAATGTATGTCCTAAGTCATTCTGCAGCGAATTTATGAATAATAATGAGTCATTGATAC
Organism: Agonopterix alstromeriana; assembly: GCA_963924505.1. Classification (NCBI taxonomy): domain Eukaryota; kingdom Metazoa; phylum Arthropoda; class Insecta; order Lepidoptera; family Depressariidae; genus Agonopterix; species Agonopterix alstromeriana. Next base: position 15,380,811 of record OZ004671.1, on the reverse strand, counting down.
GATTTACTTGAATGATTGTGGATTTCCTTATTTCATTAATTATTTAAAACATGTGGAGACACCCTAAGGATAACTGAATGAACCTTAATTAACAATTACTTTCACCACATGGTTTTTAAACGCATTTAAGCTTAAACATGTTATTTTCATCAGTGTGAGCACTGTGAGAGATAGAACGTCATTAAAACGTCTACAAGACTTTTTCAATAACAAATGTGAAATCTCAGATGTAACCAAACGAGCTTCATTTAGTCGAATAACAGTCGTGCGTAGAGGCACGCTTGCTTGTCGCGTCGTTGCTGTATATCGCGTTTCAGACTATTACTTTCTCATCTGCATGCGTTTTTATGTCCTTACATCGTTTGATTATCTTTTAGACATTTATTTTAGTATCGTACACATTTTTGCTTCACATAACTCATGCAGCATATAACAAGATTACAAGACGCACGCTGCATGTTATTTCCAGTTAGACCAATATCCAATACGATTTGTCTGCGTAAATGGAAATTGGAAAGTGTGTTTTGATGGTACTAGATTTACTTTGATATAGCAGAACCTATTTGTGTAGAGGTTGGACCATGTAGTAACCAATTCTAATTAGATTTTCGTGTTAATTGGTCAAATATATTTAAATATGTTGCCCACATAACAAAGAGTGTCAGAAGGAATAGTTTCTTTTGCTATAATTTGTTGTATATTTTCCATGTCAGTAGAGAAAAATACACCTTTGATTCACTGCTATTCTGTAAATAACAAACTGGAAACATGAAAGTAAGGCAAATTTGAACCTTGAAAATCTAAAGGAGATGTCAAATTAGCGAGGGAAATTTGCCTTTCGTCGTCTCACTTTCGGATTCACGTTAGAGTTCAGAGTTTGTGCTTACACGAGTGATCATCAGAATATCATAGCTGGTGTTCACTCATGTCATTTCTATGGCGTTATTTGCGATTCTTGCGGTCAAGCACAAAGTTTTTCGTCACTTATTGTGCGAGAGCGTGCTAGACTGTTTTCTCGCTTGATCAAGCGAGACGTTGGGTTTTTTATCTCATTAGGTACATTGCATTGCAATCGAACTGTGAATTGACATCTTTTTGTCAATAGCTGAAGAAATACTGCTATCTGTTCCTAATATTCTTTATCAATTGAATTGTATTTTGTATTGCTACTAAATGTGACTATTTAGGACATTTTATATTATTTTGTCTGATACGAGCCAAGGTTTACAGGGCGGGAATTACCCTGAACTAAACAAAGAAAGTCTGAAACATTATGAATATTAGGAAGCAGCTCTTAGTATAATAATGGGTAAAGACTAGGAAGATGATGCTGATGATCCATTAGAAACTTACAGATTTACAAAATTCACCCTAGAAACCTTAGCGCCCATTTTAAACCAAGAAAAAACCAGCGAATAGCTCTTCCTACTATACGCAATAGTGAGCCCGCGAGATAACTGATTCTTTTCTCATTTATTCGCGGTCTGTGTGTATTGTCGCATTGTCATAAATAACTAATAAAGCTTTGTCTAATTTCCAGGTAGCAGCCAAGCTGGACGACATTTATAAGACTGGAAAGCTAGCGCACGCTGAATTGGACGAGCGCGCGCTAGATGCCTTAAAAGAATTTCCATCCGACGGTGCTTTAAGTGTTCTTGGACAATTTTTAGATTCAAATCTCGAGCATGTATCTAATAAAAGTGCTTATTTATGTGGAGTCATGAAGACCTATAGGTGAGTGGCTTTACGGTTTTATTTTGCAATTCTTTTTAAAGTACCCTCGTCACGCCTGACGGAATTACTTCGCCGTTTTATCAAGTACAAATAATAGCCGCTGAACAACGGCTTATTTCGGCATGGTATTTCGCTACACTATAGCCTATCGCAAATGACCGATAGCTGGTAACTAATAGAACATTAAAGACATCTTCTAATACCTAACACAACGCAGACGACAACAGATGTCTTTAACCGATTTACTTCCATCAAATTTGTATGGTAAACCAGGTCCTGCTTTGAGGCTTTAGGACCGGAATCTACCAAAGCGGAGCGGAGATGTGCAAATCAACCATTAAATAGCTTGATTCGAAATTTGAGCAATTCGATTGGTTGATTTTACACAACTTTGCTCCGCTTTAGTGCATTTCCACTGGAGTGGAGCGAAGATAAAAATTAACCCAAGTGTAAAATAAACCAATAAAATAGCTTGATTCTGACAAGCGAGGAAAATTTAGCAATTCGATTGGTCGTATTTACACAGCTTCGCACCGCTCAGATTCAGTGGAATCCTTATGCTTGTGGAAGATAAGATCGCCTAGCATGGACACATAACGATGTGTTAGCTCTCTTTCTCCCTGCGCACATATGATAGATAAAGGTGTTTCTCTTTGTTAATTCACATATGCGAGAGTGAACGGGATGGTTTATCGCCCTCTCTTTGTCGAGAGCCGTATCTTTGTCTTGATAATACTTCTTTGGATCACGGATTTGCAAGGAAATTGAGTCTATAGGGTTTCGTAGTCGATAAGGAGCTCTTATCTCATGTCAATCGGTATGTCTGTCTGTCCGTCCCGCTATCACAGCAGTATAGTAGTAGCGAAGCAGTAGCGTATAGTACGGTTTAGAAACGAAACACATGAAATTGATACATAGACAGCCAAAGACAATCTTTTATTACTGAATTAAATGCTTTTAGAATCCAGACTAAAAAAAGAAAAGAAAATTAACCCTGACCTTTTAGCTAAAGCCTGTCCAGTGTGTGGGTGTTTACGACATTACGCTATCTAGTCAGGTGGCATACCACAAGCCAGGCTTACTGCACTTTTCATCGAACACTAGGCAACACGGTCAAAATATTGGATGATTGCCAAATGGCTTCGAATCTGGGTCATTATAATCTCGAAAAATTGATTTGACACGTTATCGGCGCTGCGGGCATCGGACGAATTTGATAGTCAAATCGGAGACCATCTTTTTGTTTTGGCCATTCGTTGCTAGTGTTTTCCTAGACAATTATTCAACGTTTATAGTAATTGTTTATGTGCAATAAGGCTTGAGTTTTATTCACCTCTTAAAGTAGGCTTAATAGCTTGCAGGTTTGATAGACTTTCTTCCCACGCTATTCTTTTTATGTCCTTTCGTCTTTTTGCTGTTGCCAGACTGATGATAATGATAACCTGATAACACAAGATTTGATCTAAATTTGTTGGAGCTTTTAACCTTCGCTGCGGGAAACAAAGTTCGTTTTGTTTATCGTGTGATGTTGTGAACAAAGACTGTTCAAAGTCAAAAGTCAAAGTCAAAATTGTTTATTCAATATAATATCACATAGATAACTTTTTGACGTCATGTTTTTGAATCTACCACCGCGTCGGAAGGTGTTCCGTTGTAGAGAAGTTTTCATATGACACATTCATGCTATGCTGTCGAGAACGTAGGCGCGTTGCGGTGAGGACGACTCGGTCATGAGGGTCCAAACCCTCTAGCTTGATTTCTCTATATTACACGCGACTCTGCCTTTTTCCATACTACGCGTCATTGGAAGCGCGGGAAGGTGATATTTTCTATGCAGTGAAGGCGCGAACATACGAGGGCGGCTGGTTCGATTCCACGCTGATGAGATACCATGTATCAATGTGTTTGTTTAACGATATGCACGTAACACCGACTGCTCTCAAATGGTGAAAGAAACCTGCATACGCCGATGATGAAATTCTGATGTGTGTGTGAAGTAGGTATACCAATCCGCATTAGGCACGCATGGTGGACTAACCTTCTTGAGGGTCGTGCTGTGCCCTGTAGAGTCTATAACATTTTTGTATGACATTTTCGTTTTGCAGTTTCTTTTCGCACCTACTGCTTACTCTAATCGGCCGTATGCTAATGTGTTGACCACTGACTCTATATTTAACTTTTTTCAGCGATTTCTTTCTTATCTTAGTGCAATATTGCAAGCATTTCATATTGCAATCAAAACAACTTTCAAGATAAAACTGGGAAAAACAATTTTCATTGTAGTCTGGTACATCCATCATAGTTTTCTGTTGTAGTTTTAAATAAAGTCGATTATATACTGCTTTTTTAATCGGCCTAGCATGCCACCCCGTGAAAACGACAAATCGAGACGTGCCTCTGTCTTTGTTACTTTTCGTGTGGCAAAGTGAGCGCTCATGACGTTTTTCTTGTTTTGTCGTTTTATCGTGCCTGGCATGCTAACCCTACAGGCAGTCATTGTAGTTGAAATCGGCTGAAAACTGTATCTTTACTTTGCCGACTTCGAATATGGCATTATGTTCCATCAAAGTTTAATTAAATTCACCTAACAAGAGGCCCGTCTACTGTTAATCATAGTAATTACCAGCTTCGTTACGAAATTTCCACAGTGGAAATTTTATACCTATGTCAGTCTTCAGGATGCAAGCCATCTCCTTGCTAAATATCAAGTTCGGTTCAGCGTCTAGACTTGAAAAGGTTACCGACATAGACACTTTCGCATCTATGCTTTGATCCACTCCACCAATCACTTGGCTCGCGTGGTGGGGTATAGGCGACTGTCTGTCACCATTATTCGTGAGAGAAAGCCGATGCCCTGCAGTAGGATTCTACAGGCTATAACTTACTTTTAATTAGCACACAAAATGGCGGCAATTCTTGAAATCACCCCAAGCACGTGACTCAAGATGATCACATTTTCGCACGGCTACCGTTCGCGACACGCCAATCATTTGACATTTGCTTACGTCCTCGTGTCCATGTTTGCGCTCCGGCGAGATTAGATTACGCCTGGTCATTAGCCTCGGGACAGGCGACTCATACAGAACCTGTTTATGAGATGCAAAATTGCAGCTTGCATAGTAATCGGCCTTCATAGGTTTTATTGCGTATTTTAAGGGGTAAACGTAAGCTGGATAAATTGCGGTCCCTTCTATTCTGAGAATAGGTTCTCTTGCGATTAAAAACCTGTTTTTTTTTTGTTACTTTCGATCAGAAAATAACATGTGGCCCATGAGGAAAATGTGATGCTTGTCATTGCACTTAGATTGAATGAGACTTGCATAGTTTAATTCCTGCATAAAAATACGATTACAGCAAAATGTAGATGAGCGGAGATGGCGAATAGCTTGGTTTTAAATTAATGGCTGGAACATTGGCTTCGGATAGTTGTTTTCCCTACTACCTCGTTCTTTGATTGAATTCGTTGCTGGTTAAAAAACTGATCAAAATAATCTTCCTAGCTCGCTGGACTTACTGTCTGGTGTTGTGAGTGTCTGCCTCTGTTGATCTGGGTTTAAAGGTTGAGATTGAGGGACCTGGGGCCGTAGAAAACATCAGCGTCCTTACTAAAGTTCTTACACATAGTCAACACCGTATTTCGATTCAGTGGAAAATTTCTCTTTTAGTACCAGTTTCATTTCATCGTAATCAGCCTATCATCGTCCACAGTGAACATAGGCAACTCTCAAAGCGCGCCACAAAACTCTATCCTAGGCCTTCCTCATCCAGTCTTTCCCCGCTACCTTATTTAGGCCAACTGTTCAGCGAGCTGCACGGTATCCCACACTACGCCTGCCAGTTAGTTCTCCCCATCGGTTGTCAGTTGTTCGGCAGATATGACCAGTCAAATGCCACTTAAGCTTGCTAATTATCTAGCTATGTCAACCGCTTTAGTTCTCTGACGTTATACTTAAAGCATAATTATTAAGTTAACTAAAATACGGAAACCATTGTATTGCAGACAGAAAAGCAGAGCAGGCGTGCAAGGTGCGCCGGCGCTGTCGTCCGCTGTCCAGGTCAAGGGGCCCGACGAGGACAAGATAAAGCAGATACTCGTCAGGACCGGCTACACGTTAGACGTTACTACAGGTTTGTCTGATATTATTCTGATACCCGCGTCGTCCTGGATCAAATAGGGACATCGTTTCACTCCTGGATCACAGATTACTAGTTAACTACGTAACAGATAAATCACTTCCTTGGAAAACGACGAATTCTACGAAGAGTGTAGGCGCAAAAATGTATCTAATTAGGAATTCGTCGAAGATCTAAGGTCGAAGTCGTTGGTAAAAGGATCACAATGTTAAAGTGGGGATGGGACATTTGGCTAGAGGGAAGAAATGTGTGATTTGTATAAAACCTTGAAAGAATGTGCAAGGTTAAGGCTCAATGACCTATATTTCAGAATCTGCAGTTCAATCTCACTCCTGCTATTCAATCAACTGGTGGCAATTGAAGCGAATAGCGATACAAGTTTTCCTGTTAGCTACTAGTCGGCTAAGATTTCTATTAGAATTTTAAATACAAGCTTAGCGTCCTATAAGAAATTAACCATGTGATATTTAGTATGGATTCCATTAAGCTTAGGTTCGTATTGGAAATCTGATTGATCTTTGATACTTCCATTTTACACATTATATTTCATTATGCTGATGATGATGAGGGTGGCGTAAACAAATGGAGGCCTATACTAGTGATGGATTCGAGTTGCTGCGGATTGATGATGGTGATGATTGTGCCGTCTGGTGGTTGCAGGACAACGAAAGTACGGCGGACCACCGCCGGGCTGGGAGGGCGGCACGCCGGGCGCCGGCTGCGAGGTGTTCTGCGGGAAGATACCCAAGGTATTATAACATACCAACATAAATAAGGCGCGGAATCCACCAAAGCAGAGCGGAGCAGAGATACGCAAAATAAACTAATAAAATTGCTTGATTCCGACGAACGAGGAAAATTTTGTAATTCGATTACTTAGTTGATATGACACAGATCCGCTGCGCTCTGATGGATACCGGGCTCTGCTTGCTTGATCAAACCCTTTACCATCATCGGCCAGCACGGAGTCGTTCAAAATGTCCTCGGGACAAACTATGTTACATTATAGGTTTGTTTTCATGCGTTCTACTGATTTTTCCAAGTTTGCACCGGTGCCAGTGGCCGCAAATTCATTGCATATTTATGGTGGTGGAAAGTACCAATGCCACTTCTATTCTTGGCCTTTAATTGTGGATCACTTTGAGAATTTGCACTTACAAGAATTGGCCATTGCGTGAATTCATTATTAGAAGAATATAGCATATTATATTAGAATTCGCTTTTTGTAGAATTTGCCATTTTGAAAATTGGGCACTTAACACCTAAACCAAACATAACATCCATGACTGAACCAGGAATCTTATTAAATAGAAAACGTCAATGGCGACTCGATCCAAATGTATGGAACAGCTGTTAGTTTTTTCGCGATTTCATATTGGTCCCATAATAAAAGTTGTTCAGTTTGATGGTCTGAAGCAGCCCCTAAAGCATGTAACGCATTTAAGTTTACACCCTGTATATATTTTTTACCAGGACATGTACGAAGATGAGCTGATCCCTCTATTCGAGCGTTGCGGCACCATATGGGACTTGCGGCTCATGATGGATCCCATGACGGGCACCAACCGCGGCTACGCGTTCGTCACCTTCACCACGCGCGACGCCACGCAGCGCGCCGTCCACGAGGTGGGTTCTACCTCCTATACTATACCTTATACTACTATACTCCTTGTTTATAATTATACTGTCGTGTTCTACTCACCGTGGTCGAAGTGATGCTAATCTCGCGGGGGATGAGGCGGTTATCTCGTGGAGATTTTTTAGAATTAACTCTTTGTAGTATTTGCCATTTTCAGAGTTGGCTCTTTGTAGAGTCATAATACGGTCGTATTTTGATACTCGCAATCGCAAGCTAACTCATCAAAACCATCCCGTTGACCAAGAATAATCATGAAATTTTAAAAGAAACGAGGTCTCACAGCTCGAGTAATGGAATAAATTCGAAAATCGTTAATTTGTAGGTTGGTATACTCTCACTTGTCCGGTTTTTGGTGGCCTTCGGGTAATGGAAAGAATGCAGACTTCGGGTATTGGTACTAGTCGTTTTCTGCTTTATTTAAAAAATATCCTTAGTATTCACTTGGAAATACAAGAACCGCATTTGTTGAAAAAAGGGACGCGAACATAAATGTTGAAAAAACCAAAACGTTTATGGTATCGACAATTTGGTAACGTGATCGTTGAAACTATCATCGAAGTTTAACGCGCATTCATTTTACATGCCAGCTGATCTCAAACCCCGTAGATGACGTAAATAGAGAAGTTAGGCTTGAGTTCTGTCTGACTGCTGCATGGTTTGATCTTAATGACCTAGGAAATAAAGTATCCAAATAGTCGAGTTCAGCGCAAGATTAGCATCAGTTTGAATAAACACTTGTCCTCCAACTGAGACACTATGTTAGTATATTTTATTTTAAAGGGACAGTTTCGATGGAAATAATTGTCGAGCGCAAAGTAGATGTATGGATGTGACTTATTGTTTTTTTTTATGGGGGAAGTCGGGGCAGTTTGGGCCTTTAGTCGAGCGTATTATGGGAGTTATTTTGTCGCAAAACATTAATTTTAAAATCAGCGAAATCAATTCCCACTACAAAGTAGTTGTTTATTAAGTAAATGTAGGATGAGGGATTTGAAATTATATTTTAGTTTCATAATCCGGGTCTAAAAATTATTCCAGAATCCAAATACCTTTTCATGAAATCTATTCTCTTTCAAACTGCATTTTTTCTCGTAGATTCTACGAATGATAGTCGGTTATGTTGCCCCTCTTCCCCCCTCTGATAAAGTCAAATGTTGCCATCAATGTTGGCGGTGTGCGTTTTCAGCGCCCGAAAGTTACAAAAAAAATACAAACTATTTTCGATTTCCGATTCATATAATACAACCCTTTATTTGCCAGGGAACGAGAAAAGATCAATCCTTACGTTTATTATAGAAATCGAATTTTACTTTCGTTAAATTAAAGACTTCGCGCACTGAAAATGTATTTGATGTTGTTTTTGCTTAGAGAGTGGTAAACTTGTCACTTAAGGTTAATCAGACAAATATCGCAGTTGAGATCCAGTTTTACCAAGATACAATATCTCGGGAGTACACCCTTACTGTGTGGATTTAAAAAGAATAAAGAAACATTTGTTTTTTTTGTACGCAACTGTCATACTTAGCTACACGTCGCTCTTTTGATGTTTATTCGAACAACCAAAAACTAGAAGCTGATATAGGGTACTCAAACAAACATTTAATATAAACATTTCAAAAATAAAATGGCGGCAAGTGATTATGCCAAAATCCTCTATGCTCTTTACGAAATCATAAAAAAAAATTGGATATGTTGTGCCAATTTCAACTATTATTGATTATAAACATGTTACAGCCATGTTGTGCTATTCATTCGTTCGTTCTCTGGCTAGTGGACTCGGTAGCGAAATTGGATAACACACTTCCCCGGTTTGGAAGAGTGCGGGTTCAAGTCCCGCCCGAGACAAATTTTTCAATCTTTAATTTGATGTCGTGCCATGCAGTAAGGGTTTAAATATTTAAAGTTTACCTCTCTCAAACCGCCTGACAGCTTTACCGTTAGTGGAGTTGTTGAGCGAAGGAACTAAAGATTGGTGCTATCTACTGCCCAAATAAATTATCTTTCTTTTAGCTAACTTATGACCTAATTGTCGAGAGAGGCACCAATCTTTTATACTATATTATGGATGTTATCAGCACATCTATATCCATAGCAAACATACAGCACGTCTGTGTATCAAATAAAGATCCAATTGTTTATTATTTATCAGCAAAATTCGATTGGTAACACTAAATTGTGTCAAAAGTCTAAAGTTCTTGTAAAAATAGAGATAATAATTTGATAGTATAATTGGTGCAATATGAAATTGATACAAAATTCTAATTTGATATCTATTTCCAGGTGTCTCGCCGAATGTTTAAGTATTATCCCTTGAAAGATATCACAGCACTTTGCTGCCATAGTTTGTTCACTTCACTCTTTGTATATAAATTTCTTTTGGGCAAAGTCATCTTCTAAACTTTATAAAAACCTAATGCAATCAGTATCATATTTTTAAACCTATAGCTGAAACATATCAAGTTTAATTTAACCTTTATTCTGTTGTAATAACACATAATGTCGATTAGTAAAATCTGATACTGACTTGAGCATCTTATGTATGATGCCCGATGACTTTACCCAAAGTGAAGTGTCCAAACGAGGGCGCCACTTGCAAGACTACTAGTAATCATCAGCCAGTAATTTTGCAAGTCCCGATCATTTGCCTGTCGATATATTCGCAGTCACTCTTGGGAGATTTAGATTTAAGCTTCTTATTATCATTTACAACAAGCATGACATTAATATCCCACCAAATGGCGGCGGCTATTGGCATCACGCGATACTGTAAAGAATACTTTATTATGAGGACTTGAAGGTCTATGTTTGATTGTGTGAAGTATAAGGTGTCATGTGATACTCGTAGCCGCCGTCGCAATAAATAATTCACTGAATTTGTGTAAATGTGCAAATATAACACCTATAATGATCTAGCCTCGCTTGTCCTGAGAAATCATCCCGTTCTTACTGTTGCACCTCGTTCAATTTTAAGTTGCTTTTCATTTTTTTTTGTTACCATCACACTGTACTCGCTTCTTTTTATTTTCACTTCATCAAACGGTCCACTTACAGGGTTAACTTTGAATTGGCTTCGAAAAGTTCTCCGGCTGAGAATTTAATGATCTCAGGCTCTCCTCTTTGCTCCGTACACTTTCGGCTTATCATCAAAAGTACAGTTAACTCATCACAATTGGCTCTAACCGACATCATCCGTCACGCCTTGATCGAGCTGCAACGGCCGCGCTTCCCCGCGTCTAGCACTCGTGTGTACAAAATTCATCCGACTTCATCACCAGGACGGTTCAGAATCAAACCTTCGGTTCTCACGGCCCGGCCGAACCAAAATTGATGCCTTTTTCAAAATTTTTCCCTTTATATTTTTCCCACAGCTCGATAATCACGAAATAAAACCAGGGAAGACTCTGAGAATTAAGATTAGCGTACCGAATCTTCGACTTTTCGTCGGCAACATTCCCAAGTCTAAAGGCAAAGAGGAGATACTGGAAGAGTTTGGTAAATTAACAGGTAAAGTGTCACTCGAATGATTAAGGAGTTATAGACTTGTTGGGTTGAGTGCGTGGGGCTTGGTGTGGACCGCTGAGGGTGCCCCGCTTGCGTCCCGCTTGTGTCCCCGGCTGTCCCGCTCCGCTCCGCTCCCCGCTCCCCGCTCCCGCTCCGCTCCGCTCCCCGCCCGCTCCCGCTCCCCGCCCCCGTCTCCAGTCACGGGGCTCGGACGCGGGCGCCGCCGCGCGACCCGGCCCCGGCCATTGGCTATTCTCCTCGAATTGTTCTTGCAGCTGAATGATTATGAAATTCGAAAGGGGAAAAAGATTGGCGTTACGGTTTCCTTTAACAATCACCGTTTATTCGTGGGGAATATCCCTAAGAATCGAGATCGGGACGATTTGTTTGAGGAGTTTACTAGGCACGCACGTAAGTCCTTGTCGAATTCATAATACATAAGTGCTATCAGTTCGTAATTTGGCGCGGTTCGGGGCCAAGTGAAGGAGACCTCTCGACCGTTGACACCAGTTGAAATTGTGGAATTGGCTAGTAGGTAGCTTGTGGGAATCGGAAGAAGCCACCAGTGTGGCCGCATCCCGGTCGTGGCACCAAATTGTACTGCATCTGTGTTGACTGAAAGCTTTGTTTGAATTGGCTGCTACCGGCTGGTACTTAGCCCCGAGCCGCCGCCCCTTGTGTTTAATAGTAGACTTGCAAACGAAGTGTTAACAAGCTGACGATTGGCCTCGCATAGAGAATGCTCACTGGTAATGACTGGAGAATACTTGCTGTCTCTAGAATAGACTTCTTCAGTATATGTTCTCCTGAGATATCGTTTGATTTGCTTCATATTCTGTAGCGATAAAGGAATGAGAGGGTCTTGGGAAGCTTTTATTATAATTTTAGTTGATTAACTTGCCATTAGCAGTAGTTTATTGGAATCGTGTGTTTGCAGCGGGCCTCATGGAAGTAATAATATATAGTTCGCCCGATGACAAGAAGAAAAATAGAGGGTTTTGTTTTTTGGAATACGAGTCTCACAAAGCGGCGTCACTAGCTAAACGTAGACTGGGCACCGGTAGAATAAAGGTATGTTATTTCATGGCTATTTATGTTTTAAATTGTATCGATGGTGATCCTTTAGTGACCTCTTCAAATGATTTTTCAAATAATATTATACAGGCTGTAACAAGAGGGCAGTTATATTTAAAAGGGGTGGTTTACTTACTTTCACTATGGAGTCAAGATTGAAATAAATCGGCTGTTGCTTACAAAACTAGTACCGACTTCAAAGATTTTCTTTTCTTTTATTTCGATAATGGCTCCATAGTGACAGTAGTTCAGTTTGACGGTCTAAACCACCCCATTAAATATTACTACCCTCTTTTGTTACAGCCTGTATAATTAATAATTTGTTTATTCTTTCCATTTATCCTTTGAAAGCACGAGGTCAGTTAGCATGCATTTTTAATATTTTTTTGGTAATCAATAAATACAAAAAATATACACTAATAGGTATACATAATGTCCCTGCAATTAAATAAAAAAGTTCAATAAATCCATTTTTAAGAGTAAATTTACTCTGGTATCTATTTATTGTTCAAAGTCGATCTCTCAGATGATATACTGAACCCCTCGCTACTTCGACCGCACCCTGGGCAATTAGCAAACCTTAGGATGCCTGTCCACTGAAGCGGAGAAACGAGGGAATGTTGGCCAATGGGACTGCATAAAATCTCCGCTCCGAAATTTTATGCAATCCTATTGGCCAACATTCCCTCGTTTCTCCGCTCCGCAGCCTCGCTCCGCTTCAGTGGACAGGCACCCTTAGGCTGGCTGTCCACCAGAGATGTGCGTGGTGGCAAAATACAGGGTGTAAACTTGAAATACGTTACATGCTGAAGACGGTACTTCAGATCATTAAACTGAACAACTTTCACTATGTGGCCAACTTCGATGTTGGCCTCATAGTGAAATTTTTTCGGTTTCGTGGCCTGAAGCACCCCAATTAGTTAATATTATATTAATAGTAATTTAAGTGGTTATTGTACCTATGGTACTGAACAACTTTCCTTAAAAAACCTACCTATAGGAAATTCGCAAAATTTTTTTTTTGAGTTTTCCATACTAATTGCAAACAGCTGATTTAACGTTAACGTTTGAAAAAAAAACATAATTATTTATTTGCAACATGCATATAACTAAGACTTACGTAATAAGGTAATAACGAAACAAAATATGTATAATTTATCCACATTTATGAAAAGACGATTTTATTTTGCGAATATCCTATGTTTCTTGGGGAAAGTTGTTCAGTATCATGATGGGTACAAACACCCCTTAGAGTAATGCAACTGTTTAACACCGTGTAGTGTATAGGCGAATTATTTCCTCGCAGTTGGTGTAGTGGAACTTCGGTATTGGAAACGATCACCGTAGCGACCGCTATAAGCTTATTTTAACATAAAATGAATCCAAAAGGTACTAGATTAGGGCAGTAATTACAACGATCTAAATGTATGTGTGTCAGCAGGTATGGGGCTGTGATATTATAGTGGATTGGGCAGACCCTCAAGAGGAGCCTGATGAGCAAACTATGAGTAAAGTAAGTACCTTGTCTTAGAATTTTGTCCAACAATAGGTTTATTTTTACATTTTGGCTTTGATTAAATTAAAATAGCGGAAGATAGGTGACGTTCTTGCATTACGTACTCGAACAATGGATCTGTTTTTCATGTACTTTCGGGTGAAAAGGAATGCCATGTGATTTGTTTTTTTTAATGATTTGTACAACGAGTAAAAGCACACGAAGGCATTGTGGTACCTTTATTCCACCTAAAATAAAAAGTATCAATCACGCAATTCCGCTCGTATTGCAACTAAGTAAATTACGACGGGGGCTCAATTCATGCGGTCAATGCGCTATAGGCTAGTCGCCTATCTTCCGCTATTTTAATGTCATCAAAGTCTTTTGATTTTGTAATGGTATTTTATCGGTATTTTTGCAAAAGGGCTTTCAACTCTGCCATAAATTATCTCTGGAGTTGGCTTACTTCTAATAGCCATGATTTTGTTATTGCTGTCTCCTGTTTGCAATGGAGGGAAATCCGATATAAATTTTTCCTACACCTCTAGCTCATAAAATAAATAGCTTGAATGACTCATAAGACCCACGATAGTCAATGCAGTCAATCCCCGGTTTGGCAGGTTGCGGGTTCAAGTCCCGCCCGGGACAATTTTTTTGAAATTCTATGACAGCAAGTTGATCACTAACTTGCCGTCACTAAACCGCACTTGGGCCGCGTGTTGGAGTATGGCCCACTCCCTTTCATTCTTGTTCTTGAGACCCTGCAGTGGGTTCAGGCTATAACTTCCTTTTTTAACTTACAGGTGAAAGTGTTGTACGTGCGGAACCTGACTCAAGAAATAACTGAAGAAGCGCTGAAGGAAGAGTTCGAGCGTTATGGCACCGTGGAGCGCGTCAAGAAGATCAAGGACTACGCGTTCGTACACTTCGAGGACCGGGATTGTGCAGTAAAGGTATTTATATCGTTCGTCACGTGATTCTATGTCTCACGTTCTGTGATAGCCGCTGCAGCACCGTAGAGCGCATCAAGAGGATCAAGGATTACGTGTTCGTACACTTCAAGGACTGTGATTGTGCAGTAAAGGTATTTATATCCTTATATTTTGTCCTATGTATCCAGATCTCTTCTGCTTACCTTTGGGTCCTTTCTTTCTCCACTGTTCTTGTGTGGAAAGTATGTTGTTTGATATTTCAAAGGGGTTTAAGGATAACGAGTTTCTTGGGTCAGAATTCGGTCTACCTAGAAAAATCTACATCTATTTCTTGATCTTCGTAAAAATTTAAATTCGTTTCGTTTCATTATATTTAGGTACATACGTAGCGGACGTAAGGAACTAACGAGATTTTGTATTCTGTATAAAGCACAAAAAACGTTTTCCAATTTCCCTTTCAACGTCATCTAGCGCCATAGTGGAATAATTGTCGTCATAATAAAGGGCACTGCTTCTAGAAAGAAAACGAGTAATAAAGAGAGGTGAATGTGGATTGCAGGCGATGCAAGAGTTAGACAACAAGGAGCTGGGCGGGGCACGGCTGGAGGTGTCCCTCGCCAAGCCGCCCTCCGACAAGAAGAAGAAGGAGGAGATACTGCGCGCCAGAGAGAGACGCATGATGCAGATGATACACGGTCGTGGCGGGTACGTTCATTTCACATCATATCTGGTTACTGCCTAAGAACATCATAATATAAAAAACCAACATTACAAAAATCTATTGCATAGCGCAAGGTGCATTTGTTGCACCATCAAACTGAACAACTTTCGCTATGGAGCCAACAAAGAGAAAAAATATAAAATCTGTTCTATACTTAGTCCTGTTTTGTATGAAACAGCATAGCAGATGTATGTTATTTTTTCTCGATGTTAGTTCCAGTTTCTAATTTTGGTAGTGATATCCATATGGCAAAATACAGGGCGTAAATTTAAAATGTCTTGCTATCAACTCGATGTTTGATCGTCTAAACCGCCCATTTAAATATTATTAGTGTTTTGTTAATACACCTTGTATATTCTATATTTTGCGATTGGTGACAAAGCTTTTGACCATAAGAAAAAAAAAGTCGGTAGTTATTTAAAAAAACCTAGCACGGATAATAAATAAAGCCTTACTTTTTAATGTTGTGAGTAAACGAAATAAGTTGTAAATATTTTCTGCAAAGGTTTTTTATTTTTCTGGTCCAGCTCAACACATTTCTTTTCAGTTTTGTGAACCATTTAGTCTAAATTTTATTGTTGGCAATAAATATCGTCGAATTTTCATACATAACGAAATTGGATAAAATCTCGGAAATATTTGCGGAATTCAAAGTTTGTCGCAAGTACTTTGTTTACGTTAGACGTTTAGCAAAATTATCTATACAGTATGTCTTTTATTAAAATAAGTACATGATGAATATTGATTTCTGCCAAAATTTACTACCGTATATTCTGAAATATATTCTAAAATTTACAGTAAAAGACTTCGTCCCAAAAAGTCTTGTTTTGAATTTCCATAAAGTCAATTATGTCAAATGGCTCCTTCCCAAAACTTCTACTTTCGAATTCCCATGTCGACTCATGGTAAATGACTTTCCGAAAACGTCTCCTTTTGGATTCCCATAATGTATTAAGGTCTCCTAAAAAATTACGAGTTGAACTCTCACTATACTGCTTGAGTCCCCTGTACACAGCACAGTGCGTGTGCCCCGCGTGTAGCGTGTAACGTGTGTGTGTAATGTCAGATTTGATTGGTGCAGCTGCTCGCCGGTGCACGGCGTGATGCGCGGCCGCACGCCCCAGCCCCAGCCGCGCCCGCCGCAAGCGCGCGGCGACTACGGTCAGTGTACACACACTCACACTACACACACCTCTATTGTACCAACCATACCATACCATACCATCCACCCTACGGACACTGTTGTGTACTGGCTGTGATGCTTGTCGGTGGAGATTGCTTTGTCCTGGTTAAAAGTTGGGTAAACTTTCTTGTGTTTGGACTCGACTCGGTTAAAAATGTGCCCTGGAAACCCTTGGGTAATATACGCTCGGCAGTTACACTTGAAGTTCCTGTATATGTGTTGCTAGTGTTTCGTGTGTCGTTTGCAGGAGATATGGTTTTGTGGGCGATGAAGCGAGTGTCTGTACCTTTGTGTTTAGTCCATCCGGAAACGATGATATGAAAAGTGATCTTTAGCTACAACTGTACTTTTAAAAAGCGGGGTAGTTGTAGTGAAGTTTCTGACATATCCGAAAGAGTTTACATGTATGTACTACTTTGACGGAAAGAGTAGAAAAGGGTGACGGCAGGAACTTACATATTTCATTACAAATTCTTGGGCGGTCTTGCCAGGTTTTTGACATAAAAGTGGCGCCATCAAGGATCTCTTTATGGCCATCTGTCATGTTTCAGCAAGGGAAAGTCGTGACTACCGTGTGTACCAATTTCCGAGGGTTTTTTCATTAAAGGCAAATATGTTATCAAAATCTCTGTTATTCTTGAACGTCGCGGCTGTTTAACGAACATAGTTTTAAGTGTGATTATGCAAAGCAATTTTCATCTACGAACATCGTTAAAACCCAGCTTTAGAAGACCACTCCTGAACATATAAACCAACTTTAACTAAGCAAATCTCTAAAAACAGGTTTAAATTCTCAGAAGTGGTCCTCTAACATCAAATTGATGCAATAACTCGTGCTTCAAAGCTTTCTGGTCATCGAAGATGGCCAAAAAAATTTGTGAACACGAGGGACACTACACACGGTGTGTGGGTGAACGCTTGGTTGACTTTCACTGTCTTTCTATTTATTATAGGATGATATCAAAGTTAAATATGAAAAAAATCTAACTGGGTCAGGCTGCGATTCAAAAACTAATCTTGAGAATGAGGGCCTCGGCTATGTCCGTCGTTTAAATCCCAAGAAATCGCGAGATATGACTTATGATGAGCTAAACGCGATCGCTTGTTTGATTTTTATTAATATGGGCCTATAACAAGTCCGTGAGGGTTTGTTTCCACATAGCCAAGTAGATTCTCAAGCTCACGGTTTATTTCTAAAATTCGTGACAATGGCTTCCTGAAAGCAACAGGGCTTGATTCCATGAGTATTTGCTCATATCGTTTGTGGAGAAAAAAAAGCGTGAAAGACAGCCAAGCGTTTAAGCCCTGACACAAGCACCATGTGGCACTCTAGAGGTAGGGTGAAGGGAGCTCTGTACTATAAGTTACGTAAACTACTGTTGTAAGTCTATCCCTCCACCTGCCCGACGCTGACACACTTGGAGACATTATAATTGATAGCATAGATAAGTGCTTTTGCTCCGACTTGAAAATGTGATCAGTTACCAAAATGTTGATCAAGAAAAACACATACTTACAGTACACTTATCGATCTGGCTGAGTATCAAATAAGTATCAAAATAACCTAAGTACCAAAATGACCAAAGTATCCAAAGACTCGAAGTAGGAAAATGACCAAAGTAACAAGATGCAGATGAAGACTAAAAAATATGACCACAGTAGCAAGATTAACAAAGTCGCAAAATAATCAAAATTACTAAAGTTTAAAAAAAATATTATATTGACCAACGTATCAAAATGGACCAAGTATCGAAATGGTCGAAGTGATAAATTGAACAAAGTATCAAAATTACCATTGTTGCTGAATAATCAAACTTGTAATGGAGTTCAGGGTTTATTTGCTTCCTATTGCGGCGTATTCATTTCTTCATTGCTCTGCCTATACAACAGAGTTAAATCATAATTTTCTTCATTACACACTAAATTCAGTGGTTCATATCAATCCCATGAAATTACCACATTTTTCAGTATATTTCGTGTTCAAAAGTGGCTTTCATCACAATGTTGATACGACTGTTTTTAAAGGAATGTCTCCAAGTGTGTCGGTTTTCAGTCCCGACACGACAAATGATGTGAACACGGTGTGGGTCTCCACGCGCACACTCGCACAGTCCGCTACTGATACCCTACTAACAATGTGGCCGTGACGATACATTGTTGAAGTATACAGGGTGTTAGGGTAAACAGTTGCATTACTTTAAGGGGGTGATTGTACCCATGATACTCAACAACTTTCCTTAAGGAACAAAGAGAAAACTGCAATTTTTTTTTCCAACTTTTCATACAAACATTCGTTCAGCTGATTGCATTTAATATGGAAAGTTCAACATTTTTTTGGTAATTTCCTATAAGTTTCTTAGGGAAAGTTGTTCAGCATCATGGGTACAATAACCTCTTAAAGTAATGCAACTGTTTACCCTAACATCTTGAATTTTAAGATTGTTTTCGACTGCGGTCCGCATTTATGAGCAATGATTTTTATGCAATATTGAGCAGTCTAGGTTTCCATCAGTTCAGTTAGTGCAAGTTCATTTCGAATATAACAATAAAAAATTGAGAATTAGTTCAGATCCAACAATATAAATAAATACGTTGCAACTACGTATGTTTTTGAGTTCAATAAATAACTATTTCAATTAGAATTGGTTGTTAAAACCTGGCTTATAATAACATTCAGATAAAAGTTTGAAATTAAGATTATTAATGTACACAATAATTAAAAATCTAAGTATTACAACAATTCATAGTGTACTCTATTACGTGCTCACAACTATCAATGCTCATGAATGAAATTATGCCGCATAGAAAAATATATGCTTTTCTCCCGATCTGTGACGCTAATTTAAAAATGTATAGTTACAGCCAAGTACATTTTCATTAACGCTATTTTTCAGGCTAGAAATTAATGAGCTAGGTTTAGGATTTCTGCATGGTTTCCTTACTTGGACATTGTAGAACCAGGCGTGAGGATAATTATCTTTGAAGATAGGGACAGTACTATTGAATCCAATGTGATAACACTATTAACAGAATCCAATGCATGATGTGAGGTTTAATACATTCTCATGGTTTAGGAACTAGAAGTGTTTAAATATTCGTTTCTTCATGCTTTCGATTAAGTTTTGGTTGTGGGAAGACAAAATCAAACTGAAAATCACAATCTTTTGTCTAAAAGTGTCAATTAAAAACAGCATGAGTCAAGAGAAAAGCTGTTAAAAGATGCATGTTGTTTCCGTGTGTCTTATTGTCGAGGACCCTTCAGTCGAGTCGGTCTGGTGCGTGGTCCATTCCATACATCCATAGAGGTGACGGGTAGAGCCTCGGCATCGGCATCGGCAGTGACGTGAGCATGTGTGTATGTGCCGGGCGAGTGCCGTGGAGGCTGCCGCTAGCCCACATTCGGTAGCTTGTAAGTTAGCGTTAGTTTAGCTTAGCCTCTAAAAGGCCTGTGTTGTGTGTTTATAGATTATGATTACGACTATTACGGGTACGGTGATTACCGAGGTGGCTACAATGAGCCATTTTACCGGTACGATGAGTTCTATTTTGATTACGCGGGGCCACCGCAACCGTCCGCCGTCCGCCAACCTCCCAACAGAGCGCAACCGGTGGGTCCCACACACACTCACTAATTATCACTCTTATTTACTAGTCACTAGTCGCTGTACTCATTACCTTTCGATTTTGAGTTGCCAAATTTTTTTCATCTTGTTTTTTGTTTAATCCTATCCTCGAATGGAGTTAGTGACTCGGTAAAGACGGTAGTGTGTAGGCCTGACGGTGGTGATCGCTTAGCGGCGGGCGCGGGGCGGGTGTGACGTCGCGGGCGCGAGCGCGGGCGTGTGACGTCACAGCCGCGGGACGGGCGCGGGTGGCAGCCGATCGCACCATCAGGTCTATGTGGCCGAGCCACGAACGCGCCCGTCTGGACGCGCCTCTCTCACTTGCCATTACACGTTTGCCTTGCTTTAACATTTCACGCTTGTCACCCATGTAGCGCTTCGCTTAGCTTATATACTAACCCGCTAATCGCTTGTCGCTTCGCCACCCTCGCACACCATAGGAATGTTGTCGACGCTTGAACGTTCCGATAAATGTAATGTTGTCGTTCTTGCGACGAGATAGATAATTGTTAAGAAGACTTACTGATCCGCTTGGTAAATGCCTCACTCAGGACGACGAGCTCGGTCTCGGGCCCAACTCGCTTTACTACGATCTAACCGGAGGCATTCAGGTACCACGCTCACATTCTATCTACGTGTAGAGGATACCTGTCTAGTGGGTGTCTATCTCTGTATACATGTATATCTGTATATAAGTAGTTTATTATTGGATGTTAGACGAATATCAATAAAATATCAGTTAATTTTGAACTGTTAGATTGTTGTCGTAGATACAAATTATTTTTTTAATGCATTCGAAATAGAAAAATCTTTAGAAAATAATAGATGTAGTAGGTACCTGATTGTTTCATTATTTTAATAATTCTTTAGAATTAAGTTGGCGATATTCAGTGATTTGAAAATGCAGTGCGGTTTATTTTGCAGCATGATAATACTTTTAGTTTCCACGATTGACAATGACACATTTTAAGTTGTTAATAAACTACCAAAAAATATTGTAACATAACACACAACTGTGTATAACACTGACATGTCCGTATTAAATCATTTTTATGAGGAGTGCTAGAAACTGGTCTGCTCCGGTAGGTGTTGCTAACACCACAAAGTTCGCATACGAAATTAATTGAATAGTTAAATTCTTCAGTATCAAATCTGAGCAGAATAGTTTGTAGCACACACTGTTTTACTTTAATAAAATTCACATTATCTTTAACAAATTAAAAATTGTCATTGTTGATTTAAATATGATTTGGGCTTTTTACGCATGCAAATTTTACAATGAACAGACGCGAAAGAAACCATTAGATTTTTTATGATTTCAATAGCTTGACCTGTTTCTGTCCAAGTTTATCTGAATGGACAGTTATCGGTTAGATTTAATAGATTAGTTATTGTAGGTATCAATAGTCAAACCATTCCATATTTTGAGATGTTGTATGTATTGTAGTATTAGTATATCATTTTATTATCGTATACATTTCTTGGTCATGGATTATAGAATCAAATTAAAACTTCCAAAATATGGGATAGAATAACGTACATAGACAGAACAAACAAATTTTTTAAAGATTCAATTTTGAAAGTTAATAACCAATTGTTAATAAATGGTTCAAGTCTACGTACATATGTAAAAATGTCATCTGCACGCTATTAGTGCATTTTGAGATACTTGACATTTTGTCTATACAGGGTGTTGGTGTAGACATCAGTATTACTTTAAAGGGTAATACAAATTGTACTCATGATACTGAACTACTTTCTCCAAGGAACCCTCAATCAGCTCAAATCGAACGTTTGTATGAAAATTCTTTGTTATTGTGAATTTGACTTGGGTTCCTTGGGGAAAGTTGCTCAGTATGAATACCACCTTTTAAAGTAATTCAACGGTCTACACTAACACCCTGTATAGTATTCTAAAAGTTTATATTATTAGTTGTAAGTTGTATCTGTAATGGAAATCAATATTAGACGATAAATTCTGACGTAATATATGAATGCATTTATTCATAGTTCATTTAGACGTTACGTCTCTCTAATTATGATTTCCAGTTTAGTTTCGTTACGGATATTACATTGAATTTTAGAGAATTGTTGTTGCCCCCAGCAAAATTAAGTTAGGGGCATTTTTCAGACACATTAGAAATTTTAATTTTTGCATGTCACACAAAGTAGTCTTTGTAATATCGGTATCGAGCTGTAGATAGAGGTAGCGTTCGCTGTGGAGTGCAATTTTTTATATTTCATACGTTCTCAATTAACATACGTAAATGTCATATACAGTTTATGCCATTCACGTATAATACGTATTTAGTCTCGTAGTTACTCAACACTATTCAAAAATACCTAAAGTCTACAGATCTGTACCATAATTCGACGACTAACTTTGACGGAATTTATGATTGGATCCTTTCATAACTTACGTTAATGTTAGTCGTCGAATCATGAATTTTAGTTTAATTGCTGAGTGTCTATAAATTGCTCTAAAAAGGTCAGTCCTTTAAGGACATTTTTCATAAAAATTTACCGCTACAAAAGACTTTCTGAATCACTAAAATGATATTTGGATCTAACTTTGGATAACTACGTCCACTAGAACGTGTGAAATTAAAAAAACGAGCTCTCTTGGCTGCTTTTCCACCATATATGTCCGATGTAGCGAGGCGATGAGCGACAATCCGCCGATAGAAATCATTGGGAAATTGAAGCACTCTCATTGGCCGATTTTCCTCGCTCACCGCCTCGCTGCCTCGCACATCTCTGGTGGAAAAACAGCCTTACGATGTTAAGTAGTCCCGTGTACGTGCGGCGGTAGAGGAAGACGGGTAGTGACGGTATGGTGTGTTGTAGGGGGCTGGGTCATGTGGGACGGGCGCGCGCTGGGCGCGGCGCGCGGCGGGCGCGGCTGGGCCCCGTGGTGGTGCTCGACGCGCCGCGCGTGGCCGCCGCACGCCCAGCGCCATGCGTGGCAACCCGCGCGCCAAGCCAAGTTTACCAGGTCAGTCACTTTCCTTATATTATACACATATACATACATCTTTGACTAATTATTATAAGGACTAGCCTTGCGGCAGCATTTCCCCTCTGCCACGGTATAAGCACAATTGATCTTGTGCATTTACATTCAATTTTACACCTTATCACTAAACGAGACAGCCTATAATTGCGAAATAATAACTTCGAACTTAGAACGTTTGGGGTTCACACGAGACTACTTTTGATGATTTTTAACATTCAAAATTAGAATCTAAAGTTATGGGGAATAAAATCCAAAGTTGCGGATTTCATGTTACCTCGCTCCCCGCAAAAAGTGGCTGAAATGTTTGTTAGTAGAATTACACGCGTAACCAGTCCACATAAATAGTCAAAGACATACATACATATCATCGATTAAAGTGTCAGACCTCGTAACTCTATTAGATCAAATTTACAGGAAGCACAAAAAACGTCACCACGAACAATGACAGCCCAGAGTTATATGGTTTTCTATTTATCATTTTAAATTGTAACGGCTTTTTAAAAGGATTTAAGAGTTGTGCCATGGATGCATTCAGAAATTAGTAATATTTGAAAAATAAAATGGAGTTACGAGGTTTGACACTTGAGCCAAACATATGATGCTCACACCTATTTCGCATTATATCAATTCAATTCATGATATTGGCTGGCTATTTTAAAACTGGATGTTTTGAGCCATTAAACATTTTGGGAATCTGATATTTTGAAACTTGCCAATCGTACACACTAGACTTTATGGAATACAAGACTTTTTCGACATAAGTAATTATAGGACACTATAGACATTGTCAGCCTGAAGGATTTATGATTTTATTCTTTGTAAGTTCTCAGGAAATTTTTATTATAATTTTAATTTAAAAGATAATGACAGTCCTACTGGAATTAGATATACCTGTCCCTAGTAACACCATTTTTTGAAACAAAATAGAACAAGTGGTATGTTTTTTCAAATGTCATTGAAAAATTATCTCTTTTAATACGTTGCGTATGAAATTGTTTGTCTAACAAAAACCAACTGTTCTATTTTTCTTTGAGATAATAAAGAATGACACTTTCACTTTTTCAAAATTTGTTAGTATATAAATAATAAGAGATTTCATTTCTTGTAATTTTCAAAACGTTTTGTTTTTCTGTGTTATCTTCAGTCATCTTGAGCAGAAATTAAATTGCTCACGTGTCATACTTTTCTCAATTGCACGTAACTGCCACATTTGTTCAAAATTAAGTGTGGTTTCCGATAATAGGTTTGTTTAAAATTTTTACATCTTGCAAAATTCTAAATTGAAAACTGAACATTGGACTCTCTCTCGGTCGACCTCCCAAATAAAACATTTTTTCTATCCTGAAACCTTGTCCTTTCCTTTCAGCTTGTTTGATGGTTTGCGTGTAATCTGGTCCATGGTACCTTTTATATCGGTAATTATCCTCCTATCCTCGATCCTTTCTCCTCGGGCTACCACAAACTTTACCAGCGTAGATAGAACCAGCTCGATCGAGTGACGAGTCCCATGTTTCACAGGTGTAATGAAGTTTGTGGGAGACCTTGACGCCGCTGCGAGTTGAATGCTATTCCCTTGGGGAGGTTAAGTCACTGAGAGCTGCAGTGACTTAACCTCCCCAAGGGATATGAAGACGGGCTGCATTGCAATTACAGTCATATTGAACTTTTATAATTAGCTCAAACCCACACAGTACTAGGCATAGCCATCCTTTTTTTATTGATATTGATCTATATAGCACGGGTCCGTGGTAGTCTGATCAATTGCAGTCGTCCAAAAATTGTTGTCCGAACAACGTGCTGGTATTTTGAAGGACTTTAAAAAAAATTGTGCTGTTTGAATCTTTGTATCTGAGATTTACGGCAGTCTTTCAAACACAACCTTTTGCCGATCAGTTCTTTTGAAGTAGCTGTGCAGTTCTAATGCAGTTAGGTACTTAATCACCGTCACTGCATGAAAACTGCTTACAGTTGTTGGAATGCAGCCCGTCTACATAATGGTTCGTAACTTAGTATCCCAAGACCAACGGCTTGCAACGTTGCGTTGAATTTCGTTCTAGAATGTTTAGCACGGGACAGTGGTCTTGCCTTCTTGTTCCGTATGCTTTTTATTGAATTGTTTGGTAGTGTTGTGTACGCAGTATGTGACGGTGTGACGTGCGTGTCGGCAGGTAAACGTAAATACGACGGGGGTCACCAGAACCAAGGGGGGGAGAGCAAGCGGCGGCCGGGCGCGGCGGCAGCGGCGGCGGCGGCGGGCAGCGGCTGGGAGAGCTAGGGCCCCGGCGAGCGCGGGCGAGCCCCTGCTAGGCGACACTACAAACTGCGCAGGGGGGGATCTCGCCCGCACACACCGATCGCTCTACGGTTCATGGTTACGTTTACGTCCGATCCTCGCTGTGTAACGAGAGGATCCATCTTTTTTCTATATATGTGTTTTTTTTATTTGATTTTCACGTTTTCAATTTTGTATCGCAACGATTCCGTAAAAATCTTAAAGTAGGACGTTATGAAATGTTTCGAATGTAAGTTTCCCGTTATGCTTATGTTTTTCAATGTCGTATTAGCCGTATATATTTAATATATACTTTATTTTTGTGAGAAGGCGCGCGGCCGCGGTTGCCTGTTTGCGGCCGCGCGTTCGGGCCGAGGCCCGTCGACTGTTTTTTTACTACATGTTATTCAATATATTTTATTCCTGCGAACGCATTTTGCGATGTGATGTGTATTTTAGCAGTAATTATTATATTATAAGGAGTTTGACTGTTGTTTTTTGACATACTTACAACCTAGGATACATGAGAATGAATTAATTGAATGAATTGAACTCTACGACTAGCAATTACGGCTAAAATAAAAACACCTGTAATCGATAACATTTCCCGACTGTGTTCCTGCTTTAGTTTTTTGCTTTATTTTTATTACATATTTCCTTTTAAATACATTAGTGAGAGGAAAGTAGTATTGTAAAGTTCAGGATATCTGTAATGTTTATTATTGCTGTACTAAACTTTTTTTGTATTTCGACCACATTAGCATGTCCATACTGTTAGAACTCTGACTTGTATCAATCTTGTATCAGTTAAATATGTGGAATAAATTTGCAAAACTGTGTTTGCCTTATTATCTACTTCGTTTTCTTTATCATTACTTTCTAGCACCTTTTATATAATAGACAGACGCAGACCAAGTCGCGGGTAACAGCTAGATACTACGACTTGGTCTGCGTGGAATTTTTATGCCCGTCCTCAGGGTAATTTCATCAAAATTGTTCAGCGGTTTAACCGTGAAAACGTAACAGGCACTTTCGTATTTGATTTAAGTACTCACAGCACGCACAATTCACAAAGAGCAACTACACAACTATGCAGCTATATGCAGTACATGACTACATTTGCAGTTGCAAGTTCCTCGGAGGGAGGCATTGCAAGGAGGATGCGAATATTTTGGAATGGTCACTGAGAAATTGATATTAGAGCCCTTGCACACTGGCATGTTGAGCGGCGAGATTTCTCGGCGCGACGTCGACGACGACGGATGGACGGAGACTGCGAGTGTGCAATCTGAATATGAAATCGCCGGTCAAAACACTCGTGTGCAAGGGCTCTTAGAGAAGTAGGCCCGCAACCTTGGAGGAGTTAACCTCGTCCAAGCCTGCAACGCAACGCGAGATTGGGATACTATCAAGAAAACATTCCAATTATGATCTAGACAGGAATAACC